>CM057451.1:386320500-387548500 GCA_016271365.2 Neoceratodus forsteri | reverse complement strand
CAGGCTGCTTTTCAAAATCATTCCAGCCACATCCTTTTGACACAAGGTGCCTGCTGCATCAGACATGTTTGACACAAGCACCTTTTGTCATTCTTAAGCATCTGAAAATCCTGCCCATGAACTTTAGAGATTATATTGCAAAGCAAGTGATTGCTGGGAGAAATCATTCCCAGGATCAAACATGTCTGTTATTGATAAGTAAGCCAGGATCAATACATGGCAATAACTTCACCCAGAAAATGAAGCTATATCAAGGTCAGAACTTCAATATGAGTGAGATAAAGGAATTTAAAAAGAGTATGATTTTAATTGTACCATTGAAACACATTGTGGATTTCATAATTGTAGGAGTGAAATTAAATATAAAGCATACACATTCAATTGCACTATTAATCTTTTCTATTTAAGAGTAAGACTTGATTCTAAGTGGGGATTCTAAATGGGGGTTGGAGACAAAGTAAATGGGATTATTCACACCTTAAAGGTCAGCCTGGCTGGGGCCCCCTGAAGCTGTCAGCGGCACTTGACACCTAATCAGAGAAGTGAGAGTCACATCATAGTTCAGCCCCTGCCTGGCTTGGATTAGTCAGTGGTAGAGTCATTTACATAAAGAAATGCAGCTCAGGCAGAAAGAAAAGGATATTTAGTAAATATATTTGGGGGGTTGCTGGGGGCCCCCTGGCAGACAGGGGCCCTAGGCCTGTGCCTATGTTGCCTATGCCTTAATCCGGCCCTGCAGATGAGATCAGGGGACTTGCACTGATCAATTATTTCAGGATAAATCCAGGGATGCTGAGAAGATTTGACCCTGGATTTCCTGGGGTTGGGGGGGGGGCGTGCAAGTCCCAGACTGAGGAGAATTTGGAGTGAAAAAGGGAGAGGACCACATCAATGTTGGTGACCAGAGGGATGGCTGACAAGTCTGTTGTAGTGAGATTGCTCAGGAAAGCACTGATATTCAGGGTCCAATTTTCAAAGAGGTTGGATTGATGCAGGAGACTTGCATCAAAAGATTTTGACACAAGGGGTGACTTGCATCAAAAAATGAGTCAATCGCAATTTTCTATCTCAGCTTGCATCAAATTCTAATGCAACTGTGTCAAAGTTTCTTGCATTCAGGTTGCATCAAAAAATTTGTTGCGCCATGTCGCAACACAGAGTTTCATTTTTATTTTTTATACTTGGAAACCTTAATGGGCAAAGACCCTTTTTCATAAGTGCCCAGTGGAATGAACATTCAGCAGGTTACAAATGAACATAGTGACATTTGAGAAAACAGGAGACTACTACAATTAGAGTGCTAGAAGCAGTTACATAAGTGCAGGGGACAGTTACAATATGAGTCAGTACTGGTTGCAAATGGCTTAGGATGAGATAGGTACTGGGCACAGGCTTTTTTAAAACTGGAGATAGATGTAATTTCAGTAAGAGAAGTGCACAGCTTGTTATTGCACAGATTGTGCCAAACAAAAGCAGCCATATCCCCTTTTTGGGAATTTTATAAGGTGGAGCGCCACACTTGCGTCAATTATTTGACTCACCTGTTAGATCAGGGAGGAGCTGGTCTAAGACAGACCACCGCATATAAATAGGGCCATGCTAGGTATGTGGAATGTGAGTCACTACTGAGGAGCTACTGTGGCAGCAAAAGCACCAGAGGGGTAACAACAGAGAATGCCTGGGCTAGTAGCCCTACTAGCCATTAGGCTGGCTATTCAGTGGTGGCATCTGAGTGCCCGATGGCAATCCCACCAGGCAGAGCATGATGCCCCAACTGAGAGGGAGGGTAGAGGGTGGCAGAGGTATCCTACAAGGGTGTACAGGAGGTGGGTATCATTCTGGGAGCTGTCACAGGAGCGGTGCTTGGCATGATATCATCTTCCCTGTGATGCCGTATAGGAGCTATACGAGGAACTCCAGGGAAATCTGCAAAACCAAACTCGGAGGAGGCATCTGATTCCAGCTGAAGTGAAGGTGTCTGCAGCACTGTGCTTCCTGGCAAGAGGAACCTTTCAGACCCTGACGGGTGACACTTTGGGCGTCTCGCAGTCTGCAGTGTCAAAATGCTTGAAGCAGTTCCTGGAGACCCTGCTACAGAGGACTGACAGATACATCTCCATCACCCAGGATGTGCAGCAACAACTTGCTGTAAAGCAGGGCTTTTATGGCATTGCGTGGTTCCCCTGTGTACTTGGTGCCATGGACTGCACGCATGTAGCAATACACGCACCAACCGTGGATGCAGATGTGTATGTCAACTGGATGGGTTCCATTCAATGAACATCCTGGTCGTGTGTGACACAGAGTGCTGCATCCTCGATGTGGTTGCTCCTGTCATGACAGATACATCTTGAGACAGAGTGGGCTGTCTGAGGCCTTCGCATGTGGAGACATCCAAGGAAGCTGGTTATTAGGCAAGTGCATGAGCGGGGATGCAGGAGAGGCACACAGGGCAGTGGAGCAACCTGTGCGCAACTGCATGGTGTGCTGCTGGATCCCCAGGGCAGGGGACACGGTTGGACATGGCACAGCAGATCCTGATGGATTGTCGCTCTGCCTGGCATGTAGGTCATGTGCAGTCCTGGCTGCCAGGAAGGTCAATGGAGCTGTAAGTGCGCGCTGTGTGTGACTGATGTGACCCATGGCCTGGGGGGGAGCGGGAAGGGGCTATTGGTATAAGGGACCTGCTTTTGGGGCAGGGGTTGGGATAGCAGGATGGACAGTGGTGTGACTAAGTGACTAACTATGCCTTTCCATTTCCACAGGCGACAGTGGCTACCCCCAGCAGCCATGGCTGATGACCCCAGTGAGGCACCCGGAGACAGAGGCAGAGGTCAGCTACGATGAGGCTCATGCTGCCACCTGGTCCATCACTGAACGTACTTTCCGCCTGCTTAAAATGAGATTTCACAGTTTAGACCATTCAGGAGGAGTCTTGCAGTTTACACCTCGGATGGCATGTCAGATATTTGCACCTGCTGCATCCTCCATAACATCGTACTGGCACAAAATGCCATCATACCAGACCTGGTGGGGCACCCTGCTCACGAGGAGGAGGACACACTGTTATAATCACCTACACCACATGCACTTGCAAACACTTTCGCACCTCTCTGCAGTTGTCCTCTTGCTGTATTTATCTGTTCTATCTATACCAAAGTAACCCCTATTATTAGTATTCATTTTTATGTTGATTGCGCGCATGCACAAGAAACATGTTGCTTCAGCTTTCTGCACAAGCAGGTTATGAAGGTATGGCACTGTTGTGCCTAATGCCCCCACAGCCTGCAAAGGCTTGTTCCCTGTCCCCCAATGCCGTGGCAAGCTGCTACTGACACTAGTTCAGCCAGCGTGCCACAACCTTCTAAAAAAGTAGCCACTGCAAACAGGGGCCGCCTCGTCATTGCAGCGTCAGCCATCCACTGCAATGAGGGAACGACCCGTCATTGCAAGGCGGGATGTGAAACCCCAGATATTGTTTGTGAACATGGCCCAATCCCCCTCGGCTCCTGCAGCTCCCCTCCCCCATCCTTGTTTGCTGACGGGGTTCCCCCATCGGCTAATGCACCCACCCACCTACACAGGTGGCACACTGGGAGCCCACCCCAGCATGCCAAAACACCTGTTAAACAAGAAAACGGTCCCCCGATGTCTTATTTTTTTTTTTCAACCTGTAAAGAAGGAAACGGTCCCTTGGAGCTCTCCCAGGGCCCCCTCCCACAACCCGCACCCACCCACTGCGCACCCTGCCTCCCCACACCCCTCCCTCACCCCATACTTACCTCCGGAGTCTGGCGCAATGATTTTCGGTGGACCGGGAACACATCTGCACTCTTCAAAGCCGACCGCGAACTGAGAAAATGCCGGTAAGCTGTATAATGTAATAAATAGGGTTTTTTCAACTTTAGTGCATATATTGGGCATTTTTGGGACTTTTTTCACCAAATTTTCAACATGGGGTTTTTGGGACCCCTCCTCATGAATTCTTGAACTGTCATGGCGTTAATCGGCCCCAAAAGGTGGTTTCGCTGTCACTGTGCGGAATCACCCTTTGGGGCCGATTAATGAAACGACAGTGCCAGTGTTCATGAGGTGGGCTCTCAAAAAGCCTATATTGCAAATTTGGTGGGAAAAATCAAAAGAATTACTGTTTTATGTGCGTGCGTTGTGCAGTTGCTATGTACGCTCGTAACTTCGCGAATTTACAATATTTTCATGGCAGATTTTCAACATTGGCATTTTCTCACACCTCCTTGTGAGCAGTACAGCTGTCATTGTTCACATCCTGGCCAAAATGTGTTTTCGCAGTTCCGGCGCAGAATAGCACGGTTGCTGTGGGAAATCAGTGTTCAGGACAGATTAAGAAAATGACAGTGACACTGTTCATGAGTAGAGGTCCTAAAATGCCTCTGTTGAAAATTTGGTAACGATACTCCATAAAATGACTGTGTTACGAGTGTGCATTGCGCAGTTGGCACGCACGCTCGTAACTTCATGAATTTATAGTATTTTCACTCCAGATTTTCAACATTGCCATTTCCCCAGACCTACTTATGAACAGTGCAGCTGTCACTTTCCCCATCCTGGCCGAAATGTGTTTTCGCACATCTGGCACAAAATAGAGCGGTCGCTGTGGGAAATCACTGTCCAGGACAGATCAAGAAAATGACAATGATACTGTTCATGAGCAGAGGTCCTAAAATGCCTATGTTGAAAATTTGGTGATGATAGCCCATCAATTGACTGTGTTACAAGTGTGCGTTGCGCACTTTCCACGCACCCTTGTAACTTCGCAGCTTTGTAATATTGTCACACCAGAATTTCAACAGTGCCATTTTTTCATACCTCCTTATAAGCAGTACAGCTGTCATTTTTCACATCCTGACCAAAATGTGTTTTCACAGTTCTGGCGCAGAATAACGTGGTCACTGTGGGAAGACAGTGTTCGGGACAGATTAAGAAAATGACAGTGGCACTGTTCATGAGCAGAGATCCTAAAATCCCTATGCTGAAAATTTGGTGATGAAACTCCATAACATGACTGTGTTATAAGCATACATTGAACTGTTTCCACGCACCCTTGTAACTTCACAAATGTGTAATACTGTCAAGCCACATTTTCAGCAGTGGCATTTTTTCACAACTCCTTATGAACACTACAGCTGTCATTTTTCACATCCTGGCTAAAATATGTTTTTGCACTCCTGCCGGACAATAGCACAGTCACTTTGGCAAATCAGTGTTTGGGACAGATTAAGATCGACCAAGTGGGGGTGACCGAGCTCAACTGAGCTCTGTCGGGACTGCTGCAGATTTGTTTGTGGGCAGACAAAGGCCCCAACAGAAGAGCCCACTAAAAAAAGGGCAGCCTGCAGCACTGGGAGAAACAGAACGAGAGAGCGAGTGATGGAGGGGGAGTGAGCGAACTCACCGAAGTGCTGTCAGGACTGCTGCGGATTTCTTTGTGGACAGAAAAAGGCGTCAATACAGGCAGGGGCCCAGTACAAAAGGCCAGCCTGCAGAGCTGGGAGAAACAGTATGAGCGAGTGAGACAAGGGGACTTAGTGAGCTCAACGGAGCTCTATCAGGACTGCTGGGATTTCTTAGTGGGCAGAAAAAGGTGCCAATGCAGGCAGGAGCCCCGTACAAAAGGGCAGCTTGCAGCGCCAGGACAAACAGAATGAGCAATGAGAGAGGGAGACTGAGCAACCTCAACGGAGCTCTGTTGGGACAGCTGTGGATTTCTTTGTGGACAGACAAAGGTGTCAACACAGCCAGGAGCCCCATACAAAAGCGCAGTCTGCGGCGCAAAGAGAAACAGAACAAGCGAGTGACAGAGCGGTACTGAGCAAGATCAACATAGCTCTAGTGTGACTGCTGAAGATTTCTTTGTGGGCAGAAAATGTGTGGCAATGCAGGCAGGAGCCCAGTACAAAAGGCCAGATTGGAGCGCTGGCAGAAACGGAATGCGAGAGTGACAGAGTGGGAGTGAGCGAGCTCAGTGGAGCTGTGTCAGGACTACTTCAGATTTATTTCTGGCCAGGAAAAGCCGCCAATGCAGGAGCCCAGTACAAAAGGGCAGCCTGCAGCGCCAGGAGACACAGAACGAGCGAGTGAGGGAGAGGGAGTCAGTGAGCTCAACGGGGCTCTGTTGGGACTGCTGCAGATTTGTTTGTGGGCAGAAAAAGAGAGCAATGCATGCAGGGGCCCAGTACAAAAGGGCAGCCTGCTGTGGCAGGAAATCAGAATGAGCGAGTGGGTGAGCTCAACAGAGCTGTACTGTAACTGCTGCAGATTTCTTTATGGGCATAAGAAGGCAGCAACGCAGGCAGGAGCCCAGTAGAAAAGGGCAGCCTGCAGCACTGGCAGAACAGAATGAGCGAGTGAGAGAAGGGGAGTGAGTGAGCGCAACGCAGCTTTGTCGTGACTGCTGCAGATTTCCCTGTGGGCAGAAAAAGGTGCCAGCAGAGGCAGGAGCCCAGTACAAAAGGGCAGCCTGCAGCGCCGGGAGAACCAGACTGACTGAGTGAGACAGGAGGAGTGAGCGACCTCAATGGAGCTCTGTCGGGACAGTTGTGGATTTCTTTGTGGGTACAAAAAGCCACCAACACAGGCAGGAGCCCAGTACAAAAGGGCAGCCTGCAGTGCCAGGAGAAACAGATTGAGCGAGTGAGAGAGGGGGAGTGAGCCACCTCAATGGAGCTCTGTCGGGACAGCTGCAGATTTCTTCCTCAGCAGAACAAGGTGCCAATGCAGGCAGAAGCCCAGTACAAAAGAGCAGCCTGCAGCACTGGGACAAACAGACTGACCCACTAACAGGGCCACTGAGCGAGCTCAAGAGACCAACACAATCAACATTCAGCATTGACAAATGCTTGTTAGTATGAGGTACATGCCTGTGATGTCCTCTTGTTCCCCTTCCCCTACACTAAATTGCCTACTGTAAATTGTCAACTGTATGTTCATTGTATGTAACTGTTGTCTTATGCACCGTGAATGTATTTCTGTTCATCCTCTGTACCCCCAGGTCGCACCGGGAGATGAGCAACTTGTTGTTTAGTGTGCTTTCCTGGTGAAACATTTCAATAAATAAATAAATAAGATGAAGTGGAAAGCCTTGGGGATTCTAGAGCTGGTCAGTTGACAGGAAGAGTGGACACAGCAGCAGTGGGGCTTCATGCCAGATATGACCTTATTCGGAGCCACTTTGCCTGAATACCACCACACAGAACATGGCAACAGACAGTCCATGGAGTGTGCATTTGGATGACATCAAGCACACGATGTGTGCCCAAGCAATGGAACGGAGAAGGATCCTGGTGCCTGGAGCAGGCATCTGGGAGTGGAGGCTCATGGTATGTCAGTGCACCCACTGCCTGGTAGTTGCCCCTGGTGAGGGGTAGAGCAGCATTGGTGTCCATTGTGGGCCTCCTGCAGACACTGGAGGCTGGTGGTGTTCTGACCAGGTGAGGCATGGGGGAAGCAGGTGTGAGTGCCCACACACAGACAGGGGAGACAGGAGGGAAGGTGACTGTGCAGGGTGGTGAGGACTGTGGGTTGGAAGTGGTGGCAGCTGAGGCCCAAGGGCAGCATCCAACAGTGTCAAGGTGACAGGCGGTGTGGGTTCCCAGAACCCAGAGTATGCTGGGAAGCAGTGACTAAGTAGGGGCAGGTGGGCTGGTGGGCTGCAGTCCAGTAGCAGCAAATGGTTGGGCCCATAGTACACGGGGAACATCCATGCACCCTGGGTTAGGAGGGAAAGGGCGCATACAGACCACCGTGGAGGGTGATGGTGGAACATTGGCATGTGTGTGTCGGTTTTGAATAATGTGGTGATCAGGTGTGGGGGACTTGTACTGCCATGGACAGAATGGCAGTGGGTATCGCAGATGGTATGCTGGGGGTTTGCAGACAGCAGGTACAATGTGCAGGATGGGGAAAGCAACATTTCAAAGTCTGTGATGTCTGTGGGAGGCATGGGCAGAGGCCATAGAAATGTCTTAGCATAACTGGGATAGTACTGGGTGTTCCCTGGGAGCCCCACTGGAGATTACAGTTTGAGATGCATGTGTGACATGCAGTACGCTGGGAATGAGGCACCGTGGAAGTGTGTATGATGTCACTCGATAGTACAGTGCGCCTGGGGCCACAAGTGTGACATCAGGTGGGACAGCATGGCCCTAGAAGGCAGCTAGTGGTCCTGGGACATGAAGCTGGCCGAATTCTGGGGTTGGGGTCAAAGGGGGGGGAATTTGGGTGGGATTTAGGTTAGTAAAGGAGAGTGGCGTGCATGAGGGGCACACAGGAGGAATAGACAGTGGGCCTTGGCATGTGTGGGACGGAGGGGGGCCCAGTGATGACTAGCCTGAATCAATGTTGCAAGCTGCCCCACTTCAGAGGAACAGGGAACAATTACAGCATTTTGTCCACAAACTGATGCAAATTGTAGTGATTTTTTGAGGGAAATACTGCCACATTTTGCGTCAAAGTGGAATTTGGTGCAAAATGTGTGACACAAACACCCACCACGTGGCACTCCACAGTGTGCAGCGGAGGAAAGCAGAAATGGCCTGGCCCATAACTGGTAGGACCCTCTGCACCTACTTTAACAATTCTGCACCTTTATTGTAAAATCTGCAGTCTTTTTTCCTATTGAAAATGGCTGCACCATGTTGGAGAGCACCTAACTTCACAGAGAAGGAAACGGTCCTCCTGGTCAGCCCAGTGGAGCAATGGGACTGAGTGCTTCTGCCACCTGGCAGCAAGCACCACACTACAACTGAGAGGGAGAGGGTGTGGTGCATCATTGCTAGTAAACTGTGCCACCTGTCTGGGTTCAGGAGGACCACCAGACAGATAAAATAGGTGGAATGACTGGTGCTTGACAAACCTCACCTGTTTGCTGCAGCTGCAGGATTTATCTAGAGAGGCAGACACTGCCATGAGAGGATGCCACAGGCATGCCAGAGGTAGGTGGATTTGGTACTAGCCACATGAGCCCTCCACGCTGATAGGATGGCCTCTGGCTCAGAGATGGGTTTGTTCCTGGGGTCAGTGCCATTGAAGGCCTCCTCCAGGGTGCGCGATCTTGGTGTGACCTTTGACAGCAGATTGACATTTGAGGCTCAGGTGTCATCCATTGTCTGGACCAGCTTCTACCACCTGAGGAATATCGACAGGATCAAGCCCCTAGTTCCACCCCTGGACCCCCCCACCTTGGTGCACGCCTTTATGACGTCAAGGCTTGACTACTGTAATGCTCTCAACCTCGGGGTCTCAGGAGGTACCCTCCTCAGACTGCAGCTACTGCTAGTGCGAATGTGGCCACCAACTTATTGAAGGGACAGTCAAAATACTGACACGTCACCCCGATGCTATATGAACTGCACTGCCTGCTGGTCAGGTGGAAGGTCCTCTTCAAGGTGAGTTTTCTCACCTTAAATGCCCTACATGAGCTGGGCCCTGGATACTTGTCTGACCTTCTGACACCTGCTACCTCGGTCCGCTCCTTCCACTCCTCCTTTAGAGGCCTCCTTGCGATTCCCAGGATGAGGCTGGGTTCCATGTCATATAGTGATCACAAAATAGTGATTGCTCTTATGGCGAGTGTATATCACCGAAAAGCAAATCGGTGATATACACTTGGCCACAGCCCGACATATGGCAAAAGAAAAAGTGTTTTTCTGGCTGGGGGCTGCACCCCCACACCCCCCTGAATAAAGATTACTAACTCAAGAGGGGTGCATGTCAGGGAAGGGGCACAGCCTGCATTTGCTAAAAAATTAAGTGCCATACCCACAGGCAGCGGCAAAATTGTAACCCTCCCAGTCTCCAGCCCAAACCCCATATCTGCTCAGCCAGAGCTAGCCACCCTCTCCACCATGCCACAGGGCTAGCTTGGCTGGAGCAGGCACAGCAGTCCCATATGGACCCTTCCCCTATCACAACCCTTCCCCTATCCCTCCCCTTCCCTTCGCTATCCCCCCTTCCGATCACTCTCCCTACAGTCACTTTTACTGTAGGGTCACCACCCCTGCAGGGTAGCCCCTTGATGATATCATTGAAAATGAGTTGCTGTTTTAGCAGTCACTCATTTTCAGTCACTATCATCACAGGATACCTGAGGCTGAAAACTGCCGGTGACAGAGCATTTAGTGTCACCGGCCCCATCCTGTGGAATTCACTTCCACCATCTGTGTGGGAGGCGCCTTTGGTTGAGGTGTTTAAGACCCGCCTAAAGGCCCACTTGTTTAGTCAGGCCTTCCCAGACACTCTGTGTTGGATCGTATCTTTGAGATGGCACCTTCTAGCGACTGTCTTTATTTTAGGCCTTATTTATTTACTTATATTGGCTTATTTAATTTATTGCTATAATTTTACTGTTTTATTTCTAGTATTGTTGATTTGTACTGCACCCAAAGCCTCCAGGACTGGGTGCCTAGAAAAATAAAATGTGCCTTGCCCATCCCCCCCGAAAAGGGACCTTTTTGTGATGTTCTGTTTCTGCTTGTGTCTCCATTACAGACATTCCCACTACCCAGGAGGGAGAGGAGGAGGCCTCAGCATCAGCACAAGCGCTCACACCAGCTCAGGAGGAGGGTGGAAAAGATGACAGACAAGATAAGTACCATGTGTGGTGTATGTCACATGGGATCAGCACTGTGTCATGTGTCCTAGGAACAGTGACACAGCATCATGTGCCTGTTGTCATTGTAGATCAGGGCTAGCATGTTGGGACACGCCCATGGCGGCTGCTGTGATAAGGGCACCACTACACTGCTGCTACTGTAAGGACGACAAGCAGTGGTTGTGCAGTATGGGGTAGCTCCAAGGCACCCCCCCAGACACAGCAATGGTTGCCCCAAGCACCTGAGTGGGTGGGAACAGGGGGATGTAGCCAGTAACAGTGGGCCACCATGTGCATATAGGCAATGCCGAGCGACAAGGGGAGGGTATGTAGAGCGCAAACCACTGTGGCCAACAGTACTGCAGAGTGGATGGCAGTGGAACACCACATGCCCTGATGTGTGCAGTACCATGGCATAAAGTTGGCATCTTCGGGGTTTCCATCCTATTGTCCTGATGCAGGAAATTTTATTTATTTATTTCTATAAGTTTGGGAATTACAACCCTTTGAGTCAGAGACTCATTTACAAAGGCTCCGCGTCATACATTGAATGAGGACAAAATACAGAGTAAACATAAGATATGTCAGATGTCTGCAAGACATGTGCTGATGCATGCCTTTCAAGGTGCCGTAAGGTGCCATAATAGGGCCTATGTTGGGGTGAATGGGGTGGTGCCTGTGGCTGGCCATGTCAGAGGAGGGTGGGAGAGCGTGCACATGGACGTTGTGTGACAAGCGGTATTGCATGTTGCACATGGCACCTGCTTCCTGCCTTGTGAAGGGAGAGGGGGGATAACATGCACAGCACATAGCTTGTCCCAGACAATGGGTGTGTGAAGGAGAATTTCTCATGCATACATATTCGCCCTGTCATTCCCCCTGCAAGCCCATAACCATAGTAAGTGCCACGTACACAGCGGCACCAGGGACTGTGAATATCTTGGCTGTCAGTAGTACATAGGTGAAGACGGCACTAGCCAACCACAGAACACAGTGATGCTTACAGTTTTGTGAGTGGAACACCAGGCCAGCACAGGTGACATTGTGTAACACATGATGTCACTTGAGTGGAAGAGTGCTGAGTGTGCTGCACCCTATTTATCAGGTAGAAAACTCAGACCAGCAGAAAGCCATTCCAGAATGGAAGCCACTGCAGATGTGAGTGTTGTGGATGATGCTTTGACATGATACCTCGGTGTCACCAGTGATCCACCAATAGCATCCTCATTTAAGTTTATGCTGGAGTGCTCTATGGGGAAGAGGTGGGAGGAACTGTGTGCACTATCACATGCACGCTAGAAGCACAGGAGTTACACAGTGAGGCCATTGCACAGCAATGCCTACAGAGGGACTGGGTGGTTCAGAGTGAGAGCAATGTAAAGGGTGAGGAGCTACGTGGAGTGTAACCACCAAGGCATTCATGACCATAACTGAGCTGCACGGGAGAAGTCATAAGGCTGACTCAGGGTAGCATGGGGGGAATGCACAGTGGCTGGTCTGTGACCTGGTGCACAAATCACGGGTAAGTTGCTGGCCAATGAGTCATCCCAGTGCATCCACTCCCTGTGTGCCCATTAAGGGGGAGGCGCAGCGTAGACACTCACAGCAGAGTTTGTCTGTGAGGGGTGTGCCGCTGTCTGCCTTCAAGGTTGGGGGGAGGCAAGGGATGCACACTCCTGCCAGATAACAGTATGCACAGGACACTGTGGCACAATGCAAGGCCGGGGTATGAGGCCCCACAGTACAATCATGCAGCCCCATGGTTGTGCCCTGCACAGTGCTTCAGATACCCTTCAGTGGCAGTGCCAGTGACATCATAAATGTTGGAATCAGGGATGATGAGCATGTGGGGAATGTTGACCTCTGGTGGGTGGTTCTGCTGTGGCTACAGGCAGTCATGTTGTGGGGACTGTGGCATAGCTGACAAGGCACATGCATGACATTGCCAACCCTGGTCCTCAGACACATGTCCCTCGTGGAGAAAATGACAAATGCAATAAGGACAGAGATGGGGCAAAAAGGGGTAAGGCCATCAAGCAATGGAGGATAATGAGTACCAACGCCCGTAGTCTGGGCAACAAGCTCCCTGAACTGGTGGCCTTGATGGAAGAGGGATGCCTGGATATCGTAGCAGTCACAGAAACATGGTACACAGATAACTATGACTGATGTTAACATACCAGGGTGCACACAACCCAGGAGAGACAGGAGGGAGAAGAGGGGCAAGTAGCTCTCTATGTAAGGGAAGGGATAAAAGAACTGAACAAAAGAGTAAACAAGGAGGAGAGGAGGCACTGTGGGTCACCTAGAGACTGGAATGGCACCACAACCGCACAGGGGTTGTATACAAACCCCCATGTCAGGGGAGGAAATGGACAAGGATATGATAGAGGCATCCTTAGGATGGCAGAGAAAGGGGAGATACTGTTGATGGGGGACCTTAATATGCCAAATGTTAACTGGAGCACCTTTGCTGCAGCCACATCCAAAAGCAGAGCCATTCTCGATGCCCTTCAGGTGGCATGCCTCAGACAGCTAGTTTTAGAACCCACTGTGAGGGAGCAATCTTAGACCTCATACTCTCAAATGGGGACAATGAGAGGATCTCAGATCTAGAAGTGGGTAGCCATCTGGGAACAAGTGACCACCAAACAGTGTGGTTCACGATAAGCTCAGCTACAGAGTCAATCCGCCTACAGAAGGGAGGTTTCTGGACTTCAGGAGGCTGATTGGCAAGAATGGGAGAGTGCCTTAAAAGCACTAGCAAACAGGCTAGAAGGAGGGTGGAGCAACAATGGGGAAACATCAAAATGCCATCACAGAGGCAACAAGCCTTTGTGTGAAGCAAATAAACATATCAAAATGAAAGAAAAAGCCACTATGGTTCTCAAAAAGTGGTGGTGAAGGTTAGGGAGAAAAGACAGCATTTAGGAAGTATAAGGAAACACAGAAGGAGGAGGAGGACAGAGAACTGTACCAGTTAAGGCAGAAGGAAGCAGGGAGAGTAGTCAGAATAGCAAAGGCCCAAACTGAGGAAAAGATAGCCAACTTGGTCAAGAAGGGGGGGATAAAACCTTTTATAGGTATATCAGGGAGCGTCGAAAGACAAAGGGAGGGATAGTGAGGCTGAATAGAATGGACGGTGGATGGGCAGAGAGGGACAGTGAAAAAGCAGGGCTACTGAATGAATACTTCTGCTCAGTATTCACAAAGAGGAGGAGGAGGGGGAGGTGCCTAATCCAATTAACAGAAGCACTCTGGATAGGGGGTTCGATCCTAGTCCTTTCACAGAAGAAAGGGTTCTGAAAGAACTCCTAAAACTGAAGATGGACAAAGCAATGGGGCCTGATGGAATTCACCCCAGAATTCTAAAAGAATTAAGGAGAGAACTAGTGACACCACTGACTACCCTTTTTAACAAATCATGGGAGGATGGTGTGATACCTGTGGACTGGAGGAAGGCAGATGTGATTCCCTTTCACAAAAGTGGGAGCAAGACAGAGGCAGGAAACTACAGACCTGTCAGTTTGACCTCTGTGATCAGGAAAGTGATGGAATCACTTCTGAAAGAAAGAACTGTTGCGTACCTAGAGGCCAGTGGGGCACAGGACCCAAGGCAGCATGGGTTCACAGCCGGGAGGTCATGTCAGACAAATCTAATTGATTTCTTTGACTGGGTGACCACGTAGTATACCAGGGAGGGGCTGTGGACATGGCCTACCTAGACTTTATCAAGCCATTTGACACAGTCCCACACAAAATATTAATAATCAAATTAACCAGCCTGGGAGCGGATCCCAGGGTGGTAGGCTGGGTAAAACATTGGCTGGACAACAGGACACAGAAGGTAATTGTAAATGGAGTCCACTCTGAAGAAAGAGGGGTTACTAGTGGGGTACCACAGGGTTCAGTACTGGGTCCAGTCCTTTTTAATGTCTTTATAAGTGACATTGCAGAGGACTGGAAGGAAAAGTATGCCTTTTTGCAGATGATACAAAGATCCGCAACAGGGTTGATACACAAGGAGGCGTGGAAAGGATGAAAAGGGACTTGGCAAGGTTGGCGGAATGGTCAGAAGTATGGCAGCTTGGATTCAGTGCAAAGAAGTGCAAAATAATGCACCTGGGAAACAAAAACGCAGGAGAAGATTACACAATGGGGGGGGGGGAGGTAGTAACAACAACAAAAATGGAAAGAGACCTGAGGGTAATCATATCAGATGACCTTAAGGTTAGCAAGCAATGTGACAAGGCAGTAAGGAGGGCTGGGGGGATACTGAGATGTATAGGGAGTGGCGTCACCAGCAGAAAACGGGAAGTTGTTATCCCTCTGTACAAACAGTTGGTGAGACCCCATCTGGAGTACTGCGTCCAGTTCTGGAGACCCCATCTCCGCAAGGACTAGATATGATGTAGGCAGTTCAGAGGAGGGCAACTAAAATGGTTCAGGGTCTGCAAGAGAAGCCATACAAGGAGAGACTAAAGAAGCTTAAAATGTATACCCTTGAGGACAGGAGGGAGAAGGGGACATGATAGAAACTTTAGGCACCTCAGTGAATCAACAAAGTCCAAGAGGGTAGCATCTTTCAGAAAGAGATGTCAAGAACAAGGGGCACAATTTGAAGATTGAGGGGGACAGCTCAGGGCAATGGGAGGAAGTATTTTTTTCACAGAGAGGGTGGTGGACACATGGAACAGTCTTCCTGAGAAGGTTGTGGGGTCTAAAACTGTGGGAGAATTCAAGAATACATGGGACAGACATAAGGCATTGTTTGTGGGGGGTAGGAAGAAATAGGCTGTTGGTTAAATAGGATCTGCAGCTTATCCTGTAGGTAGGGAACTGGGCAGACTAGGTGGGCCAAGTGGTCCTTATCTGCCATCAAAGTCTTATGTTTCTATGTTTCTATGTTCTAACAGTCAGGGTCAAGCACCACATTCCCATTTGTGGCAGGGCACACAGATTGTCATGTGGGAGGTTTGAAGCCATGGAGCCCAAGTGAGCTCCCATCTGCTGGAGGTTATTAGAGGACCTGCCCAGGGGAACCCAGAGACCTGCACTGCATACCATAGTACTTCACATATGTGCAGAATGCCTGCCATTCCCCTATGCAGGTTACCCCCCCCCCCGGGCCACGGTGTACCTCCCTCTGAGATCCAGGTCATTGTCTCCTCTCAGCATGGCATCCCTGTACTGTATGTATGCCTCCGTGATAGACACAAGCAACTAGGGAGGTGCCATGTCCGGAAGTGCAGAATAGTAGTGCCATCCGTCACGGCGGTCAAACCCTGTCATGCAGTGTCCCAGGTAGGCACAACAGCAATGGTGACATGGCCATGTGTATGGAATCCCCTCCCTGCAACCTTGACTTAGTCTGATACTCCCTTCCACCTCCAGATTTCCCTCAAATGTTGCTACCCATGATGCTCCATCCCGTGCATGACTGCCCATGGCTATGATGGTGGTGTGTTCTGTGGAAGCACGTCCCATGCTGCACATCTAACAGCAGTAGACAGGCAGTCATGTAGGTGTTACAGAGGTGTTGGACACATGCTTCCTCCCAGCATGGTATGCAGGTGGTACACACATGCCAGAGCCAAGGACGGCACAACACACTCTTTGGCATGGGTTCCGTACCCTACCTACGTACCTAGCTCCCCAGGCTGGCAGTCACAGGATACCTGTGTTTGTGATGAGACCACAACCCCAGTATACATGCTTTTCACTGGGACACCTCCTGAACCTGTGGTATCACCCAGATGTGGGTTGTCAGTGCCAGTAGTAGCACCTGCACCCTTGCATAGCCCACATAATGCAGGATGGTGCATTGGCACCCCCACCCATCTCCTGTAGACACTGCACTCAGGCATCCCACACAGCACTATTAGCACATTCATCTACACACAAAACAACATGTCAGGAGAGTCAGGCTGTGCTGCGCACCCTCACCCACCGGGCACATGTGCTCCAGAAGATGTAGCACAGGCCTTGCCATCATGGGCCATGGCCATACTGGCCTTCGCAACACAGTGGGATACCAGCAGCAGATGTGGAGGCTCCCACCATATCTCTCTTGGCCAGCATGTGACTTTGCCTCTCAGCCTGCCTCTGACAAGCACCATCCCTGTACATGCACACCTGCACTGCACTAATGACCTGCATCTCTTTTCCCTGCTGGTGGTGTCCGGACTGCTGGAAAGAAGCAACCCCCCCCCCACCCCGATCACCATGGCAGCATGCACTGAAATGGCCAATGAGTCGACTTAAGTAAGTAAATAATTAGGTAAGAACTTTTATTTATCCAATACCCAATCCCGGAGGCTCTGAGCCCTTTACAAAGAAGTGCAAGGACGTACAAATTTACATTTTGCACACAGAACAGTACAAGGGTCAGTAACAAATACCAGACAGTTAAAATCAAATAAATATTATAATAAAATCAGTACTACAACTAGCTAAAAAAGGCTTTTTTAAAAAGGTGTGCATTAAGACCCCTCTTAATAACCTCCACCGGCGGGGCCTCCCTCAGAGATCTGGGAATGAGTTCTAGAGGGTCGGCCAGCCACCTCAAACGATTGATCTCACAAGGTTTTCAGCCTGGCGCTTGAAACCACCAGGAGGCCCTCAGTAGAGGAGCAGAGTGAGTGCACCGGGAGGGCAGGGGTCAGGAGATCACTCAGGTAGCCAGGGCTAAGCCGTATATGGCCCTATAAGTGAGCAAGCCCACCTTGAAAATAATCCTCCACCAAACAGGCAGCCAGTGCAGATCACGCAGGGCCAGGGTCACATGACAGGACCTGGGAAGGCCCATCAGCAACCTGGCTCCTATGTTTTGCACTAGCTGCAATCAATGGGGGTTCTCTCCACTGACCCCAAAGTAAAGAGCATTACAGTAGTCCAGTAGTCTAGCCTTGATGTGACAAAGATGTGTACCAGCATGGGCAGGTCACCAGGCAAAATTAGGGATTTAATCCAGGCGACATTCCCTAAATCGTAAAAAACACACTGGATGATGGCCAACACCTGAGACTCAAGCATCAAACCATTTTCAAGGATGATGCCCAGATTTCTCACCCTAGTGGCTGCCACCAACAGAGTAGGGCCAAGGAAAACCCTGTTCTTGACCCGGTGGCAGCCACATCACACCGGCGACCAGTCTCGATTACTAATACCTCTGTCTTGTCGGGATTCAGTCATAGTCAGTTAGAGGACATCCAGTCTTGGATCTCAGCCAGGCATTTATTTAGCACTTCCACAGTGTTATTTGTCCTGGGAGCAAAGGACATATACTGCTGGGTATCATCTGTATAACAGTGAAAACCCATACTTTAATGTCTAACAAGCTCACCCAGGTGTGGCATGTCCACCACGAACAACATCAGCGACAAGATTATGCCTTGAGGAACTCCACAGGGCAGGGGCTTTGGACAGGAGGAGAAATTCCCCATCACTACCCTTTGCATCCCGCACATAAATAGGACTCAAACCAGTTGATGACAGTGCTGGTGAGTTCACAGTATCGTCTAAGGTGATCCAGAAGTAGTGATCCAATGTAGTCCACAGTGTCAAATGCTGAGAAGCAATCCAAGAGAATCAGAATTGACCAGTCTCCTCTATCTCTCGCCCAGAGAAGGTCATTTTGCACCAATATCAATGCTATTTCGGTGCTATGCCTTGCCCTAAACTCTGACTGGAATGGCTCATAGATGTCAAAGGCCATGAGGTGTGCCTTGAGCTGTAGAGCCACCACTTTCTCAACAACCTTCCCCAAAAATGAGAGGTTGGAGACAGGTCAATAATTCACCAAGATGTCAGGGTCGAGTAATGGTTGCTTTAGAAGGGGCTTCACCAATGCCTCCTTCAAAGCATAAGGGAAGAGCCCCTCTAAAAGAGCAAACACTGGACTATCTCAGCAAACACTGGACTAACGGACTCGGCACTAAGTCTAACTAAGAGAAGGGATGTCTGGGCATACTCTGAGTGAACCCGTCACTACATGGAGGCAGAAACTGCAGCCACAGCCCACCATCACACTGAGGAGAAGAGCTTCTCAGAACACGGGGAACAAGAAGACCATTCGGCACAACCTTAGGCCACTGGTGGTCCGGACCTGCCACAGCAGACCACTAAGCCAGAGCAGCAGACAGGGGCAGGAGCCCAGACACAGGAGGGACCAGCAGGACTGATCCTGGTAGTGGAGGATGAGCCAGGTACAAAGGACGTTCAGAAGGTGGAGGGTGCAGATGAGGCTGGAGGGGGCTCTTATCTCGGACAGCAATCCCCCCAAGGGGATATGGCAGTGGATGTGAACCAACCTCCGTAGAACAGATTGTCCTGCTTCACGAACATTGTAGCTACCAGCCTTCAGGCCCTCTCCTTGGATTTTCAGAGGATTCAGGGCACTATTAATGCCCTCCTGGAGGCTGTGAGGGAGTTTAACAAGTAAACACATCCAGTGGCTGAGCACCCCAATCCCTGCAGTGCAGAAAGCCCTTGTAAATAGTTCTTACTTTCCCTCTTTCATGTTGACTGCTCATCATTACTGCCGTTTTACTGTGTTTCAATGTCTTTTATTGCCCTAGTTATTATTATCACCCTTGTACATAGTTTCCATGATTCATTTCTGTTACTGATGATTTCAAAATTATACTGTATACAGTTCCTTATTGTTCTTGTTGTCGTGTCAATTGTTCCTGTTGCAGTTCCCCTTCATATTTCCAATACACCCTTGTTAACAATTTACTTATCTGTGGTCTGTGTGGTCCATTTTAGTGATTGCAGGTCCAATGACAAAGAGTGAGTGTGGGAACCACAGAATTAAGTGGCCACAGGAACAGCAGGGTGTGTGTACCGCGGAGTACCCCACTGTGGCTCATATATTTACCACACCACTTCTGGTACTGCTGCACCACTAGTTCAGCCCCCCCTTTCATGGCCATGACCAGGGGGTGCAAGAGATATGGTTGCAGAAGGACCCATGCTGTCAGGGGGCTCACTGCCTCACAGGACAGCATTAAGAAAATCTTTTATTGTCCGAGACACACTTGTACCATTCTATTTGCACATTGTTTTTACATTGCTTACACATTTGAAATTGGGTCTATCCACAGTGGTAGCTGTGGGATCTGTGCTGCAGGATTCTACTCCAGTTTCAAGAGGTGGGGGTAGGATACAGAACAAAGAAGCAATAGGGCCCGTTGCTCAAACATCTGATCTTGGTGCTGCTGTCACCAGGAGGAGCAGGGACAAATTACACTGTTCCGTTCCTTAATCCTGCAAAGTGGAAGGGTGGCAGCATAGACAAACTACTGATGCTCTGCAGGACTGATACAAAAGAACCTACACAATAAATATTTTATATACACTAATAGTTATTTTACACTCATTGGTGGGGAAGTAGGGCCCCAAAAAATATTTTGCAGGGGGGTCATTAAAGTCATTGGCACAGTCCTGCCCCCCCTTACCAAGAAGTTTGGAAATGTGGTGCTGGGTTTCCAAGCATAACACCCCACCCTCATCCTCCACGCACCAACAGATGTTGGGGGTGTGTCTTGGGGTTGTCAGCCTTAACGCTCACCCCATTCTCCTATACTGTACTCATCTAAGCTTATTTAGCCATGGAATGGGGTGAGCATTATGGCTGACAACCCTTAAGGCACACCCTCAACCATGTTGGTGCATGGAGGTGGGTTGGTGGTGTGTTAGAGTTGGAAACCCTAACACTACATTTCCAAACTTTGTTGCTATAACCCTAACTGATGCATTAACGAAGTTTTTGCAAATATATTTATCTAACATACTAACATACTATTTGCCAGCAGATTAGGCTTTATGGTCTATCGAGTCTGCTCGAACCTTAGATCCTTAGTTGGGTGCCGAGACCCTCCCATCCCTTGTGCTCCAGAAACCCGTATCATCCATCCCCACCCCCCTGGGACAGGCCATCATCTGATACATCCACTTTCTGTGTCTGTCCCACCATCTCTTGAAGCCCTCCACTGTGGATCTCTGAACCAGCTCACCAGGCTGTGCATTCCAAGTGTCCACCACCCTCTCAGTGAAAAACCTCCTCCTCTTTTCCCCCCTCACCCTTCCACCTTCCAACTTCAAACCATGCCCTCTGGTGATACCTCCCTGCTTTAGTCTAAAGATCCCCTCCATGTTTACCCTATTTATTCCCTTGAGGTACTGAAGACCTCAATCATGTCCCCCCTGTCTCTCCTCTCCTCCAATGAAAACAGGCAGAGCTCCTTAAGTCTGTCCTCATATGTCAAATCCCTAGCCCTCGTGATCATCTTTGTTGCCCTCCTCTGTACCCTCTCCAGGAGCTGTATGTCCTCTCTAGTGTGGTCTCCAGTACTGTACACAGTACTCAAGGTGTGATCTAACCAGTCCATTGTACAGCGGCAGAATCACTTCCTTGCTCCTGGAGGTGATCCTCATGATGCATCCCAACATCCTGTTTGCCTTGCTAGCTGCTCTCCTGCACTGCTCAGAGTTATTCATACATGCATCCACCATGACCCCTAGGTCTTTTTCCCTATTGAGGCCTCCAGCCTCCCCTCCCAGGGTGTACCTGTGTTTAGGGTTTCCCACCAAGATGCAACACCTTGCACTTGGTGATATTGAAATTTAATTTCCATGTGTGAGCCCAGCTTTCCAGGGTGTCCAGGTCCCCTTGCAGGGCCAACCTCCCCTCTTCTCCCTCAACTACTGCTCCCATCTTGGAGTCATCCGCGAACAGACTCATTTCACACCCTATACCCTCCCTGATGTCCGATATGTATGCATTAAACAGGATCAGACCCAGGACCGAGCCCTGCGGTACCCCACTACCAACCTCTCTAGGGTTCAAGAGCTCCCCACAGACCACTACTCTCTGAGTGCATCCAACTAGCCAGTTTTCAATCCATCTGACCATCAAAGGGCCTACTCCTAACCCCATCAGTTTCTCCACCAGACCATTGTGGGGACAGAGTCAAACGCTTGCTGAAGTCCAAGAATAATACATCCACAGGCTTACCCCTGTCCAGTTCTGATGTTACCCATTCATAGAACTCCACAAGGTTGGTTTGACATGATCTACCTGGCACAAACCCATGTTGCCGACTATCCAGACCTCCCACCTCCTCCAAGTACACCCCCAATCGTTCCTTTAGTATACTCTCCATTAATTTTCCCACCACCGAGGTAAAACTGATGGGTCTATAGCTACCTGGCACTTCCCTTGACCCCCCTTTACGGATTGGTACCACATGTGCCTCTCACCAATCCCTAGGTACCCTCCCTGTCTCAAGTGACCTGCTGAAAAACTCCGCCAGGGGTGCAGCCAGTATGTCCGCCAATTCCCATAGTACTCTCGGATGAATGCCATCTGGCCCAGGAGATTTGTCTTTCTTTAGGGCCTTGAGGGCTAACCACACCCTTTTGGCGGAGATAGCATCATTCGTCCCCTCCACCTTACTGGCCTTTTTATCCTCACCCAGATGTGACACCCCTGGGGTACCTCTCTCTCCCTCTTGCTCCATTTCTGTTGCTCCCCTGATCCCACTTACTGATGTTTCTATCCCCTTCGTGCCTTGCTGTGTAGATATCCCATCCCCCTCCCTAGTGAACACAGAGGCAAAGTACTGTTAAATACCTCTGCCTGGTCCCTCGCCTCTTCCACCCACCCTCCTTCTGATCTCAATCTGCTGAGATGGCCCTTAGTTTTTCTCCGCTCCCCAATGTACCGGAAGAACCCCTTTTCCCCTCCATGTATCCCCTGTGCCAGCCACTGCTCTTTACTGACTTTTGCTCCTCACCATACGGGTGACTTTTCTAGATGCAAGCTGGTACATTTCCTTATCCCTATCCCTCTTGTTGTTTTATATTTTTTGTAGGCCGCCTTCTTTTCTCTGACTGCTACCTGTACCTCACTGGACCACCAGCATGGTTTATGTGACCTTGCTCCCTTACGTTTCAACTTAGCGCAGATCCTGACTGCCTCATGAAGTCCCCGTTTTATGACCTCCCATCTCCTTTCCACACTTGTCATTGAGGTAATCCCCATCAAGTGATCCTTGAGAATAGTTCCCATGCCCATAAAGTCTGCCTCCCTGAAGTCCACTGCCAGTGTCCTAGATCTCCCCCCCCCATGCTTATTTGAAACCAGACAGTATTGTGGTCGCTCCCAGTCAGGGGGTCTTGTACAACCATGTCCCTACCAGATCCCCATCTGCCAGAACCACATCCAGGACATGCCCTCCCTTGTGGGCTCCATCACATGCTGTGTTAAGAACACATCCTGGAAGCCATCCAGCAGCCTCTGCTCCTTGGCCACCTTAGAGGACATGGTTCCCCAGTTTGTACCTGGCATATTAGGTCCCCATCAACACCACTCCTTCCCTTTGGTCCACACTGGGCAATGATGTTGTCCAGCAAACCATCCTCTAGAACATCACTCATCCTGGGGGCCTATATGCTACACCCAGCTTGACCTTATCTCCTGCTGGGGATTGTAAGAGTGACCCATAAGGCTCCACGCTCCCTCTGCCTCTCTACCCTAGCAATTTCTATGTCATCTCTAATGAACATAGCCACTCCACCCCTGCCCTCCTTTCTATCCTTCCTAAGCATAGTATACCCCGTATGTTTAGGGTCCCAGTCATGGTTTTTGTTGCTCCACGTTTCGTGACCGCCGCCATCCACCCCCTCGAAAAGCATGGCCTGGAACTCTGGCAACTTGTTTCCAAGCTCCTGGCATTTACTAACACCAACCCCACCCTTATCCCTGATCCTCTTTGTCAACCCCACCCAGATTCCTTATACTTCCATTCTCCCTCTGCTCCTCCTGAAACCTCCACCCCAATCTGTTTCCCCTCCCTCTTGGGCTTGAAGGCTACTCCCCATCTGGAGGAGAGGGTTTCTGGTCAGCCCTCCTTATCCCTCTCCCCTCACAAGTTTAAACCCCACCTTTCTTGTATGTAGTCAGCCATCCCCTGTTTAAGGACTTCCTTCCCTAATGGGGCAAGATGAAACCTGTCCCTGGCATATAGTCCCTTATCCTCCCAAACTCCATTCCAGTTCCCAACACCCCAACCCACTCTCTACACCCCACTTCCTGAGCCAGTCATTAACCTCTGTGAGCTTATTTTTCTCCACTGAGGCCTTTGGTACTGGCAATATCCAAAAGGAAATGTTGCATCCATTATCCGACAGACTCTGGCAAGTTCTGGAACCTTGCTTGGATTTCCAAAATGCTATTTCCCTCTAGATCATTAGTTCCCAAATGCACCAGGAAATCCGGTTTCCCTCCACAATCCCTAACCATTTCATACACCATGAACTTTGCTCTGTGCACTATCAGCCCAGAGATACTCACTACCTTCACCTGGCTATGGCATCCACCCCCTGTCCCTCCCACTGGATACCCCTAATCATCGAGTCTCCCAATAACAGAACCTTAACACCGCCATCATCCTTATGGTTACCTCCACTATGCCCTCTCAGCCCCCTCCCCCTTTATTCATGATCTCAATTTCATGGGAGTCTTCCTGCCTTATTAGGAGACCCCTTGTCACCCTCCCTTTCTGCCTCCTTGCTATTTTGCCCACTTAACTCAAACCCCTCTGAATAGGTGTCCCTTTAACCTCTCTTATCAGAACCATTTTTCTGGCCCTGATGGTTTCCCTTCACCCACACCGCCATCCTCCCCCTGTAATAGTACCCTGCCTCCAGAGGCTCTGTAGGTCCCTTTAGCTAGGGCCCCATCCTTGGTACTGACCCCTGCTGAAGGGGGCTTTCTCCCCCTCCTTGTCTCCCAGTTTCTTCCAATCATGCTCTCCCTCATGTCTGGAATATGCTGCATCTCCCCCATTTGCTTAACATATATGTTTCCCCTTCTCCCTCTGGGACTATTTCTATCCTTTCCATAGCCAGTCTGTGATGCCCTATGGGTATCCGACTCCCTCCCCTGGCCTCTGTATAAGTTTCCTCATTTCCACCAACCCCTTCCTCCCCCTCTAGGTTGCTTAGTAGCTCAAATTTATTGTGACACTCTATGTCAGCCTCCATCAAGTAACCGAATTTCCTGACTGCACCTCTAAACTGCCCTCTTCTTCCCCTCTTGCTCTGTTCACCTTAGGAGCTCCTTCCCACAGTCTGCTGTTTTAGGCTTCCAGACAACAGCCCCTCCTGACTCTTCCCTCCACTTTTGTATTCAGAATGTTCACCCGTATGCTTTCCCTTAGCATCAACTTCCCTATCTAAGGGTCCTCTGTCCCTAATATCCCCTCCTGCTTGCTGTAACATAACGTCCTGTAATTTCAGAGCATTGCCCCAGCCTCCCTCAGCCCCACTCTTCTGCTGCCCATATCCACACCCCTTATCCTTGACACCCCCAGCTTACTCCTCAACCATATACCTCACTCCTGATACAAGATAGCTGTCTCACAGAATGGGCAGCCTCCCTCTCCAGGCCCAATTTAGAATTATTGCCATCCCACAGCCTGTGCAGCCTACAACCCTTCCGAAGATGCCTGCCATGGTGGAATATGGCCACCCTGTTTATCCCCTCTGTTTATAATGGCACACCCTTTCTCAGTCCCTTTCCCTGAATACAGTTTCTATCTATACTGACTGTAGTTATTTACAAACCCAATTTCAACCCCACCAATAAAGTTCCAAAGTCTCACAAACACATACAGTCCAGTGTGTGTTCGGTCCCACTAACAGTGTGTGTAAACAGACGTCAGGTACCGTGATGATGTCAAAGGCCCAATTAGCTCCTGTTGCTTGAATTTCAGTCCCAAAACAGAAATACTCAGCCCTTCAATCCCAACCTCTAGTGGTTTTTCAGTATTTAAGAAAGCCTACAAAACAGGGGGGTGGGAGTGCTCTTACCAAACACCAGGCAAACAACACATTTAAATTTCCCCAATTAACCCTGACAAACAACAGTCCCCAAGCCTCCAAAGTTACAATATCACAGCCTAGTCAACAGTTCTAATTCAAGGTAATAATTTTAACACATAGAGCTAATTTCACTTACAAACTATTCAAATATTTCAGTTAAAACAGAATATAACCCCAGACCTCTGTCCTACCAGCCTGCTGCTAGAGTTCCCAAGTGAACAATGGAGGCCAGGGTAATTCCTGTTTAAAGACAAGGTAATTGCAGCTAATGTCCCTTCCCCCTAACACCAGGCAAACAACACATTTAAATTTCCCTCTAATTAACCCTGACAAACAACAGTTCCCAAGCCTCCAAAGTTACAATATCACAGCCCAAGTAACAGTTCTAATTCAAGGTAATAATTTTTAACACATAGAGCTATCTGTATCTATATCTATCTATATATATAGACAGACAGACAGATAGATAGAAAATGAATGTGTATTTATTTTATGCCTGATATGATTATCATATAATTTGTGAAATGTCCTTGAAAGCTGATAATAAACTTTTACCTACCTATATACAAAGATTTTATATATCTAGATCTATACGAATATACATACATACATACAAGCATACGAATATGCCAGCAGATGAAGGTCTTATGATCTATCTAGTCTGGTCGAGTGTGCAGGTCCCCCCTGTGTCTATAGAGGGACCTGCTCCCCCAACCCATGACCCCTTCAAGTCCCACCCCCCCCTTCCACCAGCAACTTTCCCCTTCATTCTGTTCCATCTGCCTCAAAGCTACTGACCATTTTCAGGAAGACCACCTCTGCAACTTGTTCCACCTGGCCACCACTCTCTCTCTGTGAAAAGTGCCTCTTCCTCATCTCTCTTGAATCTTCCCCCTACCAGCTTTAGACTATGCTCCCAGTGGACTTGTTCCCACTAAGAATGAAGAGGCCCTCCAGATTCACCCTGTTGATACCTTTATGCTATTTGAAGGTCTCATCATAACCTCCCTCCTCCCTCCCTCCCTTCTGTCCTCAAGTACATGTTGAGACCTTTGAGCCTCTCTTTGTAGGTATTGCCTTGCTGGCCCTGAATAATCTTTGTCACACTTCTCTGGACTGTCTCTGGAATGTTAACATCCTTCTTACCATAAGGGCACCAATACTGCACACTGTACTCTAAGTGTGGTCTTACCAGTGACCTGTACATTAGCAGTATGACATCCGCCTTCCTGCTGGTAATCCTCCTGGCTATGTATCCAATTTGCTTTTGCTGCAGCTCTCCTGCAGTGTGCCGAGTGATTCAGGTCACTCGTGATGATTATCCCCAGGTCTTTTTGCTGAATCACAGAATCATAGAAACATGATGGCAGAAAAGGACCCTCTGGCCCATCAAGTCTGCTCCTTTCCCTCTCCCCTTACTCATTATCTATGTCACGGGACCTCCCCTTCCCCCCACTCGGCAACCCCTTATGTCTGTCCCATGCCCTCTTGAATCCCTCCACCGTTTCTGCCCCCACCATTTCCTCAGGTAGTTTATTCCAGGCCTCCACCACCGTGTCTGTGAAGTAACGCCCCCTCACAGTGCTCCTAAATCTTCCTCCCTCCAATCTTAAACTATCCCCTCTAGTTTTAAATAAGCTCCCCTCCCTTACCTTATTGATCCCTTTCACATACTGAAATGTTTCCAGCATGTTGCCCCTCTCCCTTCTAGTCTCCAATGGGTACAGATCCAATTCCCTCCACCTCTCCTCATATGACATCCCCTGCATACCATGTACCATCTTGGTTGCCCTTCTCTGCACTTTCTCAATCCCATCTGTAGTATGTCCTTGCTTCAACTTGGTAACCTGCACAACACCCAACCAGTATTTGGTCTCTAGATTCTTTACCCCCATGTGCATAACTTTGCAACTTTTTGTATTAAACTCCAGTTGCCAAATGCCATTGCACTTCTACAACCTAGCCAGGTCTTTCCTAAGTTCCTGTCTCCCCATCTCCAAGTCCATCCTCACACAATGCTTTGTGTCATCCATGAACAGGCAGATTTTACCTTTGATCCCATCTGCTATGTCATTGATGAAGATGTTAAACAATACCGGACCAAGCATCGAGCCCTGTGGGACCCACTAGTCACTGACCTATCTTCTGAGATTTTCCCCCTGACCACCACCTTTTGGCTTCTGTCCTGCAACCAGTTTTTGACACATCTAGCAAGCTTGGCACCCACCACCACGTCTTCCAGCTTCCTGATCAGTCTCCTATGAAGTCAAAGGCCTTGCTGAAGTCCAGATACATGACATCAACCATTTGGCCCCTGTCGACTATCCTGGTCACCCAGTTGAATAAGTCAATCAGATTGTCTGGCATGACCTTCCTGACACAAACCCATGCTGACTCTCATCTTGCAGCCCGTTCTCCTTGAGAAAGCTCACCAGTCCTTCCTTCAAGATAATGTCCATCAGTTTCCCCACTATTGAGATCAGATTGACCAACCTGTAATTCCCTGGTTCTTCCCTTGGGCCACTTTTATGGAGAGGCACCATATGTGCAGTTCTCCAGTTCCAGGGCACACTCCCAGACTCCACAGAGGTGTCAAACAGGTCTGCCAGGGAGCCTGCCAGCACCTCTGCTGGTCTCATTAGGACCCTGGGGTCCAAGCTGTCTGATCTTGGGGGCTTGTCTGCTTTCAGGGCCTTCAGTCAGTTAGTTAGTTCGTTAGTTCATTAGTTCGTTAGTTAGTTAGTTAGTTAGTTAGTTTTTTATTTATGAACCAGGCAGATTCACTGGAAAAAACATTTGCCTATTTTTAGGCACAACCCTGTATACCTCTATTAAACCATTCATGATTCCCCCTTCCCTTCCCCCATCCCCCTGTTACATTGTGGCACTGGTCTGTCCTTCTATCTAGTGAAGACAGAGCAGAAGTATTTGTTCAGCACCTCCGGTCTCTCTTCACTTCCTTCTACCCATCCCCTCCTCCTTTTTTAATCTGACAAACCTCATAGACACTTAGACAGTGATGGCAGAAAAAGACCAATGGTGCATCCAGTCTGCCTGAGCTCCCTCTTTAGCTGTGGTACCTACTGTCCCTCCAAGGTCATAGCCCTCTCCATTCTTCTCCCCCCCATTCCCATCCCAGCTTCTGCTGCCCAGAGTAACCACTACACCTTCATTCTATCCCAACTGTGCTTGATCCCATCAACAGTTTTCGCACCCACCACTTCAGCAAGCAGAATGTTCCACAGCTCCATCACTCTTTCTGTAAAATAATACTTCCTCATATCCTTTCTGAGCCTCCCTCCTGTCAGTTTCCATTGGTGTTCACATAACCGTGAGTTGGAAAGGCTATGTCTGGAGTTCGATGACCAAGCAGCCAGCCACTCCCACTTCCTGAGCTATATAAGCAGTTCCTCTCAGCCTCACTGTGAAGCACTTTTTCTTTGCAGCCGAAGGCTCTGTCCATCTGTCCTCTAAGCTGGTTGAGGCCTGCAGGGCAGGCTGAGACCCCCCCCACCCTTTGCTGCTCCTGCTTGTCTTTGCTGGATTTCTGAGTTTATTTTGCTGCTTCTGGTTTGCATTTTGACTTCGGCTGCATGTGTGCTTCTTCTTTCTTTGTTTCCTGTTCTGTGTTTCTATGTCTTTGGTTTTGTTTAGTTTTTGGGGCTTTGTTTCTAAACTCCTAGCATATTGTTCCAGAGCTCCTACTACTTGCTTTCAGTCAATCAACTCTCAAACTACTGCAATGCAATTGCATTCATTATTTGAGTGTTTCAGCTCAACCACAGCTGCTCCATGTTGCATACTCAACTGATTTCACCTAACTAAGGCTTACACTGAACCTAGCTATGCAGCTCAATCATGCTCTCTCATTCTGCTTACCTCATTGTAGCAGCTTCATTGCACTGCCTGGCTACACCTGCTTTTAGAGCAGTATGTCTCCTTATTTGTTTATTGCAGTTACAACTCAGTGTACCTCATGCGGATGTTGCTTTTATATTTATTCACTCTGTTATACTCTGAGGTCAGCTAAAAAAGCACCTGCTGAGGCTGTTAAATTTTCTATTCTAAATCCTGCCTTTGCTGCCAAAAATCCTCAGAGTATTTGTCACCTTGATTTGGCTTTTAAATGTCTGTCTGTCTGGCTTGCCTCACTATTCAGTGCTCTTTCATTGCTACTGCGTTATGCAGACCTACGTGCAGGTCCACTTACTACTCTGTTTACTGACCTACTTACAGGTCCACGCTTGCTTATGCAACTGATTGCTCATGCCTACTGCACCCTCTCAACTTCAGCCTCTGGGATGTCTGCTGCACTCAATCTGCTTTCAGCGTTGCATGGTCTCAGTACTCACTGCTCATTACGTTCAGCACACCGTGCTCAACCAGCTCACCAGCTTCTCAGCTCTCAATGTAATTCTGGGACATGCCAGCCATTCTATTCTGGTGCAGGGTCCCTGCAGCCAATGGTCTCGCTCTGCATTTAGTCTGCATCTTGAGCGTGTCCAGCTTGGGGCACCTGGCCCATAGCTGAGAATGTCCTTGCCCTGGGCTTGGCTTTAGCTGCCTGCTACTCGACAGCAGCTCCTGATGTAAAATTTAAGACTAGCAGTGAAGGGTGGTTATGATGATATCCTTTGGCTGTAGTGTTCCACTATAACAGTTAGCCATTGACTTTAGTGGTTTCCCTAGCAAGGCACCTTCACCGCATTCTCCCTACAACTGCCTCTGGTTCACCTGGTTTGAGTTTAGGGCGGGTAGGCCAGGTGAGTTCCTCAGCACTCGTTGCTCTCCTCCTCCACCTTGGTTGCACGTATTGTTGCAGAGTTTTCTCGCAACCTTCCACGGCATTCCCGCTAGAGGGTTTGAGTGAGAGCCTTCCTCCAAATTGGAATAATTTTCACCTCCCTTTAATTGGGTTTTCCAAATCACAGCTACAGAGCCGTCACTAAATAAACTATCCCAAGCCTGGAGGGAAGGTGACCTAGGCATTGGATTCCCAGAGATTTCCTCCCCATGGGGGGGTTTCTCTCCTCCATTGCCTCAGGTTATAACTGTTAGTTAGCATAGTAGTGTCCCTTAGTTTCTTTAGGTAGGTTCCGCTGTTGGATGGAGGTGGAGGATGTCCTGCTGTTCCCTCTCTCCTTAGAGGATTCCCTCATTCTCAATGGAAACCATTAGTATCATGCTACGCAAGCCTGGGCATTTCATTACGTTATCAAACTGAGCATCTCATTACATTATCAAACTGTCTATGCTTCTCTACTACATTACAGTTATTGCTCCTACGTCACAGTTACTGCTTGCTCATAAGCTTTTTGTCACCTCCTTCTTTGGAATATGATTGTACTAAATTTCTTTTGGGGATTCCTAAGGTACCTTTAGCCACGGAAATCATCCCGTAGCACCTCTAGGGGTGGCATCTTCTCCGAGGGTTCCTAGTCTTTCATACCCCTACAGGGTGGTAATTCCTCTGAAATAGAGAGTGCTAATGGCCAAAACCAAACTAACACAGTTGCACAAGCATAACACTATATTGGCTGCACAGGACATTGAGTTGGAAAGGCTATGCTTGGAGTTCGATGGCCAAGCAGCCAGACACTCCCACTTCCTGAGCTATATAAGCAGTTCCTCTCAGCCTCATTGTGAAGCACTTTTTCTTTGCTCCACCATCCTCCTCTCCTCCAGCAGCAGCACTCTCTCCTTAGGGGGGATTCCTAAGGTACCTTTAGCCATGGGAATCATCCTATGGCACCTCTAGGGGTGGAACCCTCTCCAAGGGTTCCTTGCCTTTCGTACCCCTACATGGTGGTAATTCTTCTGGAATAGAGAGTGAGAATGGCCAAAACCAAACTAACACAGTTGCACAAGATAACACTATACTGGCTGCACAGGACATTGAACTAATATTCAAGCTAAATATTTCCTCACAATTCAACTTATTAATTCTTTTTAGAAACATGAAGGTCTCTATCATATCTCCCTTCTCTATCCTCCCTTCTGATCTCCAGCAAGTACTTAAGTGCCTTGAGGTGCTCCTCATAGAACCTGCCCTGATGGCCCTGAATCATTTTGTTACACTGTACTGCACTGTCTCCAGCTTATCTCTAGCCTTCCTGAGGTGAGGACTCCAGAACTGGGCACAGTACTCCAGGTGTGGCCTCACTAAGGATCTATATAGGGGAAATCTCACCTCTTCCCTTCTGCTATCGATACCCCTCCTGATACATCCCAGCATCCTACTGGCTTTGCTGTATGCCTTGTTGCACTGAGCTGATTGTTTGAGGGAGTCACTCATGATAACTCCAAGGTCCTGTTTCTCAGCCATAATGCTAAGACTCACCCCACCCATCTAGTACACTGTCCTGGGGTTCTTGTTCCCTAGGTGCATTACCTTGTACTTCATGGCAATGAATTTCAACTGCGAAACCTTAGACCCCCTCTAGCTTTCATACATCACTCTTCATTTCCCTGCATCCCTCATCACTATCCACCCTTCCACAGAGCTTAGTGTCATCTGCAAAGAGGCACAGCCTGCCCTGAATACCCTCACCAATGTCACTAATGAACATGTTGAAGAGGACCTCTCCCAGAACAGATCCCTGTGATATCCTGCTCATGACCACCCTCTCTGCTGAGTTAACCCCATTGATTACAACTCTCTGCTGCCTCTCCTTTAGTGAGTTACCTACCCAGTATACTATGACTTTTCTGCATCCAGATCCTCCATCTTCAGTAAGCGTCTGTGAGGCACCGAGTCAAAAGCCTTGCTGAAGTCAAAGTACAGCAAATCCATAGAATGGCTCCTATATAATTCTGTCATCACCTAGTCAAAGAAAACTATCAGGTTAGTCTGACAAGATCTCCCCACCATGAATCTGTGCTGTTTACTATCCTGGAGCCCACTGCTCTCCAAGTAGTCCACAAGGTCTTCTTTGACCAGTGACTCCATCAGCTTCCCTACAATAGAGGTAAGACTGAAAGTTCTGTAGTTCCCCACATGTTCCTTGTCTTTCCCCCCACATGCAGCAGAACTATGGCTGCCACCCTCCAGTCCTTCAGAACTACCCCAATCCTGAGAGATCTGTTCAATAAACCTACCAGGGGTTCAGCCAGTTCTATTTCCAGCTCCCAGAGTAACCTCAGTTGCAACCCATCTGGTCCTAGAACCTTATCTAATTTTAGTGCTGCCAGCTCTTGTAAATATTGTTTGCCTCATCTCCGGGACCCCTTTAGTGGCCACTTTGATGCCACTCTCTGGCAATGGTCCACCATTCTCCTTAGTGAAAACTGAGCTAAAGTAATCATTAAGGATGGAGGCCATTTGCCAGTCCTCCTCCTCTATCAACATACCCCCCTCTGCTAACCTTAGGTTTCCCCCTCCTTTCTACCTTTTTCCCTTAAATACATTGGAAGAACTGTATTTCTCCTCTCTTGACCCCCTCCACAATATGCATCTCTGTGTCTGCTTTTGCCTCCCTAACTGCCCTCTTTGCCTCCCTGTTTTTCAGTATGTATTCTCACCATTCTTCCTCCCCCTGCATGTCTTTATACTTGAAGAAGGACTTTTTCTTTGCTCTCCACTTCCCAGACTCTTGCCGAGAACCATAATGATCTCTGGGACCTGGTCTTTTTGGTTACCATTCTTATACATAACTTAGATGCCTTGAGAATGGCTGCCTTAACTGCCACATCTCTCCCCCTCCATGTTGTCCACCCTGACTAAATTTTCCCTTACCAGCTCCCACAGCCTGTTAAAGTCTGCCCTTCTGAAAGCCAGGAGTTGAGCTCTCAATTGGGATTTCCGAACCCAAGGGCAAGTTCAAACCAAATGTAGTTATGGTCACTGTTCCTCAGTGGCTCCCCATTCTCACAACTCCAGTCACCTCCAAGTTGATGAGCACCACATTGAAAACTGCAGTCTGCCTGGTGGGTTCCTTAACTAGCTGCACTACCAGACGGTCCTAGAAGGTGTCCAGCATGGCCTGACTCCCGGTGTTCCTGGCCACTGGAATATCCTGGTCAATGTCTGGCAAGTTCAGATCACCCGCCACCACTAATTTCCCCTTTGCCACCCATCTTTCAAGTTCTTCCCTGAGCTCTCAGCCTCTCTTTTCCCCTTGCCCTGGAGGTCCATAGAGCACACCCAAGTGCAGTTTCTTGCCTGAGGCTCCAGTGAGTTGCACCCACAGTGACTCAGTCTCTTCATTACTAGCCCTGATGTACCCATCTTCCATCATCTTGATGCCCTCCTTGACAAAAAGGGCTGCTACCCCCGCTACCTGTTCATCTATCCCTCCTAAACAATGAGTACCTAGAGACTGTCAGATCCCAGTCATTATTTTCTGAAGCCTACATTTCCCTGTTAGTCACTAGGTCCACCTCAGCATCCATCATCAGCACCTGGAGCTCACTGGTTTTGTTACCTAGCCTCTTGGCATTAAGGCATACCCTCTTCCATATGACCCCAATCCTCCATTGCTACTACCCTTGTGCTTTCCCTGTCCTCTCATCCTTTTTATTCTCACCTAGTCCAGCTGGAGCCACAACCCCCTTTGTACCCACTATATTACAAACTCCCAGATATAGGGGAGTACTAGCTAGGATCCCTGTCCTTCTACCTAACACTGTGACAGGGTTGAATAAGACCCTGCCCCATTTCTTATGCAGAAAGAGTTAAAGGCAGGCATCTGTTCTATCCTCTTCTTTTCTGTCTCCTGTCTGTCTGATTACACAATCAAATTTTCTTGTGAGTCCTAGGAACTGATCACTCCATCTCAGGGGGTTAACACTGAAATACAGTCTGACCTCTACAAACACCTTTGCAGAGTTGTCAACAGGAGATTAGTTTTGGGACACAGTGGTCTATTTTGTTTCACTTGCAGGGAAAGAAACTGACAAAGTTCTGATACATTTTGTGAGAAACAGGATGTCTCTTAAGCTCAGAATGTAGAAATGAATTGCCAGGCAAATACTTCTTATAAAAACAGAACATTATTTTGATAGAGAGAAAGAGAGAGAGAGAGAGATTGAAATTTAGAATTAGAGATACCCTCAGATTAGCCAACCCGGTGGTGCTGAGGGTTGAGGTGCTGGATGCCACACTCACACTACGCTGGTGACCCGGCTTTGGGAACAAGCCCAGGCCGTCGGGGGTCAGCAGGGGAGGACTAGGATTGAGCATCCATGGATTGCTCTCCTAGTACTGGGGTGGGCTGGGAAATTTCACCAGGCTGTAGCGGCCCCTGAGGACACCCGGGGGCAATACAAGCATTGGTGACGACAGAGGGGAAGCGCGGCAGTCATCAGCACATTGTGCCTGGATGTCATTGCACATCCACACTCCTGGGGCTAGTAGGAGGAAAATGGCTGGGTGCAACCATGCAGCTTGATGGCTGCGCTCCGTGCCGCCCGGAGGACTTTGGCGCAGTCCTGTTGGGGAGGGTCTGGGGCTGTCCTGGCTGGTAGAGGCAGAGGGGGAGCCCTCCAGCAGGATGGCATGATGGCCATCCCGGATCCTCCTGGGTGCAGTTTGAGTTACCCAGCTCTCCGGGTGGGCAGAGATGGCGGCTGGATGCCCCAAGCCAGAGTGTGCTGCAACAAGGAGGAATAAAATATGATATGACAAAAAAAATACACCCTCAGATGAAAGACTTTGTCTTCTTTGTTTATACTGCCTTTGTAAATAGCTAACCTGAACTTTTTTTATTTTACTGTTACTGATAATACTAAAATGCTACTTGTGAATTTTATAGCTGCTCCTCATTTTCCTATGCTTCCTGACCTTTGCCTAAATGATAGATGGCATCAGTAGTGGAATTTACACCATGCAGACTCTAAGTCAGGAGTTTTGTGCAAGGGTACTACACCTGGTGCAGGAGTTAGGCATAAGAACCCTTTGAAACCCTTATGTTGACCTGCTCCATAAAAGACAACATAGTTAGCCAGGCTTTAGTAAAGAGCACGTGCCTTATTTTTATTTCCTTTACCTGAAAAGTGTCTATGTCCCTTGACATTGAAAAACAGCCTGGTCCCTTCTTAAAAAGGCAGTACAGTTACTCCACAAAAAACATAAGTGGAGGAACTATGATTACTTCAAGTGGAACATCCATGTATAAAGTCCTGCACCTAATGTGTGGGGCTTACCCTGATTTGCACTTTGTAAAACTAAAGTGCTGACTTATGATAGATGTGAGTAATAAAACATTATCTGCTTGGTCCAGTGACTTTCCCTACCCTGACATAATATAAACAGCTTCACTATTGGCATGCAAGAATCCAGCACGGCTGACATCATCAATTGCAGAGACAGCATTCTGCAGCATTCTTGTGCTTCAGCATGCTGGTTGTCAGCCGCCCTGTACTGCTGAGGCTCAGTTCAGTTTGCAGGACCTGTATGTAGCCTTAGGAGTACAATGGACTTAAAACCAGCATATTTTAGCATTAGAAAGCTCTAGGATGCCTTCTTAGTAATTGACTCTCCCATGGTGATTTCAGCCACATAGGGACTCTGTGATACCACTGGAGCAACTCTATTTACATAATAGCTGGGTTGGAGGATTTGCAGATTCAAACAGATAATATTTTACTGCTCACTTCAATCTTAAGTCATAATTTTTCTTTTGCACCAGAATGTAAACAGCGGACATGCGCAAACATTAGATGTGGAGTGGACCTTTACACATGGACATTCCCCTTTAAAGAAGCATAAATTAAGTCATAATGCACCTCCACCCAGTACCATACCTCTCAACTGTACCACATTACGAGGAATGTTCCTCATTTTACTTCAGAAAAGGTCCCTGTTCCACATTGTGAGGACTTGTTGCACATTCAGAGTCAACATTTTAAAGCAAATATCCATAGTAAATGATGGGAAAAATAACTTATTCAATTAATAACAGTCATTCTCAACATAAATGCAACATTTTAATAGTGTTTTGAGCTTCTTAGGTAAAGATTTGATTAAGTGTTCCACATTTTGCCAATTTGTTCCACATTGTGACAGGCAATGTTCCACATTTGGGGGACAAAAGGTTGAGAGGTATGCCCAGTACATGCCTTTATGTTTCTTGGTTCATTCTGCATTCCAGACTGTATTTCCTTTCTTCTTCGTCCCTAAGCACCTGATGAAGAGACCTGTGGGGGTGTGACAGCCTGTGTGGTATTACTTGCTTGTTGTTACCATGAAAGGCATCCCACAATCTAATGTGTCTAGTTTAATAAGTACCAGTGTGACTGCAAAGATTCTTTCGTCTTCCTAAAATGAGATGTCAGAGCTGGGTCACATTCTCCCTTTGCACTAGCAGACAGCTGAAGCTGCTCAAGTCATTCCAGTAGGCAGCATGTCTTCATCTTCTACTTGTACAGAAGCATCCTGCAGTTGCCTCCTGCTTCACACCCTGGTGTATATGGAATTCAGCTGGTATAGATCAACACAAATACAGCAGGCAGCCTCTATAAGACTATGCAGCAACATAGTGTATGTGATAATAACAGTAATACCCTAATTGGAAAAATGGAAAGCAAGGACTAGGACAGTATCCTCATATAAGAGGCAAGCAGCATGGGCTTAAACTGAAAGTAATATGTTTTACTGACCTTTTTGGTGCATTTTAGAAAGGATGATCATTTGAAGCAAACTGTATTTTACTTTCCTGCCATTAGCCCTGTGGACCCGTACATAATTGCCAACATAATAAACTTTTTTGCTGTTCTGAAATTACTATTTTCTTTAATTGGTTAGCATAGTGTGCTACTGCAATGTCAGTATGCTTCACATATGGCCGAATTATTACCCTTATTATAGGGCGAGAAAAATGGCTGTCAGGCTGCTTCATGGAGCTCAGCAACTGTAAGCATAGTTTTGTTAAATGTCCCCTTTCTCTTGGTTCTGCAGATGTCCTGTTGCTGCAGTTTAGTGCTAGCTGATACTGTCTGTTGCATATCTTCTCAGCACAGTTTTTGTTTATTAGACTTAGGGTAGTGGTAGGGTTTTATAGTTAACTAGGGGCATTAGTGAATCAGAGTTAGGCAGAGTAGTGTTGTACAGTGTATGGTGGAATGTCGTTCTAACTCGCTTTTCATATCAGCCGAAACCTTGTTGTACTACAGTTCAAAGGTCATGGAACATGATTGTACCCTTCTGGGGTACAACAACGTTCCAACTGATTTGAAAAGTACATGAGCCACAGCCAACAGAAACTGCAGGATCAACCAGATAGAAACTCACATTGGCAGTGGCATGATCATTCTACCCAATGAGTAAAACAAATCCTGCAGATGCAGGATCAACCAGATATAGTTAGTTACACTAAAAAATACAATGCAGCATAAAACAGATATTTTAAATTACTTACAAAATCAAAAAACGATTCCTCACAGTAACTCCACTCTCTTAGCGAGAAATATGGCCACCATGTTTTTTTTTTTAAATCCCTCCCACACCCAACTAGTAACCAATGGAATCCCAAGCTAGAGAAGTAGGGACATCGGCTCCCTAACGACCATGCCACTGACCCTAGCAACCAGCCTTAAAACCCAGAATAAGACGCAGCAGCATACATTTTTTTTCTATTACAAAAAAAAGATCAAACTTTTTTTATATCACTTTTAGGAACACCATACACTATAAAGAATACTGGGGCCAGGATATTCAAACTGTGCCCAGAATGGGAGTAAGTATTTGCTCTGCACAACTGAGTTGCGTCGAAGCACATAAATGCTACATTCAAACGAGATGCATCCCCCTGTGCGGTCTGAAGACTTGGAATGGGGGTGCGCAGCGCATCATTGGGATGCACCGGGTGCAAATTCCAGATATTCAGATGACATGCAAATGGGGCTATTATGTATGCAAGGCACAAATGGGTCCATTTGCATGTCATTATGGCCCCATTTGCATGTCTGGGGCAGGGATGCACCCGGTAGAATACGCCGGGCATCCTGCAAAGTCCATGTGAAAAATAAAAACACACCACATCCCCCCAGTAGTCTAGTGGCCCACCTCCCTTCCCCATACCCCGACCATATCGCAGTCATCATTTGAACCTCCCTGGTAGTCTAGTGTTACACCCTTCCCTGGCCTGAACCCTGTTATTGAAAAACAAAACCAAATCCGATCTGCACTGGTAGTCTAGTGGCCCCCCTCCCATCCCCGATTGTGCAATACAAGTAAATGAACCCCATATTCCTGGTAGTCCAGTGGTACCCCCTATTATCCCTGAACACCATCCGCCTGAGAACTATAATGCGAATATCCCTGGTAGGTTAGTGGCCCCTCTCCCAGTCCCGATCGTAACATCAAAAATAAATCCCAGTATCTCCCTGGTAGTCCAGTGGACTCCCCATCCACTGAGGCACCCACATCCCACCCCTCTCCCCCATCCTAGCATGGCCCTTGAAGCCGATGGGCAGCAACACCAACCCACACAACTCCACGGCTGCCCACCGACTGAGCTGTCACAGAATGACAGCTTACAGTATGCACTACAATACCATTGGTCGACACTGTCAACCAATGAGCTTGCAGTATGTACTGTCACATAGAAACATAGAAACATAGACTTTGATGACAGATAAGGACCGCTTGGCCCATCTAGTCTGACCATTTCCCTACCTACAGGATAGGCCGCAGATCCTAGTTAACCAACAACCTATTTCTTCCTACCCCCCACAAGAATTGCCTTATGTCTGTCCCACGTGTTCTTGAATTCTCCCACAGTTTTAGACCCCACAACCTCCTCAGGAAGGCTGTTCCATGCATCCACTACCCTCTCTGTGAAATAATACTTCCTCACATTGCCCCTGAACCGCCTCTCCTTCTATCTTTTAAATTGTGTCCCTTGTTCTTGCACTTCTTTTTCTGAAAGATGCTACCCTCTTGGACTTTGTTGATTCCCTCTGAGGTACTTAAAAGTTTCTATCATGTTCCCCTCTCTCCTTCTTTCCTCAAGGGTATACAGTACATATTAAGCTCCTTTAGTCTCTTCTCATCGGCTTCTCTGCAGACCCTGCACCATTTTAGTTGCCCTCCTCTGGACTACCTCTATCCTGTCTATGTCTCATGGAGATAGGGTCTCCAGAACTGGACACAGTACTCCAGATGGGGTCTCACCAACTGTCTGTACAAGGGATAACAACTTCCTGTTTTCTGCTGCTGATGCCTTTCCCTATACATCCCAGTATACCCCCAACCTTCCCTACTGCCTTCTCATATTGCTTGCTAACCTTAAGGTCATCTGATATGATTACCCCCAGATCCCTTTCCTTTTTTGTTGTTCTTACTACCTCCCCACCCATTGTGTATTCTTCCCCTGGGTTCTTGTTTCCCAGGTGCATTATTTTGCACTTCTTTGAATGACACAAAATTGTGAATGAAAGCTTACAGTACACACTGCAAGCCCATTGGTCGACAGTGTTGACCAATGGTATTGCTGTGCATACTGTAAGCTGTCATTCCATGACAGCTCAGTCGGCTGGCAGCCATGCAGGTATGCGAGTGGGTTTTTCTGCCTGCTGGCTTCATTGGCCATGCTGGGACGGGGGTGTGGGAAGGTGTGGGTGTCTCAGTGGGTGAGGGGGTGGGGGGTCCACTGGACTACCAGGGAGATACTGGGATTTATTTTTGATGTTACGATTGGGGCTGGGAGGAGGGCCACTAGACTACCAGGGATATTTGCATTATAGTTCTCATGCAGACAGTGTTCGGGGATGGGAGGAGATACCACTGGACTACCAGGGATACGGGGTTCATTTACTTGTATTGCATGATCGGGGATGGGAGGGGGGCCACTAGACTACCAGGGCAGATCAGATCTGTTGTTTTTTTATTTTTTTCAACAACGGGGTTCGGGCCAGGAAGAGGGTTAGCACTAGACTACCAGGGAGGTTCGAACGATGATTGTGATATGGATGGGGTATGGGGAAGGGAGGGGGGCCACTAGACTATCACAGCAATGGGCTTGGACATGTTTCCTGTGGTGGCCGGGGATTGGGGGGTGCTAGCCACCCATAGGCTGGCAGCTGTTGTGTTGCTCTGTGCAGTACAGCAGCCTGCCTGTGAGTGGCTACGACTAAGGCATGGTTCTTCCATGCCTAACTTTGTACGGCACATCTCTGAGATGTGCAGACAGCTGCGCTGCACATTTTGGCTGAATATTGAGATGTGCCACATATGCAAGGGAATGCCCCCGTCCAGATGCACCACATACATTACCTTTGTGGTGCATCCCTGCCCTTTGAATATGGCCCAGAGGTGCATTTCAGAGATGCGCCGGGCACTACTCAGTTGTGTCAGGCACATCACCTTTGAATACCTGGGCCCGGATGTGCAAACTATGCATAACCAGTGTATTCTGCCATCTCGGGGTTCTGATTTCCACGGACCCCTCAAGCTTTGCTCTCGAGATCAGAGGGAATCAGAACCCCTCTGTGGCAGAATACACTGGTTGTCCATAGTTGCCCATCCGGTATTCTCTATCTGGTAGGATAATTTGGACACAGCCCAGCTGTGTGCCTGTGATTATTACATTGACGGAACTGCTAAAATGAAGGTGCTGTCTTACGATGCATTTGAAGGCTACTGGAGGTGCTACTAGCTGAAGGAGGCAGCCTGAGGTTGGAGTTTTTCACAGCGACTGGGATGAGGAGTGAAGGAAGGTCTGTGGCATCTGGTGATTTTATTTAGTTGTGCCTCTGCTTTTTAGATTTATTGTTGACTGCATTTATTTATTCTGTATTATTTATTTTGTAGTATTATTGTATAACTATCCATAGGCAGATTTAGAGGGGGTGCTAAGGGTGCTATAGCTCCCCCATAATTGAGCTCCTCTATTAATAACGCACTGTGCTGCATTCTTAATCGATATGTACTAATGCCTCCATGAAAACCACCTGAGCCACACGGGTCTCAGCTGTCCTCCAGTGTCCTGGTAGTGCAGTAAACAACCACCCCCACCCGCATTACATAGTTGCCACCCCCCCTTGGAAAAGCCGGTCTCCAGCATGAATTTCTTCCTAACTTTCATCCTGCACCATGTGGTCAGGTCCCAGCACTGTGGCAGCAGCTGGTCTTGCCTTGGTGAGCCCGAGCATTCGTTCTCTACTTTTGCAGGTTTGGTGCAGCTCCTTTGTTCATGCACGGGGGAGGGGGGTACAGCTGCAGCAAAGCGGAATGGACCTTAACAGTTCAGATCTCAACCAGGTCACCTGGTGCTCACTGCTCCTGATTTGCTGTTGCGGCCAGTAGTAGATGTGGCTATTAAGGTGCACCTTCTTTAAATGTCTGGGCTGCCAAAACAAGAGTGAGCTGTAATTCATTCACTCAGAAGATTTATGTTGGAGCAAGAGAGGAGTGAGTGTACTACTGAGGAGCAAACAGAGAGAGCGGAGCCCACAAGTGAAGAGCAGAGCCCGGGATTTCAGGCGGCAGCAGTCCAGTAACACAGGGTTAGTGTGGCCTTGGTAAATCAGCACAAGGAGTTGGAGTGAGGTTCAGGTCATCTTCTGGTAGCTGAAGCAAGCTGTAGCTGAGAGCTCTGCTCTTTAGGAGTCATGGGGTCAGTGTGTGCTGTCTAGAGAGAAATAGTTTGGCGGCCAGGTGACTGGAGACAGTACTCAGCTAGGGGCACATAGACTTCAGCCTGCTGAAAATGGATCAAGTCTTCATTTAATCAGGTACTTCTTGCTTTAAAAAGAAAGACTTACACAGTCTCAAACTATGGTGGGTGGGAGGTGGTTGCTGGGATGGGACAGGACATTAGTGTTCATCAAACTGGGTGTGTAATAAATGTAGTACTAGTGTTGTTATTTTCTAGTATGGGGAGCTTAAATTCATGACTTTAAAATAGTTAAGGTCACTGCTGGTTTGGATCCGCAGGAGAGGGAGTTGGAGGGTAGTGCCCTCCGGTAGCATGCTAGAAGTGGTACAAAACTAATGCTGGGGCAGGTCTGATCTCAGTAACAGCATGAACCAGGAGAGGCAGAAACTGGTACGTGAGACCTTTGAACTGAAGTAAAAACTTCAGCATGTACTGTATGTCTAATCTCTGTGGTCTTTTCAGTTGTGGTTGTACAGTGTGAATGAGCACAGAGCTAAGTAATAGACATAGGGGTTTTGAAGGTGTTCTGCTGTGTAGTATGGCATGTGCAGGAGTTTCTGCATGCTTGGAGAGCAGAATTTGCAACAGAAGTCATAAGACCTTGTTTGGCACATTGACACAGGCAGTTACAAAACCAAAGAAAAAAGTGATAGAATCAAATATTTAGTTTATGTAGTTATATGTGTTGAATTGGGAGGGGGTGCAAGTTGTGATGTACCCAAGCAAGTGCTGTTGCTAATAAATAAAAAAATGCATTTTTATATTTGTTTAAAAACTGTGTTTTGCTGTCTGCTTACCGACTTCTTGGACTTATTATAAAAATGAGATGCCTCATACCGTGGGGTTATCCCAGTAAAGAAAATTTGAAACAATAAAAAATATTTATTTATTTTTATTTTATTTATTTATTTATTTAGTTTTTGTTGACCGGGTAAGTGCACTAGACAAATCATGCCTATTTTCAGGCACAGTCCCCGGGGGAGGGGGATACAGATGAAAGCCAACTGACCTTGAACCAGATTAACCTGTTGGTGGTATTTTTAGTGAATGAGGGAAATTTGGCAGGACACCGGGGAAATTCCCCTGCTCTTGTCAGTAGGGGGCCCGCTGGTGGTGTAGTGTGTCATTCTATGGCTGACACAGCAGGAGAGAGGTCGGTGGATGGCTCAGACATTAGTATGATGGAATCCGAGATGCGAGAAGAGGAGACAAGAAATGCAGAAGCAGCGGCTGGGATGCACCTGCAAGGTGGCCAGCATATCGCCCACGATAGCAGTTCCGTCTCCGAGTCTGGGACTGTTCTTAGTTTAGAACAGAAAAAACAGTGTTTGGAAGAGGAACTTAAGAAAATTACTAACCAGCTGGACGATGCAGTCTCTCAAAGAGACGATGACCATAAAAGGAAGTGATCTGTGGTTTCACCAATAAAGGACGATGGATTGGGTCCATGGAAAATTCAGACAACTACGGACAACCCAATCTCATTTCCTGGTAAGGAAACTAGGCCCCCACGTCACGACTGGAGCGAGGGAGATGACATAGAATGGTCAACAGAATGCGCCCTATCTTCAGCGGGATGGAGATCCCCATCTCAAGGAGTCTGGCAGCCGGATCCTACCTTTTCGACTCCCATTACATCATTTTCAGAACCTACAACATCAAAAAATAAAGAAATGGTCACAGGAGGAGAATTGGCCCTTGCAGGTAAAAACCCCTCTGTAGAGGGAACAGAACTAACTCTTGGGGAAAGGAAAAAGTCAGGGCCACAACAAACTAAAGGTGGGGAACCTCTACCTGGGGGGGGAGACATTTTCCAACAACTCTGAACCCCCGACCTATGCAAGTCATTTTCGCAAGACTGTGGACTTAGCCAAAAGACGAAATGCTGTGTGATTACGATATGTAGGACATAGAGACACTGCCCCAGATCGTTTCATGTGGACAAAGTATTACTGAAACAATCTTTGGGGTTTTCCCCCTCAGAAGTTTATGCCCTAATTCATGCACCAGGAGAATATATATTTAATATAAGCTTTTGGACTCCGGTCTTGTTAGAAAGATTTTGGTGTAGATTTTCTAATTTAAAAACGAATACACTTTGGGTAGATTTTATTGTGATACCTTTGACAAAACAACCCTTTAGAGTTGTTACAGTTCTCTTTCGAAACGAGGGGGTGAATATCACAGATATTGTCTATTGGCTGGAAAAAAGATGTTCCATTCAGGGGAATCCAGCCCCTATACTAGATGATGAAGGTTTTTGGACTGGTAGTTGGAAATTTAAAATTAAGCTACACCAGTCTGATCAAGATATTGTACATCTAACAAATTGCTTTTTTATAGGCCGAGACAAAGGTTTTCTGTTCTATCCAGGGCAACCCACGATGTGTTTTAAATGTGGTTCACATAGACACATCAGCACATCCTGTGAGGTGTTAAAGTGTACTTATTGTGGGGAAATAGGCCATGTTAGTGCACATTGTTTCCAAGAGCCTAAATGTAATCTTTGTGATGATTTTGGACATGTATTCACTGACTGTCCTTGGGCAGCCAAAAACACAGAGAATGCTGATTTTGGGGTCCAGGATTATTATATTAAAGAAGCCACTAACCCTTCGGTATGCTCTGGTACTAGATTTCCCCCTGATAAGAGGACAACAAAAGAACCTGATAAGGAATGCCTTCCCCCTCCTTCAGTTCTATTGAATATCATCCCTGGGCTTGAATCAGTCCTGATCACCTCACAAGAAATAGTAGAGAACCCCCCCACACACACACACACACTTGTTCAAACACCTATTTCTCAAGATTTCACGGTAGTTTGTAGTAAGAAAGGATGAGGCCCTAAACCTAAGATTAAAAAACTGTCGATAGACCCCTTAGAAGGTAAAAACTCTTATGAAATACTGCAGGATGCACCCACAGAGGGGGATGATGAGATCTCTACTCCTATGGACCGCCAGCAACAGGCAGGGGAACTTGTGGACCCAGGAGAGGTGATAGATGGTAAACCAGTTCCTAAAGTTAGTGGCAGGGTCACCCGGGCCTCAAGTAAGGTGAAATAATAAAATCTCCCTTTCCTTTTTTCCCCCCTCTTTCCTATGGCTTCTCTTAGATATCAATTCCGAGTGACATCTCTGAATGTGAATAGCATCTAGTCAGACTTTAAGAGACTGGCTACTTATGGCCTTTTTTTAAAAACTGATCTGGATTGTCTGTTTATGCAAGATGTTCGTTTACATTCACCAACACTTATAGAGGCAGCGATCGTAGGGTGGATATGGGGAGCCAGTGTCTGGTCTCAAGGTACAGTTTCTTGCTCCAGCGTGGGGATATGTTTTTTCTCACAAGTTAAAATACTTAGGCAGTTGGAATTCATGGAAGGTCAGGCATTGTTACTGGATATTTTATGAAAGGGTTTACCGTTCCGTTTAGTGAACATATGTGCTCCCCAATTAAAATATGACAGTGTAAGATTTTTCGTGTTATGCAGCCCTTTTTATTCACTAATATGCCAGTGATATTAGGGGGTGACTTTAATTGTTCCCTCTCCCTGCCAGGAGGTAACCCTCTAGGGAAAAAACAATACTGTGATGTTTCTTGTTTAAAGAAGGTCACCTCGGATGTAGGTCTGGTGGATGTTTTCGGTTCCTCATTTTTAGTGGCCCCACATACATATTCTTGTGGTCCGCGTACCTCAAGAATAGATTATTTTTCATTTCCAGTTTTCTTCAGGTACAGGAAGTGACTGTAATGGATGTACCGACCTCGGACCATCGAATGTTGGTCCTTTTGATAGGGGATCTCCCTGAACAAAGGAGAGGTCCTGGGATCTGGAAATTAAATATTTCTTTGTTAAACGTTCCACTCATCCAAGAAGGTTTTAAAAATGTTTTGGCAGCAAGGAAGTCAGTTTTTTTCTTATATGAGGATTTGAATGAATGGTGGGAAGACTCAAAAAGGGAATTTAGTTCTTTCTTGCAGTTTATAGGGAAACTTAATGGACCTTTAAACATAATACTCTGAGGTATGTAAAACAGACACTACACTATTTAACTACCCATCATCATACAGCGGAAAAGGTTACCCAAACTGCTATTAAGGATCTGAAAGAAAAAATAACAATTCTACAGCAGGAGATGATGAAGGAGGTAGTAAAACAACAGCGCTATCAGCTATTTGGTAAAACACATGATACCATCCCTTTTGATACCCTTGCCCAAGTTCGGGAACAACAAACTATGGCCTTTCTACATAGGGCTGATGGTAATACTATAACTATTAATTTGGCTATGTTGACAGAAATTCGCCAGTATTTTACAATGGTATTTACCAGTAGAAATTTGCCAATTAATAAAATGACACAGTGGTTGCAGACATGTTCCCTTCCTAGTATTTCAGAGGAACTGGGGAAGGTTTTAATTGATCCTATAACATTATTAGAACTGAGACAGGTTATTTGGTCACTTCCTGCGGGTACCTCCCCTGACAACGATGGGCTGCCTCATGCCAGTTATAAAACAATTTGGGAAATGTTAGGAGATGAACTAGTGGCAGTTTTAAATAAAACAATAAATTTAGGGATTTTACCTACTAGTATGTATGAGGGGGTATTAGTACTCCTATTTAAGGATGGGGAAAGAGGGGATTTAAGGAACTGGCGACCCATATCTCTTCTTAACACCGATAGTAAAATACTTATGAAGGTGATAGCAAACAGATTGGTAGGAGCATTAGATTCAATCATTCACCCTACACAGTTCAGTGGGTGTCCCCCAAGGAAGATACAGGATGCGTTGATACTTATCCGGGAGATCTCACAGAAAGATAATAACCAAGAGTTACTAGGACATTTGGTAAGCCTGGATCAATCTAAAGCCTTCGATAGAGTGGAATTTGCATATATGTGGGCAGTCTTACAGGGTTATGGGTTTCCTGACCAGTTTATTTTTTGGTTGAAAACATGTTATAAAAGTATTTCTTTACTGCCTACTATGAATGGGTGGGTGGGGGAAAAGATTCAGGTTGGTAGAGGGGTTAGGCAAGGCTGCTCCCTTAGTCCACTATTGTATTTACTGACTTTGGACCTCCTTCTCCATAGAATGCATACAATAGATGACATTATGGGACTTTCTGTGAGTAGTTCAGAGACACAGATAAAGACAATTGCATATGCAGATGACCTATGTCTGGTAAGGGCTGATACAGCTTCAGCTTTACTGGCCCAGGAAGAGATACGAATCTTTTCAGACGTAAGTGGCTCGATAGTTAACAAAGGTAAATGCTGTAAATTATCATTGGGTTGCGAGGGGACAGTGTGGTCCTCTATTTGGCAGTTTCCAGTGGTGACCGGTTATACCAAACTCTTGGGTATTTTTTTTGGTGGTCCTGATCCACAATTTTATAATTGGGATTTAAAGCTAACAGCTGCTCATAAGATGGTTACAAAATGGAATATATGGCATATGTCAAAACGAAAAAGGATTTACATGATTAAATCACATTTGCTACCAGTATTTTTGTTTTTATCTGCAGTTTTTCCCCCTCCAAAAAACCTGGAAACCACAGTCTATAGTGTTTTGTTCAGTGCCTATGGGGAGTAGATTAAACCCCATAAAAAGAGGTGTTATTATTTACCCATAGCCAGAGGAGGGTTGGGAATGATTAATCCAGTAGCTTTTTTTATGTTACTTTTCTTTTTCACACTGTAGTCCCTCTCCTACAAAATAAAATAAAAATATGGCACCCATGGGTGCTGGATGAGTTTGAACCTATATTGCAGACATGGGGTTCTTCAGATGTCCTTCCTAAGCAAGTGAGAATCTCCGTATTAGCTAATTTTTGGAAAGATGTAGTGGGAAAAATTAAAGTTTGGAAACTATCTTACAGACATCTTAACAAGGATCTCGTAAGGCAGTATATGACTGGTTAATGTTAACTTGGTTTTATGAAAATACTTGGTTCATAGAACTTCCACCTGGGAGATGAGATACTCTGACTCGTTTTCCTAGTAGCCCTCGAACCCCTGCCTATATGTGGCATTTTATTTGGCTTTGCACACATCAAAAACTAGGGGTAAAAGGAAATATGAAACACAAAGGGGTGGCGGATTGTACCTGTCCAAGAGTCTCTACTTGTCCTGAGGTAGTAGAAACTATGCAACATTTATTTGTAGACTGCCCACATGCTGTAGAATTATGGAATATCTTTCATACTTACTGGCCTTCTAACCCCCTTAGGGTAATAGACCCAGAAACTTGGGTAGGGGGTTTACTCCCAGTATCATGGGTCAAATTTGACTCCGGGACAATACAATTGGTCATTGGATATGTAAAATTCCAGTTATAGCAAGCCCATTGTGAATTGACTATAAGGCAGAAAACATTGTCAAGTGCAAGTTTTTAACTCAGTTCGGAGAGTAGTCTCCCGTTGGTGCACTTTTGAGCAAAATATGGCCTCACCCGATCTGTTCAACTTGTGGTGGAGACATATATCCTGGTTGGACACAGGCTGAATATTAGGAGTTAAATATCTCTCTGTCTTCTCCCCAACCTTAGGTCTCTGTGTGGTTCTCCACACTTCCACATACACTTTAGATGGATCTTAGATTGAGGCATTAAATGTTTATAAGTATGATTGTCTAATTTTGCATAAATAATTTTTTTTGTATTTTGCCTTAAATTCGGATTAAAACTCCCCCTACGCTTATAATGTGGGGTATACATAATGTGTTTCATTTATGTTTTTGGTTTTAAGTATGAAGTAATACTCATCTGTGTTTTTGTTTTGGTTTTTTTTGTATTATTTGTCTAAAGTACTATGAAAAGGGGTTCCCCTACTCTTAATAGGGAAGAGGAGAGGGTATGCACATACTGTTTTACTTATATTTATGGTTTTTTGTATGACGTAATAAGCATTTGTGGTTTTTGTTTTTGTATTCTGATTAGTATGCTTTGTTTGAAGCCATACTGATTTGTTTTTCTGTTCTTTGGAGTTCTGAATACAAAATTTCCTACTCTTTTAGTAGGGATGGGATGAGGGTTATGTACATATACACATTATTTCTGTTTGACGTTTAAGTATGCTGCACCACTTTTCTCTGTTTTCTTTGTTTATGATTCTGTATGATGTACTACAATTTTTTGTCTGTTTCATTTCAAGTTTTGAATAAAAAAAATATCCCCTACTCTTTTCAATAGGTGCCATGGGATCTTTAATATCCACCTGAACTACCACCAATCCAGACAGATGGGACCTCAGTTTAATGTCTCATCCGAAAGATGGCACCTCAGAAGTGCAGCACCCCTCTCATGCTGCACTACAGTGTCAGTACTGGGATATTAACCCAAGTGCCAGATGTGAGAACTGAACCCACAGCCCTTTGATCTCCCAGCCTCAGAGGTGAGTGTGCTACCTACTGAGCCACTGACACTGCCCATTTATTTAAAAATATATTTTCTTTGGAATAAGTTGCTTTATAGAATAAACTCTGTTTTGCAAAAATAGCAAGCAGACTTGAAATTATATTTTCAGCAACCAGGTAGCAAAGTGACTTTGTTCCCATATTTCTAGTTATTGTATTTATTTTTTTACTGAGGTAAGGTTGGGGGATAGGTTCATCCAGGGGCATCATACAGTCAGAAATTCTGGAGGGGCACAAAATCTCATCCTCTCTAGGGGGGTCCAGGGGCACACACCCTGGGAATATTTTGAAAAATTGAAGACAAATGGTGCATTTTGGTGACTTTTAGCAGTTCAGAAAGCTGTTCCCCAACAAGCTAAATGCATAGCACTGATACAGGTTAGGAAGCAATGGTAAATCGTTCTTGTCCTTTGTTCAGTCTACTTACAGTGTTACCTTTTGTATTTTAATGCAGAGTTAGCTGCCCTCAGGGTTAGTTGCTACTATAATGCTTCATACCTAGGGCTATCCAGAGGGTTGATGCATTACATACAGCTAGTTAGAATGCTGTGGACAAGTTGATAAGGACAGGTTGATTGCTGGCATAATGTATTCAGAACATATCACACCTGTACGCTGGTATTTGCCCTGGCCACCTATTAGGTGGCAAATCACCTTCAAGATTGAGTTGTTAATTCACAAGCCCTGCACAGTTTGGGCCCTGACTATCTGAAAGATCCCTTGGCTTTGCTGCACACCTAATTACTCATTCCACTCCAAGAAGTTGCTACTGGCCATCCCAAGATCTCACCTAAAGCAATCAAGTGATCAGGCTTTCTTAGTAGCGGTCCCAACTATTTTAATGCATTACCTCTGTAACCCAGGAATTTCTTCTCACAGGTGTTTAAGAGAGGGCTACAATACCAAGTATCTGCACATGCTTTTGGCACGAACTGACTGTACCTCCATTTTAATTTATATTTGTTTATTTAGAATAGGAGTATACTATGCTGTTGAGTGCACAGTATGTATTTTTTAACTGTGAAGAACCCATAGCTCCTTGCATAGAGTGCTATAAAGAAAAAAATTGCCATGAAGTAACAGAAGACTTGGCGCACACCAGATAAAGAGGAAATAGCTGTTGATTTTAAACACAGGTACTGAGCTAACACCCCTATTTATCAACTCAAACACATGAGTTTTCCTCATGAGGACCCAAATAAAATAAAGTAAGTAACTATTTTCTACATTAAATCTGTTGTGTGCCAAGTATTCTGTTCCTTCTAGCAGTTGTTCCCGACTGGTGGCACCTTTGAGAACTGTGGTATGTGCTTCTCCAGACTACGTTTCATTACTCTGAAGTGCATGCCATTACCTGCAAAGGAACATGGAACAAGGACCACAGGGTGCTTCAAGCCCATTACTTCAACATGCACCACGTGACCACACTGGAAGTGGACTGCAGTGAGATGGACTGGGGAGGAAGATGATTGGAACCAGCATGAAGGAGGTCACAGAATTGCAAACCCAGAATCAATTTGCCCCACTAACAGAATTAGTATAGGACAACTGCTCCACAATGGAAGCTTAAGTTGCTACCCTGAGGGTGTGGCTTTGTCCAGCAAGGATGGGTCACAGGGGAGGGAGTTACACAGCAACAGCAAGAGAAAAGAGTGCATCATAGTCTTAGAAAAATCTATACTCATAGGAGTGGGAAGTGGGGAGGCTGGATGCCAATTTGGCCACATCAAGAAATAAGTTACATCATGAGACTGATCTGTGGGGGGGGTACTTTGCTGCTGCGAGGTACAAATGTCCTAGAAAACAAATAATGGCATAAAGGAGGTAACACTCATCATCATGGAGCTAGGCAGTAAGCTGGGGTCATTAACAGATCCAGTAGCCTTCTTAAATTTGCCAAGAGTTTGACATAGAAACATAGAAGTTGATGGCAGATAAGGACTGCAAGACCCATCCAGTCTGCCCGTTTCTTTTTCTGCCTTATGAATGTGCCATCAGCCTTTGCTCTGTCAATGGCCTATCTATTCATACTCATCTGTATTGCTCCCTTATGCCTATCCCATGCCTGTTTGAAGCCCTGCACCGTGTTCATCCACCACTTCCCTCAGGTAGGCTACTGTGCATCCACCACCCTTTCTGTGAAAAGAACTTCCTCACATTACCTCCTAATTGGCCTCCTCTAATCTCATGCTGTGTCCTCTTCTCCTGCTATTTTTCTTATATTGAAACGTGTTAGACTCTTTCACCTTGTTAATGCCCTTAAGGTGTTTGAATGTTTGATCATATCACCTCTCTCTCTCCCTCCTTTGCTCTAGGAGTACACATACTGAGCTCCGTTAATCTGTCCTGTATGTTTTCTGATGCAGTCCCTGCACCATTTTGATTGCCCTTCTCTGGACTGCCTCAATTTGGTTAATGTCCTTGTAAGGTGTGGCCTCCAGTACTGCTCACAGTACTCCAGATGGGGCCTAACCAGTGTCTTGTAAAGATGGATTATTACCTCCCTCTTCCGACTTGTGATACCCCTACTAATACACCCCAACATCCCTCTAGCCTTACCTACTGCTTTAATGGTCTGCCTGGATGATTTCAGGTCATCGGTGTTGATGACGTCCAAGTCTCTTTCTTCCCTTGTGACTGCCAGCAACTCCCCTCCCAGACTATAGGTGGCTTCAGGGTTTCTCTCCCGATCTGCATGATCTTGCACTTCTTTGCGTTAAACTCCAGTTGCCACTCTTCTGATCATTTTGGTAGTTTATCCAGATTTCTTCTCATTCTGCCCACCCCATCAGACATATGTCTAAAGGTTTGGTGCAAGTATGAAAAGTTCCACTTTTTGGGAGACTGGGATTACTTCAAGGAATATGCAGTAGTGGGTGATTTGTTCATGAAGGATGAGGCTGCCCAGTCTCCTACATTTGTATTAGTACAGAAGCTGGATGTCCTACAGTACTATTCAAGGGGGAGTGTAGTATAACCCATGGAGCACAAAAGAACACACAATGAGAGCCTAGCTGGTTCTTCCCAGTAAAACATGATAACATAGGTGAAGGTGGTAAGGGACATTGTGCCAGTTGTGGGAAATCAAAATTCAACAGGGCGAAGAGGACAAGAGGCAGGAACATAGGTAAATGCAGAGTAATGTCCAACTACAAACTTAGACGTTGGCAATAAAAAGGAAGGGTGGGTATTTGGTATGGTTATTTAGTCCAGGAGGAAAAACTCAATGATAAATTAATCACCCAGCAATGACATGCCATCTTGATTCACAGTCCAAGGCATGCCACTGGCCAGGTGTTACCAACTTAGTCTAACTAACCAATTCTTACCAGGCTTCAAAGATATTGTAGCCACCTCCCCCCGGTCCTCGCTACCGCTAGCGCTAGGCCCGATGCCGATGGCATGCGATGTGATGCCGATTTGTGCACTGCTGTGGTCCTGGACTGGTGCTCAGACTTGGCTGAGTTGGCTTCCACAAAAGAGATGTTGTCGTTGTCCACAACAGTCCAACTCCATCTGTACCTGACGCAGGCCACCCACCGGGCCGCCACACTGTTTTTTCCCCCGACCCCAACTCCTGATCCTCACACACTCACACTCACAGGCAATTGAACAGCCAATTATCCTTTACTGGCCATCTGCCCAGGTCATCTCATCAGCTGGGTGGCTGCTGCTACCCCATCCGTCCATCTGCTACTAGCCTTCTGCACTTGCTGCTGCCAGCTGCTCGATGGTAGACTTTTTCTTTTTCCTAATTCAGGAACTTGTCTTCTGGAACACCGTGAACACTTCATCTGACTATGAAGGAACTGACTGACCGAGATGACGCTTAAATGAATCAGTTTGCCACACAAGATATTTCTTCGCACCTCATGGTGATTGGCTGGCTGGAAATGGCTGGCTGCACAAAAGAAAACTTGCGGGAGAAAAAGCAAAAAGGAGAATTGATTGGTGCTGATTGTTGCCAGCATGGTTGGAGCACCAATCACTGTCTGTCTCTGTTCTTCAGTTACTTTTACAGCCAGAGCCAGTCGCCAGCAAGCAAGTAACACAAGTCAGATGTGAAGACAGCAAGAGACAAACTTAGTGCATTCTTTTTAAATCATCAGCGGCTCCGCTCAGCGCCCTGCCCAGACCCTCCCAGACCAATCGAATTTAGAACCCACACCCCCCACCAAAAGACTTTGAAACAGCATTGTTGTTTTTTGGCCCCCCGCATAATAAAATAAAATACTAAATTAATTATCTTTTTAATAGACTGCACCACAATTTTGGGGGGGCATGATGCCACTGGGTTCATCTGTGATGCAGGAGAAACTGGGGTGGGTTGGCTTTATGGTAATGTCATAAGGTGCTTTAGTGAGTGACATTTGTGAACTTGTTTACTTGGATTGTCATTTAATTTGTCTTCAGTTTGTCTATCACCAAGTCTCTTTCAACTTGTCTCATTTTTATGTGTTTTGGATGTGCTGCTGCCCAGCTGCAGTCTTTTGGTATTTTGTTTTATTTTTGGGTGGGAGGGTATTTTGGGCAACATACTGTCATGTGGACTATGGGGACTCTGGGGATGGTGCTAGGGTACAACTCACAAAGCATGGGGAGGAAGGACACGAGTAGAAATTGCATTGGAAATACCCTCCAAAATGCACCAGAATGCACCAAAATGTTAAAAAATCTCTGGAGGCCTAGGCGGCCCACCAGACCCTCGGTCTATTTATTTTCTTTTTTATCTGACTTGAGCTCACCCATCTGCAGGACTCCTGGATCTGCCCCTGCTATTTATCTGTTTTGATGTATGTATGTGAAGCACCCTGAGACCTTGTTAGCAGGTGCTGTATAAATAAAACTGCCTTGCCTTGCCTATCCAATGCCCCGGCTTGGTTCAGGTCTGGAGTGGTGGCTGGCTGGCCTGAGGAATTCTCGATCTACTGATGTGTCACAACTTGACTGTAGAAACTACTGGCATGGCTGCGTCAGAGGACATGTAAGCCTGTGCATTCAACATTAGTGGCATCAAACAGGAGCAGCGGGTCTCATGGTGTGGCACCTGTTTGTGGATCAGGAGACTGGGACCATAGTGGAGGAAGAGTCGGATGAAGAATGCTAACACCTGGATAAGGGCCTGTGGGCAGTGAGTGAGCCTGTTGGCTCGGCTATACTGTTTATTACACTCCACAGCATGTTCTTAGGCAGCAATGGGAGAGCTGTCTCTAATCTGTCAGTATACAGTATCTATTACAAACATTTTCTGTTGAAAGCAGAAATCTGGAGTCCCTACAGTATTGGGGATAAATTCTATATAAACAGAACTATCTTACAGACTTTGAGACTGTGCCTTTTGCAGATAACATATTTAGACATTTGAAACCCAGAGCAGTATTCTAATTATACTGTTTATATTGTTGGAGGGTCTGACTGAAATGATTGCAGTATAGGACAGGTGTATATGTGTGATTGACTAAGGTTTAGTGAGATTATATGTTATTGTTTGTGATTTATGTAGCATATGTATGTATAACTATATGAGCTGTAGGATGTTTTAAGGTGTGTGTTGTGTGTTTTGAACTGGGGGATTTCTGTTTTCCACAGCGGTGTGTGAGGTATTGGTTAATTTTATTGATAGGTTGGTTTTTGAATCAGGGTGAGGTTTTAGGGGTATATTTAATAGATATTTTGTTAGCGGCATCTAGATGTGTGTTGGGTATGGGATTCCTAGGCTTAGTTACTCCTCGTCCCAGCTGCTGGACCTATTCCTCTTCCAGGACTCTTCTATTCCTGCCAGCTGTGGTGTATCATTATGCAGGGAGATGGGAATTGTGCGGTAGTGGGTGGCTGGGTTTTGGAAGAACTAATAGAGGGAGGACATTATTGAGTCAGTGAGGACCAGGAGATATCTGGCAGTGAAATGGGACCTAGAGTAAGGCCAGATGTGGTTGGTTGCCTTTCCTGGGCTCCCACCGGACTAAGTGGGCAGGTAGCTGTTAAGTAAGCTGCCTCCATCTGTCCCCTGAAGGAAGTGCTTTGCAATACCAGATTAATGATGAACAAGATGCCACTATGGTAGATTTAATTTCTAGTTTCTCAGTTAATTTGACTTGCATCATGGAGACCAGGCTGAGTGTTGATACCGGTCCAATTTTGGAAGCAGCAATCCCAGGAGGATTCTTTGTGGTACACTGCCCGAGGAGGGATTAGGGGGGGTGATCATCTGCTTTAAATTTGAGCTGCACTTCACTAGGTACCCAGTGTGGGGAGCCTCATGATTTGAATGTGTGGCCATATATGGAATCTAGGTTCAGGTTGTAAGATCCATCTCATTTACCAGCCTCTAAAACATGAGTGGGAATTCCTACAGAAAATCATGGACTTCATCACCAACAGAGTGTTGGAGTTGCCCAGATTGCTGGGTTTGGGCAGCTTCCATGCCTGGATTGACAATGAACTCTCACAGTTTTGACAGGATTCCCTCAGGATGATGGAATCCCCAGGTCTTGCGCAAGTTGTTACTTCTGCAACCCACCAACATGGGCATGACTTGGACTTGGTTTCTCCCTTGGATTCAAGATTAATAACCTTGAGATTGATCCAGTCAGTTGATCGGATAATTGCACGGTGAAGTTCACATTCAGGGCCCCTTCCTTGTAGTCCACCCATGGAGGAGATGGTTTAATATCATCCTTTAAGAGGACTGCAGCCAGAGGGACTTCAGGCAGTACTGGACATCTCGAGTACATTGGCAACGTGTGAGAACAGATTGGAGATGATGGCGGTGACTTATAACAGCTATCTCCATGGTCTTTGATATTGTTGCACCCACTCATATATGACCCCAGGTCTCATACCAGGGCTTTCCATGGTTTAACAGAGAGTTTAGGAAGTTGAAGACTGGGAATCAAATGTTAGAGCAGTGTTGGAGGAGATCCAGGGTCCCAGAGGACAAACTGGCTTTGTGTGTTCAATGTGGTGAATAGCAAAGGGCAATCACCCATAAGAAATACAGCTTTTTTTTGTCCAGGGAAATCGCTGCTGGGTGATATTAACTGGCTTCGCACTTCTGGACTGTAGACAGAATACTCCATCTAACCTGTCTGCAGCCAGTGAAAGTGGTTCATCTGCAAAGTGTGAGCAGTATCTAGTATGCTTGATCTTTCTCAGATAGGGTGTAAACTATCCAGTCTGCGATGTCACCAAACAGGCTACAGCAATCCAGCAAGGCTGAGCCTGCACCTCACAGACACACGCTTCTGTCTTAAGAAGAGTTTAGGCAGGTTACGGTGAAGGAGGTTTGTGGGGCGATCTCTGAGCTATGGCCCACCATCTGTGAAGTGGTTCTCAGCCTGAAACATCTACTAGTGAGCTGCATAGGGCTTGTGGGTTCAGTGGAAAAAACAAAACAACAGACCGCGCATTAGAAAGTCAGTGCAGGAAACCAATATGCTATACAAAACAATTGTTTATTAGAACCACAAGGCAAAAGTAACCACAGAAAAACGACTCCAGTACCAGTAGCTTCAACTGCAGCTTACTCAGACATAATAATTTCAGCGATAATGATTTCCTCAAAATCCTAAACTCTGAAATCAAACAGTTCTAAGAAAACATAATTCAAATGAGATTTCAGAAGATACTCTCTGGGATTCAATAAAGGCTTATCTTAGAAGTCGCATCATTTCGTATGCTAGTCACAAATTTAGCTTCAAAATGCTGCACTTGCTAGAATGGAATATGAATGCAGAGCAAAAGATATATCTAGACTCTAAATGTAAAAATGAAGTAATTTACTGAGACATGGCCTAAAACACTCAGTCAATTCAATGCATAATCAGAAAGCTGAGTTTGCACTTTTCAGATTTAGGCAGAATTTTTTGGGAGGCAGGAGAAGCCCAGGGTAAATTATTGGCACATAGACTTCACAAAATTGTGAAATCTACCAGAGTATCTCCTGTAAAGGATGGGAATGGTAAGGATGTTTCCTCAACATTCCAAATTTTGAAAGAATTTAGAAATTGTTATGCTAAATTATATACCTCTGAAACACAATTACAAGAAGGCCAGTTGGACTCCTTTTTAGCTGCTGTAAAGAAACATAGAAACATAGACTCTGATGGCAGGTAAGGACCGCTTGGCCCACCTAGTCTGCCCATTTCCCTACCTAATGGATAAGCTGCAGATCCTAGTTAAACAAAAATCTATTTCCTCCTACCCCCCACTAGAATTGCTTTGTCTGTCCCATTCATTCCTGAATTCCCCCACTGTGTTTGACTCTATGACCTCCTCAGGAAGGCTGTTCAATGCATCTACAACCCTCTCTGTGAAGAAATACTTCCTCACATTACCTCAGAGCCGTCCCCCCTCTATCTTCAAATTGTGCCCCCTTGTTCTTGCATATCTCTTTTTCTGAAGATGCTACCCTCTTGGACTTTGTTAATTCCCTTGAGGTATTTGAAAGTTTCTGTCATGTCCCCCCTCTTCCTCCTTTCCTCGAGGTTATACATCTTAAGCTCCTTTAGTCTTTCTTCATATGTCTTCTAGTGCAGACCCTGCACCATTTTGGTTGCCCTCCTCTGGACAGCCTCCACCTTGTCTATGTCTTTGCAGAGATGGGGTCTCCAGAGCTGTACACAGTACTCCAGATGTGGTCTTACCGACTGTCTGTACAGAGGGCCAAAAACTTCCTGTTTTCTTCTGATGATGCCTCTCCCTATGCATCTCAGTATCCTCCCAGCCCTCCTTACTGCCTTCTCACATTGCTGGCCCACCTTTAGGTCATCTGATATGACTACCCCCAGGTCCCTTTCCATTTTTGTTGTTGTTAGTATTTCACCCCCCATTGTGTATTCTTCCCCTGGGTTTTTGTTTCCCAGGTGCATTATTTTGCACTTATTTGCGTTGAAGCTAAGCTGCCATACATTTGACCATTCCTCCAACCTTGCTATGTCCCTTTTCATCCTTTCCACCCCACCTTGTGTATCAACCCTGTTGCAGATCTTTGTGTCATCTGCAAAGAGACATACTTTTCCTTCCAGTCCCTCTGCAATGTCACTTATAAAGACAATAACAAGCATTTGTCAATGCCGAACGTTCGCTTGCAGGTATTTGCAGTGGTGTTTGGCAGGTACGGTGCTTTACCCTAATGCCCTGTGCGATTGCTGGTATTTGCACAATAAATTTTCAGCATGACCTTTTTGTTACCCCCATTGTGCGCTACATAGGCGGAAACACGCTTTGGGCAGGATGTGAAAATGACAGCTGTACTGCCATAAGGAAGTGGTAAAAATGGCAATGTTGAAAAATCTGGAGGAAATATTGAAAATTGCAACCCACGAAATGCGGCGTGGGAACTGTGCAAAGCACGCCTCAGAAACAGTCATTGTTAGGAATTTTTCACCAAATTTTCAACATTGGCATTTTAAAACCTCTGCTAATGAACAGTGTCACTGTGATTTTCTTACTGTGTCCCATACATTGATTTTGCACACCGACTGCGCCATTGTGCACTACATGGGCAGAAACATGTTTTGGGCAGGATGTGAAAAATGACAGCTATACTGCTCATAAGGAGGTGTGGTAAAATGGCAATGTTGAAAATCTGGAGTGAAAATATTGAAAATTGGCAAACTTACGAGCGTGTGTAGGAACTGCACAACGCACACTTGTAAAACAGTTATTTTTAGGAATTTGTTCACCAAATTTTCAACATAGCCATATTAAGATCTCTGCTCATGAACAGTGACACTGTGATTTTTTTAATGTGTCCCATACACTGAGTTCACACAGCAACTGTGCCATTAGCGCCACATGGGTGGAAACAGCTTTGGGCAGGATGTGAAAATGACAGCTGCACTGCTCATAAGGAGGTGTGGTAAAATGGCAATGTTGAAAATGTGAGTGAATATATTGAAAATTCGCAAACTTACGAGTGTGCATATGAACTGCGCAATGAACACTCGTAAAACAGTTATTTTTAGGAATTTTGTCACCAAATTTTCAACACAGCCATTTTAAGACCTCTGCTCATGAACAGTGTCACTGTGATTTCCTTAATGTCCCATTATTAGAGTTCGCACACCGACTGTGCCATTGTGCGCTACATAGGCGGAAACACGTTTTGGGCAGGATGTGAAAAATGACAGCTGCACTGCTCATAAGGTGTGGTAAAATGGCAATGTTGAAAATCTGGAGTGAAAATATTGAAAATTCGCAAACTTACGAGCATGCGAAGGAACTGCACAACGCACGCTTGTAAAACAGTTATTTTTAGGAATTTGTTCACCAAATTTTCAACATATCCATTTTAAGATCTCTGCTCATGAACAGTGACACTGTGATTTTTTAATGTGTCCCATACACTGAGTTCACACTGCGACTGTGCCATTGTGTGCTACGTGGGCGGAAACACGTTTTGGACAGGATGTGAAAAATGACAGCTGCACTGCTCATAAGGAGGTGTGGTAAAATGGCAATGTTGAAAATGTGGAGTGAATAAATTGAAAATTCGCAAACTTACGAGTGTGCATATGAACTGCTCAATGAACACTCATAAAACAGTCATTTTTAGGAATTTTGTCACCAAATTTTCAACACAGCCATTTTAAGACCTCTGCTCATGAACAGTGTCACTGTGATTTCCTTAATGTGTCCCATACATTGAGTTCGCACACCGACTGCGCCATTGTGCGCTACATGGGCGGAAACATGTTTTGGGCAGGATGTGGAAAATGACAGCTGTACTGCTCATGAGGAGGTGTGGTAAAATGGCAATGTTGAAAATCTGGAGTGAAAATATTGAATATTTTTAAACTTACGACCGTGCGTAGGAACTGTGCAACGTAGACTCAGAAACAGTCATTTTAGAATTTTTTCACTCAAATTTTCAACACACCCATTTTAAGACCTCTGCTCATGATCAGTGTCACTGTGATTTCTTTAATGTGTCCCATACATTGAGTTCGCGACACCGACTGCACCATTGTGCGCTACATGGGCGGAAACACGTTTTGGGCAGGATGTGAAAATGACGGCTGTACTGCTCATGAGGAGGTGTGGTAAAATGGCAATGTTGAAAATCTGGAGTGCAAATATTGAAAATTAGCACGTGACGAGCGTGAGGATGCAACGACGCCAGTAAACAGTCATTTGGAATTTTGTGCAACATTTTCAACATGGGGTTTTGGGACCTCTTCTCAGGAGTGATGTAACTGTCATGGCGTCAGTCCGGCGGGTGATTTCACGCAGTGACTGCGAAATCACCCTTCGGGCCCGAATAACACCATGACAGTGGCATCATTCATGAGGAGGGGTCCCAAAAACCCCATGTTGAAAATTTGGTGCAAAAATTCCAAAAAATGCCTGAGATATGCAATAAAGTTGAAAACCCCCTATCTAGCCCATTATACAGCTTACCGGCATTTCCTCAGTTCGCGGTCGGCTTTGAAGAGTGCAGACGTGTTCCCGGTCCACCGAAGATCATCGCGCCAGCTCCGGAGGTAAGTATGGGGTGGGGGTGGGGAAGCTGGGTGCGCAGTGGGTGGGTGTGGGTTGTGGGAGGGGACTGGGAGAAGCACCGGGACCGTGTATTGCTTCTCAGGTAAAAGAAAAAAGAAGACCATGGACATTTGCCACGCTGGGGTGGCTCCCAGCGTGGCAGAAGGATGGCTTGGTGTGGAGCCGACGGGATTGGGCACCCCTGCCGGCAAACAATGTAGGACGTTTGCCACGCTGGGGTGGGCTCCCAGCGTGGCAGCAAAGATTGGGGGGTGGTGTGGCGCGGTGGGCGTGATGCGGGCGGCATGATGCGGTGCTCTGTATGACAGCAGTGGTTTTCTTTGAAGCGAAGACCACCGCTGTCATACACAGCTCCCGCACCCATTGGTGCAGGACCGCCACGCCTGCTCAACGGAGCAGTGGATTGAAAGGGAGAGGCACACCTCCAAAGTGTGCTACTCTCCCAAAACGTTCCTTGTGCATGCGGGCAAGCGAACGTAAAAAGGACCGGCCCCAGTACTGAACTCTGCAGTACCCCACTAGTAATCCCACTTTCTTCACTGTGGACTCCATTTACTATTACCCTCTGTGTCCTGTTGTCCAGCCAGTGTTTTACCCAGGCTACCACCCTGGGACCCACTCCAAGGCTGGCTAATTTGTTTATTAATCTGTTGTGCAGGACTGTGTCAAATGCCTTTCTAAAGTCTAGGTAGGCCATGTCCACAGCCCCAACCTAGTCTGCAACTTTGGTCACCCAGTCAAAGAAATCAATTTATCTGTATCTGACATGACCTTCCTGCTGTGAATCCATGCTGCTTTGGGTACTGTGCCCCCACTGGCCTCTAGGTACTCAACAGTTCTTTCCTTCAGAAGTGATTCCATTATTTTCCCTACCACTGAGGTCAAACTGAAAGGTCTGTAGCTTCCTGCCTCTGTCTTTCTCCCACTTTTGTGAAGGGGAATCACATCTGCCCTTCTCCAGTCCCATGATTTATTAAAAAGAGTAGTCAGTGGTGTTACTAGTTCTTCCCTTAGTTATTTTAGAATTATGGGGTGAATCCCATCAGGCCCCATTGCTTCATCCACCTTCAGTTTTAAGAGTTCTTTTAGAATACTTTCTCCTGTGAAAGGACTAATATCGACCCCCCTATCCAGAGTGCTGCTATTGACTGGATTAGGTATCTCCCCCTGCTCTTCCATTGTGAATACTTAGTAGAAGTATTCGTTCAGTATCCCTGCTTTTTCACTGTCGCTCTCTGCCCAACCACTTTCCTCTTTATTCAGCCTCAGTATCCCTGCCTTAGTCTTTCTTTGCTCCCTAATGTACCTATAAAAGGTTTCATCCTCCTTCTTAACCAAGTTGTCTATCTTTTCCTTGGTTTGGGCCTTTGCTATTCTGACTGCCTTCCCTGCTTCCTTCTGCTGTAACTGGTACAGTTCTCTGTTCTGCTCCTTCTGTGTTTCCTTGTACTTCCTGAATGCTATCTTTTTCTCCCTAACCTTCACCGCCACTTCTTTTGAGAACCATAGTGTTTTTTCCTTTCATTTTGATTTGTTTATTTGCTTCACACAAAGGCTTGTTGCCTCTGTGATGGCAGTTTTGATGTTTCTCCATTGTTGCTCCACCCCATCTTCTTGCCTGTTTGCTAATGCTTTTCTGAGGCACTCACCCATTTTGACAAAATCAGCCCTCCTGAAGCCCAGTACTTTCACTTTTATATGGCTTGACTCTACAGTTAAGTTTATCATGAACCACACTGTTTGGTGGTCACTTGTTCCCAGATGGCTACCCACTTCAAGATTGGAGATCCTCTCTCCATCCCCATTTGAGAGTACCAGGTCTAAGACTGCTCTCTGCCGAGTGGGTTCCAAAACTAGCTGTCTGAGGCAGGCCCCCTGTAGGGCATTGAGAATGGCCCTGCTCTTGGATGTGGCTGCAGCAAAGGTGCTCCAATTAACATCTGGCATATTCAGGTCCCCCATCAGCAATAGCTCTCCTTTCTCTGCCATCCTAAGGATGCCTTCTATCATTTCTTTGTCCATTTCCTCCCTGAAACAGGGGTCTGTGTACAATCCCTGTGTGGATTGTGGTGCCATTTCCAGTCTCCAGGGTGACCCACAGTGCCTCCTCTCCTCCCTGTTTACCTTTTAGTTCTGTTGCTTTGATCCTTTCCCTTACATAGAGAGCTCCTCCTCCTCCTCTTCTTCCCTCCCTGTCCCTCCTGTAGATTGTGTACCCTGGTATGTTGACATCCCAGTCATAGTTCTGTGTGTACCATGTTTCTGTGACTGCCACAATATCCAGGCATCCCTCTTCCATCAAGGCCACCATTTCAGGGAGCTTTTCACCTAGACTACGGGCATTGGTACTATCTACCCTACATTTTTTATGGCTTTATTTCTTTTTGCCCCATCCCTGTCCTTACTGCCATTGTCTTTTTCTCCATTTACCCCATCCTTCTCCCTATTGACTGCTCTATCTTGGTGTTTACCTCATTAACTACCCTGAGATTTTTTGGGGGCGGCTAGGATTTCCCTTCTCCTTTTCAGTGCCTCCCCCCTTGGCTAGTTTAAATGCTTGTCAATGAAGCATTTAAGCCTATCACCTAGGATCCTGGTTCCCATCCTGGATAGATGCAGACCATCATGCCAGTATAGGCCTGCATCCCCCCCCAGGTGTAGCCCCAGTCCCCAATGAAGCCAAAGTCCTGAGCTCTGCACCAGTTTTTCAACCAGTCATTGAATCCCATGGTGCGGAGTACCCTAGCCTCATCCATGCCATAGACAGGTAGCACTTCCGAGAAAGTTAGCATGTGTGCTATTTGTCTAAGGCCCCTTCCAACTCCACAAACTCCTATTGCACTGCTCTGATCCCAGTCTCAGCCAGGTCATTTATCCCTAGGTGGATAATGAAATCCAGCCACTCCCCCTTGCAGCTGCTTCCACAATCCTGAGGATTCATTTCCTGTCCCTCCAAGCCATGGTGCCGGGCAGACACCTTGCCTCCCTTTCCCCTCCCTCCCCCAGTTCCACCCCCTAACAATTGAGCCCCCCACCAGGAGCTGTTTCCTTCCCCTGTAAGGTCCTGTACCAGCCTCCTGTGGGTCTCCATTATGGAGGTTCCCAGCATCCTCCTTGGTCTCCACTGAGGGTGCCTCCATAGAGGAACCATGCTCTGCCAGAGTAGCAAATGAATTGTGGAGAGGCACAACTGGAAGGATGCACCTCTGTTCCACCACCCTCACCCTCCCTGAGCCCACCGTGTTCCCCTTATTTCTGATGCAGATAGCCAGACACTGAATAAACCCAAATCAAATGAAGAAACAGTAAAAGCAGTCCTGTCTTTGACAACTGGAAACGTGCCCAGCTTTGATAGTTTCACAGGGGAAGTCTATAAGGCCACTATACAGGGTCTTGCCCCTTTTTAAACAGAATTATTTTCTTATGTACACTCCTTGGGGGTTCTTCTTCCTTCCATGAGGGAAGCAGTCATAACCGTTATTCCAAAGAAAGACAAAAATCCTCTCCTCTGTAATAACTATAGGCCCATTTCCCTTGTTAATGTAAATTGTAACATGGATACAAAAAATCCTGTATTCTGATTTGTCCAAACAGGTCACCTGACCATTGATTAATCCCTAGTATACCCACAGTTGCCTTGTTGGATGACAAAATCCTGATTGATAGCAATGTAAAGTGACCTTTTCAGATCACTCCACCAGAGAAACATGTAAACAAACTACAACTACGGCATCCTCATTAGGGCAAATCCACCTAGTGTAGAACTACAACTACAGCAACCTCAGAAGGACAAACCCATTAGGCAGAAGGACTATTTTATTACAAATGCATGTTCTCAGAGATTTATTTTAATATTCCTTTACATAAACCTCTAACATGACATTGCCCATGTATTAAGAGGATTAATCCACTTCAGGGCATGGGTTTACTGAGCAGTAATCCATGCCTGGGTGGTTGAAGTCACTCGACCTGGGAAATGCAGCCTCATGCCTCACCCCCCAAGGTGTGGATTAATGCTCAGTAAATCCATGCCCTGTCGTGGGTTAATCCCCCCTTGTAAGATCCTAGCAAAGATCCTAGCCATTAGAATTAATAGAGAAATACAGCTTTTGATACACCCTGACCAAGTAGGCTTTGTGCCTTGATGAAACAGTGCAGACTTACTAAAAAAAGCCCTATACATCATTAATGCTGCAAAGAAGATGTCCTCAAATCCTATTTTATTATCTTTATATGCTAATAAAGCCTTTAACAGGCTGGAGTGGGATTATTTAATTAATATATTTAGTATAACTCGAGGGACTACTTCTGTAAATGGGTTGGCGTGTTACAAAATATATCAGCAAAAGTGAAAATAAATGGCATAGTCTCCGATAAAATTGATATCTTTAGGGGAACCAGATGGGGGTGTTCTCTTTCCCTTCTGTTATTTATACTCACCTTAAAACCTTCGCTGATCAAAATTAGAACCTCTCCTTGGATCTTAGGCTTTAATTTACAATTGGTTTTTGTCCTTATCCGGTGTAGTATTCTGACCCCTTGAAACCTCCATCACTTCCCATGATATGTTTTCGACGCTCCTTCATTAACCCCAATCCACACCCCATATGGGATGCATCAACCCTCTCATTTGCATCCTCCATTATATTTTTGCAAAAAAATAGCCATCTGGGCAATTTCACTTACCTATGCAGTTGCCCCATTCTGTCTTTATCTGTTACCAAAGCATCCCTTCCCCCAAGGCTCGCAAAATGCCAGCTCTACTCAAAAAGTGCAATTTTCAAAGTTTTAAACTAAAACAACTTATCATCCTATTACTGATATACTCTGGGAATATTGAAGTTAATCCTGGTCCTCTTCATCCCTCAATTCTCCCTCAGAATTCACATCAGCTCCAGGACCAAAATTAATGTTTATTAATGTCTGTAGCCTAGTGAAAAAACTTGATACAGTCAAAGTATGAGTATCACACACAAACCAGAATATACTTCTAGTCACTGAGACTTGGCTAAAGAGCTCCACCACAGACCAACAGCTCACACTCCCATCCTTCAATTCCTTTAGAGTGGACAGACCAGCTGGGGGGTAGTTATTTATGTCAACTTCAAATATACTGCATCCGAACTCCATGCATCCTCTAAACCAAAGGAATTTGAATGTTTACCCATAAGACTTACCCTGCCCCCATCCAAAGCAATCAATATTATTGGCTGTTACAGACTGCCAGCAGGGGTACCAAACTCCTAACCACCCTCAGAAACTTTACTGAAGCCAACCCAAACAAATCTATTATTCTTGGTTACCTGAACTTAGATTGGCTCACACCAAAAGCAAATACCCTGAAAAACATGTGTGATGAGCTGTGTATCTTGTAACTTATCACTGAACTTACCAGAACCAATGCAAAAAGTACTGTTAGAAGTTCTAGCCTTGACTTAATTCTCACTAACAGACTGCATAAAATCCTACACACAGCCATGTTCCACAATGATCTAAGTGATCATAACATAGTTATTTGTGCAAAGAGCTTAGAAAAACGGCCCCCTTGCCCTAAATTCATTACCTAGCGAAGCTTCCATATGTTTAAACCAGAAAGTTCCCTTGACGATCTCAAGAATGCAAATTGGAAAAATTTCTACTTGTCCTCCTCACTAGATGAGGCTGTTAGCATCCTCAATTCAAACCTTTTAAACACAGAAAACAAGCATGCTCCCTTATCCATTGCAAAGTGAAAAAAAATCCTACTCTTTATTTCACTGCAGAATTAAAAGCAGCCCTTACCAAATGAGATGAACTCTGGATCCTAGAGAGACACACTAAAGCCACTGCAGATTGGGCAGCCTTTAGAACTGCAAAGAATGCGTGTACAAAGCTTGACAGATCTGGAAAATGTAATTTTTATATGGAAAGCTTAGCGGATGCCAAAGGCAACTCCGCAAAAATAAGGTGAACACTTAAGTCTGTAGTTGTTTGTGCAAAGAGCTTAGAAAAATGCCCCTCTTGCTCTAAATTTATTACCAAGTGAAGCTTCCATATGTTTAAACCAGAAAGTTTTCTTGACAATCTCAAGAATACAAATTGCAAAAATTTCTACTTGTCCTCCTCACTAGATGAGGCTGTCAGCATCCTCAACTCAAGCCTTTCAAACACAGAAAATAAGCATGCCCTCTTATCCATTGCATAGTGAAAAAAATATCCTACTCTTTGGTTCACTGCAGAATTAAAAGCAGCCCTTACCAAATGAAATAAACTCTGGATTCTAGAGAGACACACTAAAGCCACTGCAGATTGGACAGCCTTTAGAACTTGAAAAGCTTGACAGATCAGGAAAATGTAATTTTTATATGGAAGCCTTAGCAGATGCCAAAGGCAACTCCGCAAAAATAAGGTGAACACTTAAGTCCATGGATGGCCCAAACCCCCGCCTTCAATTCCAAGCAAAATCACGTTGCAAGGCACTACTATTTAGATTGTGGCATGATCTTAGAGAAACCTAAATGCACATTTTGTGACTGTGGGCCTAGCGTTTGACTCCTCCCTTGCTGCTGGGCTCCTCAACTTACCCACAACAGCAGATGTGGGATCCTCTGATGCAGGACTCTTCTGTCTCTCCCCAGTCTCATTCAAACAAGTGGAAGATCTACAGAAGAAACTGGATATGAGAAAGAGCACAGGAGCGGACAGAATTGAGTCTATATTCCTAAAAATAGGGTTCCCAATTTTAACCGCCTTCATAACATACATATTCAACTTGTCAGTTTCATCTAGCATAGTACCTACCAATTGAAAAACAGCACATTTACATTTACCCTTATTTAAATCAGGTGACCTGTGCAACTTAAACAACTACAGACCAATTTCTATCCTACCGGTTCTGTCTAAGCTTCTAGAAAAGCTAATTAACAAACAACTAAAGGATCACCTTGAAAATACAAACCTCTTCAACCCATTACAATCAGGATTTAGGCAAAAACATAGCACAATATCTGCACTTCCCCTAGTAACAAATGATTGGTTCACCGCCCTCGACAATAATATCTCCACAGGAGCTGCCTTTTTAGACCTAAGTAAAGCCTTTGATATGGTGGACCAAAGTTTATTACTAATCAAACTCAAAGAAAGTGGCTTGAATAGTTCTTCAGTAAGCTGGTTCTCCAGCTACCTTACTGGCAGATTACAATGGATCAAAGTTGATGGGCTCCTGTCCTCCCTGTTACCACTTAAAAAGAGGGGTCCCCCAAGGCTCAATCCTGGGGCCATTATTATTCACTTCATATATTAAAACATTAAGTGACGACATTCTGAATTCTAAACTCCACTTCTTCGCAAATGACACTGTGCTGTATATATCTGAACCCTCTTTATCTGGTACTAGCTCTGAGTTGCAGGTTGACTTCAACCAGTTACAACGCAATCTCCTGAGTTCCAAATCACTACAAAACTCAAAAAAAAACTCAAGTAACGTACTTTCTACTATCACAGTCGGTGACTCCCACATGACAGCAAGCCTCACTGGCACCCATTGCAACCCTCCTAGAAGAGTCACTCAAGACTGTCGAAAAATTCAAGTATCTCAGAATCTGGTTGGACAGTAATGTCATTTGCTGTGCACATCGAATCCCTCATCACAAAAACAAAAATAAGACTAGGATTTTTCTATAGGAATAAATTCCTATTCCCTGCAAACACTAGGAAAAGGATAATACAAGCTACCTTCCTCCCCCTGTTGGGGTATGCAGACATTATCTACAATAATAGCATGGCATCCAGCCTGCACAGACTAGACATCCTTTATTACCATGCATTACGCTTTATAGCCAATGCACCTATAGAATGCTTCACCACACCCTTTACTCTGCAGTAGCCTGGTCACCTCTTACCACAAGAAGACTGACACACACTGGCACCTAGGCCCTTAAAGTCCTAATGAACAAACATCCATCATATGTTACTTCCCTCTTTCACCAATCGCACAGTTACGATTCCCTTAGGAAAAACGTTTTCATCCTTCTTGACGTTCCCAAATTCCGCACTCTCTATGGTAGAGCTGCAATCCGTCATGCCATTATGACATCCTAGAATAAAATGCAGGCCTCACTCAAGATCTCTGGATTAGTCTCCATAAACTTCTTTAAATCCTTGTCCAATAAGGCACTTATGGAAACTTGCCATTGCTAGTACAAGTTGCACTTGTCTCCAGTTATCCTCTCCCTCATCTTCTCTTATTATTCTGTTAGAATGTCAGATTATATAGTCTCAGTTTTGTATCTTTTGCCTGATTCAAATGTGTGGCTGCGTCATCAAATCAACTGTATCCTGGGCCATTGTTTTTCTTTACTGCGTATATATCTATCCACATTGTATATTAATCATAGTATTGTATTCTGTGTCAACACTGTGTATTGTTTTCTGTCTTTATAAGGTTGTCCTAAGAGGACTGCGTTGTAAATGAGCCTGCTCAATAGAGTTTTGATGCCAATAATCTTGAACTTGAATTTAGGAAGAAAACATAAGATAATGGCCAACACATATGAAGTGTTCTTGTGCTAACCCTACAAATTCAATACCAATATTACTAAGTAATATCCAGTTATTTATCAGGGTATCTGGTCTCAAAATTAATTTAGATAAATCAGAGGTGCTTGCACTTCACAGCACATGTGGCCCTTTACTATTATCCACATGTAAACTCAAATTAACTACATCCAGTGTGCAATTTATTGGAATTAACCTAGTAGCTGATCTGAATAAAATATTTCTGGCTGTTGTCACTTCATCATTGCTAAAACTTGATTAGGAGTTACAGCAATGGTGCCCAATGGTTTTATCACTATGGGGCAAAATTTAGGCCATCAGTATGGTGTTAGCCCACAGAGTCTATTATTTTTTATGCCACCTCCTATTATATAAACCAGTCTCAGTTCACTACTGTGGGAATATATTTGGGATGACAAACCACCAAGAATATCTTGTGCCACACTGCAACAACCAAGAATCTGTGGTGGATTTAACATCCAAGACTTTAAGGTTAACTTACCTCCCTCCTCTCCATCCCCCTCGTCCTCTTACTCCCTTCAAAATTGCTTGCTCTCACTCTTTTGCTCTCCCTCAAATGAAATCTTCTGCTGGCCAAGCTGCCTTCTTGTTTTGTTTCTCTAAACTATGGGGTTCTCTTCTCTCTTCTATTCGATCTGCTCCATCCTTTTCTGCTTTTAAATGTCTCCTCTATGAGTTTTCAATTCACTCCTGCATTTGCTGCTGATATTGGGTTGGATTGCTTTCACCTCTAACTCCCAATCACTGACATCAGCACTTCCTCACTTGGCTAGTATCGGTTATCCTCTCTGTTCCTTATTTTGTAATGTTGATTACTATCATTTGTTTTTTGCCAGTTCCACAATTTACTGTATGATAACTTAACTTTTGTTATTTTATTCTTTTAATCATTCTTATATTGTATATTTTGATATATTTCTTTCCTTCTATGTATTTTATATACTGTATTTTGTATCTGTTCTTTCTCCTCTCTTCCACTCCAGGATGTATCTGGAAACGAGCTGACACCAGCTCAGTATGCCTTTCCTGGTAAAACTTTTGAAATAAATAAATAAATGTAGTGGATAATGCCTGAGGATCACTTGTTAACCACAGTGTAATCGCCTCAAGCGGTTGCCATGCCGACCATATAAACCTCGAGAGCACAGCTCAAGAGGTTTACTGTAGGCATGGCAACCGCAAGAGGTGATTGAACCGTGGTTAACAACTGATCCTCAGGCATTGCCTATTATAGTGTTTGGGGATACTAAACAAAATTTTGGTAATGACTGTCCCTAATAATGTTAATATACAACTTCCAGAATCTGGTTTGTTTCTTACCTTAGAGAGCCAAGCATGACACAGTACGGACTAATTCACACTTTGTTTATTTGTAAACAAAGAACAGCCCCATCCAACAAAATAAACATTCAAAATAAGTATCTATGAAGTTCTATTTACTATATACTATGCCACAGATTAACAAAAAAAGGGAACTGATCATTTTAGTAAACTAATTAAACAGAGGCTGATCCAGGAATCAAATGCAGTTGGCCAGCCGCAGTCATGTGCTTGCTGAAGTCTGAGTTGCATTGTCTACATTGCCTTGAGGGGTTGTGGGAAGCAAGCTTGCAAATTTCCAGAAGACAGTGGTGTAAGCTGTCCCCTGGAGCTACTCCTGTGCTCATTGTAACCTTGGTTGCTATTTCTTTCATTTTCACTAATAGCGAGTGCTGAGCCCTGGTTCACCAGAACACTGGTACCAGGAAGAGGAGCTTGTAGTCCCATCTAGGTACATGGGGTCTACAGCTCAGTTGATTGCTTCTATTTTTACTGTTAAACTTGGGGAAACCTCTATGTTTTTTAAACTACAGCCACGCATGGGTGGCTTTTACTAATTTTATTTCATTAAAACTACTTTAGTGGAGCCGATTCAGCCCATGACCCAAACAGTTACTACCGCGTCAGCTGAGGATATTTTACTTGTCCTGCAGTGAGCAGGGCGAGCATGGGCATGGTGAGCACACGTCTGCAGTTTGGCGTCTAGGTAGCTGAGCAGCAGGAGTTGTGTGAGTAATCCATACATGATATTAGGAGAACTGAGTATCTTTAGTAAGTTCTTCAGCCTAGTTAAACTCTACTCCTTAACCTGTGTATTTTGCAAAATTAAAATCCCACTGCCTTAAGTGATTGCTTATGAAACATAATGGAAAACAACATTGAAACTGAGTCTGTACCAAATTCTCATACTGGTATCTTAACTATTATGACCCTTGATGGTGAATTAGGTATTAAATATACTTAATGTTACATGTACCTACTGGTTCATGAACAACCTAGCCCACACCATATTTTTATCTCTGAAAAATGTACCTTAATTATGAGCATGCAAGAAGAGATTGCATCCTTTGGAACTAGACTAATGTATTTGGAAGCTAGCCAAGCTGATATGCTTAAGTGCCATGAACTAAATTGTCATCACCCTGAAGCGGAACATGGTTAGCACCTTTCCACAGATCCTAATACTTTAAGAGATTCTTGTACTCCAACAAACCTCACGTCAAATTTCACATCTAACCCTGGGGTAACTGACCCTACTACTTATAATGACAAAGATACTAATCCATCCCTATTGTGTAAACGAGGGAGCGAGGATGATATGGGTGATGAAAGTAATCTAAACGCAGACTGGACCCTAGTACCTGGTACCAGGGCCAGTAAAAAAGGTTGTAAAGCCAAACTCTTTAGTATACCTACTCACAACTTTTATTTCTGTCCTAAATTATATTGAAGATGGTGTTAATACTGGTGAAATACTGGGTACCTCCATTGCACAAAATGTTATACTCACCTATCCTTCCTCATCTTCATTAATAGATTTTAATTCACAGCCCGACCCATCTCCAAGCCCAATTATCTTACCTTCCCCACTACCCCAATTTCTCAAAGGCATAATTAGGCATTCTTCCACTTCAAAAACAAACCAGCATCTTATCTCTGCCAAATTTCCCGCTAAATATAGTGAATATGTCTGAAAACCCTGTTCCTCAAACAATAGTCTGTCAAATATATGTCCTGGATGACTTTATCATAAAACATGTAGATAGGGAAATCTGCAACCCAGATAAACAAAATAGAACATGTTCTAGTTTTAGGGGAGCTAACGTATCAGATGTCACAGAAATGGAAAAAGACATCCTGGCAAATGCTGACTCAAACTCCTTGGTGATAATTCATGCAGGCAGCAACGACATAAACCGCACTAGCCCCTTACAACTAAAAAAAGACTATGTGGCCCTACATAATTTGTTATCAGAAAAAAAATTGAACTGTGTGCTTTTCTGAAATACTTCCAGTCCCAAGAGCAACAAATGACATTATATATAAAATTAAATATATCAATGAATGGTTAAAGAAGTGGTGTCTCAGACAAAACATTCACTGTATCCCACATTGGGAAAATGTTTATGACCGAGGCTCACTATTTTGTTGGGATGGCTTATATTTAAGTAGGAGAGGAAGTACACTTCTAGGTAAAACCTTGGTTTCTGCAATTAACATCCTTTTAAACTAAATAGTCTGGGGGAGAATGAGAATGATCCCAATTCTCTTACTACAAATATGAAATACCATAACAACAAATCTTGTAATGTATTATCATTTAATGCAAGATCTTTGAACTGCCTCAATATGTTTGAATTGGAAGCTAAATGTACTTTATTAGACCTATGTATAATTGCTGTTACAGAGACATGGTGGGATCCAAGATCATTATGGATTAAAGAAATCCCTAATTTTAAACTGTACCACAAGGATAGAAAAGATAGAGCACGTGGGGGATTTGCTTCTATATTAGAGGCAATACTACCTCCTATGAAATCATTACAGAGTCAGATACTGAGTACCTTTGGGTCTCTGTACAATTCAAAGGACAGCCCACATTTACTACAGGAGTTTCTTATAGGCCTACAGCTATAGAAAACAATATACTATTGATCTAATAAGTATAATTATAGATATGGTCCACATGGGTGATATCGTAATTCTAGGGGACTTCAATTTCCCGGGTATTCTTTGGGATAAACTGGTTGGTAAAACAGAACAGGAAAAATTGTTTATTACTGCATTTATTGAGTTAGGCCTAGAACAGTTAGTATTACAACCCACCAGAGGTAATAACATCCTTGATTTAGTTATCACAAACTCAGAGAATATCCTTACAGATACTTTCATCAGTGCTCCAATTAGTACAAGCGATCATTCAACTAACCAGTTTAGTATCAATACAACACCCCCATAAACTATCCAATAATTTAACATTCAAAGACTATAACAAAGCTGATTTTGTTCAAATAAATAAAAAATTAAATGAAGTTCACTGGGAGGAATTATTTACTGATATGACCCTGAATGAAGCATGGATTGAGTTAAAAAACACTATTTATAATTTAGAAGACTTACAGTACAAGTCACATTAAACTGTTCCACCAGTGAGTTGGTTTAGCATTGTTTTCCACAGCTGGCAATGCACTGGCAAGTCATACTGCATTATTTTTCAATGCTTAACCAGCTCAAGAGCAATGTTTATAAAGTGTTTTTGCAACTCATTTGGAATGTATCTACAGTCTAGTCACAGTGCAATGCAAATCTAAGTTTTAACTTTTAAGAAACTGTTTTTGCAGAGCTTTGTGCTATATCCAGCAACAGTTATGCAACTCAGTCAGAAATGCTACAACAACTCATTGAAGGAACAGTATAATGTGACTTGAACTGTATATATTCCAACAAAAGTTAAATACAATAAAAAAGGGAAAATTCATATCTGGTTCAGTAAAACTGTTAACAAACTCATAAAGTCAAAAGAACAGCTATTTAGAAAATTAAAGAAAAAACAGAACCAAACAACCCTCTCTAACTATAAGAATTCCATGTCATCATTAAAAAAAGCAATTAAGCTTGCAAAACTGAAAGTCAAATTTAACCTGGCCACACAAAAAATCAAAAATCTCTTTACTCATATATAAATAGTAAAAAAAGGTAATACTAGGGCAATTGGACCATTACTTCATAATGGAATAACTATTGATTCTGCTCAGGACACGTCAGATCACTTCAATAATTACTTTTGCTCTGTCTTTAATATAAACAATTCTAGTTATCCAATTTATAACAATAATTCCCCACACACCCCCAAATTAAATTAGAGGATGTTACTAAAATCTTGGCTAATTTAAACAGATCTACTAGTCCTGGGACAGATAATATTGTCACTAGATTTATTTCAGAAACATCTAAATTACTTGCTATCCTGCTTACAATGATTTTTCATAAATCATTATTAGAAAATGACATCCCTGATGATTGGCGACGTGCAGTTGTGATCCCAATTCATAAACAAGGTAATAAATCAAATGTGCATAATTATCACCCTATCAGTTTGACCTCAGACATAGGGAAACTCATGGAATGAATAATTAAATCCTTAATAGAACAGGTAAACCAGCAACTGGGCACACAAGACTCCATCCAACATGGATTCAAACCCGGGTATTCTTGTACAACTAATCTTATTTCCTTTTATAACAATATAAGCAGGAACATGGACAATAATATTCCTTCTGATATGATCCTTCTCGATTATAGCAAGGCATTTGATAAGGTGTCACATCAGTTATTAATCAGAAAACTTTGTACCCTTGGTTTCCCTGTCTTTTTATTAAACTGGGTTTCCAACTGGCTCCGCAACAAGACCCAGATAGTTAGAATTAATGGAGTAGTATCTGGTGTAGGCCACATGGCAAGTGGTATATCACAGGGCTCTGTGCTTGGGCCTACACTATTTAACCTTTAAGTGACATGGCACCTAGTTCAAAGAATTACATTTCTAAATTCGTCGAAGATTCAATAATTAGCGGCAGAGTCAATACCAAAGTCAACATTCACTCATTGGAAGGTAATCTTCACTATGTAGAACTTTGGGACAAAACAAAGTCTAATGTCCTTTAACACTGACACATTTACAGTGCTTCATTTTGGTAGGAATAATACCCAAAATAAGTATTATCTGAACAATAAATTGCTCTCTTCCAAAAAATGTGAAAGAGATCTAGGAATCCTGGCAAATAATAAGCTGTCTCCAAATGATCACTGCAACAAAGTAGCTAGATTATAGAAATATTATTCATAAACAAGTAAATAAAACTTTCATTTGTAAAACTGAGCAGTGCTTGGTGCCCTTATTAGACCTCTTTTTGATTACGATTCCCTCTTTTAGAATCTGTATTTAAAACGTGATATAAATAGCACAGAGCAAGTTTAGAGAGAGAACAATTACTAAAATGATCCCAAGGTTAAAATCCATGGACTATAATACAAGGCTTAGTGAAATGGGTTTGCATTCCTTATATTCAAGAAGACTTAGGGGTGACATCCTATTCACATATAAACTAATAAAATTCCCTTCTCTGATGGAACAATGTGGTTTCACTGTAGCAAGAAGATGCGTTGTCAGCAGATTAAATAATCAACAACTTGAAGTTGACTGAGCCTGCACTAACAAACGGGATCACTTTTTCTGCATCACAGCAGCAAAAAAATGGAATTTATTACCCCAAGAACTGGTTAATTTGACTAACTTTGATCATTGTAAAACTAAATTAGATATATGGCTAAATAATTTGCCCTCTAACGTATGACCCACCAATGTGGGGGGGACAAATCTTGATGGGCTTGCGCCTTCTTTTTGTCCAAAACAATTCGGTAAATTCAGAGATAGCATGTTGTTGTGAGGATCAAAGTAAGAAACCTAGAAGGGGGCATTAAAAAAATACAGTGATTAAACTGCCACTGAGGAATTTTTGTTCTGTGAGTAGAATGTTGAGTGCTACTTGTGTTCTGTCTTGTAATCCTACCAGTCTGACGTATTTAAGCAAGGTTTATCAGCACATGACATCAGAACAGTGTGATTACAAGACTAAAAAACGTTACTAGGGAAGCAGTTATAAAGGCTCCCCATACATTATAAATAAATACATACATACATACATAATATAAATAGTAAGGTCAGGCAAGAGACTTTTATAGTGTCACAGAGCATTAATTCACTATGTTCACAAAATGAACACCAGGTACCACAATGGGTTTATATTGAGGAATTTTTATTAAAAGGTGCCAACCCCAGAATCCTCCTTTTTACAGCACTCCCAAAGTCACTTGTCTCTAACCCTATCTTGTTGTTATTATTATTATTATTATTACTACTTTTATTGACCAGGTAAGCACACTACACACTTAAATGTCTATTTTCAGGTACAACCTGGGAGGATACAATAGGGTAATTCAAACATATGAGTTACAGTACAAAAGACAACCACAGGAACAGTTAATAGGAATACACAGAAGCAAAAACAAAGTACATAAAACAAGTACAACAGGAACAATATAATAGTAAATACAAAGGAAGCAAGATGAAGGTACATAATATGGCTCAGTATAGTTAGAAAAGGCAGTATAAGAATTTGGTTTAGTACTAGTAAAGCTTAAGGTAAGTGCAAAACTGCAGATAGAATGAGGAGCACAGCATGCCCAACAGGGAAAAACCCAGCAGGAACTATTTAGGCCCACAAGTCATGGGATTAAGGGAATGGTCAGTCAAACAGGGTAAATGGTAAATGCAGGCAGAGGAGTCTTTTAAGTAATTCCATAAGGATCTTTTAAAGAGGTGGTGAAAGGAGGCACCCCGAACAGATAGAGGGAGGGAGTTCCAGAGCCTAGGAGTATGCACAGCGAAGGCCCATTCTCCTGACAGTGCAAGTTTTAGGAACAGCAAGCTGGGATAAGTCACTGGATCTAAGGGGGTAACAAAGGTTGGCAACCTTTAACTTCTCAGCAAGGATGAGAGAGGTGGTAGTATGCAGTAGCTTATTTACAAAACACCCTAACACAAAGGCATGGCTATTTGAGTGGGGATAACCAGCCAAGTTTGCCATAAAGCTCACAATGGTGTGTGAGGTGGGCTGCAGAGAGGGCAAAATGACATATATTATTATAAGCTACATCCCATTTAGACAAAAGGGACTTGGCATCATTGGTTTAAGTAAGAAGTCCATAGTTAAGGGATAGTAGTAGCACTCCCTTAGCAAGGACTAGATGGGCAGCAGGGGTGAGGAAGTGCTTGGCTCTATAAACCATACCAATCTTCCCATTAACAACCCTGCATACATGGGTGATATGCAAGGAGAGACCCAGTAGGGGGTCACGGGCAACACCAAGGTACTTGAAAGAAAAGGTAACAGTCAGGGACAGACCATTGATTCTGGACACAGCCAGGGGCTTGGGGCATGACCTGATTTTAGCCCAAGAGCTGAAAAACATAGTTTGAGTTTTCTTTAGATTGAGGACCAGATTATTAGCAGATAGCCAAGAATAAATTAGGTGGAAATCCTCATTCAATTGTGAACTGATGATATTGATATTAGGGTACCTAGACAAGAGCACCAGGTCATCTGTGTACAGGGTGGAACTACAATAGACAGGTATGCAAGGCACATCGTTTACAAACAGCAAAAAAATAATGGGACTCAGGATTGAGCTTTGTGGCACACCAACCGAAAAAGCAGCCAGTAGCCAGTTCCAAGAAAGTTCTATTAAATCTGACTAGCTGCTATCTATTATGTAAGTTGTTAGCAAACCAGGCAGTCGAATGATCAGACAGCCAAAAGGAATGCAACTTTATGCAGAGATAGTTGTGATCCATCAAGTCAAAAGCTTTGGACAGATCAACAAAGATAACTCCAGTCAACTTGCTCCAATCCATGGTCACCATAATCTCAGATGTGACCTTAGGAAGGGCACTGGGAGTTCTCTGCCCCCTCCAGAAGTCATGCTGTGCCAGAGATAGCAGGCCATGCAAATAAAGATATTCATTGAGCTGGGATGCAAAAAATTCTCCAGATGCTCACTAAGGGTGGGCAGGATAGCCACAAGGTGATAGTTTACTGTGCGTTTAGGGTTCCCTTATTTAAAGACAAGAACCACCCGAGCAACATTCCAAACATCAGGCACAATACCAGTAAGCAGGAGCATATTAAATATATGTGAAATGTTTAAGTCCAGAAAAGAGGCACCAAGGTGGAGGAGCTTTGGCTCCAAGTAAAAATGATCAGGATTAGCATGGGGTAAAGGTGGGCAAGCCAGAGTAGGCTCAAGCCTGGCTTGAGCTGAGGGCCTGACTCAGCTCAGCTTGACCTCTATAAGCAACTGAGAGCTGAGCCAGTTATGGTCAAAGTAAGCATTTTTTGTCAGCCCCCCTAGTAGTTAGGGTAGTGTCTGAAATGTTGATCTCCTATGTAGAGAACAGACTGCAGTAGCCAGAGCTTGACTCATGTCTTGGCTCATAGAGTCAACCTAGACCCCTGGCTCAGCTCTGACTTGGCTGTAGGTGAAAATTTACTGGCTTTCCCACATTTAATAGGGGGAGAGACAAACCAACAACCTACCAACCTCACCAGCAATAACAGTGTTGAGATAGAAGGTAGAATGAAGCATCCATGAGGTAGGAGAGGGCACAGTCACATCCTCAGATGCAGAACCTGAGAACGGGGGGGGGGGGTGAAGGCAGAGATGGCCGAAAACTCTTATTATAACTTAAATGCTACCTCAGAAGCATGCAACAAAATAACTAGTGCTTTTGACTGGAACCCATTTCTTTCCCCACATTGTCCTCTATGGGACACCAATCTAAATACATTTGAAGGGGAAACACATGCACTGGAATAGCTGGATAAAGAAATTGTTTTCTGGATGACACAGTAGACCCTAGCATGGTATCCTTAATGTCCTTTCAGAGCTGTCCAAAAAATTCCACCTTCCAAGAACAGAATTTCATAGATACCTGCAAATTAGAGACATACTATGTAAAAACAATGATGCAACTATTACACTATCCTCCACACACATATTAGTGAAGGATTATCTACACATAAGGTATATAAAACCATATACAGCTTAGTAATGGAGACAAAAGTGAACCAGATTGAACTCCTCATTTCTAAATTGGAACAAGAGTAAGTACTACCATTTCTGTGGCTGAATGGCATAATTGTTGGAAAAAATATTTTGAAATTCATGCAAGGAGTCAAAGAGTAGGTTAATTCATAATAAAATAGTGCACAGATGGCATTATACACCAGTAACCCTTGCTAAGTCAGGGATTTCTAATGATAATTTCTGCTGGAGATGTTTGACAGAAACAGTTTCTCTGCTCCATATTATTTGGTCCTGTAAAAAGCTTGAAATATTCTGGGATGAGATACTGGGGCTTGTGAAATTATTTTGAAGAAGAATATCATTGTATCTGGTAAACTTATAGTATTGGGTATCACTGAGGAGCTTCAACATTGGACAAGATTTCAAAAATCTTGGTTGTTGGCTGCCCTCATTACAGCTACAAATATAATACTTAGACACTGAAAACAAACAACCCCAACAGCTCTCCCAGAATAGTTAAAAGACATTACAACCATGGTCAGCTATGAAAGGTTAACTTGTACAGGTAATGGTAGATTTAGAAATTTGTTGAAATCTGGAGTCCATATCTTCTAGGACTCAGCAGAGCCCAAATGGGTTTCCCCCAGCTCTGTGCCCGGTCCAGTCTGCAGCCAACTGAGTGCTCTCCTATCCTGACTGCCCACACAGACCTTCGACCAAGGACTCAGCAGAGCCTGAACAGGCTTCCCTCAACTCTGCACCCGGTTTGGTCTACAACTGGCTGAGCACTCTCCTATCCTGATTACCCGCACAGACTTCCGACCAAGGACTCAGTAGAGCCTGAACGGGCTTCCCCCGGTTTTATTCCTAGTCTGGTCTACAGCCAGCAGAATGCTCTCCTATCCTGACTGCCTGCACAGACTTCCAACCAAGGACACAGCAGAGCCCAAATGGGCTTTCCCCAGCTCTGCATCTGGTCCAGTCTATAGCCGGCCGAGCGCTCTGCTATCCTGACTGCCCACACAGACCTCTGACCAAGGACTCAGCAGAGCCTGAATGGGCTTCCCTGGCTCTGTGCCTGGTCCAGTCTACAGCAAACTGAGCACTATCCTATCCTGACTGCCCACACAGACCTCCAACCAAGGTACAGCACACTCGGATTGTATGCCATGGCTCTAATTCACTCGAGAAGTGAGGAGTATGGCTCCATATTGGTTGCTGCTCCCTTTAGGTTCTCATGAACCTTTGGCACTGAATTCTGAAACTTTACATCCTGCGTTTGTTCACTAAGTTAGTTGCTAGTCAGCCTGAGTTCCAATTCAGCTGACTAAACTTCATTTTTTTAATCTGGTTTTGGTCTTTCAGCTGGGGCAATTTGCTATGGTTTGTGGTCTTCGACTTTAAGCTGGGAAAGGAAAAAGCTGTAAGTTGTAAGCTGTAAACTGCATTTCGGCCATAAGCTGCCAGTTCCTGCCCTGTACTCAGCATGAATTTTTCTCCCACCCACCCACACTGCCCCAACCTCTGTTAAATTGACCTAGGCTCTGCCCCTCTTCCTTTTCCTACTATTCTTATAGGCTTCAGGGTAAGCTCATCCCCCAACTCAAGTATGCAACCCCCCTGTGACCTTCTGTCTGGTCTCCACTGTCTGTCTCTTCTTAAGAATATTCACTCCTGGCAGTAACTATGGCTAAGACTCTGACAATCCCACTGGTACTGCTACTCATCCTCCTTCCACTGGTGGGGCAATGTCTCTTCCCAGTCCTGCTTACTGACCCTGGCCTTAGCACAGTTGTTCTCATACACAGAGTGTTACAAACAGGCATGCTAAAACATGAACCTAGAGTGATACCTCAGGCATCCCCACTTCCTTATAACATTCTGTTCTTTGTTAGCAGTGTACTTGTTCTGGCTCAATTAACAGCATCACTGGACAGGATCAGATGCTATGCTAACCCAAAAATCAACAATAAGAGAGCCAGGGCTCTACCGCTTCTTAGATATGCTGCAAGATTGATTTTTCTCCTGCTGTTCTTACTCTCCAGGGATGTGCTCGCTAAGCCTGTTCCACCTACACCTGGGTCCCTAGCTGATAAAAAGGCTTTGGCCTGAAATTATAGCAATGAACATCTGCAGCCTGCTTCCGAAAATAGAACAGTTCCAAGCATGTACATGACTACACTGCCCTGATATTATCTGCCTGACCAAGACATAACTCACCTAAAAAATTAAGGATAATTGTTTTGCCTTACAAGGATATGAAACCTTTCAGCTCAATAGATCAGGGAAAAGGGGTGGGGGCTGCCTTATCTATGTTAGGGATTCTATTCAGGGAAGCATGCTGCCAATCTCAGGCATTACTGGAGATTATGACCTGCTAGCAGTAAATCTCCTAATAGGTCAACAAAAAAAGTCACTCATCACTGCCACATGTTTACCTGCCTCCCAACAAGGTCAAGCAGGGACTCAACTTAGTCATGGATTTAATCTCAGAAGTAAAGAGGAACTCTGAAGTCATTATCACAGGTGACTTCAGCATTAACTGGCTCAGCAGGGACACTGACCTGTTAAAGGGCCAGGTAGCCAGTGTGTACCTCACGCAGATGGTTAATGAATATACAGTACTAGATTGAACATTAAGAGTGGGAAAGGCACTCTCAGATTGGATCCTGTCAAGCTGTCCATCCAGAATCAGAAATGTCGAGGTGCTCTCTGACTGCGTTAGTGATCATTCCCCAATACTTTGCAAATGGGTGAATAACGACAAAAAAGTTCCCCCCATCACTATTCAAAGCTGTGTTATCAAGAGAGGCTTCCTAGATGCCTTTAAAATTGTCCTCTCCCAAATTGACTGGTCACCCATAGACGAACTACAGGACATAGACCAGGCAATGCCATTTTTCTTCAAAAATATTTAATGAAATTGCTGATATCTATGCCCCAGTGAGGAAAAGAAAGGTCAGAGGTTCCTCAAATGGCTGGATCACTCGGGACCTCCTTGAACAGATGAGGACTTGGGATAACCTGTGGAGCAAGGCCAGGAACTCAGGCAACCCTGCTGACTTTCAGAAGTACAGGGCTGCTAGAAACTTGTGTACAAACCTCACCAGGCTTGATAAAGCAAGATACTTCAAGGAACAGTTGGAACAGAGCTGGGGTAATGATAAAAAATTTGGGGCAAACATTCAGGACTTACTTGGTAAAGAGGATAGGAAACACCCTACTATGCTGAATATAAATGGTACCCCCTCTCTAGATCCTCATTTAATAACCGAAACATTTAATTCAGCCTTCTCTGGTCTAAGCTCTGTCCTCCCCCAGGCAACCTTAACTCCTCTGAACCGTCGCAGCTATCAACCAGAAACTACCACAACCGACCTAACTTTTATTTTAAACATGTCACTGTCACCGTGGCCAGAAAGTATGTTCAAAAGGCTTTAGGTAACACAAGACTTGGCAGTGACAACATTGACATGATGCTTGTGGCAGTTGCCTTTAATGAAATCAGAGCTCCAATTACTAAACTTTTCAATAAGCCACTCACCCTGGCAAAATTCCCATCTGTGTGGAAACTGGTTCTCGTGATCCCAGTTCTAAAGAGTGGGGACCGATCCTGCATGGACAATTAGCAGCCCATTTAAATTCTTCCCCCCCCCCCCTTAAAATCACTCAAGAGAATCGTGGTGGATCAGATCTCAGAATATATCCAGAAGTACGATCTGCAGTGTCCCCAGCATCACGGCTTTCATAAGAGCCATAGCATGGCCACTGCATTAGTTCTTCAACTGGAAAGCTCCAGCCTGCATCAAGGATATACTACATCCTAGTCACTCAAGTTACCAGACCAGGGTACTGCCGGGGCTCACTGGCTATTCCTTTTAGAAAAACCGCACTTGGGCAATATTCCTTCGCATACAGGGCACATCTATGGCTTAATGAGATCCCTTCACTTATACTAAACAACAACAGTCTCCCATCATTTAAAGCTGAATTGAAGCTACATCTGTTTCTGGTTCCTGTGCTTGCAGGCTACCAGCTTGAGCTGCAGATACTGCCATTGCCCAATTTAGCCTCCCTCTCTTCTCTCCTCTACTCTTAAAGTGGAGGATACTAACCCCAATCGCTACCTGGCTTTTGCACTATATCCCTGGTACTGTACTTCCTTCCTCCCTACTGGGTATTCCCTCATTCTACCTTTCACTGTTGCCATAGTATCATAGTATCATAGTAATCACAAAGCATTACTTAGACTTTCATCCTTATTAGCTTGCCATAAGTAAGAAGCAAAATAAAAAAAAAACATTAATAATCTCTAACCTCAAATTTGCTGAATGCATCCAGTCTTATTTTAAATAAATCTAAGGTTGGACTGCTGACTATCTCTTGTGGGAGGGAGTTCCAGTAAGGTACCACCCATTGGCTAAACCAATATTTTCTTTTTAGTAACTTCCACCTCTGTTGTTTTAACTGTTTACAGTGAGTTCTAGTGTTGTGGGTTTTTTTCATATAGTTCTAGTCCCAGGTCTATTCTAAGATTATTATCTTGAAATGATCTATAAACCAAGATCATGGCTCCCCTCCATCTTCTGTATGCCAGAGAATACAGATTCAAGGATTTAAGTCCTCCAATCTAGCTCCATATGGTTTGTTTCTCAGTACCACTACTGATCTTGTTGCCCTTCTCTGCACTCTCTTCAGTCTCTCTACCTCCCCTCTTGTATGAGGGGACCAGACTTGAGAACAGTATTCCAACTGGGTTCTCACCATTGACCCATACAAGGGGATCAAAACCTCCCTACTTCTGCTAGTTGTATGTCTCAGAATACAGTTTAGGGCTCTATTTGCATTTTGTTATGGTCTGGTCACAGTGGGAAGTAAAAGTAAGGTTATTACATATTATATTACATATTATGACACCCAAATCCCTTTCTTCCATAGCATGTATTACTTGTTTATTATTAATAATATAATTTAATTCCAAGTTCTTTTTGCCCATATGTAGGACTATGCATTTGTCTTCATTTAATTTAAGCTTATGCTCTGTTGTCCATTTTTCAATATATTTGAGAGTTTTCTGAAGTCTAATATGGTCCAGATTCAAGTCTATCACTGCCCCCACTCTGCAGTCATCTGCAAACTTGGTCATCCATATATTTTCCAAGTTGTATTGTAAAGATGATATATATATGTTAAACAGAAAAGGCCCCAACACTGACCCCTGAGGGACCCCACTTGACACAGAAAGCCAGTCAGACAGTTTTCCATTTATCACCACTCTCTGCCTCCTTCCCCGTAACAAATCTTCTATCCAATTGACAAGTTTTTTATTTATCTTTAAAGAAAGAAGAGATTTGATTAACTCATCATGTGGTAATTTATCAAATGCCTTAGAAAAATCCAGTTGTATTACATCTACTGACTTTCCTAGATCTAGAGATCTGTTTACTTTTTCATAAAAATGTAAATGATTGGTCTGGCAAGATCTTGATTTTGTAAATCCATGCTGACTACGATCAAGCAGGTCATTTTCAGTCAGGTGGTCATAAATATGTTCTTTTATAATACTTTCAAATAGTTTTCTCTTTGTAGATGTTAAACTCACTGGCCTGTAATTTTCGGGAGAATCTTTCCTACCCTCTTAAGGATTGGTGCCACATGTGCTTCCCTCTATTTTTTAATCACCTCCCCTTTATCTAATGACCTTTGAAAGATAAAGGCTACTGGTTGGGCTATCTCCGCTGCTACTTCCGTAATGAGTCTCAGATGGATGTCCAGGATATTTGTTAATCTTAACCTTCCTCAATCTATCCAAAACATCTTTTGTGTCAATTTTAATCCACTTTTCATCAGATGTATTATATTTTGCCTTGGGCTGCTCCACTATTGCCACCAGAGTACCCTTAGCCTGGCAATATTCCCTTGGCCTACCCTGTTACACCATCTTCCTGACATCAACTATTCAAGCCTCTCCTCCCTACCCCTCATCTGTCTGGCCCATTCCTGGCCTCTGCTAACTGTGTCTCTGCACACAACTAATCTCCCCCATATTCCCAATTTCCTTGTCCACCCAGCAGCACTGCCCTATCCACGGCAGCCGACATATACACCTACCCGCACACGCCCTGTTCTCTCTCTAACCAGCCCAGCTGTAAATTAAAACAAATCTACAGCTCCAGTTCTGTACTCCATGTATGTATACGTGCATTGCATTTAATTTGTATAGCTGTACATGTTAGTTTTTTAGTGCGTTTTATCTTTAGCTGTCAAATGCCCCTCCTGTGCAACTGCCAGAATTGTAATTTATAAATATATGTATTGTCATTATGTGATTATGATAATTATATGTATATTGCTATTGTGTTATTTGATAACCTGCGTATTATCCTCCCCTTGTTCCCTTCCCCCCAGGTCGCACCGGGAGACGAGCATTGTTTTTCTCAGTGTGCCTTTCCTGCTGAATCAATTCAATAAATAGATACATACATAGATACATAGACAGTGTCAGCAGACAAAGGCCTATGGCCCACCCAGTCTGCCCATTTGAGCTTGTAAGTTCAGTTTATGTTTTCCTAGAAGTCTGTTACCCCTTACCCCTGACCTCCAGAATTCCTTTATGTCTATCCCATGCATTCTTAAATCCTATGATTGTTTCAGCTCCCACCACTTCCTCTGGCAGGATGTTCCAGTTGTCCACCACCCATTCTGTGAAGAAATTTTTCCTCAGGTTTCCTCTGAATCGTCCTCCCTCCAACTTCATCCCATGCCCTCTAGTCCTGGAACATCTTTTTTGCTTAAAAATAGTGTATTCCTGTACCCTGTTCCTCCCTGTAAGATACTTGTATGTCTCTATCATATCCCTCTCTCCCTCCTCTCCTCCAGGGAGTACATATTCAGTTCCTTCAACCTGTCCTCATAGGACTTGTGATGCAATCCATGCACCATCTTAGTTGCCCTCCTCTGAACCTTCTCTGCCTGTCTCGTCCTTCGTGGGTAAGGTCTCAGAACTGTCGCTGTACTCAGGTGGGGCCTCACTAGTGTCTTGTATAGTGGAATTATGACCTCCTTTTCCTGCTGGTGATGCCACCGTTCATGCATCCCAGCATCCTATTTGCTTTTACCTGCTGCCTTGTCACACTGTTCCCTACCTCGAGGTCATCAGAGATGATAACCCCAAGATCCCTTTCCTGCTTGGGTATGCTATATCCTCACCCCAACTGATATATTGTGCCAGGGCTTTTGTGCCTCATATGCATTATCTTGCACTTCTTTGCATTGAATTTCAACTGCCAAAGCCCTGACCATTCTTCAAGAATATAATAAATAAGTATAAATATAAATATAATAAAAAAGAAAATAAATAAATTAAACTACCTCCTGTAAGACCTACTCATCCTAATCCCCCTTTCTCCCTCCCTTCCTCACCATCCCCTTGGTTCATGTTACCAGTGACAATGCCTTCCTCCTGGCTGCTTCACCTTTTACTATTTTGCTATTCTCGCACAATGCACTCTCTCTGTCTTCAGGATGCACATGATTTGCAAATTTGTTTCTCCTGAGTATGGATTTGCTGCGATTGTAAACATTTTTTAGCTTATAGATTTGTTATATTTTTACTTCTCGTGCCTCTGTAATATGGAACATATTATGTAATGTACTTTATGTGTATACTCTGCCTGTTTTGGAACCTTTGAAAAAGAGCACTTTGCTCAAAGGTTATTTCCAAATGCTGAAATAAATAAATAAAATATCCAGACTCACTGTTTTGTGAACTGCCTTCTAAAGTATAGTTTAGCTTTTAGAATAAGACAATATTTTAGATGCTTACACATTTTCTTTCCCTCTTTTTTTTTGGGGGGGGGCCCTGTTTTGAACTTAGTTGTTTTAGGTACTATATCTTAAATGTATATCTGTACACTGCTTATATTTAAATTTCCATAACATTTTAATTATAAGAAAGAGTACTAAGCTTTGAAATAACAGTGCAATTTGTTGGTTTATATGGAGAACCCAAGCAGACTTTCTGTGAGCCTCCAGCTAGGGAGCTTTTTTATTTATTTTTTTTATTTTTCATTTTTGTAGGGTTTTCATTGGTGCCCATGAATGGTGCCAGGTGGACAACACCAGCAACCAAAGTTCTCTATTTATCCACAACAGATGTATCATGGACAGCTGCAGGGCAAGCCTTTCCAGACTTCTCCATCAATGTGGTGCATCCTCCCATCATGGAGGGACCAACATGGTTAAGAAGGTAGTTCAGACTCTATATCCATCCAATCTTTGCCCTCTCACGTCAGATTGTGAATAAGGCTGCCAACTGTGATGTGTTTTTTTACGTGATCACTGGGTACTAGGAATTAAACCAAGACCCATTACAACTAATTTCCCTATGTACAGTTTATTGTTTTTTGGTGGAAGGCAAATAATTCCATGAGTTCAAATTTGGAAGTCACTCCAGTTTTTGGGAAGTCAAGATACTTCCCATGTCCCAAATTCTGACATCAGTACATTAAATGAGACCAATATTTACAGACATACATGCATACATATGTACATGCACTGAAAGACAGAAGCAGGCTGTACAGCCCAACAAGACTGTCCCCCTGTATTTTAGCAGTTACAACCAGGGCTCCAGATAAGGTGAGTACCGACCTATTTTACTCACCTCATTTTAGGAAATACTCATCAGAATTTTTGTTAATGAGTGCCAAAACTCACCCAACATTTGTAAATGCTGCACACTCCATAGAATAGTGCTTCATAACATAACAGGTGATTCAAAGGGAGCAGGTTTTTTTTCCAGATTTACAGCACTCATACCCATCCCAACTTTGTTTTACTCACTATATTTTAAACTGGTGAGTAAATTACTCCTACCTGCCAACATTAGCTGGAGCACTGTTGGCACCTGATCAATTCTTATCTAGAAAAAACTACACTTTTTAAAAATGTGCCCCTCACTGCAGTCCATTCAGACTTTTTTTAATTTTTTTATTTATTTAAACATTTGATGACCGGGAAAGGCACACTGAGCCAAGGCTCGATTCCAGGTGTGACCCAGGGGAAGGGGAGAAGGGATTACATACATTTAGCAAAATAGACAACATTACAGCATAATTCATGAACAGCAGATACAGCAGTACTGATCAAATGTAGGTCATGAGGCAAATGATTCGAGCTTTAAAATAGCGAGCGCACACATTGGGAGCATAGTATAGTAAGTGCTTTGGAGGCAGTAGTCAGGAGACACTGTGGGGCAGAGACTGATCACCTGGGACTGAGGCAGGGAGGAGGTGATATGATGTGTAGTTGTTGCTTGCAGGAAAAGTAAGAGGAGGAGTTTCTAATGGTGGGGATGAGTTTGTTCCACAAACTGGGGAGCCGATAGGAGAAGGTGGCTTTGCCAGCAAAGGAGGATGGTTGAGGTAAGCTAAAAGATCTTTAATTTCTGTGTCTCAGTTCATAAGGGAAGTCAGAGGCTGGGGAGAGACTAACTAAGAAGTAGGAGGGTGGCATGCTGAACCAGAATTTAGATATGAGATTAAGAGAGTGGATATAACATCTGTGAGACAACAGGATTAGTCCTAGAAGGTAGTAAAGATCACAGTGATGAGTTCTAAGGGGGGAGTTGGTAGTGAAGCGGCAGAAGGAATTCAGGAGAGTATCAAGCCTGGACAGGGTGGTTACAAGGGCAAGGCTATAGACCGCATCTGCATAATCAAAATTGGGGAGAATCATTTTAGTTAAAATTTCATGTCTGGCAGGAGGCAGAAGGGAGTTTCTGTGCCAGTATAGCATACCAAGTTTGGGGCGTAGTTTAGAGATGATTGCTTCTATGTGAGTTGAGAAGGATAAGTGGGGGTCTAACCAAATGCCCGGGTATTTATATTTAGTGACCTGGCCTAGAGGGGTACCATCCAGGAAAGTGATGGGAGGAGAGGGAAGGATCTGCTAAGTTTCTGCGCTGTGCCAAAAACCATAGATACAGTTCTGGAAGTATTTAATTTTAATTGGTTTTGTCTGAACCAGTGTTAAATATTGTTAAAATCATTTTGGAAGGTAGCTTGAACATCGCATAGTGCTGGGCCTGACGTAAAGAGGATAGTGTCATCTGCATACCTTTGTGTGCTGGATTTTGTGCATACATGTGCAGGCTTGAAGAATTGTTGCACATATCTAAATTTGGTTTTACTCACCACACTTTCAAACTGAGGAGTAAAGTACTCAACCCAAAAAAATCTTATCTGGAACCCTGGTTACATCTATTTAGTGACCAACACTTTTTATTTATACCATGACTGAGAGAATAAAATGTTGCAAATAAATGCATTTATTTTCATGTCTGACAGGCCTGAAGTGGAAATAAATCATTTATTTCAGTCCATGGTGACTCATTAGCATTTATTGCTACTTTAGGCTGGTACAGCTAGCACAATTCCGAATGACACCACAGTGATATCTGCTGCAGTTGAAAACACAGCGGAGAAATAAAACAGAAGGAGTAAAATCTTCTTTGAAATAACTAACCTTGCCAGAGAGGCACTGTCTATAAGTAACGTGCCATGTGCTGACTAAAAATATGATACACACACAAAGGCAGTGTGGCCCACCAAGCACCTGTAAGATAAACAACATGACCAGGAGGGATCAGGCTCCAAACAACCTCAATATCACAATTTAGGAATGGAGACAAGTGACCCACTCACTGGTAACTAGTTTTAAAATCTTCATCCTCACAAGTCTCATCCACATCACCAACAACCATTGTTCAACATTTTGTAGTGATCCCACTACTTCATCAGGAACTATAAATAAAATGTGTAACTATATTTCACCTTTATATAGTGGATAATGCCTGAGGATCAGTTGTTAACCCTGGTGTAATCACCTCAAGTGGCTGCCATGCCGATGATGTAAACTTCAAGAGCACAGCTTGAGAAGTTTACAGTAGGCATGGCACCCGCGAGAGGTGACTGCACCACGGTTAACAACCAATCCTCAGGCGCTGTCTGTCATAGTGTCTGGGGATACTAAACAACATTTTTGGTAATGGCCATCCCTAATAATGTTAACATACAACTCCAAGAATCCGTTTTGTTTCTTACGTTAGAGAGCCAAGCCTGACACAGTATGGACAATTTAACACTTCATTTATTTTTGAACAAGAACAACCGAATCCAACAAAACAAATAGTCGTAATAAATACCTACGAATGTCTATTTACTATATACTATGCCACAGATTAACAAAAAAAAAGGGAACTGCTCATTTTAGTAAAACAATTAAACAGAGGCTGATCCAGAAATCAAATGCAGTTGGCCAACCGCAATCATGTGTTTGCTGAAGTCTGGGTCACATCATCTACATCGACTTGAGGGGTTGTGGGAAGCAAGCTGCAAGGAGATTAAATATGTCAGACTGGTGGGATTACAAGATAGAACACAAGTAGCACTCAATATTCTAATCACAGAACAAAAATTCCGTAGCAGCAGTTTAAGCACTGTATTTTATTTTTAATGCTCCCTTTCAGGTTTCTTACTTCCATCCTCACAACAATGTGCTATCTTGTCACAGCTTGCTTCTCACGACCCCTCAAGTAGATGTGGATGACGCAACTCAGACTTCAGCAAGCACATGATTGCGGTTGGCCAGTCACATTTGATTCCTGGATCAGCCTCTGTTTAATTAGTTTTTGTTCATCTTTGACATAGTATATAGTAAATAGAAGTTCATAGATATTTATTTTGACTATTTTTATTTTTGTTGGATTGGGCTGTTCTTGTTCAAAAATAGATGAAATGTGAAATCATCCATACTGTGTCATGCTTGGCTCTCTAAGGTAAGAAACAAAGCAGATTCTGGGAGCTGTATGTTAACATTATTAGGGATGGACATTACCCAAAATTTTGTTTAGCATCCCCAGACACTATAATAGACAATGCCTGAGGATCGGTTGCTAACTGCGGGGCAATCACCTTTCGCAGTTGCTATGTCTACCGTAAACCTCTCGAGCTGTGCTCTCGAGGTTTACATGGTCAACATGGCAACTGCTTGAGGAGATTACTCTGTGGTTAACAACCAATCCTCAGGCATTATCCACTATATAATCAATAGCAACCATCATAAGATGTCATCCCAACAAATGTCCAACCAAAATGTCAATTAATTTACGTAAGCAATTTTTTACCCATATTCTCCAATGTTGGTCAGTTCAGTGACTACTTCCATAAAAAAAACTGTTTACTAATGAAAGAAAATATTTGTTATGAAAAATGTCAAAATTAATCAAAGTTCCCACTTTCTTAGTAATTGATTTGCTTCCCATACACAAGCTTGGGTGTGTCCTTATTAAGAATTCTTAAGTATACAATTATAAAAAAATTACCTGGAGATGGACATAAAATGATTTGGGTTTATACTGCAGCAGCAGTATTTCTCAGTTATGATGTTGTTTTGTTTAGTAATAATGTATTTCTAGCAAACAAAACACACCATAATAGCAGTTTTTCTTTTCATTTTCTTTCATTCCAGAACTGAGATACATGATTATGAATGTTTTTGTAAACTAAGCTTATTGTTTATATTAAACAGACATTCAGCATGGAATCTGAAAACAGAGCACAAAATAGATATACATATGCAATGAGTGTGCCATTCCTCTTAATATACAAACTGATATGGGCATGTGTTATGAAAATACATATTTAGGAGGGACTGTAGTTGATACATGTAATACAAAGTATAGTCCAGAAATTAAACCGTGTGAATGAGTCCATGAACTGCATGGATAAAAGCAATCAAACATGCCAGATGTAGAACTTACCATGCTTTTCCTGATTCTGTACATGCTGGGCCCTACACACGAAGGGGGTCCATTATACGTGGCTGAACCACGTAAAGCTGGTGCACGATTGTGCTGCCCAAAAATACATGGCTCACCATCGTATGCACTAAGATATGGGAGGTGGTCACCAGGGCACACAACTTCCACATATTTGCACACAATAATAACAGAAAGCAGAGCACACACCGTATAAGTAAATAAAATACTATTTTATTGCCGTATAAACTGACACTGTGTTAACACCCCCTACATAGGGGGCTTAATCAGGGGGGCATGTGCTAGCTTAAAAGGCAGTGTCTAAATATCACAGATATTTAAATATTCATGACTCTCATACATGTACGTGAAGTCAGCCATTAACTTCCAAGCAGACAGTGAGTGCAAACAGTGATTCAAAGTGCAAACAGATAATACTACATTTCAATTGATTAATCCAACAAAGCTATATCAAGAGGTTAAAAACAGCTTTAATGTGCTATAATGGTCATTGTCACTGATATTTCTCATCTCCTAAAGATTAGCTAGTTCATCATAATGTTGCTTCCTAGTCTTGTACATGGGCCTCATAAAAGGGCGTATAGAGCAGGAGCCAGGTGCATTTATCTACGTGTCAGGGTCCGAAAGGTTTGATGGCTGTTTCTCATGCAAAAAAAGTGTGTAGAATTCAGATTTACAACTCTTATTTGTCCATAGGTGTACATTTTTTTGGAAAATGAACTTTCTTAAGAGTAACTAAAAGTTTTACATTTATGTAATAGACTCGGTTTACTTAGTTATTTATTTAAATTATCTAATTTATTTAATAGACTCGGTTTACTTGGTTATTAATGTAAGTTATTTAATGTTTCAGATATGGCTAGCAAGACTTCTCACAAACCGCAGAAACAATGCATCCTACACACTGATCCAGGAGTTAGCACAGACCATGGAGACCTGCTACCTTTTGATGATGCTCATTAGGAGAAAGTAGTTGATGCAAAGAAAAGGCATTCAAGTCAAACACTGTCAAAGTACAACATGGTGTGTCTTGAATTGCTTGACCGTTACTCCAGCAGTCACAGGTATCATTATTTATTTATTTATTTATTTTATTTAAAATTGGTAACCGGGAAAGGCACGCTGAGCCGAGGCTCATTTTCAGGTGCGACCCAGGTACAAGGTATACACTGAGGTAAACAGAGAAGTACAGCAATTTCTTGTTATATATCTGCTACAAGAACTTCACTGCACATGAGTTCCAGTAAACCTGCAGCTGAAGAAACTTTAAATAAATACATTGTAAAGAGTTATCCAGCAAACCTGCTTCACTCCCAGGTTTATAGTGCTACATCTGAATCTGCAGCATCTACAGCAGGCATATTCCCAAATGAATGTATATTTTGCAAATCATACAAGAAAAGGAATTCTAAGGGGCCAAAGGAGACTTTTGAGTGTCCTATATGTGTAACTTTTAGGGCAGCAGACGGCATAAAAAATGCAGCAAAAGAAATGGATGATCGTCATGATGGTAGGCAGTATTGATCTCATAGCCAAAGAAGTGAAGTATCACAACAGCTGTAAGTACAAGTATGTAAAAAAGGCAGAACGAATAAAGGGCACAGGCACAAAATGTGAATACAGTCAGTTGAGGGACAGTCACCAGGTTGCCTTTTCCAAACTTGTTAAGTATGTGCATGCATCATTGTTAATGGAATGCAAGAAGAATAATTGCTATCTCTACACAAAAGGTACATGGACATTCTTATGGCATGTAGTGGGTGTGAAATAAATTATGACCCAGAGAGCTTGCAGTCAAAACTGGTGGATCACTTCAAAGATGGTATCACATTTAATACCAAAAGTAGAAACGTGGGTACAATCATCAGGTCTGCTAAGAAACAGGCTGACTGGAGGGAAGCACAAGCAGCACAAGCAGCTCAACACATAAGAGAATAGTTGTTGGAACTCCTAAAGGTACAGCCTCATAATAAAACCAAAGTTAAAGTTGAAGACTTAATAGAAGAAAATGTAAAACTGCCACCCATTCTTCAGACATTCCTACGTACTGTACTCACGGGTTCATCAGAAGTGAGCAGTGAACGACAGGAGAGGGTAATTCAATCTATTGCAGACAACATAGTGTTTGCAGTGTCAAGAGGAATAGAGAGGGTTTAGCAGAAATGACATAGACTTGACCTTGAAACTGACAATTAATGCTGAAGCTGCATCAAGACTAACCAGGATTTCTTCTTTAACACAGAACATCAATGCAAGGAGGAGGTGGAACATTCTGCAGTCAGCTCAAAGTAAAATTGTTAGAAGTCTTATGGAAAAAGTTGACTTTGTCAGCCATGAAGAAGCCAGCCAAGAGCTGAAGAGTTTTAGAGTTAAATGAGATTCAAAGGATCTAAACAAGCTGTGAACACAATAGACTCCTCCATGAATCCATTATGGGATGTGTTTGGGACAGCAATCTTTATTCAATAGGTAGTGGAACAGCAGTACCACAAGAGTTAGCAAACAAAGTGTTACAGGTTACTGAGATAGGCACCTGGATGTATCATGTGTTTAGAGATGAATGCATTACCAAAGGCAGTAGGTTCAAGGAACCCATCAAAAGATACAAGTTGAAGAATTTTGCACATGATGCCATGAAGGTGAAGATTAAGAACAAGGACAAGAAAATCGTCAAGTTGAAAGGAACTCGAGACCCCTTTGGACGCTTCCTATATCTATCTGTGACTTCAACAGTTGAATTTATGATGGTGTTTGCCTACCTGCTAACCCCGGTACCTCTCTCCTTAGGAAACATTGATGGATCAATGAACACGACAATGAAGTCAACACTGCTGAAGAAACTTGAGACCAGAGTCCAAAGTAGCCACCCTGATGCTGTAAATGTCACTGTGGTTGATGCCATGTTCTTGATCAGACGTCTTACAAACCTGCCACCAACATTCCATGGTGTGGCAAAAACCATCCTGTCTCTTGTTTGCTGTACTTTCACAAATGAAGTACACCTTGTCAGTGACTGTTACAAGTCACCATCAATCAAAGGTCTTGAACAAGAGAAGAGAGGAAAGCATAGCATTGCTCCACTCTCCTCTCTCATAATTGGTCCTGACCAAAGCCAGTCAAGAGACTTTGATGGATCCATGTCTTCATCTTCATTCAAGATGGCATTCCTAGGTTGTCTAGCTACAGCATGGGATTCTGATGTGTACTGTGAAGTTCTAAGTGATAAAAAGCTCATGTATGCAGTAGGATAAAATTGTTACTCATTTACAGTCAAAATGAGGGTGAAGATGCACATGTAGTGGTCAGGGCAGATGATACTGATAATCTGATCATTCTGATGTATCATGCAAGTCTAAACGATAATCTCAAACTGCATATGGACATTGGCCATTCAGGGAATAACACAAGGAGATTCATAGATGTATCCCGCTTGTCAGCAAAGTTAGGCAGACCTGTGTGTGCAGCTCTACCAAATCTCCATGCACTGACAGGGTGCAACTATTCACAAGCATTCAAAGACAAAGGGAAGGTGCAACCTCTAACAATTATGGAAAAGAATACAGAGTACAAACAGGTATTTAGAAAACTGGGATGTCCACACTTGTCTAAAGAAACTGAGGGTACAATTGAGAGTTTTGTGTGTACCTTATATGGACAGAAAGTAAAGAGTCTCAACACAGCCAGCTACAGTATGTTCAACATCAAGTATCGACTGAGTGACAAAGACGCACCCTTAGAAAAGATCGAAAGAGCAGTCGCAATCTCGCTGCCACCATGCAAATCAACTCTGACACAACACATCTGCCGTGCAAATTACATTTCATTGTTATGGAAAAATGCAGACAAACCAGAAATCAACAAAGTCCAAGAGGGTAGCATCTTTCAGAAAAAGAGATGTGCAAGAACAAGGGGACACAATTTGAAGATAGAAGGGCAACGGCTCAGGAGCAATGTGAGGAAGTTTTTTTTTTCACAGAGAGGGTGGTGGACACATGGAACAGCCTTCCTGAGGAGGTTGTGGGGTCTAAAACTGTGAGAGAATTCAAGAATGCACAGGACAGACATAAGACAATTCTTGTGGTGGGTAGGAAGAAATAGGCTGTTGGTTAACTAGGATCTGCAGCTTATCCTGTAGGTAGGGAAATGGTCAGACTAGGTGGGCCAAGCAGTCCTTATCTGCTGTCAAAGTCTATGTTTCTATGTTAAATGACACTACTGAAGCCAGAGGACAATGGTTGTACCTATGAGGATGGCAACTACAAGACAATGTGGTTCACATGTGAAGTTGTACCACCAGTCTTAAGTGAACAATTGAATGAACATGACAACAATTCAAATGAAGAAGATGATGGCAGTGACTGTGATGTTGAGATTGATGAGACAGATTTGCTTAACTTCAGATAATGAAGACAGTGAACAAGAATACTGATTGTCATATTTAGGGTAATAAAACATCATAAAAAGTTGATTGTTTCAAGTTAAATATAGAATAAAATAAATAAAGGGAGAGAGTATAGTGCAGTGGTTTAAGGCTCAGAGCTGCAAATCTGGAGACCTGGGTTTGAGTCCCACAGTCCAAGCTTGCATACTCTGTGACCCTGAGCAAGTCACTTAACTTCCCTGTGCTCCCAGGTTGCACCTGTAAACAAGCTTTCAGCTTAGTATGCCACTCCTGGTTAAACAACTGAAAAAAAATTAATATTAAGCCTTTGATACATATGTTGCTGTTTGTTACAATGTCTGTAGTATTTCAATAAAAGCTATAGAATTGAAATTAAAGAAGTAACCATTAATTACAACATACACAATTTTCACCAACAGTTCATTTTGTCATTGAAGAAGTGCATTTTCCAAGAAAATGTTCAACTCTGAGTGAATAAGAGTTGTAAATCTGGATTCTACACACTTTGTTACATAAGAAACAGTCATCAAACCTTTCTGACCTAGACATACAGATAAATGCACCTGGCTCCTGCACAATTAGTATTTACAGCAAGCCTATTACATTAAAAAACTGTACTGTTACCACTGGGAGTCAATTAGACCTCTACCTATAGCCTAAATATATCAATAATAAATACCTGTGTGTGTGTGTATATATATGGCAAAAAAATCTGTTTAATACATCAGCTAGGGTTGTTCCACAGTGACAAAGAGAGGAAATTCGGTGTTAGGGTTGAAAACCCTAACTCCGCTTTCCCCACCCCCACTCCCAGCTCCACAAACACACACACCAGGACCAAGGCAACACAACCAATCACAGACAACCTTTGTATGATAATGTCAACCATGGTCCATGATGATATTGAACACTTTGTGTCCTATGGTACCACTTAGCTGCCCAAGTGTGTGGGATAAGATGGCAGTGCAGCAGCACACTGTATATAATAGTGTCCTGAAACATTATTTGCTACTGGTAGGATAACACTAGGAACCATTTACACCCATGAAAGCTCAGTGGAAATGGTGTCTGATATTATCCATTAATAGGTACAAAAGTGGTAGCATGGTGTCTTTGGCCGCCCCTGCTACCAGAAATGTAGGAATTTGTATAGAAACAGAAACATGTGTTTCCACTCAGAAACTGTCAGCAAGGCAAAGACAGAGAAGTGTTACCATGGACTCCTTTGGGTGACATAGTCTCATATACAGCTGTGCAGCTTCAGATAATAGTGGAGAAGGGCTATGCAGATAATACTATACTGACCCATCATTTATCTTATGCCATGGTATGATCAGGAGCTATTTAGACAGATGAAACTATGTTACAATGCTCTCTGACACTACACAGTCATAAACAGAAACGTGTGAGCTTGGGACCCTTTGAACTGCATACTAGCAGCAACATATCCATTAGTAGAGAAACAGACTTACCTGTTTCAAATGAGAAACTTTCCAGAATTCAGGTATTGTGTAGTGTGACCATGTCACTTTTAGGATCTGACACTCCCACACAGATCTGCAACTGTGCAATGTAAGATAATGGTGCAGCAGTATTGTAGCACATAATATTGCTCTGATACATCATTGTCTTATTCTGGGGCAACATCAGGAGACATTAACAGTCAACAAAGGTCTCTAAAAATAATGCCTGACATTGGCATGTTGTTAGAGTGATGCATTACCAACAGCCTGTCATTCAGAAGAGATAAGAAATGTATGACATATAAAAAAAATGTTTCATGTGATCCATCAACAACTGATGGCCAGTATGCATGTATACCAGAAAGTCACTTGGATGGCAGCAGAACTCCTACAGTTGGTGGACCATGATGATGGATGTGTCTTGCAGTACGTTTAGACAGTTGTATGTTATTTCTGTCAGCTGCTGCTGGTTGTCTGTGATTGGTTGTGTTACCTTGGTCATCCCCCCCACTTGCATATGTGTGTTTGTGTGTGTGTGTGTGTGTGTGTGTGTGGTGCTGGGGGTGGGGAATGCGGAGTTAGGGTTTTCAACCCTAACACTGAATTTCCTGGCTTTTGTTGCTGTGGAACAACCCTAACTGATGCAGTAAATGGATTTTTTTGCCATGAATTTCCCTTCTTTTTGAGAATGTGCAGTATAAATAGTGAATGGAATGTGGTGGTGCCAGCGGGGCACTTCAGTAATGGTAACACAATTGGAAACACAAATGGTGATGGTAACAGCAAGGAGGACACCAAAGGGAACAGTAACAGAAATGGAAGCAGAAATGCAAGTGTATAAGCAAATGCAAATTGTTACACATACAGTCACAGTAATGGAATTGGAAATGCAAATGCTAACAGTAACATCAACGATCACGCCAAAGGAAACAGAAACGGAAACGAAAACGTGTACGCATACGCAAACAGCAATGCACATGGTGACACAAAAGGAAATGCAAATGCAAACAAAATCAGTAATAGAAACACAAATAGTAACAGTAACGCAAATGCAAGCAGAAATGCAAATGCAAAGGGTAACGCACATGGCGACGTAAACAGAAACACTAACGCAAACGCTCACAGAAATGCAAGTGAAAACACTAACTGTAACAGTAATGCAAACGCAAACACCGTTCTTTCCCAAAAAGTGCATTCAGAAGCACAGTGAATACAAAGTATGTATGCATAATAATGGCCCTCAGAGCAGAAAATGAGCACTTAGAATACTAAATTGCTTATATCTCAGGAACCGTATGACGCAGAAAAAAAATTAAAATCGCATATCATTTATGAATATCCTGGCTAGTTTTGTACTTAGCCCCCTTCTTTTCTGATGAAAGGTCCGTATCTCGAAGCGTTTTCGAGATACGGGCCCCAAAACGCGCAGCAGACGCCGTAATGTTAGTCTATGGGAAAAATTGACAACTTCGGAGTGCTGTAACTTTGCAACCCTTTAATCAGGGCCCCTGGTGTTCTGTGGCAGAATTTTCTGATTTCTGCGGCAGCATTTTCTGATTTCTGTGGCATGATTTATTCATTTCTCTGGCAGAATGCAGTCCTGTCATTGGCTAAATATGATGTGATGTCATCAATGACATCATATGCAAACATAGAGGAGGGCTTCAGGATAAGCGAGGTGGGAAAGAAAGCCTGACACTGTGGAAAAACAGTATATTTATATGAAAATTCACAAAAACAATGAATTCTGCGACTATATATATTTTGCGGCATGATGCAAATTCTGCAGCAAATTCCACAACCACAGAACCGCAGAATTCCAGGGGCCTTGCCTTTAATACATTCTCACCAAACCACCAAAAGGCACATCTGTGGCATCTTGGCTGTCTTGCCTCCAAATTTCAGCCCAAAAGACCAAACCATTCTTTTGCAGCAGGGTGGCAAACATTTTCTGTTGTTTCAGGCATAGTGTCGCAAAGTAGTGTCGTGATTTGCGACACTTTCACAAAACAAATCAAGAAAGTGTCGCAAGTGTGACACTTCTTTGCAACACTACAGTTTACAAACATGTTTAAAACATATTTCTGGGGTGTTTACCCCAAAAAAGACATGGCTAGCATCCTCAGGGCTCGACTAGGTGAACACAAAAAGAATTGGGTCCCCTAGAGGGTCCCAATTTTAGATGCCAAGCATTTCTGTGACCACCAACTGAAAACAAAATGGCAGACTTGTGACACTACAGGGGTCATTTGCGACACTAAAAACTGCATTTGCGACACTGTCGAATTTTTTGTTAACTTTTCCCATTGACTATAATAGGAAACTTGTTTTCTGAATAACTTGAACCGTTTAATATTTTTTTACGTATTCTTGGAAAGGCACATCGGGGACCCTGGCTGTATGTTCCCTGAAGGTTTCTGACTGGTTGCACAGACTGTGCGACCTGTAAGCATGAGCAAAGAATGCACAAAAAAGTATAATTACCATATTTTATAGCATTATGTAGCTCCGCAACTGTATATCTGACCATTACAAAACTTGGCAGATCCAGAGATCTATGGTACCGCTCCATGCTTGCCAAATTTTAGGCAAATCTTTAATACAGTGGCAAAGTTATTAAGCTGCCAAATTTCAGACTTTATGGGGTACTCAACCCTAACTATAGTGGTACTGCCGTGCCACTATAATATATATATATATATATATATATCTGTCATGATGTCTTAAGCATATGCCAGCCTATGGAAACTCTTTGCTGTCCTACTGTAATTTGTTGTATTTATCGTATATGTTCTGTACTGTGTCTTACTGACGTGGAACCTTTGAAAAGGAGCACCATGCTCAAAGGTCTTATCCGAAGACATAAATATATAAAAATATTATTTATTTGGCATGGTGCAGTAACAGTATTTATTTTATTTTATTTAGTTTTTTTTTTACTGGGTAGGTTCACTAGCCGGAAAGATTATTTTCAGGCCGACCTGGGAGAGTACAGAGACAAACTTCAAAGAACATCATGATACATAGTGCAAGGTACAGGAACATTGTGATACATAGTACATATATGCTAGGGAAGAAGGAAAGGCATAGATGTGAGAAGAAACACTGAGACATACACACAAAAGGAGGATGGGTAGAAGGATGGAAGAAGAAAAAAGAATCAAGGGTAAGAAGAATTGGGAAAAGTGAAGGGGAGGAGTGGGGTGGGGTCAGAGAAAAATAGGAAAAATAAGATCACATAAGGAAAAGATATAAGAAAGACGGAGGGAGACAGCACTAATATTGAAAATATGCATGATAAAAAGGTTTTTACCTGGGATTTTAAATAAATCATAATTGAATTGCCACAAAATGAGAATATACTGTATATTTAATTACAGTTCAAAAGAAGTTCATCAGTATCAAATGCCATCAATACAAACACTGGGCCGGATTCACAAAAGGTTATCACAAGCTGCAACAATGGCAGTTTGTGGCAACAGCCCCTGCATCCTGTGGACCTTGTGCCCGATTCAAAACAAACAGGGTCCAGGAGCCTGCATCCTGCAACTGTGGTTGCAGCATCTGTTCAGCCACAAGCCACAGGACAGAAGCGGGCAGCAGATTCACCATGAAGGAAGCTGTGGTGCCCCGCCATGCCCCAATCCCACAATATGTATAAATTCCCCCAACCCGATCTCCCTTAATATGAATAAATTCCCCAGCCAAATCCCCATAGTATGAATAAATCCCCCGTCCACCTCCCATCCAGTAAATCCCTAGTAGTCTAGTAGCAACAGGCACAGCCCTCCTCTCTCCACCACAACCAGCCACCAACTGAGCTCTGCCGAGGGCGCAGACAGTACATATACATGCTCAGTGAATGACAGCGGCTGTCATTCACTGAGTACATATATGTACAATATGCACTCCTGGCAGAGCTCAGTTGGTGGCTGGCCATGGTGGTGAGAGGAGGGCTGTGCCAGTCTCCGGCCAGGTGGGGGGGGAGCAGGCGTACCACTAGGCTACCAGGGATTTACTAAATGGGATGTGGATGGAGGGGGGGTATTTATTCATATTACAGGGGATCAGGGCTGGAGGAATTTTTTCATATTATGGGGATTGTGGCTGGGAGGATTTCAACATATTATGGAGGATCTGTGTTGAGGGGAATACCTACATATTATGGGGAGGAGAATTCAGACATATTACAGGGATCGGGGCTGGGGTGAGTCCGATAGCCCATATGGGCTCCCCAGGGTTCAGGAAAGGCTGTCCCTGATATTATAGATTCGGACATGTGGGGGGAAGTGGGCATTTGGGGAATCCGGACATGTGGGGAGCTGGGCATGTGGGGGGTCCACAAGCCCATATGGGCATGTTGCATGGCATACTTGGGGAACAGGGCTCTTAGGGGATTGTATGTTGTACATCAGCTGGGGCACAGTGGCAACCTCCTGTGGATGGCAAAGAACACTTACGCCAGCTCATAGCTGGCATAAATGTTCTTTGATGGATGTCCACCGGGAGTTGTTTCTGAATCCCAATTTGGGGACTTAGCTGCCACCCTTTTAGAATAGGATGCAACTGCTGCCATAAACCCCCTTACGCCATGTTGCAAGGCGGTTTATGGTGCATTGGTCTACTTGGGTGCAGGCAGCCTGCAGCATGTCACAGGCTGCCTTTATGAATCCCAACATGACACAAGTGCTACTTGCACCATTTTTTTGAACTCAAGTTGCTTTGCGCCATGAGTTGCCTTTTGTGAATCCAGCCCACAATCTTTTTCCAAACAACTTGATATAGTAAAGGTAATGATATTGGGAGGTCGGGGGAATTTGGGACTAAACGGGTATAGTAGTATGTATTGCATGGTCACATAGATCTTTATACAATGTTGATTACCAGACAGAGTACCCTCTATTTCATTTCAACCCAGAATGGTTTGTAATCTATCTCTTCATTCAAACCTGACAGGCAGAGAGAATTCAATTCAGAGATCCAAAACATCTCTTTCTGTAGGATAATGTGGATTCTATCTCCTCTTCCCCCACATGGGAGTTCTGGAATGTGCTCAAAAGCTCTGAACTGGAATCCCATGGTCTACAATCACATTCCTCTCTATAGTAGTGCACAAGGGCATCAGTTTGTTTGCCTCCTAGAACTGCCCTTATGTGCTCTTGCACTCTCTCTTTGAGTAGGCGTATAGTCCTGACTACACAGATACTTCTGCATTTATACCATCCTCCATAGACTGTAAAGGAGGTGTGGCAATCAGTGTACTGATTTAAATGGTACTTAGAATCAGTGGATGTTTGAAAAATCTTCCTTTATTTGCATATTTGTAAATATTTCAGTGCCTACACCTGTAAAAACCTGGTTGATTTTTAGGTGCAATATTTCCTGAGTTTAAAAAATGGTTATGTGGATTGATCCCCTAAATTTCTCCCTCTGCAGAAAGTCACTCTTGGTGTTTTTTACTCACACCAGGGGGCCTATTTCAGGGTACCTCGTCAAGATTTTCCACCTATCTCTGATAATTCTATGCAGTTCATTTGCTTGGTGATTGAAATCTAGCACTGCAGTCATGTTGTTCTCATCCCTCCTTGTAGATTCTTTTTGATTTTCTAAGAGTATATTCCTCTCCACATTCTCAGCCTTATTGTATGCTTCCTGTTCCACTCCTGAATGAAGAGACCGACTACAAACCCAGGAATAAAATAAAGAGTACTCCTTCTGGTAATCATCACTGTATAAGTTCTATATCACTGTACTATACACAGTACTATACCTGTTCGCAGTCCCACCCACCTCCCCACCCCCAATATGATTAGCATTACTATATCAAGTTGTGTTTGGAAAAAACTTGTGTTTGCATTAATGGCATTTTGATATTGATTAACTTGTTTTGAACTGTAATTTAATATATATTGACATACAGTGTTAAAATTCTCATTTTGTGGTCATTCAATTATGGTTTATTTAAAACCCCAGGTTAAAACTTTTTTTTCATCATGTGTATTTTCAATATTAGTGCTGTCTCTCACCCCTTTCTTATATCTTTTCCTTCGGTGATCTTATTTTCCCTGACCCCACCACACTCCTTCACTTTTCCCAATTCTTCTTACCCTTGATTCTTTTTTCCTTCCCCATCCTTCTACCCCTCCTCCATCTGTATGTACTGTACGTCTCTGTTTCTTCTCATGCCTATGCCTCTTCTTCTTCACTAGCATACTGTTACTGCAGCATGCCAAATAAATATTTATATATTTAGATTATTGGTAGGGGTCTATTTTACTCGCAATGGTAGCAGTACAGTTTAGTAATAGTCTCGCTGTAAATACTAAGCCCTTTTATGAGGTATGTTCATAAAACTAGGAAGCAGCAACATGATGAACCAGGTAATGTTTAGCAGATGAGAAATATGAGCAACACTAACGCGGTACATAAAAATATATATATCTTCAGTGGATGAATCCAACTAAAATGTATTATTGTCTGTTTGAAGCGCAAATTGCACTTTGAACCACTGTCTGCACTCACTGTCTGACTGGCAGTTAATGATTGACTTTATGTATGTAAGATGGTCATAAATAGTTAAATGTCTGAAATATTTAAACACTGCCTTTTGAGCTAGCACATGTCCCCCCCTTCCCCGATGAAACCCCATATGAAGGGTGCTGTGTTTGGGTGTTTGCATCGTGTCAGTTTGTATGGCAAGAAAACTGACTTTATTTACCTATGTGGTGTGTGCTCCACTTTTTTATTTAATTTTTTTTGTTCTAACAGTACTAGTTTCAGTATGCTAATGAGAAGCACCTTTAGAGGTGGGAGTGCTTGAATCCTTTTTTTCAGTCTACTTGTGCACATTGCAGTGCATTGGGAGAGAGGGGTGGGTCGTACCCTCTGGTAACGTCCCATGATCCTACCATAATGGATAACCGCAGACTGGGGTGATACCTACTACATAGCTACGGAGAATACTAGTGGTGCAGAGCCTAACAGAGGTGGTTGTGGAAATATGCAGCAACTGGATAGTAGGGCAGGAACAGGTCACCATAGCAGGGAAGAGCACAGGGTCCTGGTAATGGGGCCATGTGGCAGAACAGAGGAGTGGTTGGGGATGGGAACACCTGGGCACAGCATCCATGACATGTGCAGTGGCAATCGGGGGCAACCTGGCCCTATGGTCATGAGGGTGCCAGACAGACACCACAGGACCCCCCTCCAGAGTACAACACTCACACACCAGTGGAACTATCTGCATTGGTGGTGCCAGGCACTGCCATGTAAGGCACTTCATGGCCAAGCAGGTGAGTGCAGCCATCACAGAGACTAGGAACAAATATGTCCACCCTGTACAGACAGGCATCATTCTGGTGACTGCCAACCATCAAGGCAGACACATGGAAGGCCATCCAGATGGCCATTAGTGCGGCAGGACCAGTGCCAAGATCTAGAGAGACCATAAAACATAAGTGGTGGGATCTAAGGACGGCCATCAGGAAAAAGCTGGCAGGGGTGCTGCCATCCAGAAATGCCACTGATGGGGGGCCCACCCTCTCCACCCGAGCTCACACTGATGGAGGAAATGGTGGAAGACATCATCAGCCAGATGACCATGTATGGTGAGAAGGAACAACTGAAGATCAATGCCAGGTGAGTAATCACAGCCCTGCACACGTAGTACAGTGCACATCAGAGAGGCAGTGACATTGACCATGATATCACCTCTACCACTGTAGCAGACCTGCCTGTGTCATCGATGGAGAAGGAGACTGAAGATGACATGACCATGGTGACTGAATCCCTCACAGCTGATCCACTGGACACTGCTGCCCAGGACAGTACACTGATGATGTGTAATGGTAAGTAACCCAGTAGTGCACCACATCAAACACCTCAGTCAGAGTGCCAGCCACTAACTATATTGTTTCCACCCACAGATGCCACCATGCCAGTGGAGGGAGGGACCAGCAGGAGAAGGAGAAGGATGACAGTATTGTGAGTAGGAGCTGGCCAGCCAGAGCTCCATGCATCCTCCGCACCAGGGGGAGAGCACAGACATGGATGGGCAGGGGCATGCACCGCAGACACCCAGTGCAAGAGTGACCAAAACTGTCACAGCCACTGATGCCCCCACCCCAGACATGGCATCCAGCACCCAATGGCAGAGGTGACAAGCAACCATGACACAGCACTTGGTAAACAGTGACTCTGGCCCTGGCACTGGTGATGAGGATCCCTCAGTGAGGACCAACCCACACAAGAGGGGCAGGACTATCGTTGCATGCCTACTTGGTAGGTGCTTCCCCAAGATGTGGTGGCTTCCCCAAGGTGTTCGGGAACAACCTCGGGTCATCAGGGATTGGTGGGGGGAGGGGCTGGGAGAGAAAAGAAATGGGGAGCAGGTTCCAGAGGGAGAGAAGGCAATAGGAGATGGCTGACTACCCAGCGGAGGTGAGAGGGTGATGGAGGGAAAAGATGCGAGGATCCCTAGAGTGGAAGGAGCATGAGGCAGAGGGAATAGGTGATATGAGTGCAGCTAGGCAGGAGGGTACAACCCAAACCAGTATTTGGAGATGAAGGAGGCACAGTGGAACTGGCAATGTGAGGGTATGAGGAGGATGGAGAGGGAGGAGTAGAGGCAGCAGTGGTGAGTACAAGGGGTGGGTGCTAGTAGCAAAACAATAAAAGATGTTATAAAGGGTGTTCAGTCTGGCAAGAGAAGAGGATGGGTGGTACCATAGACTGCATCTGCATAGTCGAAGACTTGGAGCACCTTTTTGGTAATTAGTGATGGGGGGGATGAAACCCCAGGGATGGTGGGGTTGAGAGGAGAGTGGAGGTGGGGGGAGAGGAGAGAAGAGGAGAGGAGAGGAGAGGAGAGGAGCCGGGGGAGACCACAAGTAGTGAAAAACTAATTAAAGTGAGCAGCAACCAAGGGAGGATCAGAGACAGGTGAGCCATTAACCATGAGGACAGGGAGAGCGGAATGGGCTGGGGGATCAAAAAGGGATAGAATCACCTTCCAGAATTTGGCTGGGAGTTAAGATTGTTCTGAAGTTTGGCCTTGAAACAGAGGGATTTGGTGGTATGGATAGCCTTTGTGCAAGTATTTCTAAGTGCCCTGTAAGACAGGAGGTCAGACAGGGAGTGAGATAATTTGTACTGGGCCCAGGCTTGATCACAAGTCTTGCCCATATCAATGAGAGCATAGGTGATCAAGGAGTGGTGGGAAGACTTAACTCTGGACTTCCTGATGAGGGTGTGCTTCTCCCAGACAGAAGCAATACTAGGTGGAAGAGGGAAGGGGCCATGTCAATGTCTGGGGCAGAGAGAATGGGGGACCAGTCACTTGCAGCAAGGTTGCTCAGTAAAGCATGTTTGTTCAGCAACTGGAAGGACCTGGACCAGATATACTTTGGAGAAGAGAGAGGGTGCCACACTTTCCTGACACAAAATGTCACGTAGTGATTGTTAAAAAGCGTTTCACAAAATACCTGCTACAGTGATGCAGTAGGAGTGTGAGGAGAGAACCCTATCCAGGAGGGTGTGGTCTGAGGAGTGTGGATTAAGTCAGGTTAGCTCAGTAATGAGTTGTGAGAGGTTTAGGGACTCAGTCCTGAAGGAGGTCAGCCTGGAGACTGGGGCAGGCCAATTAATATTGAAGTTCCCAAAGACGATGAGTTAACAAGAAGAGGAGTGTGAGGTGATGGCAGAGTGAGTCAACCAGAGAGGAGGGGGAGATTTATGGAGAAGTATTAAAAGAAAAGAAGAAAAAAAAACAATGAAGATGGGTAAGGTGCAGGGAAAGGAAAGTTTGGCAAGGGGATACTCATGGGTGGTGGGTACAGCCTCCCTGAGAGTGATGGTGCAGAAGAGGCTCTGGCAGACATAAAGGGCAACACCACCTACACGTTTGCCCCTGTTCTGCCTGACGAGGTGGTAGTCAGGAACAGCCAGGCTAGAATAAGGAATTCTGGAGGACAGCTACAATTCAGCGATACAGAGGAGGTCATAAGAGTGTTGAGAGACCCATACTTTAATGAGCCCAGTTTAGGAAGGAGGCTCCTAGCACTGAGGGGAAAAACTGTTTTTTATATATTTTAGAGTTCCACTGAATTTAAATCAGTGCTGCTGCTCAACTAACAACAACCTTATTGTTAGTTAAGTGGCAGCATTGATTTAAACCCAGAGGCATTCTAAAATATTTTAAAAAGTTTAAAATTCACCTCCAGTTTAAATCAATACATGTCCTCATGCTCTACAAACTCCGATGCCATGAAATATATGAGAACAGGGGTGTCACGGGGGTGAAGCTTTCTCTGGAGAGTACCAGGAAGGGGAAGGGATCTGGCTGCCAGCTCCTCGATATGAGGATTTACAATCCCTTCCTCAGCTAAAACTACGACAATATAAATTCTGAAACAAGGACTTTTTAAATCCTTTGTATGTAGGCTAACAGTGGGGGTTTGGATATTGCTTTTCAAATTGAGTGAACTGTTGCTCTTTAATCTGGTGTGAACTGTGCATGTGGTGAGCATGTGCTTCCTTTGCCAGTTCGCTACCAGGTTTCAGCAGCCTGTACAGTATAAAGAAAGGCAGCTTTAACAAAAATCACAAGCTCCCCTCCTTGGAACACATACTGCTTTTCACAGTGTTGGGGATTCATGCCAGGGCCCTGTGTTTCTGATAATTCAGCTCTGTAGTCTCCAGTTCACTTCACCACCCTTTTACCCCAGGCTTTAACAGCTGTGAACTTCATACCATGCACACTTTCCACATTAGGAGTCCTAGATTTTGACATAGCACCTGTTTTGTAGAAATCAGTTTTATCCAGTGTTACAGTCTTGTTACACATCCAGCACTAGACAGGATGACAACAGGGTTTCCCTTTGATACTGTTTATTAGACAATCTTGTATGTCTTAGTTTCTTTAGAGAAGTTAAACCTTCCAAGAGCACATGTAGCTGCATTCGCACCAACTGCTTTGGTATAGGCCCAGTAAGCTCTTATGAGTCAGTGTCTTGTTTTTTTTTCTGGTGAACAATTTCCTTAGACACATGATCAAATAATCAAGCCCCCCCCCCCCCATCATACATCCAGCATTGACGACAGGGTTTCCCATTGATACTGCTGATTAGAGGGTCTTGCATATCTCATTTTCTTTGAAGAAGTTAAATCTTCCAAAAGCACATGAAGCCACTTCGCACCAACTGCTTTGGGGGAGGTCCAGTCAGCTCTTAAGGACCAGTGTCGTTTTTTTTTTCTGGTGAGGAATTTCCTTGGACACTTGATCCAATAATCAAGAAACCCCCAATCACACTGCCGAAAAGTAAATGGACTGAAATAGGGCCCTAAGTGACATAACAAAATCTGACATACAAGTCCTGTTCCCTTACACTGCTACCAAGGTTTAATTCCAAATGCCATTTAGAATTAACAATATGGTCTAGTAGGAGCTTTTCCTAAATCACACCATTCTGTGGGAGTGAGAAGAGTACATTTACCTAGTGATTAAAGGCAGGTAAATCACTAGTTTCAGTGACGCAGAAACACAGAAACATAGAAGTTGACAGCAGATAAGGACCACTAGGCCCATCCAGTCTACCCGTATACCCTACCTGTATCAGTGGCCACTGACCCTACTTGGTAATCAGCTTTAGCTCCTCCTTCCCATGTCTCAGGTTCCCTTTTGCCTATCCAATGCATGCTTGAATCCTGCCACTATGCTTGGTCCTACCATCTTCTGGGGCATGCTGTTCCATGCATTCACCACCCGTTCTGTGAAAAAGAACTTCCTCACATTACCCCTTATCCTGCCCCCCTTCCAATCTCATATTGTGACCCTTTGTTCTTTTACGTCTCCTGTACCGAAATGTCTTCCACTTGCACCTTGTTTATGCCCTTAAGATACTTGAAGTTTTTGGTTTTTTTTTGGTAATTTTTGTGTTTTTTTTTGGTCCCTGTTTTCTCCTCGACCCGTTACCCAGGCAGACACATACATGCGCTTGAGTGGAGGCATATGCACATGCCGGGTACGAGCCACCCCTGGCTATCACCGCTGCCCCCTCCCGCCTACACTTCCCACCAGAGTGGAACCATGGGGGTGTGTGCAATCACCCCAGCCCCCCCATGCTGGCTCCTTGAAGACCAAAGATTATTCCTGAACCCGGGTCATCAGAGTAGCACAAAGTAAGGCGTCCAGTGCCTCAGCCCTCTGCACATCCAGGCCGGCCTGTACTTGAAGACTTCTATCACATCTCCCCGTTCCCTCATCTCTTCCACTGTATACATATTGAGATCTTCTAATCTCTCCTCATAAGTCTTCTGTTGCAAACCCTGAACCATCTTAGCCGCCCTTCTCAGAACCGCCTCCACCCTGTCTATGTCTTTATGAAGATACAGCCTCCAGAACTGCACACAGTACTCCAGATGAGGCCTCACCAGTCTTTTGTATAGTGGTATCACCACCTCCCTCCTTCTGCTGATGATACCCCTTCCTATGTACCCCAACATGCAACTGGCCCTCCCTACAGCCTTTGTTCTCTGCTTGACCACTTTTAGGTTATCGGAGATGATAATCCCCAAATCCCTCTCCTCCCTGGTGACTGTCAGCAACTCCCCCTCATCCTGTAGTTCTCTGAAGGGTTTCTGCACCCAGGTGCATGATTTTGCACTTCTCCGCGTTGAACTTCAGTTGCCACACTTCAGACCATTTTTCCAGCTTTCCTAGGTCCCTCTTCATTTTTTCCACCCCTTCTGGAGTGTTTACCATGTTGCAAATCTTGGTGTCATCTACCAACAGGCAAACATTCCTTCCAGCCCTTCTGCAATGTCACTAATAAAGACATTAAAAAGGACTGGCCGCAGGACTGTTCCTTGAGATATCCTACAAGTCCCCTCCTTTCCTCGGATTGGATCCCATTTACCACCACCCTCTGCTTCCTGTCCCTTAACCAGTTTATAACCCTGTTCACCACCTTGTGGCCCATGCCCAGGCTTCCCAACTTATTTACCAGTCTTTTATGTGAAACAGTGTTGAAGACCTTCTGAAATCAAGGTAGGCAACATCTACTGCTCCCCCCCGATCCACCTTCTTCATCACCCAGTCAAAAAAATCTATCAAATTTGTTTGATATGACCTTCCTGCTTTGAATCCATGCTGCCTTAAATCCTGTACTCTGTTGGATTCCAGGTGTTCCACAATCCTTTCCTTAAGCAGTGCTTCCATAATCTTACCCACTACTGAGGTGAGGCTGATTGGCCTAGTTTCCTGCCTCCTTCCTGCTTCCATTTTTGTGAAGTGGAACTACACATGCCCTCCTCCAGTCCTCTGGAACTACTCTCATATTGAACGACTCACTGAACATGGCTGCCAGTGGTGCTACTAGTTCCATCCATAGTTCCTTTAGCATCCTGGGATGTATGCCATCTGGTCCCATTGCCTTGTTCGCCCTCAGTTTTGTGAGATCCTCTAGGACTCTCTCTCTCTCTTCTGTAAATGGACTGGTGTTCACCTCCTCCCTCCCCGCCCCCATGTATCCGATAGCTGTGGTCCCTGTTCCTCCTTCTTTATTGAAAATTGAGCAGAAGTATTTATTCAGTATTCACGCCTTTACAGGTCTCCCTCCACACATTCCCTTTCCTCCCCTCTGAGCCTTACAATCCCACCCTTGGCCTTCCTTCTCTCACTGATGTACCTGTAGAATGTCTTGTCCCTTTTCTTCACCATGTGTGCTAATCTTTCCTCTGTTTGTGCCTTTGTGCTCCTAACAGCTTTCCCTGCATCCCTCAGACCATTTAAGTATACCACCCTATCCTCTTCCATGTCTCATTGTACAGTCTTTTCTGAAAGCCCTCCTTTTGACATATTTTCTGTGCTACAACTTTAGAGAACAATAGTGGTTTGTTCCTTGTCTTGCCTGTTTCTCAGCCTAATGCACTGGTTTGTCTCCTCCACTATGGCTCCTTTTAGGTGTACCAACTGCTCCTCAACACACATTTTCAATCCCTCATTGCCAAGGCTTCTTTGATACCTAGCCACATCCTAGCAAAGTCCGCCCTCCTGAAATCTATCCAAGACCCTTGCCTTTGCGTGGCTTGACTGTGACTCTGCACCCATGTTTAACCACACTGTGAGGTGCTCGTTGGATCCCAGGTGCCCTTCCTCCCGGACATCTGTGATTTTGTTTCTATTGGTCAGTACTAGGTCCAGAATTGCCCTGTTCCTGGTGGGTTCTACCACTAGTTGCCTGAGACCTGCCCTCTGCAGAGAGTCCTAGATGTCTTGGCTCCTGGTTGAGGCTGCCAACAGGATGGTCCAATCCACATCTGGCATATTAAAATCAGCTAGCAGCAGGAACTCCCCTTTTCTTGCCATCTTGTGTATTTCTTCCACTAGCAATCTGTTGACCTTTTCCCCCTGAACTGGAGGCCTGTAGCTCACCCCGTGTGAATTGCTGTGCCATTTCCAGGCTCAAGGGTGGCACACAGTGCCTCAGCCTCCCCCTGTCTGCTGTGTACCGCAGTGGCCCTTATACCTTCCCTGACGTACAGGGCCAACCCCCCCTCTCTTCTTTAACCTCTCTATCCCTCCTGAATAGAGCATAACCTGGTACACTCACCTCCCAGTCATGGTTTACAGTGTACCATGTCTCAGTTATTACCACTATGTCCAGTTCAGCCTCTGCTATCAAGACACCAGGTCTGGGATTTTATTTCCCAGGCTGCGGGCATTTCTGAACATGGCCTTCCCCAATTTACTGTCTATCCACCTTCTGTTCCTGCTTTTGCTTTCTTGTTTCTTCCCTCCAACCCGTTTCTTTCTTTTGAGGCCTCCCTTCCTCCTCCATACTCCTTGTAACTAGTTCAGATGTACCTAACAACAACTTAACTTCCTGATCCTCTCCACTGGCTGCTCTGATATGTGGGGGTGGGCTGTTTGAGTCTCCCTGCTCCCATTTACCCCAACCCCCTTGGCTAGTTTAAATGCTTACCAAAGAAGCATTTAAACTGTTCATTGAGGACCGCTGTCCCCTTCCTGAATGGATGAAGGCCATTGCCCTTGTACAGGATCTCATTTGTTCCAGGTCAGTCCCCAGTCCACAATGAAGCCAAAACCCTTTTCCCCACATCAGCCTTTCAACCAAGTGTTGAAGCTTCTAATGCGGAGATTCCTAGCCTCCCCCCTGCCGTGGACTGGCAGCACCTCCAAGAATGTCATAGAGCTCGCAACCTCCCCAAGGTGCCTTCCTAACTCCCTGAAGTCCTCTTGCACCTGTTCCATGCCTGTCTTCTCCCTGGCTAGGTCATTTGTCCTCAGGTGGACAATGACTTCCAGCCCCCCTCTCCTTGCTACTGCATTAGTGATCCTATGGATCTGTTCCCCCTCCCTCTGAGCTGTGCCTCCTGGAAGGCTCTTAACCTCCATCTCCACCCTGCTACCTGTGCCCAAATCCATTTCCCAGACAACTGAGTCCCCACCAGGAGTAGCTTCCTCTTCCTCTGGGTCCTCTTCCTCCTGCTCCAGGATCTCTCTCCTGGAGGACCTGCTCATCTTCCCTGGTCACAACTTCAGGTTCCCTTATGGGACTGTCCCACTCCTCCAGGACATCATAGGAGTTTCTAAGTTGGACTTGTTGGGGGATGTGCCTCTGACCTACCTCCCTCAACCTCCTAGAGCCCACCATAGTCAATCCATCCCGCTGCCTGGGCAACCACTGTAGCAGTGGCTGGGGACATGGTTTTCTCTGGGTGGGAGCGAAGGTTCCCAGTACTTCTGTCAGATTGGCTCAGAGCCTAGCAACCTCCGCCCTCAGCCCAGAGAGGTGTTGGAAGATGGGGCAGTACCACAGCATCCAGAATGTCCTGAAAACTGCCGCCCTGCATCCACTGCACTGCGCCACTCCCATCATCTTCCTATTCTGGTCTTCCTCTCCCTGAGGAGCTTTGCCTTGTCTTGACCCTGCTGCCCTTATATCTGTTTTTCTCTGAGTGGCTCTGCCCTTGTTTACTAACTCAGTTAGCCTAGCTGTTATTCTCTCTTTCCCTGTAGCTGCTACTTAAACTTGTTCTCCCCTACCCTTTTGATATTTTTATGGGTTTTTTTCTTGTTTTTCTCTCTCTTCTCTCCCTTCCTGTCTCTACGCAGGAAGTTGCAGAATGTTACCTCGTCCTGTGCCTATAAAAGGAGAATGACCCTGGGCTGGGTGGTGTTTTTTTCCGGTGTTTCCCTGCTATGAAAAAAAAGAATCAGTTACTCCGCTCCCACTCTCCTTTTCACCCTTGCTGAGTCCTGCGCTCCTAGTACCCCTTGGTTCTCTGGAGAGACACTGCGACATGCAAGGGAAATGAGCACAAAGCAACAAGAGACTGCAAAATATTCTGTTAACTACAGCAGTCCCCTTTCCTGGCTACTAAGAATTACAGAACTTTTAAAAACCAAAAATCACTGATCCAAAGCACTTCTGTTTATTCACGCACACAAACCCTTTAAGTTTGAAATAAAATAAAACAAAATAAATCACCTGTGCTGTGCAGTTCCTCTCAGCTCTTCTTAAACAAAGATTTTGTGGTTACCCCTCTCTGGGAGCTGCTCTCTATGAACTTGCACATCAAACCAGGAAAAGTCTGAAAAGTTTGGTTCAGGCTTTTTTTTTTTTTTTTTGTTTTGTTTTTTGGCTTGCCGGTTAGTTGTGAAAAATAGGCTATTTTCACTTTGCTTTTAGCAATGATACATGAAAGCGGCACTTCAAAATAAAGCCCCACCTCCTGACTCCCCATCCCTACCTCAGTCCCAGTATTATTAACATAATAGCGGCCCCTGAGCCTCATCACACCTGTCTCTGCCTGTTCTGACAACAGGGAGAGAGGTGAGACACGCTGCCATCTTCCCATCCCTCTGTGCCCTGCTGTAGCAGGGAGCTTTATGCTCAATATGGGGGGAAGGGGTGGGTCTTCCAATGGCCACTCAGTACTACCTGGAGCCCTGGCCCTAACTGTTAAAAGTATGGGTATAGGGAAAGAGGTCTGTTTTCTGCCACTTACAGCGAATTAGCTTTTTTTGTTTGTTTTTTGTACCACTCAAACCAAACTTTCAAAATCATGGTTTCCCTCTGGTGGAAGGAAATATTTTTTTAAACTATACTTTTTATTAATTTTTCAAAAATTATATTTGAAAAAAGTAAAATGCTTGGTTCAGAGCTAGGAACATGATATAGGAATTGTTTAGCAGTATAGTACACTCCTCGTCGCTTGTGTTACTAACATATGAGGACTTAACAGTAACATAACAATTTATCTAAATATCAAATTAACTTTCTGCAGCAGTTGCATGAACTTAATACTAGAAGTCTTGCTAAAAGTTCATCCTGGCACTGAGCACCTGATGACGTCACACTTGGTGACGTTCCAAGTTCATAAATAAGCAGTAAATGTTCTTCCCACAGCTGAATGTATTTACTCGCATTGTCACCATGTAACCTGTAATGTCCTGCCAGTTGTTTCTGTAACCTTGTATAATCCTGATTTTGTATTCTCCTGGGTCATACCTGAAAATAGGCATGTTACTGCCAAGCACACCCTACCCTGTAAACAAAAACTAAATAAATAAAAATAGGTGAGCCCCTTAGAAAAAATGACAATAACATCACATTAACCTCAGTAAAACTTATCCAATATGTAAAAAGATGTGATATAAGTAGAACAACTATTCTTGGCGTAACAGGCACTGTCCCACCATAAGACCTACCCGCCTCCTACAGTGCGGCAGGTAATGTACAGAGATCATTATAAAAAGTAAACCACTGTTGTGATGGACATGTGACCTGAGTGATCTATTAATTTCATTTTTGTTAATTTCCTTTGTGAATGCAGTCATGCTTCTGTTGTAAGTTCTGCTATTTACAAAGTGGTCACAAAACATGGCTTCCAAGGTCACGTGTCCAAGCAGACCTCATGGGAAATAATTAGCCAACTCATCTGCAGGAAAATCTTCCCTTGGGAACCTGTAGCTGCAGATTCTGAAAGGCAGATGGGAGAGTGCCATGTTGAATGCCTTCAGACTGAAAGGCAGAGGCATGGGGTTGCACACCTCAAACATCCTGGAAAACAAAATCATAAAATTGGACTGAGGATGTCTGAGTGTGTAGAAACCAGCTGGCCTGGATGATGTCATCCCTCCATACATACACCCATCTAAGGGGGGGGGCAGGGGTAAACTGTTACTCAAAGGGGCGAAACCACCTCCCACAGTCAAAAAGAATAAATCAGGGAGCTGAGGTTCAGCTCACTCTCTTGGACCCAATAACATCTGAAAACCATGAGCTCTGCAGCTAGAGATCTGGTGAGAAATACAGCTTAGAGAACAGTGTTTCTTCAGATAGCAGCAGGTAAATAGGTTGCAGAGTGAGAATAGCTCAGATTTTTCCTATCTGTTAACTGTCTGGTTTAACTCCATTTATTTAAATTTCTAGTAAACTGATAATCCTTTTGTCTGATTGTATATAAATCCTGTTGTAAATACCTGTAGTCCTCTAGTAAAGAATTGGAAAGGCTTTGCCTGGAGTTCAGTGGCCAAGCAGCCAGCCACTTCCACTTCCTGAGCTATATAAACAGTTCCTCTCAGCCTCATTGTAAAGCATTTTTTTCTTTGCAGCCGAAGGCTCTGTCAGTCTGTCCTCTGAGCTGGTTGGGCCTACCTGGCTGGTGGGGGCCTGTGCTCCCCCCCCCACCTTGCTGCTCATGCTTGCCTCTGCTGGGCTTCTGTGTTTGTTTTCCTGCTTCTGGTTTGTATTTTGCCTTCAGCTGTGTGTGCTTCTGTTTTGTTCCCTGTTTTCTGTGTTTGTGTGTCTTTGGTTTTGCCTTTGGGGGGGGGCTTTGTTTCTACGCTCCTAGCATACTGCTACTCTGAGCTCATACTACTTGCTTTCAGTTACTTACAACAGCAGCCACTGCTACTGCTTACTCCAATTACTATTGTACCCAGTGCTTGTGCTTTTTTTACACTGTTGCTCACCACTCTCAAACTACTGCAATGCAACTGCAATCATTGTCTGTGTGTTTCAGCCCAACCATAGCTACTCCATGTTGCATATTCAATTGTTTTCACCTGAAGCAGGTTTACTCTAACCCTAGTAATGCTGCTCATTCATGCTCTCATTCTACTTGCAGCTTCATTGCACTGCCTGGCTACACCTGCTTTCAGAGCACTGTGTCTCCATGTTTTATTGCAGTTTTACAACTCAGTGCACTCCATACAGCTGTTGCTTCTATATTTATTCAACATGTTCTACTCTGAGGTCAGCCAAAAAGCTCCCACTGAGGCTGTTAACCTAGCTTTAATATCTGCATGTGGTTCTCGGCCTTCCATCACTTCCTTGTTTGTCTTACGGCAGGGACTGGGAGATGTTTGAGGAGTTGTGGCCCCATGTGGCTACTTATTTCTGTTCTAAATCCTGCCTTCACCACTGAAAATCCTCAGAGTATTTGTCACCTTGATTTGGCTTTTAAATGCTGGCTGGCTTGCCCCACTATTCAGTGCTGTTTCGTTGCTACTACGTTATGCAGACCTACGTGCAGGTCCACTTTTTACTACTCTGTTTACTGACCTACGTACAGGTCCACACTTGCTTATGTATTCATTACTTATGCAACTCATTGCTTCATGCCTACTGCCATCCCTCAGCTTCAGCCTCTGGGATTCTGCTGCACTCTATTCGACCTGCAAGGTCTCAGCACTCACTGCTCATTATGATCTCCGCACACCAGTGCTCAATCAGCTCACCAACTTCAGCTCTCAATCTATTTCTGGGGCATGCCAGCCATTCTGTATTGGCGCAGGGTTTCTGCAGCCAATGGTCTCACTCTGCATTTAGTCCGCATCGTTGAGCATGTCCAACTTGAGGCAGGATCCTTCTCACCTGGCCCATAGCTGGGAATGTCCTCGCCCCAGGCTTGGCTTCAGCTACCTGCTATGTGACAGCAGCTCCTGGTGTAGAATTTAAGACTAGCAGTGAAGGGTGGTTACTATGATCTCCTTTGGCTCTAGTGTACCACTATAATGGTTGTCCATTGGTTTTAGTGGATTCCCTAGCAAGGCACCTTCACTGCATTCTCCCTATGACTGCCTCTGGTTCACCTGGTTTGATTTTAGGGTGGGTAGGCCAGTCGAGTGCCTCATCAGTCATTGCTCTCCTCCTCCACCTTGGTTGCACGTATTTTTGCAGAGTTTTCTCGCAACCTTCCACCGTGATCTGGCTAGAGGGTTTGAGTGAGAGCCTTCCTCCAAATTGGAATATTTTCCACCTCCCCTTCATTGGGGTTTCCAAATTGCAGCTGCAGAGCCGTCACTAAATAAAATATCCCAAGCCTGGAGGGAAGGCAACCTAGGCCTTGGATCCCCAGAGATTTCCTCCTCATAGGGTTTTTTTTTCTCCTCCGTTGCCTCAGGTCATAACTGTTAGTTAACATAGGAGTGTCTCCTAGTTTCTTTAGGTAGGTTCTGCTGTTAGATGGAGGTGGATGGTGTCCCTGCCATTCCCTCTCTCCTTAGAGGATCCCCTCATTCTCAACGCAAACCTGTTTCATGCTACACAATCCTGGGCATTTCATTACTTATCAAACTGAGCATCTTATTATGTTATCAAACTGTTTATGCTTCTGTACTACTACATTACAGTTACTGCCCCTACATCACAGTTACTTCTTGCTCATATGCTTCCTGTCACCTCATTCTTTTGGGATGCTTGTACTACATTTCTTTTGGGGATTCCTAAGGTACCTTTAGCCATGGGAATTGTCCCGTGGCACCTCTAGGGGTGGAACTCTCTCCGAGGGTTCCTTGCCTTTTGCACCCCTACAGGGTGGTAATTCCTCTGGAATAGAGGGTGCAAACAGCCAAAACCAAACTAACACATTTGCACAAGCGTAACACTATACTGGCTGCATAGGACAGTGAATTGGAAAGGCTTTGCCTGGAGTTCGGTGGCCAAGCAGCCAACCACTCCCACTTCCTGAGCTATATAAGCAATTCCTCTCAGCCTCATTGTGAAGCATTTTTTTCCTTGCCCCACCATCCTCCCCTCCTCCTCCAGCAGCAGCACTTCTCTCCTTAGGGGGATTCCTAAGGTACCTTTAGCCACAGGAATCATCCCATGGCACCTCTAGGGGTGGAACCCTCTCCGAGGGTCCCTTGCCTTTCATACCTCTACAGGGTGGTAATTCCTCTGGAATAGAAAGTGTGAATGGCCAAAACCAAACTAACACAGTTGCACAAGCATAACACTATACTGGCAGCGTAGGACAGTGAATCTATTTTTGATAGAACAAGTGACTGCCTGTTCATTTACCAAGGTAATTTGGTTATTTCTGCTGGACTCTGTTTGTAATCCATCCATAAAGGGCATACCACCCACAGTTACTGTGTTGATCTTCCTGACCTTGTGCAAAGGAAGAGGTAAGAAGCAGGTTTCCTGGTTCCTGTTGGTAAAATCCTGCTGGTGGCAGTGAACTGGAAGTCCCTGATGAAGGGGATTTTCATCACAACTGCCTATGGTAAAAACTTTCACTTGTAGTAAAACTAGAAACATAGAATTTGATGGCAGATAAAGATCACTTGGCCCATCCAGTCTGCCCATTTCTCCCTGCCTGCTCTATTACATCACACTGTGCCTGATCTACAGCTTTCTCCTTCCTCCTTCATTTCCACTATGATTCCTTTGTGCTTATCATATATATTCTTGAGCTCTGCAACTGTTTTAGCCCACACCACCTCTGTTGGAAGGCTGCTCCAAGAATCCACCACTCTGTCTGTAAAGTACTTCCTCACATCTCTCCTAAATCTACCCCTCTCAAGCTTCATAGCATGTCCACTTGTTCTTGAGCATCTTTTCTTCTGAAAAATAGTTCCCTCCTGTACCTTATTTACCCCCGTGAGATATTTAAAAGTTTATATCACAGCCTCCCACTCCCTTCCTCCCTCCTCTGTTCCAGCGTGTACGTATTGAGGTCCTTTAGTCGCTTTTGATGCAGACCCTGCACCATTTTAGTTGCTCTCCTCTGGACCACCTCCACTCTGTCTATGTCCTTCCAGAAATGTGGTCTCCAGAACTGGACACAGTACTCTAGGTAGTGTCTTACCAGTGATCTATACAAAGGCAACACCACCTCACTCTGTATACTACACCAGCACCTCCTCCCTATGTAAGTAGTATAAAGTCTTTGGGGTAATGTAAGGCTACATGCAAGGGTGGGGAGCAATGTGTACATGAAGCACACTTCTCTACTCTCAGGCCACATGGCATCAGCCATCACTACCACCTCAGCTTCCCGCCAGCACAAAGTACCACCATTGTATACCACAATAGCGAGTGCCAACTAAAAAGATAATATACCTTTAATTCTACTCCTCAGTTCCAGCATCCAAAACATTCTGCAATATCATTATTATAATGTTTAGCCCTGGATACTTAAGACTCCATGGACACTGAAAGAGACATAACTGTTGAGTACTCTGTAACATATAAAAACAGAAACATAGAATTTGTCAGCAGAAAAGGACCGCTTGGCCCACCCAGGCTGCCCAGATGTTCCCTGCCTATTCTGCTTCCACAGACCATATCTGGTCTCCGGTAACCATCCCACCTCCCTGCCTCTTTTGTGATATAACCCTATCTTTATCCCATGCATGCTTGAAGCCCCCACTGTCCTAGCCTCAATGACTTACATTGGCAGCCTCTTCCAGGATTTTACCACCCTTTCAGTAAAAAACTATTTCCTCACATCCCTCTTGAAATCCAGCCCTCCAGCTTTGTCACTAGCTCCTTGGTCCTTGGGCTCATTCTCATTTAAAAGAGACTCCCTGCCTACACCCTGTTTACCCCTGTGAGGTGCTTGTAGATCTTGATCATATTCCTTCTCTCTCTCTCTCTCTCTGTCTGCCTTTCTAGGATGTACATACTGATATTTCTTCAGACACTTCTCATGAAAACCCTGCACCATTTTAGTTGCCCTCCTCTGGACTGCCTCCACCCTGTCTGTGCCCTTCCTGAGGTGTAATCTCCAAAACAGGACACAATACTCCAAGTGAGTTTACACTAGCAAGTGATAAAGCAGCAACACCACCTCCTTCCTCTTGCTGAAGGTAACCCCCCACACCCCAGCATCCTATTAGCCCTGACCACTGCCTTGTCACACTACGCAGCCACCTTGAGGTCCTCATATACAATAACTCCAAGATCCCTTTCCTGTCTAGTGTCTGTCAGTACCTCCCCCATCCTATACTCAGCACTGGGGTTCCTATGCCCTAGCTGCATGTCTTTGCACTTTTTGGTATTGAACCCAACTGCTATGTTTTTGACCACTCCTCAAGTTTCCCAAGACCCCTGTGCATTTTCCCCATCCCCTTTCCTCTGTGTCCACTCTATCACAGATTTTGTTGTCATCTGCAAAAAGGTATACCTTCCCTTTCAGTTCTTCTACAATGTCTGCATAAAGATATTGAAGAGAACTATTCCCAGTACAAAGCCCTGTTGTACCCCATTGGTCAGTCTACCATCCTTAGAGTGAGTGCCATTAACCACCACCCTCTGTCTCCTTACTGTTCACCAGTTCCTAACCCAGTTCATCACTTTGAATCCCACTCATAGGCTGGTCAGTTTCCTTATTAGCCTCCTGTACAACACAGTGTTGAAGGCCTTGCTAAAGTCCAGATAGGCCACGTACACTGCCCTTCCCGATCTACTTCCCCGGTCATCCAGTCAAAAAAATATATCATATTCATTTGGCATGACCTTCCTCTATGAATCTGTGCTGCCTGTGGTCTTGCAGCCCATGGACTCAAGATGCTCAACCAGTTTTTCTTGCAGTAGAGTTTCCATTCATTTCCCCACCACTGATGTAAGACTGACTGGCAAGTAGTTCTTAGCCTCCTCTTCTCTGCTGCCTGCCTTATGCAGAGGGACCACGTCAGCCCTTCTCCAGTCCTCCAGAACCATACCTGCTCCAGTGAGCTATTGAACATGGCTGTTAGTAGGACAGCTAGCACTCCCTGAGTTCTATCAGAACCCTGGAGTGTGTGCCATCTGTTCCTATAGCCTTGATAACCCACAGGTTGCGCTCATGCCTAGTAGCTGTCAGCTGCTCCCCTCTCACTGAGTACATTTTCCCTGGGTTATGTTTTCCTAGGTGCATGATCTTGCATTGTTTTGCATTAAATCTCAGTTGTCAGCTTTTTGACCACTTCTCCAGCTTTCAGAGATCAGATTCCATGCGTTGATGTTCTCTGGTGTGCCAACTCTGTTGCTGATTTGGTGTCATCTGCAAACAGGCACACTTTCCTCCCCAGTCCATCAGCGATGTCACTGATGAATATGTTGAGAAGGACTGGCCTTAGAACTGATCCCTGCGTCACCCCACTAGTAACCCTACCCTCCTGTGACAGTGTACCATTTACTAACACCCTCTGTGTTCTCCCACTAGGAGGCAGTATAGAGTAGTAGTTTAAGGCTCTGAACTGCAAACCTTGAGACCTGGGTTTGAATCCCACAGTCCCCACTTGCATACTGTGTGACCCTGAGCAAGTCACTTAACTTCCTTGTGCTCCCAGGTCACACCTGGAAACAAGCTTCAGCTTAGTGTGCCTTTCCTGGTTAAACAATCCCCCCCCCATTCCCATTTAACCAGTTTCTAACCCCAGCATGTTACTTTATGCCCAGCTCCCATGTTCTCTGGTTTGTTGACCAGTCTCCTGCATGGAATGGAGTCAAAGGCCTCTCTGGAGTCCAGGTAGACCACATCCATGCTCCTCCCAATCTACCGCTTTGGTGATCCAAACAAATCTGCCAGGTTAGTCTGGCAGGACCTCCCTGCCATGAAACTTTGCTGTTTTGTTTCAAGCTGAGCAGTCTCCTCTAAGAAAGCTACTATACTTTCTTTCAACAGGGACTTCATCAGTTTTCCAATGACTGAGGTGAGACTAACTGGTCGGTAGTTACCAGGTTCTTCCCTGCTGCTGCTCTGATGGAGCAGTACCACCATTACCCTTTTCCAGTCCTCGGGAACCTCCCCGCTCATCAATGATCTGTTAAAGAGCCTTGCCAGGGGGGCTGCTAGTTCCTTCCCAAGTTCCTTCAGTATTCTTGGGTGTCTCCCATCTGGCCCCATTGCTATCTCCACACTCAACTTGTTAAGTTCTTCCAGTACCCTTTCTTCTGTGAAGGGACTCATGTCTATTCCCCCAACTGGATAGTGTTTTTTACTTAGCGTTGGTCCATCACCATCTTCTTCATGTGTGAAGCATTGAGTGCCTCTGCCTTTTCTCCATCTTCTTCCGTGTGCTGCCCATCCTTTTTATGTTGGCTTGCTTGCTTGCAAACCTTTTTGTCTATGTAGCCTTGAGTGGGGCGCAGCTGTTGGGTAAATGCAGTGCATGCATCAGTAGGCGTCCTCATTCCCCAATCAGCCTGTATGCTGGCGCCACACCATGCATACATAATGGGGCAAGCACATCTAAGCAAAGGTCCGCTGCAACCTGAGCAAAGCTCGTCATATGCAGCGGTCCTTTGCTTGCCATGCTCGCCACCATTATCAGCATGGTCGGCGAGCGGGCGGCCGCCTCACATCTGCCGACATCGCTGGTGCCCAATCCCCTGTCGGTAACCCCCCACTGTGTTTTGGTGCCGATGGGGAGCATAACCCCCAAATGTTGAATGCCGAGGTGCCCAACTCGGCTCACGGCCCCACTGCTTTTGTGCATCGACGGGGAGCCCACCGCCGGCATCACCCCCAATTGTTGAATGCCGAGGGGTGCCCAATCCCCTCAGCTCACGCCTCCTGCTTTGTTTGCGGCAGGTGCCCAATCCCTGTCGGCATTACTCCCCTGTAGCCAGGTGCCGGACCAGGTGCCCAATCCCCACCGGCTACTGACACCCCTCAAAAATAACAGTTAGATGGCACGCTGGGAGCCCACCCCAGCATGCCAAATGCCCTGCAAATGAAAACTGTCCCATGATGATTTTCCTTTTTTTTACCCTGTAAGCCAAAACCGTCCCTCGTAGTCTCAATGCCCCCTCCCCCACCCGCACCCACCACTCTCGTACCCTGCCTCCCTCACCACATACTTACCTCCGGAGTCCGCACAATGATCTCCATGGACCAGAAACACGTCTGCACTCTTCAAAGCCGACCGCGAACTGAGGAAATGCCGGTAAGCTGTATAATGGAATGAATAGGGTTTTTTCAACTTTGCAGCATATCTCATGCATTTCTTGGAATTTTGGCACCAAATTTTCAACATGGGGTTTTTGGGGCCCATCCTCATGAATTCTATCACTGTCATGGCGTTAATCGGCCTTGAAAGGTGATTTCACAGTCACTGCGCGAAATCACCTTTCGGGACCCATTAATGAAATGACAGTGCCAGTGTTCATGAGGTGGCCTCTCAAAAAGCCTATGTTCCAAATTTGGTGGGAAAAATCCAACAAATGCCTGTTTTACTAGCGTGCATTGCGCGGTTACTCGCAGGCTTGTAACCGCTTTTATTCGCGGCCATTTTAACGCCAGATTTTCCAGCATTGGCATTTTGTACACCTCACTTGTGAACAGTACAGCTGTCATTTCCACATCCTGCCCAAAATGTGTTTCCGCACTTCCGGCGCGACAATATAGCGCGCAGTCGCTGTGGGAAATCAGTGTTTGGGCCAGATTATGAAAATGACAGTGACACAGTTCATGAGCAGAGGTCCTAAAATGCCTATGCTGAAAATTTGGTGCTGATACTCCATAAAATGACTGTGTTAAGAGCGTGCATTGACAGATTGCACGCACTCTCGTACCGTCGTGCATTTGTGATATTTTCACTCTGGATTTTCACCATTGTCATTTTACTACACCTCTTGATGAACAGTACAGCCATCATTTCACATATCCTGCCCAAAATGTGTTTTCACACCTTCGGCGCAGAATAGTGTGGTTGCTGTGCGAAATCACTTCTTGGGGCACTTTGAGGAAATAACAGTGACACTGTACATGAGCAGAAGTGCTAAAATGCCTATGTTGAAAATTTGGTGTCAAGCACCCATAAAATGGCAGTGTTGCAAGTGTGCGTTGCATATTTCCCAAGCACCCTTGTAACTCTGCAAATTTCATATACTTGTATGCCACATTTTCAACACTGCCATTTTTTTACACCTGCTTATGAACTGTGCAGCTGTCATTTTTCACATCCTGCCCAGCATGTTTTCCCGCACTGCACTACCAAACACCCAAAGGGACACCCTAATGCCTGTCACTCTCTGCAGGGTGGGGTTGGGTTGGCATTAGTTCAGTATTTGACTGCCATTCCTTTGCTGCATCTCTCTAACTCCTGCACTGCCAATGGCAGCAAGCCACCACTGGGCATTGACAAATGCTTGTTTGTAATTCTGACAATACCTCCCTTGGTCTTCCTTTTTTCCTGTACGTACCTCTAGAAGGTTTTGTCACCCTGCTTTACTCCCTGTGCTATTCTTAACTCTGTTTCAGCCTTTGAACTTATTACTTTTCCTACCTCCTTTAGTTTTTCTTTGTACTCTGTTTTGTCTTCCTCATTCATTGTCTCTTGTTCTTTCTCAAAGCTTTACACTTTTCCTTCACCTTGGTTGCCACCTCCTTGGAGAACCAGAGTGGGTTCTTCCTCTTTTTATTCTTACTAACCTGACAGGCACACTGTGATGTGACCAAGGTTATTGTGTCTTTCACTGCAGTCCAACATTCTTCTACGCTGTCTGCTGACACATGGCTAAGGTTGCCCTTCAGGCAGGTCTTCATTTTCGTGAAGTCCACCCCCCTGAAATCAAGGATTTTCAGCTTTGAGTGACTGGAGTATATAGATTAAACGAAGCAACAACTACAACTTTTGTGTGGACAATATATTTTTGAGGTCTGCAGTTCACCCTGGTATGGATAGTGGTCCCAGATCCTGTCTTCAGCATGACCCACAGCACTTCCAGGCTTGGTGCCACTGTACCTCCCTGGACTTAACTCTTTCCTTAACATATAATACCACTGCTCTTCCTCTCCTCTGTAGCCTGTCACTCCTGAAAAGAGAGTAGTCCGGTATGACCAGGTTCCAATTGTGGCGCTCTGTGCACCATGACTCTGTTAACGCAATTAAATCCAGGTTAGCCTTCACCATAATGGCATCCAGGACTGGAATTTTGTTTCCAAGGCTCCTTGCATTAGCACACATTTATCTCCACATTCTTATTCCCCCCCTACCCACTGCCCTGCTTCACCCTCACATTCCTGATGTGTTGTTCCCTGAAGGCCCTCCCCCTCCCCCGAATTCACCACTTCCCTTTTTACTGTCACCATTCCTGGTCTACTTCAATCCTCTGTTCTGCCCTACCTAATTTATAATCTCCTTTTCCTCCATCTTGTCCAAGTTCCTGCTGTTTTGTTCCTCTGCCCTAGAAGAATTTTCTTTCCTCAGGCCATCCTCCCTGATCCCTTAACATCCAAGGGGGGGAGCAGTTGTTGCCGCCCTGGGTTTTACTGCCTCCCCGCTCGCCAGTTTAAATGCTCATCCAAGTAGCATTTAAAGAGCCCACAAAGGACTGCTGTCCCCTTTCCCAAAGGATGCTGGTCCTCTGCCTCATAGAAGCCCATATCCTCCCCAATCCCCAATGCAGCCAAATCCTTCTTCTATGCACCAAACCTTCAACCAGTCATGAAATGCCCTGATGTGGAGTAACCTTTCCTTTCTATGCCCATACAAAGATAGCACCTCAGAAAAAGCCACAGTGTGCTACCTGTTCTAGGCCCATCTCTAGTTCCCTGAAGTCTCCCTGCACTACTAGTACTAACGTCTCCCTTGCCAGGTCATTTGTCCGAAGATGGAGAATAATGTGTAGTGCCCTCCCAGCTCCTGCTGCCCTACGAATCCTCTGGATACTCTTTCCTTTCCTCCAAATTTAAGCATTGCTTAGACCTGCCACCTCCCTATCCAACCCAGCTCCCTAGTCTATCCCTCTCACAATAGAGTCCTCCACCAGCAGCTGCTTCCTCTTGGGCTGGGGACATTCTCTCCCTCCTGGGGGCCTCCACATTGGAGGGCCCCTGCTTCCTCCTTTCCCACTGTGATGAGTACCTCCCCTCTGTTGCACTGTTCTTCCAGTATGTGAAGGTACTCTGCAATGGTAGTAATGGAGGAACATTCTCATCCCCACTCCCACCCTCCCAGGGTCCATTAAGTACTATCTGCTCTGCCTCCATCTAGGCAACCGCTTGGGGACAGGCGGCAGACTTGATGGCCCTGGGTGGGGCATAAGGTCTGCTGTACCTTAGCCATTCTGGCCCGGATTCCATCACCCTCTGCCAAAGAGGTGTATATTTATACGGCAGCACCTCAGTCTCCAGAAGGACTCCCAACAGACTGTGGCACCACAGTCACTGCACTGCACCACTCCCATGATCTTTGCCTTCCTTTGTTATACAAGCTCAGTTTACCCTTCAACCTCCTTCCTAGTCCAGTGGTATTCCTACCCCTCTCTTTTGCTTGCCTGGAACCCTCTTACCTGTTCCAACTGTAACCCCTAGATGGCGCTATCCCAGGGGCTACTACCCCTGCCTGATTTGCCACTAACAGGTTGAGGGGCCTGGATCCAATGGCGGGTGCCTCCACCCAGAGGTCAGGGTTTGCAATAGTTAAACTAACTTGGTCACAGCCCTCTGGGACACTGCAACCCCCCTTTCTTCCCACTAGTGGCCCACACAATATATCAAATTACCTTCACAGTATACACTTACCCCCAGGTCTGGTTCCGGCATCACGACCTCCTGTGAAATGAGATACAGTGCAACAATCACAGTACAGTACTTTAACATAGACAAATACCTCAGGCAGTATAACTTTGCTGAAACAAGCAGCTCTGATTTATTTGGGGGATATAACAAGGACAGGGAAATCAGGTTAATTAGCTTATCACTCTAATAATCTACCTATGGCTCTGTGCACAGCCCTATCCTATCAGTTACTGTCCCTGGGTGCCCAAGCCCTAGTGGCTAGTCCAAACCGTGGCAGCTGGTAGGGGCCCTTTCACACAGAAAAAGGAGAATTAAACAGTCAGCAGTACAGTAATTCCATTTGGATTTAATGTGGCAATTCAACAGGAGCGACCCTGAATTAGTACTCACGACCTCCAAATAAGATAGGGTCCTTCAATGTCAGCAGGGCTCACTTGAGGTACACAAACCTCTTCACACATCCATATAAAGAAAGCACTATACCAGGCAGGCTGCATCTGTATCCCATCACAATTACTGCACAATACCGGGAGAACACACAGCAGATTCAGTTCTGACAGACCGAATGCAATTTTCAGCAATTCCTCCAGTCTTCTACAGGGTGAGCCTGGTTTCTACTCTTCAGAGATCCTTTGATTCTTTTCACAGGGCCGGATTCAGTCCTAACAAGCTGTTACACAAGCTGCAGACCGGAACTCTGGGCCTTACACACGTTTTTGACTAAAACTGCACACTGAAAAAGCACAGGGCTCCTTCCTTCTTCACTGCCAAAGCTCAACTGAAACTCCAACCGACAAAACCGGGCACTTCCTTTGAGTTCCTCCAGTTCTTGACTGGATTGGCTGTCACTCACAATAGACTGCTGCTGTTGGTCCAAAAGGCACTGAAGTCTAAACTACATCTCCCAGAGTCACTGCCCATACAATCCTCTTGTGGCTGGCTCAGATTATGAGTCCAAGTTCTGATTAGTCCAAGGCACCATTTTAGAGCTAGCTTACCCCACACTGATTGGTCCAGTTCAGCAGTTCAAAACTAGAATGGGGAACTAGCAGATACAGTTCTGACTGCAAAGAAAGCAGGTTAGACAAACTGTAATTTCATTATTACTCTAAATAATTTCTGGCAAACAGTTACATCTTTCAGATAGGTTCCCTTTGCACTCCTAGTGACTGCAAAAATGAAGTGAATTGGCAGCAGTTCGAGTGGTACTCAAACAGAGAAACACACAGTCCCCCCATATAAACTAATTATGTCTGCAAGCAGACAGCTCTTAAAGAGACAGTACCAGAGGCTCTAAAACACTCACTGATAAGTGGCTTAAGCATAAACACCATTCAGGCTTGGAGCATTCAAAACAAGCTCCTGGAAGTCTTTTAGGAACCCCCATTTGCAGGGGGTTACACCCTTCCTGGCCTGGGAAAGCTTGGCGTCCGCGTCAAGCAAGTACCCATAAGTTTTAACTGCAACCATATACATTTGCATTAGGCTCACACATGTAATCATCAGTCAATATATCATTTTACCAAGAATACATTTCTGAAACATTGCAGTCGTGACTTTACACAGTATACACACATTGTACCATAACTCAAGTTATTACCTCTTGTACATGAAACCTGAAGAGAGGGGCCTTCCCTATCAGTTACCTTGGGGCTGACGGGCAAGGCACCATACTGAGGAGGGCAACACAAGTAACTTGGAGTTAGCACTGATGCTCAGTTTGGGCAATGAGCTCGGGGACACATACACCCTTTATGGACAACATTGAGAGGCAAGTCCACAGGCCTCCCAAGTGAATCATAACTGAGGTGCACCACAGGCTTTACAGCTCGACCAGTCTTTCTAGGGGGAACTGTTATAGTCTCTGCACTCTGAGCCTCATTTTCAGCATTGTCCTCACTTGTCAGAGTCTCCATGGGGTAGAGAGGCTAGAACTTGGGGCACTTTCAGCTCCAGGAGTTACAGTTTCTGAGTCCACAACATTTGGCTCGCATGGAGAGCTTTCGGACACTGGCAGTGGACTGTCAGGGCACTCAAAATACTCTTCTTGTTCAGATTGTATCACCAGTCTGCCCCAATCTATCATTTCCTCCCTGAAAGCTCAAACAGTTCAACCATGCACAATGATTCCATTTCATCTGATCTGATGCTTTGCACTTCACTTTCTGGGAGCATTGGCTCCAGGGACGAAGCTGGGGCTTGGACAGTCCAGAAGGCCCAGCTTCATCTCAGTATTGACTAGGGATTGCCCCGAAACAATTGACTCAGTTCATAAGAAGGATAGTATTCAAAGTCACTCTCACTTTCTTCTGATATGGACTGACAGTCATGCTCAACTGGGACTTGTGCAGGGAACACTTTAACTCTGCTTCTGTAGGTGCAGACTTCTTGGTCTTTTCTTAGCAGCAGCTCTAGTCACTGGTCCAGAGGGCATCTTCTGGGGGCTCAGACTCAATCAGGATTTGTCCAATGGGCAGTAAATGATTTCTATGCATTGTTTTTACATCTTTTGAATTATTCTCAGGCCTTACTTTGTACACTGGCAGATCATCTGGTTTGCCCACTACAATGTGAGGGAGATGGTGCCATCTGTCAGCAATCTTGTGCTTGCCATGCAGTCCCAGATTTCTTAGCAATACCCGATCTCCCTCCTGGAGTTCCTGTGCTTTCACCTTTTTATCATACCTTTCTTTGTTGGCCAGATTTCTTTTGGCAGCCATGGTTTGAGCCAGTTGGTGCACGGAGTTAGCTGGGCCTTTAACTTTGCACATACTGTAAATAGTTGTCAGCTTGAACCCCATCAGGAGAGACCCCAAAACACACATCTACTGGTAGTGACTTCTCTTCCAAACATCAGGCAGTAGGGGAGAATCCAGTGGCATCACTTTTGGTGCAGTTATAAGCATGTACCAGGGTGCTAATTTGTTAGCTCCATCTAGGCTTGTCCTTTGGTGCAGGTGCCTAGCATATCTAGCAAAGTGCGGTTGAAACGTTCAGGCTGTGGGTCCCCCTGGGGTGGTAAGGAGTGATTCTGGACTTTGCACTCCCCACAGAAAGCATCTCTTTGATAAGGCGACTCTCAAAGTCTCTCCTTGATCAGAATGGATTCTTTGTGGAGCCCCATAGTGAACAAAAAGTTTTCTACAAGTACTTTGGCTACAGTGAATGCTTTCTGGTCTTTGGTGGGAAAGCTTGGGCATATCTATGAAATGGTCAGTGACCACCAGCACATTACTGATATTTCTTTGATCTGACTCCAAACTTAGAAAATCAATACAGACCAGCTCCATGGGTGCACTGGTGGTTATGTTAACAAGGGGCAGCCCTCTGGGGCAAAGCTTTCCTCTGTAGCTTAGCGACTACAGTTGAATGTGTTGCTCACATCAGCCCCATCTTAGGCCAATAGAATCTGGATCTCACCAAGTCAAGTGTTCTGTCTATACCAAGGTACCCCATGTGGTTGTGCAAGGACCTCAGTACTGAGTCTCAAAGGCAGTGGGCAGCACTAGTTGTTGTTTGTCTACTTGTCCCCTCTGTCTACTGTTTCTCTGTATAACAGTTTATTGATCAGTTTCAACTTAGGACCTTCTTTGTATAACAGTGCAGTTCTCAAATCAGTGGAGCGTAATTTGGACACATCTTTCCTGCATAGAGGGCTTCTAAAGCTGCTTTGATCATGGGATCGTGAGTTGAGCCGCCAAAATACTGTCATTGTCCAGCTGAGGCAGTGCACCAATGTCTATTGCAAAAAGTGGCAATAAGCAGCAGGTATGCAATTCTCAGAGGCTCCCAAGCAATCCACCATGCAGTCCACTGCGTCCGTGGACATTTGTTCCTCCCTGTCAAACTTCCGGCAGAGTGCCGAATGTCAGGTTCTGCCAATCGGACCCAATCATTCTGGGGAACAGGCCTCGGGAGAGAGCATCAGCATCTATGTGGTTCAGACCTGCTCGGTATTCGAGAGCATAGTCATATGTAGATAATGCAGAAAGCCACCTATGGCCAGTGGCATCCAACTTAGCTGAGGTCTGCACATAGGTCAAAGGATTATTTCAGTTTTACTAGTATTTTAGCCCCATACAAGTACTCATGGAATTGGTCAACAATAGCCCACTTCAAAGCTAGGAACTCTAACTTATGTACAGGATAGTTCTTTTCGGATGGGGTCAGGCTTCTACTGGCAAAGGCCACTGGTCTCAGGCCATTCTCGTGCTCTTGGTACAACACAGCCCCAACCCTTGCAAGCTAGCATCAGTGTGCAGGACATAAGGTTTTCTTGGATCGGCATAGGCCAGCACTGGAGCATGGGTAAGTTGATATATGATCTCATGAAAGCAGTCTCACAATCAGGAGTCCAGCAGGCCCCAAATACTTCACTCGGATGAAAATACACTCTTTCAGTCTTGAGGACGCTGACTTTTGGTATTTTTTGTGGGTTGGGGATACCCTTGAGTAAGGTTAAGTAAAGGCGGATCACTCTTGAATAGTCCTTGATGAGCGCCGATAATAACCACAGAATCCCAGGAATCTTTGCAGTTCTTTTAGATTTTTGGGCTGTAGCCAGGTGGTCAAGGCCTCAACTTTACTTAGGTCGGTCTCTATTCCTCGGTGGATACTATGTCCCACATACTTTACTGATGTTTGAAAGAATTGACACTTATCAATGGACAGTTTAAGGCCAAAGTCCTCCAGTCAGTCCAATACCTTAAATAATCTGCTCATGTTCCTCCAGTGAGCTGCCAAATACAATAACATCATCTAGGTATACCAGGCACTCTAGTAAGTTCATGTCCCCCACTGCACGCTCCATCAATCGTTGAAAAGTGGCTGGGGCACCTGAAATCCCTTGAGGCATCCTCATGAATTCATAGAAAAGCCGGACAGATAAAGGCCGTCTTCTCACATGGTCCTCTGGGGCCAACTCGATCTGTAGTACCCACTGCGGAGATCCAGCACAGAGAACCACTTGCTCCCGCTTAGGCAGTCCAAAGCATCCTGAATGCGGGCATTGTGTACTGATCAGGATAGTCCGCGGTTTAGATGCGATAATCCACACACATCCTTACTGTTCCATTCTTTTTCCTCACTACCACAATGGGGGAAGCATAAGGGCTTCTGGATTCTTGTATTACACCAGCAGCTAACATCTCTTGCAGATGCCGTCTCACATCATCTATGTCAGCAGGTGCCAGGCGTCGAGACCTCTCACGAAATGGTCTTTCGTCATGCAGCCGGATATTGTGCTCAGCTCCTTGCACGCATCCTACATCCCATTCCTTTAAAGAAAACACCTGTTCTCTCTGGGCAAGCTTCTCACTGATCCTCACTTTCCATTCAGCTGGCAGCGGAGTGCGCGAAATCAAACAAGTCAGGCGTTACTCTGTCATTCTTCCTTGAACTCTTGCTGGTAGCACTGCAGTGTCTACACAATGCACATTAGCCAGGATGCAACCTCTGTTTACTCGAATGTCTCTTTCAGACACATTATGAACTTGGACCATTACCCTTCTGGCATAAGCATGGGCTCTAGCGGGCAAAATACTAGGCTTGACCAGCAGTCCCTCTGGCAATTTTCCATCGCCTGGTGCATCCAACATTAATATTTTATTCTTAACATCCTTTCTGATACGGACCTCTCCTGTAAGGTACACTGGGCATTGGCGCCAGGATCAGAGACTCAGGATCCTTCTTCCATACAATTCCGACCGGTTCCTCTGGTTCTGTTTTTCAGCATCTCTCTGTGCCTCATAGGCCTTCTTAATTAAAGCGGAACTCTTAAAGCTCTACTAGTCTTTGACCCTGTTTTTCATAACACAACTGTGCCAGCCTTCCGAACATATGAGCATTTGTTCCAATCAACAAAAGGACACCCATCATATAGTCCAGTGGGGGACACACTAGGCTAGGGTCTCTACTTGTTAAGCCACTCCAGCCACGGAGGTGGAAAGACAGCCAAATTCGGATATACCCGAATAGGGTAGGCCTTCACTTAACCCCATACATGCAGTCCTTCTAATGGTTGTAAGGGTACGTCTGACAAATGCTTCTGATACCAATCCTGGAACATAATTGTCACTTGGAGCCACTGTCTAATACAGCTCTTGTAGACACTCCATTCACCTTTACAGTGGTCTCCATGGAGGACCCACTATTCTGGACCAGTCTGGAGGCGGTAGTGGGGGCGTGGGCAACTGACCTTGCCACAAAGGGACGTGAATTAGCATTTTGGTGCCCTCACTGGGATCATGTCGTGCACCTCTTAACCACTGATTTCTTCTCCAGCTCTCCTTGTAGCCTATATGCAACTTTGTCAGTGTCTTTTGGGGACTGGCATTCCCTTTCATGTGCCCATCTTTCCCACAATTATAGCAAAACATACTTTCTGGAGTTTGAGCTGGCCGGGCGCCACACTGGGAGCCAGGGCGGGGTATTACTAACTGGAAACCTTGGTGCCATCTCTGTCTCGGCGTGATAAGCATTTGGAGACATCTCGTCAGTTTCTCCACTTCCATGGTCAAGGAATCGAGTTCGGAGCTGTTATCAGCAGGAGATACATGGGTGGGTACCCCACCCCATAGCAGATACAGTCGGATATAGGTCAGGGCCCGTACTTTGGCGTGGCCTTCATAAAGGGACTGTTTTTGAATTCCGGATCTCTCTCAACAGTTCGCCCCATTGTGGCATATCTTTTTCCTTGTCAGAGCACTCATTGACTGCCAACCTCTGCCCCTGAACTTCACTTGATGGGTCACCCTCAGTCACTCGGTCGAGCCGCAGCTATTGGTGCAGGTCCCTCCCGAGGTGGCCTTTTCTCAACTCCTCGAATTTCTCTCATTAACTCATCATAGGGGGTGGGGATTCCAGTCGATCTGCCAGGCGTAACTGGAAGCAACAGCAGTTCTGAGAAGGGGCAGACTTAAGGATCCTGTCCAGCCTGGTTGGTCCAGTTCAATCGCTGGCAAACTACCTTTTCTGAGGCATTCTTGCAACAATTTTTCCAGCCGAGATACATACACAGACAACAACTCCCTTGGTACTGTTGTGCATCTCTTACTCTCCACCATAGGTCCTCATCAGAATCCGGCTCCCATACACATTCTCCAAGGCCTCACGATAGGCCTGTGCAGTCGCTTCAGGGTTACTGGCCCGCTTAGCACGCGGATGGTAGCCAGGGCAGGACCTCGGAGGCTCTCACTAACCCTCTTTTTCCACCTTCCGAGCATTGCCATTCTAGCACTTGGGGCAACATAGTCTATCCAGGTCTCCCAGTCATCCTCCCTTGGGGGTGGGAGGTGCGAGAAGATCCTCAACCTTGTAGAGTCGTGACTAATGGCAGGTGCAGAAATAGGAGTCTGCATTGGTTCAGCCACCATTATAGGCACTGGAGCAGGAGGGTGTTGGGGAGGAACACCCCCAGGTGGCAAGAATAGTTTCTTCAAGTCCTCCACAGTTTTCCCTCCCAGCAACCATTCAGCAAATTTCTCCTCAAATGTTTCAGATAGTGGTGGGGCTGATTCCCCGGTCTCTACTGTCCTAGTTATCACTCTCCAAGCAGTGAGGGCTCCCTCTGGGGTAATGGTCTGTGGCACTTGGAGCTATCTATGGGATCCTTAAACTCTACTAGGGCCAGGAAAGTATGGGTGAGCAGATTAGCATGCCAACCCACCACCACAGGGTTTTGTAAACCTTCCACCTTGGAAAGTACTCCCTGCACAGTGTCCGTATTGATACCCAGGGGGATGTCCAGGATAAGCATAGCATTTTGGGGTCGATCTCCTCCCAGTACACCACTCCACCAGCGGTGCACAGCCACTCTGTCGGGTACCCATTTTTTCTTAACAGTGGTTCAGAATATGGCCACTAGAGGACACACAATCCCAGCGGTGAGCCTCCAAGATGTAACCCCTAGATGGCGCTATCCCGGGGCTACTACCCTGCCTGATTTGCCACTAACAGGTTGAGGGCCTGGATCCAATGGTGGGTGCCTCCACCCAGAGGTCAGGGTTTGCAATAGTTAAACTAACTGGTCACAGCCCTCTGGGACACTGCAACCCCCTTTCTTCCCACTAGTGGCCCACACAATATATCAGAATTACCTTCACAGTATACACTTACCCCCAGGTCTGGTTCCGCACTTCACGACCTCCTGTGAAATGAGATACAGTGCAACAATCACAGTACAGTACTTTAACATAGACAAATACCTCCAGGCAGTATAACTTTGCTGAAACAAGCAGCTCTGATTTATTTAGGGGGATATAACAAGGACAGGGGGAAATCAGGTTAATTAGCTTATCACTCTAATAATCTACCTATGGCTCTGTGCACAGGTCTATCCCTATCAGTTACTGTCCCTGGGTACCCAAGCCCTAGTGGCTAGTCCAAACCGTGGCAGCTGGTAGGGGCCCTTTCACACAGAGAAAAGGAGAATTAAACAGTCAGCAGTACAGTAATTCCATTTGGATTTAATGTGGCAATTCAACAGGGAGCGACCCTGAATTAGTACTCACGACCTCCAAATAAGATAGGGTCCTTCAATGTCAGCAGGGCTCACTTGAGGTACACAACCTCTTCACACATCCATATAAAGAAAGCACTATACCAGGCAGGCTGCATCTGTATCGCGATCGCAATTACTGCACAATACCGGAGAACACACAGCAGATTCAGTTCCTGACAGACCGAATGCAATTTTCAGCAATTCCTCCAGTCTTCTACAGGGTGAGCCTGGTTTCTACTCTTCAGGATCCTTTGATTCTTTTCACAGGGACGGATTCAGTCCTAACAAGCTGTTACACAAGCTGCAGACCGGAACTCTGGGCCTTACCGTTTTTTGACTAAAACTGCACACTGAAAAGCACAGGGCTCCTTCCTTCTTCACTGCCAAAGCTCAACTGAAACTCCAACCACAAAACCGGGCACTTCCTTTGAGTTCCTCCAGTTCTTGACTGGCTTGGCTGTCACTCACAATAGACTGCTGCTGTTGGTCCAAAAGGCACTGAAGTCTAAACTACATCTCCAGAGTCACTGCCCATACAATCCTCTTGTGGCTGGCTCAGATTATGAGTCCAAGTTCTGATTCGCCCAAGGCACCATTTTAGAGCTAGCTTACCCACACTGATTGGTCCAGTTCAGCAGTTCAAAACTAGAATGGGGAACTAGCAGACACAGTTCTGACTGCAAAGAAAGCAGGTTAGACAAACTGTAATTTCATTATTACTCTAAATAATTTCTGGCAAACAGTTACATCTTTCAGATAGGTTCCTTGCACCTAGTGACTGCAAAAATGAAGTGAATTGGCAGCAGTTCGAGTGGTACTCAAACAGAGAAACACACAGTCCCCCATATAACTAATTATGTCTGCAAGCAGACAGCTCTTAAAGAGACAGTACCAGAGGCTCTAAAAACACTCACTGATAAGTGGCTTAAACGCCAAACACCATTCAGGCTTGGAGCATTCAAGCAAGCTCCTGGAAGTCTTTTGGGAACCCCCATTTGCAGGGGGGTTACACAACTTTTTGCCGGGAGTCTACAATCACCTGCACACTTTGTTGTGGATACACGCTGCAGCTGCCTTCCCCTTAGCTGATTGTCACAGTATACAGTAAGCACTTAATGTATCACATCCTACCTTATTCTGGTGTCCCACCTCCAGAGTTTTCTGTGGACCTGCAGTCAGCCTGCAAGTACCCCAAGGCAACTGCTCCACTCCTGCTCTGTCCCATTCATGTGATGGGACATGACTGAGTTGCGAAAAACCCTTAGAACACTTTCCCCAGGCAGTGTTGTCCTTACAGTTTGACTGCACACAGAAATTCAGAAGTGTCCCAATGTATTCTCCCTGATCAGCTTCCTGATTTATTGCTTCTGGTTGTGCAGACCCTCGACCCTCCTGCCTCTACAAATGGCCCTGCTTCCTTTCCTGCCCCAAAGGAGCTCCCTCCTGCAAAAATCAAAACTGCATTATAGTAAATAACTGAGCTGTGAAAAGTTCTTAAACCACTTTACCCAGGCAATGCCATCCATACAGGATTACATGCTGAAATTCAGGAGTGTCTCAGTTTATTCTCCTTGAGCAGCTTCCTGCAGTGCCCTGACCATCCACTTCTGGTCATGCGTCTGCTTAACCCTCTTGCCTCTCCAAAATGCCTCCACTTCCTTTTCCTATCTCAAAGGAGATTGCCTCCTGTAAAAATCCAAATCTGCACAAAAGTAAGTAACTGAGTTACAAAAAGCTGTTTAAGGCAATTTACCAGGCAACACCATCCTTACAGTTTGAATGCACAATGAAATTCAGGAATGCCTCAATTTATTCTCCCGGAGCAGTGTCCTGATGTCCCCTGATTGGCCACTTCTGGTCACATGGCTGCTCAACTCTTCTGCCTTTCCAAAATTGCTCCACTTCCTTTTCCAGCCCCAGAGAAGATCACCCCCTGCAAAAATCAAAACCTGCACCAAAGTAAGTAACTGAGTTGTGAAAAGCCCTTAAAGCACTTTACCAGGTGGTGCTGTCCTTACAATTTGAATGTGTGCTGAAATTCAGGACTACCTCAGTTTTATCCTCCCGAGCAGCTTCCTGCTGTTCCCTGATTGGCCACTTCTGGTCATACAGCCAATTAACCCTCCTGCCTTTTTAAAATGGCTCTGTTTCCTTTTCCTGCCCCAGAGGAAACTGGAAATGTAAAAATTATGCTGCACAAATGAACACAGGTCTAGAAAAACAATTCCACCTGATTAATTTTCTACCTCAGACTCCAGGGCATGCGGGTGGTTAGCAAAGTCCTTTTTTAATAGTTTAATTCTTTTACACACTTCTGTTGGCTTGGTGGACAACTAGGTTTTGCCAGCATGGTTAATCTGCTGTCAGGCTGGGAGCTATAAAGTGGGACTGATTCCCAAGTCCCTCAGCTCAGCCCCAACTGCATCAAAACATTTGCAGCATTGCCGCATGGCAAAACTAAGATCAGGGAAACAGTAACCCTGAACACTCTCTGCCGTGAAAAGATTACCCTTACTTTTAGCAGCTTGCAGTATATAGTCACAGACATGCAGATCCCCTGATATTGCCATGATTGTTCTAACCAGGTCCTTGATCACCAGTCTTTTTCTTGGGGTTAAACAGTAGACTTGGGGCAGTAAACCCATTACGTTAAAGTTTCAAATGTTCTTAAGCAGGTCCGGAATACAGGAAAGCAAGTCTGTACCTTCTGAGTCTTCTGGTATACTGAAGAGTCGAATGTCGAAGGTTATTTTGAGCAGTATTTTTCAGATGAGATGCTCAACTAGCAGATGTAACAGCTTTATTTTCAGAGATATAGCCCAAAAACTGCTGAGGCTGATTTGCTGTGGTATTCAGTTGCAAGTTTGGTGTCCATGGACAAAAACATGATTTTACATCCCATTGCTGTAAATCTGTTGTTTAGAGTGTCTACATTCCTGTCTAAATTTTGTATAGTGTGCAAAAGCACACCATTAGAGGGATCGGCCTGCCCATTCCCCATGTGGCTTGAGTGCCCCCAAGTGCTTGATCTGGTGGTTTCAGAGCTTTGCCTTTCCCTGTCTTCTGTTTTCCAGCTTGACATGGCATCCCCATTTCAGAACCATCTCAAGTTCAGGAATATGCTCCAGCAAGCACTGGTATACTAAAAATAGTTAAAAGGATTGGGTGGAAGTAGGCAGAAAATACCACAAAACTGAAGTTACAAAACATAAAACCACACCCTGCTTGACAGGGCACTCACAACCCACCCACATCATATCATTAAATCTGGTCTCCTCCCTGACGCCCTTAGTGACCAAAACCCCATTTTCATTGTATGTAAGGTTCATCGCCCCAAACCTCCCCCTAAAATCATACAGCTCCGGTCTTTTAAATCCTTAGACCTTACCCCACTCAACTCTGCACTCGCTTCCACCAACTGGGCACCCTCTCCACTGCCATTTCTGTCGACCAAGCTCTTGACTATTTTAAGGTTAAATTCATTGCCACCTGGAATGCCTTTGCTCCTTTCAGAAGGACCAGAGTCCGTGGGCTTCACCTCCCCTGGATCACCCCTGAACTACTGGCCTGCTTCAGGGAGCATGACTGGGCCTGGAGAAAACACAAATCTACTAAACATCCAAATGACTATGCCAAGTACAGAACGCTTCACAATTCATGTACTAAAGCTACTAGACTGGCTAAGTCTGATTATTTCAACTCCTCATTCCTGACTAACATTAACTCTCCATCTAAATTCTGGAGGGTAGTTCATGCCCTATTCTCTCCCCCCTCTCACCTCCCCTCCAGTTCTCAAAATAAATAACTCCTTAATTTCCAACCCTGGCTCTGTGGCCAATGATTTTAATACCGACTACACCTCGTGTGCCATGTCTCTTCTAAATTCCCTCTCCCCATTGCCACTTACTAACTTCAGCCCTTTGCCTCAGCTAGTGCCTACATCTCCCCCTTTTTCCTTTTCTACTATCTCCTCTGATGAAGCTCTTAGTGATCTCCAATCCCTTAACCCCTTTAAAGGCTCCTAACCAGATGAGCTTGATCCTAAACTTCTCTACCTTTCTGCTCCTGGAATTGCTTATCCTATCTCTCTAATCCTTAACCTCTCCTTTATTTCTGCCCAAGTACCCTCATCCTGGAAACAAACTATAGTCCTTCCTCTCCCCAAGAGTGGTGACACATCCACTCCTGGCAACTATCGCCCCATTTCTCTTCTTTCTACCCTTGCCAAACTTCAAGAAAATTTAGTTTTCTCTCAGTTATCACCCTTCCTCTCTGATTCCTCCTTTTTCACCTCCTTCCAATCTGATTTTCAGAAGAACCACTCAACAACCACCTCTGTCCTCAGGTTTACTGACTCCATCCTTTCAGGGATGGACAATGGCTTGATCACCTCGGCCATCTTTGTCGACCTAGCCAAAGCTTTCAACACTGTTTCCAATCCCCTGTGTCTTGATTCCCTCTCCTCAGCTGGCCTTGCTCCGTCAGCCACCAACTGGCTTAAATCCTACCTCAATGACATGACCCAATTGGTGAGAATCCTCAATTCCATCTCCCCTCTACTCCCCATCAACACTTGTGTCCCTCAGGGCTCAGTGCTTGGTCCCCTACCCTTCTCCATTTTCCTTAATGATCTTCCTACAGTCTGCTCGTCCTTTTCTATCCACATGTACACTGACAATACTGTTTTGTACAGTTCTGGCAAAAACTCTGCTGCTGTGGAAACAAGCTTACAGCACAACTTCAACCAAGTTCAGCTCTGGTTTGCTTCTCACCGGCATTTTTTTAAATGCCAAAAAGATAGTGTCAATGACCTTTGGCACCAGGCAGAGACTTTCTAGGCTTCCAGCCCTTCCCACCTTCCACACCTTTGATGGGACCATCCTAGAGGACACCTCCTCATTTAGATATCTAGAGGTTTGACTGGAACAGCACCTCAACTTCTCTGTGCATACCGATGCTATCCTGAAGAAACTGCACCCCAAGTTTGGTGCTCTGTACAGGAATCATAGTTGCATCCAGCTGACTGCGACACGCGAAATTGTCCAGAAGATTATACTCCCCATCTTTGACTACTATGACGTAGTCTATGGTGCTGCTCCCAAATCTTCCCTGACCAAGTAGGATACTCTTTTTAACTCCTTCTGCCACTTTGCTCTTGACTACCCTTCCCGCTCCTACTACTGTGAACTCTATCGCTCTCTAACCTTCCTTCCACTGTCTCACAGATGCATCTCTCACTGTGCCAAACTAACCTCCAAATTCTGGTTTGGGAGGCTCCCCCCATCTCTCATTCTCTCTCTCTCCACTCCACCTCCCCCCACCCAGTCTCTCAGATCAAATGACGCCCACACTTTGATGGTCCCTCGCCGTTCCACCCTCATTGGTCAGACTGATTTCGCCCATCATTTCCTTAAAATCTGGAATTCCCTCCCCCCTGAAATATGACACTCCTCCTTCAACTACTCCCTTATCTCTTCCCTACATTACCTCTCCTCAGCTGTTCCTACTTTAACCCTCCTTAATACCTATCCTAGTTCTGCCTTTCTACTGACCCCCCGGCAATTCTCAACGAAGGGGAATCGAATGGCTGCTTCTTCTTCTCATATTCAGTTCTTGACTCTCTCCCTCTCTTCTCCACCTGCCCTTCTGGGTCACCAGTGTGCACAACCTACCCATCTTTTTTACTCCAACAGCACTTGCATACTACCTCGAGCCTGCTCCTGGTACACTCATGCACTGTAAATGGTTCTATCACATTATTACTGTTTTGTACATGTATTTTGTATGATTTTGGACAGGTATTGTAAGTTACCCAAAGTTCCACTACTGTTTATTGTACAATACCTTGTGTTCCAACTGTTGCACAATCTTACAATGTTGTATTGTTTGTAGTACTCACATACTATTGTAACTGATCATCCTTCACAACCCTGTGTAACCCCCTTCCCCCAGATCACACCAGGAGATGAGCAACTTGTTGTTCAGTGTGCCCGCCTTGTAAAATATTTTAATAAATAAAACAAATAAAACATTGCCAAGTACTTAACGTTCATCTTAGGCATGTCTTTCCTGGTGGCTGCTGGCTCTGCCCCCACTGATAATAACAATCTTATAACTGGATGAATCAACTCTACTAGGAATGTGTCCATTCTTCTAGTTGGACTAGTTGTAAGTATATTCAAACCCTCATTCATGAGGTAAATGGATCTGCAAGATTCGTATATAGATTGACCATCCCTTCAATTGCTCCCCTATATTCAACATATGGCTAAAGATCTCTTGCAACATTGTTATCATGTTCCCAAGAAAACATCTGGTAAAACTCACTAAAAATCTGTCAACTCATATTCTTTTCTTTTATTTACTTGTTGTCCAAATAGATACTTACACATAGAATGCCCATTTTCAATTAGGACTCCTTTATTATGTTTAAATGTATTCTGATGTCCTGAATTTCTCCTGCTGTATCTTGGTGTCACAGACTGGTTGTCTCTTAGAATTCAGTCCTCAACATGCTACCAGTTTTCACAGCTCTTCTAACATTGCTCACTTTGGTATGCTGCCACCACTCAGCCTACCTCTCACCCAGAATATCTTTGGATCTAAATCCTACCAGAGCCACTGCTCACACAGTACCCCGTCCTTTCACAAAAGACAAATGACCCACCCTTTAGTTACTGCTGATAAAACATTGCTCTAAATATGGTAGCTTTGTAGCCTGTCTCTTTTGAAATGGATCACAGACTTGCCAAATTACACCAGGTTATCTATTCCTTACAAGACCTGGTCACAAAATATATGATGTATATAAAAATAACATTTACTACTCCACGATATTTACATATGTTACAGTATTATACACACCAATGACAATGGGGAATATATTATTCTGCAGAGAAGAAAAAATAACACATTTGGAAAATAGACAAAAGCCATTTGTTTTTTGTCAAAACATAGCCTCTTCAAATGAAAAGGGGGCTCCAACTCCTTCAATGTTTATCCAAAACAAAAGCCTTTAGAGGACAGGAATTCTTGCTCTCTGCTTTCGACTTCTGTGAGAACCCAGGAATGCCTACACAAAAGGCCTGAGACTGCAATAGGAGGCAGTTTTCAATTCTCCCCATATATCCCACCACTAAAATATTTTACAGACAAGACAACTAGTAAAAGCTGGCCCAGTTGTTCTGAGGGCTGAGGCATCAGCCTAACCTGGCACCACACTGTAGACCTGGGTTTGGGAGCAAGCCCAGGGAGCCAGGGGTTGGTCAAGAGGACAGGATTGAGCATCTGATGGACTGTGCTCTCTTCTGGGAGGGAGGGAGGAGGGTTCACGTACCGCGACGCTACTGGCACCAGAGGAGACTGGGTGCACTGCAGTCGCGGGACCTTAAGAAGGGAGACGATGTCAGGTGGCCATCCTGCAGATGTGGGCAGGAGTGCACACATCACGTGCTGGACGGCATTGCATGTCCTGCATCTGGGGTGGTGGAATCAGAAAAAGTGGAAAAAACCCGGCGCCAGGGAGGTGATGGTGGAACGCCAGTAGCCAAGCCCACACGCCCAGTGCTGACCCCAACCCTGACTTGACTCTCTGTGGTCCCCGCCTCCTCCCATAAGGGTCCAGTGGGAGAGAGGGGACCCAGCACCTAATTCCTCAGTCGGGGGAGAGGTTCAGGTGGGCGTGGAGGTGAGGTTGAGTGGGTCCATCCATAAAGTGCCTTGGTTAGCCGGAGACCAAGAGGGATAAAAAAAGTTAAAAAAAAAAAAAAAAAGAAGATAACTATTAAGATAAAAATCATTTCCTACGCCACACCTCGAACCATGCTGGTGAACCGGGTTCAGGAATGGACTCAGGCGCCGGGGGATGGCGGGGGAAGGAGAGGATCAAACATCTGGAGGACTGCTCTCCTCTCCTGGGGAGGGCTAGGGGGGTATCCCCAGTCTGTAGAGGCCCCTGGTGGAGACTGGGGGCACTGCACAAGCAGCACAGGAGGGACTAAGAAAAAGCCGTAAAACAGATTCGGCACCACCGGATGATGGCCTCCATCCTCCACATCCCCAGAACCTCTGGGAGCCTCCTCTGCCCCAGCAGCGCCCCAGGCCATGAACAAAAATAGTGTGCTGGGTTTCCTGCCACCCCTGGCACCTTCCCTCTCAGAGGAGGAGGACCTGCCCGGTGATGGGATACGCCGGGACAACTAGGGGGCCGGCTGCAATATGTGGCAGAGAGGGAGAGCTCCAGAAGAGGATTGTTGTGTCATGGAGTACTAGGTGGCCCGAAGGAGAGGTGGATGCCAGAGTGTGGGAAGGAGGGTAAAAAGATGACAGACACAAAAAAAAGCATTTCTTGGTGTTACATCTGTACAATTGGTCACAATGTTTAACCCCAAATAGCCCAGCTGTAAAGCAACATCTTATTTTCAGTGATGTCCTACTTCTGACCATCTTACAGATGGGTTGACCGAGGTATTGAAGGGTCAAGTAATTTTCTAATGATCTCACAGTAAGTGACTGGAAGGATCTGAACCTTGATCACCTGGTTCTGAGTTCTTAAGCAATAATCAATGACAGGGTGTGGGCTGTGGTGGGACTTACCCATGCCTGGTGTGGTTTGGAAACAAGGCTGCAGGTTGAGTGGCTAAACCACGCCAGAAGTAGGTAAATCCCACCACAAACCACACTCTGGAGTGAATTATTGAGATTATACAATTTGTAGTAAGTAAAGGTTAAAAAAAATGTAACAGATTTAAAAAAAAATTTTCATTGATTTGTAATGTAATATTCTTCCTCTGTCTAATATATTCCACTGTTGCTAGGTAGAAGACTGCAGTAGGAGAAGACCCCCCCAAAGATGAGAGCATTCCTTTTTTTTAATTAATGCTTATTTGTGCAAACATTTAATTGGCAAGCATGCTGCTCCTCAACTTAAAGTAGATGCTGACAGTAGAGATACCGTGGCATGTGTTGCTATGTGAGTGATAGGAGTAGTGTGAGCAGGTGCCAGTTGGCAAAAAATTAGTAAATGTTGGATATGAGATGTTCAGCTGTGGTGCAGAGATACAAGGGGGAGCAATCAGTTTGCAGCAATTGATGTTATTGAGACTTGAGTGTTGTGAGTTGGGGCCAGCAGCAAATATTTTGGGTCTATGCAACCATCAGATGAATGAAGTGCATGTGGGAGGGTCCACATGTAGTCACAAGGAACTGGAGAGACAGCCACAGTCTCAGTTTGGCCTGGATACTGATTTATAGTTTTTGTGAATGTGGTGTAAAAGGAAGTGTTAGAGTGCTATTGTTTGTGCTTGCTGAGTATTGGAATAGTTTGTTTTTTTTTTACTTAGAAAGCTACCAGTGGGAGTGAGTGGTGTTCAGTTGTCCCACTTTTACGTTTACTACTGAATGTATGTGGGTAAAATAATGGCAGCTTAAAGAACTCCTGACACAGTTGAGACAACTTTGAAAAAATGTAATATTCAGGCATAAATGTAGCTTTTATGTTGTATTTTATTCTGCAATTCTCACCCTTATTTCCCTAATGCTAATGAAACTTGTATGAATACAGTATCTCTGCCCTTCTAGCTCTGGCTGCCTGCCTATACCTGACATCATAATTCTGTTTATGACATCAAAATATGTTGCTGTGGAGATAATTATGATGTCATAACAGGAGACTGTAGCTGGCCCAGTGGCACTGAGGGTTGAGGTGCTGTATGCCACACCTTGTGCCACACCAGTGACCTGGGTTCGGGAATGGACTCGGGGTGCCAGGCGTCAGCAGGGGGAGGAGAGGATTGAGCATCCAGAGGACTGCTGTCCTCTTCTGTGGTGGTTAGAGGGAAATCCCTACCTTGTAGTGGCTCCCAGTGGAGACTGGGAACACTACATCCCAGCGGGAACTTGAAGGGGGTGGACATCTGTGGGAGGGGGCAGGAGCACACCCTCCGTATGTTGATGTCATTGTACAGCCACGCCTCGGGGGAAACGCAATTAGGGAGGAAATCACTGACTGACAGGGGGGTGATGGTGGACCTGAGTGATCAGCTCCACATGCCCACCGCCATCCTGACCCGACTTGACTCTCCATGATCTCCTCCCTTGTAAGGGCCCGCGGTTGGGAGGGGATCCAGCACCAGATTCCTTGGTCGGGAAGTGATTCAGGCCATGTGGTAAAAGGGCCAATCGATTGGGTCTCTCCAGAGGGAGTCTCTGGCAGCCAGCAACCACAGGGGAAAAGAATTGACAAAAAAAAAAAAACAGTGGATTGTGAGGTCATGTGTAGAGAAGCAGCCAGAGTAGATATAATCTGAGGGACAAGGATCTTTTTTCATTGAACTGTTTTCAGTAATAAAGAAAATGGTGAATTAAATTACTGAAAATATTTGTCCACGCCCACTGCACCTCAAACTGAAGTGACCCACCCTGCATTTTTGCCTCATGATTACTGCTACTGTAATCTCCTGATACTACCTACCCCTTGCTGTAACCCATCCCCAGTGCTACTAAATAGGATATGGAGCCACATGGTTGCCCATGTCAAAATGAAATGTCGCTGGCCCATATATGACAGTGGTTCCTTCTTTAGTTGCAAACTATGGTACTTCCTCCTACTTGTTATATTGCTCTCAGGCGATGTTCAACTTAATCCGGGACCACCTAATGTTCTACCTGACACTATTAGTAACACCAAAGGTCTTATTATAACACACCAAAATATCAGGAGCCTTGCATATAATCTCACTGAGCTTGAATCCTGGACCTCCCTCTACAAGCCAGATATTATATATCTAACTGAAACATGGCTACAACCATCCATACCCGATTCTCTGTGCCCCCTTCCTCACTATAATCTATTGAGACTCGACAGAGCTGCACCCATAAGAGGGGGTGGGACAGCCATCTACTTTAGAGGTCATCTTGATGTCTCCACCATAAAAACATCTATCTTACACCACTGTGAGGCACTTCATGTCCTGCTCACTCTCGGTACCAAAAAACTACATATTGTATGTGCCTACAATCCTCCTACCAACAAACTAATAGGTCTAGAAGTACTAATGGAACAAATCTCATCCATTGCCGAAAGAAACGAGGTCCTTATACTTGGGGACCTAAATATCAACTGGCTGGGCAGTAACCAATCCACAATAATGACCAAATTGCAGTATTATAACCTGCACCAACTGATAAGTGAACCTACCAGACATGCCCGTCACTCAAACGCGAACACATTACTAGACTGGATAATGACCAATCGCCCCAAAAATGCAATTGCTTCTGGAGTACTACCAGATGATATCACTGATCACTCCCCAATGTACTGTTTCTGGGGCAAAAACAAACCTACCCAGAAGGGGCCCCACTTCGTTACATTCCGCGACTATGCAAATTTTAACTCTCAGTTTTTCCTGCACAACATTGCCACTACTGATTGGTCCCCTACTGTTACGTCCAGTGATGCTCAGACTGGCCTTAATCAGTTCTTGAATCATTTCCTAGCGCTCCAGGATAAGCACTACAAATTTGTAACCCATTGGGTAAGAAACAGGCAAACCCGTTGGCTGAAATCTGAACTATTAGCTAAACTTAAACTAAGGGACAAATGTTGGCTCCATTATAAGAGCTCTGGGCTATCCTCTGACCTAATCACCTACAGGGTCCTGCAAAATGCCTTCAAAAAGGACATAAAAAAAGCCAAGAGGTCATACTGCAAGGACCTTCTAATCAATTCCTATGGTGACCCCAAAAAATGTTGGTCCCACATTAAATTCTTCCTTGGTTCTAATCCACCATCCACTCCTAATGACATGTCGCTTGATGGGGTTCACTGTAATAATCCCAGAAGCATTGCCAATTTCTTCAACAACAAATTTTCTGACTTAACTAATTACACCTCCTCTTTCCCTGTCCAACCAGACGTACCCACTCAGCAAAATGCAAATGGTCCTCATTTCCGTTTCAAAGCAGTCACTAAATGTGAAGTGCTTAGGCTACTAAACAGTATCTTGGAAAGCACTGTAGTTGGCACAGACAATCTTGAACCAAAGCTACTTAAGATTGCTGCCCCCTTCATTGCTGCCCCCCTAGCCAAGATCTTCACGCTCTCCCTGTGCCAGAGCTATATCCCTGAACTATGGAAAATAGCTAGGATTACCCCCATTTTTAAAAAAGGAGACCGCAAAGATCCCTCAAACTATAGGCCCATTGCCATACTGACTGTCCTAAATAAAATTCTTGAGAAGCTTGTAGCTGCCCATACAATTGATTTCCTACAGAAACATGATCTACTTTCCTCTGCTCAGCATGGTTTTCGCAAAGGACATAGCACCACTACTGCCCTTCTCAAATTTACGTCAGATACACTAGTGGCTATGGACTCCAGTCTACTGAAGCAATTTTCATAGACATGACTAAGGCATTCGACCTAGTTGATCACTCCATCCTTCTAACTACCCAAGGATCTCTAGGCTTCTCGACTAATGTTGTAAGATGGTTTGAGGACTACTTATCTGATAGGACTCAAATTGTGAAATACAACTCCACTGTCTCAGACAAGACCACTATAAACATTGGGGTGCCACAAGGTTCCATCCTAGGGCCCCTGCTTTTCTCTCTTTTCATAAATAACATCTCCACTGACCTCCACAGAACATCCTCCCTGCTATATGCTGATGACATTGTTCTTTATGCTAGTGCAAAAAGCATTGAAGATGTAAACATTCTACTCTCCCTTGACTTTCAGTTAATACAGGAGTGGCTATCCACTCACAGACTTGTTCTAAATGAGTCCAAAACCCAAGCTATGCTCTTTGGATCAAATGTGAAACTCAAGCACGCTCACCCTAAATTTAAAGTCACATCCTCAAATGGATCACCTGTTGGGGTGGTAAATTCAATTAGATATCTGGGTCTCACCCTTGATCCATCACTAAATTTTGACTTACACATCAACCAGACCTGCAAACTGGTAAACTCTAAACTTGGAATAGCCTACCGAACCAGCTATGTGCTCACTCCCTCAGCAAGGCTTGCCATTGCCCGTGGCATACTCCTTCCATCATTTACCTATGGTGCTGCAACATATGCCTCTGCATGCAAATCAATCCTTCAGAAATGGGATGTCACTTATAACAATATCTGTCACTATGCATCTTCCTCACACTGATTGAAACACCACAGCTTCCTCTATTCAGACCTGTGATGGCTTCCTCCTAATGAACTAAGGCTTCACGCCTATGGCTCCATCACTGACAATATGGTCCGCCTACAAATTCCAATATCCCTAGCAGGACATTTCCAAAATCTGACGCCGTGCTATAAACTGAGGTCTGCTGACAAGGCCCCCATTTTCACCCCCAGGCACATCACCACTAAAGGCGCTAGTGCTTTCGCCTGCCATGCCCCCAAATACAGGAACTCCCTTCCACTAGCATTGCGCCAATCACTATCTCATGCATCTTTTAAAAAAGGGTTGTGAAATTATCTCAACACTTCCTACAAGTGCTCCTGCTTCAAACCTCTATAGCTGTTTTTCCTTCACAGCCTCCTCTCTCCATGACACTTACTGATCTACCCTCAAATACACTATGCACTTTTCCTTACTTATCTGTCCTTCCTCCCACCTTACTTGCACCCTCATCCCTCCTCTCTTGACTCTCACTTCCATCACTTACTAGTACCATATCCATTCCCTTATTGCACAAAAATGTTCAACATGTTCACTTTCCTTATAGCAAATTGTGGTGTGTTTTTTTTCCCTTGTACTGCTCCAGTGTTATTTTTGTTTACTTTCTGCACTGCACTAGCATTGCAGCCTCCTTGTTTCTATGGAAACATTTGCTAATTGGTCTATATACTATTGTCAACCATTTTCTGTACTTGTATCGAAATGTTTCCCTTTATTATTGTATTGTTGCATTTCTGTACTGTACCCTCCCGGGTCATACCTGAAAATAGTCATTGCTATGGCTAGTGCACCTACCAGGTAAACAAAAACTAAATAAATAAAAATATGAAGTAATCAAGAAAATGGGATGAAGTTGAATATAAATCTTACTTTTTTCAAAGTTTTCCTAATGCTGACAGGGGCTCTTAAATATTTTGATTCAGGGCTGTAGTGATACTATTTTGGTGCAGTGACTGACCGGCACCTTTTGCGGTAGTAATGCTAGGATTTACCATGGCTGAAAGGAGCCTGTCAGCTAGTCAGTGTCCTATCCTCATACCCCATTGTATAATACAATTTATGCAATAGGTGTGAGACCAAAAGCCATTGAATAAATCCGTTTATTTCCACATATGTGGAATAAATCTAACCACCCTAGATTTATCCCACATATGTGGATAAATGCAAACTGTCAATCAAAGCTTTTTTGTTCACTTTTTTGACAAACAAATGTGAATAACTTTAAAACGAACGATAGCATAGTACTGTGAGCACGAAAATGTTCTGGACAAAATATCTACAAAATGAGTGGTGTTTCATTTATAAATACCTTTTAGTTTTTTTATAATTTGCAAAAAACAGCAAAAATCCTATTTTCTTTTCACTTTTAGACAAACAAATATAAATAACTTTAAAATGAAAAATGATAACATGGTACTGTGAGCACAAAATGTTCAGCATAAACATATCTACAAAATGAGTGGTGTTTCATTCAGAGATACCTTTTAGTTTTTTCATAATTAGCAAAAGACAGCATAAAATTCAATTTTCTTTTCACTTTTTCGACAAACAAATGTGAATCACTTTAAAACTAAAAATGATAGCATGGTACTATGATCACAAAAAATGTTCAGCATGAAAATATCTACAAAATGAGTGGCGTTTCATTAATAAATACCTTTTAGTTTTTTTATAATTAGCAAAAAACAGCATAAAATTAAATTATTGTTTCACTTTTTCATCAAACAAATGCGAATAACTTTAAAACAAAAAAGGTAGCATGATACTGTCACCATGACATTTGTTCAGCAAGAAGTTCTCTACAAAATGAGTGGTGTTTCATTTAATAGCAACCACCCCGCTAGGTGGACATACATCAGGAAAGTTAACCAAAAGTCCCAGAAATTATCATTTAAAAAAAGAAGAGAAACAGTCAAAACCAAATGTTCCCGCACTGATAAGAAGCATCCCTATTGCATAAACGAAATATACAATGGTGAGCTTCAGATAAATGATTATCTACACATGTACTGTTTGACCTCGGACACCCCACTCATGGCTTACGCCACTCGTGAAGTTACCCGAGGTCAAACAGCACTTGTGTAGATAAATCATTTATCTGACAGCTCACCATTGTATATCCCTTATCTATCCAGCAGTCTGCCCTACCTGTTGATAATTAGTGAGTATGATTTTTCATTTATTTCTTCCGGAACACTTGGCAAAGCTAGAGTCAGGATACCTTTCCATGTTATCTTCATTCTTCCCTCATGATAGGAGTACAGGACATAATAAGTTGCAAAAATGTTAGATATATGTATAATATCATATACATATATATATATATATATATATATATATATATATATATATATTTTATTTTTTTGAGTATAGGTATGTCTCATAGGCAGAACTACCGACCTTGATTTGTTGTTAGTCAGTAGCTTCACTATTTTTGGATGAGATTCATAGTACTTTTATTTTAAAAATACTCAAGTTTCTATTCTGTTTTGAGTAAATTGTTTAGCTGGACCCGAATGCCAACTGCAGCTCAAAAGAATGAAAACTTTTTTAATGTTATGTTCCTGCTGTGATTTTAATTCAGTTTCTAGCTCTCTTCCATGTTACGTTTTAAACTTTTTGTTGTAGAATTACATTCTTCCTCACTACTGCATTTAAAGTCTCCCACGAGGGTGACAGGTGAAATTTGCTTGCCACAATTTGTTCCAAGTATTTTTTCCTGCACTTTATTTGGTGAGAAATTCTTGATCATTCAGCAACAGCTAATTTGTTCTCCATTTATGAAATTTCTATCTCTACATTAAAAGTAAAAAAGATAAGGGTATGATCTCAGGTTCCAACATCTCAACTATGTAAGCCTGTAGCTCTATAAAAGATGCCTCTGTCAATAAGATATTATATGATCTACTTTAAATATTGCATTCAACAAACATGTAATTACGGTGAAATTACCCTGCTGCATGCAATTAATGCTTAGTTACATTGAAATGGACACTTAAAATAAAGTGTAACCTAAATAATTTACGGTTTTGAGTTGCATATGTAACGTCCTTCCTTCCCAGATAATTGTCTGTTTTAACTGAGTTTATAGCTGAATATTCCATTAAAATCCCCTCCCAATCAGTAGCTCTCACATTTGTGCTATAATGTTAGCCAGTTTCTAATTAAACTCTGTTGGGGATTTTTGTGGAATATAAACATTCATTAAAGAGAATGTTATAATTATCTAGCCCCCCCTTCAACATCACATATTTCATTTCCTTAGCTCTTTGTTTTTCCTCTGGTTCAAACTGCAGATCAGAATCCAGAATTATACCAGCTTTTCTCCCACTCTTAGGTTTATTGGGGAAACAATAAATCTTGAAAGACATGAATCTACTTATCTTTTCATGTCTCTTCTGTGAGATGCATGTCTCATGAAGTAAAGCAATAACCATCATGTGTTTTTGATCACATGCATAATCTCACATATATATGTTTCTAGACAATGGAGGCCATGCATATTCAATAAGGAGGTAGTATAGTGTAACCCCTAGGTGGCGCTATCCTATGGGCTACTACCCCTGCCTGCATGACTATGCACAGGGTGAGGGGCCTGAGCTCGGTGAATGGGAGCCTCCACCCGGAGGTATGGTTTTGGGGTAGTGTAACTGCTGTTGGTATAGCCCTCTAGGATGCTATATCCACCCGCCAACCCTTCTAGTGGCCTAAACAGTTCAATAAAATAACATTAACATATACCATGTGATAGCAATACTGAACCCACACTCTCTGCACTTACCACTAGGGCTGGATCCACTGCCAATGCTCTGGAGACCCCCCTGTAAAACAAGACCAGTGATGTAAGAATTCAATTGCAGTAGAATTTCCCCACCAAGAATGTACACACTAGACTGGTTAATTGTAGAAAAACCATAATCTGATTTATTCAGGGGGATTTGAACAAGGGTGGGGCAGGAATCTAGCAGATGAATATTAGATCTGATTAATTCAGGCTGAACATGCACGTACAGGGAGTCCCTTGTATACAGTCACACAACCCTAGATACCCAGTTGTCAAGCAGGCTAGCCTGAAGCATTACCCAGGGTAGGCCGGTGTTGCAGCTGTTGTTGGGGCCCTTAGGAAAGAAAACAATTAGCATGCACATCAACCCAAAATTTTTAATCGGAGCCAGATGGCTCAGTTTGTTGTAATAAACCCTAAACAAGTAAATCAGATGACACACAGTGATTGCAGCTTTGTTGCAGGGAGCTACCCTGTTTAGTACTCATGCTACCCAGACCAGGAGGCAGGACTGACAGAATGACCTCTGGATGTTGTAATGGATTGCCAGAGGAAGCAGGGCCTACATGACTCACTGTGGTGGTCGTTACCTGTTCGATGGTGTTGAGCAGGGAGCTGAATCCCCAAGTGGGCCTTTCGTTGGAAATGTCTCTGTGATGGGAGCAGCAGTCTAGGTCAAGATGACAGGGCCCAGACCAGAGCAGGAAGTTCAGATTTAGTCCATGACAACTGCTGGAGCAGCTTCCAGCTAGCATAACATACACAATGGTGGGGAAATCAGATCATGACCCACACTACACATTCAGCACACTTATAAACAACACAGCTATTAGCCACAGTTCGGATAAAGCCTGTTTGCAACTCAGCAGGGTTTCTGCACAAACCTTTCATTCTGAGGCTCACTTTGGTACCTGACAGGCTGATTGCTTCTGGAGCAAGTCTTCGGTCCACTTGCAGGCAACGATTACATGCTGTTCCTTCAGGCCTCAGGTCTCAATCAAGACTATCAGATTTAAGTCTGATTTTACTCTCACAGACTTCTTCACATCTGGAAATGGTGACAGGCAGGCCAGACACAGCCTTCCCGCTGATTCTCCGTGCTACTACACAGGAGCAGCTGCTCAAATGGCTCGAGCTGTTCACTCTCCTCCTCCAGCTCTCAACTGACTCATTGCTGCAGGCAGCTCTGGGTTTTCCCAGTGACCCAAAAGGTTTGGTTGGCTGATGAAACTGTCTGTCACAGTAAGGGCTCCCCCTCTAGGTCCATTTAAGTGCCAGACCTTAAAAACTACAATTCCTACAGCTTTCACTCCCATGAGGCCTCTGGGGACAGTCTCCATTTTAGGTCCCCTGAGGTTCCAATTGGTCCAAACTGGCAATCCAGAACCAAGATGGTGGCTCCTATCCAAATGTTCATGCTGCAAATAAAAGCAAGTTAGACAGACTCCTATATTATTACTACCACTACAGATAAACAGTAAATAATTGCAGTTCCTAAATGGGCTCCCTCTGCGTACTTGGCAACTGCAGAATGGAGCAGAAGTACCACTGGCCCCGGCTGGTCACAAGCCTTAAACTACTCGGACCCAGTCCAGACTAATTTCTAACACAGCATAATGATTCTCTTAAAGAGGCAGACACAGAGGCTTACTATAGTGCTCTCATGCAGACAATCAAACTACTACAGACACAGGACACCATCCTGACAGCGGGCATTAGGCAAGCCCAGGAAGACATTATAGGAACCCCTATTTGTAGGGGGGTTACACTCTTCCTTGCCTGGAAAAACTTAAGAGTCCACATCAAGTCTATACTTACTATAACATTATATAAAAGACATCACAAGACAAGATACATACATGTTTCATTGGTATACCATAACAAAAGAAAGCTGATGCATCAGTAAAAGCAAATAACTATAAGCATCACTATACCTATTCATGATAGCAATAATTTCCTGTAATAACAGTGCTTATGCATTTGTCAAACACATAACATGTTTTAAAATGATTCAACCAGATAACCACATTACTCTGGCCATTTGGATCTGTACTGTTTCCTGTATTCTAAACACCATAATTGGGGACCCATCTCTATCAGCTAAATGGTGGTTAGATGAGGTAGGGGCACCAGGTTTTGATGGGTGAACAGTTAACTTAGAAGTAGCAGAGTAGATCAATTTGGGAAGTGAGCTTTCAGAAATGTAGACTCCTTTATGGACAACATGTAAGGGGAGGTCCACAGACCTCCCAGGGGAGTCATAACTGAGATGTATCACTGATTTGGTGGCTCTTCTGGACTTTTTGGGGGGGACAGGCACAGAGCCAGGATTTTCAACACTTGCATTGGATTCTGCTCCTGTAGGGAGGGGTACCTCTGCACTGGTTGAGGGGCCCATATTGGAGGCATTTTCTGCTCCTTGCTCTGTTGACTCTGGTTCCACAACATTGTTTTCATGGGTTGGTTCTGACAAAGGCTTGTATTCATCATCCAGGGGGAATTCAATTGAATTTAAATCTTGCAACACTTGACTAATACCCTCAATATCATTTATCTCCTCATGGCTATTTGTCATAACAGGTGGGGAATCATTGCTTTCACACAATTTTGTAGTATCTGGTATGTCACCAGGGATGCTTTCTGCTTCAGGCTGTCCTTCTGGCAATTCGAACAGCTCGACCAGACACAAAGAGTCAGCTACTTCAGAAGTCATACTTTGTACCTCACTTTCAGGGGGCACAAGTTTTGAGCAGAAGGCTGGAGAGTTAGGCACTCCAGAAGGCCCAGCTTCATTTCTGCAATTGTACATGGGGTTATCTTGGAATAACTGACTTAGTTCATAAGAGGGATAATATGAATCCTCACTCTCACAGTCAGACTCAGATTTGCAGTCAGTGTCATTTTGGGCCTGCCTGGGGGAAGGCCTTGAATCCTTGACAGTGGGAGGAGGGTGAATCTGTCTCTTTTTGGCTATAGTTCTAGTTACAGGCTGGGAGGGGCAGTGTCTGGGGGTACAAAATCAATGATTACTTGACCAATAGGCAACAAATGATTCCTGTACATTGTTTTGGTGGCCCGAGGATCATTCTCAGGGTGCACTTTATATACTGGCAGATTGTCCAGCTTGCTGACAATGATACAAGGAAGATGGTGCCACCTATTAGCAATGTTATGCTTCCCATATAGTCCTAAGTTTTGTAACAGCACACATCCTCCAGGTAACAGTTCCTGAGCTTTGACACATCTGTCATGCCTTTCTTTGTTTGCCAGATTTCTTTTAGCCATCACGGTCTGCGCCAGTTGGTAGGTATGGTGTAGCTGGGCCTTTAACGTTTGAACATACTGTAAATAGTTCTCAGCTTTGACTACATCTGGGGACACCCCAAAGCAAATGTCCACAGGCAACCAGGCTTCCTGACCAAACATCAACTGGTAGGGGGAAAACCCAGTAGCATCACTCTTGGTACAATTATAAGCATGTACTAAGGTGCTGATCTGTTGGCTCCACTGGGACTTGTCTTTAGGGTGAAGTGTGCCCAGCATGTCGGGTACAGTGGTGTTCTATTAAACCATTCAGGTTGTGGATCCCCTTGAGGGTGATAAGGAGCAGTTCTGGATTTTATCACCCCCCACAGTGAAAGCATTTATTTTATCTGCCTGATTTCAAAATCTCTCCCCTGATCAGAATGAATTCTCTGAGGCGCACCATAATAGACGAAGAACTTCTACACAATGACCTTAGCTACTGTAGATGCTTTCTGATCCTTGGTGGGGTAAGCTTGGGCATACCTTGTGAAATGATCAGTTACAACAAGCACATTTCCAATGTTCTTTTGGTCAAGATCAAGACACAGGAAATCGATACACACCAGCTCCATGGGTGCACTGGTGAAGATATTGACTAATGGAGCAGCCCATTGGGGAGGGGCTTTTCTTTGAAAACAGCAGCTGCACGTTCAGATATGGGCTTCAATGTCAGCTCCCATTTTTGGCCAGTAGAATCAGGCATGGGCTAAGTCCAGGGTTCGATCACAACCTATGTCCCATTTGATTGTGGAGAGCCTGTAGAACTAATTGTTTGAAGGTGGTGGGCAACACCAGTTGCTGTTTATCAAGTTGGCCCAGGCGATTTACTGTTTCTTGATACAAGAGCTGATCACATAACTTAAGTCTGGGACCTTCTTTGAACAAGAGAGCAGTCCATGGGTCTGAAGAACGGAGTTTGGACACATCCTTACCAGCATGTAAAGCATCAAGCACAGGTCTAATCATAGGACCTTGGGTCTGGACCCACTGTATGCTGTCAGGATTGAGCTCAGGCAAAGCAGTAAGGTGCAAATCTGCAAAGTGGCAGTGGGCTGTGGAGACACAGGCTCCTGGAGGACCTAAACATTTTACTAAGCAATCAACTGTTTCAGGAGAGGAATACTCATCTTTATCAAACTTTTGACAGAGGGCTTTGATAGACTGCTCAGACAATTTCACCCAATTCACACTGGAATTTAGCCTTCTAGAGAGGGCGTCTGCATTGATGTGGTTTAGGCCTGGTCAGTATTCCACTGCATAGTCATAAGTAAAAAGCAGACAACCAGTGAAGCTCTGTGGCATCCAACTTAGCTGAGGTCCGAACATAGGTAAGAGGATTACTGTCAGTTTTGACCAGGATCTTGGCACCATAGAGATACTCATGAAATTGGTCCACCACAGCCCACTTGAGGGCAAGAAATTCAAGCTTGTGTGCCAGGTAATTTCTTTCAGAGGGTGTCAAACTCCAACTGGCAAGTGCCACAGGGTGTAGACCATCTTCATACTCTTGATACAGACTGGCTTCAAGTTCCTTTAAGCTGGCATCAGTGTGCAGTACATAGGGTTCGGTAGGGTCAGCATATGCAAGCACAGGTGCGTGGGTGAGTTGATGAATGATTTCATAGAAAGCAGCCTCACACTCAGAGGTCCACCTGGCTCCAAAAAGTTAATGTGTCTGGAAGTAAACCTTGTCTTCCTCCTTAAGGGTGCTTTTCTTATACTTTTTGTTGGTAGGGGGATAGCCTTGAGTGAGACTGAGCATAGGCCAGATAACTTTGGAATAGTCTTTTATGAATTGGCAGAAATAGCTGCCGAACCCCAAGAACCTTTGCAACTCTTTTAAGTCATTAGGCTGAGGCCAGGAGGTCAAAGACTCCACTTTGCTAGGGTTTGTCTGAATTCCATCAGCTGATACTATGTGCCCAACATATTTCACAGACATTTGAAAAAACTGACGCTTGTCTATGGACAACTTTAGTCCGAAATCCTCTAATCATCAAGGACCTTGAATAAGCGATCTTCATGTTCTTCTAAAGTCTGCCCGAACACAATGACGTCAACAAGGTACACAAGACACTCTAACAAGTTTATGTCTCCCACTGCTCATTCCATCAGCCTCTGGAAAGTGGCGGGTGCACCCCAAATACCTTGAGGCATACGTAGGAATCCATTGAAACCCAGGGGGCAGATGAAGGCTGTTTTCTCAAGGTCCTCTGGAGCCATCAGGATTTGATAGTACCCATTCCATAGGTCAAGTACTGAAAACCACTGGCCTCTGTTAAGGCAGTCTTGGATATGGGGCATGGTGTACTGTTCCAGTACAGTTCTTTGATTTAAGGTCCAGTAATCCACACACATCCTTATCAATCCATTCTTCTTGCAGACTACCACAATCGGGGAAGCATAAGGGCTTCGAGATTCTTGGATGATCCCTGCAGCCAACATCTCTTGAAGGTGCCTCTGTACATCATCTATGTCAGCCCGAGCAAGACAACGGGATCTCTCCGGAATCGCCTTTCATCATAGAGTCGGATGTGATGCTCAGCCCCAGTGACACAACCCACGACCCATTCTGTTAAAGAAAACATATGGCTCCTGTAGGACAGCTTCTGACTAATCTTATTCTTCCATTCAGCAGGGAGGGGTGACTCCCCGAAGTCGAACAAGTCAGGAGTCACCTCACCACTCTCGACAGGGCATTTCTTGCTGGGCAGTAGGGCAGTGTCTGCGCAATACACAGTGGCTAGAATACACCTTCGAGTCATTTGGATTTTCCTATCTGACAGGTTCTGGAGCTGCACTACTACTCGGTGGGCATAGGCATGGGCCCGGGCTGGTAGAATGCTGGCCTTAACCAACAGTCCCTCAGGCAGTTCCCCTCTGCTGGACATTCAAGCATAAGGATCTTGTTTTTCACATCAGTCTTGAGGCGCACTTCACCACGGATGGTGCATTGAGCATTGGGGGTAGCACTAGTGAGTCAGGATCCTTCTTCCACACTATCTCATGGGTTTGTCTTTCTCCATCTTCTAGTTTTGCATTTTCAGGTTGTAAGCTCACTTCACTGAGGCTGGGATATGCAAGGCCTGTCCGGTTCCCTTGGCTTGCTTTTCTTGGCAGAGTTGAGCTAACCGCCCGAACATGTGGGCATTTGTATCAGTCAGTAGCGGGACACCATTGTATAATCCTGTGGGTGGGCACACCAAGGCCAGGGTTTCCACTTGATCATCCACCCCTGCTACAGCCATAGGGAATGACAGCCAGAGTCCGACACATCCTAGATAGGGGTAGGGTTTTTCACTCAGTCCCCACATGTGTAGTCCTTCAAGGGGTTGCAGTGGGACATCAGATAAATGCTGGTCATACCAGTCTTGCAATACAGTAGTCACTTGTGAACCACTGTCCAACACAGCATGAGTGGAAATGCCATTTACTGTCACAGTAGTCTCCATGGAGGGGCCCACCACCTCGGACCAGTCTGGCAAGATTGATTTGGCAGACTGTCCCACAGTAGTTTTTGAGGAATAAGATTTTTTCAGTGGGCCCGGCTGAGGCTTTATTTTACTCCGATGAACCAAGTTTAGCAGTCTGGCGGTGACCCTTCACAAGTTCTCTGGGAAGGTGCAGTCCCACCGGGTGTGCCTGTCCTCCCCATATCAGTAGCAAAACACCGGGTCCTTGGGGTCTCGGTAATGGGGAGGTTCATCCCAAACTTTAGACTGATTGGGGGAAGTTCTATGGTCCCCTTTTGATTTGGACTCGGTCTCACTATCTTCATGGTCTCCCCAATGGCCAGGGGCATAAGTGGCATGGATGAGGTCTCCCACCACAGCTCTCAATTCTCTCATTTCTTCCATCAGTTGAGTCTCAACCTGGGGTTTGGGGCAATGACATGGACCACCACACCCCAGGTGAAGCCTCACTTCGGGTCTCAACTGGCATTGGTCAAGGGTGTGAGTTTCTGGCCACTTTAACTGCAGCTTATTGGCTAGCCCGCATCTCCTTTATCTCTTTAAGCTGTTCTCGTACTTGCTGGATTTGAGAGTTTTCATCTCGCTGTTCAGACCAGTCTGCAACTTGGCTGGTACGGGCAACCCTGACAGAGAACCCCCATCCCTCCTCATCGTTCTCGGCCTCTCAAATTTCTTTCATGAGCCAGCAATATTTGGGAGGGTCGGCTTTACAATCCTGGAATTTCAATTTCAGCATGAGCACACTGGAGTATCTGGCAGATCTGAGGATATGCTCCAGTCTGACTCAGTTCAGTTTGCTACCAGGTACTCCCCCTTTTCTATGGGCCCTCTGCAAGGCTTGTTCAATTCCAGTGACAAAAGAAGACAGTTTCTCATTCTTCCATTGTTTAGTGGACTTGGATTTCCACATTAAGTCCTCCCCAGATTCCTTGCTGCCAAACACCCCCTCCAAAGCAGAGAGGTACTCAGCTGCAGTGGCTTCTGGGCTAGGGGATCAAAGAAATCAGATGGCTTCCAGTGCAGGGCCCCTGAAGCTTTCCATAAGTCTTTTTCTCTTTTCTCCCCCTGAACATTGCTACTCTTAAACTAATGGATTTGTATAGTCCAGCCAGGTTTCCAAATCATCCTCCCCCACTGGCATGGGCACTGCACCAGAGAACAATCTTTGCCTGCAATAGGAGTCCAGGTGTACAGATGGTATCACTGTGGGGGAGGTGACAACAGGGGATGTTCTAGGAGTAGACAGAGATGCCAGGGGAGACTGTAAGGGAGTGATCTTCCCCAAAATGTCCAACATTTTTAACAATTCCTTGGCTGTTCACCCTTCAGTAACTAACAACCTTAACAGTGTGTCCTTAAACCCTTCCACTTTCGGGGATCCCCCAGGAGAAGATGGGTCACTAGGTAAATGGATAACTCGCCACCCCTTCTGGGACCCTTCAGGCAGGATAGTAGGGGGTACTTTTTCAGGGTCTATGGGGAGGCTACATGAGAGGAGGGCCACCAGGTTTTGATCTAACAGATCTGAGTCCCGCCCCCTCACTTCTACCTTCCCCAAACATTTAACTTTCCCCACAGTTTCTACAATTGTATCATTAGTGGTCCCTAATGGGACATCAAGTAGCAATATGGCATGTCGGGGATCTACCCCCTCGGCTTTACTCCACCCAATCATGCAATGCACAACCAGCTTGTGGGGAGCAATCTTAAACTTGGGTGTAGTAAGCGCCTCCATTTCTGGCGAAATGTTGTATTCCTGGGTTGTAGTTCCCACTTCTGACCACTAGAGGATGCAAATCCCAGAGGTGCCTCCAAGATGCAACCCCTAGGTGGTGCTATCCTATGGGCTACTACCCCTGCCTGTGTGACTATGCATAGGTTGAGGGGCCCGAGCTCGGTGAACGGGTGCCTCCACCTTGAAGTATAGTTTTGGGGTAGCGTAACTGCTGTTGGTATAGCCCTCCGGGATGCTATATCTACCCACCAACCCTTCTAGTGGCCTACACAGATCAACAAAATAACATTCACATATACCATATGATAACAACACTGAACCCACACTCTCTGCACTTACCACCAGGGCTGGATCCACTGCAAATGCCTTGGAGACCCCCTGTAAAACAAGACCAGTGATGTAATAATTCAATGGCAGTATAATTTCCCCACCAAGAAGGTACACACTAGCCAGGTTAACTGTAGAAAAACCAAAATCTGATTTATTCAGGGGGATTTGAACAAGGGTGGGGCAGGAATCTAGCAGATGATTATTAGATCTGATTAATTCGGGCTGAACATGCATGTACAGGGAGTCTCTTGTATTCAGTCACACAACCCTGGGTATCCAGTTGTCAAGCAGGCTAGCCTGAAGTATTGCCCGGGGTAGGCCGGCATTGCAGCTGTTGTTGGGGCCCTTAGGAAAGAAAACAATTAGCATGCACATCAACCCAAAATTTGTAATCTGGAGCCAGATGGCTCAGTTCGTTGTAATAAACCCAAACAAGTAAATCAGATGACACACAATGATTGCAGCTTTGTTGCAGGGAGCTACCCTGTTTAGTACTCATGCTATTGTGAAAGTGTGCTGTTAAACCTCCAAATAGCTGTCTAATTCTGTTTCACAAGTCTACTGCAGTAGCACTCTCTGAATATCTTTACTGTCCTTTCCCTTACTTTCCCCTTTTTAATTCCCTTTTTCCGGGCAGGCCACCTGGATAAGAGGTCCTTTCTATCACTTTCATTTCATTAAAAAGACAGGTATGGAGCTTCAGTACCACCACCACCCCCCCATGATAGGCTACAGTGTATAGACCTTGGGACCAATATTCAAACTGTGCCATTCTGTGGCGCAAGCCCTTCCGCTGCTCAAAAAAGTTGCGCAGGGGTGTGGCCAGGGCGATATTCAATGGAGTTGCGTTATTGAGCAACTCCTTTGAATATAGCCCCCTGGCCACAGCCACTGTGCATGGTGCAGTGGAACTTGCGCCACCGCAAGTGGTCAGAGTGGAGCATTCAGATGCGGTGGCACAAGTTCCATTGCACCATGTGCAAATCTGCGATATTCAAAAGGTGACATGCAAATGGGGTCATAATTTATGCAAGGCGCATGGGGGGCCATTTGCATCTAATTACGGCCCCATTTGTATGCCATCAGCATGGAAGTGCGCCGATCCTCGAAGACTTGCTCCTGGCGCCCTGCCAAGCAGCAGCCATCGGGGACTGACGCCCCCTGCAGCCCGATCGGGCATAACGTGAGTTTAAACCTCCCCACTAGCCCGATCGCGGGCATAACGTATGAAACCCTCCGACTCAGCCCGATCAAGGGCATAAGTATGAAACCCCCGACTAGCCTGATCACGGGCATAACAATATGAAACCCCCACTAGCCCAATTGCGGGCATAATGGCACCCCAAAGACCAATATCCCTGGTGGTCCAGTGGACCGCGAAGCCTGACAGCGGGCATAAGTTCAAACCTACCCCCAAGTCCAATATCACTGGTGATCTAGTGGCTCCCCACCCCACCACCCACGGGCCCCACCCGCTCCCCCATCAGCGGCGGGCGGCAGCACCCCACCACCTGCCGCCCCACCGTCCGCCGACTGACAGCTCGGTAGGGCTGCACGCCCATTGGTTCAGAGCAAGAGCCAATGGGCGTGCAGCCCATACCGTACAAGGCAGTCCAGATATGTGAATGAATGAATTCATAGGGGCTGTTCTGTCTCAAATAGTAAATGGAGATGAACATCCAGTGATATACCTGAGCCGTAAGCTGCAAGAGAGAGAGACAAGATATTCAGCCATAGAAAAGGAATGTCTGGCTATCAAGTGGGCCATTGAAGCCCTCAAGTTTTACCTGTGGGGCTCAGAATTTGAGGTTTTAACTGACCACAACCCTCTTTGTTGGCTTCATAACATGAAGGATAAAAAACCCAAGAATAATGCGGTGGTACTTGGCCTTACAGCCTTATAGGTTCACAGTACACCACCGACCTGGGACAGCGAATAAGAATGCTGATTTTATGTCCCGATATGGGGCAGAACAAAATACATATGCAGACCTTGGGGAATTTGAAAGTAGTAAGAAGGATTAGGAATAACACTTTCATGTGTGTATTATTTAATAAGGGTCCCCGAGGTGGAGCTTTGGGAGTGGGTGAGCTAAAGCTCCATCTCTCCCTTTTTAAGCGTGAGAGATCTGTTAATTTTGCATAAGACTTGGTAGTTAGAAAACTATGGGATAGAAGTAGGAAAATGTACCCCCTATAGTTTCCTCTTAAGTGGGGAGGAAATGTGAAAGTGTGCTGTTAAACCTCCAAATACCTGTCTAATTCTGTTTCACAAGTCTACTGCAGTAGCACTCTCTGAATATCTTTACTGTCCTTTCCCTTACTTTCCCCTTTTTAATTCCCTTTTTCCAGGCAGGCCACCTGGATAAGAGGCCTTTTCTATCACTTTCATTTCATTAAAAAGACAGGTATGGAGCTTCAGTATCCCCCCCATGATAGGCTACAGTGTATAGACCTAGAGTTTAGCGTATTTGGGCTAGTAGTTCCTCTTTTCATGTTTAAGCAATGCCCAGGAGACAAATGTGTATGCCAAATATAGGGGAATTCTCCTCACAGTGCAAGCACTTAGTTTATTTAGGCAGACAAGAAAAATAAAGATAGTAAAAAGATTCAGAGTCTGCCTGCTGGTCACCCAATCCCTTAGTGTGTTGTTGTAAGGTTCCTAGATATGCCTTAGCAACACTATTTTGACCCAAAACAGTTTACTTTTCCTTACTGTTTAACTTTATTATTATTGGTAGGTGACATGGAAGGCAATATGCCAGCAGCACAAATGGTTTTAAACATAAGCAAATTTGAAATGAAAGGGACTGCTTTTGTTTGCTTTGTGCTGCAATGTGTTTAGCTACTCCCAAAAGAAACTTCTAAACAAAAATGTGCAGTATTTCAGATATTGTAAGATAAATGAGGACTCTTTCAGTTTTACTCCCTTTCATAGCAGTCTGGCTCCTGTTAATATTAAAGAGTGAAGCTTACCAGATAATGGGTATTCAGGCCTTTAGCCAGAGGTAATCCTTACAGCCATTTTGCACTTGTTGCTCTTGCTGTTTCCCTAGGAGGCAGCCGGCCCATTTCTCACTATAGTTATACTGTGGATAGGTTGAGGAAGGGGCTAAACTTGGCAAGAGTACTGTTTTTAGTAAAAACTGTATTGTATTTCATTTCAGGGATGTCGATGTTTTGTAATAAAGATATACTGAATGTTCCTTTACTTAGAATGAAATAAAAGTGTTTTATAAATGAAAATCTGTATTGAAGAGTATAGGGGGCGGAGTCTGAAGTGATCACCTGATGATTCCCTAGGATAAAAGGAGACTCATTCTTGTGATACCTTCAGATTCATTTTGGGATCAGCCAGTACTGGTCCATCTGGGAGTCTGCACTTACAGACTAAGATAATTGAAATCCCAGGCGGCCTTTTCGTTTGCTGATATTGCCTGTGGAAATATTCATTTATTTTTGTACCTTTTATGTTTCTTTCTGTATTCCTGCAAAGTTAATAGTTTTATATTTTCTTTTTGCTGTTACTTTAATAAAGCTTTAGGCTTGGCAATTTTTTTTTTTTTAGCCTTGCTACATTACCTTTTTGTGTCAGTGTCCATCATTACACCCATAACCTATGACAGCTACCCAGACCAGGAAGCAGGACTGATGAGATGAAGACCTCTGGATGTTGTACTGGACTGCCTGCGGAAGCAGGGCCTACATGACTCACCATGGTGGTCATTACCTGTTCGATGGTGTTGAGCAGGGAGCTGAATCCCCAAGCAATTCCTTTAATCAGAAATGCCTCTGTGATGGGAGTGGCAGTCTAGGCCGAGATGGCAGGGCCCAGACCAGAACAGGCAGTTTGGATTTAGTCCATGACAACTGCTGGAGCAGCTTCCAACTAGCATAACATACACAATAGCGGGGAAACAGATCGCGACCCAAACTACACATTCAGTACACTTATAAACAACACAACTATTAGCCACAATTCGGATAAAGTCCATTTGCAATTCAGCAGGGTTTCTGCACAAACCTTTCGTTCTGAGGCTCACTTTGATACATGACAGGCCGATCGCTTCTGGAGCAAGTCTTTGGTCCACTTGCAGGCAATGATTACACACTCTTTCTTCAGACTTCAGGTCTCAATCAAGATGATCGGATTTAAGTCCAGTTTTACTCTCACAGACTTCTTCACAACTGGAAGATGGTGACAGGCAGGTCAGACACAACCTTCCCTCCAATTCTCCCTGCTCCTATGCAGGAGCAGCTGCTCAAATGGCTCGAGCTGTTCACTCTCCTCCGACGACTCTCAACTGACTCATTGCTGCAGGCAGCTCTGGGCTTTCATAGTAATCCAAAAGGTTTGGTTGGCTGATGAAACTGTCTGTCACAGTAAAGACTCCCCTTCCAGGTCCATTTAGGTGCCAAACCTTAAAAACTACAATTCCTACAGATTTCCCTACCACAACGCCTCCGGGGACAGTCTCCATTTTAGGTCCCCTGAGGTTCCAATTGGTCCAAACTGGCAATCCAGAACTGAGATGGTGGCTCCTATCCAAATGTTCGTGCTGCAAATGAAAGCAGGTTAGACAACTCCTATATTATTACCACCACAACAGATAAACAGTAAATAATCACAGTTCCTAAATGGGCTTCCTCTGTGCACTTGGCAACTGCAGAATGGAGCAGAAATACCACTCACCCGGCTGGTCATGAGCCTTAAACCACTCAGACTCAGTCCAGACTAATTTCTAACACAGCATAATGATTCTCTTAAAGAGACAGGCATGGAGTCTTACAATAGCGCTCTCATGCAGACAATCAAACTACTACAGACACAGGGCACCATCCTGACAGTAGCCATTAGGCAAGCCCAGGAAGACATTATAGGAACCCCTATTTGTAGGGGGTTACAATAGTACTGTGGTTTAGGGCACTGAGCTGCAAACCTGGAGACCTAGGTTTGAATCCCACAGCCCCTACTTGCATACTGTGTGACCCTGAGCAAGTCACCTAACTTTCCTGTGCTCCCAAGTCGCACGTGGAAAGAAGCTTCAACTTAGTATGCCTTTCCTGGTTAAACAATCCCCCTCCCCCCCCAAAAAACATCAGTTAAAAATCTCTTTCACTGATTATTCATGGAATCAAAAATCCTGTTTGACAAGTCCACACCACCAAACATCCTTTTTAAATTACTGTACTTCACCCTTCTTGTTAAGACAAAGACCAATGAAACACAAATAGCAGAGTATTCAACAAACAAAATAAGAACATACAAACATAAGAAATATGCCGTCTGCAAAAGGCCATAAGGTCTATCTTTTCTGCTCATAGAGCAGATCTCTCAGTGATTACTGAGGGCTCTGCCCCCCCCCCCATTTGGAGGTTCCTCTTCCCCAATAAAAATCCACCACCCTATACTTATGCTTTTAATTGCAACCCTCCTCTTTACTTTGTTCCAACCCCTCTTAAAGCTGTTCACTGTCTTCAGGGATACCACCTCATCTGGTAACTCGTTCCACTTAGCTATCATCCTTTCTGTGAGAAAGTGCCTCCTCATTTCCCTCTTGAATTGTCCTCCCACAAGTTTGAGGCAGTATCCTTTAGTGGTTTTGTTACTGCTAAGGCAGAACAGACCGTTAAACTTCACCTTATTAATAACCCAGAGTTATTTAAATGTTTCAGTCATGTCTCCCTTCTCCCTCCAGTCATCCAGGGAGTACATGTTTAGGTCTCTGAGTCTCTCTTTATACTTCCTACCGTGCTGACCATGGATTATTTTAGTTGCCCTCCTCTGGGCAGTTTCCAGATGATTGATGCCTTTTCTAACGTATGGGCACCTGTACTGCACACTGTACTCCAGGTGTGGATGCACCGAAGGACCAGGGATCTGTACAGCAGTAGAATGACCTCTGCCTTCCTGCTAGTTATTCCTCTAGCTATGCAGCCCAACATTATATTTGCTTTTGTTGCTGCCTTCCTGCACTGTACTGAGAGTTATGGGTCACATGAGATGATTACCCCCAAATCATTCTTCTCCTCTGACTTAGTATCCTGCATACCTCCCAGGTAATATTTGGTCTTTGGGTTCTTTGCCCCCAAGTGCATGACTTTTCACTCCCTGGTATAGAACCCCAATAGCCAAACACTTGACCACCTTTCACTGGCTACATCTTTCCTGAGATCCTGCATTCCCTCCTCTGTGTGCACCCTCCCAGAGAGTGGTGTCATCTGCATACAGGCAGATCTTACCCTTGACTCTGACTGCTACACCACTAATAAATATGTTAAACAACACTGGATCAAGCACCAAACCCTGTGAGACCTTGCTGGTGACTGCTGTAGCTCCTGAGAATCCCCCTCCCAACCACTACCCTCTGACCCCTGTCCTGTAACCAGTTTTGTACCAAGATCTTTAGCTTTACTCCTAGACCCTCATATCCTCTAGCTTTCTGTTTAAGTTCCTATAGGGAACAGAGTCAAAGGCCTTACTAAAATCCAGATACAGGAGGTCCATAGCCTGGTCATTATCCATTGTTTTGGTCTCCCAATCAAGAGATCAGTCAGGTTTGTTTGACGGGATCACACCACCACAAATCCATGTGGCCTCTCATCCTGTAGCCCATTATTCTCAAGAAAGCACACCAGTTTTTCCTTCAGTATGGTCTCCATAAGCATGCCTACTATTGAGGTCAGACTAACTGGCCTGTAAATGCCAGGTTTATCCCTCAGCCCACGTTTGTGGAACAGCACTATGTGTGCTGTTCCACAGTCTAAGGGTACCTCCCCTAACACCAGTGAGCTGTTAAACAGGTCTCTCAGGGGACCAACTAGCACATCTGCCAACTCCTTCAGCACCCTAGGATGAATACCATATGGGTCTGGGGACTTGTTCACTTTCAGGGCCGTTAAAGTAGTAGTCCACCCAAAATTTGCAAAAACATATGTTGTGCAGAGTGTTTTGATTTGTGTGTGAAGTCCTAGTGTGTCCTTCTCTCTGTCTGCTATTAGGAGTTTTTCCTAAATTAGCCTTCTAGCTTTATGGTAGTTTTACGACCCTGGGGATCTCTATCTGATAACTTAATTGCATTTTTTGTTCCTACAATGCATCCTGACTCATGTGACAGTGATGTAGCAGAGACCATAAATTCAGCAGAAAGCACTGCTTTACAATCAGTTCACAGCAGTAGAGATGGCTATATTTTAAAATCTATACAGAGTTAAGCTTTGTGACTACCCTCATCATAAAGGTCTTTCTGTCCTGAACATCTTTGCTGCTGGTCAAGTCAGTGCAGCTTGTAAAGTTTCCAAGATATTTAATTTGTTTGATATGTGTGTGCTGAATCTTTGGTCTCTGCTACATTACTGTCACATGAGACTGGATGCATTGTGGGAACAAGGAATGCAATAAGTTAGCTCAGATGGAGATTCCCAGGGGTCGTAAAACTACCATAAAGCTAGCAGGCTAATTTAGGAAAAACTCCTAATAGCAGACAGAGAGAAGGACACACTAGGACTTCACACACAAAGCAAAACACTCTGCACAGCATATGTTTTTGCAAATTTTGGGTGGACTACTCCTTTAAACCCTTCCTTATCCTACCCACACCAATATCCCTTTCTTCCCTTGAGGCATTGGACCATCTTTCTCCCTGGTGAAGATTGACCAAAAAATACATATTTAGTACTTCTGCTCTCTCTTCACTACCTTTCGCCCCCTCCCTTTTTTTTTATTTGACAGTCCCATATTTCGTATCCCTTTTCTCCCTCATATGTTAAAAGAAAGTTTTCTCCTTCTTTTTCACCCCCCTCTGCTAGTTGTAGCTCCTTTCAGGCTTTGGCCAGCCGGACTTCTCTGCCTGCCACCCTAGGCATAACACTGTACTCCTCTGTTTTTCTCTTTCTTGGTCCTTTGAATTTCTTGAAAGCTGATCTTTTGTCCCTCACTGCCTGACAAACCTGTCTATCAAATCACCTGGGCTTTTTGTCCTTGGACATTTTACTTTTCAGTTTTGCACAGTCATTAGAGGCTGCCATCAGCCCCCCTTGATTATGCACCATTTCTGGTCCACCCCATCTCTTCTCTGATACTAGCAAGGTGCCCACTTAGAATCTCTCCCATCCTCTTGTAGTCTGCCTTCCTAAAATCTAATACTCTGGTTTTGGTGTTACTTTTTTTTCCCTTCTCCATGTCAAGATACATCCACACTGTGTAGTGGTCACTCCCACCCAGGGGTCTTTCACTCTCACCTCTTGAACATGTGCTCCATTTGTCAGCACTACATCAAGGATGGCTCTCTCCCTGGAGGGTTTCATAACACAGTGTGTCAGGAACACACTCTGAAATGCATCCAGCATCACCTGCAGCCTGGTACAAGAAGTAGCCAGGATCATCCAAGCCACACTAGGCAGATTGAAGTCCCCCTTAATCATCATCTCCCCCTTGCTTTCCATCTCTACCATTTCAGACCACAGTTCCCTGTACAACTTCTCTTCCAGGTCTGGCAGTCTGTATACCACCCCCAGCTTTAGTTTTCTCCCTTTTGAGGTTTGTACATGCACCCACAACACCTTGATCCTCTCCCGTCTCCTCCTCCTCCCTTATATACCATGCAACTCCCCTACTTCTCCCCACCCCCTGTCCCTTCTATATAGTTTGTACCTTGGGAATCAGAAGTCCCAGTCATGGTTCGGCATGGCCCAAGTCTCTGTGATGGCTGCCATGTCCACCTCCCCCTCAGCAATCAGCACTTATAGCATAACCATTTTGTTTCCCAGGCTCTGTGCATTTAGGGATGTCACTTTCCTCCATGACACCTTCCTCTCTCCTCCCCTAGTCCATCTGTCCCTCCCTCATCTCTTCTCATATCCATCACTAACACACCCCCATCCCACTCTTACATCCCCATCACCCTTCCTCTGTCTCCTCCCCTCCCCCTGCCCTCCTTCCCATCAGGAACTTACCTCCACCCCTACTGTTAGCAGCCCCCTCATCCCATAGACTGATACCACTAAAACCTTCGCTGATTTGGGGGGCCTGTTGGTCCCCACTTCCTGCTGACTAAGGTTCTATGGCCCTTGCTACCCACTATCAGCTTAAATTAAGGGCACTACTAATATAATCCCCCATCTTTCCCTTCAGCACCCTTGTGCCTTCCCTACTGAGATGCAGCCCATCTAGTGCATACAGAATCTTATTTTCCCATGTTCCCTCCCAACATCTTATGCAGCCATAATTCTCCTCCCTGCCCCACTCTCTCAGCCATAAGATGAAGTCTGCAATCCTCCTTTTTTCTGGCAGTATTAGCCTTGGGTAATGGCAACACATCAGACAAGGCCACAGATTGAGCCACACCCCTGCATATTTTCCCCATTTTCTTAAATCCTCCTTGTATCATCCTCCTCCCCCCCCACATTTGGTAACATCATTTGTCCCTAGGTGGGCAATTATGTGAGGTTCCCCCATTCCCTATGTATGCTTACCTACCAGTGAGCCTACCTACTCCGCTGTTATCTCTGGCATACACACTATCTTCCTGCTGGTGACTTGATTCTCTTTAATTCCCCACCTCACCCTTTTTACAATGGAGTCTCCCAAAATCACCACTTTCCCCCATCAGCTTCCCTTGTGCTTACTCCCCCCTCTCCAGGCATCTCTTCCCCTCCCTCCGTCCATCTGTTATCTACTTCTCCTCCCTCCCTCCCTCCCTTTCTTCCTGCCTTCTCCCGAGACTCCTTTCACCTTCTTGCCAGCTCTCCCTGCTTCCTTCCTCTTTCCTTTCCAGCCATCCCCCCTTGATCTTCTTGATTGTTCAACCTCTCACAATCACCCCCTTACATGACCACTCACCTTCAACTTCTCACCTACTCTTACTGTGTCACCTCTGTCCCCCTTCTCACCCCCTTTGACAATCTTTCCTTGCGTTATTTCCCTGCATCAATTCCCTTCCCCCACTGTATACTGGAATCCACCACATTATCCTTAGTCAGTTGATGAAATCTATTCCATACCAGTACCACTGGCAATGTTCCCATCTTAATTCTCACCCTTTTGCCTTCCCCCTCTCCTCCTGCCATTGTCCACCCACCCTCCCTTGGCTTCCTCACTCCTTGGGGAAGAGGCACCCAGGGAACCTGTGTCTCCTCCCCCTCCATCCTTATCCCACCTCGCTAGCCCCACTACCCTGGAAACATCTCTGCTCTTCCCTGGCTCCTCTGTGTCTTCCTCTTTCAAGTAGCACTCTTATGCACCATCTAAGTTGCCTGACCTCTGCCTCAGCTGACATAAGTTCCTACATACTGGGCAACCTTCTAACTCCCATAGTGTACCCATGAACACTGCTGCCCCACACCCTTTGCAACAAACAGTCCTGCTTTCCAACACCTGTCTTCCCAGAATGCCTCTTTCCCTGCAATTTCCTTCCAATGTCTACTCTACAAACCACTGCCAAGACTCTTTACTATATTCCTGCCTCAGCTAGGGATTAGCTACAGCCCCTTATGCACCCAATTCATATTCCTATTCCTACCCAGACAGAGATTAACTACATTACCTTATAAAACTCTTATGTAGCCCTATCCTAGATAGGATGTAGATATGTATCTGCTATCCTTTGCTAACCCTTTGTCAGACTCAATACTTTATATTAAACATCCTATACCGTGTTACCCTTATTCAAGTAAGTTTATTTATTTTACCAGGTTAAAGTTCCATTGAGCAAACTCATTTTCAAGGAGCTCCTGGTTAGAACAGTTGAATACATACAGTTGAAATAGATGCAGTACAATAAGCAGTGATACAAGACACAGAACAGGAAAAAACAGCACAATATCATATATACAAAATAATAGTAAAGTCAAAACATACTAGGCGGGATATTCAGAAGGGTTGCGCATGGTGCAACACAGTTGCGCCATGCGCAACCACTGATGCGTTCTGGCACGATATTCAAATGGGGATTGAACCTGGCACAAATCCTGATGCTCCGGAGCGCATCAGTAATGTATGCGGCGCAGGTGGGGGGGGGCGTGCCCATGCATGCTTCGCACATCCCGATATTCAGCCCGGGATTTGCTGAGCCCATTCATGCAACCCCTACCTGCGCTGCACACAGATGAGCCAAAAAAAAAGGAAGAACAGCTGGCCACCCACAGGTGAGCTGCCGTATTGCAGGGCGCGACACAGCAGCTGCCACCTGTGGGTGGCCACCCGAGCTCTGGCTGCACCTTCGTGACGGCGCCCCTCTATTCACGATCATGAGCATACGTAGGAAATGGATAGTCCTACATCTCTGGTGGTCCAGTGGACCACTCGCAGCCTGATCGCGGGCATATGTAGAGTAATATAAATGTCCTATATCCCTGGTGGTCCAGTGGACTGCTCGCAGCCTGATCGCGGGCATATGTAGAGTAATATAAATGTCCTATATCCCTGGTGGTCCTGTGGACCACTGCCTTCCGATCGGGCATCAGTAAAACATAATGCAGCACCAGTCAACCCTGGTGGTTTAGCGGTACCCCTCCCCACCCGCCCGACTGAGCCCCACCGCCCGCTCCCCGGGTCAGTGGCAGGCGGCAGCTCCCACCGCACGCTGCGCCCGCCCGACTGACACCTCCACGGTAGGCTGTACACCCATTGGTCCACAGCATGAGCCAATGGGCATGTAGCTCATATCAGCATTACAAGTCCAGATATGTGAATGGATCCATTCACATATCTGAACTGTGTAGTGGTACAGGCTGCACGCCCAGTGGCTCACGCTATGGACCAATGGGCGTACAGCCCTACCATATGGCATCAGTTGGCTGGCTGCAAGGCGGCAACCAGATGGGGAGCTGCTGCCCGCCGCTGACCGGGGGGGGCGGGGCGGTGGGGCTCAGTGGGCAGGTTGGGAGGGAGGTACCACTAGACCACCAGGGTTGGATTGGTGTTGCATTATGTTTTTACTGACACCTGCGACTGGGCTGCGAGCGGTCCACTGGACCACCAAGGATATAGGACATTTATATTACTCTACACATGCCCGCAATTGGGCATTGGGGCACTTTGCCGCGATGTGCAGGGGGCGTTGGTCCCCGATGGCTGCAGCCTGGCAGAGCGCCAGGTGCACTGCATCCGGGATCAGCGCACCTGCATGCAAATGGGGCCATATTGACATGCAATGGACCCACGGCGCCTTTGCATACATTATGGCCCCATTTGCATGTGCATCTCTATGAATATCATGTTGTTGTGCCCAGCACAATGGAACTTGCACTAGCGCATCCCCCTGCTCCACTCTGGCCACTTGCGCTGGCGCAGTGCCACTGCGCCATGTGCACTGTGGGTGGCCAAGGTGCGATATTCAACGATGCTGTGCCATGGCGCAGCTCCGTTGAATGTCACCCTGTCAACGCCCCTGCACAGCCAAGTTGCACTGTGCCCAGGCTTGTGCCACAGCCTGGTGCAGTCTGAATATCCGGCCCACTGTATTTCTACATTTGCAAGGTACTATAAGGATTTGTGCATATTGAACAGTGCGCCATCCGTGATACCGGCACAACTAGTATGTTGCAATTAGTCATTGTCACATAGTGAAAATTTAGTAGGTAATCTAGGTTTCTATATGCTGTAGTCAGTTATAGAAACATAGACTTTGATGGCAGATAAGGACCACTTGGCCCACCCAGTCTGCCCATTTCCCTACCTACCGGATACGCTGCAGATTCTAGTTAACCAACAGCCTACTTCCTGCAACCCCCCACTACAATTGCCTTGTGTCTGTCCCATGCATGTTTGAATTCCCCCACTGTTTTAGGCTCCAACAATCCTCCCCAGGAAGGCAGTTCCACACATCCACCACTCTCTGTGAAAAAGATTTTCTCATTACCCTGAGCCGCCCCTCTATCTTTAAATTGTGTCCCTTGTTCTTACACATATCTTTTCTGAAAGATGCTACCCTCCTGACTTTGTTGATTCCCTTGAGGTACTTGAACATTTCTATCAAGTCCCCCGTCCCTCCTTTCATCAAGAGTATACATATTAAGCTCTCTCAGTCTCTCTTCATATGGTTTCTGCTGCAGACCTTGCACCATTTTAGTTGCCCTCCTCTGGACTGCTTCCATCCTGTCTATGTCCTTGCGTAGATGAGGTCTCCAAAACTGCACACAGTACTCCAGATGGGGTCTCACCAACTGTCTGTATAGAGGGATAACCACTTCCCTTTTTCTACTTGTGATGCCCTTCCTATGCATCCCAGTATCCCCTGGCTCTCCTCACTGACTTCTCACATTGCTTACCCACCTTTAGATCATCCGATATGACTACCCCCAAGTCCCGCTCCATTTTTGTTGTTGTGAGTACCTCCCCTGCCATTGTGTACTCTTCTCCTGGGTTTTTGTTTCCCAGGTGCATTACTTTGCATTCCTTTGCATTGAATCTAAGTTGCCATATGTCTGACCATTCCTCCAACCTTGCCAAGTCCCTTCTCATCCTTTCTAGCCCCCTTGTGTATCAACTCTGTTACAGATCTTTGTATCATCTGCAAAGAGGCATACCTTTCCCTCCAGACCCTCTGCAATGTCACCTATAAAGATGTTAAAGAGGACTGGACCCAGTACTGAGCCCTGAGGTACTCCACTAGTGACCCTCCTTTCTTCGGAATGTGTGCCACTCACTATTACCTTCTGTGTCCTGTTGTGCAGCCAGTTTGCAACCCAGGCTACCACCCTGGGACCCATTCCCAAGCTGGCTCACTTGTCCCTTAATATTTTACTATAGTGCCCTGTTGTTGGCGTGCCACCATTATGGCATAGTCATTCTTGACTTAGTGTGTCTTATTGCAAGTGCACATTTCAGGACAGTTGCTAGTGATGAGTGATTTGAAGAACTTTATTCCAACCACGTCATTAATCTTTAGTGCGCTCTGGAGCTTGTTCTAGGCAGCCGGCACTGCGATGCTAATTGCAGATGCACCGTAATTGGTTGAGTATGAAGGTGTGTCTAGCAGAAGGATATTGCTCTTCTTTAGTGAATAAGAGCAGATGGCTTTTTTGTATAGATTTAAAATACATCCTTGTAGGTCATTTGCTAGCGCCTTATGTGCCCATCTGTAGAGATTATATAGCTTTCTTTTGGCCAATGAGGTCCACCCAACTGCAGCGTACAGGTTACAGTGGTGTATTAATGGTGGCAAGTTCATGACAAATCTCAATGCCCTATGGTACAGTACATTGAGTTTATCTAGGCAAGTGGTAGTGCAATGGTTATAAATGATGCCTGTGTAGCCTATCGTTGGTAGAAATGTAGCTTGCACCAGGCACGCATTGATGTTCAGTGGGAAACAATGCCAATATCTATAATAGAATCTCAATATGACCCTCAGCTTTTTGCAGATTGCATCAACAGTATGTGCTCTGAGAAGGATCATTTACTGTTGAGCCATACTTCTAGATATTTATATTTTGTGACTACTTCGAGATGCTCATCAAGCAGTGTACTGATGTGCGGGGGGGGGGAGGCATGCTTTGACCTAGTGTTGGCAAACCACATTGCCTTGGTTTTGCCAGTATTAAGTAGGAGTCTAGCTCTGAAGAGGTTCTTTTGCAATTCGTTGAAGGCCTCCTGCAAGTCTGAGTGTGTTTCTGCCATATTGGGACATGAGGTGTATAGTACCGTGTCTCAACTCAACTCAACTTTATTGATAAAAAGCACAATTCACCAAATCATCAAAGCGCTTGTACAATTTAAAATTCTAAAATTAACAATAGCACTACATAATAAAATACATATCTACTTCAGCAACTCGTCCAAACTCAGAAAAGGCAAGATTGAAAAGATGTGTCTTTAATGCAGATTTAAAACTCTCCACAGTCAAGTACTAGCTTATCCGATGAGGTAGAGAGTTCCACAGGGTAGGTACTACAAACACAAATGCCCTAGCACCCGAGGACTTCAAACGAACCCTGGGACCCACTAGCAATTCCTCATCAGCAGAGCGGAGTGGGCAGGGGTGCAGTAGGAGTGGAGAAGATCTTGCAGATAACATGGTCCCTGTCCGTGTAGGGCTTTGCAGGTCAGCAAACCAACTTTGAAGGTGATCTGCCACTGGATAGACAGCCAGTGCAGGCCACGGAGCACAGGTGTGACATGGCAAGATCAAGGTAAACCAGTCAATAACCTGGCAGTCACATTCTACACCAGCTGCTAGCGGCGGATATCAATCCCAGGTAGCCCTAGGTATAGGGAGTTGCAGTAGTCAAGGCAGGAGGTCACAAAGGTGTGGACCAATGTTGGAAGGATGTCAGGCAGGGCCAGGTGCTTAATCTGGGTGATATTCCTCAGATGGTAAAATGAGGTCTTGACAACGTCAGTGTAGAAGTATAATTTTGCATTTTTTTATATTCTGACTCAGATTGTTAGTGCATATTGTGAAGAACAATGGCACTAGTACTGATCTCTGGGGTATGCCTTTGGATATTGTAGTATTTGTCAATTGAAGGCCCTCCACTTTGACTTTGCTGTAGGTGTCCAGACAAATAATTGTGTACCCTTAACACAGCTGATGTTGAGAAGCCAATATCTTGCAGGCTGTCTATCACTGTAGTGTGGTCAACTGTGTTGAAAGCCTCACCAATATCAAAAATATGTTGTAGGTGCCATATGCACGCACTACTTGCTTATGATCTATGTTCCACAGCCAACCGTTCATAACCTTGGCTAGTGCGATTGTGGTATTATGTTTGGGTATGAATCCTGAAGGGGTGATAAAGTGTTCTTGTTCTCAAAATATTCCCTTATTTGATTGTTTATTAGTTTTTCCAACATCTTGGCTAGTACTGGCAGGATTTAGATAGGTCTATAATTGTTTAATAGACTAGTGTCACCCGAATTGTGTAGAGGGATGATGTTGGCCATTTTCTAGCTGGTTGGTAATTCACTGCTGCCTAATGACAGGTTGAAGAGATGAGTTATTGGTGTTGTGAGCTGCCTGTAGCTTGTCTTTAGGAAGGTCAGTTCGAGACCATCTGTTCCTGTGCTTTTTATTACATATATCTGCAGTAGTAATTCCTCCATTTGTTTGAAAGTTACTGGCTGCAAGTTGAAGGTATTAGTTGGGCGGTGTTTAGTCGCGAGTGATACCTGGTAGCTTGCAGCTATACTTGTCAAAAGCTGACCCCGTAGCTGCAAAATGGCTGTTCATTGCCTCTATTATGAGTTGTTTGTTTGTTAATTCTTTATAGTGGGTGACAATTTTTGGCAGTAGAGGTGGAGGATGTAACACCCTCGAGTGATTTCTCTAGGTTCCAAAACTGGTAGGCATCCTTTTTGCTGTTTTCCAAGGATTTACAATGATATTTGGCTTTTGTGTCCCTGATTAGTTTTATGTACATTTTCTTCTCTTCTGAAAACTGACCAATCCTCCTCTGATTTTGTTTGTCTGGCTTTGGTCCAGCACCTGCCTCTCTCCTTTAGAGCATCCTTAATCTCTTTGTTGAACCAGAGGGAGGTAACTTTTTTGACCCTTCTTTTCTGCAGTGGTACATGCTAGTTTATAACATCCATGACATTACATTTGAATATTTCTGCCGTGCCATGTACCATTGGTTCCAGAAAAAAGCTCTGCCACCTAATAATGGCTAAGTCACTTATAAATTTTGAACTATTGCATATTTTGAGGTACCTTTTATATAAGTATTTGATCTGCGATGTATGGGACTTGAAACCTCTGACACATGCCACAACATTGTGCTCGCTTATATCATTGTGGAACACCATTGTGACAGTTATCTGGTGAGGTCTGTTTGTAATTATTAGATCCAGGAGTGATGTATTCGCTGGGTTCTTTGGGTTTGGTCTGGTGGGTTCTGTTATGAATTGACATTTTAAACACACTCCGTTAAACTTTTAAACCCTTCAGCCTCAAGGCATCAGTACTATAACAGAACTAAAATAATAGTAATAATGTGAATTATACCATTACTTAAGTAACTATGCCAGGTTTCCATTCCCTTTGCAAACTGAATTACAAATTACAAACCCTTTAATTGTAAATTACATATAGATTGTATAAATTAAGCCCACTTTTATACTTATGGCCCAGATATTCAAACTGCGCCCAAAAAGTGCCCAACAGCAGGAGCAAGCACAAGTCAACTGCGCCCATGCGCAAGAAGTGCGATATTCAAAAACTGCGCAGGTCAAGATGCACCTACAGCACACGACTGAATATCGTGCCACCTGCACCATAGCACAACCAGGGATGTGCAGTGGCACAGTTCAGATGCACCATAGCGCAACCAGGGATGCTCAGTGGAGCAGTTCAGATGCGCCACAGCGCAACCAGGGATGCTCAGTGGAGCAGGGCAGCAGTGCAACAGCACAACCGGGGATGCACAGGGACAGGATGCAGGGGCCCATCACCCATGCCACAGATGGGCAGAGGAGCACACAGCAGAACAGACATTGCCCCCCACACCCCATGCACTGCACAACTAGTGGAGAGCTGGAATAGCCACCGGCCCATGGATACCAGCAACAAACCCACAGCCGGGGCATGGTGCCCCAGCACACCCCCTGGCAAGCTGTGACCGGCACACAAAGAGGTCTGACCACCCCATGCCACACCATCCCACCAATGCAGAGCACACCCTGCACCGTGATCCCCAGACACCCTGCCCAGGAGCAGCGTCCACCAGTGCAGGATACCCCATGCATGCCACCACCCCCACTGTGACAATGCAACCCTGTGCACCATAGAACCATGCAAGGCAGCCCCACCGTGAGCACCCATCAGCGGGTGGCAGCAGACAGTGATGCAACGACTGCATACACAGTGCCACCACGCATGTCCCCCCTGAGGTACAGCTGAGAGACCAATCATGCATCGGCACACGAGGTACCACACATGTGACAGGGCATGCCCCGGACCCCACCACCAGCCGTACATCATCCTGCACACCCTCCCAAGGACACACCCCGACCCAGCACTGGCCACAACACTCAGCGCAGACACCCACAGTGGTGCATGGAAGCATATGCCACACAGGATGCAACACAGTGCATGGACAAACACCCACCCATACCCAAGGGCACACCAACACAGGGACACAGTAGCGGGGCAACCAAGCCCCCAGCATGTGGCCACGGAAACCGTGTACACATGGCCAGCACCCCTCCATGGCACAGGAGTGCCAGCCACCCTGCGCAGGCAACATGGAGCTGTACGCCACCAGCATGCGCCCGGAGCACAAGTGACAGACAGTGGTGCACATCCCCTGCAACACACACAAGCGACAGCATGGAGGTGGGACAACAACAGCGGAGGCCACAGTGTCACCCGAGGTAGATGTGCACCACACCAGTGACAGGAGGCAACCCGGCATTGTGCCGAGTTGACATGCCAGTGGACCATGCAGGTCACAGACATACAAAGGTGTCAGCTTCACAGGCCATGGATGGTCTGACAGGTGCGCCATGGACACAGAGCATGCACCGTGGACCACTGCACACAGTCATCCAGTGCACAGGGAACAACACACACACCACAGACAGTGACTGATAGCTACTCCCACACCATAGTTACTTCCCCTATGGACACACACACACACCCATGACTGCACCACCCCTGATGCCATGCACACCACTACAGCTGAGCACCTATAGCCCACTGCAAATCAGAGACCACCACAGTAGGCATAGCAAAGCAAATGTATTTTAAAAGATCAAAAACAACTATTTACAGCTATGTACAAAAGGTTGGGGGGAGGGCCACAAACAAGGTGGGGGTGGGTAAGGGGCAGGGGTGAACAAATGGTAGAGGGAAGGAGGGGTGTGAGGGTGGGTCCAGGGGGGTAGGGGAAATCATGGGGTGTAACATGCTCAGCGGGAGCCCCGCTCCTCGCTCTGACTGCACCTCCCGCCATGTCTCCGTCAGACTCCCAAACGGTCTATCTGCTCCAATATCTCCAGGGAGGCCCTGACCACCTGCAGTATCTCCTGCAGCATCTGTTGGATGTTCTGCAACTGCTGTCCACCTAGGACAAGGGAGCAGAGTCAATAGGTGTGAATGCACAGCCCCCTGCAGTCCACCCACTATGCATGGCATACAGCCGTGGGACATGCCTCTGTGATGGTGTGCGACCACCCACAGTGATCGTGTCCACAAGACCTGCCCACCCAGGTGCACACAGCCATGCGGACCGCTGCACACACCCACCGGCCAAGTCCCGCACAGCACCACTGTGGCTGTACAGTGACATGGCTATGCGGTGTGAAGGCACTGGCACAGCCATGTACCCGGTGAATGCATGGACCACCATTGACGCACTCCCAGACATGCAGTGCCACTGGACAGTGCCAGACTGTACCAAGTTGCGTGCATGGCAGTGATGTCAATGGATGGTGGCCATGCCCCGCTGCCTGCCCTGTTACACAGCATGCAAAAATAATCATGGATGTAAGGCACTCACCATCATCAGGCTGGTCCCTGCACTGGTCTTGTCCGGCCACCCTTGCTGCATGATGTAGCTCATACCGCAGCCTCCCCTCCCTGGCACGCCAGTGCTCCTCAGGGCCTAGGGTGCAAACATGGAGAGAGGAACATCAGCACAATCCGGTAGCAAAGGTCCCCCGCCCCTGTGTGTGTGTGTGTGCAGTCCCACACAGCCATACCCATCTGCCCTCCACCCCATACCACCACCACGGCCCACACTGGATGCCCCCCCATGTCCTGGACACATGCCACTGTGATACCCATATGGACGTTAACAGTATATGGATGGGGCACCTACCTGGCCGTGGAACCGCGCCCCTCCTGGCGCGTGACCACAGGTGGGCAAGTCTGTCCAGGTCCCGATGCTGCAGGTCCCCATAGCGGTGCCTGCACTGCTCGGCCGTGCGCTTCTGCCCGTCGCCTCCTCCAGGGCCACCGCCACCTCCTCCCACATGGCACTCCTGGCCCTGTCCAGGGGTGCCTCCCCAAATACAGCAGCAGCATGGGGCTCCACCAAGTGCACTAGATTGGCCAGTTCAACCTGACTCCAGATCGGTGCCTGTCTCCATGCCATCCTCCAATCTTTCAGTATCAAAATGGCGCTCTGTAGTGCAAGTCCGCCATGTGTGGATGCTGCATGGTACTGCACTGCCATTCCCCATCGCACTGTCACCGAACAGCGCGATAGAGGTGCACCCATGTGGACGCATGGTGCCTAGGGGCAAAGGTCAGCACAGGGTCAGGGGTCTCTCACGCACAGACCGCCACAGCGCGATTGGTACTCACCACGTGTAGCGCGGTAGGGTGCCTGTGTGGCACTTCCTGTAGCAGCCTACCGTGATGTGGCCCCATTGCACCTACGGCGCCCCAGTGCCAGAGCGCCATACATGTGAACAGCGCAGTAGTGCCACTGGCACAATGGTGGCCATGCCCTGCACTGCCTCCCGTGCACAGCACGTCAGCAGTGTAGCAGGCGTCTGCGTCAGCACCCCGGGCATGCACCGTTCGGTGTCCACTGCGCATATCACAGAAATGCGCCCTTGCCTGAGCATGTTCAACACAATTGAGCAAGGCGCAGCAGCGTAATATTCAGCTGGCATATGCAAATCAGCTAATCAGCTATTCAATGGAGCAGATACTGCATTAGCATCCACTTAAAATTGCGCCTCGCCTCATTTGCATGTGTTGTGCTATATAAATGCGACATTGGGCTGCAGAGGCCATAGTCTGGTATTGCAGTCTATTGTGGTGAGTTGCATACCTCTCAGCTGTCACACATTACGAGGTACGTCACTCATTTTACCCCTCAGAAATCCTCTACCCCACATGAAGAAGGGGATATTCCACATTTCCCACTAAGACTTTAAAGCAGAAATTCATAATTATCTACTATGCTCTGTTATCAGCAAACATTATTAACATTAGTGCACTGACAGCAATAGTGTTCTGAACTTGCAGTGCCAAGTTAGACGATATGTCACACATTTTGGTCATTTGTCACACATCGTGTCACACATTTCAGGGAAGAAAGGTTGAGAGGTATGGTGAGTTGCATGCTGTTTGGGAGTGTGGACTGTGGTGTGTGGGATATGCATGGGACTGCACAGTCACAGGTAACACCTGTCATTCCCACAGGATCAATAATGAGCAATCATGAGGTGGAGGAAGAGGAACAGAGAAGTGGAAGGAAGAGGAGGCCAAACTTCACCAAGGCAGAAACAGATGCCCTGTTTGAGGCCTACCTTGACCAGGAGCCGCTGCTCAGTGGACAGCGGGGAACACCACAGTCCCATGCTGCTGCATGGGGAGAGGTGGCACGTGCCATCAACCTGCATGGCAGCCACCAGCGATCCGAGCAGGAGTGCAAGAAGAAGGTGGGCACGGACAGGTGGAGGATTAAGGATAAGGTGGCTGCCATCAGGGCAGCATGGGCAGCAACCGGTGGGGGACAGCCGGCCATGCAATGCCTGACCCCACAAGAAGAGCAGGTTGCTGGCAGCATGCGGCGTTGTGCCATTGAGGGTGTTCCAGGTGGTGGATTCCAGATGGGTGGTAGCCCGTCACTGTATGGTAGGTCCTGATCTGTCACTGGGGGGGATGCTACAGGGTAGGGCAGATACATTAATGCTACTGTGTTCCCTTATAGCTCCTGAGTGTCTACATGGGTCAGCGGTGGTGAGCTTGTCCACTGAGGGTGATACCATGGACACAGAGGAGGGCCCGTCCACCTCCACAGGTGTCCGAGGGTCAGGGTGACAGTGGGCCCGCCTAGCTGTCTGGACTGAGGTTGGAGGAGCAGGTGAAGCGGAGGCCCTGCCCGTGTCCCAGCTTGCCAGCGTCCATCGATGCCAGCATGCTGAGACGCGGACTGATGCCAGATCCGTCACTGATGATGATGATGGAGCTCACATCATGGACAGTGATACTTGTGGGCTGCAGGATGGCCACACAGCAGGTTACCACATGGGCATAGCCGTGGGTGGTGCTACTGTGGAGGCCTGCGTGACATCACAGTCCCAGCCTGTGCCTGTCTGCACCAGTGGGGCAGCACTGGTGTGTGTGTCCAGGACAGTGAGGCTGTTGCAGCTGCTGTGGCGGCACCATTGAGCCCTGGAGAGCGGCAGCCAGAGGGGCAGTGTCAGCAGTTGGCCAATGGCCATGGGGGTACAGTGTCGGGGGGCAGCATCAGTGCACTGCCTGTGGACATGCCCAGGCATGGCCCTGGTGTGCAGCACCCACCCTCAAGGGGTGCTGCCCATCAGGGCCGTGAACACCATGAGGGACAGCATGCCGATCAGGTGGATGACCTCTTAGATGAGCACACCCGCATACTCCAAGATTCAGTCGATCAGCAGCTGCGGCTTGTGACGGCGGTGGATGCACTCAGTGCAGCCCTGCACCAGGCAGAGGAGTAGCGCAGCAGGGACACCGGTCTGTTCCTGGCAGGGATGGACCGGCTGCGGGAGAAAGTGACCACAGCCATTGACAGGCTGACACAGACAATCACAGCTGCCATGGCCACAGTTATTTGCCCATGCGTCACAGACACCGCACAGTGCAATGTCCACCCTCCATTCCCGGCGTCATGTGACACCCTCCTTGTCAACACCAGGTTCAGCTGTGGGCATCCCGAGCACACCTGGCGCAGGCATGTTCGGTGTGCTGCACACCCCTGCGCGACCACAGTCACGTTCACGCAGCGGAACCCCTGGGGGACCATCAGTGCCACCCCATGAGGCCATTGGCCAGCCTGTCACTGTAGCGGGTCTCAGTGGGGCCGCCCACATATCCGTGGTGGCCGTGGCACTGTGGCGCATGACTGACCTGTCTCCCACCAAGGCTACTGTCTGACGCTGCCCTGTGTGCAGTGTGTTGTTCACCGTGCAATGCACGGGTGGGGTACCCGGCCCTGCACACACACACACACACACACACACACACACGTTCCATCTGCACACCCTCCCGGCTGCTGGCCGTTATGGCATGTGCATGATGATACCTGCATTGTGCTGTCCACCACTGTGCAATGGTGCCCAGTGTCTGACACACGCACAATGACTGGCACTGGGTGTGGTGGTCTGTGGACGTGTGTATGACTAGGGATGGTGGTTGGGGTCGGCGTGCCTCCTATCCTTTGTGCATGTCTTGTGGGGTGTGTGTGTGTGTGTGTGTGTGTGTGTGTGTGTGTGACTGCATGCCGTGTTAGACCTTGCCCATCCCTGATGGTGTGTGCGGTTCCATGCTCAGCCAATTCCCTTTACGACATGCACCCCTGGGGTTTGTCCATGTGTGTTTGTGGGTTGTGCCCTTGCCATTGGTGGTTGCACATGGCCCCATGACTTACCTGGGTTGGTTGAAGTGCTCCTCTGTGATGGTGTCCCGGTGCAGCTGCGCCATCCAGATCAGTCGGGGGTCCCTTCAACCAAGGGGGGGCTGCCCATCACCATCTTCACCAGCATCCTCATCGTCCCCATCGCTGTTCCCCTCTTCGACCTGTACAGCTATCCCACAGTCGTTGGCCATGTTGTGCAGGATGCAACAGGCCAGGAATAGCCCGCAGGCCTTTGAGGGGCTGTACTGTATGACACCGCCAGATGTGTCCAGGCAACGGAAATGTGCCTTCAGCATCCCGAACACCCGCTCGATGACATTGCATGTGCTGACATGTGCCTCATTGTAGTGTTGCTGCAATGGGGTCACGGGCCGCCGGTATGGTGTGAGCAGCCAGGGACAGAGTGGGTATCCATTGTCACCTGTGTGTAGAGGGTGGACATTAGTTTGGTGATCAGCGTCACTCTGCCATGGGCCATCTAGGCCAGTAACCATGTCACCTCTGACTATGCCCCTCCCAAGATCCATGTCTTTCTGCGTGATTTGCATATTCACCCACTAGGTGGCCAGTGGGGATGTCCTCACTCTCGAACCTGTGGCACAGTGCAGACTGGTGCCAGATGAAGGCATCATGTGCTCCCCCAGGGTGCGTGGCACAGACATTAGTTATGCACCCCGGCATGCGACACCACCTGGCAGTTGATGCTTGCATACCTTCTGATTTATGTATGCGTGCCTCTTCGGGCAAGGTGGCGTTGGATGGCCACATGGGTGCAGTCTCCTAGCATGCCAGGCATACGTGCATACCCCGCGGAACTCCAGTAAGTTTGCTGTGCGCTCTGCCGGTGTGCTGGGGAAACAGATGTACTCCGCAGCATGTGGCAGCAGTGCGCTGAGGAATTGGGTGAGTAGGCATGATGCGGCTGACTGGGTTATGCCCGTCGTGTCCCCTGTTGGTCTCTGGAAGGTACCCATGGCAAGTAGGCACATGACAGCTATCATTTTGGTCTCCACTGACAGAGCACCGCTCTGTCATGTGGATGCCTGAATCACATCACTGCACAGCTCACAGAGCCACCTCAGGATTGCCCGGTTCAACCGTACCGCCCACGCTCTCAGTGTCAGTGTACATCTCGGCTGGTGCTAGCTCGGTACTGCCTGCTGGGGCATATCACGGGCCCCTTCCATGGCCGCACACCCCCCTGCTGCCTGCCTTCTCACACCCCTCATTACTGCCTCCATCTGAATGGTGGCACTGGCCATGTCCCTGGCTTCAGCTACTCCCCGCAGCTGTTTTACTGCCTCCGCCTCCATTGCCACTCCCCTGCACTGGGAACACCTCCCAGTATTGGACATACTGCCCACTGTCCGTGCCCTCAGTCCTATGTGGCACTTCCCCCTTTCATCCTGTGCAGTGGCACAGGCTTCCCACTCCTTACCTGTTCCTGGTGGTTCCAGGTGCTCTGTCCTGCTCCTGCCCTGTCCTGCTCACAGTTACTGTGTGCCTGCTTGCAGTTCTCCCACATGTGGCTTTCCTGTAGCATTCTTGCACCTCTCTTTTGTTCCTTTTTATTTTGGATCATTTCTGCTATCGTGCAACTTCCATTTGCTCCCCTATTGCGCATGGCGCATGTTGTTGAATATTGCACTGCACTATTTATTCATGGTTCCTCCCCCTTCAGTTGTGCATGCATTCATTACCATTGCACTCTTGCGCATTGTGATTTGGGGGGGTGCATCTGTCTCCCGCTGAATATCGCACAATGGCGCATTTTAGGACTCGCGCTGGCGCATCCCTGTTGCGCATGGCGCAACCCTTTTGAATATCTGGGCCACTGTATCCAACTTATTGATGTTGAGATTTTCCCCTCACTTACAACAAACTTACACATCATATACACTTTAAATTAGATAACAGTAGCTTAGAGTTTTACACTTGGGGTGCAGCATCTCCTGATGACGGCCATCCAGAGTTTTATTTAACTCTAAAAATTGATTAGCGTTTTGCTCAAAAAAGTTCTAAAACATTGTGAAAATGCATAGCACTTGCCTCACTGTGTTTAACAAACATAACACTTCTAGAAAACCTATATAAATGCTTTCTGTACAGTTAGTATTGTCCCAAGAAAAAAACTGCTAATCAATTATTTAAAACCCTGCCATCTCACGCATGTCACTCCATGCGGGTCCCCTTGTGCTCTGGCACTTAAGATCTGGAACACAGCGGAGGACTGCTAGGCCAAGGCCACAGATAAAGAGAAATTAAGCCCTGCCCACTCCAAAAGAGGTCCTCCCCACAGAAGGGACACAGGGCAAAGGGCGGTGTCCCAAATATCCTGCTAATGCAGGAACAGCTGCAAGTTAAGATCCAAACAGGAGAACAAGCTCCACTATAAGCCTGACCGGCTCCCCAAACTCCTTGCTGTTTAAAGTTCCCGCATAGCTGATGGCAGATGGAATGCAGCTTTTTCAAAAGCAGTGCTGCTTGTACTTAGCCCCATCCACTCAAAAAGATGTCCTCACAATAGAAAATAAATTGCTATAATGCAATAAGGCAAAGATATTTATTGCAAAAGAACACGCATTGCTCAGTGCCAAAACCATGCCTTAGTACTTCATGCATACTGCCATTTCATCAGAAGACAAGAAAGAGATTGATAAAAATTAAACTTAAACAATAAACAGTTATGGGACTCAAAGGAAAATCTAGAATGCTAGGGTTGATCCATTCAGATCATCATGCTGTACAGTTTCTTCCAGAGGCCCCCTAAGATGTCCCACAAGGAAATGGTCTAATGCTAACCTAAACATAATCTTGAGCTGGAAAAGCTCATGCCCATGTTAGATATCTCAAGTATAATGTCAGCTTGTGAGGGAGGTACAGTAGCGGCAGCTGATGTCTATAATAGGGCCACCGTGGCCTCTCTGGACTTGATCCCTCCAGTCTCTGCATGCTGCTGACCTCCAAACACAGCTCATCATGATATAGTGATGAGCTGAGATGGTTGAAAGCGTTAAGGAGAGGATTGGTGAATTCATGGAAGTGGTGTAACTCAGTGGAGGACAGGATGGCTCTGAGGGCCCATTATAAGGACTATCAGTGGGCAATCTCTCTAAAAAAAGGCAGAGTTGCTGTCGTGGGTCATTGACACAGGAATGAGCCTCCTCTCCTTCCCCATTTAAATCATCAGGTATCTGACTAAACTGAAGTTAGCACTGTGTGGGGATATTGAATCCAACCCCGGTCTACCTCCCCCAAACTATATGCTGAGTGCTCCCACCAGTCCCTGCTGGACTAATGCGAGGGGACTTTAACTAGTACATACGAACATTAACAGTCTAAGACACAAGATGCAGGATTGGAGGCCTGGACAACCCTCTATAAGACTGATGTGATTGCAGTGTCTGAGACTTGGCTTAAGCCACAAATACTTCCTCACAAAATTGATCTAATGGGCTATAATGTTTTTAGAAATGTGGGAGGGTTCTTATCTATATCAGCTCCAAATTCAATGCCTCACAAATAGACATTCCTCCCCTGTGTAACTCTGTGAGTGAGTTGGTATTCATTAGAGTGTTACTTGGTAATACCAAACCCCTATACATTGGTTGTGGCTACCTACCCCTCAAACAGCTGCCTCTTCCCTAGAATCTCTCACCCAAGTGCTAGCACGGCATACCCCAGGGGAGTTGATACTCTTAGGTGATTTCAACCAAAAGTGGTGCTCAAAAGGCAATACTAGACCAAAGAACCTGGTCCATGACACCCATCTTACACAAGTTATTGAGTTACCCACCAGGCATAATGCCAAATCTGGCAATCAAACCCTACTCGACTGGGATCTTGTCACAAGCCCTGAGAGAATACTGGCCGCCAGAATATTTGCAGACTTACTGAGTGACCACTCATTCATTTTCTGCGTTTGGTCCAACAAACTCCCTAAACTGCCCCCCAGGGTATTCGGGGCCAGGAACTACTCTAACATCATCACTGAAGATTTCTGCTCTGCCATGTCCACTGTGAATTGGGATCCTATATCAATCAATCAATCTTTATTTAGCCAGGTGAAACATCATTGAGAAGAACTCATTTACAAGATGGACCCTATATCTACTCTCCCTACCATGGATGAAGCCTTAGACTACTTCTCCAATGTACTGCTGTCTGTAGCTAATGTGCTTGCCCCTCACAAGAAGCTAAGGGTGCAGGACAAGTGCCACAAATGGCTTAATACTGATCTGAAACGGACGATGCTACTCCAGGACAAGTCATGGGGCAATACAAAACCTTGCATCTCCCATCAGACTAGGAGAAATGCAGGGCACTAAGAAACAAGCAAGTGTAAGAAAGCCACAAAGAACGCAAAAAGCCAGTATCTGCATGTTCTGCAATCACGGCACCTAGGGGATCCTAAGAAATTCTGGGGTCACATTAATGCATTGCTGAAGGGTGGCACCACCACACAGGACGGAGCTGTCCTGATCAATGGTATACTGACAGATGACCCCTCCACAGTAGCTGAGGCCTTTAATACCTTTTTTACTGATCTAGACAAGTATAAATCTTCTACCCCAACCTCCCCTCCTTTAAGAAAAGCTACTTAACGGGATCTCCCCCTGCCTCAATTTCATCTCAAGTTAGTCAAGCCATCAGAAGTGCTGCCCCTCCTGAAGCAGATAAACCCTGCCTCATCCCCTGGCTTTGACCAACTAGAGCCTTGACTGCTGCAGGCTGCTGCCCCGGCAATTGCTCTGCCCATCACCATGCTAATAAACCGGTCCCTACTGGAAGGGAGTGTCCCTAGTAAGTGGAAGGTTGCTGTGGTAGCCCCCATTCATAAGACAGGGCTACGGCCATGTGTAAACACAGAAAACTACAGGCCTATCTCCATACTCTTCCCTTTGGAAAAAGTGCAGGAGAGACTGGTCTACAACCAACTGCAGAGCTACCTAAAACAGCATCATCTCTTGTCCGACAAGCAGCATGGCTTCAGAAGAGGCCATGGAACTGACATAGCCCTAATCAAACTCACTTCTGACACCCTGGGTGCCATGGATAGTGGGTCCCCTACTGGGGCTATATTCATTAATTTGTCGAAGGCATTCAACCTGGTTAGCCAAGAACTGCTCCTCAGTAAACTTCAACTGCTAGGACTTGACGCACTCTTACTTAGTTGGTTTAAAAGCTATCTGCTCAACAGGACTCAAAAAGTAAGATGGAAAGGGGTACAATCAGGTTGCAGACCTGTGACCTCTGGAGTACCCAAGGGCTCAATTTTAGGCCCTCTACTGTTCAACCTCTTTGTTAATGATATTGGGCATAACTGGTTTGGAAAACCTGATCCTGTAAGCAGATGACTCAGTGGTTTACTGGAGTGATCCTCAACTAAGTGTCATTACTGCAAAGCTGCAAGCCAGTCTCATGGTAATAGAGGCTTGGTTTACCTCTAACTTACTGGTGCTGAAAGACAAAAAGACCAAGGCTGTCCTTTTTGGGATTAGATGCCTGGGAGTTGACAGGCAACACCTGCTTCCGCTCCACACAGCCTCAGGATCACGAATTGAAGTCATGGATGAGATTAAACACCTGGGAGTCTACTTAGATCAAGAAATGTCCTACAAGCCTCGTATTGACTATGTAGCAAAGACCACTCACCAGAAGCTTGGCCTTCTTTACAGACTTGGAAACTCCCTAACAGATGATGCATGACTCACTGTAGCCAAAAGCACACTACTTCCCACCCTTCTCTATGGTGCTCCCCTCCTACATTTCCTTAAGGAGAGTGAACACCACAAGCTGTCTGTCCTCTATAATAGGATCACATGCTTTGCTACCTGCTACCCACCCAGAAGGAATCATTGTGAGGTCCTTGCAGACCTCAACTGGCCCTCAATAGGGCAAAACCTCTCCTACCCCCTAACTTAATTGGTCTCCTGGATCTAAAAGCTCCCCAATGGACTCTGCAGTCATCAGGTAGCTGCCTCCTCAATATACCTCATGTATGCACCAACCTAGGCAAGAGATCCTTTGGGTTCTCGCACCCTACCTCTGGTGCTCACTCGCAGAGGAACTGACCAGAAGTTCCACCCTGGAGGGTTCAAATCCAGCCTAAAAGCATACATGCTGGAGCAGTGTCTCTGCGGCTGCTACCGTTAACTCCCATTCCTAGTCCTGAATGCTATTCTCCTGTACACTATTATAGGTCAAATAGGTCCTGTACACTATAACAGGTCTTTGACACATGGAACACATTCCTCCTAGCATAAGAACTTGTGGAAATTATTTATAATGTTGTCACTCCAATGTCACTGTCCGGCTGTCTCCTTCCTTCGTGACTAATTGCCATTGCAGAAAGTCTGTATGTGAATCCAATGTCTATTGCTTCTACTGTTGTAATTTCTGAGTAAAATGTATACTGTGAACTGCTGAGCTGTGTGTAATGTATGAGAACAACTGTATAAATGATGTATGTAATGAATTCCAGGTCACCCCTGAAAAAGGGACCTCTGGTCTCAGTGGGTTCACCTGGTCACCAAAATGCAATAAATAAATAAACAGACTGACACAACTGTTCAGTTCTGTGGAAAGGGTAATTCATCCTCCCTTTCTACAGTCCATGGGTGTTTTGACCACAGAAAGGTGCAAGGAGTTCAGTCAGTTCTAACACGACAGTGTCCTCCCTTAGGGCAGGAATTTCTAAAGAAGATCTGTCAGGGCTGGCTGTGTTGAGGATGAGAGGTGTGGGGTCATAAAGCGCTTTGGGGTGATTTTAGAAAATTTGGAGGAAGAGGTGCTTGGGGTGATCTCCAAACTGTACCCCATGTTCTGTGATTTTGAACCAGGATCTACACAACTTTTGGTGGACTGCCAGAAGTCCCTGTGTCCAGTGTTTGCCTGCATTTACTGGTGTTTCCTTGTGAAGGGATGTTTCCCAGCCACTCTAAAGAAAAGCATGGTGAGACCCTTTCTAAAAAAAACATTGTTGACGTGGATGTACTGGTGCACTAGAGAACAGTCTCAAATTTTCCCTTTCTGGGAAACATTACTGAGAAAGTAGTGGTCACACAGCTCAAAGTTCACCTCAAAATATTTGACATCTATGAACCATTCCAGTCTGGTATCAAGCCTTGGAAAAGCATGAAGGCTAGAGTGGAGCACTCAGTTATCACCCTCTTAGAACTCCACTCAGCATCTGATACCATGGACCTGGAGGAGTACAGGAGACTCACTGGAACAACTTTGAAATGGTTTGAGTCTTTTCCGTCCTGCAGATCATAACAAGTCATTATGGGATCTTTCTCATCTTGCAATGCTCTGGTCAGCTGTGGGGGTTCCCCAGGGTTTGATTCTGCCCCCCCCCCCATGTTGCTTCCAGTATATATGTGCCTTTGGGATGGATCATTTGAGGGTACAATATGAGTTTTCACTGCAATTCAACTATGCCTGTCATTTATAAAAGACTGGCATGAGGCAGTCTGTGTATTGGGTCAATGACTACAAGAAATCTTTGGATGGCCTCCATCTGACTGTGCCCTAACCCAGCCAAAACAGAGTTGATACTGGTGAAACCAGGCCCTCAGGTTGGCTAGGATGGGTAGTGTGGCAGCCTTGCTATCTCTGAATGGTACCACTCTGGTGGCCGTGGATAGGGTAGAAAATCTAGGGTCCACTGTGGACTGCAAACTGACATTGGAACATCATGTGGCATTGGTAGTCTGCAGTGGATCTTCCAGCTATGGAATATCTCCCAGATTAAACCTTATTTTGTACAAGAGGACCAGATATCCATCATACAATCTTTTAACACCCCTAGACTCAATTACAGTGATGCTCTAGTGCAGAATGCTGCAGCCACATTGATCATGGGGGCTTCATCCCCGGATTACATTTCACCTTTGCTGGATGGCCTGCACTGGTTACCCATTAGGTGGTGCTCCACTTTCAAGGCTGCTTTGTTAACGTACAAAGCCCTACATGGATGGCCCTGAATATCTTTAAGATCTCCTGCCTTTTTATGCTCCTGGTCATCTTCTCCGCTCCACCAAGGAAATTGTGTTTGCCATTCTAATATCCCACCTGAAACAATCTGGCAATAGGGCTTTCTCAGTGGCAACCCCTATTATTTAAAACTCCTTATCATATAATTTTAGGCATTCACTCTCAGTGATGGTGTTTAAAAATAGGCTAAAGTATTTTCTTTTTATACAAGCATTTGGTTCCAAGTGAACTGGTATGATCTGGCATTTTTGGGAACCAAGACATTTAGCGAGCTACTAATATTCATTCATTTTCAATGTCAATTATTTATTGTTAGGTATTTGTTCTCTGTTATGAGCTGTTTATATGTCTGGGATGTACTGTTCCTAATGCAGCACTCAGAGCCCTAGGGAGAGGTTGCTATATTATTAAAATCGCATTGCCTTGCCTCAATAAGTGTGCATTATACATAATTTTATCTTTCCAGGCTTTCCACCTTTCAGCCTTATTTCTTCCGGTTGACAGCTCCTAGGAAGCTATCATTTCTGTCCAGAGAGACAGAAATGGTCTCATTTTTCAGACTGCAACAGGAGAAGAAACAAAACCCATAAGAACTTCCTGTCTTAGCTTAAACAAGAACCAAGCAGACCATAAATAAATTCACTAAAGTCTAATTAGGACCCACTGGGCCAAGAGCAACTGCTTCTGTCATATGTTTTAGCTGCAGATTTGTATTCTTATTTGCTCTAGGTACAGTATGTCTGTGCACATCTGAGTTATGGCTTTGTTTTGCGGTGAGGGATTATGTTTGATTTCCATGTATTAACTTTAGCTTGTGGGTTGCAATGTAAATGTTAAATAAAAATTGACTGATTCTGAAATCCTTTGTCTGCTGTCTCCAATGCTGTGTTTTGTAACTCAGTATTATACTGTTTTTACCTCCACCACGCAAGCACAAACACACATGCACACATGCAAGCACAAACGCACACACACGTACACCCCTTGCCTTTTAGAGACATCTAAGATTCCAAAACATCAGACTAGTACAACACACCAGCCATTTTGTACAGTTCAATAGTATGAAATTGTCCCAGATTTTGATATATTTTCCATTTTCTGCACTCATACTGAAGTTAGTGTCTAAGTGTACTTCCAAGATTAAAGCAGTACTCAAAGATTAAAGCAGTAGCGCTAATTTTATGAAGTGTCATTTCAGTCTGAGCGCGCTCATTTTAGTAATCTTATAGAAATACATGACGTGATGGCAGAAAAGGGTCATTCAGTCCACCTAGTCTGCCCAGCCCTACCTAGTACTTGAGCGATAGCCCTGTTGACCACGTACCCTTTCCTAAATAGCAGCCTTATCCTTTATGGAGTTTATCAGATCACTGGGCCTGTCCCACCCCCGTTTCAATCCATCCACTGTTTTTGCACATACTACCTGTTTGGGCAGTTTGCTCCATCTGCCCACCACACATTCAGTGAAAAAGTGCTTTGTCTCCCCTTCTTGTTTCAAAAGTATACATGTTGAGCTCGCATGAAGGAACAGACAGGGTGGAGGCAATCCAAAGGAGGGCAACTAAAATGGTGCAGGGGTTGTACCCAAATCTCTGTGAGACTGAGGGATCTCAACATGTACACCCTGCAAGAGAGGAGAATGTGAGGGGACATGATCGAGACATACAAGTGTAACCCCTAGGTGGCACTATTCCAAGGGCTACTACCACTGCCTGCTTGGCTAGTAGCAGGTTAAGGGGCCTGAGTTCTGAAACGGTGCCTCCACCCAGAGGTCAGGGTTGGTAGCGGTCAAGCTAACCTAGGCACAGCCCTCCGGGACACTGTAATCCCCCTCTTTCTTTACTAGTGGCCGGAACAATACAAAATAATCACTTTCACAATACCCCGATACACCGCACAAGTACCCACACTGTTTGCACTTGCCACCAGGGCTTTCCTCTGGCTCGACCCTGGGGACCCCCTGTAAAACAAGGTTATACACAGCAAATAACAGCAGTACAGTACTCTTGCACAAACTGGAACCACAGTCAGGGTAAATGCAAAAAAGAGATCTGATTTATTTAAGTGGCTTGAACAAGGGAGGGGCTTAATCAGGTTAATTTGCTTAAAGGCTCTATCAATCAAACAGTTATGCATGCATTTCAGCATCCTTAAACAGTCACACACTCTGGGTACCCAGATGGAGAATGGTGGGCTAGCCAGGAACGTTGCAGCTGGTTGGGGCCCTGTGATGGAAGAAAACAACATGCACAACACACACTATTTGTAATCCGGAGCCGGAGGGCTCAGTTCATGAAAAGAAAACAAGCCAATCAGATGACACACTTTTAGATTAGGCTGTTGTTGCAGGGAGCTACCCTGATGATTACTCACAATACCCAAGACTGGACACAGGCTGGACAAAAATCGAGACAGCAGGTGGTTAATCTGGAGTGCCAGGAGAAGCAGGGCCCACATGATTCGCCGAGGCATCATTCCTGTTCAAGCGTGGAGCAGGGGCCTAATCGCCAGGCAGGTCTCTCGTCGGTGGCTTTCTCTGTGCAGTGGGGTAGTCTGGCAGGGCCAGCGTGGCATGGCCCAGGCCGAATGGAGATGAATGCGGATTCAGTCCGATTAGGCTGGATAAAGCTTCCAGCAAATAGAACACAGTTCACACAGTGGGGAACCAAATCACAACCCACTTTCAATACACAGCACATTTACATGTAAAGGATTCTATAGTACCAGCAAGCAGAATACAGTTCACACAGTGGGGAACCAAATCACGACCCACTTTCAATACACAGCACATTTACATGTAAGGAAATTCTACCGTACCAGGCAAACCGCTCTCCAGTCATGATTGCAAGGTCTCTGCACAAACCGGGGATTCAAAAGCAGCTGGAAATCCTGACAGGCCGATCGCATTCAGCAAATCTTCGGTCTTCTTCAGGTTAAAGCCTGGTCACAGTCCAGTGGCTTAAATAGACCTCACAACTAGGATTCAGTTCGAATAAACTCTATTTTCCATCTCATGGACAGCAGGCAGACAGGTAGGCCAAAACTCAGCCCTTTCACAGTTCTCCCATGTAAAACTACACAGGACTGCTGCTCAAAATCACTTGAGCTGTTACTTCTTCACTTCTCAGCTCAAAACTGAAACTAGCTGCAGCAGCCTGGGAAATTCCCCAAGATCCAAAAGGTTCGGTTGGCTGATCCTCCTGTCAGTCACAACAAAGGCCCCCTCTTCAGGTGCAAAAAAGGTGCAAAAAGCCCAAAACTACAATTCCTACAGATTTTGACTCCAGACAGCTCCTGTAGTCCGGCTCCATTTTAGGTCCCACCAGTACTGATTGGTCCAATTCGCAGTCCAGGACCAAGATAGTGGAGATAAACAAAACAGTCCTTGCTGCAAAGAAGGTAGGTTAGACAAACTATATTACCATTATCACGCTAAATGATTTTCAGCAAATAGTTACATCTTTCAACAGAGCTCCCTCTCAGATTACTTATGACTTCAATCCAGGCAGCTCTTAAAGAGACAGTACACAGAGGCTATACAGGCACTTTCTGGCAATCACATTTAAACTGCTAAAATGCAGGTCACCAGCCTGGCAGTGAGCATTTAGGCAAGATTGAGGAAGATTTTTCAGGAACCCCCATTTGTAGGGGAGTTACACCCTTCCCTGCCTGGAGAAAACTTGGCGTCAGCGTCAAGTCTGTACCATCATGCATCAGTTAACATAAACTTATTACTTTACTCTACATATTCACTACACTTCATGATACTATATCCATTCTGACAACACACTGTGCATATTTTACACAGATAAATTGAACATTACTATACTGAATCAGGTAATAACTTCTTGTACCTTAAACAATGCAAGAGGGGCCCTTCCCTATCAGCTAACTTGGGGCTAGAGGGAGCAGGGGCACCATGGTGAGAGGGAAAGACAAGTAACCTGGAATTGGCTGTCAAGCTCAATTTGGGCAGTGAGCTTGGTGAGACATAAACACCTTTGTGCACTACATGGAGAGGCAAGTCCATAGGCCTCCCAGAGATCCATAGCTGAAACACAATACTGGCTTGACAGCTCGGCCAGTCTTTCTGGGGGGATCAACCACAGTCTCTCTACTTTCAGCAACAGCCTTGGGACTTTCATCACTTGTGAGGGGTGCCTCTGCCTGGATGGGAACATCCAAACTTGGGGCATTGTCGGCTCCTTGCTCTGCAGACTCTGTTTCTACAACACTTGACTCATTTTTCGGAGGCTCAGTCACAATCAAACTTTGAGGCACTGAAGGTAGTTGTCAGCACTCTCATAGTGTTCTTCAAGTTTTGGTATGTCACCAGAAAGACTCATTCCATCAGCCCCTCCCTCAGGCAAATTATACAGTTCCACAATACACAGAGACTCAGCATCTTCAGACGTGATACTTTGCACTTCACTTTCAGGGAGCATTGGCTCCAAGGACAAAGCTGGGGGGTTAGGCAGTCCAGAAGGCCCAGCTTCATCCCCATAATTAATCATGGGGTTACCTCGAAACAGCTAGCTCAGTTCATAAGAGGGTTAATAGGCATGGTCATATTCACTTTCATCAGAAGTGGACTGACAGCCACTATCATTCTGGGCCTGCTGCAGAGGAAACCTTAAATCTGTGACCACTGGGGTAGGCTGACTCTGTCTCTTTCTTGCAGCAGCACGAGTCACCGGCCCAGGGGGATCAATTTCTGGGGGTTCAGCCTTAATCATGACTTGGCCGATAGGTAGCAAGTGGTTACAGTGCATAGTCTTGACAGCCTTGGAGTTGTTCTCTGGGTGCACCTTGTACACAGGTAAATCATCCAACTTTCCAACTACTACATGGGGAAGATGGTGCTACCAATCAGCAATTTTGTGTTTACCATGCAGTCCCAAATTGCATAACAACACATGGTCTCCAGGTCGAAGCTTTTGAGGCTTTACTTTTTTATCATGCTTTTCTTTGTTGGCTAGATTTCTCTTGGTGGCCATTGTCTGGGCCAGTTGATAGGCATGGTTCAATTGAGCTTTCAGTTTTTGTACATATTGCAAGTAGTTTTCGGCTTGGACCCCATCTGGAGAGACCCCAAGACAGACATCAACTGGCAGCCGGGCCTCTCTACCGAACATGAGGCAGTAGAGGGAGAACCCAGTAGCATCATTCTTCGTGCAGTTGTATGCATGTACCAAGGTGCTAATCTGCTGGCTCCATTTATGCTTGTCTTTTGGGTGGAGGGTGCCCAGTGTGTCTAGAAGGGTGCGGTTAAAACATACTGGTTGAGGGTCTCCTTGCGGGTGATAGGGGGTGATTCTTGACTTTTGCACCCCTATAAAGAGAGCATTTCTTTGATTAGCCAACTCTCAAAGTCTCTGCCTTGATCAGAATGAATCCGCTGGGGGGCACCATAGTGGACGAAGAAATTTTCCACTAGCACCTTGGCCAGGGTAGATGCCTTTTGATCTTTGGTGGGAAAAACTTGTGCATACCATGTGAAATGATCTGTAACCACTAACACATTGCCAATGTTCCGCTGATCAGGTTCTAAACACAAGAAGTCTATGCAGACTAGTTCCACGGGGGAGCTGGTAATAATATTAACGGCGGGCAGCCCTCTGAGGTAGGGCTTTTCTTTGTAGGCAGCGACTACAAGTCTTTACATGGTGCTCAACATCGGCCCCCATTTTGGGCCAGTAGAAGCGAGATTGTACCAGGTCAAGGGTTCTGTCAATATCGAGGTGCCCCATGTGATTGTGGAGGGACCTCAGTACCAAATCTTTAAAGGCTGTAATCAGGACCAGTTGTTGCTTGTCTACTTTGCCACTATGATCTACTGTCTCTCTATACAACAACTGATTGAAGTTGCTCAATCTGGGGCCTTCTTTAAACAATAAAACAGTTCAGAAGTCAGTGGAACGTAACTTAGACACATCTTTCCCTGCACGCAGGGCATCAAGTGCTGGCTGAATCATAGGATCTTGGGATTGAGCCCACTGAATGCTGTCATTGTCAAATTGAGGTAGTGCACTAATATCTAGAGCAGAGAAGTGGCAATAAGCAGCTGGTATGCAGGTGTCAGAAGGGCCCAAGCAATCTACTAAACAGTCCACTGTGTCCACAGACATCTGTTCATGTCTATCAAACTTTTGGCACAATGCTCGAATGTCAGGTTCAGACAGCCTGACCCAATCACTCTTAGAAGTGGGCCTTCGTGAGAGGGCGTCAGCATCAATATAGTTCAGGCCCGGTCTGCATTCGACAGCATAATCATAGGTTGAAAATGCAGAAAGCCACCGGTGCCCAGTGGCATCTAACTTAGCTGAAGTCTGTGCATAGGTCAACGGTTTGTTGTTAATCTTCACCAATATCTTTGCCCCATAAAGGTATTCATAAAACTGGTCAACGATGGCCCATTTTAGTGCAAAGAAGTTCAACTTATGCACAGGGTAGTTTCGTTTGGACGGGGTCAAGCTCCTACTGGTGAAACCTACTGGTCTCAGGCAATCCTTGTGGTCTTGATACAGCACAGCTCCTAGACCCTACAGACTAGTGTCCATATGCAGCACATAGGGTTTGGTGGGGTCAGCATAGGCGAGGATGGGGGCGTGGGTAAGCTGGAATATGATCTCATGGAAGGCTGCTTCACAGTTGGGTGTCCAGCGGGGCCCGAAGAGTTCACTTGGACGGAAATATACTTTTTCTGGTTCTTTAACGGACCCTTTTTTGTATTTACGATGGGTAGGAGGGTAACCCTGGGTAAGGTTCAAGAGTGAGCAAATCACCTTGGAATAGTCTTTTTTGAACCTGCAGTAGTAGCCACAGAACCCCAGAAAATGTTGTAGTTCTTTCAGATTATGGGGCTGGGGCCAAGTAGTCAGTGCTTCAACCTTACTGGGATCAGTCTCTATCCCTTTTGTAGATACTATGTGCCACACATACTTCACGGAGGTTTGGAAAAACTGGCACTTATCAATGGACAGCTTGAGGCCAAAGTCTTCCAGTCGGTCTAGGACTTTAAACAGTCAGTTCTCATGCTCCTCTAAGGTGCTCCCAAGCACAATGACATCGTCCCAGTACACCAGGCATTCCAGCAAATTCATATCTCCCACCACACGTGCCATCAGTCGCTGAAAGGTGGCCAGGGCACCTGATATCCCCTGTGGCATCCTCAGAAACTCATAGAACACCAATGGACAGATGAAGACTGTTTTCTCATGGTCTTCCGGTGCCATCGGGATCAGGTAGTATCCGCTGCAAAGATCCAACACCGAGAACCATTTGCTCCCATTCAAGCAGTCCAGGGCATCTGTATACGAGGCATAGTGTATTGGTCTGGGATGGTCCTCTGGTTCAGGGTTCGATAATCAACACACATCCTCACAGACTCATTCTTCTTCTGCACAACCACAATGGGAGAGGTATATGGGCTCCTGGATTCTTGTATCACGCCAGCAGTGAGCATTTCCTGCAGGTGTCTTCTCACATCATCTGTGTCTGCTGGGGCTAGGCGTCGGGACCTCTCTCGAAATGGCCATTCATCATGCAGGCATATGTGATGCTCCACACCCTGGACACATCCCAAATCCCATTCCTTCAATGAAAACACTTGGTCTCTCTGGGCAAGTCTCTTGCTAATTCTAGCCTTCCATTCAGCTGGCAATAGGGAGTCACCAAAGTCAAACAAGTCTGGGGTCACTCTCTCCTTCTTACCAAGGTGCTTGTTGCTGGGCAATACTGCAGTGTCTGCACAGTGTACCATAGCTAGGGTGCACCCTCTGTTCACCTGGATCTCCTGATCTGACACATTCTGAATCTGGACCATCACTCATCGTGCATAGGCATGGGCATGAGCAGGCAAGATGCTGGGCTTGACCAATAATCCTTCTGGCAATTTTCCATTGCCTGACGCATCCAACACCAGTATTTTGTTCTTGACATCTTTCTGGAGGCAGACCTCCCCTTAAGTGGTACACTGGGTGTTAGGGGCCAGTACCACTGAATCGTGATCCTTCTTCCACATGATCCCCACCAGTTCATTCTGGTCTACTTCCTTGGGTTTCTGTTGCAAATCATAGGCCCTCTTGATCAGAGCCAGAATTCTCAGGGCCCTCCCAGTCCATCGCCCTTGTTTCTCGTGACAGAGTTGCAGCAGTCTCCCAAACATATGGGCGTTTGTCCCAATTAACAGGGGGACCCCATCATACAGTCTGGTGGGGGGACACATTAGAGCCAATGTCTCCACTCACTCCTCTACACCCGTTACAGTTGCAGGAAAAGACAACCAGAGGTGGACATACCCTAGGTAGGGATAAGACTTGTTGCTCAGGCCCCACAAATGTAGGCCTTCCAGGGATTGCAAAAGCACATCAGATAAGTGTTGTCATATCAGTTCTGGAATACAATGGTCACTTGTGACCCACTGTCAAGCACAGCCCAACTATGAATACCATTCACAGTCACCGTAGTCTCCATTGAAGTGCCCACTTTTTGGACCAGTCTGGAGAGGCAGTAGCAGAGGCCTGGACAGATGATTTAGCCACAAAGAAATCTGAGTTAGGGTTTCTCAAACCCTCACTGCGGTCATTTCGGGCACCCCTTGGCCACTGATTTGCTTTTCAGAGCTCCCCTTGGGTCTGTTTATTACTCATTCTGAGTCCTTCTGAGAGCAGCATTCTTATTTCATATGGCCATCCTTTCCACAGTGGTGACAAATGATAGATTCCTGGGACATCCTGGGAGAGAACATTGTATGAAGAACTGAAGCAGTAGTAAGAGATTGGGGTCTAGTATCTGCTTTCAGTGGTGAGAGTGGTGCAACGTATCTTAACAGTTCCTTTAGAGTGACAGTCAATCCGGTGATCTCAGCCTTGGAGCCACCCCCGGTAGCGGATGCCTGAGGGTGCACCCCACCCCCATGGCAGTCACATCCTGACAGGGACCAGAATCTTGTTCCATGGGGGAAACCCTTGCAGAGACACCTGTCTTCAACTTTCGGACTTCCTTTAGTAGCTCATCTTTCCAATGCTGGGCCCAGGATGGGAAGTCCTTTGCATTCTCAGAGTGCTCATTAAGTGCCGACTTTTGCCCCTGAGTCTCACTTGGCTGATCACTCTCGGTCAGTTGCAGAGCAGCAGCAAATATGGGTGCAATTCCCCCACAAGCTCGCCTTTGCTCAACCTCCCGAATTTCTTTCATTAGCTCATCATAGGAGGGGGGTGATTCCAGTCGGGTGGCAAGGTGCAACTGAAGCAGTAACAATTCTGAAAATGGAGCAGACTTACGGATCCGGTCTAGCCTAGTTCAATCTAATTAATTTAGTGTCAGTGGCTCATTAGGTAGCACACTCGCCGCTGAGGCCAGGAGATCAGAGGGCTGTGGGTTCAGTTCCCACATCTGGCAATTGGGTTAATATCCCAGTACTGACACTGTAGTGCAGCATGAGAGGGGTGCTGCACTTCTGAGGTGCCGTCTTTCAGATGAGACGTTAAACCGAGGTCCCATCTGCCTGGATTGGTGGTAGTTCAGGTGGATGTTAAAGATCCCATGGCACTTATCGAAAAAGAGTAGGGGAAAGTTTTATTGAGACAAAAATTGTACAATAGTACACAAAGCATAATACAAAACAAAGGAAAAACAGGATAAGTATTATACAATCATTCAGGTAACTGCAAAATCAGAGTCAGTGATCCAAGGAAGAGCTTTCCACAGTTCCAAAAGTGTCATATCTGCGTATAGAGTACGTTCATGCTCATAAATTTCTTTTAAATCTTGTACAATCTTTTTTTCGAGCTCCAAATAGGAGCAGTCATTTTGCTGTAAAGAAAACATGCAACGTACCGTCCAAATATTCCATTTAATGCAGACAAAAACAAGGTTTAAAGTGTCCTGGTGCCATTTTGACCACTGGGGAGAAAAAACCCTGTATACAAGATTCAAATAAGTAACAGACTGAAGCAAGGGGGTATCCCATACCTGTGCCAAAAAGGACCACCAATTTTTGATAAAGGAACAGTCAAAAAATAAATGAGGGATAGTTTCAAGTTCTGAAATACATAATAAGCGAGAATACATTCTATCTTGAGACTGCTTATGTTTATGATTTGATTTTACATTAATCTTTTCATGGCATGAAAGCCAATGAAAATCCCACATTTTGGCTGGAACCCTCTTACATCTCCACAATAACAAAAGGGAAGGGAGGTGTTGACCAGGACAGTTATCAAAGGGTACTGATACAGCACAAACCGTCAGGAGTAATTTCTTATATAAAACTTTATGTGAATGGTTTAATAACATCTGAACAGACACCTTCCATTGTTTGAGACGTAAAAACATATGTTTTACGTAAGGTGGTATACCAACAGTTTGTCTTAATACAGTTAAGTAATTAGTTTCCCATTGATGAAACCAAATCCTGCAAGAGTCATAAAACCAAGGTTCCCACCCCCTTTGGGCATGAATCAATAAAGGCCTAAGGTTTGCAGTGAAAAAAATACAAGAAAAAATAACAAAGGGTTAACCATACAAACGCCACCCTCAGGGATAGGTAAATAAGCAATATTCCGCTTTATCGGGTTTAACCTACTACCCCAAAAAGCCTGAAAAAACAGACTAGAGACAGCAGTTTCTAGCTGTCATGGAATAGGGAATACATAACTCAGAAAAAGGAATGTAGAGATCGAATAGTTTTTAATTAAGAAAACACGTTTCTTTTTCCCTATCTGCCCCCAGTTCCAGGAGGCCACCTGAAGTTTACCTAGTTGCAGTTTAACATTCCAGTTAAAAAAAAAATCTGAGTCCTGTGTCCCAAATAAAATTCCCAAAATGCGAATAGGGCCCTCAACTAAACGTAACAGGCCAATACGATCCGAGGGGGAGATTACTGAACCGACCCGAATAACCAGACTTTTAGTGTAATTTAAAACAGCACCAGAGAAGTTTCCAAAAATAGAGCACTCATGGAGAGAATGAACCACTGAGGCTGCATCAGCTACAAGAAAACAAACATCATCTGCATATGCGATCGCCTTATAAGGCAAGCATAAGGCACAACTAGAAATAGACTGAATCTGAGAATTAGTATTCAACCGACGGAGCAAAACATCAAGAAAAAATACATATAACAACGGGCTTAAAGGACAGCCCTGACGAACCCTCCTTTTTATGGGGATCATGGGTCCTATCCAACCATTCACTATAGGCACAACAGTAGCCATTCTATAGAAAGCACGGATCCAGCGTACCATAACATCAGGTACATGAAGAAAATGAAGTGCTTCCCATAAAAAATCATGCCTAACTGAATCAAAAGCAGTCTTCTGATCTAGGGAGACAACAAGTCCCGAAGCCAGACCTGCATAGCCATGAGAAAATAATTCTCATAAGAGGATCAAATGATCAGAAATTCTCCTTTGAGGCACAGAACAGGATTGGGCGGGATGCAAAACCACCTCTGCTATCCTCACCAAACGCTTCACAATAATTTTCGTTAAGAGCTTAAAGTCGGTGTTCAACATACATAAAGGTCGCCAATTTTCTAGAGAATGGATATCACCTTTCTGTTTATAAATGTAAATCAAAGTACCCTTAGTAAATTCCAAAGGGAGAGATTCACATGTTAACAGATAATTAAACATAGATGTAAGTTCTGGGGCCAAATGGTCACCCAGCACCTTATATAAGCCAGCAGGGAGACCATCCGGACCAGGATTTCTCTGTACAGGTAATGAAGAAATAGCCAATGTCAAATCCTGCTCCGTGATAGGAGAACAAGCCTGGTCCTGACATAGCTGTGAGGGAGCTGGGATATCAAGGCCACTATACAAAGTCGCACTGTTACCAGCCACAGCAGGGAGGGGAGAAAAAAGGGCTGTAGTATACTTTGTTACAATATGACAAATCTCAGTTGGTGAGGAACATAAGGTCCCTTCTGAATTTAGAAGACACGTCATATTTTTTCGGGCGGTCTGACGGGAATTAGATTCAAAAGGACAAATAACATCACGTGTTCCAACAGTACAGAATTTATGTTGGTAATAAAGCTGTTGTGATTGCCGTAACTGGAAAGTCAACATATCATTCTGTAGGACTTTTATTTGTTGAGTAAGGTCTTGCCCCGTCGTGTACGCTATGGTTAATAATGACTGAAAATGTACCCTCTTCTGCAAATAGTCTAGGTATTCTCTCCTACATTTTAAACAACTGTAAGTTTTAAAAAAAGTGACCAGATCATGTTTCGTGTCTAACCACCACTGAACAGGATCTTCATAACAAATAAAAACAGATTTACGGGCTTGTATGAAGGACAGGAGGGACTGCATAAACATCAGAATCTGCAACAAAAATGTGTTGAATTTCCAAATACCTGGACCTTTACGGGAAGAGACAACAGAACCAAAATCAGCAGAAAGCAGCTTATGATCAGAAAACTCAACCGCTTGAACTTTGGCAGAAATAATTGGTACTGTAGGAGAGGAAAACACATAATCAATACATGTGGCTAGTTCACCCTTTTGGAAAGTAGGGGTGTGTTGTGTAGTAAAGGAGAGATAGGAGTCCATTAAGTGGGCGACTCGAACCAATTTACCCAATTTGTGGGAATCACAAAACAGTTTCTTTGTAGCAGCAAAGGAGCTCTTATCTTGAAGACTCAGGCCACAATTAAAGTCACCAGCAAACAATACCTGAAAGGAAGTATGCAAATAAGGACGAAGCAAAGTAAATAAAGCTACGTTCAGTTTTGATTTGAGGGGCATAAATGTTTATCATCCGTAAGACAGGACCCAATGACAAAATCTATAATAAGCGCCTACCAGGGCTACATCAAACAATTTTAGCAAACGGAAGTCTGGGATATTAATTAAAATTCCCAGTCCCGAACAAGAGTCCTGACCAATCGACCAAAAAGAAGGACCCAGTAACCAGTCCTGTTGTGCTTGTCGGATCTCATCTGTAGTATGAAGTTTTGTATCCTGTAATAAAATTAAACCCAAAGGCAAAAGCAAGAAAGGAAAATCAATCTCTTTAGCCATATGCTTCATATTATTTACATTAATAGTATGGCAAACAAAGTGAAACATAGCAACAAAAAAAGGAAAACAGACAAAAATACATTTTACAGTTTCCTTTTCCAACCACCTTCTTCCCTTTAAGTTTTACTCTGGCCTTTAAGCTTCTGAAAGGCCAGTACAATTGCAACTCAGAGTCAGTGGTACCGTCCAGGAGAGAAGAAGCTATGGAGGAAGAGTCCACTCACCTCCAGTGTCATTAGAAAGGGTTGGAGAAGTTCAAATGAATTAGATAAGGGAACTGGGGGTTCGGACCACTCACAGGAGATGGTGCAACCCGAGGGTTATTTCTCAGTGACCTTCTCACGTATGACACTTGTAAGCACCTCGGGGCGGATAGTACTTGGACCTGGGACCGGTCCTGAACAGGAAAATTAGACTGGGCAGGATCAGGGACAGGAGAAATCTCAGCAAGGGGTCATCTGTGAAGGAAACTATCTGAGGTATGACCTCAGAGGATACAACAGGCACTGAAGCCTGCAGTAAGGGCTGGGCTGCCTGGGGAGGTACAGCCAAGGTGGTTCGAACGGGCCTTCTGCTACCGTGTAATAATAAAGTCGTCCACCCACCATCGTGAAATTCTGTTGCGCGCAGCCCATTTACAATTCTGAAAGGTGTGCTCCTGTTAATCACATAGGTTACATCTACATTCATTCAAACAGTGTGCCCCTCATGGCCCAATTCCCCACAGACATTGCACTTCATTTTATCAAATACATTACTAAGATGTGCAGGGTCACCACACCGATAGCAAGCCATCGGCTGGCCCGAGTAGAACAAGACCCTCCTATCTCGGCCTATGAAAAAAGAGTTAGGCAGATGTACAACCCCAGAATCATTAGATCGTAACAAGACTTTAAACTTCCAGCCCCCAGTCCAAATGTTCTCGGTATCCAAAATGGCTTCAGGCTGTCCTTGTGTAACCCCTAGGGGGCACTTCCCTTAGGGCTACTACCCCTATCTGCCCCCTCTGAGGCAGGGTAAGGAGCCCAAATCCGTGGACGGGTGCCTCCAACCAGAGGTCAGGGTTAGCCCAAGTAAGACTACCTCAGTTACAACCCTCTGGGCTACTGCAACCCCCCTTTTGTCCCACTAGTGACTCCCACTGGGTACCAACAATTCTGTTCACCAGTACACTTACCCCCCCGAAAATATAATCCAGCTCCCTTTGGGGATCCCCTGTAAAGAAAGGCGCAGTTAGGTTGCAATCACCTAGCAGCAGTTCACCATTAATGTACACGGTAGCCAGGATGTAGCTGTACAAAACAATCTGATTTATTCAGGGGGAAACAACAAGGACAGGGGAAATCAAATTGATTAGCTTATCACTATACTCATCTACCTAGGGGTCTGTGCACAGGCCTATCCCTATCAATTATTGTCCCAGGGTACCCAAGCCCTAGTGGCTAGTCCAAATCGTGGCAGCTGGTAGGGGCCCTTTCACACAGAGGAAAGAAGAAGTTAGTTAAACAGTCAGCAGTACAATAATTCCATTTGGTTCCAATGTGGCAATTCAACAGAGAACTACTCTGAATTAGTACTCACGGCCTCCAGACAAGATAGGGTCCTTAAACATCAACAGGGCTACTCCTGAGTTTAACTTGAGCTCCTCACTCATTTATATGGCAAATTGCAACAAGCAAAGTCCTTGAATGGCAGCAGGATTTAACTTGAGCTCCTCACTCATTTATATGGCAAACTGCAACAAGCAAAGTCCTTTAATGGCAGCAGGATTTAACTTGAGCTCCTCACACATTTATATGGCAAACTGAAATAAGCAAAGTCCTTTAATGGCAGCAGGATTTAACTTGAGCTCCTCACACATTTATTTAGTAACTAGCAACAGGCAAAAGTCCTTTAATTGCAGCAGGATTTACTTGAGCTACACAAGCCTCCTCACACATTTATATGGTAAACAGCAAAAGGCAAAAGTCCTTTAATTGCAGCAGGAGTTACTTGAGCTCACACTCATTTGGATGGTAAACAGCAATAACAAAAGTCCTTTAACTGCAGCAGGAGTTACTTGAGCTACTCACACATTTATATGGCAAACTAAAACAAGCAAAGTCCTTTAATGGCAGCAGGATTTAACTTGAGCTCCTCACACATTTATATGGTAAACAGCAATAGCAGAGGGGTACCACACCAGGCAACTGCTCTCAGGCTCTTCAACTTTCACAGTCACTCCAGCTCTGCAATGGCAACTTTTTACTTCTCCCGCGATTCAGCAATTTTCTCCAGTCCTCTTACAGGTCGAGCCTGGTGGGTAGCTGTACAGAGCACAGCCTCCTCTGACCGCCCGCCGACGGGTTTCGAAACGAACTCCTCGCAGGAAAAACGGATGACTTAGGCCTTCACATGCGTCCCACGCGAACACTCCCCAGTGCAGAAGCACACAGCTCCTCTCTCCTCACCAGCCACAACGACTCTGCTCTCCACAACGTGGGGCACTCCTCTCCACTCGGACGCGATCCAATCCCATTGGCTGGTGGAGCCTGCCAGTCACTTCCTCTGCCTCTCACTGGTGCGAAAAAACGCCATAGCCCTGTAGGGTCCCGAGGTACTGATTGGTCCAATTCAACAGTTCTGGACCAAAATAGGGGAGACAGTCGAAACAGTCCTTGCTGCAAAGGAAGGCAGATTAAAACAACCACAGTATCATTACTACTTTAATAGATAGTCAGTAAACAAACACATCTTCTAGCAAAGCTCCTTCTGCACAATTAGCAATGGCAGAAATGGAGCGATTATTCTGCAGCCCGGCCGGGAGTCGAGCATAGCAACACTCAAACCCCCTCTCATTTCAACTGACTCTGACTGCAACAAGCAACCCTTCAAGGAACAAAATACGGAGGCCCTAAAAGAGCCCTCACCAGGTCCCCATTTAGGCGGCTTTATGCCGATTACCAACCAGGCATGTGGCACATTAAGAACCCCCATTTGCAAGGGGGTTACACTTGGACATCACAACGCTATTTCAGCCAATACACAACATCCTCCACCTCAACTCCCTCATTACGAAACAGAATAGTGATCGTCTTAAAAGTAGGTTTAGAAAGAGGAATAGCCTGAAATGGGGTTCATAATGCAGTAGTCCGCAGAGAATTATACTTTGACCAAAAACGCTCCAGTCCCCTAGATGTTTGGAAACTAATGTCAAACGTGGTTTCACCAGAGATATGAATTAACGATATATTTCATGGAAAAGAATTTAAAGAATGCTTTAGAAGCACATGACATAGACCCGATCAGGTGGCTCTGGTAACCTTCTGGTATGCAAAGTGAACAGCATTGTGTCTCTTTAGCAGCCTGGATTAGAAATTTAAAGAATGAAGAATATGGACGCTTGGTCCTGATATTTTGGGGGCTGTGGTGGTGGTGGAGCCAGAGCCTCTATAGAAGTAGTAGAAAGACAAGCCTGAGGTAGAGAACCCTTCAGATAATCCAACACAGGGTTCTGTGTAAGTTCCAGTTCATGAGGGAGACACAAGGGGTCAGTAGTGACTTTTGAAGCACCTATCTTGCTCTGTAGCTCTGGAAAATCTTCAGGGCGGGGGGACCAAATTGGAGACGGATCAGACTTCCAACTTCCTGGGAGAGTACCCTGAACCCAGCCTGCACCTCTCAGAGCCGATTCAACAGTCCAGGTAGGCGCTTTATTAATATTTACTGTAGATGATTCTTGTACATGTAGGGAGCTCTGCGATGAAATAGAAGCAGGTAGTGAAAAAGAAACCGAATCTGTTTGTACTGCAGGCGGCAGGGGAGCATTTACTGTAGAGAAGTCTTGTACATGTGAGGAACTCTGTGATGTAATGGAAGCAGGTTGTGAAAAGGAAACCAAATCTGTTTGTACTGCAGGCGGCAGGGGAGCAAGCAGTAGGGCTTCAGCTACCTACGCACTGGTCGGGTCAGAGCGTGTCACAGCAACAGGCAGTAAAGGAGACAAGTCAGGTAAATCTTCAAGAGCTTCCACCCGAGTGGAAGATGCATCTGTGCTGTCGGCTCTCAGGCGTTGCATATCTCTGTGCATTTTCAGTTTTGCACTAGCAAAACGGCGCTCCGCCACTGCAAAATGCTCCTGGATCTCTTGTGCTGTTAAACAGTGGTTTTCAGAATCAGATGAAGTAAAATCCTCCAGTAAGTCAACTGTAGGCACGCAAGTCAGCAAGTCAGTTCCATAAGAAGTAAGCAAAGGGCTATGTATAGCATCCTTAGTATAAGCAGAAAAACTTAAAGTTGAAGTAGGAACAGCAACAGGCAAAACATCAGTTGTTGGCATTGTGGTCTCCATTTGATCAGAGGTAGGAGCAGAGACCAAATCTCCCACCTCCATAGCTCCACCATCTTGGACAGAGGTTCCCCCTCTGATGAGTAGGGGAATTTCTCCAGTGTCCTGGCCAAATTTCCCTCATTCACTAAAAAAATACCACCAACAGTTTCATCTGGTTCAAGGTCAGTTGGCATTCCTCTGTATCCCCCTCCCACAGGTCGTGCCTGAAAATAGGCAGGATTTGTCTAGTGCACTTACCCGGTCAACAAAAACTAAATAAAAATAAATAAATAGAATTTGATGGCACACTACCCTTTCTGAGGCACTCTTGTAGCAGCTTTTCAAGCTGAAGTACATAGACAGACAGTGGCTCCCCTGGGTACTGCTGAGCATTTCTTACTCTCCACCACAGATCCTTATCTGAATCCGGGCTCCAATACACATTTTCCAATGCATCAAGATAGTCCTGTGCAGTTGCTTCGGGGTTATTGGCCCGCTTGGCATGGATGGTAGCCAGGGCAGGACCTTGGTGGCTCTCACTCAACCTCTTTAGTTTCTGTGCTTCTGAGCATTGCCATTCAAGTACTAGAGGGGCAACATAGTCTATCCAGGTCTCCCAGTCATCCTCCCCTTGGGGTGAAGAGGGTGCCCGAGAAGATTCTCAGCCTTCGGTAGGAGTCGTGACTAATGGCAGGTACAGATATAGGGGCCAGCACTGGCATGGGCACAGAAGGCAGGGCAGTAACAGGTGCTGGAGTGGGAGGGAGTGTTGGGGAAGGAACACCCCCAGGTGGCAGGAATAGTTTCTTAAAGTCCTCTATGGTTTTCCCTTCCTCCAACAACAACTTAGCAAATTTCTCTTCAAAAGTCACAGATAATGGTGGGAGTTCATCCTCCCCGGGGTCTTTACTGTCGTTTGTTATCACTCTCCAGGCAGCTGGAACCCTTTCTGGGGCAATAGTCTGTGGCACTTTAGAGCTGTCCACGAGGTCACTGCACTCTACCAAGGCTATGAAAGTTTGGGCGATCAAATCAGCCAGTCGACCCACCACGACAGAGTTTTTTAAACATTCAACTTTGGAAAGTGCGTCCTCTGCAGTGTCTTTACTGGTACCCAGGGGAATATCTAGTGTAAGTAGAGTATTTTGGGGGTCAATCTCCTGCCCAGTACACCACCCCACCAACTGGTGTACAGCCATTTCTACTGGGGTAGCCATTAATCTTTAACAATAATTCATAATATTTGGCCACTAGAAGGCACACAATCCCAGTGGTGAGCCTCCAAAATGTAACCCCTAGGTGGCGCTATCCCAAGGGCTACTACCTCTGCCTGTTTGGCTAGTAGCAGGTAAAGGGGCCTGAGTTCCGAAACGGGTGCCTCCACCCGGAGGTCAGGGTTGGTAGTGGTCAAGCTAACCTAGGCACAGCCTTCCGGGACACTATAACCCCCCTCTTTCCTTACTAGTGGCCAGAACAATACACAGCGGCTGGGGCTACCTAGGCCAGCCGTCCACACCACCACTGCTCACTGCCAAGGAACCCTCCTTTTGCTGGTAAGCTCTCAGACTGAACTGAGAAGTGCTGAAAGGCTCCCATTGGCCACTGCCTGTTGCTTCCATCTCCTGTTGGACTGTTATGCTCCGCTCGGCCACTGATTGGCCCTGCAATCTTGACTGATTCAAACTGTTCTGCTGGGCTCTGCACCCATAGACTTCAGTGGGTTTCGGAAGAACATTTTTCCCCCCACCTCCTACCTTAATTAAATAGGCCTTAGCTCTGCCCACTTCTGCCTAGGGAACCGCCCTTTCGTTTCCTATTGGATACTCTCTCTCCTGTACCTCCTCTCCTTCCTCCCTGCTCCTCCTTCTCCCCCTCTACTAATCAACTCAGTTCCCTCACCGTCCCTGCCTCCTTTCTGTGCCTGACACCCTCCTTACATCTCCTACTGCCAGTCACTCCATCACACCGTGACTGGTGAACCTCCCTTTGGCATTCTGTAGCTCCCACGCACCCTTTCATTCCTGAACTCTATTCTAGAGCTGCTACCTCCTGTCTCCCTGTCTTGTTACACTCTTTAATGCCCCCCCACTACCTCTCTGCTACATTCTCCTCTTTTGCTACTGCCCTTGTCTCCTCACTGCCCCACCCTCTGCCCGTTCTCCCTCAGCCACCTGCTTACCTAGTTCCCCCTGCCCCCAAGCCTCCACCTCATTGCTTACCTCCTGCCACTTTCACTAGCTGCCTCTCACCTACCCAGCACCCTGTGCCCGCTCTCCCCCATTCACATTGAATCATGTATAACACCAGTACTCTGTACCCCTTTCTCCTCACCTTATTTGCCCTCTTCCCGCTCCTACATCCCCCCTGCTCATGCTTCCCCACTGTCCCGAACATCTACCAACTCATGCTCTCTCACCCCCTCCATGGTACCCTCCCTCTCAATCTCATGTACCCGCCTTGGGCATCTCCAATCACTACGAAATGGCCCTCCACACCAAATGGCCGTTGGGTACTCCCCCTGTCCACCGTTACTACTGCCACGCTTTACCCATGGCTCCACCCGTTAACTTGCCCTGGTGAATCTCGGAGTTCTCTGGACCAAAAAAATAGTTGCCAGTCATGGGTATCTCATACCAGTACTCTAAAATGTATTCCTCTTCTCCTGCTATTATCGGGAAACATTCATCCCAATCCCAGACCAGCCCCTACAATAAGAACAACTCAGACCAATCAACCAGGATCCCTCTCAATAATCTCACTTAACATATGCAGTCTTCTTCACAAAATTGACACCCTTCAGACTTTTGCTTGCCAGCATAACCCAGACATACTAGCAGTCGTAGAAACCTGGCTCTCACCTTCGGTTCCTGACCATGCTATCACCCTCCCTGGGTATAATGTCTATCGGCTTGATCGAACAACAAAAAGAGGTGGTGGCTGTGCCCTGTACCTTAAGGACATGATCTAGGGGTACCTCATCAACTTAACCCCCCAAACCACCACTGCACAGATTCTTCCTGTCAAGATTCTCCTCGGTGCACACAATAAAGCCATCACAGTTGTCACAGTCTACATTCCACTGGGAGAGCAAGGTAATGGGCTTAACACAGTCCTGGAGTTTACCAAATCTCTCTCACCTGACTCAGAAACCATCCTCCTCGGTGACTTTAATATTAACTAGCCTGCTGCAGAGGCAGGGGCATACAGGGACTTGATAGCGGCAGCAAACCTTTCTCAGATGGTTAGCTCCCCAACCAGGACAAACTATAAAACGGATACCAGCACCGTTCTGGATTGGATCATAACAAGCCATCCCGCCAGGATCACCAACACCACTGTCCTCCCTGACACACTTAGTGACCACTCCCCCGTCATCTGCTTCTGGTCCAATAAATTCATCAAGCCACCACCCAAAACCATTACTAGCCGAGTTCTACCTAGAGACAAGCTACCTCATCTCAAAACCTTCCTTCGTCAACAGGATTGGTCCCCAATTCTCACTGCAACCAATATGAACACCGCACTGGAACACTTCATCAGGATCTTCAACCAAGCATGCAACATATTTGCGCCCCTCAAGAAGCGCAAGACCAAAGCCCTATGTAACCCCTGGCTCACCGGAGACCTACTTAGATGACTAAAAGCTCAAGACCACCTTTGGGAGATTGCCAGAAACACCGGGAGACAAGTTGATATTGCTAACTATAAACGTGCACGAAATGACTGCACCAAATACATCTGGGATACGAAGACCACCTATTTCCATAATACTCTCACTAACTCATGGGGCAACGGTAGGGACTTCTGGAATAACATTAAAGAAGTCACTGGGAAGCAATCTAAATCACCCCCGTCAGTACCACGCATAAATGGTGAAACTACACTTGACCAGAAACTCATTGCTGATACATTCAATAACACCTTCACGGACCTCAGTGCTGTACTCCCACAGGGTTTTTTCAAAGAGGTGGTTCCCCTTGCCCCCCCAGCCACCTCCAGCCACCCTCCCTTCTACTTTAAAGCAGTAAAATGCATCAAGTCCGGCAGCCATACTACCAAGCCATTTGCAACTCCAGAGCCAGCAGTGACCTGACCTCAAATTGCTGTCACTCACACTTGAAGAAGTACTCTGACCACTGACCAGGATTTTCAACCTCTCCCTCAGCCTCAGTCAGTTCTCTGACTTATGGAAATCTGCCACGGTAACCCTAATTCATAAAAGTGGTGACAAAACAGCTACTGAGAATTACCGTCCAATTTCCATCCTACCTCCACTCTCCAAGGCCCTGGAACAGATTGTGTCAGACCAGCTCACCGACTTCCTAGACAATCACAACATCCTGTGCAAGGAGCAACATGGCTTTAGAAAAGGTCATAGCACCTCCACGGTGCTGCTTGAATTCACTGGTGCAATCCATCACTCACTCGATAACAGTCATCTTACTGGGTCCACCTTCATCGACTTAACTAAAGCCTTTGATACCGTCGACCACATCTTCCTACTTGCCCTGCTTCTAACTAGCAGGGCTGTCACCTAACTCGGTGAACTGGTCTAAAAGCTACTTAGACAACCGCCTCCCAAAGAGTGAGAATTGCTGGCGCTCTCAGACCAAAGACCAGTCTGGTCCAGTGTCCCACAGGCTCAATCTTGGGCCCCTCCTTTTCAGCCTTTTATGAACTCACTGCAGAATCCTGCCCTGAACAGGTCCTACTTAGCGATGATGCTGTCATCCTGGCATCCCACCATGATCCAATCCATCTACAAGGTAACCTCCAATAGGCCTTCTCTGCAGTCAAAACTGGTTCACAAAACACAGACTTATCCTTAACCAGAAAAACAAAGACCATGATCTTCTGCAGCTCCCAAAACAAATACAAACAATATCAGCTCTCCATTAAAACCAAGCAAGGAATCAACCTCGAACAAGTTCATACCTTCAAATACCTCGGCCTCACCCTCGACTGTAATCTCTCCTATGTCCCACACATCAATAACGTGGCAAAAGTAGCCAACACCAGGATGGGCCTACTATTCCAACATAGGAAACATCTAACCCCAGAAGCTCTGTCCATAGCTGTCCAGAGGATCTGCCACAACCTCATCTCTCAGGCGTGTTTCGACTTCCCTCAATCAAGCCTGCCGACTCATTACTGTTTCCCACCGTCTCACCCACACCTGCGACCTCTACTCCAAAACAGGCTGGCTGCAACTGAACAACCAAATCAAATGCCAAACCTGCATCACTGCTAAGAAAATCATGATGGGAAAGGCACCACCAGGAGTCAGCACCCTCCTCAAACCCAAAATCACCAACCCCAACACCAGGAGCTCTAAGCCCCAAATCCTTCAAATTCCCCGCTGCCGCACGTCCCAAGGCCAAAGGTTGTTTGCATACAGGACTCTAAGTTGGCTGAATGAGCTCTCTACTGACACCTCATCCACAGCAACGCTTGGAGCGTTAAAAAAAAAAGCTTTGCCACTCCATAACTGGCACCTCCACCTGTGCTTGCACCCCATAACATCTTCATTCCCTACACTGCTTCTGACCTTATAGGTGTCAGTTTCTGCCTTCTCTTCTTGCACTTACCTGTCCAATACAACTTCTAATGCACTTGCCCTGTGTCTGTCCTTACAAGGCCCCTTGTCTGCCTCACCCTGACCCTCTACACCTATGCCTTCCCCTACCCTCAGCCCTCTCCCCTTCTTGCCCTCTTCCTCTTATTGTTTCCTGAGTTATTCATCACTCAGTCTGATTTTGTCAAGCAAAGTTACTGTCTAAAACCATGTACCTGTAATTGTTTTATGTTTTAGTGTCTGTTACCCTGTAATCAGCATGACATGGAACCTTTGTAAAAGAGCCTTGGCTCAAAGGTACTTTGTAATTCCTATACACAAATAAAGAAATAAAATAAATAAATAAGAAAACAATAATCACTTTCACAATACCCCTGATACACCACACAAGTACCCACACTGTTTGCACTTACCACCAGGGCTTTCCTCTGGCCCGGCCCTGGGGACCCCCTGTAAAACAAGGTTATACACAGCAAATAGCAACAGTACAGTACTCTTGCACAAACTGGAACCACAGTCAGGGTAAATGCAAAAAAGAGTTAGATCTGATTTATTTAAGAGGCTTGAACAAGGGAGGAGCGTGATCAGGTTAATTTGCTTAAAGGCTCTATCAATCAAACAGTTATGCATGCACTTCAGGGTCCATAAACAATCACACACTCTGGGTACCTAGATGGAGAATGGTGGCCTAGCCAGGAATGTTGCAGCTGGTTGGGGCCCTGTGATGGAAGAAAACAACATGCACAACACACACTATTTGTAATCCGGAGCTGGAGGGCTCAGTTCATGAAAAGAAAACAACAAGACAATCAGATGACACACTTTTAGATTAGGCTGTTGTTGCAGGGAGCTACCCTGATGATTACTCTCGATTCCCAAGACTGAACACAAGCTGGATGAAAATCAAGACAGCAGGTGGTAAATCTGGAGTGCCAGGAGAAGCAGGGCCCACATGGTTCGCCGAGGCATCATTCCTGTTCAAGTGTGGAGTAGGGGGCTGATCCCCAGGCAGGTCTCTCATCAGTGGCTTTCTCTGTGCAGTGGGGTAGTCTGGCAGGACCAGCGTGGCATGGCCCAGGCCAAATGGAGATGAACGCGGATTCAGTCCGATTAGGCTGGATAAAGCTTCCAGCAAGCAGAACACAGTTCACACAGTGGGGAACCAAATCACGACCCACTTTCAATACACAGCACATTTACATGCAGGGAAATTCTACTGTACCAGGCAAACCAATCTCCGGTCACGATCGCAAAGTCTCTGCACAAACCGGGGATTCAAAAGCAGCTAGAAATCCTGATAGGCCGATCGCATTAAGCAAATCTTTGGTCTTCTTCAGGTTAAAGCCTGGTCACAGTCCAGTGGCTTGAATAGTCCTCACAACTCGAATTCAGTCCGAATAAACTCTGTTTTCCCTCTCTGGGACAACAGGCACACAAGCAGGCCAAAACTCAGCCCTTTCACAGTTCTCCCATGCAAAACTACAGAGAACTGCTGCTCAAAATCACTTGAGCTGTTACTTCTTCACTTCTCAGCTCAAAACTGAAACTAGCTGCAGCAGCCTGGGAAATTCCCCAAGATCCAGAAGGTTCGGTTGGCTGATCCTCCTGTCAGTCACAACAAAGGCTCCCTCTTCAGGTGTAAAAAAAGGCACAAAAAGCCCCAAATTACAATTCCTACAGATTTTGACTCCAGACAGCTCCTGTAGTCTGGCTCCATTTTAGGTCCCACCAGTACTGATTGGTCCAATTCGCAGTCCAGGACCAAGATAGTGGAGATAAACAAAACAGTCCTTTCTACAAAGAAGGCAGATTAGACAAACTACATTATCATTATCACTCTAAATGATTTTCAGCAAATAGTTACATCTTTCAACAGAGCTCCCTCTCAGATTACTTACGACTGCAATCCAGGCAGCTCTTAAAGAGACAGTACACAAAGGCTATACAGGCACTCTCTGGCAATCACATTTAAACTGCTAAAATGCAGGACACCAGCCTGGCAGTGAGCATTTAGGCAAGCTCGAGGAAGACTTTTTGGGAACCCCATTTGTAGGGGGGTTACACAAGTACCTCACAGAGGTGAACAGTATGCAGGATGGGAGCCTTTAAAATGAGGAAGACCACTAGAACCAGAGGGCATGCAATGAAGCTAGGGGAGGTTGGAAGGGATGTAACAAACTACTGCTGCTTTTTTTAACGTTAAATTTTGTACTGAAGAAAAAGACAAAACAACACAATACATTACAACCAACCATAAAATCAAACAGAGCAAAGGTACATGCATTCATTATGATAATTTAGTCTCAAGTCGTGTACACTAAGGTTATGCTATAAAACACTGATATAGCATCTGTAAGCATTTTATGCACAAAGGTGGACCCAGTACTCCTCTAAGGATATATACATTACAAAGGAGACATATATTGTTATACATAGGAAGATCCTCCTTAAGAGGGTAGGGTGTTAGTAGAGGTGGCGATGAAGTCCAAATATGGGTTCCAGAACTTGTAATAGACAGGCAGTCTGTTGAGTGCCTGATGGGACAGACTTCATCTCTGAAGAATCAACCTTTTAACAAGGAGAGTAACTGTGAGGAGCCAGTTGACTTGTGAGGCAGATTTAGGAAGTTCTGGAGAGTTTACAACCAAAAGTACTAAGGGGTGTCCATCTGGATATGGTTAGGTAAAGCAGTTCTGCAAAAAGTGAGGATCTGGTCCCAGAAGGGGTGAATCAGGGGACAAGACCATAACAGATGGGAAAGAGTGCCTTTTTGCTGGTCACATTGCCAGCACCTGTTGCAAGGCATGAGACCTTTTGAATGTAGGAACCAGGAAGTTCTATACCAAAAGTGTAGGATTTTTAATTGTATTAACTGGAATCTAATGTCCCTGTATGACACACGTGCCCTGTGCCAGCACAAGGAAAGAAAGAGACTTGGGCATCATCATCACCGATGACCTGAAATCATCCAAGCAGACCTCTAAAGCAGTAGGTAAGGCTAGAGGGATGTTGGGGTGTATTAGTAGGAGTATCACAAGTCGGAAGAGGGAGGTAATAATCCCTTTTTACAAGACACTGGTTAGGCCCCATTTGGAGTACTGCGTGCAGTACTGGAGGCCACACCTTCACAAAGACATTAACCAAATTGAGGCAGTCCAGAGAAGGGCAACCAAAATGGTGCAGGGACTGCATCAGAAAACATATGAGGACAGATTAACTGAACTCAATATGTATACCCTAGAGTAAAGGAGGGAGAGAGGTGATATGATTGAAACATTCAAACACCTTAAGGGCATTAACAAGGTGAAAGAGTCTAACATGTTTCAATATAAGAAAAATAGCAGGACAAGAGGACACGGCATGACATTAGAGGGAGGCCGATTAAGGGGTAATGTGGGGAAGTTCTTTTTCACAGAAAGGGTGGTGGATGCATGGAACAGCCTACCTCAGGAAGTGGTGGATATGAATACAGTGCAGGGCTTCAAACAGGCATTGAAGCAATACAGATGAGTATGAATAGATAGGCCATTGACAGAGCAAAGGCCTATGGCACATTCATAAGGTAGGAAAAGAAATGGGCAGACTGGATGGGCCTTGCGGTCCTTATCTGCCATCAACTTCTATGTTTCTGCATTTCTACATATCCCAGTATGCTCAGAAATGGGGATGCTGAGTTCAGCCAATCACTCTTGTCTGCTACTATCAGTGGGATGTGAATCCTTATCTCTAGGCAACTTGTATAGCATTCCCTCTCTGCCCTTGGAGTGGTTGAGCCATTTCTGTACAGGGAGACTGTTTGAGACAGCCGGGTACATTTTACGTTGAAAAGCCGGTGTCAGTTAGTTGGAAAGGTATCTCCAAAAGTCTTTTTGGGGAAGAGCAAATCTAGTCTGATGTTCTCGAAGGTTGCCAGGTTGCTCTCCCTATCCCCTGTAAAATAGTGGTACTCATTTCCTGACTGAGCTGTCAATGAATGCGTAATGTATACAATAGGCGCTCATTGATTAACAGCCAATCAGTGAGCACCAGCTGTACACATTACGCGTTCACTGACAGCTCAGTCAGCGACCAGCCATAGTGGAGAGAGGAAGGCTGTGCCAGTCCCTGGCTCATGGTCTGGATGGAGGGGAGCACTACCTGCCTGGGTGGGGCGTTTGCTAGATGCCAGTGAACAAGTACCACAATTTTACAGGGTGATTAGGGATAGGGAAGGGGGGTCCCTAGCCACCAGGGAATGATTTCATGTTAATATACAGAGGATTGGGTGTGGGGGGATACACTGGACACTGGGAAAGATGTTTATACACATGAACAGGGATCAGGTGGGGGAGGGACCACTGGAAACCAGGGATGCCTTTCTCTTATATTGGCCAAGGGGAGGGACCACTAGCCACCAGGGACTCAGTTACACTGGTTGGGCAAGGGATCGGGTGTGGGGAGGGACCACTAGTCACCAGGAACTACTTTTTTTTTTCTGGGCCAGTGATCCATGCTCACAGGTGGGGAGAGACCATTGGCACCAGGGACTATTCTGTTTTTTTCTCGGGCCGGCGACCGACAATCATGAGGGGGGACCACTGGCACCATGGAGCATTCCTTTTTTTCATCTGGGCCAGTGATCAATTGGGGGCACACTAAACTCCATTGTGGCCCATGTAAATGTGCCCATAAGGGGCATGCAAATAGCCACATAGTGCCTTGCATGTCCAATGGGCTCATTTACATGGCTGCTTTTGTGAATTCCAAATAGCAAACCTGTGCTATTCATTGTGGGGGCTGTTCTCCGGGATGCATGTTGGGGCAGTGCTAGTGGGGTTAGAGGCAGTGGTAAGGGGGTTAGCGCTGCTTCGTCCTGGCCCTATTCATAGTCGGCTAGCATGGTGCATTATCCAACTGTGAATAGCTACTTTTGACACCTACTCAATTGCAAAGCACAGCTCAAACTTTTGCGCTGTGCTTTGTGACTTTTTGTGAATCTAGCCCCAAATATTTAGTAGCAACTGGAAGTCTTTATTTCACATACTCCCAGCTTAGTCTGGTTAAATCTTAGCCCAAAGCATTTTTTGTACTGCTGCAAGGTTTTCTTTTCTCTACACAGTCCACAGGTCAAAACTTAGTTATAAAGTACTATCCTCTTTCAATTAAATTATTTCTTTCTTTCCTTGTATCTCCTTCTTCTTTTCCTTTTGCTCCTTCACGCTTTTGATTCACCATTCTTTTATTTTTTTTTTCTTATTCCAAACAAGTGTTAAGATGCCTGGAAATTGTTATAGGGGAAAAATGATAAACATTAGAGCAAGAGGTAAGAGGAATTTAAACATTCCTTCTCTGTTAAAGTAGATTTGCAAAGGTTTTTTTTTCTTAAAAAGACTTGCAAGCCCCCACCCCCATTCAGAGGCTTACTAAAAGTTACCCTGCTTGCCCCCTTGTAGGTGGTGCTAGCATTAATCACAGATCAAATATGTTCTTGCACTCTTTGTTTAATAGGGCACATGGTACAGCCAATGTAGGCTAAGTCACATGTGCACCATAATGCATAGATGCAGAATGGTGTGTCACATGTTATCAGTTCCCTAACTTCCACAGTGATATCCTCACATTTGTGGATGTTGAAATTTCTTAGTACAGTAGTATCTGCATATTTGCAGATATTACACTTCTTGCTCTTGTGAAAGCCTGTGGGGTTTTCAGGGAACCATCACCTTCCTGTTATTTGTGACTCTGTGTATTTGCTGTATACTAGCATGTTTGCTCTTCAAAAGGTCACTCTGGGATTTGGTCCTACAGCCATAGCTACTGTATTGTCTGATTGCAGGATTGGCCAATTTCTAAAAATAATATTCCCAATCTTGCCTGCTCGGTCATTATATTCTGTTGAAAACGTTGCAATTTTCTCAGTGGTCACTTGGTTATTTTCCCTTCTTTTGTTCTTATGGGATCTCCTATCTAATTGCTTTACTTTTTCTTTTGCCTGTTTCAAAAGAATTGCATCATAACCCTTCGTGTGAATCTTTTCGTTGTTCTTCTGACTGGACTTCAAAGTTTCAGGTACTATTGCAGTTCCTATACAGTCTCAGTAATTGGCCTCAGAGAATAGAGTTTTTAGGGTAACAGAATGAGCACTGCCATATTTCAAAAGGGAGTTGGTAGCTGTCTCCTTGTGATGGCATTTAGTTTCCAGTTTTCTCCTTTCATCTGACACAAATCAAGTTAAAACCCATACATTTATCTATATGGGGCTTATAACATAGCCAAAGGACAGGTTGAGGCTATTATGCATCCATTCAATAAAATCCCTAACCTCTTTTTCACTTCCTTTCCAGATGCATAATATATCATTCACAAATCTGTACCTGACAGACCTGTTAGTTTGACCTCAGTGGTAGGGAAACTGATGGAATCACTTCTGAAAGAAAGAACTGTTGAGTACCTAGAGGCCAACGGGGCACAGGACCCAAAGCAGCATGGATTCACAGCGGGAAGGTCATGTCAGACAAATCTAATTGATTTCTTTGACTGGGTGACCAAAGTAATAGACCAGGGAGGGGCTGTGGATATGGCCTACCTAGACTTTAGCAAGGCATTTGACAGAGTCCCGCACAAAAGATTAATAATCAAGTTAGCCAGCCTGGGAGTGGGTCCCAGGGTGGTAGCCTGGGTAGCAAACTGGCTGCACAACAGGATACAGAAGGTAATAGTGAATGGAACTTATTCCAAAGAAAGGGGAGTTACTAGTGGAGTACCTCAGGGCTCAGTACTGGGTCCAGTCCTCTTTAACATCTTTATAGGTGACATTGCAGAGGGTCTGGAAGGAAAGGTATGCCTCTTTGCAGATGACACAAAGATTTGTAACAGAGTTGATACACAAGGGGGGGAGTAGAAAGGATGAGAAGGGACTTGGCAAAGTTGGAGGATGGTCAGATGTATGGCAACTTAGATTCAATGCAAAGAAGTGCAAAGTAATGCACATGGGAAACAAAAACCCAGGAGAAGAGTACACAATGGCAGGGGAGGTACTAACAACAACAATAATGGAAAGGGACCTGGGGGTAATCATATCAGATGACGTAAAGGTGGGTAAGCAATGTGAAAAGTCAGTAAGGAGAGCCAGGGGGATACTGGGATGCATAGGGAGGGGCATCACAAGTAGAAAAAGGGAAATGGTTATCCCTCTGTACAGACAGTTGGTGAGACCCCATCTGGAGTACTGCATGCAGTTTTGGAGGCCCCAGCTACGCAAGGACATAGACAGGATGGAAGCAGTCCAGAATAGGGCAACTAAAATGGTGCAGGGTCTGCATCAGAAACCATATGAAGAGAGACTGAGAGAGCTTAATATGTATACCCTTGATGAAAGGAGGGACGGGGGGACATGATAGAAACTTTCAAGTACCTCAAGGGAATCAACAAAGTCCAGGAGGGTAGCATATTTCAGAAAAAGAGATATGCAAGAACAAGGGGGCACAATTTAAAGACAGAGGGGGGACGACTCAGGGGTAATGTGAGGAAATTCTTTTTCACGGAGAGAGTGGTGGATGCATGGAACTGCCTTCCTGGGGAGGTTGTAGGTCTAAAACAGTGGGGGAATTCAAACATGCATGGGACAGACATAAGGCAATTATAGTGGGGGGATTGCAGGAAGTAGGCTGTTGGTTAACTAGAACCTGCAGCTTATCCAATAGGTGGGGAAATGGGCAGACTGGTTGGGCCAAGTGGTCCTTATCTGCCGTCAAAGTCTACGTTTCTATGTACCATCTATGAATTTTCTCAAAATATGGATTATTTATTCCATTCATAATCCACACTGATTCCCAGTATCCCAGGAATAAATTTGCATAGCTAGGTGCCATACAGGCACCCATAGCTGTACTCATCTCTGTACAAAAAAGTCCCCATTAAATTCAAAAGAATTATGTGTCAAAATCTACTCCAGCTTTCTATAAGGAATTGAGTAGGCATTTGTTCATTTTCTGTATTGTTTTTGAAATAGAATTTGTATGCTTCAATCCCTTTCTCATGCTTTGTGGATGTGTACAAGGAGTTAACATCCTCAGACGCTAGGAGAAAACCTTTGTGCCATTCTGCATTACCATGTTTGGAGATCCCTGGTGCAAGGCAAGCCTTGGCGTGTTTGCGGCCCGAATTTCTGAGCCTCTGAGCTCATGTTTATCTATGTGGAGCTCACTTATCAGCCCGCCTAGGCCTAAGTTTTGTGTTGCAGCTCTGTGCTGCTGAAATAGATTTTTTACATCCTTGTGCCTGTCCTCCATGTGCCTCCAGCCCCATGGAGCTGAATTTTATTTTTAGTAATTAATTAAAATATTTTTTATTCTTTTAAAATTTGGTACTTCTGTCTATCTGTGCTGCCTGTACTTCTAACCAGTTTGCCCCTCCAGCGCCAGCTCCAGAGCCATGCCTGCCCAGTTATTCCAGCTGCTCCTCCATCCCGCCATGTTATGTGTATCCATCTTCTCCTTGAAGCATGAATTCAAGTTCAAGGTAGGCCAAGCTATTTATTTCAGTTCTTGGGGACCTTGAATGTATTCCTGGCTTGTGCCCCCCCCCCCCCAGCAGCTTTATAATCAGGACCCTTAGACACAGCTGGAGGGGGTTACAGATTAAAATGTTCAAATGATCATATTGAATGCTTTACTTATAGTGCTGTTTAAGAAGGGTCATTAAATTTTAAGTGTTTATATCTTTGTTTTTTTATTAACTCACTGAAAGTTAATTAAGATATTTGAAGTTTGTTGTATATTTGCATGTCTGTTCTAAAAGTGTTACATTTGCTGGTTTGTTTTGATTTTGCTTGTATGTTTCTCAAAAACTTCAATAAAATATTATTAATAAAAAAAAAGAGCACATCAGATCCCTTTCTTCCACTGGTCTCTCCACTACTACACCCACCATCCTATAGGGGATTTTCAGGTTTTTCCTCCCAGTACGCATTACTTTGTATTTTTGGGGTGCTGAATGTTAACTGACATATTCTGGACCACTTCTTCAATCTCCCAAGCCCACCCTCAAAGTTCTGACACCTTCCTCACTGTCCACTCTTTCATATAACTTTGTGTCATTTGCAAATACATCTTTCCACTAATTCCTACCCATATGTCACAAACGTGTTAAAAAGGACAGGACACAGGATCAAACTCGGCAGCACCCCACTAGTCATTTCGTTAAACTCTGAAAATTCCCCATCTATAACCATCTTCTGAGTGCGACCCTTCAGATAGCTTTCTACCAATGGTGTTACACATTCTTCCACCCCAAGACCTCCTAGTTTTATGACCAGCCTTCTATGAAGGACTGAGTCAGTGGCATTGCTAAAGCTGAGGTACAGTTTATCAGCTGCCTGCCCTCTGTCAGCTGCCCTTATAACCCCATCACAAAATTCAATCAAGACAGTCCACCTCTCATAAGCCCATGCTGCCTTCTGTCCTGGAGATTGTTTCTAGGAAATTTACTATAATTTCCTGGAGAATACCTTCAAGCAATTTTCCCACTGTAGATGTCAGGCTGACTGGACCATAGTTTTCTGTATTTTCTCTGTGACCACTTTTGTAAAGTGGAACCATATCAGAGCCGGCCCATCAGAGCAGTAGGAGGGCTACCACTCGTGACACCAGCGACCAGAGTTTGGGAATGTGCTTGGGCCACTGGAGGTCGGCCAGGGGGAGGAGGCTCAAGCATCCCAAAGGATGCTCTCCTCCTCCTCCTCATATAGCGAGGATGGCAGCCAGCTCTGCTGCTGTACTGCCACCTGGGTTACCATGGGTGGCAGTGCAGCTGGAGTGGCTTGAGGGTGGGAGGACATGGACAGGTGCCATACTGAACATGTGTGAGTGCTTGGCGCGCTCTTGGCATCAGCATCCTGGGGAACTTTCAAGAAATAAGGAAAAAACCCTGAGTGGCTTGGTGAAGCTGACCTGCTCACAGGACCCATACCTCACTACCTAGGCATGGTCTCCCACTTCAGATCCTTCTACGGTGGGGTATAGGGGCCCCCCCTGCCCCCAACCAGAGGAGGAAGCTCTGGGGGAAGATGGGGAGGTCCAGGTAAGTCCTAGTGGATGCCACAGTGACAGAGCAGGGGCAGGTCGAGCAGATGGAGGCTGTCCAGAGAGCAGGAGGTATAAACAAATAAACTAAAGAAACTGTAACCACATCAACCAACCTCCAGTCCATGGACACCACGCCTGTGTTTAGAGTGCAGTTAAATGTATCTGCTAGTGGTTCTACAAGCACCTCAGAGAACTCTGTCAGTACTCTTGGATGCATTCTATCAGGTGCCATAGATTTTATGCCATAGAGCTTATGAACATACGGACATACGAATTTGCCAGCAGATAAAGGCCTTATGGTCTATCGAGTCTGCTCGAGTGTGCAGCTAGCAACCCTCATACTGAGCTGCCCCTTCCCTCTCCTTCCCCTCCCTCTTACTCTATCCCATCCCCTTTTGAAGCAGTTCATTGTTCTACAGGATACCATTTCCGCAGGCAACGCATTCCACCCAGACACCACACTCTCTCCGTAAAAAAGTGTATTCTCCGTTCCCTCCTGAACCTTCCCCCCCTCCAATCTGAGATTGTGACCCCGAGTGTCCCTACCCTCCTTAACTTGAATAGTCCCTCCATGCCTGTCTTGTTTATTCCCTTCACGTACTTGAAGATTTCAACCATATCCCCCCTGTCTCTCCTCACCTCCAGTGAGTACATGTTCAACTCCCTCATCCTGCTCACGTAGGGTATGTCCCCTAGTCCCTGGATCATCTTTGTTGCCCTGTGCTGCACCCCCTCCAGTAACTTAATATCCCTTTTCAGGTACGGCCACCAGTACTGCACGCAGTACTCTAGGTGTGCCCTAACCAGTGACTTATACAACGGCAGGATCGCCTCCCCACTACTTAAAGATATACTCCTGGAATACAACTCAGCATTTTGTTGGCCTTGGCAGCTGCCTTCCTGCATTGTGCTGAGTTGTTCATTGAGCCCATTATAATCACCCCAGATCCCTTTTCTCCTCTGTCATGGCTAGCTGAACCCTTCCCCCCCAGCTGGTAGCTCCTTCTTGGGTTTTTCACCCCAAAATGTAGCACTTTGCACTTTTTGGCATTGAACCCCAACTGCCAGCTGTCCAACCAGGTCTCCAATTTTGACAGATCATCCTGCAACCCATGCCACCCTCCTAGGTCATCCACTATTGCTCCCATCTTCGTGTCATCTGCAAACAAACTGATCTTGCTCTCGATGTCCATTGAGATGTCTGATATGAACAACCCAAACAACACTGGTCCAACCACTGAGCCCTGTGGTACTCCACTTGTCACTGCCCTCAGAGATGAGAGCTCCCCTCCCACCACCCTCTGCTGCCTTCCCTGTAACCAGTTTACTACCCATCCCACTATTTTTGCCCCTGCACCTGTACCTGCCAGCTTACTACTCAGCCTCCCATGTGGCACCAAGTCGAATGCCTTCCTGAAGTCCAGAAACAGGATATCCACTGCATGGCCCTTGTCCAACTGTCTAGTTACTCAGCCACAGTAATCCACCAGGTTGGACGGACAGGAACTGCATGTGACAACCCCATGCTGCCTAGTGTCCTGCAGCCCATTGGTCTCCAGAAGGGACACCAGCTTCTCCTTCAGGATTGTCACCATCAGTTTTCCAATGATGGATGTGAGGCCTACCGGCCTGTAGTTTCCCGGTTCGTCTTTGGGACCGCTCTTATGGAGGGGTACCATGTGAGCCATGCTCCACTCCTGAGTTACACTTCATGAGACCAAGGAGGCATTGAACAGGTCTGCCAAGGGCCCTGCCAGGATTTCTGCCAGCTCTCTCAGTACCCTGGGGTGAATGCCATCTGGCCCTGGTGCCTTGTACACCCTCAGTGCCATCAGGTCCTCCAGTACCCTGCCCTCTGTGATTCCCTCATCTGTCACCTCCTCCACCCCCTCCCAAGCCTGACCGCCCACCCCCCCCTTTTATAGCACCCCTCCTTTCTCCTTGGTAAACGCCGAGCAGAAGTATTCATTAAGTGCTTCTGCCTGCTCTGCCCCTGTTTTCACCCACCCCTCATCCCTCTTAATCCTTATTATTTTGTCCCTACAACTCCTTTTCTCCCTGATGTACCAGAAGAATTCCTTCTCCCCCTTCTTGATGTCTTGCGTCAGCCTGAGCTCCTTAGATACCTTGGCTGCCCTTACTGCCTTCGTCACCTCCTTTGATTCCTTCAGGTAATCCTCTCTGTCCTCCTCTCTCCCTGTTTTTTTGAACCTCCTAAAGGCGGCTCTTTTATTTCTTACTTTCTCCTTGACCCCCTCGTTCAACTAGCTGGGTTTCTTGGCCCTAGCTCTCTTACTCTGGACCCTGATGCAGGTTTTGGTTGTTTCCTCAATCCCCAGTTCTATGACCTCTCACCTCTGGTTAGTGTCCACATTAGTTTGGATTCTGGCTAGATACCCTTTAACTAAACATAGAACATAGAATTTGATGGCAGATAAGGACCACTTGGCCCACCCAGTCTGCCCATTTCCCTACCTAATGGATAAGCTGCAGATCCTAGTTAACCAGCAGCCTACTTCTTCCTACCCCAACCCCCTAGAATTGCCTTATGACTGTCCCATGCATGCTTGAATTCCACCACTGTTTTTGACTCCACAACCTCCTCCGAAGGCTGCTCCATGCATCCACAACCTCTCTGTGAAAAAATACTCCTTAAATTACCTCTGAGCTGCCCCCACTCTATCTTCAAATTGTAGCCCTCTGTTCTTGCACACCTCTTTTTGAAAGATGCTACCCTCTTGGACTTTGTTGATTCCCTGAGGTACTTGAAAGTTTCTATCATGTCCCCCCTCCTCCTTTCCTCGAGGCTATACATATTAAGCTCCTTTAGTCTCTCTTCATATGTCTTCTGGTGCAGACCCTGCACCATTTTAGTTGCCCTCCTCTGGACAGCTTCCATCCTGTCTATGTCTTTGTGGAGAGTGGGTCCAGAACTGCACACGTACTCCAGATGGGTCTCACCAGCTGTCTGTACAGAGGATAATAACTTCCTGTTTTCTACTGGTGATGCCTCTCCCTATGCATCCCAGCATCCCCCCAGCCCTCCTTGCTGCCCTCTCACATTGCTTGCCCACCTTTAGGTCATCTGATATGACTACTCCCGGGTCCCTTTCCATTTTTGTTGCTGTTAGTATCTCACCCCCCATTGTGTACTCTTCCCCTGGGTTTTTGTTTCCCAGCTGTATTACCTTGCACTTCTTAGCATTGAATCTAAGCTGCCATACATTTGACCGTTCCTCTAACCTTGCCAAGTCCCTTCTCATCCTTTCCACCCCACCTTGTGCTTCAACTCTGTTGCAGATCTTTGTGTCATCTGCAAAAAGACATTCTTTTCCTTCCAGTCCCTCTGCAAGGTCACTTATAAAGACACTGAAGAGGACCGGTCCTAATACTGAACGCTGCGGTACCCCACTAGTAACCCCCCCTTTCTTCAGAGTGGACTCCATTTACTATTACTCTCTGTGTCCTATTCTTCAGCCAATTCTTTACCCAGGCTGTCATCTTGGAACCCACTCCCAGACTGGCTAACTTGTATATTAATCTTTTGTGTGGGACTGTGTCAAATGCCTTGCCAAAGTCTAGGTAGGCCATGTCCACAGCCCTTCCCTGATCTACTACTTTGGTCCCCCATCCTCCCAAAGTTGGCTCTCCTGAAGTCCAACACTCTTGTACCTGTTTCTACTCCCTCCTTACCCATTTTCAATGTGAACCACAGAGTGGTGGTCACTCCCTGCCAGTGGTTCATCTATGGTGTTCCCTAACCTGGTTGGCTCACTGACCATTTGCATTAGGAAGCTATCCTGGAATGCATCCAGAAGTATCTGCTCCCTTCTATTCATGGTGGCTGGGGTACTCCAATCCACTCCCTGCAGGTTGAAGTTCCCCACAGTCACTGTGCTACCTCTTCCACAGGCCCTTCTGATCTGTCCCACTAGTTCCCTGTCTAATTCCTCTGTCTGAGATGGTGGCCTGTACGCTACTCCCATCCTGAGAGTCCTATTCTTGGAATCCTGGATTTGCATCCAAAATGACTCTGTACTACCCTCCTTCCCCCCGCCAACTAACACAGTTCAGTCCTTCTCTCACATACAGTGCCACCCCCCACCCTTCCCATTTATCCTATCTCTGTGGAATATCTTATACCCTGGTACTGCCAGGTTCCACTCCTGGTAATGGGTGGCCCAAGTTCCGGTGATGGCTGCCATGTCCACCTCTCCTTCTGCCATGAGAACCTGTAGCTCTGCTATTTTGTTCCCTAGGCTCCTAGCGTTCAAGGTGACCACCCTCCACCCTTTTTCCTTCACCCCTCCTGCTGTCCCTTCCTAGCATCCCCTCTAGTACTCCCTTTTTTTCCATTGCTTCTAGCATGGAAGGTAATCTCATTCGGCTTCCCTTCCTGTGGATTTCGCATGCTTCCTGCCCTCTTGCCATCCCCCGCTCCTAGTTTAAATGTCCTTCTTTTGCTATGTAATCCCCCATCCTCTGCTTCAATACCTTCTTGCCCACCTCACTTAGGTGACGTCTATCCTTACCATAGAGATCACTGTCCTCCCAGGTCCCTCCCCACTCACCCATCAGCCCAAAACCTTATCTTATGCCTGTAGGAAAAAGAAGTTAGAATAAGTAGCAGTAATATGATTAATTGTAGCAATATATCTCAGTTTGAAGTATCACAGTATTTATTCACCCAAATATTAATACACAAGTCCTAACAGAGTATTCAAAATGTCACCATACAATACAAGAACAATACTGAATTGGCATTCCTCCTTACACTCCAAAACCTGAAATGGCATTTCCTCCCTCAACTCCCTTGACCCAGCTCATAAATGAACCTAACCATATTAACTCCAAATCCCAAAACCACACAGTCATAGATTGAGCTCTTACATTACATCCCCACAAAGTAGTTGCAGCTGGCATCCTCCCAGATTCCTTAAGCCACCACTACTTAATCTACCTGGTGCGTAAAACATGCCGGCCAAAATCCCCCCCCCAAAGATTATCAAGACATGCTCCTACAGATCCTTGGACCTCACCCCTCTTTTGGAGGCTCTATCTACCACCAACTAATCTCTTATCTCCTGTGTCACCTCTATCGACCATGCCTAGGACTTCTTTAAGGCTAACGTCCTTGCAGCATGGAACCTGTATACCCCACTAAGGTGCTCAAGGATGCACTGTAATCACCTCCCCTGGATAACCCCTGCACTATTAGTCTACCTTCGCACACACGACCAGGCCTGGAAGGCTCATAAATCCTCTTGCTCTCCATCTAACTATCAGCATTATCGTGCACTTCGTAATAAGTGCACTTCCACAATACCTTATGCTAAGGCTGATTGCTTTCAGTCTACCTTCCAGACCAGTTTGAATCATCCTTCAAAATTCTGGAAGGTAGTCCAAGTCCTCTTCTCCCCACCTGGCCAGCTTCCCATCCCTGTACTTAATGTTGATGGCTCCAATCTGTCTGACCCGTTGGAGGTTGCCAGCGCGTTCAACTATTACTTTACCTCCTGTGCCTCTTCCCTCTTCTCAACCCTCCCCACCTCTCCCCCTCACAAACACACACCTCTTCTTCAACAGACTCCCTCAGCCCTACTGCTTCTCCTTCTCACCTGTATCCCCCTCCACCACTCTGATGGTCTCCTTGCACTTCACTCCTCCTTTGCCCTTCCCCTGATGTTCTAGAAGCTAAAATTCATCTATCTGCCTCAGCCATCCCTTCCCCCTTATTTCTCTGCTGAACTTCTCCTCTTTCCTCTGTTCTGCAGGCTTGAAAGAATGCCACCTTCTTCCCTCTTCCCAAAGGTGGTGACCCCTTAGCACCAGGTAATTACCAGCCTATTTCCCTTCTCCCTATCTTAGCAAAACTCCAGGAACAGCTTGTTCTCCTCCAGCTCTCCTCCTCCTACCTTGACTCCTCGAATTTCTTCACCCCTTTCCAGTCTGGCTTCCAGAAGCAACACTCCACTACCACCTCCTCTCTCCTTAGCCTCACTGACTCCATCCTTACTGGGATGGACAGTGGCCTCATCACCGCCATTATCTTTGTCGACCTAGTCAAAGCTTTTGACACTGTCTCTCATCCCCTACTTCTTGCGAAGTTCTCTGCAGTGGGGATCTCTGACTCTGCCACAAACTGGTTCCACACCTATCTGGTAGGTAGGTCTCAGTCTGTTCGTATTGCTTTGTTGTGGCTAAAACTTCAGCATGACTTTGACAAAGTTCAGCTCTGGTTACACGCACATCAACGTTTCCTGAATGCCAAGAAGACCATCTCCCTGACCTTCAGCACAAGGCAGAGACTCTGCACCCCAAGTTAGGTTCTCTGTACAGAAACCGAGATTGCATCCCTCTGCCTACCTGCCAGGGCCTAGTCCAGAAAATGATTCTTCCAGTTTTTGAGTATGGTGATGTAGTCCTTCAGTGCCACCTCCAAAACTTCCCTTGCCAGACTGGACACCCTCTACCACTCCTTCTGCCACTTTGCCCTTGATAGTCCCCTTCGTACTCACCACTGTAATCTCTACCCAGTCTCTATCTTTCCTCTCCCTTGAGGACTGACGCCGCTCTCACTGCAGCTTCTTCCTTTCTAAATTTTGGTTTGGTTCCCTCCCCGCCTATCTTGCTTCCTGCTTATCACCTCTACCTCCCCCCTCCCCGGAGCTACAATTCTTGCACCATAGATATCCCTCCTAGATCATCTACTGCTGGCCAGTCTACATTCTCTTTCCATCTCCCTAAAATGTGGAACTCCCTTCATCAGGTAATTCGCCATGCCAGCTCCCCTTCTGCCCTCCCATCCTTCCTTCACAGTTTTTTTTCCACTACTTGTAATTGCCTTTAACTCCCTTTCCCACTCATTCTTCACACTCTTTTGACACCTCTTACGTGTTGCATTTCCATTTGAATTCTCCAGCTATGTGACCAATTTGTGTATATAGGCCAAGATATTCAAAGGTATTGAGCCTGATGCAGCCGAGTTGCACCAGCGCAACCCCAGTAAAGTGCCCCAGGGCAATATTCAAAAGGGGGCTTGCACACTGCAAGTCCCAGTGCACCACAGCACAATGTTAATTTATGTGGCACATCTGAAGGGGGCGTGCCCATGCGCATATGCAGCACATCCCGATATTCAGCCCGGAATGTGCTGCGCATCTGTTGGCACAACCCTTAGATGCATCGCATACAGATGGGCACAGTTGAGCCTGAAATAAGGCCTGCAGACTGATTACTGGTACCTCCAGGCTCACACATACTTGTATTCTCTATGAGGATGAAAAATTGCTAAACCTTGATGAACGGATACGTTATCAAACCTGCCTCCTCACAAAGAAATCTCTACTCAGGGTATCCCCCACAGGGGTGACAGCCTCCATCCACCATACCCAACCCTCTATTGCAACCCAAACCTTGAGCAAGATCAGTCTACTGGTCCCCAGATCGAGGACCACCCACGGGCAGAGGGCCTTCTTCTACAGAGGCCCATCTTGGTTTAACGCTCTCCCTGCTCATATCTCCAAAGCACCCACAATCTCCACCTTCAAAACTGCCCTTCGGGGCCATCTGTTTAGCACCAGCAGCTGCGCCTGTCTGTAAATGGCACATTTATCCTTCCACACTTCACAACGCCCCTTAGGCAGCACTCAAACTCACCCCCCACCCTCCCCCATAGCCTAATGCCTCTTTTATTACTAGCATGTTCTCAGCTGTACCATTGTAATGTATATCAAACTGTTTAACATGTATGTTGTATCATTGTAATTGTCTACCCAAATTGCTTAAAATGTACAACACCACATTATGTAACCCTAAGTATGTGACACTTATGCTGTAACCAAAAATGTATTCTTCTGTTTGTTCTAAATGTGACGTGGTGCCTTTGGAAATGAACCCCTGGCTCAAAGGTTGTAAACCGATGTACAAATAAATAAAATAAATAAAAAAGGCTCAAATGCTGGCACCCACAGGTGGGCTGCTGTACTACATGGTGCAACACAGTACCCGCCAGCCGTGGGTGGCCACCCGCTCACCCAGAACTGTGTCCACAAGTACCTATACATCCCCTGGTAGTCCCTCCTGTACCTCCAATTACCATGGTTAGATTTAATAAAACTTTCCTGGGTAGTCCTGGTATTTCCCCACCCGTCCACATGATGATGGGCGCGGTGTACCATATTAAAATCCACTCTGGTGGTCCAGTGGCCCCCACCACAAACCTTGCCTCACTCAGCACCCCCCATCATCGCGGGAGAGCTGCAACCACCCTAGCCCGCTGCTCGCCGTCAATGATACAGAGCAGTATGAATTGTAGCCCATTGGTCCACTCCATGGACTAATGTGGCCTTGCAGTATACTGTACATAAATATTCATAAATATGTGAATGAAGGTCATTCATTTACATATTTGTGAGGATGTGAACAGTATGCACTGTAAGGCTACTGGTCCACAGTGTGGACCAGTGGGCTTACAGTTCATACTGTACGCTGTGATTCAGCAGGCAGACGGGTGGTATTCAGTTGGGTTGCAGCTGTCCGCCATTGGCGGGGGGAGGTACTGGGTGGGCAGGGGGCCTGTGAACGGGAGGGGGCCACTGGACCACAAGAGTGATTTTGTAATATGGTACACCAGTGCTCCGGGTCACGGGCGGGGTAGGGGTTTACCGATAGACTACCAGGGATGGTAAACATTATTACAGTGATCGGAGAGTTGGGATGCGGAGGGGGGTACCACTGGACCACCAGGGAAGTTTTATTAATTCTAACCACGGTAATCAGAGGTACAGGAGGGAGTGGGGTACCGCTAGACTACCAGGGACTGCACTGGGTCCAGTGCTTGCTACTCTGGGGAGGGGGGGGTTCCGCATATCGTCCTCAGGGAGCACTGCATACTGTGCAAGGCTCCAGGCACATCTTGCCAGCCTGCCCTGCCCTGCTCAATGCATGCAAATGGGGCCATAATGTAATGCAAATGGCTCCATTTGTATGTCCAGGTCTGAATATCTGGGAATTGCACCCAGCGCAGCTATAGTTGCGCTGGAGTATTCCCAGTCCTACCTGTCTGGGTGATGCACCAGCACATTGCATATGTGCCCTGCGCATTATGAGCTATATTCAGAGGTGATGTGCCATGACACATCTCCTTTGACTATCTCCCTTTCTTGCTACAGCACACCTCAGTTGTGCTGCGCCTCCACTTGCGCCATTGCTGGGCACATTCTGAATATTGTGCCCATACTGTATTATGTGTCTGTATTTTTTTCCTAATTTCCTTTATATTATTATATTGTGTCATTACTGTATACTGTTGTATCCTTATTCCCCTTCTCCCAGGACTCACCTGGAAACGAGCAATTTTTGCTTAGTGTGTCTTTCCTGGTGAAACATTTCAATAAATAAATACACTTGTGAGGATAATTACAATAACTATGCTGTAAGGTTAATGAAACCCAATGCAGTATTGCAAAGCATAAATCAACAAATTCAAATTAATCAACCATGGAAATAAGCAGAAAATGCTTTTCAGAATGATTCGCATAACTGACTATCGAGAAGAGGAGGGAATGCACTTCCTTATAAGGACTCGATCTTTATGTTAATTTTTACAACATTGTTCTTATTCCCAGTAAAATTAATCCAGAGGATGAAGCTATTTTGGAAATATTTTTTATCCTTTTTTGTAACCAACTTTTTTTTTTCTTGGAGTGACTCTTACCTGGGAATTAGGCTAAATTAATTTAATTTCCCTCCAAGAATGTAAATAGTAGTTGAAACATTCTTTGCTCACTCAGATTCAAAATGGCCACCATGAACTGTATGAGGTAATTCAACTTGTCGCCAGGAATTAAGACTAAATTAAAAAAATGTTTAGACACAGTAGATCTCGTTTGTTTGTCAGTGGTTACAAGCTCTTAAGTTTTAACCTTTGAGTATAGAATGGCTAGTTCTCAATAATCTTGGTTGGTCTAACACCTCAAACTGAAATGCTTCTCCAGTCGTTAACCTGGTATGCCATAGAAGGCCAACAGTATTCTAGGACAGGACCCACTAAGAGTTTTTGCATAGCAACTGGTTGATAGGCCAGCATTTTTTAGCACATTCAAGAAATGTGTACTTGTTTTGTTGCAAATAAAATATTAATAATAATTAATTAATAACTATGATAACAATCAACATCTATTGCACACAATTTAAATTTTTGGCCGTAGTGTATGTTTTACACAAAAATATGTATTTCCTTATATCTTCTAGTCAACTTGCAAGGAATAATAAAGATGGATTTATCTTACCCATGCATTTAAACATTTACTAATATAAAATTCAGCTGATGTACATTCTCTCTCAAATTCAAGATGTGTGAGTCTCTTGGGGCACAATTAGCTTGAAAAGCTGCAATGCTTCAGCTTGAGTCCTTGTTCACCATTTCTCCTCATAATCTTTCACTCACTCATTTTATTTTTGAAACAGCATATTGTTGATGTTTTTTTGCAACTTCAGACTTCATGCTTTTTCAGTTTTTGTTAATGTCCCTTTGCCTTAAGGGCCTGTAAATCCTTTTGAGTTATTCAGAATGTCGAGTCCAAAATTCCAGAACATAGTCAGCCTCGTGCAATTATTCCCTTCACTTTCAGGTACCTGAGTATTGGTGTATATTTGTAACCCCCCTACAAATGGGGGTTCCCAAAAAGTCTTCCTTGAGCTTGCCTAAATGCTCACTGCCAGGCTGGTGTCCTGCGTTTTAGCAGTTTAAATGTGATTACCAGAGCCTGTATAGCCTCTGTGTACTGTCTCTTTAAGAGTTGCCTAATTGCAGCTTAAGTAATCTGAGAGGGAGCTCTGTTGAAAGATGTAACTATTTACTGAAAATCATTTAGAGTGATAATGATAATGTAGTTTGTCTAACCTGCTTTCTTTGTAGCAAGGACTGTTTTGTTTGTCTCCACTATCTTGGTCCTGGACTACAAATTGGACCAATCAGTACTGGTGGGACCTAAAATGTAGCCGGACTACAGGAGCTGTCTGAATTCAAAATCTGTAGGAACTGTAGTTTGAACTTTTTGCAAAGCATTCTAAATTGTAGCTCCTTCAATTAAGGCTCCCAGATAGAAGGACTAACCCACCGGACTATTGTGACTTGATAAAAGAACTCTTGGAGGATGAAGAGGGGGATTGTAATTGTAGGGTGAGCACAGCCCAAGTGATCACGGCATCGGAAGGCCCTTCTGAAGTGGGGACCAATGAGAGTGTGACACCATGGGATGAACTGCTGAGGGAGTTCAGAGAAACAAAAAACAGTCTCTTTATGAAGGCCGCTCTTGCAAATACAGGCACCGACCTTTATCCAACTGCATCTGCTATGAGAGTGGGGGTGTCCACCCAGGCATCTCCTGCTGACAGCAGCTCGAAACTTGATGTCTTGACTATGAAAGTAAGAGAATTGACTAGCTGTCCCCAAATGCTCACCACACAGCAGACAGAGATGGCACCAAGGTTTTCAGTTGGTAGTACCACCATCCCAGCTCCCAGTGTGATGCCTCGGCCACCCCAAATCCCAGAAAACATATTTTGCCATAATTGTGGGAAGGATGGGCACATGAAGAGAGAATGCTGGTCCACAAAAGACCTAGATAAAGTTGTATACAGGCTTCAAGGAGAGCTTCGGAGAACGAATCAGCGGTCGAGGAGTGCCCAAAATGACTGCAGTGAGGGTTCAAAAAGTAGTAACTCAAATCCCTATGTGGCTAAATCATCTGTCCAGGCCCCTGCTGCTGTCCCTCTAGCTGGTCCAAAATAGTGGGCCCTTCAATGGAGACTACCATGGCTGTGAATGGTATTCCTACTCGGGCTGTTCTGGACAGTGGGTCACAAGTGACCATTGTATTTAAGGACTGGTATGACAAACACTTATCTGCTGTGCCCTTACAATCCCTGGAAGGCCTGCATGTGTGGGGGCTAAATGACAAGTCTTATCCCTACCTAGGATATGTCCGCCTCTGGTTGCCATTTCCTGCAGCTGTAACTGGTGTAGAGGAGCGGAGACACTGCCTTAGTGTGTCCCGCTACTGGACTGTATGACGGGGTTCCCCTGTTAATTGGAACCAACGCCCATATGTTTGGGAGACTGGCACAACTCTGTCATGAGAAACAAGGGCAACGGACCGGGAGGGCCCTAAGAATTCCCACTCTGATCAAGAGGGCCTATGATTTGTAACAGAACCCCAAGGGAGTGGACCAGGATGAACTGGTAGGGGTCGTGTGGAAGAAGGATCCTGATTCGACAGTACTGGCCCCTAACCCTAGTGTAACATTCAAGGGGAGGTCCACCTCTGCAAAGATGTCAAGAACAAAATACTGATGTTGGATGTGCCAGGCGATGGAAAATTGCCGGAAGGATTATTGGTTAAGCCCAGCACCTTGCCAGCTCATGCTCACGCCTATGCATGATGAGTGATGGTCCAGATTCATAATGTGTCAGATCGGGAGATCCGGGTGAACAGAGGATGCACCCTAGCTATGGTACACTGTGTAGACTCTGCAGTGTTGCCCAGCAACAAGCCCCTTGGCAAGACAGATAGAGTGACTACCGACTTGTTTGATTTTGGTGACTCCCCATTGCCAGCTGAATGGAAGACTAGAATTAGCCAGAACTTGCCCAGAGAGATCAAGTATTTTCGTTAAAGGAATGGGACATGGGATGTGTCCAGGGCGTGGGACATGGGATGTGTCTGCACAATAAATGGCCATTTCGATAGAGGTCTCGACACCTAGCCCCTGCAGACATAGACGATGTGAGAAAACACTTGCAGGAAATGCTCGCGACTGGTGTGATACAAGAATCCAGGAGCCCATATGCTTCACCCATTGTGGTTGTGCATAAGAAGAATAGAACAGTATGAATGTGTGTGGATTATTGGACCCTCAACAGGCAGACCATCCCTGATCAATACACCATGCCCCGTATACAAGATACTCTGGATTGTTTGAATGTAGGCAAATGGTTCTTGGTGTTGGATTGTCGCAGTGGATATTACCAGATTCCGAAGGCCCTGGAAAATCATGAGAAGACAGCCTTCATCTGTCCTTTGGGGTTCTACGAATTTCTGAGAATGCCACAGGGGATATCTGGCGCCTCAGCCACCTTCCAGCAACTGATGGAACGAGTGGTGAGAGACATGAATTTGCTGGAATGCCTGGTGTACTTGGATGATGTCATTGTGTTTGGGAGCTCCCTAGAGGAACATGAGAGTCGACTGTTCAAAGTACTAGACAGACTGGAAGATTTCAGCCTCAAGCTGTCCATTGACAAGTGCCAGTTTTTCCAAACCTCTGTGAAGTATGTGGGGCACATAGTGTCTACAGAGAGGATAGAAACTGATCCTAGTAAAGTTGAAGCCTTGACTACTTGGCCCCAGCCCCACAATTTGAAAGAACTACAACATTTCCTGGGATTCTGTGGCTACTACCACCGGTTCATAAAGGACTATTCCAAAGTGATTCGGCCACTCTTGAATCTTGCCCAGGGTTACCCTCCTACCAATCAGAAATACAAAAAAGGGTCCGTCAAAGAACCAGACAAACCATATTTCTGCCCAGGTGAACTTTTCGTGTCCTGTTGGATGCCTGACTGTGAAGCAGCTTTCCACAAAGTCATATACCAGCTCACCCATGGCCCCATCCTTGCTTATGCTGATCCCACCAAACCCTATGTGCTGCATACTGACACCAGTCTGCAGGGACTAGGAGCTGTACTGTATCAATTCCATGAGGATGGTTTGAGACCAGTGACATTCGCCAGTAGGATTTTGCCCCTGTCAGAGTGAAACTACCCTGTGCACAAGTTGGAGTTCCTTGCATTAAAATGGGCCATTGTCGACCAGTTTCATGATTACCTCTATGGGGCGAAAATATTGGTGAGGACTGACAATAACCCATTGACCTATGTACAGACTTCAGCTAAGTTAGATGCCATGGGGCACCGGTGGCTTTCAACATTGTCAACATATGATTATGCTGTCGAATACAAGCAGGGCCTGAATCATATTGATGGTGACGCCCTAACCCAGAGGCCCATTTCCAAGAGCGACTGGGTCAGGCTGTCTGAACCTGACATCCAAGCATTGTGCCAAAAGCTTGATAGAAATGAACACATGTCTACGGACAGAGCGGACTGCTTAGCAGATTGCTTGGGCCCCTCTGACACCTGCATACCGGCTGCATATTGCCACTTTTCTGCTCTAGATATTAGTGCACAACCTCAGTTTGACAATGACAGCATGCAATGGGCTCAATCCCGAGATCCTATGATTCAGTCAGCACTTGACACCCTTCGTGCAGGAAAAGATGTGTCCAAATTGCATTCCTCTGATCTGCGAACCGCTTTATTGTTTAAAGAAGGCCCCAGGTTGAAGCTGCTTAATCAGTTGTTGTATAGAGAAACAGTAGATCTGGGTGGCCAAATAGACAAGCAACAACTGGTCCTGCCCACAGCCTTCAAAGATTTGATACTGTGGTCCCTCCACAATCATATGAGCCACCTCAGTATCGACCGGACCCATGACCTAGTATGATCTCAATTCTACTGGCCCAAGATGGGGGCCGATGTTGAGCACCATGTAAGAACTTGTAGTCACTGCCTGCAGAGAAAAGCCCTGCCTCAGAGGGCTGCCCCCCTTGTCAACATTACTACCAGCACCCCAATGAAACTAGTCTGCATAGACTTCTTGAGTTTAGAGCCTGATCAGCGAAACATTGGCAATGTGTTAGTGGTTACGGACCATTTCACACGGTATGCACAAGCTTTTCCCTCCAAAGATCAAAAAGCATCTACCGTGGCCAAGGTGCTAGTGGAAAATTTCTTCGTCCACTATGGGGCGCCCCAGCGAATTCGCTCTGATCAGGGCCGGGACTTTGAGAGTTGGCTAATCAAAGAAATGCTCTCTCTATTGGGGAGTTTGAAAGTCAAGAACCACCCCTTATCACCCGCAGGGGGATCCTCAACCAGAACGCTTTAATCGCACCCTGCTAGACATGCTAGGCACCCTCCATCCAAAAGATAAACATAAATGGAGCCAGCAGATTAGCACCTTGGTACATGCATACAATTGCATGAAGAATGATGCTACCGGGTTCTCTCCCTAACGCCTCGTGTTCGGGAGAGAGGCCCGGCTGCCTGTTGATGTCTGTTTTGGGGTTTCTCCCGATAAAGTCCGAGCCAAAGATTACCTGCAATATGTACAAAAACTGAAAGCTCAATTGAACCATGCCTGTCAACTGGCTCAGACAATGGCCGCCAAAAGAAATCTAGCCAACAAAGAGAGACATGATAGAAAAGTAAAGGCTCAAGAGCTTAGGCCTGGAGACCGTGTGTTGTTGCGAAATTTAGGATTGCATGGTAAACACAAAATTGCTGATTGATGGCACCATCTTTCCCATGTCATAATTGGAAAGTTGGATGATTTGTCAGTGTACAAAGTGCACCCAGAGAATAACTCCAAAGCTGTCCAGACCATGCACCGTAACCACTTGCTACCAGTTGGTCAAGTTATAATTGAGGCTGAACCTGCCAAGATTGATTCCCTTGGACCAGTGACTCATGCTGCTGCAAGAAAGAAACAGAGTCAGCCTGCCCCCGTGGTTGCTGATTTAAGTCTTCCCCCGCAGCAGGCCCAGAATGATAGTGACTGCCAATCTAACTCGGATGACAGTGAGTGTGAAAATGCCTATTACCCCTCATATGAACTGAGTCAGTTGTTTTGTGGAAATCCTGCATTGAATTATTGGGATGAAGCTGGGCCTTCTGGACTGCCTAACATCCTGGCATCATCCTTGGAGCAAATGCTCCCTGAAGGTGAAGTGCAAAGTATCACAACTGAGGATGCTGAGTCTTTGTGTATTGTGGAATTGTATGATTTGCCTGAAGGAGTGGCTGATGGTATGAGTCTTTCTGGCGATATGCCAGAACTTGAGGAACACTATGAGAGTGCTGACAACCCCCTTCAGTGCCAGAGCGTCTTCAAAATGAGCCAAGTGTTGTAGAAACAGAGACTACAGAGCAAGGAGCTGACAGTGCTCCCAGCTTGGGCATTCCCCTCCATGCAGAGGCGCTCCTCACAAGTGATGAAAGCTCCAAGACCATTGCTGAAAGTACAGAGACTGTGGTTGTTCACCCCAGAAAGACTGGCCGAGCTGTCAAGCCAGTGGTGCACTTCGGTTATCATTCCCCCGGGAGGCCAGTGGATTTGTCTCTCAGTGTAGTCCACAAAGGTGTTAATGTCTCTCAGAGCTCACTGCCCAAATTGAGCTTGATGGCCCATTCCAGGTTACTTGTTCTGCCCTCTCATCATGGTGCCCCTGCCCCATCCAGCTCCAAGTTAGCTGATAGGGAAGGGCCCCCTCTTGCATTGTTTAGAGTACAAGAAGTTATCACATGATTCTGTATAGTAATGTTCAATTTATTTGTATGAAATATGCATAATGTATTGTCAGAATGGAAATGATATAGTGGAGTACATTGAAATGTATAGTAAAGTGACAAGTTATGCCAATTGATGACTCAGATAGTACTGGTACAGCATGTTAATGGTATAAATGTCTTGTATACTGTATGTTTCATTCTCAATGTTATGATAGTACAGACTTGACACGGACACCAAGTTTTCCTAGGCAGGGAAGGGTGTAACCCCCCCCTACAAATGGGGGTTCCCAAAAAGTCTTCCTTGAGCTTGCCTAAATGCTCACTGCCAGGCTGGTGTCCTGCGTTTTAGCAGTTTAAATGTGATTACCAGAGCCTGTATAGCCTCTGTGTACTGTCGCTTTGAAAGCTGCCTAATTGCAGCTTAAGTAATCTGAGAGGGAGCTCTTCTGAAAGATGTAACTATTGTTGGCCCGGTGGCACTGAGGGTTGAGGCGCTGGACGCCACACCTCGCTCCACGCTGGCGGCCCGGGTTCGGCAGGAGCAGAGAGGGATTGAGCATCCATATACTGCTCTCCCTCTGCGGGGAAGGGGGGATCTCAGTAGTCGGTGCTCCAGTGACCTCTGGCGGAGGCCGGGGGGTGGTGAGCTTGCACTGTAAGGCAGGGGTGAGCTTGGGGCATGATGCTGGGAAGGAGCGCATGTGGACACATGTGCGCGCCCCCTTCCATTGGCATCATTGCACACCCCAGCCCACATTGAAAAAAAGGGAAAAGTATGGCGATCGGTCGCAGCAGCTTGATGGCCATCTGAGGAGCTGGCTGGCCTTGTGGGCACCACCGCCCAGATACTGGATCCTGTGTCGGTGGGGAGTAAGAGGACTCCTGCCGCCCGCCCGGGGGCAAGCCATGGGGGTAGATGGCGGTGGGTGCTTCAATGGGGCCGGGCAGAGTCAGACGGCGGCCGGAGATGGGTGGATGCCAGGACGTGAAAGAGGCAGACCGAGAGCCACAGGGAAAAAATTTATAACAAAAAAAAAAAAGAAAGATGTACCTATTTACTGAAAATCATTTAGAGTGATAATGATAATGTAGTTTGTTTAACCTACTTTCTTTGTAGCAAGGACTATTTTGTTTGTCTCCACTATCTTGGTCCTGGACTGCAAATTGGACCAATCAATATTGGTGGGACCTAAAATGTAGCCGGACTACAGGAGCTGTCTGAATTCAAAATCTGTAGGAACTGTAGTTTGAACTTTTTGCGCCTTTTTTGCAACTGAAGGGGGAGCTCTTGCTTTGACTGACAGCCAGATCAGCCAACCAAATATTTTGAATCTTGGGGAAGTCCTGGGCTGCTTGCAGTTTTCAGTTAGATCTAAGCTGGAAGCTGAACAAGAAGGAGTTGAAGTGATTCTGAGCAGCAATCCTGAGTGGATTCTCATGTTATAACTGTAAAAAGGCTAAGTTTTTGGCCTGCATGTCGGTGTGCTGCTCCTGAGAGGGAGAGAAGATAATTATTTTGGACTAAATCCAAGTTTGTGTGACTAAAGTAAGCTACTGAAGTGGGCCAGGCTCAACCTGAAGGGGACCGAAGATTTTGCTGAATGCAATTGGCCTGTCAGGAGTTCCAGCTACCCCTAAACTCCTGGTGTGTGCAGAGACTTTGCGAATGTGACCAGGGAGCACTTCGCCTGGTACAGTAGAATTCCCTTACATGTAAATGTGCTCTGAGCTGCTAGTGGGTCGTGAGTTAGCCCCCCACTGCGTGAACTGTGTTCTGCTTGCTGGAAGCTGTATCTAGCCCAAAACGGACTGCATCCGAATTTGTCTTCATGCGGTCTGGGCCTTGCCAGACGGCCCCAGCCAGACTACCCACTGCACAGAGAAGCCATCGACGAGAGATCTGCCTGGGGATCAGCCCCCTACTCCATGCTTGAACAGGAATGACGCCTCTGTGACTCATGTGGGCCCTGCTTCTCCTGGCATTCCAGATCAACCACCTGCAGTCTCAATTTTCATCCAGCCTGTGTCCAGTCTTGGGTATCGTGAGTAAATACCAGGTTAGCTCCCTGCAACAACAGCTTAATCTGAGTGTGTCATCTGATTGTCTTGTTGTTTCGTTTCCTTTTCGAACTGAGCCCTCTGGCTCCGGATTACAAATATTGTGTACTGTGCATGTTGTGTTTTCCATCACAGGGCCCCAACCAGCTGTAACGCTGGCTAACTTCAGGCAACAGTCCTGGCTAGCCCGTCTCTTCTCCACCTGGGTACCCAGCGGTGTGACTGTGTGGGGGGACTCAAAGTGCATGTATAACTGCTTGGTTGATATAACCTTTAAGCTAATTAACCTGATTTGGCCCCTCCCTTGTTCAAGTCCCCTGATTAAATCAGATCTAACTTTTTCTGCATGTAATCTGACTGTGGTTCCAGTTTGTGCTCAAAGTACTGTACTGTTGCTATTTGCTGTGCATAACCTTGTTTTACGGGGGGGGTTCCGAGTGTCGAGTCAGAGGAACCAGCCCTGGTGGTAAGTGCAAACAGTGTGGATACTTGTGTGGTGTACCAGGGGTATTGTGAAAGTGATTATTGTACAGTGTTCAGGCCACTAGAGGGGAAAGAGGGGAGTTACAGTGTCCCAGGGGGCTGTGCCTAGGTTAGCTTGACCACTACCAACCCTGATCTCCGGGTGGAGGCACCCGTTTCAGAACTCAGGCCCCTCAGCCTGCTACTAGACAAGCAGGCAGGGATAGTAGCCCTTGGGATAGCGCCACCTAGGGGTAACATATTGTTTTCTTCTTTTTTTTTTTTTTGCCGAAGTAAGACATGATGAAAATAAATGTGGTGGTATTCTTGCACACACCTGTTTAATTTGAAACTGCACACAGCTCATGCATTATTACCAGAAAAATTGATAAATTTAACAAATTGCTGACCGTTGAGGTACTTTTTCGGAGGTCAGCTTTGGGACCCTATGATCGATGTAACCTTCCTAAGTTCAAAGATTTATACTCTGAGAGGTCCAGGGCCTGCTACAGAAAGCAATTTACCTAAATTGTCCCATAATCCTTTATTTGTACTTTTTAGTAATTAATTATTTATTCAGACTAATCGCTAGCTCTGCTCTTTAAATCATTTAGATGCATCTATTGACTGCAGTAAATATGTGATTGCTTTATTGAATTCTTGGACCAATATTCTATCTGTTCCATGTCTTCTGTTAAAAGCATGCATGAAGGGTCTGGATGTAATGGGTTAAAGGTCAGTGCCATCTATATTGTGCATGAGAGAAGGTAATTAACATCTAAGTATAAATGTACTCATGTATTTAAATGTGTTACCTGACAGGCTGTCCAAAGGCCCAATGAGTAGAGCATCATGCTCTGGTGCAGGCAAGTTTGGGAATAAGCTTGGGAAGATGGCTGGGTGGCTTGGGACTGGTGGATGGCACTGCTGCATGGCAGCACTCGGAGCTTGGGAAGGGATGATGCAGCACTCGACTGCATGAGTGACACTTTGTAGTGGAGGGAACTTTCACTAGCACAGTGTGCCACACCTATCAATGTCAACTTTGAGACTGCATGCTACGTCGGGAGGTGGGTGGGTAAGAACACCAGGGAAATTGGTGCTGGTAGGATGATGTCTCCAGACACCATAGGCCCCGCACCACTAACAGGGCTCCTAGGACCATTTTGGAAGTGAGTCAAGTTTAAGTTTATTCACAGGAAAGCTCCATTGAGCATACTTATTTACAAGGAGATCCTGTAAGGGACGGTAGAGATACAGCAGGTACAATAAATTGACAGTGTAAATACAACAGGTACAATATAATGATTGAGATTACACACGATTTGACATAAGTTACGAACGATTAATTACATTTGTTTACAAGGTTGTAGATGAGATATATACATAACATTTTTAGTAATCAAGCAAGTTGTAACAAGTTCAAGGTAGGTAGGTAAGGTGTAGGGAAGAGGGGGAAGTGCAAGATACATAATAGAAAATCAAGGTGGGTAGGTAAGGTGAATAGGTAAGGGAGCAAAAGTGCCAGATGCATAGTAGAGTGCCATGGCAAGTGGCATGCTAGCCAGTTAACATTGGCATGTCTTCTTAAGGGCCTTATTAGTCAGGGACTTGAAGACATTAATGGTTACCAGATCTACAAGCTTAAGGATGGATTGCAGCTTATTCCAAGTGGTCAGAATGGTGTAGTTAATTGCTGCTGTACCATAGTGGATACAGAATTTAGGCACAACTAGCCCTGTCTGCTGTCAGGCCCGGTACAGGTTCCACCCAAATCTGAATCTTTTCACCCTCCCCACCTGATCTTTTCAGGATAGAATCTCTTATCAGTATAACCTCCCCCACACTCCCCTTCTGGCTGCATCCTCTCCCCCACCCCACCCTTCTCATGGCCCTCATTGCTTGCTGGAGTAAGGCCCTCTCACCCACCCCCTCAAGCTACCTTTCTTAAATACTGGAAAGCCACTGAGGGTTGGGCTCGAAGGCTGTTAGGGAGGAGCTTGGGGAGCTACAAATTGCCCATAAGAACTAACTCCTAAAGCTAACAGTCAGGTGGTGAAAAATTCTGTCACTCAAGCTTTTACTAGTTGGATTTTAGAGTTTAAGATTTTTTTATGTAATGTGCAGGTAGGACTGGCAGAGGTTTAGGGAAGAGAGGTCAGTATGCACATTGATGCTCTGAGCAGCACTGGATAGTCAAAGGAAGGCATGGTACATTTTGTGACTGAGTATAATGACAGAGATAGGGGGCGTGGTATGGGAGGGGAGAAGCGGACACCAGAGGGACATAGGAGGAGGATGGGTTGTGGCCAGCAAGACGGAGGTGGTGAGGTCGAGAGGAAAGGGGGGGCAGGCTCCAGCAGAGTGGGGGCAAAAGTAGGAACAGGGGGACAGGCTAGTAATCTGCAACGGATGTGGGTCGACAATCTGGATGGGCACATTATGGAGGCTACAGAAGTGTCCCGTATGTCGACGGATGAGAGACCTACAGTACAAGCAGAGATCCAGTGGATTGAGGTGGAGACAGGGAGGTTGAGGAACATGGTCAGAGAGGGTGGGGATAGGTAGGCACAAGGAGAGGGACAGGATGCCAAGGAGAAATACAGAGCAGGAGCGAGGACACAGCAGGGGATGGAGTGGGGACTGGGGTCATGCAACAGGTATGAGATACTGGCAACTGAAGGAGAAGGGGGGAGTGAGATGCTTGGGAGAGGGGAAGAGAGGGGCACAGGGGCCAGCACTACAGAAGGGGACATTGGTACATCGGGAAGAGGGGGCAATGCCATGGCAACAGCAGGCAGGAATGCTCAAGAGGAAGGGGACATGGTGCATAGGGGGATGGGGTGGAAAACATGGGGAGAACGGATGCTTAGGAGAGAGGGTGTAAGTGTGGACTGGAGGCTGGACAAGAGGGGAGGAGAAGGAGTAAGAAGAACAACTCCAGAAATTAAGGGACAGGGAAGGAACAATGGCCATGAGAAGGGTGGGGGAGGTGCAACCAGAAGGGGAGTGGGGAAGAGGGGGGAGTTATACTGATAGGAGATTCTATCCTGAAAGGGATCAGGTGGGGGGAAGGGGTGAAAGACGCAGCCAGATTTGGGTGGAACCTGTACCAGGCCTGACAGCAAACAGAGCAGGGCAGGCTCTGAGGAAGTGTGTTAGGGGAGGACGGTAGGAACCTCACGTGGTGGTACATGTGGGCACAAATGACCTGGGGGGTTGCACAGTGGAGTTGGTACAGGAGGGGTTTGAGGAACTGGGGAAGCTATGCCTGGAAATAGGGAGGTCTGTGGCATTCTCGGAGATGCTACCAGTCCCAAGGGCGAGCAAGGCAAGAAAGGAAAGGATAGCGGAGTTTAACCCCTGGCTGAGAGACTGGTGTAAAGCGCAAGGGTATGAGTTGGTAGTAGGATGGGGAGATACATGGACTAACGGAGAACTGTATGCAAGGGACAGTTTGCACCTAAATGGGCCAGGTAAGGGGGTGTTAAAGAGCAAATTAGAGGATTATATTGTTTCAAGAGGGTATTTAAACTAGGTGGGGGGGAGGCGAGTGTGCAGCTAGCATGCAGGGTCGCTAGGCTGGAGTGCAAAACACACTGTCCCCCCTTGATAACGTTGAGGGTAAGGGGAGGGGACCACTGAGAGGAGGAGGGCAGACGAAGGAGCCCGGGGGGGAGGACAGATGAGAATGGGTGGAAGATGGTCTCCCTAAATGCAAGGAGCCTGGGTAATAAAACAGCAGAGCTTCAGGCGCTCCTTGCGGAGGGGAGAGTGGACGTCGCTGCAGTGACTGAGACTTGGGCCACCCAGTACCACGATTGGGATCTGGCAATCCCGAGATATAAAATTTACAGGAAAGACCCAGGGGTCGGGAGTGGGGGTGGTGTAGCACTCTATATGAAGGAAGGGATCAAATGTACAAGGGACGAGGGGAAGGAAGGGAGGACAGAGGCACTGTGGATGCAGCTTCTGGACACCAAGGGTAGAAAGCTGAGGATGGGGTTGGTGTACAGACCACCAGCCCAGTCAGTGGAACTGGACAGGGAGTTAGCGGAGCAAATAAGGAGGGTGTGTAGAAAGGGGAGTGTGGTGATTGTGGGGGATTTCAGTCTGCCAGGGGTAGACTGGAACACCCCTGCCACCTCCAGTGCCAAGGAGCAGGTGCTCCTGGATGTGATCCAGGATGGTCTCCTGACACAGCTGGTCAGTGGGCCAACACGACTAGGTAACACACTGGACTTGGTGCTGTCAAATAGGGAGGCAGTGAGGGAAATAAGGGTGGAAAACCCACTAGCTGGTAGTGACCACCAAACAGTGTGGTTCACTCTCAAGTTGGGCAGGGAGTCTGGAGGCACAGTAACAAAGGTGGTGGATTTTAGGAGGGCGGACTTCGGGAGGATGACAGAAATACTGCAAGGGAGACTTCAGGGTATTAGACCAGAGATGGATGCACAGCAAAAGTGGGAAATTATATTAACTGGGCTAAATGAAGCTACAGAAGGTTGCACCAAGACTAGGAGCAAGAAGTGCAGAGCCAGGAAACCATGCTGGCTGAACAGAGAAGTGTTGGAGGGGGTGAGAGCAAAGAGAGCTGTGTACCAGAAGTTCAGGAGAACGAGGAAGGAAGAGAACAAGGAGGCTTATGTGAGTTGGTCCAAGGAGGTGACCAAGTGAGTGAGAGTAGCCAAGGCCTCCAGGGAGCTAAGGTAAGCGCAGGGCATCAAGGGAGGGGAGAAGGACTTTTTTAGATATGTTAGGAAAAAGAGGAAGTGCAGAGACCATATAGTGAAGATAAAGTGGGGAGGGAAGTGGGTGAAAAAGGGAGAGGAACAAGCGGAAGTACTAAATGAATACTTTTGCTCCATTTTCACAAAAGAGAAGGATGGTCCACTACCAGCATGGACTGGGGGGGTGGGAGGGGAGGAGATGACAGATGGAATGATCGAGGGGAGTAGAGTACTAGAGGATCTAAGGGCATTAAGGGTGGACAAGGCACCGGGTCCTGATGGCATCCACCCCAGGGTGCTGAGGGAGATGGCGGAGGTGTTGGCCGAGCTACTCGTGGACCTGTTCAGCACATCCCTGGACATGGGATGGGTGCCTCAGGACTGGAGGGTGGCCCATGTGGTGCCCATACACAAGAGTGGCCCTGGGGACAAGCCAGGAAATTATCAGCCTGTCAGTGTCACTTCTATAGTGGGTAAACTTATGGAGATGATACTGAAGGAGAGGCTGGTGCCGTTCCTCAAGGGTAATGACCTCCAGGATGAGCGGCAGCATGGGTTCGTCTCAGGGAGGTCTTGTCCGACCAATCTAATAGAATATTATGACTGAATAACAAGAGAGCTGGATATGGGTCATGCAGTAGATGTCTTGTACTTGGACTTCAGCAAGGCCTTCAATTCTGCGCCTCATGGGAAGCTGGGGGGAAACTGACTGCTGTGGAGGTGGGGACAAAGCTGACAAACTAGATAAGGAACTGACTGCAGGAGAGGCTGCATCAGGTGATAGTTGGGGGGGACTCTCGACACTCAGACCGGTGACGAGCAGTGTGCCGCAGGGCTCGGTGCTGGGCCCAGTGCTATTTGGGATCTTTATCTCAGATATTACACATGGAGTTGGGAGCAGGGTTAGTCTGTTCGCAGATGATACCAAAATGGGGGCAGTGGTAGATGAAGAGGATTGATGGAAACAACTACAAGGGGACCTAACCAAACTGGAGATATGGTTGAAAAAGTAGAAGCTGGAATTCAATGCAAAAAAGTGCAAGGTTATGCACTTTGGGGCAAAGAACCCAAGGAGGGACTATTGGTTGAGAGGGGTGAGGCTGGGGATCACTGAGGAAGAGAAGGACCTAGGGGTGTTAGTAACAGGGAGCATGAACAACTCTGCCCAATGCAGGAAAGCAGCAGCTAAGGTGAACAGGATGCTGGGCTGCATCGCAAGGGGTTTCTCATCCAGGCATAGGGAGGTGATCCTGCCCTTCTACAGATCTTTGGTCAGGCCACACTTGGAGTACTGTGTACAGTACTGGCGGCCTTATATGAAGGGGGATATTAATTTACTGGAAGTTGTGCAATGGAAGGCAACAAAAATGTTACAGCGGATGGAGGGCAAGGGCTACAAGGACAGGCTGGATGAGCTGAATATGTACACGCTGGAGGAGAGGAGAGGAGGGATGGGGAGATATGGCTGAAACATTCAAGTATTTGAGGGGGATAAACAAAGCTAGCACTGAAGGGGTGTTTAAACTGAGGAAGGGTAGGGACACGAGGGGGCACGGACTAAGATTGGAGGGTGGAAGATTTAGGAGGGAGATGAGGAAGCACTACTTTACTGAGAGGGTGGTGTCTAAATGGAACGCTCTATCAGAGGGGGATGGTATCATGTAAGACAGTAGGCAGTTTTAAGAGGGCATGGGACAGAGCATGAGGGAGGGTCTAGGTGGAGGGAGCTGAAGCTGTCATGGGACTAACAGATGGGGGAGGGGTTGGGGCAGCTGCAATCTAGGGGGCTAGCTGCACACTCGGGCAGACATTGATAGACCAGGTGGTCTGTTTCTGCTGGCAGATTCGTATGTTTACATGTATAGGCATTTTATAACAACTATGTGAGCGGTGATATAGGGACATAATGTAGGAGGGGAGATCTTTTAACAATGATTTGAATGCCTATGCACAGCTATGGGACATCAGTTTAGTGTCGAAAGACATCCAGCATACTGCCGAGAAAAGGACATAGTGATGGGTTCTGTAAGAGGCATTATTTATGAAACGAATCACTCAGTGGTAGAGGACTTCTATCTTTTGCAGATAATTGGTCCCACTACTGTTATAGATGATGTCTGCATAATCTAGGAGTGGGAGGAAGGTGGTTTAACATAGAAACATAGAAACATAGAAGTTGACGGCAGATAAGGACCGCAAGGCCCATCCAGTCTGCCCATTCCTTTTTCTACCTTATAAATGTGCCATCGGCCTTTGCTCTGTCAGTGACCTATCTATTCATAGTCATTTGTATTGCTCCCTTATGCCTATCCCATGCCTGTTTGAAGCCCTGCACTGTATTCATAGCCACCACTTCTTGTGGTAAGCCATTCCATGCATCCACCACCCTTTCTGTGAAAAAGAATTTCCTCACATTCCCCTTAATCGGCCTCCTCTAATCTCATGCTGTGTCCTCTTGTCCTGCTATTTTCTTATATTTAAACATGTTAGACTCTTTCACCTTGTTTATGCCTAAGGTGTTTGAATGCCTCGATCATATCACCTCTCTCCCTCCTTTGCTCAAGGGTATACATATTGAGCTCCGTTAATCTGTCCTCATATGTCTTCTGATGCAGTCCCTGCACCATTTTGGTTGCCCTTCTCTGGACTGCCTCAATTTGGTTAATGTCCTTGTGAAGGTGTGGCCTCCAATACTGCAAGTACTCCAGATGGGGCCTAACCAATGTCTTGTACAGAGGGATTATTACCTCCCTCTTACAACTTGTGATACCCTACTAATACACCCTAACACCCCCTAGCCTTACCTACTGCTTTAGAGGTCTGCTTGGATGATTTTAGGTCATCAGTGATGATGATGCCCAAGTCTCTTTCTTCCTTTGTGACTGCTAGCAACTCCCCTCAGCCTATAAGTGGCTGCAGGGTTTCTCTTCCCTATGTGCATGATTTTGCACTTCTTTGCATTAAATCCAGTTGCCACTCTTCTGACCATTCTGCTAGTTTATCCAGATCTCTTCTCATTCTGCCCACCCCATCTGGCTCATCTACTCTGTTGCAGATCTTGGTGTCATCTGCAAACAGACAAGCCTTACCCTCTAGTCCATCTGCAAGGTCACTAATGAAGATGTTGAATAGGACTGGCCCCAGGACTGATCCCTGAGGTACCCCACTTGTGACTTGCATCTCTTCTGACTGTATACCATTTACCACCACTCTCTGTTTTCTGACAGTCAACCAGTTTGCCACCCAGTTGACCAACTTCTGACCCACCCCGAGCCTACCCAGCTTATTTATCAATCTTCTATGTGGAACAGTGTCAAAAGCTTTGCTGAAGTCAAGGTAGGCGACATCAACTGCTCCCCTTGGTCCACCACCCTGGTTACCCAGTCAAAGAAATCTATGAGATTAGTTTGACAGGACCTTCCTTTTGTAAACCCATGCTGTCTTGGATCCTGTGCCCCTATGGATTCCAGGTGTTGCACTATCCTTTCCTTAAGGAGTGCCTCCATAATCTTGCCCACTACTGAGGTAAGACTGACCGGTCTGTAGTTCCCCGCCTCCTCCCTGCTACCACTCTTGTGGAGCGGGATCACATGAGCCCTTCTCCAGTCTTCTGGGACCTCTCCTGTGCTCAGAGACTCACTAAACAATTCTGCTAATGGCTCTGCTAGTTCCTCCTTTAGCTCCTTAAGTACCCTGGGATGTATGCCATCAGGTCCCATTGCCTTATCCACTCTGAGCTTAGCAAGCTCTTGTAGGACCCTTTCTTTTGTGAAGGAGTAGTGCTCACCTCCCTCCCCTGTGTCCATGATGCTGAGCTGTGGGCCCTGCCTACCTTCTCTTCAGTAAATACTGAGCAAAAGTATCTATTTAGGATAGATGCCTTTACAGGGTCCTCCTCCTCACATGCTCCCTTTTCTCCATTAAGCTTAGCAATACCCCCTCTGGACTTTCTCCTTTCACTAATGTATCTATAGAAAGTCTTGTCACCTTCTTTTACTGTTCGTGCTAGTGTTTCCTCAGTTTGGGACTTTGCCTGCCTTACTGCCTTACCTGCTTCCCTTTGAACTAGTCTTTTCTTAATGTCAGTGGGGAATAATGATTTCTTTCTAAAGAAGAAGCCAAATCTTGCTTTTAGTTTATTTGTGAGGGTTTTGATGTGTACTGCGAGTGATAGTTTGCTATCTAGCCAAATTCCCAGGTATCTAAATTTATCGACAGTCTCAAGGTAGTCCCCTAAGAGAGTTAAGTTAGGTGCTGGGATTAAACATTTAGATGATAGGGTTGTCTGATGCGGTGGTAGGAAGAACATGGCCTTCATCTTTTTGGCATTTAGTAATAATTTATTAAGTTGCAATTGGTCAAAGTCAGACTACAATTCTATGCCAACAACTGCCAGTGCAGGTTTAGACATGTACAGGACTGTCATCATCAAAGAAATGCAGTTTAGAGTTGAGTATATTATTGCTGAGAGAGTTAATGTAAATTGGGAATAACAGAGGTCCTAGGATAGATCCTTGTGGAATGCCACTTGAGAGCAGTAGGGGGAGGACAGAAGTCCGTTAGTTTTGATACACTAGAGTTTTCCCGACAGATAGCTGGAGAACCAGTTTACTGAATGGGAGTTTAGCCATGTTGTTTGAGTTTAACTAGAAGGAGGTCGTGACCTATTGTGTCGAAAGCTTTACTTAAGTCTAGGAAGACAACTCTTGTGGAATATGTATTGTCTAGGGCAGAGAGCTAGCCATTTCTCACCTTGGCTAGTGCTGATACTGTTCTGCGGTTATGCCTAAAGCCTGACTGCAGTAGACCGAACAGGTTCACACTTTCTAAATGTTCCTTCAGCAGGGTGTTGACTACCTTCTCCAGAAGTTTGGACAGGACTGGCAATATGGCAATATGGATATAGGCCTATAATTATTTAAGTCACATGGGTCACCTAATTTGAACAGAGGTATTATGTAGGCAGTTTTCCAAAGAGGAGGTACTTTTCCAGTGGTTATAGACGTATTAAATAAATGTGTTATGGGAGCAGTTAGAAAGGGTTACCCTAGTTTTAAGAAAATGGAATCTAGGCCTTCTTTCTTGTGTCCAATTTCATTAATAGGTCTTCTACTTCTTTGTATGAGACTGGGAGCGACAAAAGGTGTCAAGGTTTGAGGGATTGATGGGATCAATCTCTGGGGTAGGACATAAGAGTTTGGCGGCAGGGGAGGAGTCAAATGCCAATCCCGTTGTTCCAAATGTGAGTTGAAATGTTCCATTAAGGTACCTTGGTCTGTAATCGTGGAACCCTGGGTGGTGATTTTTGTTGGGATAGAAGGGGTATAATGTAGTTCAGAGTGACCATACATGGAACTTCTTCTTTTGCACAAACTGGTTCACCTCATGCAGATCCAAAAAGAAGCACCAGTCCCCCATGCACTTTGGTACCAGAAAGTACAGGGGACAGAACCCTGTGAATCCAAGGCATCCGGAACCTGTTCTATTGCACTGCACACTAGGAGCTGAGCAATGTCACTCCGTAGTGGTGGCAGCATGCCCTACAGCACCTTGGACTTCCTTGAAGCCTGGCTCAGACTCAAGAAACAGACCCAAATCTATCACTTTTAACATACACTTGTTTGAGATAATGGTGGACCATTGTGGACAGAAGTAGAGGAGATAATCCCCAACCAGGATATCTGACAGTGATTGGACAGGAGGTGAAATGGCATCCCAAAACCCATCAGTTGGCAGTCTTGGAAGGGGGCCCCAGAGTTCTGGGCACCAGATGCACTATTGGTCACCCTTTTTCTTGTCCTGACCACCTGGCTTTGGCTTGGGGTGCTAGGGCTAAAACTGCCTCAGCTGCAGCTGCTACTACAATGGGTGGTAGACAGAGCCCAGAAAGGATAGGCTGTGCACAAATGGAAGGTGAACAACAGGTTGGGTGGTAGTAAGTAAATAAATCCTTATAAGCAATCCCTTTCAGAAGACTTTCTTTGCTTTATTGCAATATAACAAAAGATGACAAGCAGAGAAACACATCTTACCCCTGTCCAACAGCCAGTCACACTAACCCCAGTGCTTCTCCACAAGGCTTCCTCAGGGGGGCGTGGTTCTGATACTCCAAAGTGTTATTTATACAAATCAATGCTCATGAAACTACTATAACAGGCAATTATACAAGCCTCCCTTAATCCAGTACTATGTCAAAGGGATTTAAAACAGTGGCAAAAGATTGCACTTCATTAAAGCCTATTCCTTGATTCATTCATTATTCCATTTGATGGCTGCAGCCACGAAATAGAATTGATTCCATACAGTTAAATACTGAAAACTGCTTTTTAAACCAGCTTTATAAATATAGTAAAGTGCACAGATACCACTTAATAGCTGCAGCCAACAGATAGAATTAATTCCATAAATATACATTTGAATACTAAAAGCAGCTATTCAAGGCATCTTTTCTTAAAAATCATAAAGTGCAAAACAACAAATTCACATAAACAGTTCAATAAGCGTTGTAGTAAACCAATATTCTTCCCAGTGCTTGGACTGATTTTTCACTGTTGTTCCAGTTGAACTGCCATCTTTACGGTGCTGTTATTATTCCATTTCATTTTCAAATGATAAAAGGATAGGGACTTCTGACTGAAAAGACTGAGAAAAACACCATTAAATCAAAACAAAAAAACACAGAGGCAATATGCAGCATTATATAGTTTGATGTGGTTATGCAACCGGATGAGATATGATATAATGCTTGTGTATGATTACTTTGTGGCTTTCCACCTCTCTATCCATGGGATATTCCACCCTGTAGGGGTACGACGCAGGGAAACCTAGAGGAGGGTTCCCCACTACAGGTGCCGTGGGAATGATTGCATCAGCTAAAGGTAGGTTAGGAAGAAGCCCACGGGTAAGAGAGACGAGCCGCTGGAGGAGGAGGGGTGGATGGTGGGCAACGAAAAACAAATCCTGGGAGAGTCCAGGATGCAAGACCTTTTAAGCTCGATGAGGGAGTGACGTTGTTGCTCCACCCATCGAACCTCAGGCTTAAAGCCCTCCCATTTGATGTGCTTACGCAACCAGATGAGATATGATATAATGCTTGTGTAACTTGATTACTTTGTGGCTTTCCACCTCTTTATCCATGAGATATATCACCCTGTAGGGGTACGACGCAGGGAATGATTGCATCAGCTAAAGGTAGGTTAGGAAGAAGCCCAAAAAGAATACCCACAGTATTGAGCATCGAAGAGGCGAGGATGATGAATGAATAAATTCTAAGATGATAAGGGCGGACTTCCTAATGAGAGAGGGGAAAGCCGAGGTCCACCAACTACCTCCATCCAACAGCGGAACCTAACTAACTTAAGAAAGCACTAACTAACTATTATTATGACCATTGGCACAGAGGAGAGGAGGAAACCTCTGGGGATCCAAGGCCTAGGTCACCTTCCCTCCAGGCTGAAGACGTTTGATTGTTTAAGAAGTAATTTGATCTGAGGACGTATGTCGGTAAAGAGAAGGATTCATTAAAGAGAAGGATACGAGTAGGGAAGATGATGATGGGATGAGGAAAAACCTCAAAAGAAGGCATAGATCGAAGGAACATGAGGCAGCAATGAAGACTGAAGATGACAGAGCGCCGCTGGAGGGCGGCTCCAGGGAGAGGTATGTACCCAGATGCAGTTTGAGAATGAGGAAGACTAACGATGATGATGAGGATCACTGCGGTTGTGCAGCAGGTTCGATGAGGTAGCACAGGAGTCAATGATAGGAATGATCAAGGAAGCGATGTAAACAGATGAACCATAAGGTACGGATGAGTGACTGAAGACAAGAGTCATGAACCTGGAGATATAGGAGAATGGAGGGAAAGCCGGAAAGGCTGGAACAGTGAAAGTGAGGTACAAAATGGATGATTATATGAAATGGACAAGGTATGATAAAGAAAGGAAAGCCAAGAAGGCTGATACAGGCAGAGGTGAGGTATGGACTGGAACGATGTATGATAGTGAAGAAAAAGACAGAGGAGTCGAGGATAGGTATGCTCAAAAGAAATGCACAGGTTGGAGCAGAGGAGACGAGGAGAAGGACACTGAGCGAGCTAAGGAAATGGGAGAACAATGAGGTCAGCATGCTGCTGAGGACAAGGAAAGAAGGAAGGAAAGGGAATAGGTGCTGATAAAAGGACGGTAGGAAGGTCAGGCAAAGTCAGGATAGGTGCAGGCTTGACTGGAATGAATCCTTGATGGTTGGGATGAGCAAGGTGGGAGGAGATGAGAAGTATACTGATAGAGCAAAAGGAATAGATAAGCAGCTCGAGACGAGGTATTGTATACCAGAGAGGGGCCAACCAGAATGTATGACTATGAGGCAATAGGAGGCAAAATAGGAAATGAGGCAGCAGGGCAGTAGAACCCCAGAAGAGGCAGCAGAGCTGAGGAAAATCTGTTTATTATAGAGATATTAAGTGTTTCTTGCATTTTGAGTTTTTTTTATTTTATTTTTTATTATTTTTTTGTTTGTGCTCAATGCAAGACAGGCAACGAAAGGACGTAACATGCAGGAGCAGCCAGCGCTGTAAACCAAACCCATAGGCAGCATCGGACAAGTGCATGAACCAGTACTTGAGAAGGGAAATGTCGATCAGGACACCTGGGAAATTCCCCCACCAGTGCAGCAGGGTGCAACACTGGCCATGTAGCCAAGAGAGTGGAACCGTCGGACAAAGGAGCAGTAGCAACTCAGGGTATGTGGAACCATGCCCCCCCGACAGTAACAACTCGAGGAGGGGCTACTGATGTACAAGAATATGCTGCAGTTGAGCTGCAAACAGTGAAGGTAGAAAATGCAAGTGCAAGGGAAGCCTGCAAATCAAAAGCCCAGGCAGCAGGCCAACCGACTGACAAAATTGACAGAACTAAGGCATGAAAAATAGGAAGCAAGGAAGCAACAGCCATGGGCTTACCAGAAGCCTCCGGGGAATGCAGAGCAAGGCACACCATGGATGTGAGGCAGTGAATGGAATCCAGATGAGAGAAGCTTGAGGAGTGCTGACATGCGTTGTCTGGGGAGCTAAAGCTGCTGCCTCGCCCGGTCAGGGATATTCCTGTGATCCAGTCACCGTACCGTTCGCGTGCTGCTTCCCGGAGAAATGAACCCACGAATGAGAGGCAATCTGGCGAGAAACAGAAGTGAGAGCCACCGCTACAGCCATGGAGCAGAAATGAGGGAGGAGCAGATGGAGCCTGAGGAAAGTAAAAGCAGGTGTGGCTAGGAGCAGTAGTGCAAACAGTCTCCTAGAAGAATGAGAGAAAAGCAGGGAGATACTGCCAGAGCAGCAGCAGCTACTGACAGCCCACCTCGACAAGAAATGAGAAGGGGCCAGCAGGCGGGAGGGAGAGGTGAACCCCTGAGGAGCGGGGTGGGAGAGAGAAGGCAGACTGGATACAGGAATGGAGCAGCCGAAGGTGTAGTGCACTGGACAGGCCGGGGGGCGGGTTTAGAGAACCACGGAGTGAGCGGATCAAATAGAGGAACGTCAAAAGCGGAGGGCTGGAGGCCAACAGAGAGCAGCACCTCCAGCCACCAAAAAAAAAAAGATCCTGGGAGAGTCCAGGATGCATGACCTTTTAAGCTCAATGGGGGAGTGACGTTGTTGCTCTGCCCATCGAACCTCGGGCTTAAAGCCCTCCCATTATCACAGAACATCTGAATTACAGGTAAGGTTTGAGGTCTAGAATATAATGAAGACCCAGTAGTTTTAAAGCCTCCAGTCACCAGATCCATGCAGATTCCAATCGTGACAGTCTGGATAGCACCTGTGAATCCAAGGAATCCGGAACATACTTTATTACACTGCACTCTAGAAGCTGAACGGTGTCACTGTGTAGTGCTGGCAGCATGCCCTACAGCACCTTGAACTTCATTGGAGCCTGGGTTGGTAAGATGGGATAGTCTCAAACTCAAGAAACAGACCCAAATCTACTACTTTTAATACAAGTTTGTACAAGATAATGGTGGACCACTGTGGACAGAAGTAGAGGAGATAATCCCCAACCAGGATATCTGACAGTGACTGGACAGGAGGTGAAATGGCATCCCAAAATCCATCAGCTGGCAGTCTTGGATGGTGGCTCTGGTGACATGGGCACCAGATGCACTATTGAAACACACACAGAAACACAGACTTTGATGGCAGATAAGAACCGCTTGGCCCACCCAGTCTGCCCATTTCCCAACCTATTGGATAAGCTGCAGATCCTAGTTAACCAACAGCCTATTTCTTCCTACCCCCCCCCCACCAGAATTGCCTTATGTCTGTCCCATGCATTCTTGAATTTCCCCACTGTTTTTAACCCCACGACCTCCTCAGGAAGGCCGTTCCATGCGTCCACCACCCTCTCTGTGAAAAAATACTTCCTCACATTGCCCCTGAGCCATCCCCCCACAATCTTCAAATTGTGCTGTCTTATTCTTGCACATCACTTTTTCTTAAAAATGCTACCCTCTGGGACTTTGTTGATTCCCTTGAAGTACTTGAAAGTTTCTATCACGTCCCCCTCTCCTTCCTTTCCTCGATGGTATACATATTAAGCTCCTTTAGACTTTCTTCGTATGGCTTCTGTTGCAGACCCTGCACCATTTTAGTTGCCCTCCTCTGGACTGCCTCCATCCTGTCTATGTCCTTGTGGATATGGGGTTTCCAGAACTGCATGTAGTACTCCAGATGGGGTCTTACCAACTGTCTGTACAAAGGGATAACAACTTCCTGTTTTCTACTGGTGATGCCTCTCCCTATACATCCCAGTATCCCCCCAGCCCTCCTTACTGCCTTCCCACATTGCCTGCTTACCTTTAGGTCATCTGATATAACTACCCCCAGGTCCCTTTCCATTTTGTTGTTGTTAATACCCCGCCTCCCATTGTGTACTTTTCCCTGGGTTTTGTTACCCAGGTGCATTATTTGCACATCTTTGCACTGAATCCAAGCTGCCATACTTCTGACCATTCCTCCAACATTGCCAAGTCCTTCTCATCCTTTCCACCCCCGTGTATCAACCCTGTTGCAGATCTTTGTGTCATCTGCAAAGGGCATATGTTTCCTTCCAGTCCCCCACAATGTCATTTATAAAGACATTAAAGGACAGGAACCAGTACTGAACACTGTGGTTCCCCCCTAGTAACCCCCCTTTCTTCAGAGTGGACTCCGTTTACTATTACCCTCTGTGTCCTGTTGTCCAGCCAATTTTTTACCCAGGCTGCCACCCTGGGACCCAGTCCCAGGCTGGCTAACTTGTTTATTAATGTTTTGTGTGGTACTGTGTCAAATGCCTTGTTAAAGTCTAGGTAGGCCATGTCCGCAGCCCCTCCCTGGTCTACTATTTTGGTCACCCAGGCAAAGAAATCTATTAGGTTCATCTGACATGGCCTTCCCTCTGTGAATCCATGCTGCCTTGGGTCCTTTGCCCCGATGGCCTCTAGGTACTCAACAGTTCTTTCTTTCAGAAATGATTCCATCATTTTCCCTACCACTGAGGTCAAGCTAACAGGTATGTAGTTTCCTGCCTCTGCTTTGCTCCCACTTTTGTGAAGGGGGAATCACATCCGCCCCCCCCTCCAGTCCTTAGGTACCACACCATCCTCCCATTATTTGTTAAAAAGGGTAGTCAGTGGTGTCACTAGTTCTCCCCTTAGTTCTTTTAGAATTCTGGGGTGAATCCTGTCGAGCCCCATGGCTTTGTCCACCTTCAGTTTTAGGAGTATTGCCCACCCTTTTTCTTGTCCTGACCACCCGACTTGGGTTTGGGGCGCTAGGACTGAAACTGTCTCGGCTGCAGCTGATGCTGCTGTGGGTGGTAGACAGAGCCCAGAAAGGAGCAGCTTAGTAACCTGCTGAGATGAAGCCACCAAGTCCAGGGTTACACTGGAATTCTTAATGTGAGTAAGATGGTCTTAAACCCCAGGGCCAAACATGACGGTGCCCAAGAAAGAGATATCCACCAGCTTGTGCAGGGTCTGTGGAGTAAATGTAGAGAGACACAGCCAGGCCCTGTGATACATGGACATGGCTGCAGTCACAGCACTGGCTCCTGAGCCACCCAACTCCAATGCCATCTGCAGCTGGCAGTTGGCAGGCATGCAGACCACATACCTAAGGGCCTTGGCCTCAGTCTGGGCCAAGGCAAGAAGCATAAGGAGGAACTCTGTGATGAGTTGAGGTTTACAGGTCAAGGACTCCCCATCTAAGTCAGAGGCTCCCTCAAAAAACAGCCTCAGATGCTTTCCAGGGGTGCGGATGACCCAACTGTCCCAAATGACCACCATCAAAAGGCACCTGGGAAAGCCAGGCCCCACTTAGGACTCCTTTGTGGGGGCCCCTTCCCCAGGCTGTGGAAGAAGGAGTTCTACTGCAATCAAGCCGAGGGGCCACGGGTGCAGAACCACCAGCTGAGGCTCTGGGGGCATCAGACACTATGTAGTGACCAACAAAGCTGACATACAACAATAGGCTGAAGCCACCCTGTGCCAGTGAGAGCCGAGATCAAGATTGGGATCATGTGTGGTACCTTGACCATCGACTCTCTCGGGGATGATGGTGTCCACCAGTGGAGCCATGTAGACAATGTACTTAGGCAGTGACACTATGACTGACTGCACCGCAGGCACTGAAGGGGGAACCACCTTAGAAAGACATAGAGTATGTCGATATGTAGGGGGAGTTGGTGAGATACCTAGCCAGTTTGTTTGGTGCACTTTACTATTAACACATGGTGCTTTAAATAAATACTTATGAATGTGGATCTGAAGTGTGTATTGCCCTTTTTAGTTTTTGGGGAAAAACCAGTGTAGGCAGGACCCAGACAACTCAACCAGGGTCCTCTTCCCTCTTGATCTAGGAAAGATCCCGGGAAGACTGGGGTCTTCACGATCGATGAATTGATCTCCCCCTCCAACTGCTGGTTGGCTGGGTCAAAACAAATCTCAACCAGGTCCTCGACCAGAGTAAGCTTCAATGGGGGTACTGTGGTAACTTTAACCTTATCTTTGACACCTCCACTGACTGGCGGTGGTTTGACTGAAGTCAACCGGTGAGGAGGGTCGAGGAATAGTAGAGAGTAGGAGCATTCTCCCTTACACAGTCTATGATGATAGCACTTCTTACACTTCTTTCAGTGGGGGGGGGGGGGTCTCTCCACAAAAGTTTGGAGGGCAAGGTGCATTTCCTGGAACTCCAGGCCATCCCCAAAGAGAAGGGCCCTGGGCAGCCCCGGGGCACCAAGGTTCAGCCAAACGAGGAGCCTGCCACCACCGCTTTCTCTTCCATTGCTGCCAATTGGGCTACTGACTCAGTGAGCACTGAGGTCTATCAACGTTCCTGCTGCATACCTTGCAGGAGACAGGTCTTCTGTTCCTCAATCAATGAAGGATGCAAAGCCTGACAACATATGAACATACCGGTAGAAACAGGCCATTGCGATCTATCAAGTCTGCTTGAGTATGCAGCACACAGTTTATTCTGCTGTAGCTGCCCACCCCGCCACCCATTTTCTCCCTGGATTTATCTTCCCATCCTCTACCCCCTCTCCCACCATCCCACAGGACTAACCTTCCCTTTGACTCTGTCTCACTCCCTCTTAAAACTGCCCAATTTTCAGTGAGATTACTTCCAGCAATTTGTTCCACTTTGCCACCCCCCACTTCTGTGAAATAGTGCCTCCTCATTTCCCTTCTAAATCTTCCCCCCACAAATTTCAGGCTATGCCCCCTTGCAGGCCCCTCCCCTTTTAAGTTAAACATGTCCTATGCTCTATCCTTATTCATACCTTTTAAGTATTTAAAGGTTTCTGTCATGTCCCCCCTTTCTTTCCTATCCTCCAGGGAGTACATGTTGATCTCCTTCAGTCTCTCCTCATAGAGTTTGTCCCCCAGGCCCTGGATTATCTTGATCACCCTTTGCTGGACCCCCTCCAGTAGTTTGATATCCTTCTTCAAATATGGGCACCAGAATAGAAACATAGAAACGTAGAAGTTGATAGCAGATAAGGACTGCAAGGTCCATCCAGTCTGCCCATTTCTTTTTCTACCTTATAAATGTGCCATCGGCCTTTGCTCTGTCAATGATCTATTTATCTATTCATACTCATCTGTATTGCTCTCTTATGCCTGTTTAAAGCCCTGCACTTTATTCATAGCCACCATTTCCTGAGGTAGGCCATTCCATGCATCCACCACCCTTTCTGTGAAAAAGAACTTCCTCACATTGCCCCTTAATCGGCCTTTCTCTAATCTCATGCTGTGTCCTCTTGTCCTGCTATTTGTCTTATATTGAAACATGTTAGACTCTTTCACCTTGCTAATGCCCTTAAGGTGTTTGAATGTTTCGATCATACCACCTCTCTCCCTCCTTTGCTCTAGGGTATACATATTGAGCTCCGTTAATCTGTCCTCGTATGTTTTCTGATGCAGTCCCTGCACCATTTTGGTTGCCCTTCTCTGAACTGCCTCAGTTTGGTTTAATATCCTTGTGAAGGTGTGGCCTCCAGTACTGCAGGCAGTACTCCAGATGGGGCCTAACCAGTGTCTTGTAAAGAGAGATTATTACCTCCCTCTTACGACTTGTGATACCCCTACTAATACACCCCAACATCCCCCTAGACTTACCTACTGCTTTAGTGGTCTGCTTGGATGATTTCAGGTCATCTGTGATGATGATGCCCAAGTCTCGTTCTTCCCTTGTGACTGCCAGCAACTCCTCTCCCAGCCTGTAAGTGGCTTCAGGGTTTCTCTTCCCTATGTGCATGATCTTGCACTTCTTTGCATTAAACCCCAGTTGCCACTCTTCTGACAATTTTGCCAGTTTATCCTGATCTCTTCTCATTCTGCCCACCCCATCTGGATCGTCTACACTGTTGCAGATCTTGGTGTCATCTGCAAACAGATAAACCTTACCCTCCAGTCCATCTGCAATGTCACTGATGAAGATATTGAAGAGGATTGGCCCCAGGACTGATCCCTGAGGTACTCCACTTGTGACTTGCATCTCTTCTGAATGTATACCCTTTACCACCACTCTCTGTTTTCTGCCTGTCAACTGGTTTGCCACCCAGTTGACCAACTTCTGACCCACCCGAGCCTACCCAGCTTATTAATCAATCTTCTATGTGGAACAGTATCGAAAGCTTTGCTGAAGTCAAGGTAGGCAGCCTCAACTGCTCCCCCTTGGTCCGATTAGTTTGACAGGACCTTCCTGTTGTAAACCCATGCTGTCTTGGATCCTGTGCTCCTACAGATTCCAGGTGTTGCACTATCCTTTCCTTTAGGAGTGCCTCCATAATCTTGCCCACTACTGAGGAAAGACTGACTGGACTGTAGTTCCCTGCCATCTCCCTGCTACCACTTTTGTGGAGGGGGATCACATGAGCCCTTCTCCAGTCTTCTGGGGCCTCTCCTGTGCTCAGAGACTCACTAAACAGTTCTGATAATGGCTCTGCTAGTTCCACTCTTAGATCCTTTAGTACCCTGGGATGTATGCCATCAGGTCCCATTGCCTTGTCTACCCTGAGCTTATTGAGCTCTTGTAGGAGCCTTTCTTTTGTGAAGGGACTAGTGCACACCTCCCCCCCCTCCCCGTGTCCATGGTGCTGAGCTGTGGGCCTGCCTACCTTCTCTTCAGTAAACACTGAGCAGAAGTATCTATTTAGGATAGATGCTTTTACATGGTCCTTCTCCTCACACGCCCCCTTATCCCCTTTGATCTTAGCAATACCCCCTCTAGATTTTCTCCTTTCACTAATGTATCTCTAGAAAGTCTTGTCACCTTCTTTTACTGTTTGTGCTAGTGTTTCCTCGGTTTGGGCATTTGCCTACCTTACTGCCTTCCCTGCTTCCCTTAGGGAAGTTTGGTGTACCTTCCTATCTTCATCCCGCTGCGTTCCCTTATATTTCCTGAAGGCCAGCCTTTTGACTCTGACCTTTTCTGCTACTGTTTTTGAGAATCAAAGTGGTTTTCTTCTTCTTTTGCACTTCCTGTTTTCTCTAACACAATGGGATGTTGCTTCAAGTATTGCATCCTTAATGCTTGCCTACTTTGCCTGTACCCCCTCACCTGTATTTCTTCTTGCCAGGGCTAGCTTAACTCTGTTGGCCATCTTATTAAAGTCAGCTCCTCTGAAGTCCTATATTTTTGCCTTGGAATGAGATGATTTAGTTCTAGTGGCCACATTGAACCATATCATGTGATGGTCACTGGCCCCCAGGTGACCTTCTACCTGGAGATCTGTGATCCTTTCCCTGTTAGTCAGTACTAGATCTAGGATAGCCCTGTCTCTTGTGGGTTGTTGTACCAGTTGTTTGAGCCCCTCCCCCTGCAGGGAATCCACTATGGTCTAGTTCTGGCAGATGTTCCTGCTGGTATTGACCAATCTGTATCTGGCATGTTGAAGTCTCCCATTATCAGAACCTCCCCTTTAGCTGTCATGTTTTGTATATCTTCTAACAGTAATGTGTCTATGTCCACCCCCTGGTCTGGAGGCCTGTAGACAGCTCCAGTTTGTATGGTGTCCCATTTCCTGTTTCCAGGGTGACCCACAGTTATTCTGGCTCCTTATGTGTATTCTGAATTTCTGTAGCTTTGATATTTTTGTTGACATAAAAGGCCACTCCACCCCCTCTTTTTGCACCTCGGTCTCTTCTGAACAGTACATAGTCAGGTACTGAAGTCTCCCAAGTGTGGTTACTGGTAAACCATGTCTCGTTAATGGCTACTATGTCCAGTTTAGCCTCTGTCATTATTGCACAAAGTACTTCAAGTGTGGTCTAACCAGGGACCTATACATTGGCATGATGACTTCTTCACTCCTTAAGGTGATACCCCTGGCGATGCACCCAGCATTTTGTTTGCCTTGGCTGCTGCTTTATGGCACTGAGCTGAGTGTTTCATGCCCCCCCCCCGTGACAATCACCCATAGATCCTTTTCTTCCTCAGAAGTGGCTACCTGCACTCCCCCCAGCCAGTAGCTACTCCTAGGGTTCCTGGCTCCCAGGTGCATGACCTTACACTTCTTAGCATTGAACCCCAACTTCTAGATGGCTGACCAATGTTTAAGCTTAGCCAGGTCTGCCCTGAGCTCCTGCCTCCCCTCCTCATTGTCCACTCTTGCATAGATCTTAGAGTCATCTGCAAATAGACAGATTTTACTGTTGATCCTTTCTGCAATGCCCCCAGTGAAGATGCTAAATAACACTGCTACATAGATACATAGAAACTGTCAGCAGATAAGGACCGCCAGGCCCATCTGGTCTGCTCATTTTATTGCATGTAAAAGCGGCCCATGACTCTACATGGTCATTGGCTGTAGCTTTACATTCCCATCACTAGAGTTCCTTTATTCCTGTCCCATTCATGTTTAAATCCTGCCACCATACATGCAGCCACTACCTCCTGGGGTAGGCTATTCCATGCATCCACCACCCTCTCAGTGAAAAAGTACTTCCGCACATTTCCTCTTAATTGGACTCCCTCTAGTCACATGTCATGTCCTCTGTTCCTGGCATTTTTTTTGAACTGGAAGCTAGTTTCCCCTTTAACCTCATTTATACCTTTGAGGTACCTGAGCATCTCAATCAAATCGCCCCTCTCCCTCCTTTGCTCCAGGGTGTACATATTGAGGTCCCTCACTCTCTCCTCATAAGGCTTTTGCTCTAACCCTCTGACCATCTTTGTCGCCCTGCACTGCACAGCTTCCATCCTGTCGATGTCTTTACAAAGGTGTGACCTCCAGAGCTGCACACAGTACTCCAGATGAGGCCTCTCCAAGGTTTTGTACAGTGGAACTATTACCTCCCTTCTCCTGCTCGTGATACCCCTCCCAGTACAACCCAACATCCCACTTGCCTTCCCTACTGCCTTGACTGCCTGCCTGATGACTTTCAAGTCAGCTGTGATAATGATCCCCAAGTCCCTTTTCTCCCGTGTAACTGTCAGCAGCTCGCCACAATCCTATAGCTTGCACCTGGGTTTTTACTCCCCACGTGCATGATTTTGCACTTTTTTGCATTAAACCTTAGTTGCCACACTTCAGACCATCTCTCCAGTTTTTCCAGGTCCCTTCTCGTCGTTTCCACCCCTTCTGGCATGTCTACCCTGTTGCAGGATCAAGTAATCAACCCTGTGGGACCCTGCTTGTTACAGGCCTGGGTTTGGATAGTCCCCCCCGCCAACAGTTATCCGGTCCTGCATCCAGCTCCTGACCCACCCCACCAGTTTCTAACTGACTCCCAGGTTCACTAGTTTACTGAGCATCCTACCGTGTGGCACTGAGTCGAAGGCCTTGCTGAAGTCCAGATACAGGACACCCGCCACGTGGCCCCTGTCAAGTCCTTTGTGGCCCAATCAAAAAAGTCTAGTAGGTTTCTCTGGCAGGATCTCCCTGAGACATACCCATGCTGCCTATAATCCTGGAGACCATTGGCTTCCAGAAAGTACACCAGTCTCTCCTTCAGAATGGTCTCTATTAACTTCCCTACGATGGAGGTAAGACTGACCAGTCTGTAGTTACCCAGTTAATCCCTGGGTCAGCTCTTGTGGAGAGGCACCACATGCGCCATTCTCCAGTCCTGAGGCACTTGACCTGACTTCAGTGGGGTGTTGAACAGGGCCCCCAGAGGGTCGGCCAGGACATCTGCTAACTCCTTCAGGACTCTCAGGTGCACACCAACTGGTCCCGGAGCCTTGTTCACCCACAGGGCCTTGAGGCCCTTTAAAACCCTGTCCTCCGGGATTTCCCCAATCAGTAATCTCTGAACCCCCTTTTGCTGTTCCTATTGTCCCCTGTGGCATAGGACCATCCTTTTCTCTAATGAACACTGAATAGAAGTACTCATTCATTGCCTCCGCTTGGTCTACCCCTCAATCTGCCCATCCCCCCCTTAATCCTGACTATCCCATCTTTGCTGCTTTTCTCTCTTATGTACCTCAAGAAATCCTTTTCCTTTTCTCTGATCTCTTGTGCTGGCCTTAGTTCCCTTGCGGCCTTGGCTGCCCTGACCATTTTGCTCACTTCCTTAGATTTCCTTGAGTACTCCTGTGTTTACTTCTCTCATAGATATTTTGTATCTATGGAATCCCTCACTTTCTCTTCCACCTCCTTGCTGAGCCAGCTAGGTCTTTTGGTCCTGGACTTCTTACTCTGGGTCTTAGTAGATGCATTCATTGCCTCAGTTGGTCCCAGTTTGATAATTAACCATGTCTGATCTGCATCCAACTCGGGGCTGATATTGGCCATGCTCCCTGCTAGGATGTCACTCATCCTTCCAAAGTCTGCTCTCCTGAAGTTCACCACCTGCATCTTGGTCCTGGCTGCTTCCTTGCCCAGGCTGAGGGAGAACCACACTGTGGAGTGGTCACTGCCTGCTAGGGGATCCTCAGCTGCTATGTCCTGTACCAGCTCATCGTTCAACAGCACCAGGTCCAGTATGTACCCTCCCTGATTGGCTCTGTGACCCCTTGCACCAGGAAACAGTCCTGGAATGCTTCGAGGGGCTGTTCCCTAGAAAAGGAGGTAGTCTGAGTGCTCCAGTCTATCCCTGGCAACTGAAATCTCCTGTCAAGACAATGTTACCCCTGCCACTTAGCCTTCTAATTTGTTCCTCCAGCTTCCTGTCCAATTTTTCATTCTGCAAGGGTGGTCTGTACACCATCCCCAATCTAATTTTATCCTTTTAGAGTTTTAGAGCTGTACCTATAAGGCTTCAGTCCTGCTCTCTTCTGCTTCCTCCCTAGTGTATAGTATCCCATCTCTTATAAATAAAGCCACCCCTCCCTCTTTTCTCTGTCCCTCCAGTGCAGCCTATACTTTATTTATTTATTGATTTTATTTTACAATTTTTGGCCAGGAAAGACGCAATAAGCCTAGACTTGTTTCTAAGTACATCCTGGGACCATAGGGAAGTTAAGTGATTTGCTCAGGGTCACACAGTATGCATGTGAGGCTGTGGGATTCAAACCCAGGTTTACAGCTCAGTGCTCTTAACCACTATGCTATACTGCCTTCCAGAGACCACGAGATCCCAGTCATGATACTGGGTGGCCCAAGTCTCTGTGGTGGCTGCTATGTCTACCACTCCCTCCACTATCAGAGCCTGTAGCTAAGCTGTCTTATTAGCCAGGCTCCTTGCATTCAAGGATACCACCTTCCAGTGTGACCCCTGTACACTATTCCCCCCTCCCATTCTTCCACTCCTTCCCCTTTTTGATTTCCCCTCACCCACCTCCTGTCCTGCTGGGGGGAGGCCTTTCAGTCTCCTTCTCCTGGTGGCTCTGATTGGAGCACATCCTAATGCCCCCCCCTTTCAGTTTGAACTAAGCTTAGTCAACAAATATTCTTCCAATTTTAGTTTCAGTACCCCCCCACCGTGCCCTCCTTACTTAAGTGCAGTCTTTCTGCTGCATATAGGTCTTTGTTTTCCCACGTCCTACCCAACCCCACCCACCAACCCGTACCCCTTGGTTGCACACCATTTCCCCAACCAACTACTGAATTCTTCTTTTCTTTGTTTCCTGACAGTACTTGCCCTAGGTACAGGCAGAACTTCAGAGAAAGCAACTGATCTACCTGCCTTCCTGCAGATTCTGCCTACGTCCTTGAACCTGTCCTGCACTTCCTCAACCCTACACCCTGCCAGATCATTTGTCCCCAGGTGTACAACTGTGTGAGGCTTCTCTCCCTCCTGCCCCACACACTTTGGTATAAACTGCCCCACCCTTCTTGCCGTCATGCCTGGCATACATTCCACCCATGTGTGGCTGTTCCTTCCTCTCTTGCCTCCCCATCTCATGCCTTTCAGTATCAAGTCCCCCAGCATGACGACCCTCTCTCACTTTACCTGCCCTCTTTCCCCGTTTTGTTCTACTACCTATGCACAGTCCATAGCCACCCCTCCTCCCACCTTTCCTGCCACTCTCATCCTACTGCTTCCTCCCCTTGGTGTCCCCCCTTGAGCACCCCTCTAGACTTCTTGTCTGGGTTATCCCCATTCACACATGAATTATCCCCCTGCTGCTCCCCTCTACCCTTCTTTCCTCTGCTTCACCCCCTACTGCCCTACTTCTTTCCCCACCACTGTTCAAGGCATCACACTTTCCAGATCCATGACCTCCCCCTGCCTCCTGATCCACCAAACTGCCCAATATTGTGAATCTGTTCTTGGACACACACACACCCTTGCCCCTACCCTCTTCTGTATTTCCATCTTGTACTTTCCTCCCATGTTCTGGCTGCAGTCCCTTTCTCCCCCTGCCCCTCTTCATTACTACCTGCCAACCTCCCAGCCCATTCCCCCAGGTCCTTGGGGTGTTGCTGTCCCTGGCTCTTTTGACTTCCTCACTAGTCCAGTAATGACTCCCCCTTCTGTGCTATCCGGAGAAGCCATGCCCTGCTCCTTCAACCCCATATGCTCCACCCAAACCCTCCTACCTCTCCAGCTGCCATCTTAGCTACCCTATAGCTTACCTAAGATGCCAAATCTGCCTACACACTGGACAGCTGCCTTCTCGCCACAATGTTTGAAGGAAAATGGCTGCCTCACACCAGTTGCAACTGACCACTCTCTCCATTCCTCCTTGTGATCTGTTTCTCCCATTCGTCCCCCTCCTCCAAGCCTCCACACTGTCCCTCTGCCTATACCAGCTCCCAGGTCCCCACACCATCCCTAGCCTCCTTGCTTTGCCCTCTGCATTGTATCACCAATAACTGAATTTATATCTGTGACTTAGTCAGACCATAGATGTGGACTTTCAACTGTCCCCTATTCTGTTGTTAGCTCTGTGCATTAGGCAGATCCTAGATGGGAAATTCCACCACCCCTTGTATATGCTTTTATTCCCTTCCCCTTGCCTTAGGTATATGGACTCAGTCCTCACTGTAGCTATAGCTTCCTACCTCTGTTGCCCCCTCTCTCCTATCATCCTCCCAGTGTGGCCTGCAGCCTGTGGTGCTCCCTGTGGACGCCCTACAGGTGCCTCTTAGTCAGAAGCCACACTCCTGCTTCGTGGCACTCATGCTTTGGGATCACTCACACGAAGGGTCGCTTGGTCCACTGGGTAATAAATATGGACTCCAGAAGCTCTACTAGCCCATCTCAATCACGTGGTCCCAGGTGTCGGTCCTGGATTCAGTCCCTCCCTCTGTCGGCATCCTCCCACCTCCCCAAGTCCCAGTAATGCCCTTAACACATTCCCCTTCGAGCAATCACAGCGCACAGAAAAAAAAACAACTCCAAATTGCACAGCACTTCCCTGAAGGTCTGCTCCTCTGTTTCACTCTGCTGCAGCGTTCAGAATGAAGACTACTAAAATGGCACCTATAAGGAGCCTGACTCCAGCTGCCTTACTGGCCCGGCTGAGTCACACGGCCCCCGGTGTCCATCTCGATTTCAATCCCCACCTCACCCTCTCTCTGTCGGCATCCTCCCACCTCCCCAAGTCCCAGTGATGTCATGATTAGCCCCCCAGGCAGAAAATGACCATGTTGTGCGGATCTGATGCAGCTATCTTTTGCTGGTAAACACTGCATCACTTGAAAAGAACAGTTAGGTAAAAAGTTACCGTAACAGTAGTTCTTCAAGGGAATCTCCTTCAGCAGGTAACACCTTTGGAACGATAGCCGTCAGGCACTAGGAGCACATGTAACATTTTTGCTAGCAGTCTTCCTGGCGCCACCCATGGTGAAATCATCACACCAACATCCTCTCTATATAGCCGTGGGCAGCCACACATCCTCTTCAGTTCTCCACCAGAGACCATCTGTCCAGGACTTACTCCTGAGGGGACCAAATGAGAGCTAAAGGTTCCCACCACTAGGCAAAGGGAATAACAGAAGGTATACTGTTCTTGAGAAAGATAGAGGAAGGAAGCTCAGAGAGCAAAGGGGATAGAGGGTGGGATGGCATAACCTGCTGAAGGAGATTCACTTGCAGATCTACTGTTACAGTAAGTTGTTACATAACTGTTTTATCTTCTTCGGGGATATCTCCTTCAGCAGGTCACACCTTTGGAATGAGTTCCCAAGCAGTGTAACGCAGGAGAACAGGCTGGGTGGATGGAAGGCAGAAGCCTAAGACAGGAAGCCCTGTAACACAGCTAGGCCAAACCCTGCCCTTTTTCTAGAGGCAATGACCAGACTGTAGTGTTTCGTAAAAGTGTGGACAGTACTCCAAGTTGCAGCAGCACAAATCTCAGCAGTGAAACACCTCTAAAACATGCAAATGAAGTGGCCATACCTCTGGTTGAGTGGCCCTTAACAGCCCCAGGAAGTTCCTTACCCGTACTTCCTATAACAGAAAACAATACAGTTGTCCAACCATTTGGACAAGCACTGCTTAGAAACTGGAATGCCCTTTTTCCCAGGGGCAAAAGAAACAAACAACTGTTTGGACTTCCTGCAGTCCTTCGCACAGTGAACATAGTATCTAAGTATTCTATGTACATCTAAAGTATGGAACAGTGCTTCCCTGGATTGGCATGCTCTGGATAATAAACAGACGGGTGGATGGTTTGATTTAAAGTAAACTCATACACCACCTTCAGTAAAAACTTAGGATTGGTACACAAAGAACAAGCATTTGTCAATGCCGAATGTTTGCTTGCTGGCATTGGCATTGGTAGTGTAGAAGTTACAGAGCTGCATAATAGAAATGGCAGTGAAGTATTGAACTGAAGTCAACCCCACCACCACCCTGCAGAGAGTGACAGGCATTGGGGTGTGCCTTTGGGTCGTCAGGCATAACGGCCACACCATTTCACCACACCCTACCCTGCAGACACTGACAAGTGTGACGGTGTGCCATGGGGTCTTTGGCCCTTATCCGTACCCCATTCCATCAGGAAATATGGTGAGATGGGTGCAGTATAGGAGAATGGGGTGAACTTTGGGGCCGAAGAGTCCAAGGCATACCTTGATGCCTCTCACTAGCTGCAGGATGTGGAATGGTATGAGCATTACAGGCAAGAATCCCAAGTCACACCCTGATGCCTGTCATTCTCTACAGGGTGGGGCGTTATGTTTGGAAACCCTAACACCTCAGGCATTCATTGGTATTTTCACTCCAAATTTTCAACATGTTTTTTGTGACCCCCACCTCATGAACAGTGGCAATATCAGTTTGTTAGCCGAAAGCTGCTTATGCACAGCGACTATGGCATTTAGCACCACAGGTGCAAAAACACATTCCGAACAGGATGTGAAAAATGACAACTGTACTGTTCATGGGGAGGTGTAAAAAATGGCAATGTTGCAAATCTGCAGTCAAAATGTTAAAAAAACTGGTGAAGTCAGGAGCGTGCATAGAAACTGTGCAACGCACACCCGTAATGTAATTAGGTTGGGGATTTTTTACAGCAGATTGTCAACACAGGCATTTTGGGACCTCCGATCATGAACAGTGTCACTGTGATTTTCTCTATCTGTCCCGAACAATGATTTCCCACAGCGACCACGCATCTATGCGCTGAAAGTGAGAAAACACATTTTAGCCATGTTGTGAAAAATGACAGCTGTACTGTTCATAAGGAAGTGTGGAAAAATGCCACTGGTGAAAATCTGGACTGAAAATATTACAAAGTCACGAACTACGAGAGTGCGTGGAAACTGCACAATGCTCACTCGTAACACAGTCATTTTATGGACTTTTGTCACCCAATTTTCAACATAGCCATTTTAAGACCTCTGCTTATGAACAGTGTAACTGTGATTTCCTTAATCTGTTTCAAACATTGCTTTCGCTCACCGACTGCACCATTGTGCGCTACAAGTGCGGAAACACATTTGGGGCGACATGTGAAAAATGGCAGCTGTACTGTTCATAAGGAAGTGTAATAAAACGGCAATGTGGAAAATCTGGAGTGAAAATATAGAAAATTTGCAAACTTACAAGCGTCTGCGTAGGAACGCTGCATAGCGCTGCGCTCAAATAAAACAGTCATTTTAGGAATTTTTCACCAAATTTTCAACATAGCCATTTTAAGACCTCTGCTCATAAACAGTGTCACTGTGATTTTCTTAATGTGTCCCATACATTGATTTCGCACACCGACTGCGCCATTGTGCGCTACATGGGAGGAAACATGTTTTGGGCAAGATGTGAAAAATGACAGCTGTACTGCTCATAAGGAGGTGTGGTAAAATGGCAATGTTGAAAATCTGGAGTGAAAATATTGAAAATTCGACGAACTTACAGCGTGCGTAGGAACTGCGCAACACACGCTCGTAAAACAGTTATTTTTAGGAATTTTTCCACCAAATTTTCAACATAGGCTTTTTGAGAGCCCACCTTATAAACAGTGGCAGTGTCGTTTCGTTACTTGGTCCTGAAAGGTGATTTCGCGCAGTGACTGCAAAATCACCCTTCGGGCCTGATGAACTCCATGACAGTGAGAGCATTCATGAGAAGGGGTCCCAAAAACCCCATGTTGAAAATTTGGTGCAAAAATTCCAAAAAATGGCTGAGATATGCAGCAAAGTCGAAAAAACCCTATTCATTACATTATACAGCTTACTGGCATTTCCTCAGTTCAGGTCGGCTTTGAAGAGTGCAGGCGTGTTCCGCCCACGAAGATCATCGCGAGTCCGGAGGTAAGTATGGGGTGGGGGTGTGGGAGGCAGGGTGTGCAGTAGGTGGAGTGCTGGTGGGGGCAGAGACTACGAGGACCATTTTAAAGTTTCAGGTTTTTTCTTTACCATGACCTTGGACATTCGCTACACTGGGGTGGGCTCCCAGCGTGGCACAAGGGACGGCTGGTGGGGTGCAGTGGGGTCGGAGCTGACGGGATTGGGCACCCCCATCAGCAATAGCATCTGTTGCCACGCTGGGGTGGGCTCCCAGCGTGGCACCCTGTACTGGGGGACAGTGGAGCCGACAGGGGATTGGGCACCCCCGTCGGCTATACAATGTGCGGCCACGCTGGGGTGGACACCCAGCGGCTATATACCCCTGCTGGGGCGCAGCACAGCCGACGGGATTGGGCACCCCGCCGCCACAGTGTGTGTGCACGGGTGCCGAGTACGCAGCGCATGGCAGGCGTGTGTGTGTGTGGGTGTGTAGGGGAGCGCGCATGAGCAGGCGATATCTTATCGCTGCTCACTGAAGCGTAGCTCCCCTTTTCAGCTGTACTCCACTGCATTTTGGAGCTGTCATAGACAGCTCCAGCAGGCATTGGAGAACTGCGGCCGCGCCTGCAAACAGACTGACTGAATTGGAAGAGGGCTGCCACACCTCTGAAAACTCGGATGATGGCACTATGTTTCTTTCACATGCGTGCAAGCAAACATAAAGATCAGATAAGGCTGCACACACATGACAGCCTGAAGCTCTGAAATCCTTTGAGCAGAAGTAAAGGCAACTAAAATAGCTCTTTCCAAGACAGAAAGCATAGCTTGCAAGTAGTGGCTGGCTCAAAAGGAGCCAAAATAAGCTTTTCTAAAACAAAATTCAGGTCCCAAGCTAGGACTTGATTGTGGATGGGGAGCTTCAGATGAAGAATGCTGCTCAGACACATATGGGCCACATCCGGCTGGGCCACTGTATGGTCATCGATGGGCACTAGGAAGGCCAAAATGGCAGACAAGTACACTTTAATAGAAGAGTATATCAGTCCTGTATTGGAAAAGGACAGTAAGTATTCTAGGATCTGGTTCACTGGACAAATAAAGTGGTCCAGATGGTGTGAAGCAACCCACAAAGCAAAGTGCTTCCACTTCATCAAACAGGCGCCCCTGTTGGAGGGCTTCCTGGCAGCCACCAGTAAGTTTGCCACTTTAGGGGAGATCCCAAACCCTGCAATGGCTATGTCTTCAGGAACCAGGCATGAAGATGAAGTGACTGAAGGGCTGGGTGTACCGGGGTTCCCCATTCCTGTGGCAGCGAGCCCTGGCACAGAAGCAGGGGCACTGGAGGTTCCACTGCAAGCAGTTGCAGTAAAGGAAACCATATCTGATGAGGCCAAAAAGGTGCCACCAGAATCAGAGTGGCTTCCTCCATTTGAAGCTTGATTAACACCTTTTGAATCAGAGGAAAGGCATAATGAAACCTCCCTTTCCAAGAGAAGGACGCGTTGAAAGTCGCACCAGAAAATTCCAGACCCTTGATCTAGCAAACAGAAAAGTGGCAATTTTGTATTGTGTGGGGACTCAGAAAGGTCCACCTCTGGATGACCCTACCTGTCAAACAGGTGTTCTATTACTAATGTCAGCAGCTTCCACTCGTGCATTCTGTACTGAGACCTGCTTAACCGGATTTATTATGGGTTTCAGAATACCGAGACCGGAATCCCAACAATCAATTTCCCCAACAGGGAAATTATTTTTTTTCTGTGTTTCAGGGGGCTTTGCCTCCCGCACCCCCCCCCCTACTAAAAATAACCAACTCCACCATGGGCAAAATGTCCCTGTTGGGAAATCTATTGTCGGGATTCTGGTCTCAGTATTCTGAAACTCAGGCAAGTGGGTTTCAGTCTTTCATAATACTCACGCTTAACCTGTCTGACAGGACATTTTAGATGCCTGAAACATGGATGGCTGACAGTTCCAAACCATTGTCTAGAGTCCAATACCAAACCCCCATTGCTTCTCTCCACAGGGGGTAAGAATGAGTTCCACCCTGCTTGCTGATATAGTGAACCACACTGATGTTGTCTGTTTACACTAGCAGAGGGCCTGGGGACAGGTAATTCTGAAATGCCTGCAGGCCGTACAGGACAGTTCTCATCTCTAGTATGGTGAGAGGTCTCCACTATAGTCCATGCCCCTTGGGTCTGGGGAGGGCCCAGGTGCGCCCCCCCCAGCCGATCCCTGAGGCATCCATAGTGAGAATCTGCTGAGGGGAAGGAATCAGGAAAGGAACCCCCTTGAGTAAATTGGAGGGTACCATCCACCATGGAAGAACCGTTTTCACTGTCGAAGTAACTAGAACCTTCTGTTTGAGGTCATTGGTGCATTGACCCCCCTGAAATCTCAAAGTCCATTGTGGGATCTGCATATGTAGCTGTGCCAGGGGAACCGTGACAATGGCTGCCACAATCAGGCCCAACAGCCTCAGGAACATTCTTGCTGTAACATACCTGCTGAGGTAAAGCTCCTAGGCCTGTGCTATCAGACGTTCAGCCTTGTCCTGGGGCAGAAAGGCTGATCCCTGGGTAGTATCCAGTATTGCCCCTATATACTGGAGGTGCTGACAGGGGTTCAAGACTGACTTGGATAGGTTGATCTTGATCCCCAGTGCATTGAATAGATGTTGGGTATGCATTAGGGTGTTGTACAGCTGTTCCCTGGACCGAGCTTTAAGTAGCCAGTCATCCAGATAAGAGAAAACATAGAGCCCCTCCTTTCCTGAGGGCTGCCATCACTACTACAAAGTATTTGGTAAAGACCTGTGGCACAGATGACAAGCCAAAGGGCAATATCCTGAAATGGTAGTGTTCCCCTGAAACAGGAACTGGAGGTACTTCCATAGGGGAAGGCAGACCTTGATATGCAGGTAGGCATCCTGCATGTCTAGGGAGCATACCCAGTCTCCTGTCTGCAGCAGAGGCAGCAGGCCTTGCAGGGTTACCATCCTGAACTTGTTGTACTGGATGTAGTAGTTCAGGTTTCTTAAGTCCATGATGGGCCTCTAGTTCTCTGTGGACTTGGGGATGAGGAAGAATTGGGAATAGAACTCCCTGTTTCTTTGATCTTCAGGAACAAGTTCTATAGCTCTTTTTCATAGTAAGGAGATAATCTCCTCTAGTAACACGGCTGTCCAGACCCAGATTTGGGCCTATGTGTGGCCCACTGAAAGGGCACCCTTTTCCCACTTTTCAGATAAGTGTGGTAGAGAGAGTGGTTGGACCACAGACTCCTCCCGGAGCTTGCAGTTCATTAAGTATATCTTGAACATCCACTCCAAAAAGTTTGAGACCTCTAAAAGGGGGCATTCAGAATGGATTGCTGGATGTCAGTAGCAAAACCAGATACCCTGAGCCACGACTGCCATCTTAGGCAGATGCCCACCACAGAGGCTCTTGCAGAGGCATCTATTACATCATAGCCAGCTCTCAGAAGATGCTTGCCCACACCTGTGCCAGATTGGAGGGCTTTGAGAATCTCCTGCCTCTGAGAAGACTCTGGGAGAGCCTGAGCTGCAGCTTTGGCCTTCTTCTAGAGTATTCTGAAATGTGACCATGTGGGACAGATAATTGTTGACCCTAATAGCCAAAGTGGAAGAGGCGAAGACCCTCTTGCCCATAAGGTCCAGCTTTCTGGACTTGTTGTCTGGGGGGAGTGAACTAAGGTGTTACGGCCTCATAGTCCCGTTGTGGGCCGCATTGATCACCATTGAGTCATCCTGTGTCTCTAAGAAGTAGGGCTTCCCAGAGGGGGGCATGATACAGGTTTTTGTCTTTCTGGGCATAGCAGGAATCATATTAGGGCAACACCACACAGCTACGGTGGCATCCTCAAAAGCATTCAGGAGAGGAGGAATGGTAATGGGGAGAATCTGGCAACTCGATAGTCAGGTTTCTCTGGGTGATGTCTTGCTCTGCAGTATCAAACCCCATAGCAGTCTGCATTTGCTTCATCACAGAGATAAGGAGGGGTCATCTGGAAGGGATCTCGGGGTGTACTTGTTGGAGTCCTCACTCCAGAATGAGACCATGGGAACCTAACTGGGGGGCTCATTGCACCCTCTTCCTGCTCCTCATCATCTGGAAGGAGGAGGAGGAGATCTGGATGATATTCTTCCTCATCTCCAGACTCAGAAATGGGTAATGAAGACGTCGAAGCCCTGGAGGGAGTCGGCTGTGACAGCATGTAATGAGATGGCTGGAGGCTGGTTTCGAAGGCCCTGCCAGTGATGGGCCCAGAGGGGGCACCACTCTGTGCACAAATTCCCAGAAGGAGAATAGCATGGTCTGGACATCGATGGATATCGGCGTCGGTGGACCTGGCTGCAGTGATGGGGGATACTGAGGTCCTGGCATTAGCTGTGGGGTAGGCGCAAGGGGATGAGGCCCTGGCAATGGCAAGGCAGGCTGTGGTGTTGGTGGAAGAAATTTTCACCAGCACTGGAGAAACAGTCAAAGGTGTCAATGGGAGAAGCCTGAAGCCTGACGTCGCATGGCCATTGCCAGCCAAAGCCAAACTAACTGAGCCAACAGGTTGTGGCCCAAGAGAAAAGATGGGCGCAGGCAGGGGCTGAAGTGTGGTCTGGAGCAGGAAAAGCTCTGATGATGACATAGAACTGATGGGCCAGACTGCTGAAGTCCCTCCGTAGCGGATAGGGTAAGGGAGGCAGTAGGAAGCATCGGTGAAGGAGAAGGAAAGCCCACAGATGACATATCACTGCCACTCAGAGGACTGGGGGGATAGCTGCCAGAGCCAACCCTGTTGAGGAGAGGGTGTTGGTGGCAGGAAGGGTTGCCTGACAAGGTAGCCAATGATCCCACAGCAGTCAGGGCTGAACGCAACAACTGAGAGTGCTCCTGGGAGTGTCTCTCCTTCTCCCAGTGCTTGTGTTTCCGAGCCAATTTGTCCTAGGCTTTGGAAGCATGGGAGCCTGAGGACGGGGCTGGGGACACAGAGGAGCTTCTAGCCTGGAGCTCCTTCTCCATCCGGGTGATCTTCTGTTCCATCAGAAAGGACTCTTAAGGCCTTTTGACAATGATGCCTGGTGGCCTAACTGAAGTCGCAGCAAATTTGGCAGGCCTGAACACGGTGCTCAGTGCAGAGGCAGCAGACACAGGCCTCATGGTTGTCTTTGTCGCTGATCTTCTTGCCACACCTGCAGCATCAAAATAAGCTTTTGCAGTTGGATGGCATAAAACATAGGCAGTGACTACAGAACTGCAGACAGTGGCCGAGGCAGGGCAGAGGGAGGATAAACACTAATTATAAAAATAAATAAAAATAAAAGGAACGACAGAATACATGTAGAATGTAATAGTAGCAGGTTAACAAGAAGGTAGAATCCAGGAATTTTTTTTTATTTAGTTGTTTAACCAGGTATAGCACACTAAGCTAGAAGCTTTTTTACAGGAGCGACCTGGGAGCACAAGGAGGTTAAGTGACTTACTCAGGGTCACACAGTATGCACGTGGGATTCAAACCCAGGTCTGGTGTGCTGGATGTTACCAAATTTGCAGCTCACAGTCTTAGACCACTGCGCTATACTGCCTTTCAGATTCAGAATACATTCCATAGGAAAAACTAACAGAGAGTTTAAGCATGCAAAGGTTAAGAACATTGTGAAATGTATTTAGAATGTGTGTGTGTTTAATGCTTTTCTGGGTTGCTCTTAAAGCTTGATTTTGCATTTTAGATTACTGTACACTTCACAAAAGAAAGTGGACCTCACAAAAACTGTACTAGGTGTGTGTACGAATACCTTTACATAAATATTCTCCTAGTACTTTCTTTTGTACATGACCTGAAAACATTTGTTATGCAGCCTAAATTGTATTCTGCAGCAAATCTACTGCAAAACACAATGTGCAGCCTACAGAGGGACTAACACATATAACTACCTCAGCTCCACTGGTCCTCCCATAGCATAATTAATATAGTCTGCTCTGTATACTGCCAGCCCTTCCACCTATGCCCAACATCCCCATTTCTAAAATGCCCATACCTAATCCAACCCTCATTCCCATAGTAAACTGGGCGTCAAGGCCCTTTGATGTGTTCAGCACCCCCAATTCCCAATGGAAAGGGGAAAAAGGTGGTCCTAAAATGTCCAGTCAGCATATTTAGTAATCTGACTGATGCTCTGCCAGCCCCCTCCAGCATCAGAAACCACTTCTCCCCAATGCTCGGTGCCAAAGATAGACATGCAAGGGGGGGCAATGGCAGACACACCCTGACAGCTCAGTCAGCACCCCCCCCCCACAGCATCAACCCTTGCAGCTTCGGTGGCGCAAGGGAGAGGGCATCATGACCACCATGGATCAGGGGTAAGGGGTCTGAAGACTAATGGCAAAAGGCTTTGACCCAGAATGTGCAGGGGTAGAGGGGGGAGTCTGGTTAGGGGTTTTGTTTGGGACCGTGTTTAGGGGAAAGGGAATGAGGATGTTTGATAATACACTGAACATTTCTACTTGGCATTTAAGGGTAATCTTCTGTCCCCCCCCCAAGGATTAAGTGACTGGGTAGAAGATATTAAAAGGGACCGTGTCTCCTGTTTTAGTATGAGACTGGGGTGGACCAGGTATGGAAAAGGGTTGCTTAGAAAAGCTGGCGTCAGGTGAAGGCAGGGGCTGGAAATACACCAGATGTTTTGGAATGACCAGAGAGGGTGGAGGTGGGGTTAAGAGATGACTGATGTGGCAATTTGACTAGCCCTGGCTACCTAAGGCAGGAAGAAAGTCATCTGTTGCATTTTTTTATCTTTTAGGTAGTTTATTTCAATATGTAAACAACCAATAGGGCTTATATTCATTAAGTGGAACGTGAATAATGACTAGCCTGCTATTCATGGTATTCAGGTATTGGTTATGTGGGATGCAAATAATGGCTAGCTTGCTGCTCAAGGTAGTAAGGAGCTGTCACTCACACAGCCCTGGGCCCTATGTGGGGATTCCATCTACACATTCTTTTCACAGGATTCACCTTTTTCTGTGATGTTATGTGGGCAGATTACAGATGTGGTGAAGCCCTCTGAGAATTATAACAAACACATGTGCCTGCCTTTTCTTGTGCATAACTAAATACCACATGCATAATGTATTCAGAGACACATGAGATACGAAAGTTAAAAGTTGCAAGTGAAAATTTCATAAATGTCACCCAGCAAGAAACAGGCTTTAAGAACAGTGGCACAGTGGGGGAGGAGGAAGAACTTATTTCTTGAGAGGTACTCATAAATATTTCATGGGAAAATCCTTTGGCTTTTATCATGTTCTGTGTGTATGTTTTACATTTTTATTTGAACCAATGTGAAAGCTAAAGGAATTCTACGTGAATTTTTCATGGATGCAGCCTAGAAAATGAATTTTCCCCTCTATTGTCTTTATGAAATGATCAAATCATTCTTCAGGGACAATGTTCTGGTTCAAAGATATCTGTGACACTGTAGGTGCTTATAAGAACATCTGGCAAAAACAGGCTGCTAGCAAGACATCTCTATTGTGTGTGTGAATTTCAATGTGTGCCAGCCTGCCAGTGCAGCAGCAGTGCTACCACTTGTGACATCAAAGACACAGGTTCAAGAGTTAGCCAGGAGTATTGAAGGGCTGGCCAGGGGGAGGAGAACTGAGCACCAGAAGGGCAGCTCTCCTCCTCTGGGGAAAAGTGATGTAGATCCTAGCATTTGCAAGACCTCTACAGGCGGCTTGGGGTGAGGGTTCCTGGAACCACCAGACGTGGCTGAAAGAGTGGCCAACATTGATGCGCTGTGAGCGGGAGCATGCATAGACCCATCTCAAAGGTCACTGTATACCCGCTCCTCCTGGGGACAGAAACACAGAGAAAAATGCTCCCAGCTGGGAGGGTGATGCCACACCTTGCCCCACACGTCTATCATCAGGCCTCTCCTACCTGGGCCTGGATCCTCTTCTGGCCATCACTTCCACCTCTAGACCAACTAGAGGAAGTGGGGAGTCACCATGGAGCTAAAAGGAATCCTACCTGGAGGGCAAGCCGGGGGGGGGGGCAAGGTGAATAATAAGTCCAGTGATCCAGGTAGAGGGGCCTCGAGAAGACAGGAGTGAGTGCTAATGTAAGGCCAAAGGAGGTCCCGGCTGGTGGAGGAGGTGGCAGGAATAGAATTGAAAACAACAAATATTTCAGCATGTGCATATGTATCTGTTTCTATGTATGTGTATGTGACTTGCATTAGTATATTTGCATATAGACATGTGTGACACTATTTGCATTCATGTGTACGTAGGTGTGGTTAGTGTTGAAATTACAAGGAAACTTACAGGGACATCACAGGGACCAATTTAACCTCATGTACAACTGCATTAGGAGGTTCTCTATGTCCTCAGCCCTCCACTTCGAATGCGTACCACATTCCTTCCTTGACTAACGCAGCAAAGTGGAGCTACTGATCAAAGCAGGGGAGTAAAGAGATGCCACACTCATCTGCTTGCAAAGAGAGCTCAAAACACTGAACTCAAAGGGAACCTTTTACAGTCATAGCTACAAACAGAAACATAGAAACATAGAATTTGACGGCAAATAAGGACCGCTTGGCCCACCCAGTCTGCCCGTTTCCCTACCTAATGGATAAGCTGCAGATCCTAGTTAACCAGCAGCCTACTTCTTCCTACCCCCACCCCCTAGAATTGCCTTATGACTGTCCCATGCATGCTTGAATTCCACGGTTTTTGACTCCACAACCTCCTCCGGAAGGCCGTTCCATGCATCCACAACCCTCTCTGTGAAAAAAAACTTCCTTACATTACCTCTGACCTGCCCCCCCATCTTCAAATTGTGCCCCTTGTTCTTGCACACCTCTTTTTTGAAAGATGCTACCCTCTTGGACTTTGTTGATTCCCTTGAGGTACTTGAAAGTTTCTATCATGTCCCCCTCTCCCTCCTTTCCTCGAGGCTATACATATTAAGCTCCTTAAGTCTCTCTTCATATGTCTTCCGGTGCAGACCCTGCACCATTTTAGTGCCCTCCTCTGGACAGCTTCCATCCTGTCTATGTCTTTGCGAGATTGGGTCTCCAGAACTGCACATGAGTACTCCAGATGGGGTCTCACCAGCTGTCTGTACAGAGGGATAATAACTTCTTGTTTTCTACTGGTGATGCCTCTCCTATGCATTCCAGTATCCCCCAGCCCTCCTTGCTGCCCTCTCAAATTGCTTGCCCACCTTTAGGTCATCTGATATGACTACCCCCAGGTCCCTTTCCATTTTGTTGTTGTTAGTATCTCACCCCTATTGCGTACTCTTCCCTGGGTTTTGTTTCCCAGGTGCATTACCTTGCACTTCTTAGCATTGATTCTAAGCTGCCATACATTTGACCATTCCTCTAATCTTGCCAAGTCCCTTCATCTTTCCACCCCACCTTGTGCATCAACTCTGTTGCAGATCTTTGTGTCATCTGCAAAGAGACATACTTTTCTTCCAGTCCCTCTGCAATGTCGCTTATAAAGACATTGAAGAGGACCGGTCCTAATACTGGAATCCTACGGTACCCCACCAACAACCCCTTTCTTCAGAGTGGACTCCATTTACTATTACTCTGTGTCCTATTCTCCAGCCAATTTTTACCCAGGCTGTCATCTTGGGACACACTCCCAGGCTGTATTAACTTGTATATTAATCTTTGGTGTGAGACTGTGTCAAATGCCTTGCTAAAGTCAGGTAGGCCATGTCCACAGCCCCTCCTGATCTACTACTTTGGTCACCCAGTCAAAGAAATCTATCAGATTTGTCTGGCATGACCTTCCGCTGTGAATCCATGCTGCCTTGGGTCCCTGTGCCCTCTGGCCTCTAGATACTAGATAATTCTTTCCTTCAGAAGTGATTCCATCATTTTCCCTACCACGAGGACTAACTAACAGGTCTGTAGTTTCCTGCTTCTGCCTTGCTCCCACTTTTGTGAAGGGAATCACATCTGCCCTCCTCCAGTCCTCGGGTACCACCCCATCCTCCTCATGATTTGTTAAAGAGGGTAGTCAGTGGTGTCACTAGTTCTACCCTTAGTTCTTTTAGAATTCTGGGATGAATTCCATCAGGCTCCATTGCTTTGTCCACTTCAGTTTTAAGAATTCTTTTCAGAACCCTTTCTTCTGTAAATGGGCTGGTATCAACTTCTGTATCCAGAGTGTTTCTACTGTTTGTTTTAGGTACCTCCCTCTTCCTTTGTAAATACTGAGCAAAATATTTGTTTAGTATCTCTGCCTTTTCACAGTTACCTCTGCCCACCCTCCCTCCCTTTATTAAGCCTCACTATCCTCCTTGGTCTTCCTTCGCTCCCTGATGTACCTATAAAAGGTTTTATCCCTCTTCTTAACTGAGTTGGCTATCTTTTCCTCAGTTTGGGCCTTTGCTGTTCTGACTGCCTTCCAGCTTCTTTTGCTTTAACTGATACAGTTCTCTGTCCTGCTCCTTCTGTGATTCCTTGTACTTCCTGAATGCTTTCTTTTTCTCTTGAACCTTCACTGCCACTTCCTTTGAGAACCATAGTGGTTTCTTACTCGTTTCGTTTATTTGCTTCACACAAAGGCTTGTTACCTCTGTGATGGCAGTTTTTATTATTCCCCATTGTTCTTCCACCCCTCCTTCCTGCCCATTTGCTAGTGCATTCCTTAGGCACTCACCCATTTTGGCAAAGTCAGCCCTCCTAAAGTCCAGTACTTTTGCCTTTGTATGGCTTGACTCTATTGCTGTGTTTATTGTGAACCATACTGTTCGATGGTCGCTAGTTCCCAGATGGCTACCCACTTCTACATCTGTGATCCTCTCTTCATCTCCATTTGAGAGAACCAGGTCTAAGATTGCTCCCTCTTGAGTGGGCTCCAATACTAGTTGTCTAAGGCATGCCCCCTGTAGGGCATCTAGAATAACCCCACTCTTGAAGTGGCTGTAGCTACACTCCAGTTAACATCTGGCATATTCAGATCACCCATCAGCAATATCTCCCCTTTTCTGCCATTCTAAGTATACTTTCTATAATTTCCTTGTCCATTTCCTCCCCTAGAGAAGTCTGTCTCTAACCCTTGCAGATTGTGGTGCCATTGCCGGTCTCCAAATTTCCCCACAGTGCTTCTTCTCCTCCCTGTTTTCCCTTTTGTTCTGTTGCTTTGATTCCTTCCCTTATGTAAAGAGCTACTCCTCCTCTCTTACCCTCCTGTCCCTCCTGTAGATAGTGTATCCTGGTATGTTTCGTCCCAGTCATGGTTTTGTGTGTACCATGTTTCTGTGACTGCCACGATATCCAGATGTTCCTCCTCCATCAAGGCCACTAATTCAGGAAGCTTGTTACTCAGACTATGGGCATTGGTACTCATTGCTCTCCATTTTTTGATGGCTTTACCTTCTGTTGCAGCATCCCCCACTGACCTTTCTACCTCAGTCTTTTTCTCATTTAGTACCCTGTTTTGTAGGGAGAGGCTGGGATTTTCCTGCTGCTTATCAGTGCCTGCCCCCTTGACTAGTTTAAAAGCTTGCCAATAAAGCATTTAAACCGATTGCTCAAAAGACTTTGTTCCTTCCTGAACAGATGCAGACCATCCTGCCAGTATAGGCTGGTGTCCCTCCAGGTGGAACCCCAGTCCCCAGTGAAGCCAAACCCCTGTGCTCCACACCATTTTTTCAACCATTCATTAAACTGCATGGTGCAAAGTACCCTCACCTCACTCATGCCATTCACAGGCATCACCTCTGAGGATACTGTGTGTGCTACTTGTCTTGGGCCCCTCCCCAATTCTACAAAGTCCTTCTGCACTGCTCTAATCTCATGTTGAGCCAAGTCATTTGTCCCTAGGTGGACAATGATGTCCAGCTCAGACTCCTGTGCAGCTGTTCTCATGATCCTGAGGATGCGCTTCCTGTCCCTCCAAGCCATGGCACCAGGCAGGCACCTTACTTCAGTTTTCCCTGCTCCCCCCAGTTCTATCCCTAATAATTGAGTCCCCACCAGGAACTGCTTCCTTTCCTTGTGGTGTCCCCTGCCTCCTTCCTGTCGCCTCCCTTGTGACAGTTGTCCTCAGCCTCCTTAGTCTCCTCTCTGGGTGCATCCATAGGGGAGCTATGCTCCCCAGAATGGTGTATGGATTGTGAGTGGAACAACTGACTGGGTGTGCCTCTGTTCCACCATCCTCACCCTCCTGAGCCCACTGTGGTCCAACTGCTGTGCTTTCTTCGCAACCTCTGAGGTAGTGGTGGTGGCTCTGGTGCTCCCTGGATGGGGAGGTTCCTTCCTACCATCCAGTGTGGCCTGGGGAAGGTTTCTTACTACTGTCCAGTGTGGCCTGAAGGCAGGCAACTTCCTCCTCAGGGCAGAGTTGTCTGCAAATAGGGCACATCTCAGCCTCCAGAAAGACTCCCAGAAGACTGCTGCCCCCCAGCCATTACATTGCACTACTCCCCACATGTTTATCTACTTTTTTTTGTTATTTTGTGTGTTTGTGTGTGTGATTGGTTTGTTATATAGAAATATATATATTATACAATGTGTATGCTTATATTGTCAGTGCAGTGTGCTAGAGAGGATATGACAGTGATATGCACCTTGCACTCTTAAGGAAATGATGTCAGAACCCCAGGTATAAAGGAACTATTTCCAGGGTGGGTGGGGTGAGGGTGGGAAGGGTTGGACCTAAACTGTGCCCTCACAAAACAATCAGCTAAGAGCTCTGACCCACCGCTGCGATGGTGACTTCCTGTCAGCAAGATGCCCTACACAACAATTTGACAGAGAAAATACCCTGCTAATCAAGCGGAGAAAATCCAGACATCCAAGTCAGACACAGGTAAACCTCCCCAGCCCCAAAACAGCCCTGGTGGTTTGTGCTCTGAAAGCAGTCAGCCCCAAAATAAGTCAGCTGTGCTTTAAACTCCTCCTGCACTGAAAATCTTAAGAATTGTGACAAACGTAAAGCTAGATCCACCTCCCTCTGTTGCTTGAAAGACTGTCTTTTCCTGATAATTCTAAGTTCCTTATTTCACCTTTCAGTTAGAAGTAGCCTCCACCTGCAGAATATCTGCTACAAACCAAAGACAATTGTAAGGTTCACCTCCCTCTGTTGTGAGCACAACTTGCTTTCTTGCAAATCCTATGTTCAGTATTGCAGCTTCCAGCAAGAGGTAGTTTCAGTTGAAGAATATTAGCTGTTCTGATGAGTTTGCTATAAAACACTTGCTATAATACTATTGTTCTCAGGTCTGTTACCAAAGCTATTGGCTGATAAGTAGCTATGATGTAAGCACTTCCTGACAAAGTCTGGTCTGGCCTGATAAGGCACACAAAGATAAACACAAAAAACAGTTTCCACCCCCTAGGGCACTGTCTGGGTCAAATACACAACCTGTACCTGCACTTATTTCAGGATTTATGACAAATTCTTAGCCCAGGATTTAAACTCTTTCTGCACTGAAAATCTTAAGAATTGTAACAAACGTAAAGCTAGATCCACCTCCCTCTGTTGCTTGAAAGACTGTCTTTTCCTGATAATTCTAAGTTCCTTATTTCACCTTTCAGTTAGAAGTAGCCTCCACCTGCAGAATATCTGCTACAAACCAAAGACAATTGTAAGGTTCACCTCCCTCTGTTGTGAGCACAACTTGCTTTCTTGCAAATCCTATGTTCAGTATTGTAGCTTCCGGCAAGAGGTAGTTTCAGTTGAAGAATATTAGTTTTGAGTACTTTCAAGTTCCATGATGAAGAACCTTGGTCACTGATTCTATTCAGGTTCTTCACAGGGCCTTAAGACTGGATTCAGGTATCCAAGCCACTGCACCAGAATTACCAGCTGAACTACTGTTGCTTGCCTACCATGAGATACGTGACCAGTGGTCATGGGCAGTGATAGTCTTTCTGTGAATCAGACTGGGCAGCTCACAAATATGGGATATGCCACGGGCTGACTTAAAATATCACATTTATTTTTATCTGCAGGTTTAGACCTCCATGATCTGAAGAGTGGCAGAGCCATGAGTGAGCTCTGTGGAGGCAACATCCTGCAGATAAAAAAAGTGATATTTTTAGTCAGCTCATGACATATGTCATTTATACAATAACTGTGCCTCTCTGGCAAGATTAGTTCTTTCAATTAAGATTTTACTCTTTTTGTTTGATTTTACTGATCTGTTTTAACTGCAGTCAGTGCCATTGTGATGTCATCAGGCACTGTGCAAGCTATTCTCCTATTAGTTAAGAGCTCCTTTGCAGGACCAAGGCTACATTTGATGGCACCTCAAGCGAATAAACCTGTGGCGCCCCCTTCACCCTTGCACTCTCTTGCTCTCCCTTGCACTCTCCTGCCCCCCTTTCATTCACCCTTGTCCCATTCACTTCCACTCACACAATGGCACACAAGGCAATTTTTAAGGTATGAGTATGGGGTGGTTAGAGGAAGCTTGTGGTGGTGACACTGCTGGGCCAGTGGTGTGTGCATGGCATAGCACCATGCTACTGGCATTATGCCATGAGCCAACCCCTGTGCCTGTCGCACTCCATCATATTAGGCTGTGCCTCCTAACATCTGTAATAAGGCATTTTCATAATGAGGCTGGGGAACACTGGTGCAGGGGGACTCCACTTCCTGATCACAGCTTGCTACCTTTGTTCATGGCTATAAAATGTGATGGCTAAATGGGGATACCTTGTATGCTCTTGTATTGCACCATCACACCTTGCAACTGTGTGTCATGCTGGCACTGGGAAAACTGCATAGCTTCTGCAGTAGTGTATTGACAATACAAGAAACAAAAAAAAAACCAGAATGGAGTGCAGAGTACAGTAGTTCCAGGTAATATCAGGGTCGGGGACTGAACCCTATGGCAACACATATCTCAGTTACTTGTCAGCATCTGGGAAGCTGTCCAGAAATGTACTGTCTCTGTTATTATTGCTTTGACTGGCTTTATTTAACATTGCAGTTTGTTTTGTCTTCTTTTCTTTGTGTTTCACACAGTTTTGGCTCAAGGGCAGAGTTTAACAGTTTCCTGTGGTTTAACAGATAACTTCCCAAGACAGAGAGCTGTAGGTGTACTCAGAAAATGAGTCAGACATTTGCAAGTACTAGTCTAAAGCAGCAGTCCACATTAAGCCACCCCATCAACATACACAATTTAAACATACATCTTTTCCCCTTTTGAATGGCCCAGCCCAGTTATGCTTACACAAAGCTGTGTGCTTTTTATTTAATTCAACATTAATGAAAAAAAAAATGCATGCTTCATAATCTGATTCCAATGTGTTGGCATGAATGATATGCTTGGAAGACTGGCTGCCTTTTCCTTAACTCATGTTCCCCTTCCCTTGCCCTCGGGTCGCACCTGGAAATGAGCCGTGGCTCAGTGTGCCTCTCCCAGTCACCAACTTTCAAATAAATAAATAAATGCAATACTGTAAACAGTTTGGGAGGTCTCACCATGGGGTAGAAGCCAAACGGCTTATCTCAGTCAATGACTGGGCAAGGACACAGTCTCTGTCCTCCCTCGGTCACATTCAAGCTTTCTTCAGTGATGGTAAATAACAAAGATGGTGCATCACATCCTTGCCATTGGCATGAACCCCCAGGCCAGACTCCAACAATAAAAAAAAAACAGCAACAGCAGATATAGACACCTGGCACTTTGTTAGCTTTTCAATAGAGCTAAGCACGTTTTAACTGTGTTATTAGAAGTTTTTCAACTGTATTAGCTGGATTGTAATTTCTACTACTGTTTTAAAGTGCTTACACCTCTTCTGTCTGACTGCTATTTCTGCAGCGCCCCATCCAAGCACTCTGCCTTGGCTCCGATAAGTCTAACTACCTTTTTTTTTTGGGCTAGTTTTCCATTAGCAGGTTATACAGACCTGCCACTAGAGGGATTCTTGGTCTTCTACATAAATCACTGTACTCACTTGTTGGCAATATGGCCTGCGTTATCATTTTTGCGGCCTCACAGCCGATTGGTCCCCTTACTCCATTCACTCGCATTGCTTGATTTTTCATGGCAAAAGCTGTTGTTGGGTTAGGTTTAATTTGTTAAATCCTGCCAAAAAGAGCTGTTTTCATGTACTTGTGAAATCCTTGGGGCTTTTTGTTAAGTGTGACTGTGGTTAAGTGATTACAGCATCTTGTTGTTAACTTAAAGTGGGCCAGACACTACGGCGCCCAGCACCCCCCCCACAGCCCTTTGTTGTGATAATTTAAGTCTGAATTGCCCAGCAGAAACGCTTGTTCCTGCCTAAATATTAACTCCTGTGCCATCCTCTGTCTCTTCCCAGTGAGGCTCCCTGTTGGAAGCCCTCGTTTGTGAGCCAGAGACTCACATCTGCCAATGAGGCGGGCAGCAACCGCTTCCGCCTCCAGGGACCAGAAAACCAGGAGGGACATCCAGGAAAGGTACAGGAAAGCCAGAAATTTATGCCCACCTGCCCTCCCCTCCTCGGATGTTATTTTTATAGGCATTTTCCCGCCAAATTACAATTCCTGCCCCCAACGCCACGCTATCCAGTAATCTGTCTCATTGCCACTGCTGTACTGCCAAATCAGCAACCCTTCCTTATTGTTCTCCCTGCTACTACACTGTTGTTTCCTAGTTCCATTTAATCATCAACCTTGCTTTCATAATGGGGGGATCCCTTTGGATACTCCTGGCTATGTTCTTCATGTTGTTCAGGGAAAAAGACATCCTCCTGCCACTGTCACACTGAAAGTCGTCCCACCTTCCTAGTCGCTATTTCACCATTATTAAAGAAGGACGGATCCTTATCTATGCACTACCTATGCCACAATTTAACCAGTGGGGTAACCTCCATGTAGGGACGCAAATTGCTCTATCAACATATCGCTCGGTACCCCATTATTGGGTATACAGTTCCCCATTATGCCTGACCACCAGATTGCTATTGAGTGTATTGGCACGAACCCATAACCCTGACTGGCTTATCTTAAAACAGAAGCCCCTGAATAGAAAAAGGAGGACCAAAGATAGTCTCCTCATTTTCTCTCTTGAAGCCCTTATGAAACTTTTAATTTTTTTCCTGATCTGTGTTGGAAATGTGGAAATTAACCCCGGACCTCCACAGTGCATTACCTCACCAGCAGACTTAGCCTCGACCAAAGGTCTAAGCTTTCTACATATCAATGCCTGCAGTCTGCTAAAAAAGCTCACGTTGATACAATCCTGGGTTGCCCATACTTTTGCCAGACTTTTGTGGTATCAGAGACATGGCTCAGACCCCATACAGCAGACAGAGACATAAACTTACCCAATTATCAAATATTCAAGCGGATCAGAGACAAGGGGTGGGAAGTTGCTATATATGTCAAATCCAATATATCTGTAACTTGCTTAGATGCAACATCTATGCCCAAAGAATTAGAATGTCTATCCTCAAAGTGGCTGTCTCCAACACTGCAGCATTTCGGCTAGTTGGCTGCTACAGTCCCCTTCAATGGATCATAAGCTTCTAGCCCACCTGGGGAATCAAATCAAGATGGATACTGAAGAGACCATAATCCTAGGTGATCTAAACCTTAATTGGCTATCCAAGGCATGGCTCCTTTAGTATCATTTTGTGATACATATGGTTTTCACAACTTATATATGAACCAACAAGAATCAACAAAAAATCTGAGCAACAGCATATTACTTGACATCATGCTGGTGAACAAACCCACCTCTTCACGCATGCTGGAGTGCTGTTCAGTGACATAAGTGACCACTGCCTTATTGCTGGAATAAGGTCATCGGTAAACTAACACCCCAGCTAAAATTCCTACTGAGGAGATCCAAGAAAACTTTCAACTCTGGGCATATCTTCATGATCTAAATCACTCTACAAGATGGCAAGAGTTCTACCTAGCAGACTCAGTGGAAAAAGCTCATCAGGTGTTAAATAGCATAATACTAGATGCCCTTAACACTCATGCACCAATTACTAGAGTTGAATTAAAAACAAATCTTGTAGTTGGTTTCACCTGACCTTAAATCAGCCCTGCTTGAGAGAGATAAGCTTTGGAAAAAGGCAAGGAAGACTAAGAACCCAAATGACTGGTTGATATTTAAGAAAGCCAGGAATAGCTGTACCAAGAAAATACGGGATGCTAAGGCTGCCTACTACATGGCTGAACTCGACTCCTCATACCACAATCCTGCCAGGTTCTGGAGCACTATTAAGGGCATAACGGACAAGATCCTAGCACTTCACTACCAGCTCAAATGCACCACAACAAGGTGACAATCTTGGACAGAATGGAAATACTGGATGCATTCAATAATCATTTTACAACCGCTGGCCTTGCTTTTGATACCTCTCCAGCCAATCTGCTATGTGCTCCAGTTAAGCTCCCAGTATACAGGATCTCAGTTAGCTGAATCCTCCTTCTCCTTCAAACCGATTCTGTTGAAACAAGTGGAGGATCTAATCTGCAGATGGATATAAAAAAGTACAGTGCTGACTCCCTTGACCCCTACTTTCTAAAGATTGCAATGCATGCACTTGCAGTTCCTTTAACACACCTTTTAACTTGTCCTTAAAATCTGGTTCTATTCCTGCAACTTGAAAACAGCCCAAGTTTCCCTCTACTGAAATCAGGGAACCCCATGGACCTTAACAACTATAGGCCAATCTCTATCCTTCCAGTACTATCTAAGCTGCTAGAAAAACTGGTAAGCATCCAATTAAGAGATTACCTTGAAGAATCTAATCTTTTAAATCCAGCACAATCCGGGTTTCAGTCTAAGCATAGTACTATTTCTGCACTGGCTAAAGTTACAAATGATTGGCAAACCGAACTGGATAAAAAGAATAGCGTTTGTGCTGTATTCCTTGATCTAAGCAAGGCATTTGATATGGTGGACCATGAGCTGCTACTCTCTTCCTTGCACTCCATAGGCTTGGATCCATCCTCCCTTACATGGTTCAGGTGTTACCTAACAGGAAGAACACAGCAAGTGAAAGCTGAAGGAGACCTATCTCCACTAAAACCACTTCTAAGAGGAGTTCCACAAGGATCTATCCTGGGCCCTATCCTTTCGCCATTTATATTAACAATATTGATTCAAATCTTACCAAAGCCACTGTACACTTGTTCTAGATGACACTGTTTATATGTCAGCAACCCATCGCCTGCTACAGCTTGTGAAGTTCTACAAACAGAATTCTATACTACAACATCAATTATTGGAAAAAGCTTCTTTTAAATGCAAAGAAAACAAAAGCAATGTTTTTCTCCACCCAAAGCCATACAAATCCCTCATTACTAAACAACCTCCCCCAGCTATCCACTATCCTTGGTGAAAGCCTTGATTATGTAGAAAAATTCAAGTATTTGGGGGTGTGGATAGATAGCAAACTTGACTACACAGTTCATATTGAAGAACTTTTAAAAAAGCTTCGCCAGAGACTTGGTCTATTTTTTAGAATAAGGCACTTTCTAAACAGAGATTCCAAAATGAGGTTGGTCCAGGCCACATTTCTCTCAGTAATTGACTATGCAGACTTCCTCTATAGTCACTGCCCTATCTCCTACCTATGCAAATTGGATACACTATACCACAGAGCTCTGAGGTTCATAACAGATCTACCATTTAACACTCACCATTGCTCTCTATGCAGCAGTCGGTTGGACATCTCTACACCTCAGAAGAAACAGAAATGCTGCAGTGTGGACATACAGAATTTTGCCTAAGATGCTTCCAAACTATATATTAGACTGCTTCACAGGCCACAGCTAACCTCGCCCCTAAGAAGCTACAATTTCATTATGCTCAAAGTGCCTAAAGTCAACACCCGGCATAGGAGATCTGCTATCAGCTATAGTCTAGCTATATCATGGAACACAATTCAAAAGTCCTTGAAGCTGATCAACTGGGTATCCTTAGCATCCTTCAAGCATCTATACCTAAGTCTCTTCCCTGAAAAATGCAATTGCTTCCACAAGTTCTAGTTTATTCACAGTTCTTTCCTTCCCCCTCTCAGGCTGCCATCATATCATGGCAATTCACTTCCCTAGAATTCATCTCCACAGATACCTCACCCCCTGGCTATAATCTTCTCCCATTAACTCCAGGCTCCTACCTTAGCCCTTATCACTGCCTTTCACCTCCCAGTTCTAGCACCAGCCCCTGCTCTAGTCATGTGTACCCCTTTCTACCATGTCACTTGTCTCAGTCTATGACCACCTCTTTCAGTCATCCATTCACTATTTCTCTCTGTCCACATTGACTTCCCTTGGATCTTTGGAATCTTGGGTATATCATGTTGAATGTATGCCATGTTTACTGCCAATGTTGATATGTATATACTGGTTTACCTAGAGTGCATCTCATATGTTCCTACCATATCCTGTTATGTTTAAACAATTTCTGTTCTTGATTTCTGTATATAAGTGTTTTAATTATTCATGTACATATACCAATTATTGAACCTTGATTACTGTTTATAAGTATATACGTGTTTTAAATCTTCCTACACATGTACCAATTATTGAACCTTGACCTTATCGGGTCCATCTTGCAAATGAGCTGTGCTCAATGATGTTCGCCTGAATAAATAAAGATTTGATTGACTGATTGATTGATGTCATTATGACCCTCCTGCTCCTGGCTGCTGCTGCCACCGCCCCCCACCAACTTTTAAATTTCCACGCCACCCACTGCGCACGCCTTCAATTGACTGCATAGAGTTAATTCTATGATTGGCTGTGTCGCCATCTGCTACATCATGCCATCTGTGAGCACAACTAGCTATGTGCTTCGAATCCAATGAAGCTTTCTTTTGTTCTGTGACCAAACAGAAACTCTAGAATCATACTGAACCTGCTTGTGCCATACTATACCTCTTAGCCTGCTAGGACACAAATCAGGGCTTTCCCCCAAAAGATCAGGGACAAATGGCCAGAATCAGGAACACCATATATTATTCAGCATGGCAGTGCCACATTGTGCCATTGTGTGACTAATACATCATGGTGTAGCAATGGCACAACATAAAGTGTCTTTATTTTATGCTTTCGATGTCAAATTCAGATGCTACCAGATGGTAGGCATGGATATGCTCCCCCAAACAAAAGGCAAGTACAGTAGTACATTTTCTGTACATTTTTAGCTCAGCAGAGCCCAGCAATGTGGGACCCTACATGAGTCATTAAATACTAGGTGCTTGCTTAAAATCTTTGAAAATGCAGGCGGTCTGGCACTGCACCATGTTACCACTGCAGCTGAATCTATGCACTGCTCTCCTGGATAGGTGGAATACCAGGCACAGAGGCAGAATATCAAAATTTGAGTTTATGGTATTCCACCTCCCATACCAGATTCTTTTCTTAATTTCTAACCCCTGCAATTTTAAAATGTATTCCATGATGCAGCTAAAGTAGATGGTGTACAGAGCCACGTCTGGGCTGGTAATCAGTTCCAATGTCACACCGGATGACGGCTGCCTGGCTGTCTGAACCTGTCAATGCTTCTGAAGCCTTCCACCTCAGCAGCACCCTCTGGGCCAAGATGTTGCACTGGTATGCAGCCCCTCTGGCTTGTGCCTTCCCTCTTGGAGGAGGGGGACTCACCCGGCAAAGGGTTACACTGGGTTACCCGGTGGAGATCGGCTATCATGTGAGAGTGGAGTACTTGGGGGACAGGACGAGTCGGAGGTAGCATTGGCTCGCCTGAAGGAGAGGCTGGCATGGATGCAAGTCGGGGTGAAAAAGAGATAACACACACACAAAAAAATAGGTCTTCTGATCTATAAGGCCTTACATGGGTTGGGTCTGGGCTATCTGAAGAAGCTTCTGCATCCTTACACCTTGAGTCGCACTCTCCGATCAGTGGGAGAGGCCCTCCTGGAGGTCTCTAGAGCAAGGTTAAAGTCGTCTGGGGACTGGGCTTTTCCAGTGACCCCCCTAGTCCTTTGGAATTCTTTGCCAGGGCACCTTCAGGAGGCACTTTCCCTTGAGATATTTAAAAAGAACTTAAAAAATCATTCCTCTTTCAAAAAGCCTTTTGATTAATATGAATTTTATTGATTATTTATTGTCATCCATGTTTATTGTGTTATAAGTTTTATATATGTATTTTTGCTGTTTTTCTAGTTTATATTTTTTGTAAGGGAGAAAGGACTCAAACCAACAGATGACCTTGCCGGTGAGTCCAACATATTACCTCAGCCTGTCCAATAACACCTCATGATCCACAGTGTCAAATCCTGATGAGAGATCGAGGAGAATGAGAATCGATTGCTCTCCTCTATCCCTCACCCTGAGCAGGTCATTCAATGCCCTTACTAACGCAGTCTCTGTGCTGTGCATTGCCCTAAAACTGGACTGGAATGGCTCGCAATTCTGGAAATCTGTGAGGCAACTCTCATGCTGCTCTGCAACCACCTTCTCAAGAACCTTCCCTAAAAAGGGAAGGTTCGAGATAGGCCAGTAATTTGCCAAGATGTCAGGGTCCAAAAATGTTTTTTCAACAGGGGATTCACCAGAGCCCGCGAAGAGACTCAGGGAAGACCCTGCTAAGGAACACCCGATAATCTTGGCAAAAACGGCCCAGCCTCCCGCCCCTCCCTCCCTACTTATGCCTATCTCCTTCCCTTCCGCTGTTATACCACTGGGTTTACTCACAGTACTTATGATGCTATCTGTAAATCGATTCTTATGCCATTTAGTTCTGTTTTTGCCCAGCTGGCGCTCAGTCAGTGGTGACTCATGTATATATGCTGTATAACATGGCCCTCTGCTGACAACTGTTATACCACGTGCCTTAATTACTATGTCTGCCTATTGCTTTCTATTACCATTTGTTTTTTAAATCCTGCTGCACAATTTTTGTGATGTCAGTTTTTGTCTATGACTAAATGTAATTGTTAATTTGTATACCTTACCTTGCTATACCATCATATGTACTGTACTGTGTTGATGCTCTTAATTTGAAACTGTATTACTTTGATGTAACACTGTTTGTAACTTTGTAACCTCCCGGGTCGTGTCTGAAAATAGTCACAGCTTCTGTCTTGCACACCCACCCGGTTATCAAAACCTAAACGAATAAGTAACTCAGTCAACAAGTAATTGCATCCAGGTCTCAGAATGTTGGTTTAAGCCTTGGGGGTGGGCAAGGAAGTGGGGGTTGAAGTTCAATGCAGGGAAATGTAGGGTGCTGCATCTGGGGTTCAGAAACCGGGGATGCGACACTTTGGGAGGACCACACACACTGCAAGTCACATCGGGTGAGAGGGACTTAGGGACAGTGGTGGACAGCAAAATGAATAACACAGAGAGTTGTCAAAGAGCTGCAGCAAAAGCAAACAGGATACTGCGCTGCATAACCAGAGAGATTACCTCCAGGAGGAGGGAGGTGATCCTCCCTCTGTATAATGCCCTGGTTAGGCCACATCTTGAGTACTGTGTACAGTTCTGGAGACCCCATCTTAAGAGGAACATAGCGCTGCTGGAGAGGGTCCAAAAGATGGTGACTAGGATGATTCAGGGTATGGAGGGTAGGACCTATGAGGAGAGACTGGATGAACTCAATATGTACGCATTGGAGGAGAGGAGGGACAGAGGGGACATGATAAAGACTTTCAAGTATGTAAAGGGGATAAATAAGGGTGGAGCCAGGGAAGTGTTCAGGCTTAAGAAGGGGGGAACTACCAGGAGACATGAGTGAAAGCTGGAAGGGAGAAGTACAGGAGGGAGCGCAGGAGACACTTCTTCACAGAGAGAGTGGTGGAACCATGGAATGCACTGCTCAGGAGTCTGTTGGAAGAGACCACAGTGGAAGGATTCAAGAAGGGTTGGGACAGGTACAGGGGGAAGCTGAGGCCAGGGAGGGCCACCTCTGGGGCTGGGGGGGTGGAGGAACGAGCTCCCAGTAGGGGGCTAGCTTCCGAGCAGCTTCTGAGCAGACATGATAGACCATGGGGCCTATTCTGCTGGCATTTACTATGATACAGTGATACTATGACCACCCCACAGACCTCCACCATCGTCACCAGTTGGAACTCTTCTCAGGGGTACTGAATGCGACTGGGTACCCAAGGCTTTCCACTGTTGGATGATGATATTCTGCCTGGAGAAATCCCAGCCCTAACAGAGGACACTCTGTCTGAGAAGAACCGAGTGAACTCCTCACACTTTTAAGCTGAAAAAGGTCTAACCAGTTCCAGACAGGCCAGATGTAATAGCCTGTCCACAACCTGAAAGAGCTGAGCTGGTCGATTCTTCCAGCTGCAATCATCCTGGACATAAAAGCTGCCTTTTTATGGGTGATTGCATTCTGATACTCATAGTAATGAGACATCAGAACCAGCCTGTCTTTCTGGGTCCTGGTTTTCCTCCACACCTCTCTAACCTCCGCCATCTGGTTTTCAAAGACTTCAGCTCACCATCGAACCATGATAAGCTGAGACGTGAAACCAGTGGGTGTACACGGGTCAGTGCTAGATGATCCAGGGCCCCTATGACAGCCTATTATAGGCTGCCACTGCCTCCCCAGACCCTTCGCACATGCCTCCAGCACAGACAAAATGGCCAGTTCCACCATCAGTCCCTCCAGCTGTAGCCCTTTTAATGGGTGGAACTGAACCACTTCCATAGGTGAAGGGACATTTTGGGGTTCTGAAGCTCAACCTGACAGTGCAATGATCTGACCAAGCGACCAGATCAGTCTTGAGGATATTAATCTCAAGCCCCATGGAGAACACCAGGTCAAGCGCGTGCCCAGAATTGTGGGTTCCGGCCATGGTCTTAAGGATCAGGCTGAGGGTCTCCATATTGGACAGGAAGTCCCTGGCACCAGACAGGACCTCGTCATCCACCCAGGTGTTGAAGTCACCAAGAATAAACCATCTTGCTGACTCCAACGCCCTCTTGGCAACAAAGGCAGTCACCTCTCACAGAAACCTCCTGTCCCAATCTGGTGGACGGTAGACAAGGAGGATTCTGAAATCCACTCGGGGACCCCCATACACTGCCACGCACTCAAAAGAACTGGTGTCCCCCACTGGGTGGACCACCAGGCCCAGCTCTGACTTAAAACAAATTCCCCCCCCACCTTCCCCTGCATTCCTTCCTTGGGCAGTGAACCACAGAGAAACCGGCTGGGACAGATGCCTCCAGCACAAGGTCAGATGCATCCCCAGCCAGGTCTCCATGATGTATGCCAGGTCAACTGACACCACAAGCCTTGCTATTATGACAGTCTTGTTAGCCATTGACCTGGCATTGCACAGCATTGCCTGAAGAGGGCTAAAGTTGGAGGCTGTTCCCTCAGCTACCTGTCCCCTCGGTCCTGAGGGCTCCCTGGTCAGAGAGACAAGGCACAGGGAACCCCGTTCCAGCTGCTTTCTTGTCCCAGAACATCTCCTGTTCCTTACCAGCTGGATCAGCCTCTCTCTGACCTCATCCCCTTTCACACCTCTCCCTCCACCCCTTCTTGCAATCTCCAACTCCTGCATCTCAAATGAACTGTGGCCAAGAGTGGTAGGTCATAAAAGGGGCACAAGGCCTTAAATCAGGACTTCAGGACATGGTGGCTAAATTCAGGATTTCCCATAGTCCTCAAAACTGCATTGTGCAGTCAGCCTCCTGCACCCTGGCTATGCTGGCCCCCCAAGCAGCCGTGTGGTTCATGTGTGCCAAACACCAGTACTGCTCCTTTGTGACCAGCCTAAAGTGGAAATAAATGCCGATGACCCACCTAAGGTTGAAATAAATGATTTATTTCCACTTCAGGCCTGTTGCACATAAAAATAAAAGCATTTATTTACAAAATGTTATACTCACAGTCGTAGAAATATGCATGATTGACTGCAGATTATCAACAGCAGATATCAATGGTAACAGAATAGCTGAGATTTAGGAATTTACAATGCCAGATCACTCTTTGGTAGAGGTGTGCTGTGGGCAAGCTTGGAGATTTGGGTTGGATATTGCTTGGTTTATTTGGGAGGGCCAGGTAACTGGAGATTGCTGGTGCAATCCAATTCAACCCCCAGGATTCCACAGTATGCTTAACTTATGTAGTTAGCCTGGTAGGTTCAACTGCCCCAGAGCATGGAACTTACGTAAATAAGAGAATGTCTAATTGGAACTTAGAAGACAGTTCAAATCTCTGCCTCTAGGTCCTGCTGCTAACTGTAGGCTAACGTCAGATTCATTTCTCCGCCTGAAGTAGTTAGACGCCCCAAAGAGCTCCCCTTAGCAACTTCACTGCAAGTCTTATTTTGGTTAAACGTGCACATAAGTGTTTGATTACCTCATATTTCTGTCTTTAGTGTGGTATTGTAGCAGTTTTTAGTTGTTTTAGCTTGATTTTCGATTTTCTTCAGTTCCAGCCCAGTTCCCAGGAACCGTAGGAAAAAAAAAACGTTTTCATTGATTTTTCTCTTTTAACCTCCCTTAGCGGCGACATATATTTAATTTGTCAAATTTGGGCTAAAAAGCTTTCTGTTTATTCAGTAATTGCCTCAGTTCCTCACAGGTGAAATTGAGATGCTTTTTTCATATTAAAGGTGCCAAAAGTAACCGCTTTTCTCCTTTTTGCCGGTTCACTTTTTTTAGTGGAACCAAACTGCAAACTAGAACTTTTTAAGTTCTGGGAACCATTTTGCAGGTTTTTCTGACAAACTAGCATGTCAGAAAGACCCAAAAAAGAAAACAGGACCCACAGGCTTTAAAAACTGTATAAAGTGCTTTAAGCTGGTGGCCAAGGCAGACGGGCATGATTTATGTTTAAAGTGCCTGAGTCCTAGCCAGTTCCTGGCAAACTGTGAGCTTTGCGGTACATTCTGCTCCAAAACTGTAAGAAAGAGGGCTGAGAAACTGCAAGCTATGGCCTCTGAGTTTCCTAAAGGGTCTGAAGAGGGCCCTTCTAACAATAAAACTAAAGAACGAGCCTCGAAAGATTCTTATGAATCAAAAGCCCCTGAAAAACAGGACTCTGAGCATTCCAAGCACAAGAGGCCAGTGGAGCAAGGCTCTGACCCTGTTCCAGCTAAAAAGAAACAAACAGGAAAACATACCATTGTGTCTCCCACTGAAGAAGCAAGGGAACTCTCTGTGATACAGCAAAAATTGCCCTCTGTTGAAGACATTGCCAAGGGCCCCCCAGGTCCTACAGACCCTTCAAGCCATGGGTGGCTTTGTGGCCCCATTGGTTCCTCACCAGGTCCCCCTCTCAAATCCCAGTTCCTCCAGAGCACGGTCTGGAGTCATATTTTGAGGGAGAAGAGGAGGAGGAGGATGACGCTGAAGGGGAACCAATAAAGCCGGAGGTCTCTCCAGAGCAGGGGTTTGGTTCTCCCCCCAGAGGTCCAGAGGATTATTCTTCCCATTTCAACTTCATCAGACAGATGGTAGACACCCTTGGGCTCTCCTGTCAGGAATCTGTGGAGCAGGAAGAGGAGGCAGACTTCTTGGAAATGATGGGCCTAGCCCCAACTAAGAGACTGCTCCCTCCAGTGCACAAATCCCTGTGGAAGGCTATTCCCAGGATCCTGCAAACTCCCACTTCCATTCCAGGAGTGGAGAAGAAGGTGGAGAAAAAAATATCAATTAGATAGGACTAATGCCAAATATCTCTATGCCCACCCCAGCCATAAGGTGCAGTACAGACAGTTGCCTGTGATAAGGCCAAGATTCCCGTATCCTTGCATCCACCTGACAAGAATTTGAGGAAACTGGATGCTATGGGAAAGAAGGGATATACAGTAGCTTCCCTCCTCCTCAGACAGGCCACATACATGGCTCATGTGGCTCAATATCAGAGGGCTCTCTGGAACTCAGCCCTGGCACTCTGTGACAGGATTCCAGATGAGACAGGTCACAATGGTATACCGATGGCACAGCAACGGTAATACCACAAAGTCCATCACAGAGACATTTTCGGCAGTTTGCTGTGATGGTCTCCATATATTCCGACACTGTTGCCGCCGGGGTGTTTGCCCCCCTCCCCAAACTAACTCCGACTGGAGTTAGTAATCCTTAGTGTGGGGTTTTGTGGGGGCAGGGCCACATGAGGTGTGTGGGGGCAAGCCCGTCACAGAAAACACTTGTTCCCCCACTGATGGCACAACACCAATTGGTGGTGCTGTGCTGTTGCAGTGCCAGTGGTCGACAAATTTCTTGTTGCCGCAGCATAGTTGAACCCGTTACAACTTAGTGGATATTGCTAGAACTGCCCTGGATGCTACTAAGTACCAATTCCACATGGCAGTGGATGCCAATGACTCTGCATCTAGAGTCATGGCTGTAGCTATCCCCATGAGGAGGTTTGCCTGGCTAGGCACCACAAACCTAACTCAAGACACACAGGCAAAGGCCACGGACTTTCCATGTCAAAACAATTCTCTGTTTGGAGACAAAACTGAGCCTTACATGAAAAAGGTGGAGGAATACAAAACTACCTACAAGAGCAACTTGGCTAAGGAGAGGGTGTACTTCTTACAGGCCCCAAGGAAGGGAAGGCAGAGGCAGGGGGTATTATCCATGACTCTATTATCCTTTGCCCATGTCTATAGAGTACCTTCAGACCAAAGGATACTTCAGGGGCAGGGGCAGGAGGGGTTCCAAGTGTTCTGACTCTGCCCCAGCAGCTAGGACCCAGCTCAAAGAGAAATCCCCAACTGCTCTGTTCAGGTTGCCAGCCCTCTACCTGTTGGAGGGAGGGTGGCTCACTTCATCCAGGTCTGGGAAAACATCGCCACAGACAAATGGATACTGGAAGTGGTGATCCAGGGCCACCCTCTACACTTCAAAAGGTTGCCTAGGCTTCAGAGACATAGGGGGTTTCCCACTCCAACTCCGCAGAAAGACTCCCGCTGGAACTGGAAGTCAAAAGCTCCTGCTAGCAAATTCAGCAGGAAGGGTTCCAGCATCTCAGTGTGGGTTAGGCCTTTATTCAAGGTATTTCCTCACAAAGAAAAAGAATGCATAATGGTGACCTATTTTGGTCACTCTGTCCTCAAGGGAATCAACAAAGTCCAAGAGGGTAGCATCTTTCAAAAAAAGAGGTGTGCAAGAACAAGGGGGCACAATCTGAAGATGGGGGGGCGGCTCAGAGGTAAGGTAAGAAAGTATTTTTTCACAGAGAGGGTTGTGGATGCATGGAATGGCCTTCCAGAGGAGGTTGTGGAGTCAAAAACAGTGGTTGAATTCAAGCATGCATGGGACAGCCATAAGGCAATTCTAGGGGGTAGGGGTAGAAAGAAGTAGGCTGCTGGTTAACTAGGATCTGCAGCTTATCCATTAGGTAGGGAAATGGGCAGACTGGGTGGGCCAAGCGGTCCTTATCTGCTGCCAAATTCTGTGTTTCTATGTTCCTTCTAGGTCACTCTCCCTGCTCAGACTGACTACACACTGGTTGTGCAGCTTCTTTTATTGCAAAACTCATTAGCATATTTAAATGTGTGGTCACTGAATGGACACTGACCTGTCCAGAGGCTCAACACCAATCAAAATCCTCTCTGTAGCAGCTTAAGCCACAATGGAATTCTCAGATTTGAAGCTCAACTGCCCCCTCAACATTCTAAGGCTCCCCTTTTTTTCGTACTGTGAACCCATTTGAAAAAACATTTCTTTTGTCACACAAAATAAACACTTTCTCAAGGTTTAAGCAGGTTTTCATTATACTGACCGGGCAGTTGTCTTCCTAAGCTCTCTGCTGAATTTGTTCTGTACAAAATAGCTCCTTGTGAAACATAGTCACGAAGCCTAGCATTCTTTTATTATTAAATTGACAAAATAATCATTTAAAAGCACTTTCCTGTTCATTTTCCAATCAAAATAGTCATTTCCCCTTTAATTGTGCTGACCACATAGTTTTTTCACTCAGGAATTATATATTAATTTTCCCACGCTAAGCCCCACCTACAGTGTAACTGCCTGCATGGATTAGCTTCCCCAAGGACCCACTCTCCCTTGAAAGGTTAACGACTCCTAGATTTCTAACTTTTATCACCTAAAACTAGTTTTCTTGTGTGTAGGATACTCTCCTCTATGTGTCTGCCAAGTCTGGTGCATTTCTGTTAAAAAACGAGTTGGCAACCCGATCCTGAATGTGGCAAATGTGTTGTGACTGAAATAGCTTTAACAGAGCCTGCTTTCAAAATGCTCCATTTTAGCTTGTATGAATTTGTAGTACTTTTCTTTATTTGTGCACTGAGTCCAGGACTCTTCAGCCCCCACATGACTTTATTTTATTTATTATAAATTAATGTAATTTTTATCTGTGTGAGTTCCTGTGCATACAATCGCACCTCCAACCTGCACAAAATGGCCCCCTTTGAGCTCCTATACAGTATGTGCACTTTGTGGGACTTCCAGAGACCCTATTTCAGACTGTGCCCCCTTTTTATTTATTTTAATCACTGAGAGCCAGTCCCTAAACCAATATTCCCTGGCACTTATCACCTGCCAACTACATGGAAGGGAAAATTTATCTGCTTGATCCTGCCTTGAGAGGAGTGCACCTTACGTCTCACTCTAGATACTGCAAGCAGCAGGAGAAGTGGTTAGGCCAAAGGCCTAGCTTCTGACCAGCTGCTGAGTGAGGTGGCCACCTGTGGCAGATCCAAGGATTCCTTACTAAGCATGGAGCGCTCTGCTGTGGGACCGACGCTTAGTCTCACACACTCTCTCTCACTCAGTTTTTTGCACTCGTAACACCCGCAGCTGCCACTCTGTATTACTTTAGTCATTTTACCACAGAGCAGCTACATATTTTCACCACAGCCGTGGTTCATTTAAGACAAAATAATTACTATTAAAAAAACATCACAGGCAACTCAGGCAGACCAAATCACGTACTGGGCTACCAGCGCTTGTGTCAACAGCCAGAGCAATCAGTTAATAGCCCACTGAAAACCAATCTTACTATTTACTATTTTAACTATAAATCCTATTTTTTAAATAAAAATGTTGCCAGTCACACTAACTATATGTAAAACTGCATGTGAGTGAAGAAAGCCAGGGCCAGGGAGTCCTTTCCAACTTCCCCCTGCACTGCATCCCACTGTCTCAATTAATGATATGCTCACAGTGTCTTTGTACCCAATCCTATTTAAAATGGCTGATTACTTATGTGGTACAATTATGGAGTCTAAATCTAGTTTTTTTTATCACTGCAGGGGGCCACCCTACATCTACCTGGCCGCTCCTACCTATTCTGGGTCTCGAACCTGTGCCCTAGACTAATTATCTTTTAAATATAGTAAAACTATAGTACTTAACTGTCCCTATTCTCTTGGTGGAACAGTCTCTCCAGGCTGTTACAACATACCACTATGCTTTGAACTCCAGCTGTTGGGATCCACTCCAGTAGCTTGATGATTCAGAGATACTAGATGAAAGTTCTCCACCTTTGCGTTCCCCTATCTCTGGGCTCCTTTGACATGTATATTCACTTGTTACTTTATAAATCCTACAGTTAGTTTACAGTTAGTCATGGCTTCAAGATGCAAAAGTGACAGCAGGTGAACAACTTGATGATGCTTGCCCTTCTATATACAGGTGTGAAAATGCCACTTGAACATTTTCTCATCATGGGGAACCCTCACATATACTGTAGGTGTATGCATCTGAAACACACAATGTGCCAAGCTGCACGGCCACCCCAAGGTCAATAAATTTAACAAGAAACAGCCCCTAAATAAAAATAGATTTTCAGTTTTGACCCAGCCTGAACAAAATAGCGGCATCCATGGTTAATGGTAATTTCTTGGGCCATCATGCCCCGCTGACACTACAGCTGTTAAGTGGTTAAACTTGGAATGAAAAGATGGGGGTGGAACTTGGTGCCAACTGATGCAACCCACTCCTTCCACCTGCTACAGATTGGAATACTGCATCAGTATGTCATTTCTACTGATGCAATATTTAGTGACCCATGAAGTGTGAATTTTAATACAGTATTGAAATCTCAAAGGATGAGAAGGCATCCTCAGAGGCATCATAAATTGAGGCATGCTCCCACCGCCCTTGAATAAAATATCGATAATTAAAATCCTGCCCTCACTGGGAGTTGCAGTGGATGGTGATGGGAGTAAAATTATTTTTTTAAACTCTTTATTGACATTTTCTCACAATAATACAACATACAAATCCATGGAATAACAGGCAAATTAGTACAAAGCAGCTACTATACCAGAACAACATTTAACATTTCATTAAGACCTATTTGCTACAACAAAGTACACTGTAATCATTTCATGAAAGTCCTGAATTAATCACCTATTTGGTGAAGTTGTGTGACATTATGTATCAGTGCCATTTCACTACAAAGATACTAAGAAGGAGAGAAACTAATATAGTCCGGTTATGGAGGTTGGAAGGGGACAGATAATTTGAGAAAGGAGTCCCACATAGAGGTATAGGCATTTATCTTATCCAGAGCCAGGTGTGGGAGGCATTCTAAGGAAGCCAAGTGCCCCATGGCATGGGGCCATCTGTTATAGTGTCAGTTATGAGCCTTCTCGGGGATGGGTGATTATGGGGTATGCTGGGATTAGTAAGACCCAGCAGTACCAGTACCAGAGGAACGTTGACGACAAAATCTTGGGGTAGACTCATCTGCAGTATGTCAGTAGTTAGTTAGGAGGGGATATGACCAAAAAATATAGGAGAGGGCACTTTCTTGAGAGTTGCAGCACCAGCACCTGGACTGGGGGCGAACGCCCATGGCCTTAAGGCCCTGTGGTATTCTGTACCAGTGATGTAGTATTTTCAGATGAATTAGCTGGGCTTTAGTATCTGGTTGCTAGTGCACACCTGATGCACTACCCTTGCTGACTGCTGTTTCATGTTCAGTTTACTGTGTCCCAAATCCGCTTATTAATTTTTAGGACCACTAATTATTTGGTTACTTATGCTATTGTCTGCTAATGGCTATTGCCTTATTGTCTGTACCAGTTATTTGTACCTTACTATTGTCTATTCATTTTTGGCAGCTGCTCAGAAACTATTTGTACCTGCTGTACATTCTGCTGATTTGCATATGTTGTTTTGTTTGTTGCTACCTGCTATTATAACTCTCCTGGGTCATGCCTGAAAATAGGTTTTGTTTTTTTGTCTAGTGCACTTATGGATTTGTAAACTGGTGGTGTTGTTTACCGAACTGTAAATTAACTCGGTGCTTTAAGTTTCAGAGAACATCCTCCTTTGAAAGAGGAATTTAATTAAATGGTACACTAGAACCTTAATTGGTCCATCTAAAAATAATGGATGTTGAGTGCAGGTAATAAATTGCACACATCAGGAAATTAGGGTCTCTCGGTAACTAAATGCGAGATCATGTGGATAAATTAAATTAATGATTTATTTGGTGGTTAGTGTGCCTGGATCCACTATAAAAGAAGGGTGGTATCTGGATATAATTTTACCCATTGAGAAAGGCCACACGATTTGGCTGCAGCACCAGAGCATTTTTACAAGCATGTCTGTCCGAGAGTTTCATACTAAAATAAAGGTTTTTTTCATCAGTTTTTTATCCCCCTTATTGCCTCTGCACTGCCCCAATCTGCCCAGTCCACCCAGCCCCGTCACCTGACCTCCCTGGGACTTACCTTCCCATCCGGTATCCTCCACTTGCAGAACATATGGTGGGGTGCCTGGTCGCTGGTGCATGGCCTGTGAAGGCCCGGACATCATCCTGCAACCAGAGGGGTTTTTCCTCCTTGTTTTTTTCCCCTAAAGCTAGTCATGTGCAATGGCATGACGATGAGCTCTGCCTCCATAGAGAAGTCCTTGAAAGCCTATGATTAGCTTGTCTGCTAGTGTGCCCAGACTGTGCTACCACCTAGACATCTCCAGATGGCAGGCAAGCAACAGATCTCCCAAGCCCCCCTCCCCCAATGCAGGAGAGCCGTCTCTGGGATGCTTAATCCTCCCTCCCTCCCCCTGCCAGCCCCCGAACGACCCAGGTACATTCCCAAACTGGAGTCACTGGTGTGGCAGAAGGTAAGGCGCTGAGTACCTCAGCTCTCCATGCCATTAAGCCAGCCCTAAAATAAAGAGTTTTATGTGACGTTAAATCCTGTGTCTTTTCTGAGTGCAGCTAGTATTTGTGTTGCGATCTGGATTTGAAGTTCCACTTGTCATTTAGCTGTAGTGGATGTAGTGGTATGGGGTTGTGGGGTGCTGCATCATGGCTTTATAAATGCTGCCTGCTGTCCCCCTGGGAATTTTAAGCCATTTCTTAAAAATGTGTTCTGCTTTCTAAACCTGCTTATCTCTTAATAATGGGGCTAGTAGGAAATTTAGTTGCAGGTACTCCCAGAAGTCCTGTCTGGGTACCTTATGTAAGTTAGTAAGTTCAATGAAAGAATAAAGTTAAGATCTGTCATGCAGGGATAAAGCTTGAAGATACAGAAATACTGCCTCCTTCTAGCCTCTCCAATGAATAGTGCCCTTATCAGTTTTAAACAGCTTGTTCTCCTATAAGGAAGCGTGGTCTATGGGGTTGGGTCTCAGTTTGAGGATCTTAGATAATTCAGTCCAGCATTTGGAGAAAATACTAACAGTTGTGTAGTCTCTCAATGCAGTGGGTGTTTTTTTGTGTAGAATATGACTCTTGAGGTATGGAGCCTTAAGCACCTGTCCCTCTATGGATACCCACTGAGAACTGGTAGATTGTGGGGATAGGAACCACATTGTGATTTGTTCTGCAATGAATGCCATATGCTAGTTCTTAAAGTACGGGAGACCCCAGCTGCCACTGGACCAGTGTTTATGCAATCTGGCTTGGCTGAAATGGGGAGGTTTATGGGGAGGAAGTCTCCCACCAATGCATCAAGTTGCAATCCATTGATCTGAGATGGCTGTGGGTAAGTGGCAGAGGAACTGGAGCATTTTGAGGGCTGAGATCATCTTAATTGCATCAGTTATACTAGTAGGTGACAGGTTGAGGGCCTCCCATCTATCAAATTCTATGTGGAGAGACTCTAGAACTGATGACAGGTTAGCCTTACAGAGGTTGTGAATTTGGGGTGTTAATCTGATTCCCAGGTAATTATTACCTTTGACAACTCATTGCCATTGAACTCCATGGAACATCTGCTTGGTGCAAAGATCATTCAAAGGGAGTATTTCAGACCTATTATGATTGATCTTTAACTCACAGAGAGAAGAGAAGGTGTCTAGAAGGTGTCGGAGTGGGGTTGTGATGGGCATATGACCAGATTCATCGGCCCATTTCCTTGTGTTAGTGTAGATATTTTCCTTTTATAAGTTCTGTTATTTGAAAGTGGATGAAAACATGGCTTCCAAGTCACACGTCCAGACAAGTCTTATGGGGAATACTGAGAACTGATTTGTGTAACTTTCCCACAAGCTAATCTAAGCAGCACATCCTTGCAGATGCAACTTCGAACACCTTAGACAGCCTGGAAAACAGAGTTGTAAAGTGGAGAAGGCATGTTCTAGGTGTGAAGGAACCCACTTGGTGCAGTTGATGTCATACACACACACACACACACACACACACACACACACAGGTTGAGGGGAGAACTGTCACTCAAAGGGGTGAAACCACTCCTCACAGTCAAAGAGAATAAACTAGGGAGCTGAGGTTCAGCTTGCTTTCTTGGACCTGAAGCGTCAAAAGACCAGAGCCCTGCCACAGGAAGCTAGCTAGATGGTGAGTAGAGATAAGTCATGGGAAAGTGTTTATGTAGCTAGTGGGCAGGTTAAGAATTTTGGTAAGGGAAGCTCATTTTTTTCTGTCGACTGCCTATTTCACATCCTTTACTTTCTATTCTGAGTAAACATGTAAACCTTTTATATGACCGTAAATATGTCCTGTTTGTAAATACTTGTAGTTCTCTAGTAAAGAATCTATTTTTGATAAGTCCAGTGACTGCCTGTTTATTTTAAAAAGGTAATTTTACTATTTCTGCTGGACTCTGTTTGCAGTCTGTCTCTGAAGGGCACTCTGCCCACAGTTATTGTGCTGACCTTCCTGATCTTGTGCAGGAGGTAAAAGGTGGTTTCCTAGTTCCAGGTAAAAATTAGGTGGTGATAAAGAATTAGACATCCACGACAGAGGACTGCTCTATAAGCAAGGGTCCCAAGGGGCAGCTTTTGTCACACCTGGTAGCAGGGGTAAGGGATCACCCCCATCACATTGGTGGCAGTATGGTGTGAATCAGTGCACAGATTTAAAGCCAGAATTTGTGCACAGTGTACTTTCCTGTACAGACAGGAACTCCAACAGAGAGGTAAGAGCCTTACCTAGCGCACAGGGGACAGCGTGCCAGTAGAAATATACCTTAACAGTCATGCAACTAGATATACAAAAGGTTACATTGTTTGCTACTTTTTTAAATTTCTAGACAGCTTAGTTAGTGCAGCATAGTTAGAAAAGATGAGCTCCTCAACCTATGTCAGATTTAATAAACTGCAGCTCCATGAACTGTGCACAAAGAGGGGAATTGTCCATGAGGGCTTGACAAAGAATGTACTCATGGAAGCCCTGTCGGTGCATGACCGAGTGCCAGAGGGGCAGACAGTCCCAGAGGTGCATGGCCCAATACCTGAGTAGCAGGCGGTCACTGAGGAAGGTGACGAAGGTAGAGAGACAGAGGTCACAGCATCTGAGCAAGGGGGCACCTCATGGCATGAGCCGGGGAGGCTGTGCAGCCCAAACCTAAGCTGAGAACTGGTGCAGCGAGGGCTCAACCTCAGTTTGAGACCCTGAAGATGGAGCTTGCACTGAAGGATGCTGACCTGCAGAGGCAAGACTGGAGGTTGAGGAATGAGTGAGGGCTCAGCAGCATGAAATCTGGATGCAGGAGGAGTGAGTAAGGCTAGAGGCTGAGGAAAGAGAGAAGGCTCACCGGCATGAAATCCTGATGCAGGAGGAATGAGACAGAGAGAGAGAGAGAAAGACAGCACAAGATCCAGAGACAACAGCATGGGAAGGAGATGGGGAAACTGTGCCAGCAACCCCACGGCAAACTGTAAGTAGTGATGAAGGGGGTCCAACCCACGAAGCCACAATTAATTCAAAAATGTTCCCATAATACTGGGAGGGAGATGATCTGGATTTGTTTTTAAAATCATTTGAAAGAGGTGTGTGTGCAGTTTAAATTGGACAGGGCTTAGTGGATGGCCCACCTGACCTCATTGCTTACTGGCCATGCTTTGCATGCATTTGCTAGAATGGATGATGAGGATTACATGGACTATGATGTACCCCCCCCCCACCAATTTGGGGGCTTACCTTAAGTATCTTTCTGGGCTCCAGCCATGCCCACTGCCAGGCAGACATCCTGCAGAGATAGTAAATCCATGGACAGTTGTTTAATCCTGTTGATTTGCATGAGAGTGCCATGATGTGCATCTGCACCTTTCCCTTTAAGACATTAGCCAGTGTGTATGCAGTAAATGGTCTGGGCTGGGTCTGAGTGTTTCAAAGCTCGTGACTGGCCAGGTACCACTCTAATTTCCTCCACTCTGCGGTCAATAGTGAAGCAGAGGGAGCTCTAGCTATTACTGTAACTGTTTATTTCTAATCTGTTGTTATATCTGAATTAGAGTGTTTGCTTTAACCTGTCTTTTTGCAGCTTATTCATCTAAATGGGAGCCACCATGTTTGGTCTGGGACTTCCAGGTATTTGGACCAATTAGGACACAAGGGACCTCGAGGGGTCATTAGCTCAAGTGTCTCATGGGAAGGAAAACTGTAGTTCTTGTAGTTTTACAGGTTGGCACCCAAACTGACTAATGGGAGCACCAGAACTGTGACTGACAGCTCCCTAGCCAACCGGATTGCTAGAAAATCAGACTAGCTCAAGAACTGTTAAAAAAAATAGTTCAGTTGCTGTTAGAGCTGAGAGAGTGAGCAACTCAAACCATCGAGAGGCAGCTCCAGAGAAGGAGCTGTGGAGATTTGGCAGGGAAAGGCCTGACTTGCCTTCCTGCCATTGTTCTCCAGCATAGGAATGGGTGCAACCATGAATAAAAAGTTGGGGGGGGACATGGCTCTGCCGAGCCATTTGGACCAACACCAGTGCCACTGGCTATGGAGCACAGAGACAGAAGACTGCATTATTTTTATAATTAATGAGTTGAGAGCCTAAAGATAGAAGGAGAAAAGTCTTGTGAGTCACAAATTTATTATTTTGCATTTTACTGGAAAACAAATTGTTGCCAGTAGCAGCGTGGTGGCCCCAGTGTGTGAATGTGTGTGTGGGGGTGGAGGGCAGGCTCAGCTGGATGAAAGGCAGAAGAGGAAAATTGAGTAAGGGCTGAAGTGGCACATCTTCAGGTGAGTTTAGAAAGGTGGCGGACACTAAGCCTTAATTCTTATGACACATTGAAGTTGCCAAGGATAGCACTGTAGCATTTATGTGAGGTACAAATTAAGGCTGTAACCTGGTAGTTTTGCTCAGTGCCTTGTGAGGCCCCTGTCTGCAGTCAGTTTAGAAGATGTGCCAGACTTTAAGTTAAATGAACACTGTCAACTCTTTTTGCATCATAGTATTTCTAGCTAAAAACCCACATTTTATTATTTCTTATCTTCTTTCAAATTAATTGATGTTGCTGTTTGTTTTCTCTGCTTCCCCTCTTAGTAGAAATGAAATTCATCATAATGGTTTAATATAAACAAACACTGTTTTGTTTCAAATCCTTGATCAACTCTAACTGCATACGTTATGAGCATTATGAACACCCCCAAACAGTACAGTCACTCATGATATAATAGTCTCCTCTCTTCTCACTGCATCACAAGTGGCTAAACTGAGTTGGGTGTATTCCCAAGTCCAGGAAAGATGCAGTGGAAGTTTATCAAGAAGTGTAAACAAACATGTTTTTGGTGTGGTAACACCAGTATAGTGGGCAGTCTGTTTTCCAGTCTTAAAAAGAAAAATAAAATCAGAATCAAAGTACCAGCTACAACAGCATTCTTCACAGACTGTGAGCAATCATAAAATGTTTGTTTTTTTTAAAACTGGGGCACTTTGAGGATTAAAGGGGCTGACAGCGTCCCTTTAATGTTTTTAAAACAAGTATCTTCAACAACGATTTATAATATCTTTATATGTACAATTTAAATGCCTCTTATTGTTATACCACTTCCTTCTGAAGTCCTTTGTGCCAGACCCGCTCAGCTTCCCTTTGGTTTTCTCACCCATAGAACAGCGAACTCAATGACACAAGAGACATAACTATACATGCATCTGAACATATGTTACTGGTTTCAGCAACTAGAGATGTTACGGTAAGATGGGAGAGCAGCTTGCGGGACTGAGCAATTATCAAAAAAGAACAAGAAAGGTTGGTGGTGCTATGAAACCAGATGTCTTTCCTTTGTAAATAAACTGGAGATAGGAATAGAGAGACCCAAAAAGATCAACAATTGTCACTGCTCATGCATGTGACAGAAGTTTATTAACATGTTAAACTGCTTTCTTTTAAGGTCTGAAACCATACCATTCTGATTAACAAATGGGAATGCATGTGTGGTTGGATCTGTGTTTCTAAACTATAGCCACTCTCACTGATATCAACATCTGGAGGGGACTTTTTATATTTTGACTTGACAAACAGAGCTGCAGCCTGCAGAATTGTTTGGTGCTCTCGCCTATAGATGTCTGTAGTCTAAACTGAAGGCTTCCATGCAAGAAAGGTCAGATAAAGCATCTGGATTAATAAAATGCCTACTTGTTGATAATCAAGTGCACTAAACATATTGTAAGAGCCTAAATATGAAAACTATACAGAGTTAACATCTAGTGATATGTACTATGTTCAGCGAGCGTCTCCCACAGAACCTCATTCACTTGAAAGAATCTAATAATAAAGAGTACAGAAAGCATTATCTCACACTGAGGCAGAACAGACAGCAGCTTCAGTATCTGAGAAATATGGTATAGTCAGAGACAGACCCAGTGATATCTATCTCTCTCTCTCCCCCCACTCTCTCTCTCTCCCTCCCTCCCTCCCTCTCTCTCCAGTGTTTATGCTACTGTAAAAAGAGCAGGCAATGTGCAACCTTAAATGAAAAGTCAAATTTCATCTGCTCCACATGAAATCTAACTAAGCATGTGGTAATATTCATTTTTCTCTATAAGCAATATAATTGTTTCTTTTATGGAGTCTGGGGAGGGGGAAGCGGTGTGACTAAAGAAGCTCTAATATATGTACTGTATCACAATGGGTGATGATCTAAGGTATGTGTCTAACCTGACTTTACCGAGTGCAGCTGCAAATGTTGAAGTTCCAAACTTAAAACTAAAATGAACACACTGAAATCGGGACCTCTGGGCATAGGCATTACTGTCTGTCCTAGCAAGAAGAAACCAAGCTAACTGACTTTTTCAGTAAGCAAAGCTCACTGCTTTCCACTATTACTCTTGGTCTCTGTCAAACTGCTAGTCAATCAATCAATCAATCAAAATCTTTATCCAGGCGGGCACCATTGAGCAAGGCTCATTTGCAAGGTGGACCTGGCCATGAATACATCAAAGTACAGTACAGAAGCAGGTATACAAAAAGCAATATTATACAAGGAAGAAAAAGTGTATACAGTACAGTACAAGGTTGAAATAAATAAATAAAAACAGCATTATTTTACAATTGAAGACGTCAGCAGATGTACAATCAACCATAGGCATACAGGGGTTATAAGCAGAGATCTTTTTAGTGAGGCAGCCGGCAACTACACATATAGGGGAAAGAGGCCATGTATGGGGTGGCAGGTTAGAGAGGTAAAGAGGAGGGATATATTACTGACTGGGGGAAAAATTGGGCTAAAACCACAGAAAGTGACAATGGCTGTCGCGTACTTGTTTATTATGATAATGACAGAGGAGGGGTAGATAATTGGGACACTACTATGGATGGGGTGGGACTTTAGCCAGGCTGGAGTGGACAGGGAAAGGTGGGTGCAGCAGGAAGGGTTAATAGGGAAAGAGTGAGAGCCAGGGGTAGAAACATGGCGAGCATCAGGATGGAAAGTGGGAGTTGCAGAATTAGTGGGCTAGCGGTGAGGAAAACATTTGCAAGGTGCTTTCATGTAGCGATCGTAGAGCACCTTGAAGATATTCAGGCTAACAGGGCAGCTCAGCTTCAAGTTCCTTTGTAAACTGTTCCACAATGTGGGTAAAGAGAAGCTTAGAGCAGCTTTGCCGAAACGAGTTTTGACCCTTGGAACTTGGAGTGCAATTAGGGAATAGTTCCTTAAAGCGTAGGTACCTAACACACTCCGGGGAATACAATCTGAGACATATGTGGGGAGCTTGTTGGTCACCGCTCTGAAAACCCATAGGGAGGCATTTCTGATCCTTCTATAGTGAAGGGGAGTCCAGCCTAATGATGAGTACAGGGAGCAGTGGTGTGTGGAAGGTGGAAGGCCAGTAATGAACCTGATAGCTCTGTGGTAGAGGGTGTCCAACTTAACCAGTGCAGTGGCTGTAGAGCAGGTTCGTGTAATCTATTAAAGACAGGAAGGTAGCTTGAACCAGTTGAATCTTGGCCTCCTTTGTGGGCAGGTGGTTAATTCTGTAGAATAGTCCTAATCTTTGCCTTAGTTTCTTCTGCAGTACTTTGAGCTGGTCGGTGAAGGAAAGTTTATGATTGAGCCAAACTCCTAGATATTTGAATTTAGCTACATACTCTAGTGTTTCTCCAAGAACAGTGGTAATCTGTGGGACAGCCCCCCCCCAAAGCAGGAATTGTCGCATGCAAGGAGGGGGAGAAGAGCATGGCTTTTGTCTTTTTCACGTTGAGCAAAAGCTTTTTGTTTATGAGCTGGTATTGTTTATTTATTTAGGGATTCGGATCATACCTTTGAGCTCAGAGCTCTTTTACAAAGGTTCCACGTCAAACAGTGACAATGACAGCAATAACAAACAGTTTACATACAATACTCAAATAGTAGGTAGCTAGTATACAGTAAGGATACAATGTCATTCATAGTACCAATGGTGATAGTACAGCGTCAAGAGCATTCAACCAGGGTAAAGGACAGTGTTCATATGTAGCGAAGGAGATAAACAGGTGTGACACCTAGTGGTGTGAGAGTCCAAGGAGGAGTCAAGGTGAGGGGGCGGGGCGCCGGGGGGGGTGGGCAGCCAGAAGAAGTGGCTTTGTCTAGGAGGTTGGGGAGGTAGTGGTAGTATGTTGGTTTTAAGGTTGATCCAGTGGGAGAAAAGGCACGGGGGAGAGGAAGACAGAGGATAGGGCAATAGGGAAGAGTGGGTGTAAAAGGAAGGGAAGGAGGTGTGGGTGAGTGGCATTATGGGTGTTAGAGTCCTAGCAGTCACAAACTGTCCTAGTAAGAAGGTGTTGCCTTAGGCCATTTTTGAATTGCGAGATGCATTGGGAGTTTAGAATATGCACTGGGATTTCATTGAGCCATTGGGGGGCCCTAAAGCTGAAAGCACGCTGTCCCTGCACAGTTCGATGGAAAGGTGTTGATAGGGCCCCCCTCATCCTGCCTCTGGTGGTATAGCTGGTAGCACTTGGTGTTAGGATGCTAGAAATGCATGGGGCGGTTTTACCCATTAGTGCCTTTTTTCCAAGGAGACATGTTTGGAATATAATCCTGTTCTTTAGTGGCAGCCAATTGGTCTCTTTGTATAAGGAGCAGGTGTGGGTATTTCGATCTGCAGTCATTGTGAGCCTACATGCCTTGTTGAGGGCAATGTGAATCCTTTTTAGTGCAGTGTCTGTTGCTGTGCCATAGACCACCAATCCATAGTCGATGGTAGAAAGGATGGAGCTGGAGACTGAGAGATGGAGGGCCTCTGGAGTGAGATACTTTTTATGCCTATATAGTACACCCAGCTTGGTGTTCACTGCCTTTACCACTGTGTTGATGTGTTGGGTGAAGGTGAGGCAGTCATCAACGGTGACCCCCAGGTACTTGAAGGTCTGAACTTGTTCCAGTAGCTCACTGACTTTATTGGAGATGGTGAGGGGAGGGAGCTTCTTTTTGTGCTGTGGGCTGGCTGTGAGCATTACCTTGGTTTTTGTAGTTTAATAGAAGTTTATGGCTACAGAACCAGTCTTCCAGCTTGTAGAAGGATGCCTGCAGCTGGGAGTGGAGGCAACTATTGATGATCTGCTGGTGAGAAGCACAGAGCGTCATCTCCGTAAAGTATCAGTTTAGTGTCACAGGCTTCGGAAGATTATTTAGGAAGAGGCTGAATAGTAAGGGCCTCAGTATTGACCCTGTGGGACCCTAAAGATACCTCGTTGGAGCTAGATACTGTGTGCCCAATTTTTACACGTTGGCTTCTGCGTGTTAGGTAGTCCTGAACCAGCAGACAGTATTGGTTGCAACCCCAGGTTCTGTAGTTGAGTCAGGAGGAGAGAGTGATTGACAGTGTCGAAGGCTTTGGTGAGGTCTATGAAGACTGACCCCACCAGCTTTCCTTCATCTAGTGCCTTGTGCAAGTAGTCAGTATAGTCCAGCAAAGCTGTGGAAGTACTAGGATTCTGCCTGAAGCCATGTTGGTTTGGACATAACAGATTGTATTTGTTGAGGTAATCTGTGAGTTGGGTGGCCACAATCTTTTCCAGGGCTTTAGATAAGGGAGAGAGGATGGATATCGGCCTGTAATTGGCGGTGCATGTCATATCACCATTCTTGTGCACCGGCATCACGAGAGCCTGTTTCCAGATCCTGGGGAACTGTGCAAGAGCCAGTGATTTGTTAAATAGTTTTGTAACTGGCACGATGATGACATCCAGTGTTAGGGATAGGAGTTTCATATCGATTCCATCACTCCTCATTCTGGTCTTGCCTAATATTTTTTTTATGTATTTGTAAGCCTCCTTCACTGACACTTTTTTGAAGTAGAAGACAGGGATTGAGCCCTCTTGAGGCTTGCAGTTGGTTTGTTCCCCAGCAGGGTGCAGGTAGTCAGGGGTAGCACTCCAGTCAGGTCAGTAACGCTTGTGCTGAGAGAACTACATGTGCTGAGGGTCAGTAACGTGATGTTGTCAATGTTGAGCGAGTGGGGATCTTCCTCTCATCCTTCCCAAGAAGGTGTTGGAAGTTATCCCAAAAATTCTTCCCATTGCCCCAAGTTTTTTTAAGCTGCTCCTTGTGGAAGTTGGCTTTTGCTTGGCAGATAAGGTTGGTGCAGTGGTTTCTTGCAGCTCTGTAGCATTGGAAGTTGTGTTTGCTGTGAGAGGACCTGGCTTTGTAGAAGGTTAAATTCAGCTTGGAGGCCTTCACAGGCTGCTTCCGGCGTGGGACAACTCAAGTACACTATAGTGTCATCTGCGAATAAGTGGATGTTGGCTTTTTTGATGGGGTCATTAATGTTGTTAATGTGGACTGCAAAGAGAAGGGGACCAAGGATAGAGCCCTGGGGCAAGCCCCTCAGCATAGGTTTTAATGGAGAAAGATCACCTTCAGCTTTAACCTGCTGTTTCCATTCTCCGAGGTAGTCTGCAAACCAGCACATAGATTTATGGTCCAGGCCTAAGGTGCTTAGGGAGGAAAGAAGCAGGCTGTGATCAACTGTGTTGAATGCCTCACTAAGATCCAAGAAGACGGCACAGACACGCTTCTTGTTGTCAAGGTCTAGGAGCCAATCATTGGTCACCTTAGCTAGGGCTGTTATGGTGCTGTGCTTTGCTCTGAATCCAGACTGAACTGGGTTTAATAGGCTTCTGGATTCTAAGTATACCCCTAGCTGGCCTCGCACAATTTTTTCTAGTAATTTAGACAGGAGGGAGATCGGTCTGTAATTATTTAGATCGCAGGGTTCGCCTGCTTTTAATAGAGAGATGACATGGGTTATTTTTCATTGAGCCCCATGTGCTAGAATAGCTTACAATGCCAACTTAGAATAGCCTCATTCACTGCAGATTGTGGCCCTGGCTTGTTTGTGGGCAAATATTTCTATGAAAAATAGGAGGAGCTGAACCTTACAGTCATAAACGACAATCAAGAAAGACTCAGACTGATTTAGAAACATACCAACCAGACAAAATCTCTAAGTTACAGGACATATTTTAGAGAAATAAAATGAGTAAGAGTCACTTCACAGTGAAGCTATTCTATCTGATTTCAGTAAAGGTAGGAATGAGTCACTTAATACCAAAAATAGTGTTTACATTTTTAATAATTTTATTAATTTAGCAGTCCAGTAACTCTAGACTGCAGACTGTTATTTAGAAGCTTGTTATAAAATAATGTGTTGCTTATACCAACTATTGTACAAATCATGGATTTTTGTAAGTGATATGGAGTACTGGTATCTGCTGGGCTGCTAAATTAATAAAGAATTTAAACATGATTTTTCAGTATTCAGTGGCTCAGTCCTACCTTTACTGAGTGCAGACAAAATACATTCACTGAGGTGCAGCTCTTACTCATGTTATGTATGTCCTTATTTTCTGCACCAGTATATTTTTTGCACAGTCAGAGTGTATTAGAGATTTGAGCACATCATGCTTTTTTTCTAGCTTAATTTAAAAAAATTCATTTTTTTATTTATTTATTAAAGTCTAGGAATTACAACCCTTTGAGTTAGGGACTCATTTACAAAGGCTCCACACTATACAATGAACAAAGTCAAATACAGAAGATAATGAGAATAAAATACAGAGGCATATTTCATAACAAACACTTAGAGCAACACCATAGGTGTGTACCCTACAGATATACAATAGGGTCAAGGACTAACCAGCAGAGGAACTTGTCTTTACAGGGAACCGGGTTATCAGCAGTCACATTTGGAGTTAGATGTAACACAGTCTCAAAACTCAGTTTTAAAAGGTCCCAGCCTGGGTATTGATAGGGTAGGCCCAGGGACTGAGTTCATCCAGAGTGGAGCCCTGTACCAGAAGGACCTTTGAACAGCACTGGTTTTAACAAAAGGGATGTGAAAGGCGGTAGGGTCAGAATGTCTTGTGGTCCATTTGGGTACATGTTTGTCGCATGATAGGCCTATATCCATTTATGTGGGTTCATATTGTATATGCTGTAATGTACTTTAGAATTAAGACACTGTCTATTTAAAAGGCTTTTAGGAATGAACTTACAAAAATAACCTTAATTGCTCTAATGACTAGGGTGAATCTGGTACTTATCCCGATAAGGGAGACAAGTTTTATGGACCCAGGAAATCATAACTCTTAGAAAAAACAGGGTATCTAGCTTTTCATGACAGGAAGAGGTCAGGGGTTAATCCAAATGCATGGGCCAGATGTCACTGGGATTGACATGAAACCTGACATGGAACTGCAATGACACCTACCGGGGAAAGGTAAACTGTTGCAAACCCATCACACTGTCAGTGTAGCTTGAAGATGACCAGCTTGTATGTATAAGACACACATTTTGAACTCAGTGCAGTTGATAAACAGTTTAGCTGGGGTCAGATCACCTGTCCAGCTGGTATATACTTGAAGACCAGAAGTATATGTGTAGGCCTGGAAAAATCCCTAGAACCATATCTGAGTGTGTGGAAAGTTTGACTTGTCACATACTGAACAGAAAATTCTGATTTTAAGTCATAATTTTGGAAACCAGGACTTTTCACCAAGGAAGTCACCTGAAGTTTTTTTAAAAGGACATTCAGAGGAAATGACTCAGAATAAACACTTGCTACGGAACTGCTGCTTAAGGACTCATCTCTACAAGGACATTTAAAATATTGTCTGGACTCTAACATCAAAACAAGGTATAGTTTAGAATAACAGTGTCTAGAGTTTTCAATAAACCATCCAGTTTTACTTTTGTCCTTGTCTGCATTTCTAAGTTCTTCCAAACTGTAGACTTTTGTGTATTGCTTTTATTTTAAGTAAACTTTTATGATTTTCTTATCAACTCTGCCTGGGGTCTGATTGTGTGATTTAACATTTTAACAGAAGGGTTTTGAAAAGACTGTGTGCCTTGACAGATAGTATCACATGGCTATCGTACCTAAACTACTTAGGCAAGACGTAACCAGTGGCCATGATGGGATTCAAATACTGAAAGTAGTGCAGAGTCAAGAAAACTCGAAACTACAGTTTCCACCCTCCTACTGGAAAAAGGAAGGTTGGTGAAATTCTTCTCGAAACCTTATTCCTGTTCATGAGTTCTTGAAACGGGGGATCCTCTCTGCAAACAGGAGGTCCTACCAGGCTGCCCCAGGTTTAGGGGCCAGGGGCTCATGACACCATTACCTTAGGCCTCTGGTGGTCAGTCAGTCATAGTGGAGTTATGGTTAAAGCAACGCTGCAGAGATAAGAGAATCAGGTCGAGGGTAGCTAGTAGCAGGCAGGAAGAACTGGGGCTGATGTTTTACATATACTAATATTTTATACCCCTCTCCCCTATTTTGAAGGCTGATAGCGAGGTGTGGTTGTACCAGACACATGTGCTTTTACTGCTCTGTTAAGGTGTCACTGATCGCACTTCAAAGCCCACTAGCCAGCACTAAAAGTTGATTCTGCAGCATTCTCTGACCTTACAGGGAAAGCAGGTTGTTAATCTGCTCAATTGTTTGTTTTCATGGCTGTTTCACTGCTCTGAGCTGGAGACATAAAAGATAAATTTCTCAAGATAACTTCCTGATTCCACTCTACAGTTGCCCTTTAATGAAGAGGCTCTTGTCTGAGTGTGTTGTGAATTACACTGTTTATGCAGCTTAAAAACGAAATCCAAAGTGTTGGGTGGGGCATGATGAATGACTGACATAATAGAGGGGGACAGGTCCCCCCATCCCCCACAGTGGATGTGCCCATGAGTATTGGACTGCTTGATAGCAGTAATCGGACTAATGTGAAGTTAATCTTTGAACTGTTGCAGTTAGCCTGAGACTTTGAGCAGTGCAGCTCAAGACATTGGACCGAGAGAAGCTCCTGTGAAGCATTCGGCCCAAGTATTTGTGTGAGAGACTGCTTTTGCGAATTGAGAGGTTTGCTCAGTGAATCGACTGAAATAGTGAACCGTCCAGAAACCGAATTGAGAGGTAGAGAAATGAATGCTGTTTTCATTAAATTTGCTGAATGTTTATTGTGGGTTACGGCTTACTGTTCAGGGACTCCTGCTTGCCGGAAAGGAGCCCATAGTTACCAGTGACCGAACTGTCTACCAGCCGGAGGTTTTCACTAGCAAACAAACTGAACTTTGCCAGAAGTGTTCATCCAGCCTTGGGCCTATGCCAAACTCAGTCCAAGCCATCTATTTCTGCACTAGTGACTGTTTTCTTGGCGAGAGACCAGATTGGGGATCCAGCCCCCGTGCACTAAAGAATAGCAGATTGTGGCCACCTGGAGGGAAAGGCCATGAAGCGGATGTGAGTCATGCAGGCCCGGCTTCCCCATGCTCTTCGGTGTTCTACAGCAGGTCTTCATATTGTCAGACCTTCTTCAACCAACTGGTGCCATGAGTGAACTTAGGGTAGATCCCTGCAACTTTTCTTTAAATAATGTTGTGGTACCATCTGATTGCTTCAGTGTGTTTCAGTGTTACAAAGGACTGGGCCAACTGGCCCCAGATACAAATAACCAAATCCTTGTTTATGCAAGTTTAACTGACATTTCTCTCCATCAAGGGCCCCAACAACAGTTGCAAAGCCAGCCACACCAAGCACCGATTCTGGCCAGCCAGCATAACATTCTGGGTACCCAGTGTTGTTAGACTGTTTTACTGTGAGACTAAAGTGCATGCATGCAGAATAACCTGAACCAAATCAGTAAAGTTATCATTCTTCTAGATTCACACCCCCCACCCTTGTTCACGTCCCCTTAATGAACCTGATTTGCTGTTTCACATTTAAACTATCTTCTGAGCATATTCTTAGTGCACAGCATTGAAAGTGTATCCTTGCCTTTTTAATGCTGTCTTTACAGGGGAGTTTCTGAAGACCAATCCCTGGTGGTAAGTGCAAAGAGTGTGTACCTATTATTAATGTTTATTGCTGACTGTGTGTCAACTGCTGCAAAGGGTTATCTCTTGTTACAAGGTATTGGGCCACTAGGTGGTCTTGTGGGTGGTGTCCCAGAGGGCTATACCAGGTTAGGTAGATACCCCCACTACTGTTACTGTGGGTGGAGGTGCCATAATATTGAATCCAGGCCCCTCAACCTGTGGTCAGAAGTACAGGCGGGGTAGTAACCCTAGAGATAGCACCGCCTAAGGACTACAATGACAAATTTAAAACAGTGTTATTGAAACATTTTGAAATGATTCCTGAGGCTTGTAGGTGGAAATTCAGAGAACTGAGAAAAGGCCCAGGAGACAGCTATGTAGAACTGTATGTCCAAATGTGTGCCTATCTACGAACATATCACATTTCCAGCAGCAACAGGCCTCATGCTCTATCGAGTCTGCTCAAGTGTGCAGCTAGCCCCTCATCATGCAGCTGCCTCTCCCACCCCCCCTTTCCAGTATCCCTTACCCTTACCCTGTCTCAACCCCTCTTGAAACTGCTCACTGTGTTACAGGACACTATTTATTTATTTATTTATTAGCTTTTAGTAACCAGGTAAGTGTGTTAGGCAAAGGACCTGCCTATTTTCAAGCATGACCTGGGAGTGTACAACAATAAAGGGGACAATATTACAATGGATAATACAGGTATTTGCACAGAAACACTGGACCACCATGCAGGGCGGTCAAACAAGGGTACAGAGTAAAAAACATCCATGTATGACTAGATAACAACAAAACATCCAGGTAATTATACAGGAACTCGGAATGCCTAAATTAGTAATATTAGAATTATATAGGAACTCGGTATGACGACTTAGCAATATTGACATGGAGAGAGCTGAGGAAACAAGAGTAGTAATTAGGGGCAACTGCAGACACTAGGAGAGATCAAGTAATAAAAAAGTGCTTTTTTGAATGAGTTGTGCGACGGGGAATGCTTCATGTCAGTGGGAAGAGAGTTCCAGAATTTGGGAGCAAAGTAGGAGAAAGCTTGCTCACCCATTCTAGTAGAGAAAGGAGGAACAGCAAGCAGGGGAGAAGTCGAGGACCTTAGGTGATGAGCTTGGGTAACAAGTTTAAGCATAGCTGCAAGCATATCAGGACGTGGTGGACAGGATAAGGAATCAATAAGGTTACCCAGAGTGTAGGAGCATAGGCCATCAGGAGACAGCCAGTTCAATGTAGAGTAGAGAAGGCAGTGATGGGTGAGACGGGGAGCCAACGGCAAATCTGCAGATGTTGTTGTATGTGGTGTCCCATTTATATAGATCTGCTGCTTTGGTATGAGAGAAGACAGGAAGAGCATATTTCAGCCCCGGGAGTGAGACCCGGGCTGAAGCAGTGAGTGAGTGATGTACCCTGTAAGTGGCTCCAATCTTCGAGTGGACTAGCTGACAGACCTCATTGATATGCAAGGTGAAGTGGAGTTGGGGGTCAACAGTCACCCCTAAATATTTAAAGGTCTTTGTGTTTGATGGTACAGATCCGTCAGGGCATTGGACCTGCAGGTAGTGGGATTCGACATTGACTTTCCTTTGTGACCTAAAGAGTATGGCCTGAGTCTTAGATTGATTGAGAATTAATTGGTTAGAGGAAAGCCAGGCCTGGATCTAACTGAAAGAGGATGATAGGTGCGTATTGATATCATTGACAGTTGTGGAGGTAGTATAAAGAAGCAAGTTGTCAGCATACATGATAGATTTACAGTGGGTGGTAGAGGATGGAATAGAGTTAACAAAGATGGAGAATAACAATGGTCACAGTATAGAGCCCTGAGGTGCACCGAAGGAGATGGCAGAGGGAGATAACTGGACTTTGCAGAAGGAGGTATTTGGGAATAACAGTCAAGATAGTTTTTGAACCAGGATAGGGTGGGATTAGTAGCACCAAGGCCCTGTAGTTTGCATAGTAGGAGGGGATGGTTAACCAGGTCGAACGCTTTGGTAAGGTCAATGAATATGGCACCGGTGAGTAGGTTTTTTTTAACATCACTGGTGAACAAGGTTAGAGTCGTGGTGGTGCTGTGTCCAGGCCTAAAACCATGCTGGATAGGAGACAGTAGATTGTGTTCAGTCAGTTGAGAGATGACCTGGCCATGAATGAATTTTCAAGCAGTTTGCTAAGGGTAGGCAGCATAGCAATGGGCCTATAATTAATCTATTAGGGTTTCCTTTTTTGAACACGGGAATAATCCTAGCCGATTTCCACTTGAAGGGAACAGCAGAGGTAGAGAGAGAGAGGTTGAATAGTATAGTTACTGGTGTTGCTAATAGAGAGGCCGCCAGCGAAGGATCCTAGGTTCAAGACCATCCGTACCCACACTACCATAGGGAGAGATGGATCTGAGAAGTTTTAGGACCTCAAATCTTGTGACAGGAGCAAGCTTCAGAGGTGCTCGGGCATCAGAAGTGTTCTGGAGGGAAGTAGAAGAGCCAGGAGGAGAAGCCTGAGGGAAGGTGGGGAGCGTTGTCTGATATGGTGTTCCATTTGTCCACCACTCTTTCTGTGAAAAAATGCCTCCTCATCTCCCTCTTGAATCTTCCCCCCTCCATTCTCTCTTTTTTTTTTTTTTTTGAAATTCAAATTCTTTATTAGTTTTATCAAAACAAAGCCAGTAACATTGTCATATACAATCAGCCAACTTCGGATAAAACAAAAACATCTACTAAACTCCCCTTTTCTTTCTTCTCCCCTCCCCAGAGTGTGCCAATACATGTAATAATATGGATATTAAGGAACTGTAGAAAACCAACTAGGGAATCAATGTAGAAACAGATACCTAGTGCCGGTATAAAATATATAACTTAACCCATTTTTTGTCCAAAAAGTGAAGCTTGTTACCTGAACTTGCAATCAGACATTTAATCCTAAAAGAGGCTGTGATCTCATTTAGCCATTCATTATAAGATTTAAGCAACTGATCTAACCAATGTTTGAGCACAAGTTTCTTGACCACCATGGAGACTAAAGTCGTATGGAATCTGCGCTCCTTGACACCATATCCTTATAAATACCCAAAAAGTAGACATCTACTGTGAAAATTCCCTTGATGCCCAGCAAAGGATCCAATCTAGATTGGAGAGCCTGCCATAAAGGAGCCACTTTTTCACGATGCCAGAAGATGTGTAACAGGTTTCCTTCCAGTTTGCCACACCTGGAACAAATAGGTCTAGGGAGATGCCCTATTTTAGATAGCTTAACTGGGGTGTAGTACATGTCATATAATATATGATATTGGGTAAGTCAGAGTTTATCCTGGGTAATGTAAATGTATAGGTCTTTCCATATTTGTGACCAATTAATAGTTAAATCTGGTAACAGAGAGGTCCACACCTTGGAACCTGGAAGAGGGTCTGGATGCTTAAAAGCTGAGACTAGCGTATATCAGGGAGACACAATGGGGTTTGAAAGAGAGGGTCCACATCTGAGTTAGTATTGTATCTAGTTTGGATAACTGAGGGGTGGTACCAAATAGCTGTCCTACTAGATGTCTCAATTGAAAAATCTTGAAAATGTGTGTACGAGGTATATTGTATTTCATGAGAATATCGGTGGAAGAGAGAAGGGATTCATGTGAGTATAAGTCAGCTACCTTGGTATCTCTTACCTGAAGTAACCAACCCAAGGTGATACAAGTGCCCCCAATTTCAATGATAGGATTGAAGATGCGCGGTTGAGCCACATCATGGGGTGGAGATATCTTAAAGAATGAACAACACTGGGAAAATATCTTTAATAAGGTACCGATCACCGAGTGATGCAGCTCAGGTGGAAGGGATTTCCATGCAAAAAAGAAGATAGTTGAGGCATCTAGGTTATAGGAACGTAGGGTCTGATGTTCAATCTGAAGCCAGATGGGGATATAATCTTCATCTGTTATAACTAGCCACCTTCCTGCTCTCGACATGTGGCTGACCAATAATACAAGAGGAAACTGGGTAAACACAAACCACCAAGTTCCTTAGGAAGGCTTAGTTTATGGAAGGAGCGCCTAGGATGCTTGTTTAACCAGATAAAACTGGAGATGATTGAGTGTATCCGATGGAAAAAGGATTGAGGAAGCCAAATATGTAACATATTCAAAGCTTAAAAGATTCTGGGAAGGAAGTTCATTTTGACAATATTTATTCGTCCCCATAAGGGCAGCGGGAGTGATTCCCATCTACGAAGATCTTGTTTAATGGTAGTCACCAAGTCTTCCAAGTTTAATTTCTTAACCTTTGAGGAATCCATGGCTAGGAGAATACCTAAATATTTAATAGAATGCGGGGACCATTTCATGCCAAACCTTTCAAAGCTAGATCTATGGGTGAAATGATTTAAGGGAAGTATTTCAGTTTTAGATTGATTGAGTTTGTAATTGGAGAACCGGCTAAACTGTGCTATTGCCTGTAGAGTTTTCTCTAAAGAGGATACTGGAGACTCTAAATGAGGGAGAATATCATCTGCATAAACTGACAGAGTCAACGTGTGATTAAGTATGGGGATGCCCTGTATCTGAGATGATAAATTTAATACTATGGAGAAGAGGTTCCAAATAAAGATTAAAAAGAAAAGGTGAAAGTTGTCAACCTTGTCTAGTACCAGTAAAAAGAGGAAAACAGTAGGAAAAAACCCCATTACAGGAAATTTTAGCTGAAGGCAAAGAATATATAGATTGGAGCCATTGTATAAAAAGAGAAGGGAAGCCCATTTTCTTTAATGTTATCCAAAGGAACTCTAAGTCCACTCTGTCAAATGCTTTTTCAGCATCTAATGAGACTAGAGCCATGGAGAACTGAGCAACCTGAAAATTGTGACTCAATTTCCTGAGGTGGTCTGCAGAGGAACCTCTGGGTACAAAACCTACCTGTTCAGGGCTTAGCAATCGGGTCCACACTGACTTAATGCACCAGGAAAGAATTTTAGTTAATATTTTGATGTCATAATTCATAAGAGAGATAGGACAGTAACTAGATGGTTGAGATTGTGGTTTATCCGGTTTAAGAAGAACTATTGTGGCTTCTAGTAATGACGGGTCTAAAGAGCCTGCTGATAGTATATATCTGTATAGTCTAAGCAAGAGAGGGGCTAGACCCGCAGAGAATACTTTATTAAAATTAGAGGGGAAGCCATCCGTTCTGAGAGCCTTATCCAAGACTAGATCCTTAATTGCAGCTTCTGCTTCAGAAAGGGTCAAGGGGGACAATAAAGAGGAACTCTGATGTTCTGGGAGAGAAGACAGACCCAGAGAGTCTAGATATTTATTTATTGAAATTGTTTCACCAGGATGGCACACTGAGAAAAAAGATGCTCGTCTCCCGTTGCCTGGGGGGTGAGGGTGCAGTGCGAGATAACGCGCAGGTTATCAAGAGTTACATATACGAGGAAAACAGTAGAACATAGCTGAGCACAATTACAGCAATACAGTAAACAGATTCAGTTGAACAATTTACAGAGAAAGATTCAGTTATGCAGTTGCAGGATACAGTTGTGTGATGGAATAGGGACAAGACAAACAGCACAGTTCAACAACAACACTTGGCAGGCATAGATTTTATTACAGAATGGGATAGTATTGTATAGATGAGGTGTGACACTGGGTGGAGAAAATGTGAGGATCAGGCAGAAGGTAGGCCTCAGTATCTAGAGAAGACAGTGTGTTGGGCTGGTTACCATAGAAGGAGCGGTTGAAATTCTCAAAAACTTCAGTTATATCCCGAGCGGCAGTTTTAATGGTGCCATCTTGAGCCATAATGGAGGGAATTAGCTTGGTGGACTCTAACTTGTGCAAACATAAGGCTAGGAGCCTACCTGCCTTCTCACCTTGATCTGTATACTGAAATTTAGTTTTTAAAAGAGCATACTTCACTTTTTTCGGCATTAAGTCAGCATATTTATTCCTGAGGGATAGTAAAGTAGCAAGAGAATCAGGGGAAGTAGATGAAGAAAAGGAAAGTTATGCTGTCCTAATTTGGGCCAAGAGAGAAATAGCCTCCATCTCCCTACTTATTTTCTGGTATGAAGCAATCTTAATGAATTCTCTTCTGAGATAACATTTTAGGGCGACCCATAACATGTCCTCTCTCTGGACTGAGCCTCTATTATCTTCCAGAAAGGGTTGGATAAGGGAGCGTATTCTAGAAACTATGGAATTATCTTTCAATAACTGGGTATTCAACTTCCAGATTGTATCCCTCCAACTGAGGGGGTCCAAAGTTAATAACACCCAGGCTATTGAGTGATCTGACAAGACTGTAGGTTCCAGACCTGCTTGACATAGACCCTTTAGGAGGGGGATGCTAAGTAGAATATAGTCTAGTCTGGACCAAGTTTAGTGTATTGTCAAGTAAAAGGAAAACAGCTTATGGGTAGGGTTAAGAATACGCCATGGATCACAGAGTCCCAGTAGGTCCATGAAATCATTCAAAGCCCTTTGAGATGGTGATGGGGGTTTTAAAGCCATATGTGATCTATCCTAGTCTTGGGTTGGAGGGATATTGCAGTCTTCCCCCAGAATCAGAGGAGTTGGTAACAAGCATTTGTCAATGCCGAATGTTGTCGCACTGGAATTGGCTTTGGTAGTGCAGTGCGAAAACACAGTTTGGGCAGGATGTGAAAAATGACAGCTATAGTGTTCATAAGGAGGTGTAAAAAAATGGCAGTGTTGAAAATGTGGCATGTAAATATTGCAAATTTGCGAAGTTACAAGGGTGCATGGGAAATGCGCAACGCACGCTTGTAGCACAGTCATTTTATGGACTTTCGGCACCAAATTTTCAACATAGACATTTTAGCACCTCTGCTCATGAACATTGTCACTGTCATTTCCTCACACTGTCCCAAAAACTGATTTCGCACAGCAACCGCTCTATTCTGCACTGTATGTGCGAAAACACATTTTGGGCAGGATATGTTAAATGACAGCTATACTGTTCATCAAGAGGTGTGGAAAAATGCCAGTGATGAAAATCTAGAGTGAAAATATTACAAATGCACGTTACGAGCGTGTGTGCAACCTGCACAACGCACGCTCGTAACACTGTCATTTTAAGGAGTATCATCACCAAATTTTTAACATAGGCATTTTAGGACCTCTGCTCATGAACAGTGTCACTGTCATTTTTGTAATTTGCCCCAAACACTGATTTCCCATAGCGACCACGCTAGTGTGTGCCAGAAGTGCGGAAACACATTTCAGCCAGGATGTGAAAAATGATAGCTGTACTGTTCACAAGGAGGTGAAGAAAAATGACAATATTGAAAATCTTGCATGAAAATATTGCAAATTCGCAAAGTTACGAGTGTGTGTAGCAACTGCGCAACGCATGCTCGTAATGCAGTCATTTTATGGAGTATCATCACCAAATTTTCAACATATGCATTTTAGGACCTCTGCTCATGAACAATGTCACTGTCGTTTTCGTAATCTGCCTCAAACACCTATTTCCCACAGCAACCGCGCTATTGCGTGCCGGAACTTTGGAAACACATTTCAGTCAGGATGTGAAAAATGACAGCTGTACAGTTCACAAGGAGATGTAGAAAAATTACAGTGTTGAAAATCTGGTGCAAAAATATTGCGAATTCGCGAAGTTACAAGTGTGCATAGCAACTGCACAACGCATGCTCGTAAAACAGCCATTTTTTGGATTTTTTCCACCAAATTTGCAACATAAGCTTTTTGAGAGCCCACCTCATGAACACAGCCACTGTCCTTGTGTTAATTGGTCGCGAAAGGTGATTCCGTGCAGTGACTGCGAAATCACCTTTCGGGACCGATTAACATCATAACAGCAACAGAATTCATGAGGAGGGGTCCCAAAAACCCCATGTTGAAAATTTGGTGCAAAAATTCCAAAAAATGTCCGAGATATGCATCAAAGTTGAAAAAACCCTATTTATTACATTATACAGCTTACCGGCATTTCCTCAGTTTGCGGTCAGCTTTGAAGAGTGCAGACATGTACCTGGTCCACCGAAGAGTGTCGCGCGGACTCCGGAGGTAAGTATGGGGTGAGGGGTTGAGAGGCAGGGTGTGCAGTGGGTGGAGTGCAGGTGGTGGGTAAGGAGACTACGAGGACCATTTCTGTTTACAGGTGTAAAAAAAAAAAACATTGCAGACTGTTTTCTTTTCGTTACAGGTGTTTTTTGCAGGGGATACAGTAGCCTACGAGGATTGGGCACCCGTTGGCAAATAGGAGTGGGGACACTAGCTGAGGGAGATTGGGCACCCCCTCAGCACAGAAGAAGGGGGGACGTCATGCTGGCGGGGAGTGGGCTCCCCCGTCGGCACATTAAAATAGGAAAGGAGGTAACAGAAGCTGATGGGGATTGGGCACCCCGGTCGGAAAACAATGAAAGCGGGTGGGGGCGCATGCCCACGAAGTCAGCTGTTTAGCAGCCACTGTGCCACCATGTTTATAGCAGCGAAGCATGTAGGAAGATCCGCTGCGCATGATGAGCTTTGCTCGTATTGCACTGGATCTTTCCTTAGATGTGCTTGCCACATTAGCTGTGCATGATGTGGTGCTGGCATGCGGGCTGATTGGGGAATGAGGGATGCTCCTACTGGTGCAAGCCCTGCATTCGCCCAACAGCGACCGCACCTCCAAATCTCCACTGCCGCAAGATGTTGGCTGCGAGAAGCGCGCCAACATAAAAATGTAGCGAGTGTATTAGTTAAGGCAATGAGAAAGGCACTGGTCCATATAAGGAACCCAGAATAACCTCTTTACCCATTAGAGTACTCTTAACCAGTATAAATCTGCCATTAGAGTCCGTAATAGAAGATTCTGCTTGAAAAGAAATATTGTGTTTAATCAGTATTGTTATCCTCCTACTTGCAGAAGAATCCCCAGCTGAAAACACTTGTGATATTCCTTGCTGACACAACCATATGGCTTCAGTCACCAACAGGTGTGTTTCTTGTAAAAGAATTATTCCTGCGTTAAGCAAAGCACAGTGTTTTAATACCTGAAGTCTTTTCACAAGGTCTCTGACTCCCCTGGTATTCCATATTATGATTTTAATTGTTACAGTCACCATTTATAGTATCTAAGATATAAATATCTCTTATTCTGATCTGAAAGATTATGGAAACCTTAGTGCACACTCCAACCCACCCCCCTCCCTTCCAGATGTCCCCTTCCTTCCTCCCAAATACCGTAGTATATAATCACAATCTTGTTCCTGGTAGAAAACCTCCTATCCCTGTCCCGATTGAAATCCTCAACTCAAAGACTGCTTCCTTTAGTAAGGTACTTAAACTAATAAGAGGTTCGGACTATTGGCCCCCACCCAAGCTACTATGTACAGAGAACATTATTGCGAGCCCAGATTCCCAAAAAGGCATATGGGTCCTACCCCTACCTGCTCCTGACTGCTCCCCAGACAGGACAGAATCTGTAATAAGAAGGCAAATATGAAATTTCCCAGGGTATGGCTTAGGTTTTATCTTGAGAATTGACATGAATACCAGTACCCAGAACATAGGGACCTAAGGACGCATTAAGGAGTTGGTCCCACCCTTAACTAGAATGCTATGCAACTTCCAGGAGCCTGCATGGACTTGAGCTCCACCCCACCCCCCGCCATCACTGCCCAAGTATCCAGCATCAGTCAGGTGGTAGAATTACCTGATAAGAATAGAACCTGAACACCAACCTGACCCGAATGATCGAGGTATCTAAGGACTTGTTTATTAGCTGCTTATGTAATCAAACGAATCTAGAACTTTCGGGTAGTACCGTGGGTCCTGCATAGTAACCCCTAACCCAGCTGGACTAACTACATATATATGAGGCTTTCAGGTTAACCTTGATCGAGTTAGACATAGCCTCACCTCCCCCACCACCACCAAGTAAGTGTACGATCCTAACTCAGGAAAGATTCTGGCCCTCCTTCCTAGACAAAATCAAGCTAGTACACACTGTCAGCATGTAATAACAGAAGAAAAGAGGTGTTATTTACATTTCGATAAGAGCCTCAGTCCAAGGAGGTCTGGCGTTGTTTGGTAGGCCATGGAAACATCTGGGGGAAGAGTAGAAGTCCAGGACAAGGAGATGGTCCGGTAAAAAATCTAGTCCCAAGGAACTCAGTCCTGAGGTAAAGGTTCCCTTCCCTCAGGAATCCCTGAAGCTCGCAGCCACCCCCAGCAGACATGTCCATGCATTCCCACCTTAAAGAACCCAGCGGCCTACCCAGACCAAGTCCAGAAAATTTCACTCAGGAACCATGTATAAAAACGAAAATCTTGGAAAGGCATTTTTACTATAATCCTAAATACTGAACAAAGGGAGGGATAACTTGCAATATTAGAGACACCAAGATTAAGAGAGTAATGTCAGCCATTTTTAAACAGTTCCAGTAACTTGATTGCCAGATCAGCTGCCGCTTGTGTAGGCGAGTCAAAGGAGATCCAATTGCCAGAAATAGAATCTTGCAATTTAGCTGGATAAAGCATTTTAAATGGAATGCCGGTAGCTATAAGTTTGCTAACTGTGGGGTGGAAGGCTGTGCGTTTTTGCCTTATTTCATATGGCAGGTCTTGGGTTATTCTCAGCCTGGTGCCTTCCCAGGTAATGGACTGTAATTCTCTAACTTTTGCAATGACATGCTGGTTTTCTATGTAGCTCAAAAACTTGAGGATTATTGGGCGAGGGGGTGCCCCCGGTTGCGGTCGAGGCCTAAGAGACCTATGGGCCCTCTCGATGTGGTACTTAGCGCTGAGCGGGGAGGGGCCCACAATCTTCAGTAGAAGTTTCTGAATAAATGCCACTGTGTTGGGTCCCTCTTCTGACTCTGGTAGCCCTAGGATTAAAATATTGTTCCGACGGCTTCTCCCCTTTAAATCCTCCATTTTTAACTGGAGCTTTTGTATTTGCTGTCGAAGATGTACTAGCTCAGGGTCAACTCTCTCTTTTCACTTCTCTAAGGAGGACATTCAGGCTTCTGCATCTCCCATCCTTTTAGTGAGATCCGTCGTATCTGCCTGGATAGATTTAATTTTGGATGAAATCTCCAGGAGAGTTTCGTGAAATGGGAGTAGCTCCTGCAGAAAGCGATCCTTGGTAAGGGGGATCGGTTGAGTGATCGCTGTGGAATTCTTGCCCGCTTGGCCACTTTGGACCTTAGGCTTCTTAGGCATTTTCTCCGGTGAGGGAGGAGATATATGTTTCAGCTGGGCCTGCCTCATTTCAGCTTCCATCGCGGAGAGGAAAACTCCAATAGTAATGCAATTTTCAGCTAGATCAAGTGCTGCAGGCAGGGTCTTCCTTGTAAAATAGATATTTAGAGCTGGAAGAGGAATTTTTTTGGTATTTAATAGGCAGAAATGGCAGGAATAGAGCAGGAGCTCTGAGTCGCTGCTGCTACCAGGTTGCCTGCATCACATGACTCCCACCCCCTCCAATCTCAATCCATGCCCTCTCATGTCCCTCCACCTTTTCATCTGAAAAAGCCCTTCTGTGTTGGCCTTGTTTATCCCCTTCAGATACTTAACGGTCTCGATCATACTCCCCCATCCCTCCTCTCCTCCAGTGAATACATATACAACTCTCTCAGCCTGTCCTTATAGGGCTTGCTCTCCAATCCCTGGATCTTCTTTGTGGCTCTTCGCTGCACCCCGTCCAACAATTTGATGTCCTTCTTCAGGAATGGGCAAAAGTACTGCATGCAGTACTCCAGGTGGGGCCTGACCAATGACCTATACAGGGGCAGGATAAACCTCCCTCCTTCTGGAGGAGATCCCTCTTGCAAAACACCCCATCATTTTGTTGGCATTTGCTGCTGCCTTCCTGCACTGAGCAGTGTTGTTCATGCCGTCTGTAATGATCTTTTCTAGGTCCTTCTCCTTTATGGAGGTCCCAACTGTACCCCACTCAAGTGATAATCCCTCCCTTGGTTCCTAGCTCCAAAGTGCATAACTTTGCACTTCTTGGTGTTGAATCCTAACTGCCATGTTTCCGCACACTCCTGCAGCTTAGTCAGGTCCTCCTGTAACCCCTTCCGCCCCTCCGCGTCATCAACCACAGCTGCCATCTTCATATCGTCTACGAACAAACTGATCTTGCTCCAGATAGAAACATAGACTTTGACGGCAGATAAGGACCACTTGGCCCACTCAGTCTGCCCATTTCCCTACCTACTGGATAAGCTGCAGATTCTAGTTAACCAACAGCCTACTTCCTGCTACCCCCCACTACAATTACTTTGTGTCTGTCCAATGCATGTTTGAATTCCCCCACTGTTTTAGCCCCAACAACCTCCCCAGGAAGGCAGTTCCCGCATCCACCACTCTCTCCGTGAAAAAAGATTTTCTCACATTACCCCTGAGCCGTCCCCCCTCTATCTTTAAATTGTGTCCCCTTGTTCTTACGCATCTCTTTTTCTGAAAGATGCTACCCTCCTGGATTTTGTTGATTCCCTTGAGGTACTTGAACATTTCTATCATGTCCCCCGGCCCTCCTTTCATCAAGAGTATACATATTAAGCTCTCTCAGTCTCTCTTCATATGATTTCTGATGCAGACCCTGCACCATTTTAGTTGCCCGCCTCTGGACTGCTTCCACCCTGTCTATGTCCTTGCATAGATGAGGTCTCCAAAACTGCACACAGTAGATCCTGTGTGAGATATCTGCAATAAAAATCCCAAACAGCACCGGTCCCAGTACCGATCCCTGTGGTACCCTGCTCGTCACTGCTCTCAGTGACGAGAGGTCCTCCCCACCACCACCCTTTGCTGCCTCTCCCTTAGCCAGTTTGTGATCCATTTCACCATTTTTTGTCCAGCCGCCCCACACATTCCAGTTTCCCTCCCAGCCTCCCATGCGGCATTAAATTAAAGGCCTTGCTGAAGTCCAGATATAGGACATCCACTGCATGGCCCTTGTCCAGTTCCCGTGTCACCCAGTCGTTGTACTCTACAAGGTTTGTCTGTCAGGATCTGTCCGCTATAAACCCATGCTGTTGACCATCCCGTAGACCGTTTTCCTCCAAGAAGCTCACTAGCCTCACTTTTAGTATGGTCTCCATGAGCTTTCCCATGATTGATGTGAGGCTCACTGGCCTATAGAGTCCTGGTTCATTCTTTGGGCACTTTTGTGGATGGACATCACATGGGTCATTCTCCAGTCCTGTAGTACACAGCCTGTGTCCATGGAGGTATTGAACAGGTTAGCCAGTGGCCCAGCCAGGACCTCTGCCAACTCCCTTAGTACCCTAGGGTGAATGCTATCAGGTCCAGGTGCTTTGTTCACCCTTAGTGCCCTCAACCCATCTAGTACCCTGCTCTCTGTAATTCCTACATCTGTCGTTCCCTCCTCCTACTCACCCCCCCTTGCCTGGGGTATCTGCCCCCTTTCTCCTGCATGAATACAGAGCAGAAGTATTCGTTCAGCATCTCTACCTGCTCCCCTCTTCTCCACCCACCCCCCCATCCTTCTTAATCCTCACCAGCTGATCCTTGCTCTTTCTTCTCTCTCCAAAGTAGTGAAATAAGTCTTTTTCTCAACTTTTGATTCCCTGCACCAGTCTCAGCTCTCTGGATGCCTTGGACACCCTGACCAGTTTGGTAACCTCTCTGGACTTCTCCATGTACGAATCCTTATCTTCATCCCTCCCCGATTTCCTGTACTTTCAAAATGCAGCCCTCTTGACCCTCACCCCTTCCATAACCTCTTGTGTCAGCCGACTAGATTTCTTTGTCCTTCCCTTCTTGCTTTTCCTCCTAGTGCAAGACTCCGTTGCCTCCGTCAGCCCTTCATTTATGATGTCCCATTTCTGGTCTGCATCCATGTATGGTTGCATTCCTGCCAGTTTCCTGCCCAAAATTTCCCCATCTTCTTAAAGTCCACCCCTAGACTCAATCACCCTTGTACCTGTGCCCCCTGTTTCCCTCCCCATGTTGAGCATGAACCACACTGAATAGTGGTCACTCCCAGACAGTGGTTCCTCCACCTCCAGATTCCTTACAGCTTCCCTGTTATCCAGTACAAGGTCCAGAATCCTTTCTAACCAAGTCAGCCCCTGGACTAGCTGTGTCAGAAAGCTGTCTTGAAATGCTTCTAGCAGGACCCACTCCCTTGCACTCGCAGTGGATGGGGTGCCCCACTCCACCCCAGTAGGTTTAAGTCCCCCACCACCATTGTGCTCCTCTTCCTGCAGACCCTCCTAATTTGTTCAGCTAATTCCCTATCCAGGTTAATCCCCTGAGCTGGCGGCCTGTACACCACCCCCATCCTCGGTGTCCTATTCTTTGCATCTTGGAACTGTATACATAGTGCTTCTGTCCTCCCCTCTTTCCCTTCCTCCCTTACACACTTTATCCCCTCCTTACATAGATCGCCACTCCCCCCTCCCAATTCCCTTTAGCCGTATCCTTCCTGAATAACCTGAACCCCGAGATCATCATATCCCAGTCCTGGTACTGGGTGGTCCATGTTTCCATGATGGCTACAATGTCCACCCCTCCACCACCAATAGAGTATGTAACTCCACTGTTCTATTCCTTAGGTTTCTTGCATTCAGTGAGACCACCCTCTAACCTGTCTGCTCCCCATCCCTACCCCTATTCTTCCCCCCTTTATCCCTCCCTCCCTGTGCCACTTCCCCACTACCTTTACCCATAACTAGGGGGATAGGCTCACTAGGCTCCCCTTTCTGGACCCCTTTCCTATCAGTGATCCCCTTGCCACCCCCTCCTAGTTTAAATCCACTTTTGTTGGTATATACCCCTCTATTCCCCATTTTAGTACTCCCTTCCCCTCCCTGTTCAAATATAACCTGTCCCCAGTGTGTAGGTCACTATTGCACCAGGTCCTGCCCCAGTCTGACACTAATCCGTACTCCCTGGTACGGCACCAATACCTCAGCCACTCATTGAACTGCTCTATCCTTTTTTTCCTCACTGTACTCGCACATGGTACCAGGAGTACCTCAGAGAATGCCACCAACCCCCCTCCACCTCCTCACACTGCCTACCCAACTCTTCAAACCTCTCCTTTACCACCTCTACCATCTCCCCGCCTAGCCATTTGTATCCATGTGCATCACCATGTGAGGTTTCACACTCCCCCTCCATGTGCACTTGAGAAGTGCTTGCCCAGCCCTGCCAACAAGCAACCCTGGAATAGCCTCGACCCAGATGCGACTGTGCCTTTCTCCCCTTCCGCCCCATCTGACCCCTTCCAGTATATAATCCCCCAGCACTATTACCCCCATCTTCTTGTCCCGTAAATCCCCTCCTCCTGTTTTCACTGTCCACATTTCCAGAGTCCACACTGCCCTGCTCCTTGCTACCTCTATCCACACCATTTGCAAATCTTACATCTTCCCCCATTTCCGCCTCTCCCTCTGCCTCTACCTTGCTCTTCCCTTCCCCCCTTCTTCCTTTCCCAGCCTGACTTCTGGACCTTCACTACCCTTCTCCTCCCCTCTCCCAACAATCTCCAACACCTCTACTACCACCTCCAATGCCAACACTGCAAACCTATTACTTGCCACCCCCACAATGGTACCCATCTCCTCCTTCCCCCTGCCCTGAGCCTTCCCTCCACTTATTGCCCCTCTGTTATCCTCACCCCCACTCCTCCTCCCTACATCCTCACATGATTTAGCCCTGCTGTTCCTCCCCTGCTTCTCCCAGTTACTCTTCTCTGGGGTCCCTCCTGCCTCAGCCCCTCCACCCTCTCCAGCTCCCTCCAGAGCCCCTGTACCTCCTCTCCCAGTCTCCTCAGCCTATAACAAATTGGAAAACTTCCCAGTTTCTATAATATATTCAGCCAAACAGCTGCCCTACAAACACTGCACCCCACTATCCTCCTGTGCCTGCCACCCTCACTCCATGGTGCCCCCCATTCCAACCACTATTCTGATGTCTCCCAACACCCTTATTCATGCCCCATCACCCCTCGGTGTGATCCTCTCATAATGCCCCATTTTTCTTTCCTCCACAATTCACACTTAACTTAAACATAACCTCAATTCCTTGTCACATAGTTTGTACATCAATAGCTGGATACCATATGTGACCCTCCTAGCTTGCTTCCCAGTCCTTCTTTACCCCAATGTCCCTAGCTTGCTAGCTCAGTAACTCTAGTTAACACACTTGTACATGACCTTGTCAGTTTGAACTTTAGACTTGTAAGCCCCCCAAATGCAGGCTTACCTTGTTGTGGAGCTCACGCAGCTCTGGTCTCTCCTTGGTCCCAGGAGCTGTGGTGGGACTTAAGCCCCGATGGCTTTGGCACCTCAACTGTGGCAGTGTCTATTCAGACCCTGCCCTGTAATGTGGAAGGGGCCAGGGGTCCAGAAGGAAGAATGTCACCGTATCGCCACACAAGGGGGGTCGCAGCAGCCCTAAATTACTTAAGGATGACCGGGACTGCTCAGGAAAGAAAAACAGAAACCAGGCATGGCCATGGCAGCTGTGCACACAGCATGCATGCATTATATGGGGGATTAAAGAATACCTCCTATTTACTCTCGGTCGTGCGGCCGACAAGGAAATCATTGCATCTCCAGTCCCCAGATAAGCAAAGGGGCCGGGGAAGAAGCACACAGCAACCAGGAGAGTTCCAGCCATGACTTCTGCAGGAAATAGCCCTGGTAGTGGACTAAATCAATAGCGGGGAAGAAACTTCAGGGAGCCTGGCTGGGAGGCCAAGATGGCGGCCCTCATGTAGACCTGCAGACATCGGGCTGCTGGGAAAACACCCAGAGGCAGCCTGGAGGTCACATGTGGGTTGGCAGCCAGTAAGAGGGAGGCTGAGCCAGGGGTTTGAAAGGGAAATGAGTGCAAAAATCAAAAAGATCAAAGGGAGAGGATCTGAGGAGGGTAGCTGAGAGCAAGCAGTGATAGAAGGAGAGTAGCATAGTGCCTCAGAATCAAGTAAGCCTGCCTGACTGTGGACTCTCCGGCTACCCCCCTTAGGTAAAGTACAGGAGGGAGACCGCAACCTGTGGAGTGCTACAGTACAGGTGGGTCCACGATGTGCCCCCGGAGCTGACTGACTGGGCTAAAGGGTGCAGTGCGTTGTGAGCCCTGGGCCTCATGCTCATGGCATACTCAGTACTGGGACAAACCTGTTCAGCCAGGGGAGATCCTGGGGAACAGGGTTGTTCTGCTTAGGCACTGGAGAGAGGTACAGTGACCCAGAAGAGTAGGGGAGCCGTGCCACTGGGTTCCCAAGGCTGAAACCACAGAAGCAGCAGAGCAAGAAGGACAAATAGGCCTGCCTGAGTGAATACTGCCTATAAAGGCCCACAGGCAAAGTTGGAAAGGTCTGGTAGGTGAAGAACATCACCTCACGAACCCTCCCAGCATCGGCTGCCCTCTGGGATTACACTTTCCAGCGGAGACCCTCTGAGGCAACAGGCAGTTCATTGGACAGACAATGTTTGAACCCACTGTGAGAACCATGAGTACCCCGAGCTGAGGCTCTAGGGAGCTATTTTCAAAATTCCATAGGGTCGGGGTTGAGCCCCCAACTCCATGACCAGTATAAACTAAAAGTTCCCATTTTTCAAGTATCACATGGGCTCCAACGAAAGACCCCAGGCCTGTGACTGAAAGCAGTGAGTTACCTACCATCAGGGACAAATTTGGGTGTGCCCAAGGTGGGAAGAGAGGGTTCTTATACAGGGTTTGTACTGAGTATCTGAAGGTACAAGGGGATTGACCTCACCTTCCTTTTAGGTGTATCTTAAATAAAGAGGTTATGGTTTTCCATTGATAAAATGTGTCTGTGTTTTTTTACCATTGTTATTGCAGGGTGGGGAAGATATTAGGAAACTGTGTCCGAGGGGTAAGCCTCGATGGGGCGACTTCATTGTTCAGGGGGTAACCTGGTATTTGCCCACAGGAGTCCTTGCCACTACCCGGTGGAAGCACTGCACCAACATTGCCAACATGACCAGAGCTCTGGCCCGGACTCTTGGAGGTGTATGATGAGTACCCCGAGGGGTCCGGAAAAGCCCATATGAGTAAAGGGGCTGCAACAAGTGGAGGCACCACTGAGATTAGCACCCCTAGAGGTTCTCCTTGAAATTGTAGTTAAATATTTTGGTACCCACCCCCCCGGGTTTTGATGATATCTTTTCCCCTTTTTTCCTTTTTTTTCTTCTTTCATGGGGACTGGCAAAATGGCGTTCCAGGAGGTAGAGGACTGGTGTGAGTTTGAGGGTTTAACCCCTAGAGGATGCTGCTAGGGAGCAACATGGCATTGAGACAGAAGAGGGAGTCTATTTGAGAAATCTTAGAGGAGGCCCTGCCTGACTGCAGAGTGTTGAAGATTCAGAGGGTGACCACAGGCCGGGTTAAAGGGAGTAGGGACCTAATAGTGGAAAAAGGAAAAGACTTAGGCTCAGTGGATGTACCCTCTAGGGTGACTGTAGGTAAGTCCCAAGAGACCTGGGTCTTGTTGAAAAAGGGGATGGCCGCTGACCTGCCTGCGGGAGATCCAGCCACCCCATGACCCCTGAGCAAAGACAAAGGGAGTTTTGAAACCCAACTGAGTCCTTGCTTGTGGAAGAGGGGAAGTCCCTGCAGGACCCCCAGGCCGTGCTCCTGGAGGGTAAGTTTTTCCCTATGATGTTGCTGGGAGAGCAGGCCCCCTATGTGGTGATGACACATGAACAGTATAAGCAGCTTCGCACTTTCTCGGGGGTCATCACCATATCCGCTGGGGAGGATGATTTCCATTCCTGGATAAGCTAGGCAGCACAGGTGATCCAGGTCTAGAGGTGTTCCGAGGAGGAGAAGTGCAGGAGGGTTGTGGAAAGTCTACAGGGCATGACATTGGATGTGATTCGGTCACTACAGTCCAGCCAGCCCACATGCATTCCAGGCGACTATCTGGACATTCTGAGACGTGCTTTTGGGGTGGTCAAAAAGAGAGAGGACATTCTGTTCCAGTTGTGGGGCACCATGCACTATGCGGGTGAGAAATTATCCCAGTACATTAACTGGGTGGAGAGCGTGGTGCGCAAGATCACTGAGGCTGGGAAAGATCCCCCCAAGCAATGGTGGTGCAGATGAGGCTCGACCAGATACCAAGGGGGGCGGTGCACTCCAGTTTGACCCTGATCTCCCTCAGGTTATGGGACTGGAAGGCTGATCCCCTCTTGTTCAAGCAGCTATTGGACGAGATAAAGGAGGAAGAAGCACAGGAGGATGTCGGTGACCAGTTGCTGGTGCTCGCAGCCACCAGTGCTGCCCTGCAACCCCAAGCTCTGTACCTGCTGGGACTGTATTGTTTTCCTGAGTTGGGCATGGTGCTATAGGAGTTCCAAGAGGTGAAGGAAAGTGTAAGGGCCTTGCAGCTGGCGGTAGAGTCACGCCCTTTTCCAAGCGAGGTTATGCCTGACCGGTGGCAGTGGCAGCCCCTACAATACACTGCTTCGAGACCCAGGCCCCACCAGCCCCTGGGACCCCGGGAAGGATGGTTCTGCTTCAAATGCAGGCAGGATGGCCATACGCAGAGAGGCTGCCAAAGGGATGAGAATCCCCAACTGGTAGCCGAGAAACAAAGGCAGAGGGATCAGGAAAACTCCAACAGGGACCGGTGATGGAGCTATCTGAGCCCTCAAAATGGCATTGCTCCACCCTTTGGACAGACCCCCAAGTTCCCCCAGCAGTACTGTGCCACTTCGCCTGATTGGTCCCCGGGTGGACACCGAAATTTTGGTGGAAGGAGTATCCTGCTTCGCCCTGCTGGATAGCGGGTCCCAGATCACCATCAGCCACCAGCCCTTTTATGACCGACACTTGCAGCATTTGCCTCTCTAACCCCTGTCTGGGTTGTCCCTGTGGGGGATAGATAGCTCAGACTACCCATACAATGGGTATTGCCTGGTCTGCATATCTTTCTTATCCAAAGGGACTGAGACACATCCCACTCTGAGACCCTAGCCTTGATCTGCCCCAAGCCGAAAGGGATATCAGACACCCCTGTGCTAACTGGTACCAACGCCAATATGTTCGGGCAACTAACATGGATGTGCACCGACAGAGGTGGGATGGATGATCTGGTAAACCCTTTGGTGGAAGCCACCATAAAAAAATGGGGCTAGCAGTGATGAGCGACCCCAGGGAGGCAGAGTAAGACTGGGTCAGCATAGTCTGCCGAGAGGATGGAGGAGAGATAACCTTCCCACCTTATGCAGAATGCTGCATTGTGGGCATCACTCGGTTCGAGCAGCCTCCCAAGGGGATGGCTTTCGTCCTCGATGCCCCACCTCCTGGTAGTTTACCGGAGGGTCTATTGGTGCAGAGAGGACTACTGCCCCTTCCGGACAGCTCCCAGGCAAAGCGGGTTACTGTTAGGGTTCAAAATTAATCCAAGAGGCCTGTGGTCATCAAGAAGGGCTGGGTGTTGGTTGACATTTTCCAGTGTAACAAGGCCATGTCAGTCATCCCTGCAGACACCCCCAGGGATGAGATAGACCCATCCTAGTTTGACTTTGGGAGTTCCCCTATATCCGACAGTGATAGGTAGCACTTAAGTCAGAAGTTGGCCAAGCACCATGGATCTTCTCACTCCACAAGTGGGACATAGGTTGAGTGGCCAGGGAGGAGCACCAGAGTCATCTGAAGGATGATCACCCATTCAGCGAGAGATCATGGAGGTTAGCCCCAGGCAACATAGATGATGTCCAGCAACACCTGCTGGAGTTATTGAATGCCAGCGTTCTCACCGAGTCTCAGAGCCCTTGCACGTCCCCCATTATAGTGGCACAGAAGAAGAGTGGAGCGGTGAGGATGTGTATATTCTACTGCTCACTAAATAAGAGGACCATCCCTGATCAGTACACGGTGCCCCAGGTGGAGGATGCGCTGGATGGATCTTCAGAGCAGCTACTATAAAATCCCCATGGCAGAGGAGGATAAAGAGAAGACCATGTTTATTTACCCACTGGGGTTCTACCAGTTCAAGCATATGCTCCAGGGCATATCAGGAGCCCCAGCTACCTTCCAGCACCTGATGGAGAGGGCCAGTGGAGGATATGAATTTACACAAGGTTATCATCTACCTGGACAACCTCATTATCTTTGGGCGCACCTTTGAAGAGCACGAGACTCGATTAATGAAGGTCCTGGATCAGCTGGAGGAGTTTGGCCTCAAGGTCTTCATTGACAAGTGCCAATTTTGCCAGCCTGCTGTGAAATATATCGGCCACATTGTCTTGGAAGAAGGCGTGCAGACTGACCCACCTAAGGTGGAAGCCCTCAACACATAGCCCAGGCTCACACACTTACGAGCCTTGCAGTCCCTCCTGGGGTTTTGCGGATACTACCGTCGGTTTGTGAAGAATTACTCATTGGTGGGGCGTCCTCTCAATGACCTGATGCAAGGCTATCCTCCCCCCAATAAAAAGAAGGGGACAACCCCCACAGAGGTACTTGCACGTTTGGGGACCGAGAGACCCCTGAGTATGAGGTTGCTTTCATGGAAATCATCTGAAGACTCAGAGAGGTCCCTGTTCTTGCTTTTGCTGACCCCTCAAAACCCTATGTCTTTCATACTGATGCCAGTTTGAATGGTTTGGGAGCCGCACTGCATCAGAAGCATCCTGAGGGGTTTTGCCCTGTGTCTTTTATTAGCCGTGATCTAACTCCTCCGAAAGGAATTACCTTGTTCATAAGCTGGAATTCCTGGCCCTGAAGTGGGCTGTGACCGAAAAGTTCCAAGAACACCTGTATGGGATCTCTTTCATCATCCGAACCGACAACAATCCCATGACATATATTATCACCACAGCGAATTTGGCCACTTTCCACCTACAATTTCAGTCTCGAGTATCGGAGTGGGTGAGTCAACATGGATGCGGACGCTTTGTCCAGATGTCCACATGGTGATACCCCTGACCTGCCAGTCCAGGTCGGACCCTCCCTGGTGCAAGTGTTATGTTCCCAGGTAAGGACCACGCCTGATGAGTCGTTCACTCCACCAGAGCCATAGAATTACTGGGCCCCCCCCAAATCTATCCTTCCTGCCTATCTGAATTTCACAGGCCTGGATATCTCATGTCTGCCCCAGCACAGCAAGGCTGACCTACTGTGGGAGCAGGGGGCTGATCCAGGCATACAAGACCTATTTCGGGCTCTCAAGAAGGGGCATCCCCCCAGGCAAGTACAGAGCCATCACCCTGCTGCCTGCCGCATACTAAGAGAGTGGGAAAAGCTAGTCCTGAGGGATGGAATACTGCTGCGTGACATGCAGGACAAGAACCAACTGGGACTCTCCAAGCTTCAGCTGGTATTGCCCAGAGTGTATTGCGGTGCTGTCCTCAAGTCCCTCCACAATGACATGGGTCACCTGGGTTATGAACGAACCTTGAATTTGTTTAGAACCAGGTTCTATTGGCCCCAGATGAAAGCTGATGTGGAGAACCACTGCAAACACTGCCTGCAGTGCATCCAGAGGAAGACACTGCCCAGACGGGCCACCCCCTTGGCCAACATAAGTACCAGCGGACCCCTGAATTTGGTGTGCATGGATTTCCTGTGCCTGGAACCTGACAGGAAAAACACAGCTAATGTTCTGGTCATCATGGATCACTACACCTGGTACATGCAGGCTTTCTCCCCCAAGGATCAGGCGGCCAGCACCATGGTTAAAGTCTTGCAGCAGTATGCCCAACATTATTGCCTCCCTAAGAAAATCCACTCTGACCAGGGCCAGGACTTTGAGAGCCGATTGGTGAAGGAGTTTCTGTCATCCTATGGTATACAGAAATCCCACACCACCCCTTTCCATTCCCAGGGGGACCCCTAGCCCGAACACTTCAACCGGACCTTGTTGAACATCTTGGGCACCCTTTATCCCACTGACAAAGCAAACTGAAGTCAAAGGGTTAGTTATTTGGTGCATGTGTACAACTGCACAAAACATTATGCTACCCAGCACTCCCCCTTTTACCTCATGTTTGGTCACGAAGCCCAGCTGCCAGTGGACCTTTGTTTTGGGGTGTCCACTGATGGCACTTCACATAGGTCATACCACGAGTATACTGACCAGCTTCGGGCAGTGTACCAGCTCTTATGTGAAGTGGTGGCTTAGAGTAATCAGAATAACAAAAGGAGGTATGACACAGGAATTCACAGTCAAGAGCTGGAAGTGGGGGATAGAGTTTTGCTAGGACTCCTGGGGAACCACAAAATTCAGGATCAGTGGGCCCCAGACAGTTACCTCATGGTTGAAAAGCTGCCTAGCTTGCCCATGTATCAGATAAAGCAGGAACATGGCCACGAACTAGAAAAAATAGTGCACCAGAACCACTTATTTCCCATAGAGGAGATTGTGCCTGACCCCCGCACTGCACCCCAGGAGGGTCTTGATAGCAGTTCCAGTGATGAGAGTGAGGAGGGGGACTATGCATGCCATCCATGCAAGGCAGACTCGGACACTACCTCACCGCAGTGGGAGTGGTACTGCCGAACTTTGATTCCTTCCACGAGTACAGACCTTCCAGACCCCATGCAGTCACTGAACCCTGATGCCATGCCTTTCGTTCCAGATACCCGTCCTGCTGTCCCTATTCCGAGGGCCAATCTGGGTAGTGCTTTGGGTAGTGAAGAGGATTCAGGCCCACACACACCAGACATTGAGGTAGCTGCCACTCTAAGCCCAGTCCCAGCCCCAGTTCCGGACCAAACCCAAAGTAGTGTAGTAGTATGGGGTCAGACCCTGGAGGGGACGATAGACTCTAGCCAAGGGAACAGGACCTCCACCAGTGAAGCATTTCCCATACCCGACACCACTCTGCGTAGAAGATCAGAAAGACCACCACGACCAACTGTCAAGCTCACCTATGATAACCTAGAGGAGTCCACAAACCTTCCCATCCATGCCATCCACAAGTCTGTGTTCCCTGTCATTTATTCCCCAGTGTGTTGCTCCATGGATGGGGTGGGGAGGTGTATGGGTATACTGGCAGTTTAATGTATATAGTAAATCTGTGTTGCTGGGGCCGGTACTGATGATGGGAACCAGCATGTATGTCAATGTGATTATTGTTGGTACTAGTTAGGAATCAGGTGTCGAGTTAGAAAAGTGCATGCTAACATGTGGTTTTCCATTAGAATGGCTTGTCAAACAGAGAGTGTTTTCACCCACTGTGAGAACCGTGAGTACCCTGAGCTGAGGCTCTGGGGAGCTATCGACTAAATTCCACAGGGTCAGGGTTGAGCCCCCACCCCCTCAACCGGTATAAACTAAACATTCCCATTATTCAAGTATTACATGGGCCACAACGAAAAACCCCAGGCCTGTAACTGAGAGCGGTGAGGTACCCACTGTTGGGGACAAATTTGGGTGCACCCAAGGGAGGAAGGGGGGGGTTCTTATACAGGGTTTGTACTGAGTATCTGAAGGTACAAGGGGATTGACCTCACCTTCCTTTCAGGAGTGCCTTAAAATAAAGAGGTTATGGTTTTCCATTGATAAAATGTGTTTGTGTTTTTTTACCATTGTTATTGCAGGGTGGGGAAGATGTTAGGAAACTGTGTCCGAGGGGTCAGCCTCGACGGAGCAACTTCATTGTTCCAGGGGGGGTGGTAACCTGTTATTTGCCCACAGAAGTCCTTGCCACTACCCTGGGTGGAGGCACTGCACCAATATTGCCAACATGACCAGAGCTTGAGCTCGGGCCCGGCTCCTTGAAGGTGTATGCTGAGTACACTGAGGGCTCCGGGACAGCCCAGGTGAGTAAAGGGGCTGTTACAGACTTTCAACTTTAAAATATGCCTTACTTTTCCTTAACCCAAGCTTGTCAGTTTGACTTTCAAACTTGCAACTTTAAAACATTTAAACCTTAAAATCCAAGTAGTAAAAGCTTGAGTGCCTGAACTTTTCACCACTTGACTACTAGCTTTAGGAGTTAGTTCATATGGGCAGTTTGCAGCTCCCTAAGCTCCTCGATCACAACCTTCAAGCCAAACCACCAGTGGCTTTCCAGCATTTAAGAAATGCTGGTGGTGGAGAGGGTGAGTAAGGGGGCTTTTACTCCAGTCAGGAACACTCCTCCTGAAAATCAGTTACAGAGTTAAAGAAGGCTTTAAGCTATTCCCAAACCAACAGCAAACTCACAAAAAAAATCAGTTACAGAGTTAAATAAAAATGTAAGCTAATCCCAAACCAACGGCAAACTCATAAAAAATCTAGACCATTGGATGGATGGGGCTAAAGCTAGGACTGTAGGGCATATTAAAGATTTGATTATAATAGAACAATTTCTTGAAATTGTGCCTGATGACCTGCATATATGGCTGCTGGACCAGGAATGTAACTCTGCAAAGGAGGAAACAGAAAGTGTTGATCTGTATGTGGCCAGCAGACCACATTCGCAGCACAAGAACAATGGGGTGGGGCAGCACATGGTTTTAAGGGGACTCAGGGAGGGCAGACTAAAGGGAACCATACTGCACCCAAGTCCAAAACAGAACCCATCGGTTCTAAGGGGAACAAGAAGCCGGGGGCAAAGGAATGCTGGATTTTCCAGAAAGTGGGGTATCTATCCTATGACTGCCCTAAAAATAGGAGTAAAGGGCAAAGGCCTGAGGGAAGGGGGTTACCAAGAAAGTACTCAGCAGGTGGTAGGCTGCACATACACTGTAGTGCCACCAAAATCCTCCAAGCATATGCACCCTGTTCTAGTCAATGGGACAGTAACACAGGGATCGAAGGACACCGGCCTCTCCATCTCCATGGTGAGGCAGGACTTGATCCAGGCAGAGAAGATCCTGCCAGGGCAGTTTTCCAAGATTCGGGGAGTCACGGGTCCAGCAGTCCAAGTGCCAATGGCTTAGGTATTCCTGAGGTGGGAAGGTGGCCATGGCGTACGGGAGGTGGGAGTTGTACCTCATCTCCCTGTGGACATCATTATGAGGAATGATTCTGGTCACAGGGCAGACCTAGAATGTGCTACTACCCATAGCCAGGCAAAAGGGCAAGCTTCTGAGGGCAAGGGGTGGGGGGCAACACAGCCAGTGCAGACCACTCCCTCAGTAGCTGAGGAAGCAGCTAGCGTAGGTGAGGGGTTAGCTAGTAGTAGCAGCCCCGAGCCTCAGCTACAAACAGAGGAGGCATCAGTCTGGGACAGATTTCCTTCTGAAGAAGATTTGGGGATGGTCAGATGGGAGGAGCTGGGCAGGGTGCAGTGAGCTGATCATATACTCCAAAAACTGAGAGAGTTAACAGATAGTGCTGAGGACTCTCAGGGGAGCAAAAAGTCAGTTTATTGGGAGAATGGGCTGTTGTACAAGGACTGTGTACCACAGAGGGGGCTAGAGAAAGAGGTACTCTGGCAGCTAGTTGCCCCCAGGACTACTGAAAGCAGTTTTTGGCCCTGATCCATGACATCCCCTTTTCAGGCTACCTGGGCATTAACTGCACAAAAAGGTGGCTCAGCAACAATATTTTTTGTCTGAGTATGTACAAAGAAGTGGCAACTTACTGTAGGACGTGTCCACAGTGCCAGAAGGTGAGAAAGTAGTGGACAAGGATAAGGCAGCATTGGTGCTCCTGCCTATTATTGATGAACCCTTTAAGACGGCAGCCATGGAAATGGTGGGGTCCCTGAGTACCCCATGTCACAAGGGCAAAACATCTTACTTTTTTATTTATTTCTCAGAAATACCTTTGAGCCAGAGGCTCATTTACAGAGGTTCCACATCAGTAAACATAACGATGGTACAGAGAACAAACACATATACAGAGTTTCCATTACAAAAAAACATACATACTAATTGTTATGGATTACACAACCAAGTACACCGAGGCAGTGGCCATGTCCTCCGTTGAGGCAGAAAAGGTGGCTGATAAACTCCTGGGAATCTTCAGCTGAGTGGGATTTCCCCAGGAGATTTTGTCAGACCAGGGGAAAAATTTCATGTCGTTACTAATGGCCAGTTTGTCGGAGCAGTGCAGGGGTGAAATATCTCTGTGCTTCGCCCTACCACCCAGAGACAAATGGCCAGGTTGAGTGGTTCAATGGGATCCTCAAAGCTATGCTCAGGGCATTTGCTGACCAGCATAAGAGGGACTGGGATAAATATTTGCCCCACCTCCTGTTTGCATACAGGGAAGTCCCACAGGAGTCCCACAAGGTTCTCATCCTATGAGCTCCTATTTAGTCACAGGGTGAAAGGACCCCTAGATTTAGTCAGGGATGAAAGGGAAGGTGGTGACTTGCCTCCAAAGGGGAGTCTGTTGTGGAGTACATCCTGAATTTCAGGGCCTGTCTTAAGGAGCTCATGGGGCTCGTCCAGAAGCACCTAGCCATTGCACAACAGTAACAGAAAACCTGGTACAGCCATGGGGTCAGAGTCCAGGAGTATGAAGTGAGACAGTGAGTGATGGTACTTGTCCCAGTCTGACATAATAAACTGTAGGCAGCATGGGGAGCCCATTCTCTATACTCAGGAAGGTGAGTGATGTTAACTATGCAGTAGGGCTGCCTGACAGAAGGTGCAGGCAGAGGGTATATCATGTGAACATGATGAAGCCCTACTATGATAGGAAGGAAATGGTCCTTGCTGTGTGCAGTGAGCTAGAAGAGGGAAATGAGGTGACCCTCTTGTGGACTTCCTTAAGGAAGTATGGAAGGGATCCTCAGTGGATAACCTCACCCTTTCAGGGCAGCTGACACCAACCCAGGCAGAAGAGATGAGGGAGTGCTGTGATAATTTGGGAACATGTTCACGGGGAAACCAGGGTACACCACGATGGCTGAACACTACGTGAACACTTGGACCCAAGTTCCATTGAGGCAGTTCCCCTACAGGGTACCAGAGAGGGTTAAGCAGACCATGCTAGAGGAATTCATGGAGTAGCTGGCCCTTGGAATGATCCAGGAGTCCAGTAGCCCCTGGGTCTTGTCCATGGTCTTAATCCCCAAAAGGGATAGTACCACACGGTTCTGTGTCAACCATCGAAGGCTCAACAGCTATATGGAGTCTGATGCCTGCCCCATGCCCAGAACCGACATGACCTTGGAATGGCTGGGGGGAACCCAATCCCTGACCATGACAGATCTGACAAAGGGCTACTGGCAAGTACCCCTAACCTCTGCAACCAGGGAGAGGTCTGCTTTTTTCAACTCATTTAGTCTATTTGAAGTCTGAGTAATGCCATTTGGGATGAAGAAAGCACTCGCAACCTTCCAGCGGCTTGTGGATCGCATTCTGGCTGGGGCAGGTGAATATGTTCTGGCGTACATGGATGACATTACCATTTACAGCCAGACATGTGAGGATCACAACAGGCACGTGAGGGAGGTGTTCTGCAGACTGAAGACTGCAGGGCTGACAGTTAAGGTAGAAAAATGCCAAGTAGGCATGGCTGAAGTGTCCTACCTTGGGTCCATCCAGAGTCTGCAAAGATTGATGCCATCTAGGAATGGCCCACCCCTCCGCAAAGAAAAGGTAAGGGCATTTCTTGGGACAGCCAGGTAAAATAAAGGTTTGTCTCTCACTATCATGATGTGGCCAAGTCTCTGAAAGACCTGACCAAAAAGAAAATGATCTTGACACAGAACTGTGAATCTGTCTTCCAATAGCTGAAGGAGGCATCATGTGGGTCACCCATGCTCACTAGCTCCAATTATGACCTAATGCTTGTAGTGCACATGGATGCCTTGGACTATGGGCCGGGTGCTGTCCTAAGTCAGGTTACACTGCAGGGGGAGGAGCACCCCATAGTGTATCTGAGCTAGAAGCTTCTTCCCAGGGAGGTGGCATATGCCACAAGTGGGAGGAAATGTCTGGGGATAGTGTGGGACCTTCAGAAGCAGCTACAGCCATATTTGTGTAGGAGGGAGTTCAATGTGGTCATGGATCATAATCCCCACATGGCTCCATAGGATTAGTGGGCAAAACACAAAATTATTGCGCTGGAGTTTGATACTACAATCTTGTACTAGGACCATTCAGCACTGAAGTGGTGCACAGAATGCAAGTGCTGATGAACTGTCGAGGCAGGGCTAAGTGCATGGCATGCTCCTTTAGGCACTTCCCAGTTCTTACATGAATGGCAGTGTCTCTTGGGAATCACCCAAAAGAGACATGCCTTCATTTCCTGGGGGGAGATGTGACGGGCATATGACCAGATTGATCTGTTCATTTCCTTGCATTAGTGCAGATATTTTCCTTTTATAAGTTGTTATTTGAAAGTGGGTGAAAACATGGCTTCCAAGTCACATGTCCAGACAAGTCTTATGGAAAATATTGAGAACTGCTCTGTGTAACTTTCCCACAAGCTAATCTAAGCCGCACATCTTTGCGATGTGAAGGTGCAACTTTGAACACTTCAGACATCCTGGAAAAAAGTAGTAAAGTTGGAGAAGGCATGTTCTAGGTGTGAGGCAACCAACTTTGCCCAGGTGATGTCATCCATACACGCACACACAAACAGGTTGGGAGGGGGGACTGACACACAAAGGGGTGAAACCACTCCCACAGTCAAAGGGAATAAATTAAGGAGCTGAGGTTCAGCTCACTGTCTTGGACTTGTAACATCTAAAGACTAGAGCCCTGCAATAGGACGCTAGCTGAATGATAAGCAGAGACTAGTCTGGGGAAAGTGTTTATGTAGCTAGCGTGTGGTTAAGAATTTGGTGAGCTCAGTTTTTTTCTGTTAACTGTCTAGCATCTTTTATTTTCCATTCTGAGTAAACTTGTAAACCTTTTCTCTGACTGCAAATATATCCTGTTTGTAAATATTTGTAGTCCTCTGATAAAGAATCTATTTTTGATAAGTCCAGTGACTGCTAAAGGCAATTTGACTATTTCTGCTGGACTTTATTTGCAGTCCATCTCTGAAGGGCACTCTGCCCACAGCTATTGTACTGACCTTCCTGACCTTGCACAGGAGGTAAATATGGTTTCCTAGCTCCAGGTAAAAATCAGGTGGTGGAAAAGAATTAGAAGTTCCCGACAGAGGACTGCCCTGTAAGCAGAGGGTCCCAAGGGGCAGCTTTTGTCACAACTGGTAATGGGTGAGGGATCACCTCCGTCACAAGGGTGATGGCCCAGGGCAAAACATAGGAGAGGAGTATCAGGATGTCATCTGCATAAAGAGGAGCTCGATATTCTGAGTTTCCCATTGGAAATTCTCTGAAGTTGTGGGTGGAATCTGATAGCCAACGGTAATGGCTAAATTGCCATTACGAAAAGAAGGGGAAAAGTGGACAGCCCTGATGGGTACCTTTTTGTAGGGGAAAGGGAAGGCAGGAGACTGTTAGTAAGGACTCAAGCAGAGGTGTCTTGGTACAAATTCCTCATCACAGATAGAAAGGATGACCCCAAACCCATAGTGTGCATCACGTCGAACATGTACCCCCACTCCACAGAATCAAATGAAACATAGAAATTGTTGGCAGATAAGGACCGCTAGGCCTATCCAGTCTGCCCATAAGCCCTACACATGTTTGTGGCCTCTGACCCTATCCGGTCATTTTCTTATCACCACTCCTTCACACCTCTAAGGTTCCCTTATGCCTGTCCCAGGCAGGTTTAAATCCTTCCACTGTGCTCACTCCCACCACCTTCTGCGGCAGACTATTCCATGTATCTACCACCTTCTCTATGAAGAAGAACTTCCTCACATTTCCCTTTAATCTGCCACCTTCCAATTTCATATCGTGTCCCCTCGTTCTTGTATTCCTCTGATACTGGAAGATGTCTCCCCCATACCTTGTTAATGTCCTTAAGGTACTTAATGTTTCTATCATGTCCTCCCGCTCCCTCCTTTCCTCCAGTGAGTACATATTGAGGTCCTTTAATCTCTCCTTATATATTTTCTGGTGCAAGCCCTGTACCATCTTAGTTGCCCTTCTCTGCACCGCCTCCACCCTGTCAATGTCCTTGTGAAGGTGCAGCCTCCAGAACTGCATGCAGTAGGTGACACCTCACTGATGTTTTATACAATGGCATCACTACCTCCCGCCTTTTGCTAGTGATGCCCCTGTCTATGCACCCCAGCATGCCATTGGCCCTCTCTGAAGCCTTTGTACTCTGCTTGGACACCTTTAGGTCATCCGAAATGATAACCTCAGGTCCTTTTCTTCCCTGAAGATTGTCACCGACCCCCCCCCCATCCTGTAGCTGTCCCCAGGGTTTCTTCGTCCCAGGTGCATTATTTTGCACTTCTTTGAACTGAACCTCAGCTGCCACAGCACAGACCATTTTTCAAGCTTCCCCAGGTCCCTCTTCATTTTCTCCATCCCGTCTGGAGTATCCACCCTGTTGCAGATCTTGGTGTCATATGAAAATTATTTTTCAAAATCTATTGTAAGGGCAGCCACTGGAGTAGCAGCCTGGTCAGGTGATGTAGGCTGATGATAGCTTGCAAGTGGTCTGCAATTCTACACTTTACTAATACTTCCTGGAAGGAATGTATGACGAGGGGTAGGACTGCCTCCAACCGAGTATTGTAGCTAGGACCATGACTAAGATTTTGGTGTCTGTGTTCACACAGGATATAAGCCTGCTTTGCTTGACTGGGTAGTGTCTTAGTCCTTTTTTTGTAGAATAGATATAACTGACTCTCTCATGCTAGGAGAAGAAGCTGTTGAGACAGGGCCTCTTGAAAGGTACAAAGTAGAAAGGGGAGAGGTCCTCCACCAGATGTTGGTGGAATTCTATAGGAAGCCTATCAGCCCAGGTGATATATTTTTGTTCATGCACAAGATGGCCTGTTTGATCTCCTTTATGGAGAGGAGTCTGCCAGCTCTTCAGCTTACATAGGTGACAATCATGGCCCTTCCAGGGATCTGAGGAATTCCCCAATCCACTCTCTAGTGGGGGGAAACAGAGAGGAGTATAGTTTAGCATGGAAGTCCTACATGACTATATTAAGTGCCTTACGTTTGGTTTGCAGGTGACATCTACAATCTCTGAGACCCAGGATACATATCACTACTTGCGTTTTCTGCAGGTGGTAGGAGAGGCAGATGGTAGGAGAGGATTCTTCTTGAATGCTCCTCCCCCCCCCCCGCCAGAACCAATGGTCTGTGCGGAAGAGAGCCAGCTCAGCCTTCCCAGAGTATAAGAAATGAAGTTGTGTGCATACAGTAGTCATATGATTTCAGAAGGGTCTGACCAGGGGGTTGCTTTGATGGCCTCTTCAGCAGATTTAAATTTAGCTCCTGTGTCTTTGTCCTCAGCTTCCCTATTTTTCCATCTGTGGGCCGCATCACTAATAATGTGACCTCTGAGACATGCTTTCAAGGCATCCCACAGTACTGCCCGAGTAATCTCTCCATTATCATTACAGTGTACATATTCCTGGAGGTTTTTTTTTTTCACCCGCAGGATGAACCCTGGGTCCTTCAGAAGCAACAGATCCAGTATCAAGATGGACAATTTGGGAAAGGGGGGCCTCACAGAATATGGAGAGAGAGAGCGAGAGAGAGAGGTACAAGATCCACTATCACTATTTGGTGAATAGTGATATTAATCACTTGCTGAGCTATCTATGCGAAAGAAGCCAAAGATCAATCCTACTCAAGGAACAATGCACTGGTGAGAAATAGGTATAGGCTTACTGGTTGGGTGCATCAGTTTTCACATGTCAGTAAAAGCATGTTCCTGGGTAAGGTTTTTATCCTCCTATGCAGGCCAGGCGGCCATCAGCCCTGTCCCTGTCGGCTGCAGCCGTTCTAACCTCCACCAGGCAGGAACTAGTTACCCCACAACAGGGCCAGGGAGGGGTTGGCCATCCCTTCCCCCCCGGCACACATATCCACAGTGCCCCTGGCTGGAAGGCAGAGTGGGCTATGATTGCATGGGCAGGACTTCATGAAGCCCATCACCATGTTTTTGTCACTTCCCTGTTGCTGGGGCATGCACGTCAGCGCATGCTGCAGAAGTCCCGCAGTTCCCTCCCTTTCTTGCTGCTCCCTAACCATTCTGCCACCAGACCCCCCCCCCCAGTGGCAGCCATGGGGCTGAGTTGGCAGCCCTCCCTCCCTGGGAGAGGAGAGCAGTCTATCATATGCTCTATCCTCTCCTCCCCTTCCCCCTCCCGCCAGCCCCCAGCAACCCAAGATCACTCCTGATCCCGGGTTGCCATCATGGCAGGCAGTAGTGCAACCACTGCACAACCGGGCTGGCTCCTGGTTAAGATTTTAAAGGGGCTCTGCCGCTTTGTGGTGAGGTTCTACTTGACCAAAGGACCTGTCTATAAGGGCATCAAGAGTAAGACTAAAATCCCCACCACAGACTAAGGGGACCAAAGTGGGTGTAAAAGGTGTAGCGCTTGTTGTTTACCTTGGTTTATTATTAGGAGACCCTCAGAGATAGAGACCTTGTCCATAACCCATCAACATTCCTTATCTCCACTGGTCACTTTTGTCTTCCAAAGCAGATACAGAAACATAGAATTTGGTGGCAAACAAGGACTGGGTGGGCCAAGCAGTCCTTATTTGCCATCAAAGTCGATGTTTATTTGCTTTGGTAGACAAAAGTGATCAATGGAGATCCTTATCAACCAAAATGGATACTCCCCTTCTAAATGCAGGGGATGCAGAGTGGAGCTGTGAACCAGCCCATTCACACTGTAGTTTGTTTGCTTCTTTGTGTACAAGCACAGTCTCCTGAATGAATGTCATTTTGGCTTGAAGCTTTCTGAGTGAGACAGAACCTGCTTCCACCTGGCAGGAGAATTCAGACCTCAGACTTTCCATTAAGTGAATGCTGCGTGTGTCGGTCATGTAGAACAAGACCTCAGGGATTTATGTGCAAGAGCCAAGTGTCCGGTCCCCTCCTGGGAACCAATATTGATTACATCTCCAACCTTTGTGTGTCCTGTTCTCAAACTCAGTAAGTGGCACTCTGAACAGTGTTAAAAGTTTCTTTCTCCATATGATCTTTTCACAGTTTAGTCTTTAGACCTTTATGTAAATGCCAATAAGCAACATTAAAAACAAGAAGCCCAACCACGGCCAAGAACAGAAACCGTTTCCATATCACAGTAATTAGGTCAGTCTGGGTGACAGGATCCATGGTTGGGAACCACATCCCTGAGATTCACAAGCAACCATCAATATGGTTCGGTGTGTGGTTGCCCCCCTCCCCCTTGAAAATAAACTGTCAAGTAATCATAACACACAGATTCTGTGGCAGCACGGTAGATTTTTGTACAGCCATATACAAGAACTCAAAAACCTGTGTATAACATTGCGGTTAAGAACTAGGAGTGCTGCAGGATTTCTCCTGTGTGACTGGAATGTGAAAGCAGGCCAGCGCTACCTCAGGGTTTGGCCAGCACATACGGATGACAGTCTAAACCGCAACAAGTTCTGGGGGGAGCCTGACTGGGGTTGAGCAATGTCCTGTGACACAGTGACAAATGGCCTGCCTATATGAAACTTCAAAGCTCAATCATGGGAGCCAGAGGAAATTATAGTTATTCCTGTCAACCCACCTGACAGGTTGCAGGGGTAACAGTAAGGTAGCTGGTAGGATCGAGCAAAACACCCCATATCATATCAGAAGGGAGATGAAATAAAAGTAGCAACTGCTCATTCCGAGCTCTCCAGTCCCCCCCCCCCGCACTCCATTAAGCATTCATTCCCTTTTGAGATATTAGAACCTGTGTGTTACTGTTGAGAATCCCTCTGGTCCTCTTAAAACCCACACTTGTTACACATTTCTAACAATAATCAGAGTCACAGTCGAGCATAAAAAGCACACACTTTGGCAGTACAATAAGTGGCCCCTTTATGATTTGGGTTTAAGTTTTCAGTTAATTGCTGAAGGTTTCTGATTGCTTCAAGGGCAATTATGAGGAGGGTAGTTTAATGAGGGCATAACCTGTGAAGTTAAAAACTGCAGTTGTGAGCATAGTTACCAGCTGGTTCTGGATTCCGCCCTGTCCTTAAGGTCTGGAGCCAGATGGAGGGTCAGCAGTGTCTCCAACAAGTAGTGGGTCTACCACTGTGAGGTGCGCAACTGAAACTTCTCAGACTCGGTGGAGTACTCAAAGGCATAGGTAAGTTCAGACTGTGAGAATGTGGCTGAAGGAAGCTCCGACCGAGGGCTTTGATTCTGCTGCTGAAGTAAGAAATGTTTTTAACCTTGGAGGTAGCTGGTCCTGGGGTGGAGGTGAGTCCTTGAGTTAGAAACATAGAAGGTGAAGGCAGATAAGGATCATGTGGCCCACCTAGTCTACCCCTTTTTCCTACCTAATGCAATACCACAGACCCTAGTTGATCTGCAGCTTATCCTCTCTTCCCTATTGCGAGAGCACTCTTGTCTATCCCATGCATTCTTGAATTCCCCTACCATTTTAGCTTAGTGTGCTACTCCTGGTGAAACAATTGGAAAAAAAAGAAAAAAATGTTCACTCCCACCACCTCAGCAGGGAAGCTGTTCCAAGCATCCATTACCCTTTCTGTGAAAAAGTACTTCTTCACATTGCCCCTGAGCCTACCCCCCTCTAGCCTCATATCATGTCTTGTTCTTGTACAACTTCTTTTCTGAAAGATGCTACCCTCCTGTACCTTGTTTATACCTCTGAAGTACTTGAATGTCTATTATATTCTCATTCTCATTCAATCATTCTCTCTTTCTCCTCCTCCTCCCTCTCCCTCTCCCTCTCCTCTCCTCTCCCTCCCTCTCCTCTCCCTCTCCCTCCCACCTCTCCCTCTTTCCTCTCCTCTCCTCCAGGAATACATATTGAGGTCCTCTAATCTCTCCTTATATGACTTCTGGTGCAGTCCTTGCACCATTTTTGTTGCCCTTCTCCGGACTGCCTCTATTTTGTCTTTGTCCTTCCACAGATGCGGCCTCCAGAATTGGACACAGTACTCCATATGAGGTCTCACTAGTGATCTGTTCAGTGGCATAACTGCCTACTTTTTCTACTGGTGATACCACTCCCTATGTACCCTAGCATCCCACTGACTCTCCCCACCCCACAGCCTTCTCACATTGTTTGGTTACCTAGGTCATCAGATATGATTACCTCCAGGTCCCTTTCTTGACTGGTGGCTGTCAGTCCCTCTTCCTCCATCTTGTACTCCTCCCTTGGATTTCTGTGCCCCAAATGTATGATTTTGCACTTCTTTGCACTGAATCTTAGCTGCCACACTCTTGACCACTCCTCAAGCATGTTTAGGTCCTTTCTCATTTTTTTCCATCCCCCTCAAGTGTCAACTCTGCTGCAGACCTTAGCGCCATCTGCAAAAAGGCATATCTTCCCCTCCAGCCACTCTGCAATGTCGTTTATGAAGACACTAAAGAGGACTGGCCCCATCACAGATCCCTGTGGCACCTCACTGGTCACCCCTCTCTGCTCGGATTGAACATTTACCACCATCCGCTGTGTCCTGTCACTCAACCAGTTTCTGACCCAGTTTGCCACCTTGGAGCCCACTCTCAGGATGCCTAACTTATTTACCAGCCTATGTGGGACAGTGTCAAAGGCCTTGCTGAAATCTTGGTAGGCCACATTCACCGCCCCTCCCGACCCTGATGTATCAGATTTGTTTGATAAGACCTTCCTGCTGTGAATCCATGCTGCCTCAGATCCTGTGCTTCATTGGATTCAAGAAATAGCACAATCCTTTCCTTTAGCAGTGACTCCATTAATTTCCCACCACCAAGGTCAGGTTGACTGGCTTGTAGTTGCCAGCCTCCTTCCTGTTCCCACGTTTGTGGAGAGGGACTACATTTGCCCTCCTCCAGTCAGCTGGAACCACCCCTGTCTCTATAGATTTGTTGAATAGGGCTGTTAGTGGTGCTGCCAGCGCCTCTTTAAGTACTTTTAATATTCCGTGATGTATCCCATCCAGCCCCATAGCCTTGTCCCCTTTCAGATTCGCATGTTCCTTTAGGACTCTTTCCTCCGTAAATGGGCTGGTGTCCACTTCTCTCCCATTGGTGCTCCTATTGCCCAATAGTAGTCCTTCTGCAGAGGAGCAAATTGGCTGCCAGTCACTTCTCCTGCTGAGCTTTCAGTGGAGGCTTCTCTGTCCTTGCTATCCCTTTTGCACCATGGCCTGAAGATTGCAGATTAGCAGGTGTGGGTGGACATATTGTTCTTTCTGATTATGTCACGGCCCCAGAAACAAAAGGTCAGTTGCCATGTCTCATTGTCTGGGTCTGTCTGGTATGCTGGAAGACATCCTCACAATGCTATGTGACTGAGACCCTGGGGATGGGTTGGTGTCCCTGATGTAGGCCTCATCATGACTGTACAGCTCTGGCAGATCCACTCCAGGACAGGAGCAGAGGATAAATTCCTTGGCTGATTCTGGAGAATGAACGAAGTGGAATACCCTGTTACTCAAATTCAGAGGATGGTCGGATATCTGAAACTGTACAGGGTATTCAGATTCTGTACACCTCATGCTGTGAAGGTTGAATTTTCTATCAGAGCAGATGAGAAATAGAAATTAGAAATGTAAGATCGAGTCTGCCAGGCTGTTTTGGTGAGCTGAAGCCCCTAATCAATGTAAGCTCAAGCCCCCACCACAATCATTTTCCTGAAAAATTTAAAGACTCACAGCTTCACGGCTTGCTGAGGAAAAAAAGAAGTCGTGGTTTAGAGTCAGCACTTTATTACTCTACCACATGGAGTACACTTTCCTTTTTCTTTGCCTGCCCGGGTCCTCCGGATCCCACTGCAATCATTGGTGGTGCTAATGGTGGAGCTCCCACCCAGTACTTTGGTTGCACTTGAACAGTGGCTGGGTGGAACTTTAGTGGTCCGGGTGCTGGTTTCCGTCCAGACTCACTTTGCTGCTGCACCTCATGGTCCATCTGCCCAAACTTGTCCCCTCTTGGTGAATGCCGCATGGACTGCGATTAGCTGGGCACCCAGGTCTACGACAGCAGTGGCACTAATTTACTGTGGAAGGGAGGTGGGGGAAGAGAGTGGAGCAGGGGAACTCCACCACCAATGATCACCAAAATGGACAACATCGCTTCATTTGGAGGGAGGGGGGGGTTACAGGAGAAGGACCACAGTCGGGGGTCATCTCAGGGGACTGCAGTAAGAAAGGGGTTCGAGGAGCCCACAAAACAGATAAACATGAAAAAGGAAAAATGGCAAAACTGAAGGCAGAAAATAAAGAGGCCCCCCCCCCCAAAAGGGCACCGCACCCTGCAACCAGCACAGAAGGCCAGGCAAAGGGATGGAAAGTAACCTGGAGCCCCTACAAAGGGGAAGAGAAAGAAATTTAACAAAACAAAGAACAGAAAAAAAAAAAATAACCACTCCTGCAAAGCTGGGCAGGGCAACAGCCTGCTGACCAGCAAGTGGCACTACAGGCAGTAAACAAAGGGGGAGGACAGTGGACTACAGTGGCAGCCTCATGAGTGGCAACAGCCAATGTCAATGCCAGAAAAAAAAACAGCCAGTATACTGGAGAGGGGAGACAGCGGAATTGCAATGGCAGCCCCAAAAAACACAAACCATGCCACACTTATTCTGCAAAATAACAGGAAGCAAACTAATGACTTACCAAGCCATATTTTTATTCGAACAAAAGAGAACCTGGGTGAGCATTACCCTTGCTGCTTTGCATCTGAAATGTGATTCTTGTGCTACATGCACTACCAGGCACCCAGAGTCAGGACACCCCAGAAACCACAATACAAAAACTGCAAACCAAGGGAGCAGACAACTAAAGGGAGCTCACTCTATGGAACTGGCTGCTGCTGGCCATCAGGAGGACTGCTGGTCCTTCTCCGGAGCTAAGGTGCGACTGTTGCTACTGCTGGAGATCTCCGAGGACCACTGGCTATAGAGAAGCAGCCACCCAGGAGCTGCAAGTCCGAGCTTCAGGTAAGCCTCCAGCCATCCATACTCCTGTGCTCTCTACTCTGTCAGTCACCCAGTCCAGAACTGCCACTGGTTAGCAGGGAAGACTCTTTCTAGCCTACAGGTGGACCTGGCTTTTGGACAGATGACTGGGTATCTGGGGGCTAAGATAAGCCTATTTGACTGATTTATGGCCCCTTTAGGCACTGGCCAGAGACCTGGCCATCCTGGCCAAGACAAAGGATCCAGCGCCAAAAGGCTCCAGGAGGGAGGGGGAGGATTGAGACAGGAAATGGTCAGCCAGCCAGTTTGGTCAATAAGCCAGCTGGCTGTGCATGGGTTGGGTGGGAAGTTAACCCTTTCCCTCCCTGAGTCCTCTTTGGTCTGCTTGCCTGGCAAACTTTGGGGCACTACACTCATCCACTCACAAGTCTGATGGAGAAAAAAGAAAGTAAGTCTCGTGAGCAAACTGAGTGCACTAGTGGCTGGATGCTGTGTACTGTGCTGTCGACAAAGAGAACATTGGGACAGGAGTCAGGATGTCACCATGGGAGAGCTCAGAGCATGGAGCAGGGATTTGGCATCATCGCTCCCAGGTTAGTTGAATCCCAATCTGACAGGGAGTGCTGGGGGGGGGGTTTACAACAAATGCACTCTGCCTCCGCTAGTCTCTTGGACTCTGTTCAGTGGGTTCAGAAACATGAGAGGTCTGGCATGCCTTTCCTTGCCGGAGGGAACACCTGGACAGGACTGGGAGCGGTTGACATAAATTGAGATTGGGATTGGTGACCACCTTTTAGTAACTGCCATGCCAACACAGTCAGCATTGCTTGCACAGTAGGTATATTTTTCAGACAGGCACAGATGTGGTACACATCTAAAAGGCTGTGCAGCACGAGTCTTTACACAGTTGTTTGGCAGTTTAGAGAAGGAGGACCTGTGCCTGTGGCTTGTGTGAAAAGAAATTTTGATTTATATATCACCTTTCATACAGACTGTATTCCTGAGTGCTTTACAATCCAAAGAGGAAGGGAGAGAATTTTGCAGCCTTTTTATATAGCAACCTACACTGACACAATCAAACAAGTCATCCCCAAACTCCTTAGAATCCAGGAAGAGGGGAAGGGGAGGGATAGTTTGCAGCACACAGGGAGATGCAAAGACTACAGAAATTGACGAGAGAGAGAGAGAGAGAGAGAGAGAGAGAGAGATATTAAGGGCAGGAATGTTAAGTGACTTGTTCAGAATTATGCAGTGTGGAAGTGGTGGCTGTTTGCCCTGGGGTCCTGTAACCTTCCCAGCAGATCTGCTGGGATAATGGTGTCTGGCTGGTCTCTTATTTGCTGTGGAGGACTGTAACCTTCCCAGCAGATCTGCTGGCATAATGGTGTCTCTCTTTCTGTTGTTCTCACTGGTCCAGTAACCAAATTTTTGCATGTGTACCGTTTAATAGATGTCATGATAACCAGGCTTCTCAAGCATATATTTTACCATTAAAATGCAGGAAAAGCCACCATTTGAAGGTAAAAATCTGAAAATGTTCCAGGGGAGTATGCCCCTGGACCCACCTAGCTTTGTTAGGATTTTGACTGTGTGGCATTAGCCCCCCCCCCAACTTTATATCTCTGATGACGCCCCTGGGTGGGCTTGCCAGTTCAAGGGGCCATGTTCTCTGGTCAACTGCATTATTCATGTAACCCCCTTACAAATGGGGGTTCCAAAAAGTCTTCCTTGAGCTTGCCTAAATGCTCACTGCCAGGCTGGTGTCCTGTGTTTTTGCAGTTTAAATGTGATTACCAGATCCTGTATAGCCTCTGTGTACTGTCTGTTTAAGAGCTGCCTGATTGCAGCCTAAGTAATCTGAGAGGGAACTCTGTTGAAAGATATAACTATTTGCTGAAAATCATTTAGAGTGATAATGATGATGTAGTTTGTCTAACCTGCTTTCTTTGTAGCAAGGACTGTTTTGTTTGTCTCTACTATCTTGGTCCTGGACTGCAAATTGGACCAATCAGTTCTGGTGGGACCTGGGGTGTAGCTGGACTACAGGAGCTGTCTGGATTCAAAATCTGTAGGAACTTTAGTTTGGTGTTTTTTGCGCCTTTTTTGTAACTGAAGAGGGAGTTCTTGCTTTGACTGACAGCCAAATCAGTCAACCAAACCTTTTAGATCTTGGGGAAGTCCTGGGCTGCTTGCAGTTTTCAGTTAGTTCTGAGCTGGGAAGTGAAATGAGAAGAGCTCAGGTGTATTTTGGGCAGCAATCCTGAGTGGATTTGCATGGGAAAACTGTGAAAGGGCTGAGTTTTTGGCTTGCATGTCTGCTAGCTGCTCCTGAGAGGGAGAGAAGAGAATTATTTTGGACTAAATCCAAGTTTGTGTGACTAAAGTAAGCTACTGAAGTGGGCCAGGCTCAACCTGAAGAAGACTGAAGAGTTTGCTGAATGCGATTGGCCTGTCCGGAGTTCCAGCTACCCCTAAGCTCCCGGTGCGCAGAGACTTTGTGATTGTGACCTGGGAGCGCTTTGCCTGGTGCAGTAGAATTCCCGTACATGTAAATGTGCTATGAGCTTCTAGTGGGTTGTGAGTTAGTTCCCCACTGTGTGAACTGTGTTCTGCTTGCTGGAAGCTGTATCTAGCCCAAAACGGACGGCATTCGAATTTGTCTTCATGTGGTCTGGGCCTTGCCAGACTACCCACTGCACAGAGATGCCATCGACGAGAGACCTGCCTGGGGATCAGCCCCCTGCTCCACGCCTGAACAGGAACGATGCCTCTGCAACTCATGTGGGCCCTGCTTCTCCTGGCATTCCAGATCAACCATCTGCAGTCTCGATTTTTGTCCAGTCTTGGGTATCATGAGTAAATACCAGGGTAGCTCCCTGCAACAACACCTTAATCTGAGTGTATCATCTGATTGTCTTGTTGTTTTGTTTTCTTTACGAACTGAGCCCTCTGGCTCCGGATTACAAATATTGTGTACTGTGCATGTTGTGTTTTCCATCACAGGGCCCCAACCAGCTGCAACCCTGGGCAACAGTCCTGGCTAGCCCATTTCTTCTCCACCTGGGTACCCAGAGGTGTGACTGTGTGGGGGAACTCAAAGTGCATGCATAACTGCTTGATTGATATAACCTTTAAGCTAATTAACCTGATTTTGCCCCTTCCTTGTTCAAGTCCCCTGAATAAATCAGATCTAACTTTTCTCGTGTAATCTGACTGTGGTTCCAGTTTGTGCTCAAAGTACTGTACTGTTGCTATTTGCTGTGCTTAACCTTGTTTTACAGGGGGTCTCCAGGGTCGAGCCAGAGGAACCAGCCCTGGTGGTAAGTGCAAACAGTGTCGGTACTTGTGTGGTGTACCAGGGGTATTGTGGAAGTGATTATTGTACAGCGTTCAGGCCACTAGAGGGGAAAGAAGGGGGGTTACAGTGTCCCGGAGGGCTGTGCCCAGGTTAGCTTGACCGCTACCAACCCTGACCTCCGGGTGGAGGCACCCATTTCAGAACTCAGGCCTCTTAACTTGCTACTAGCCAAGCAGGGAGGGGTAGTAGCCCTTGGGATAGTGCCACCTAGGGGTTACATTCACTCTTAGTTTGGGAATCTGAGAAATTTCACCAAGATAGGTCAGGGCCTTTGACTGGGCTGGGTGGGTTGGGCAATGAATGACAGGGCCATTTGAGCTGTTTAGGAATTATTTGGAGTACATTTTGAAGGAAGGCACTGGTGTCTTTACCTTCCACCCCTTCCGGAAAGCCCACCAGTCTGGGGTTTTGTACTGACCACAGTTCTTAAGGATCTCTGCAATCTCAGAGCTGGTGGATTCTGTGGTCTTGTTCCCAGAGATGGGCGGCGATCCTGTCAGTGCAGGCCTCCTGCTTTGCCGCCTGTTTCTCTGTATGGTGGAGCCTCTACAACAGATTAACCATATCCTCCACCATCTGCTATGCTGAAGATTTAATGTCACCAATTTCCATGAGCGCCTGGGAGAACATTGTTCTAATCTCTTGTAGGCTGGCTGGGACTACTGAGGAAACTGATCCAGAGAGCACCATTTCTAATGCAGCCACAGTGGTGATGAGGGTGAAGCCAAAAAAACATTACTATCAGCGCTGCAAGGGTTCTGACGAACAATATGATGGCAGGAGTGCATAGCAAGAGATATCAACAGTCAGGTAAACAAATTCCCATCATTGGATTGCAGGCATTTGATGGGGATTATTTAGGATTCTGTAAGGTGTAGGGAGAGCTAACAAGATTAGGATGCCATCTTTTCAGTGCCCAAGCCATGCCCCACCCCCAAGAGGAGTACTGCTGACATACATTAACAGGCAATGGGGGGGGGGGTGGACACAAGTCCATTTATGGAAGAGTGTCCACCAGGGGTTGGAAGTGCTAAAGGAAAACAAGGTGATGGGGCCAGATGGGATCCACCCAAGGGTACTAAAGGAGCTGAGCACGGCACTGGTTGTCCCTCTGGCGACACTATTTAGCACCTCTTTGGAGACAGGGTGGTTCCAGAGGACTGGAGGAGAGCCAATGTGGTTCCTCTATACAAAAGCGACAGCAGGCAGGAGGCTGCCAATTACAGACCAGTCAGTCTCACATCAGTGGTAGGGAAATTATTGGAGTCCCTGCTGAACAAAAACAGTAAGAACTGTAAAATCAGCTGAACTACAGGCTCTCTTGGCTGTGGGGAGGGTGGACATTGTGGCCATCATGGAGACATGGGCCATCCAGAACCAGGACTGGGATGTGATGATCCCAAGGTACAGGATATTCAGAAAGGACAGGACTAGGGGAAAGGGGGGGCATGGCAATCTGTGCGAGGGAGTGGATAAGGTGTATGAGAGAGAGAAGGTGGTGGAAGGCAGGACAGAGGCCCTGTGGATGCAGTTTCAAGGCTCTAAAAGAAAGGCACTGAGGGTGGGGGTAGCGTACAGGCCACCAGCTCAGGGGGATGACCTGGATAGGGAGTTGGCCGAGCAGATTAGAAGAGTCTGTAGCAAGGGGGACACCACAGTGGTGGAGGACTTCAACCTCCCTAGGGTGAACTGGAACACCCCAACCACCACATGTGCAAAGGAGCAGAGATTACTAGATGCAGTACAGGATTGCTTCCTGGTGCAATTGGTCCGTGAGCTGACTATGGAGGCTAGGACTCTGGACCTGGTACTAACAAACGGGGAGGCTGGAAAGGATCTTGGAGTGGAGGACCCTCTGGCTGGGAGTGACTATCATACGGTGTGGTTCACACTCAATATGGGAAGGGTAACAGGAGGAACAGGTACCAGGGTGATTGATTTTAAGGTAGCAGACTTTAAAAGCATGGGGGAAATTTTGGTTGAGCATCTGGTGGGAATTCAGACATGCATGAGTGCCAGTCAAAAATAGAATATCATTAAGAAAGGGCTGGCAGAGGCTACTGAGACCTGTACCAGGACATGGAGCAAGAAGGGGAGAGCAAAGAAGCTGAGCTGGCTGACTCTGGAGGTAATGGAAGGGGTGAGGGCCAAGAGAAAAGCATTTCGGAGGCTTAGAAAATCAGGAGGGCAAGGGGACAAAGACGAGTACATGAAGAAGTCCAGGAGGTTACCATGCTAGTCAGAGCAGCCAAGGCTTCCAGAGAGCTGAGAATGGCACAGGAAATCAAGGACGGGGAAAAGGACTTCTTCAGATACATTGGCAGAGAAGAAAAACAAAGACCAGATTGTGAGGATTAAGAAAGATGGGGTGGGTGGAGAGGGGAAGACCAGGCAGAGGCACTGAATGAGTACTTCTGCTCTGTGTTCAAGAAGGAAGGGGGCAGATACCCCATGGGAAGGGTAGAGTGGGCGGGGGTGTGGGCGACTGATGTCAGAATTACAGAGGACAGGTGCTGGAGGTACTATGGGCACTGAGGGTGGACAAGGCGCTGGGGCTGGATGGCATTCACCCTAGGGTACTGAGGGAGCTAGCGGACATCCTGGAGGGACCACTGGCAGACCTGTTCAGTACATCACTGGACACAGGATGCATGCCACAGGACTGGAGGATGGCCCATATGGTGCCCATTCAAAAAATGGCCCGAAGGATGATCCAGGCAACTACAGACCAGTGAGTCTCACTTCAATCGTGGGGAAACTCATGGCGTCAATCCTAAATGAGAGACTGGTGATCTTTCTGGAAGACAATGGGCTCCAGGATGGCCATCAGCATGGTTTTGTAATGGGTAGATCCTGCCAGACAAACCTAGTTGAGTACTACAACTGGGTCACCAGGGAACTGGACAGGAGCCATGCAGTGGACATCCTATACTTGGACTTCAGCAAGGCCTTTGACTCGGTGCTGCATGGGAGGTTGGGGGGAAAACTGGAAAACATTGGGGTGGGGACAAAAATGGTCAACTGGATCACCAACTGGCTGATGGGTAGGCAACAGAGGGTGGTGGTGGTGGGGACTCTCATCACCAGGGGACGTTACGAGTGGGGTGCCCCAGGGTTGAGTACTGGGACCAGTGCTGTTTGGGATATTCATAGTCAATATCTCAAATGGGATCTGGAGCAGGATCAGTCTGTTCGCAGACGATACTAAGATCAGTGCAGTGGTAGATGACATAGAGGTGTGGAGGGGGCTGCAGGAGGACCTAACCAAACTACAGAAATGGTCGGAGACATGACAGTTGGGGTTCAACGCCAAAAAGTGCAAGGTACTGCACTTTGGAGCAAGGAACCAGGGGAGGAAATATCAGTTGGGAGGGGTACAGTTGGAAAGCACAGTGGAGGAAAAGGATCTAAGGGTACTTATAATGGGGAGTATGAACCACTCAGCTCAGTGCAGGAAGGCGGCTGCAAAGGCAAACAAAATGCTGGGGTGCATCAGCTAGGGGAATCTCCTCCAGGCATAGGGAAGTGATTCTACCCCTGTATAGGTCACTCGTCAGGCCACACCTGGAATACTACATGCAGTACTGGCATCCATTCCTGAAGAGGGACATTAGATTGCTGGAGGGGGTGCAGCGTAGGGCAACAAAGATGATCCAGGAACTTAAGGGAAAATTCTACGAGGAGAGGCTGGGAGAGCTGTAAATGTATTCCCTGGAAGAGAGGAGGGATAGGGAGCATATGATCGAAACCTTTAAGTACCTAAAGGGTATTAACAGGATTACTACAGAAGGGATTCTTCAGATCGGAAGGTGGAGGGACACAAGAGGGCATTGGCTGAGATTGGGGGGGGGAGGGAGATTCAGGAGGGAAATCAGGAGACACTTTTTCACAGAAAAGGTGTTAGATAAGTAGAACACTCTGCCCAAGGAGGTGGTATCGTGTAGAACAGTGGGAGGATTTAAGAGAGGGTGGGACAGAGTGTGGGAGTGCTTATGAGGAGGGAAGGGGAGAGTGGGGCAGCTGCAAGTTGAGGGGCTAGCTGCACAATCGAGCAGACTCGATAGACCATGAGGCCTGTTTCTACTGTAATTTCGTATGTTCGTATAAAACACCTGTCTTACGAGGACTGGTTATGGTATCTGAATCTATATACGTTAGCGTACAGGAGAACTAGGGGAGACCTATGTCTAGGTTTTTAAAGCTTTCCAGGACAGAGATCTATGGGAATGTATGGGCCTTACAAATAAAATAATAAATAGAGACACCTGAGCACATAAACTACAACTATACGGAGAACACTATAAAACTAAAAAAAGAAAGCATACAAAAACGCCAGCAGAAACAGGCCTCACGGTCTATCGAGTCTGCTCAATTGTGCTGCTAGCCTCAACTTGCAGCTGCCCCACCCACCTCCTTCTCACAAATACCCCCCACTGTGCCCCATCCCTCTTAAAATGGTCTACCATGCTACAGGCAACCACCTCCTCCGACAGAGTATTCCACTTTTCCACACCCTCTCAGTGAAATAATGTCTTCTGAATTCCCTCCTGAATCCCCCCATCTCATCTGGTGCCCTCGTGACCCTCCCCCTTCCAATCTTGAAAATCCCTTCTTTCCTAGCCCTGTTAATCCCCTTCAAGTATTTATAGGTTTCGATCATGTCCCCCTGTCCCTCCTCTCCTCCAGAGAATACATGTTCAGCTCACCCAGCCTCTCCTCATAGGAGTATCCCTCTAACCCCTGGATCATCTTTGTCACCCTCCGCTGTATACCTTTGAACAATCTGATGTCCTTCTTCAGCATGGGTGCCAATACTGCATGCAGTATTCCAACTGTGGCCTGACCAGCGACCTGTAGAGGGGCAGGATCACCTCCCTATTTCTGGAGGAGATTCCCCTCGCTATACACCCCAGCATCCTGTTGGCTTTTGCTTTCGCTCTTCTGCACTGAGCTGAGTTGTTCATCCTCCCCGTTACAAGCACCCCTAGATCTCTTTCCTCCTCTGTGCATTATAGTTTTCCCCCCAGCTGATAGCTCCTCCCCTGGTTGTTAGCCCCAGAGTGCAACACCCTGCACTTTTTGGCATTAAACCCCAACTGCCATACATCCAACCACTCCTGCAATTTGGTCAGGTCCTCCTGCAGCCCCTCCACCCTCTGATGTCATTAACCACAGCACCCATCTTTGTGTCATCTGCAAAAAGACTGACGGGTGCTGTGGGAGATGTCCGCTATGAATATTCCGAACAACACTGGTCCCAATACTTATCCCTGTGGCACCCCACTCATCACATCCCTCAGTGATGAGAGCTCCCCACCATCACCACCACCACCCTTTGCTGCCTTCCCTTCAGCCAATTGGTGATCCAGCTTACCATCTTTGATCCTACCTCTATATACTCCAGCTTCCCCCCAGCCTCCTCTGCGGCATGGAATCAAAGGCCTTGCTGAAGTCCAAATACAGGATATCCACCACATGACCTTTGTCCAGTTCCTTTATCACTCAGTCATAATACTCAATTAGATTTGTCTGGCAAGATCTTCCCAAGACAAACCTGTGCTACTGACCGTCCTAGAGACCACTGATCTCCAAAAAGGTCACCAGCCTCTCTTTTAAGATCGTATCCATGAGTTTTCCCACAATCAATGTGAGGCTTACTGGTCTGAGGTTCCCTGGTTCGTCCCTAGGTCCACTTTTATGGATGGGCACCACATGGGCCATCCTCCAGTCTGTAGCATACATCCAGTGTCTAAGGACGTACTGAACAGGTCAGCCAGTGGTCCTGCCAGGACCACTGCTAGTTCCCTAAGTACCCTAGGGTGAATGCCATCTGGATCTGGTGCCTTGTCCCCCTCAGATCCCTCAATCCCTTCAGCACCCTGTCCTCTGTAATCTCTATATCAGTTACCCCACGCAGTGGTTAAATCAGTGGATGGTGACTACCTGGAATGCCTTACCAGAAACAGTGGTCCTAAGCAAACCTATGGACAAATTTAAGAAAGCACTAGACAGGTTTATGATTCAACCTAACAGTAGAAACTTCCACTGATATGGTGGCGAGTCTACTTGGCTAATGCTATTGACTCGTAACCTTCTATGAAATCAATTAAATCTATGAAGGAGAGACTGCTTAAGTATCTGGAGAAAAATGGCCTGCAGGACTACCAGCAACACATCTTCACGGGGGAAGGTCTCATATATTTGTTTGACTGGGTAACTAGGGAGGTGGATGAGGGACAGCAGTGGATGTGGCCTATCTGGACTTCAGTAAGGCCTTTGACACTGTACCACATAGGAGGCTAATAAATAAACTTAGCAGCCAGGGAGTGAGGTAGAAGGTGGTAAATTGGGTATCTAACTGGTTAAAGGATAGGAGGCAGAGGGTGGTGGTAAATGGCAGTCACCCAGAGAATGAGAGAGTGACCAGTGGATTACCAAAGGAATCAGTACTGGGTCTTGTCCTCTTCAATGTCTTCACAAGTGACACTGCTGAGGAAAAGGAGGGGAAGGTGCATGTCTTTGCAGATGACACAAAAATTTGCAACGGGGTGGACATCCAGGAGGGGGTGGAGAGAATGCAAAGGGATCTGGTGAAACTAGAGGAGTGGTCTAGTGAGTGTCAATTGGATTTCAATGCCAAAAAGTGCAAAGTCATGCACTTGAGGCAGCGAATCCTGAGGGCTGTGTATAAGATGGAAGGGAGGCACTTACAGTTACCAAGCAAGAGAGGGACCTTGGGAAAATCATATCTGATTACCTCTAGGTGGCAGGGCAGTGAGACTAAAAAGTAGGAAAGGCAAGCTGGATTCTGTGGTACATAGGGAAGGGGATTTCTAGCAGGAAAAGGGAGGTGGTGTTACCTCTGTATCGCTCACTTGCTAGACCCCACCTGGAGTACTTTGTCAAGTTTTGGAGGCCGCACTTTCACAAGGATATAGACAGGATGGAAGTAGTGCAGAGGAAGGCTGCCAAAATGGTGCAGGGGTTACAAAAGAAACTATACGAGTAGAGGCTGTGGGAGCTTAGCATGTGCTCCCTGAAGGAGAGGAGAATGAGAGGGGACATGATTGAGGCCTATAAGTACCTCACATGGATGAACAAGATGCAGGAAGGGAGTCTCTTTCACAGGAGGCAGAGTACTGGAACATGAGGGCATGCTATGAGCTGAGGGGTTAGTTTAAAAGGGGTTTGAGGAAATACTTTGTCACAGAAAGAGTAGTGAATGTCTGGTACAGCCTGCCAGAAGTGGAAGGGGCTAAGACAGTGGTGAGCTTCAAACATGTTTGGGTTATGCACATGGGTATAGTAAATAGAGGTAAGAGAGGAGGAAGAGACACCTGTGACTAAATAGGGTCCAGGGTACAGTAATTGGCAGGCAAAATAGAGCATACTGGCTGGGCCTACCAGTCCTTTTCTGCCGACACATTCTATGTTCCTGTTCTGTTTAATTCTGGCTGGCCCATTAACCAGATTCTCTGTTGTGGTCAGAATGGACCCGGATGTCACACAGTGCTTATAGTGTATGGTTCAGTGTTATAGTATATAAAGTGGGTAAGGAAATCCCTGTATCCTGATTGACTGAGACTTGGTTCTAGCCATGGTAGTAAGAGAGCCCCACCAATGGCTAATGCTGCTGTGCCATAAAAGCTATGTCATCACTGTGGTACAGCAGTACAGAACCCTGTGTCTGTTAAGGTTCCTCATAACAAAGATATCAGCAAGACTTGAAACACCCTAAGTGAACTGTTACAAGATGAACTACTGAGAATGTTGCTAGTTTATGTAGCTTATTGATTTATTAACATATTCGAAAACAACCTTTATTTATTAACATTCGGAAACAACCTTTGAGTATGAACTCTTTTACAAAGGTTCCACGTCAGGGGTACAGAGTATCAAATACATACAAACACTAACAAATAAAACGGTATCATAATGCATCCTGCAACTTCCTAAAATAAGCTAGACAAATTAAGATTTCTTGCCAGCCGGGAGCAGTTACTATTATAGTGAAGCAACAATTAAGCAGCCTCGGGGCCTTGTCTGTAGTGGGGAGAGGGAGAAGAGAGTGAATGCCTAAGCAGTAATGATTAGACAGGGTGAGGAAAGGGCCAGAGAGGGATGGCAAAGGTCAGGGTAGGAGAAATTAGGAGGTGGGCAGAGAGGGAGGAGGAAGTGTATGAGCCCTCCCTAGAAGGGAAGGTGTCAGGGCAGGGGCAGGTAGGAAGAAAATGGGTGGGTTGAGGTTACCCATACCAAGAGTGGAGTAGCCACAGAGAGAGGGGGGACTAAAGGGAGAGAGAGAGAGAGAGAGAGAGCAAGCTGGGAGGAGTCAAGTGAGGTAGACTGGGAAGAGAGGCAGGGACAGGAAGGGAGAAGAGTCACAGTATGACCAAATCAGTGTTGGAATGGTGAGGTGCGGTCAAACTGGGACAGGTAAGCTCAATTCTTGCACTTGCAAGTGTTCAACTTCAGTAAAGATTGCTTTAATTCAGTTTTAAAGGCCTGAAAGTTGTCCAAACTTAGCGAAATTGCTGGGATCGCATTCAGCCAGAGAGGTAGCTATTACTGAAATCACATTAAATGTTTTTAATCTTATCCTGTTGTTTACTCTTTTCTGTATATTTGACCACAATTCAAGAGTTACAAATAAGGTGAATGAATAAAACAAACATACTATACAAAATAATATATGGGCAACATACAGAAGGCTAATATTTCCATCTCTGGGTGACATGTCAGTATAGAGACTTCTCAAGCATCGCACTCGAGGTCTATGCCATCTCACCCTCAATGGAAACAGCATTGTTGTGTGTATGGTTGCCCATACCTGTGGACCAATGGGCGTACGGAGTCAGTTGGTTGGCAGCTGGCGGGTGGGGAGCTGCCGCCCGCCACTGACCGGGGGGAGTGGGGTGCTGGGGCTCAGTGGGCGGGGAGGGAGGGTACCGCTGGACCACCAGGGATGGATTGGTTTGTCATATTTTATTACTGACACCCACGATCGGGCTGCAAGTGGTCCACTGGACCACCAGGGATATAGGACATTTTCATATTGGTACATATGCCCGCGATCGGGCTGCGAGCGGTCCACTGGACCAATAAGGGATATAGGACATTTTACATTTCATACATATGCCCGTGATCAGGCAGTGGGGCACTTTGCCGCTTGTACAGGAGGCGTCAGTCCCCAACAGCTGCAGCCTGGCAGGGCGCCAGGAGCATGTCACCGGGGATGGGCACACCTGCATGCAAACAGAGCCATAATGACATGCAAATGGCCCCATTTGCACCTTGCATGCATTATGGCCCCATTTGCATGTGCACTTTTGAATATCGCGGGTGATGGCCTAGCGCAGCAGTTCAGCTGGCGCATCCCCCTGCCCCTCTCAGGCCACTTGCACTGGTGCAGTGCCACTGCACCATGCACATTGCGGGTGGCAAACAGTCCAATATTCAATGGTGCTGAGCCATGGTGCAGCACCGTTGCATATCACCCTGTCAGCGCCCTGGCACATCCCAGTTGCGCTGCACCCAGGCTTGCGCCACAGCCTGGCGCAGTCTGAATATCCCACCCTATGTTTTCAATGTTAATTATTTCTATTAAGGCGGACCTGTAACTCCGCACGTAGTGGCCGCCAGTGCACCAATTAACACTGTATTTAACACCTGAGAAGATTTCCTGAACTCCACACTGCGCTTCAATGCCTTCTGTTAAAGCGACACTGTACCTGGTGAGAACTTATGTGGCACATGCATTCTTTTCCTGCTGGAGATGACATGCAACAGCACTAAAACACACTCTAATTGTGGACTTTCTCAATGGGAGCTGGATTCTCAGTGAAATTCAGCTGTTTGCTATCCCTTGTTCATAGCTTCACCTGACCTCTCGCTCCTGAATAAGCGTATTGCTATTTTTTCAAAAGGAGCAGCAAGCTAGCGATCTACCCTTCCTCAGTTTACTGAGCTGCAATAGAGGTAGGTAACAGCACCGAAGCAAACCCTATTCATGGATTTTCTCAGCAGGAGCACATCACCCAACCGTTCGCTCCTGAATAAGCATTTTGCTAATTTTTCAACGGAAGCAGCAAGCTAGCAATCTACCCTTCCTCAAGTTTACTGAACTGCAATAGAGGTTCTCAGCAAAATTCAGCCAATTGTTATCCCTTGCTCGTGGCTTCACCGGACCGCTCGCTCCCGAGTAAGCGTTTGGCTGTTTTTTTCACCAAATGATGTACCGGACGCCGCATGTAACGCACGTAAGCCCCTTTGTCAAACTAGTCCATTACAAGCGGTGCAGACTGTACCAATGTCAAAATGCTGCTTCATCATAGTAGCTATGTCACTACTGTGATATAACAGCATAGAATCTTGCGTCTATTAAGATTCCTAATCCTTACCTACATTGCAGTTTCCCCATAAAGAAACTATTGGCAAAACTGGAAACACCCAAAAAAAAACTGTCTGTTAAAAGATGAACTACTAGAAATGTTGCCAATTCATGTAGCTATTACTGAAATCACATTAAATGTTTTAATCTTATCCTGTTGTTTGCTGTTTTCTGTTTATTTGGCCTCAGTTCAAGTTTTGGGTCTCAGACCCCCCCCCCACACACACAATTTTGTTTCTATGACAGTCCTGGTAACCAATCTGGTGTACAATTTCAAATCCCTATTAATACGCCACATAACAGACTCTTGCAACTGCTTCTCTTGATCCCTGTCCTTTTTATTTCTACACGCTCTACTAAGCATGTGTAATGAACTGAAACTAATCCCACCCATTCCCCTTCCATCTTTCTCTCACCTCTATCTCCTTGAGGGTCCCTTCCTGTCGTCTCATTTCACTCCATTGTGCCTGCCTCCCTCCCTCCTTCCTTCTGTCTATGCAAGCCTTACCAGTATCTTTCTCAAACCGAACAATATCCCCATATAGCCCTATGATGATATTGTCATGGTTTTAAGTTGAAGGTATTTTTGCAAACAACTTGTTTGTTCTCTGTATGCGCTATGATCCATTGTCAGGCAACACAGAATTATGACTATATTGTATATTCTGTATATTGTATATTTCTCCCCTCCCCCTTTTTTGCATTATTCCACCATGTACGAGTGCATATTTTTTGCTTTTAATTTCTATTTTTGTTTTTTCCTTGACACTATATAACTATGTTTTGTTATGACCATCATAGCACTTTTGTCCAGGCCCACTCTGTAAAAGAGCTCACCTCAACAGTGTTCCACCTGGTTAAACAAAGAAGACTGATTGATTGAAATAAATGCAACTCCTTTCTTCATGTTCTGAGCCCAGGTGGCTGTGTGGGCTGGCAACAGGTGGAAGCAGTGTTCTACAGTATGCTTTCTGACCGCATTAATGGTGGGTTGACTGATTGAATGCCCATCTGCCCAATGGCAGTCCGTGACAATAAGGTAAAGGCACTCCAGCAACATTAGGGGGAGGGGGCACTTGTGGATCCAGCTGTGCAGTGCAGCAGCACCCGATACCTCCTTAGACCACCAAACAGCAGCTTAACTGAGCTTTAAAAGAGAACATTTGACATTGTTGGAGAAAGTGCTACCTCTTGAAAAAAAGTCTTGATCCACACCAGGGGTATGCTATGAAACGTGGTTCCCAAGTCACTACTTGGATTTGTGTTAGTACTTCACATTTTTACTAGCAATGTAGATTAAGCAGCTTCACTGACTAACAGTTGACCCTAACAAAAAAAATAAAGTGCAGTGTGCTTAATGAAGCAAACCATAAGCCAAAAAAGGTAAAGCAAGGTTTTCCTTTCTTTTAAAAATCCAACCTCTCACACGTGTCTCTGTTTGGATCCCTGAAAAAGGTTCTCTGTCTCTGCAGTGTGAAGTACTGCAACTAGACATTTCTCACACAGCAGTGAAACTGTTAAACACATTTTCTGTTATCCCTTTGCTTCTATCCACTCTCACTCCGCCCCAAGAGGATATCTGTGAATGCACTTGACAGCAGTGTTCCGTAGTGGGGGTTGACCTCCGGGCCTTGTGTGGGAGCACAGCTGGCAGACAGCACAGGCATGCTGTTCTCCTATTCAGAGAAACGTAGGTGCCAAAATGCATAAACACATTGGGGGGGGGGGGACTGAAGCTGAATACAATGTGTGGTAAGTACTGAAATCTAAAGAGGTAAAAGTCTTACAAGCAACCTATTGACAAATCCTGTCACTGTACCGGAGGTGGGGTGGGGAAGCTCCAACCTTGAACCTAGGCCATGCACCCCCCCCCCTCCCCCTAACTCATTTCTGCTCAGGCATCAAGCAGCTGTTTTGGTCCCACTCCTGCACCCGTGGGAAAGGAAAGAAGGCAGTTTTATTAGTGGATAATCCTGAATAGGTTCGTAATGTCTTTTATCTAACTGAAAGATGCATGCTGACTCAAGCTTTCATAGCCTCCTACATTACTTCTTTAGGCCTTGTATAAAGACCTTCACTTCCCAAAGTATTTACAACAACATAATCACTAAAATCCTGTGATTTTCTAAACTGTGCTGAAAACAGTATGTTACAGTTAGCAGGCATGGGCGAACCTTTAAAGGTTTAGGTTCAAATGAGCTTGGATCAGACCCAAAAAAGATTAGTAAAGGTTTGTGTTCATTTTTAAATGATTAATTAGCACACAACTTGCGTGTAATTTATATTCAAAACAATACCAATTAAAGAGCTTGTGTACTGCCTGAAATTATTTGCTTTCAAAAGAAGCGAACTATTACTTTGTATGTTTAAAGTATTTTTTTCTTTCTCTTTTTGCTAATTTGGAGACTTTCTATCTGAAAATAGTTGGTGTGATGTGTGAATCAGTACTTTACCTGGAGACTGACATAGGTAGCTCTGCCTCATACATCACCAGCCCTACGACCTGTCTGTGACATCACAACTGACCAAGAAGATTCAATCACCTGCTACCAGACTGGTCACCTGTGATGTCACAGTTTATAAGGTCACAATGCTGATGAGACATGAAAAGAACTTGATATACCAGTCTCCACAGATAGAGTACTACTGTTAGCATCACATCTATTACTGTCTGGTAGAAAATCTAATAAGCAAATGGAAAAGGAAAAATGCTTCAGAAATAAAAAGGAACATGTGACTACGTCTAAAAATTAATAACATTTTTAGCTCTTGAACTAATTTGTCTTCTGAAATAAATCTTTTTTTTGATCAAAATGTTTCTATCTTTTAAAATGACCAATGTTTCCCTTGGTACCTGGCACCAGTCAGCTGGCTTGTTCAGATCACTCCTGCCCCTCCTTATCCCACCACTATCCATCTCCAATGTGAGCTACCTGCCAAGACCTTCGGTGCTGAAGCACCACAGCTTGTAGACGAGCCAAACAAGGACAGCTTGGGAAAGTTACGTGTCCTCTGTGACACTGAATGGGAGGCATGTGGCTGGCTCAGGATGTCGGTATGGAGCTGGGGAGGTTGACCGTCATTACAGCCAGGGAGGGGATGTTTTCATTTGACACCCCACCCACCTCCCCGGGATGCTATGTGTTATGCTACATTGCTTGTGTTCAGTGTTGGAATTACTCTTTGTCAACTTGGGAGCTCTGGCAAACCCTCCTATAATTCCAACACTGCTTGTGGGAGATGAAACGGGTGTTGCATAGTCACCAGCGATGCCAGGGCTCCCCACAGGAGATGCTGAAGAGTGAGAAACAGCAACCCTCCAACCCCAGGATCTGTGCACACTGCCTCCATAGCATGCCTAGAACCCTGGCAGCCCACAGCAAGTAAGTCAGGATTGATTTGGATCTCACCGTGTAACAGTTCTGCACACTACTAGCCAGCACCACTGGGCCAGCCCAAAAGATTAATTTCCATTTCTGTCTTAAATCAACCCACTTCCTTCCATCAAGGTGCTTATCCTCCATGACTGTATGCCCTCCATTGGGCTCCTTGCTGGCAACCTCACTCTATTGAGGGTCCTATGAATTACCTAGTGGCTGGGCTGACAGGAAAATGCACCCCTCCACCTACTGGAGCATGCATGGCAGGTGGAGTTATTGGGTCTGACAGTGCCAGAACACCTTCACCCAAATGATTGCCATTTTTCAGAACTGACCTGTGTCCTTTGCCCTCTAACCTCTCCTCTGTGTCGTGTAGCTCCACTCTAAACCTTGTGCATGTACACAGTCAGGCCCTGCAGAACAGCACACTCCCCGGCCCAACACAGGGGGCCACTGTCAGGGCAGATCACACCACACAAGCTGGGACAATCGCCTTTGGAGGCATCTTGCCAGCCTTGATCACCAATCACTCAATTTCAAGTCCCATAAATGGTGGTGCAGTGTGCCAAGATTGGGCCATTGGGTGGCCCCCACATCAAGCCACGTGCTGGATTACCTTTTAATGTGTGATGACCACGCTGTCCTTGTAATTGTTCCAGAATGCAGCATGTGGAAATGTCATGTGGTTATTCCTTTCTTCCAATGATCTGATTGTATATATATATGTGTGTGTGTTACATCACACACTGCATCATCATCATTAATCTCCTTTCTGATGAGTAATGCACAAAATGAAGGTGCCAAAAATGACATTTTGCAAGAATTATTTTCTTTTTCTTTCATGTAATGACATCACCCAAGCTTCATAAATGAATGATGAAGCACTTGATACATGTGTGAAGTACACCAGACCTCTGAAACACTAATGCACGTTAAATGACTTTCCTGCATCTTGTTAAACACTTGTAAAGTTTTGCTTTATAACCGCCACTCATCCATGGTATACATAACTTTTCATTTAAAATGAAATGATCCACAATTAAGGCCAAGAGCAGACACATTACGACAGAAATATGTTAAGTATGATTTCCTGTGGTTGTTTAGTAACCCTTTGGAAACGCTATTTGCAGTATGTCAAAAAGGATTTTTTTTCGCTCCAGGCTGTGTTGGCCGAGGTAACAACGGATGTGGCAGCAATTGGAGACATGGCCACTTGGCAAAATGATTGGGATCTAAACTTAGAGAGCTACAAGATATTCAGGAAAGTTAGGGTAATGGGTGGGGGTGCACTAATAGTCAGAAATGACATAGTGGTTAGTGGAGTGGAGGAGGCTGGAAGGGTGTGGGCATTTGGGTAACCCTACAAATGAAGAGGAAGAAATTGAAGATAGGGTAGTATACAGGCCCCCTGCAGTAGAGGAGGCTCTACAGGATAAATTGGTTAACATCAGGGTCACTGTGACCTTGGAAAGGGTAGAGTGGTGGTCATGGGTGATCTTAATATGCCGGGCGGACTGGGACAGCATGACATCCTCTAACCGGGAACAGAGACTGGATGTCTCAGGATGGCCTTCCTGGTCCAACAGGTGGGGGGAACCTACTAGAGAGGGCGGATATTGTATGTGCAGATAGTGAACAAATAAGGGGACTGGAGGTGTGCAGTCCACTGGCGGGTGGTGGTCACGCTACGGTTTGGTTCCTGCTCTCTTTGGGGGGGGGATCACACTCATACAGTAGTGGTTGATTTCAGGAGAGCAGACTTCGTGGGTATGGGTAAGATCCTAAGGGAGAGGTTGGACATAAGGCCGGATATGGATGCTGAAAGTTTGTGGGAACCATTAAACAAGGGGTGCAAGAGGTTACCAGGTCCTGTATTAAAGTAAGGTGCAAGTATGGAGGAACTAGCAGGCCATGTTGGTGGACCAGGAAGTGCAGGAAGTGGTGGGGGGAGGCTGTCTACAAATGTTATAAATCCTATGGGGAGATAAGGAGCGGGGAGGAAGTATGAATTATTGGCCAGGAAGGTTACCAGAGTGAGGGGGCTAAGGCAGGGATGGAGAAAAATATGGCTAGGGATATCCGGGGGGGATTCTATAGATACATAAAAGAGAAGACAAAAGTGAGGACACAGATCAATAGGATTAAGATTGTAGGGGGATGGGCTCAGGATGCAGGGCATCAGGCAGGGGTGCTAACTGAGTACTTTGCCTCAATCTTTGCAGGGGGTGACAAGGGATCCCTACAGCCTGATGGGTGTGGTGAGGAGGCGGCAAAAGCGAGAGGTCAGTCTGTCTGAGACCAGGGGATGGAAAGAGGATAGGGAACAGGCTGTGCCAGATCAAGGAGTAGGATGGTTACATGAGGGAGTGGATTGGGGGAGAAATCACAGTTGATATGGTGAGAGGCCCTTCGAAACTAAACAGGTAAGGCACCAGGGCGGATGGCTTACACACTGGTTTTGAAGGAATGGCGGAGGTACTGGCTGCTCCACTGGCAGCACTCTTTTAGCCTCTTTGCAGACAGGATGGGTGCCACAGGATTGGAGAGTGGCTTATGTAGTGCCTATACATATTGGGGGTCTCTGGAGAAATGGTGAATAACACGCCTGTCAGTCTGACGTCTGTGGTAGGCAAAGTAATGGAGGGCTTTATCAAAGAACAGTAGCAAAGCATACAGGATTCTGGGCTGTATAGCCAGGGTATTACGTCCAGAAGTAGGGAGGTGATCCTCCTCTGTATAATGCCTTGCTGCTAAGCCAGCTTGAGTATTGTGTACAGTTCTAGAGATCTCATTTGAAGGACATAGCGCTACTGGAGGGGGTTCTGAGGAGAGTGACAAGGATGATTCAGGGCATGGAAGGAGGCCTTAGGGAAAGGCTTTCTTCACTGGAGGAGAGAGGGATAGAGGAGACATGATAGAGATTTTCAAGTATGTGAAAGGAATAACCAGGAGTGGAGTGAAGGAGCTGTTTAGGTTAGGGGAGCTACCAGGGGTCATGAGTGGAAGATGGAGGGAAATTATGGGGGGCGTGGAGGCATTTTTCATTGAGGTGGTGGAGCAGTGGAATGCGCTGCCTGGGTGGCTGGTGGAAGAGGGCACAGTGGAGGGCTTCAAGAAGGGTGGGACAGGTATAAGGGAAATCTGAATAAAAGAAGACTCTCTTGGGGGCTAGGAGGGGTGCTAGGCGGCCCACTAGGTTGCTGGCTTGAGCAAACAATACAGACCATTTGGCCTATTCTGCTGGCTCTTTAGTATGTTAAGTTCAGAGTGCAGAGTTGTCCTTCAGTTCAGCCTCTACCATTGGGGTCTTCCTCAGAGCCATGGACAGAATGGAAGGTGCCAGTGCTGGTCATAGTCCCCATAAAGGCCCCACAGCTCAACCAAATATTACAAGCAGTGACAGAGGTGGTCTGGTACCCACCAGCACACTGTGTTCTCATCAACTGAGAGAGTTCCCTAATTCCAAACCAGACCCTGATCCTTCTGGGGGCAGACATCATGACACAAAGATTTTTCCACCCGAAAACTAATTTTCGGATTTTGCTAAAGCTTATCAAGGAGTTAACTCCTCAGCTGCCTGCTTACTTATTTTTCTCATACAGCTCATTGAGACAGAGTAAACCTTCCCTCCAGTACTGGTCTTGGTGGACAGAAGTCATGAAGGGTTGTGAGTCAGGCCATCCTCACCGGATCTGGATTGCGTCTGATGCAAGCCTCGGGAGCTGCGGACGGCTCACCGGCTTAAGCTGTTGCCCAGGATAATCTGGTTCCAACTGACAATCTGTCAACGTTGGCATATACCAACCATCAAGGTGGCACTAGAAGATCAAAATGCTAAGGGAAACCCTTTTCTTTCAGTGGACAGAGCACCACTGAGTGAAGTACATATCGGGACAGGTAAACGACACGGCAGACTAGCTTAGTCTCAAGGTTGGTCAACCAGGGGAATAGGGGCCGAAGGATAGTGCCCCCTACATCTTGACAGAACAGTGGGGCAATCCTCAGACAGTTCTTTTCGCCTGCTGGTGGAACTCTAAGGTAAAGCAATTCTGCTTCCTGGCCAAGGATGAACCAGCAGTGGCTCAGGGCACCTTTCCCCTGAACTGGGATGAGTTGGTCTCCTGTATGCCTTTCCTCCAATACCGTTTCTATCGAGAGTCCTCCACAAACTGGTTTGGATCAGGACAGTCATGATTCTAGTCTGCCCCTTATGGCTTTTCCACCCATAGTTCCCAATTATCATTCGTCTGTCGTCTTCACAAAAGTGGGAGCAAGGCAGAAGCAGAAAACTACAGACCTGTTAGTTTAACCTCAGTGGTAGGGAAAATGATGGAATCACTTCTGAAGGAAAGAATTGAGTATCTAGAGGCCAGAGGGGCTCAGGACCCAAGGCAGCATGGATTCACAGCGGGAAGGTCATGCCAGATAAATCTGATAGATTTATTTGACTGGGTGACCAAAGTAGTAGATCAGGGAGGGGCTGTGGACATGGCCTACCTAGACTTTAGCAAGGCATTTGACACAGTCCCACACACAAGATTAATATACGAGTTAGCCAGCCTGGGAGTGGGTCCCAAGATGACAGCCTGGGTAAAGAATTGGCTGGAGAATAGGACACAGAGTAATAGTAAATGAGGTCCACTCTGAAGAAAGGGGGTTACTAGTGAGGTACCGAGGTTCAGTATTAGGACCGGTCCTCTTCAATGTCTTTATAAGCGACATTGCAGAGGACTGGAAGAAAATATGTCTCTCGCAGATGACACAAAGATCTGCAACAGAGTTGATGCACAAGGTGGGGTGGAAAGGATGAGAAGGGACTTGGCAAGGTTAGAGGAATGGTCAAATGTAGCAGCTTAGATTCAGTGCTAAGAAGTGCAAGGTAATGCACCTGGGAAACAAAACCAGGGAAGAGTACACAATGGGGTGAGATACTAACAACAAAAAATGGAAAGGGACCTGGGGGTAGTCATATCAGATGACCTAAAGGTGGGCAAGCAATGTGAGAGGGCAGCAAGGAGGGCTGGGGGGTTACTGGGATGCATAGGGAGAGGCATCACCAGTAGAAAACAAGAAGTTATTATCCCTCTGTACAGACAGTTGGTGAGACCCCATCTGGAGTACTGCGTGCAGTTCTGGAGACCAATCTCCGCAAAGACATAGACAGGATGGAGGCTGTCCAGAGGAGGGCAACTAAAATGGTGCAGGGTCTGCACCGGAAGACACATGAAGAGAGACTTAAGGAGCTGAATATGTATAGCCTCAAGGAAAGGAGGGAGAGGGGGGACATGATAGAAACTTTCAAGTACCTTAAGGGAATCAACAAAGTCCAAGAGGGTAGCATCTTTCAGAAAAAGAGGTGTGCAAGAACAAGGGGGCACAATTTGAAGATAGAAGGGGGCGGCTCAGAGGTAATTTAAGGAAGTATTTTTCACAGAGAGGGTTGCGGATGCATGGAACAGCCTTCCAGAGGAGGTTGTGGAGTCAAAAACAGTGGTGGAATTCAAGCATGCATGGGACAGTCATAAGGCAATTCTAGGGGTTGGGGGTAGGAAGAAGTAGGCTGCTGGTTAACTAGGATCTGCAGCTTATCCATTAGGTAGGGAAATGGGCAGACTGGGTGGGCCAAGCGGTCCTTATCTGCCGTCAAAATCTATGTTTCTATGTTTTTCCCCCTGTAGTTTTCGTGTAACCTCTGGAATCTCCAGTTGCAGTAGTTCCCCAATAAACAGTATTTTCCATTTTCAGTTTTTATTCCTATTTTAATGCCCTGGGAGTTTTTTTCAGCATTCCTTTCTAGACCACTGATCCTTTACAAAATGAATGTGAAAATCAAAAGGAAAAAAAAAACCTAGTGCAAACATTAAGTTGGAAAACTGTTTTCAAAGCTAAAGTGAAAGTAAACATTAACTCAGCAAAATCACACGCATACTGTACAGTCATAGAGCAAACTCATTTGTGGTTTTCAGGGAACATATCATCATGTAAAGAAGTACCTAAAAAACACAGTGCTTTCCCTCCTGGGTATACAGCTTGTTACATGATGGTGCAATCCTGTAGTGTAGGAGGTACAATAATTTGGATGTGATGTGAAGAGGTCCCTTTTGTCATCTAATTGTCCTGGTAGAATATATATATCCAGTTCATGGAATATTTCACAGAAGAGTAGGAGGTGTTATGCATTGACAAAGGAGCTGTTAAACCATTTTCTGTTAGACTATAAGAGGTTTTATTAAAATACTTATGAGTCAAGCAAATTGTGTAAAAATATATTTTTTTAAGCACAGTAGCTCACATGTCACTCTGACATGGAGCTGCATCTATGCAGATGTCACAGTTCTAAAACCACGTAAACAAAACAAACACGGGTCTAAATCATGTCAAGCCATGCATGGTCGCTGTTAAAAAGGCTGGAAGACTGCTAGGGTGTATCAAAAATCGGGGTGACCCACAGAGCAAGGGGAGTAATCCAGCCACATTGCAAGGCCTTGGTTAGGTTTTACAAAGAGTACTGCATGCAGTTCTGGGCTCCAGATAAAACTGAGTCAGTTGAAAGGGTGCAGTGGAGGGCCACATAAATGATATGGTATATGGAGGACAATCTCTACAAGGAGAGACTCAAGGTCATTAACGTGTTCTCCCTGGAGAAGATTGGGGGGCATAATCTGAGTGTTCTGCATACTGAAGTGTAACACAAAGGTCAAACAGACACAGATATTTTTTTATGTTGTATTCTCTAGCAGGATGTGGAAGCTTGCCCATAAGCTCAAAGGTGGAAAATGCAGGGGTAACGTTAGGAGGCACATCTTCTCTCAGAGGGTGGCAAACCTATAAGACTGCATTAGTGGATGCAGTGGGCATGAAGATGGTACAGGCCTTCAAGATAAGCCTGCACAAATTTCATACACGCCATAATACACCCCAGGGTGTGTGGCAATGCTGTAAATTTACTGCCCTACCAGGTCTCACATTACACCCAGGGAGTGTGGTGATTTAGCACTACTGCACACCGTCATGTGTTATTGTTAACTTGTAGGATTTTATTTCTTTATCACATTTATGTCCCTGCCTTATATGGCCCTTCATATGTGACTACCCAGCCAAAGCAATATGTTATCTGACCTGTGTACTAAATGGACTGCCCCCTGTAATGCAGCCTTCTGAGAAGAATCCAGTGAGGTCAAGGTGGTGCAGGATCTGAGGCCGTCATCCTCCTGTCTTTTTACTTGTGATAGTTCCTCCCTCACTCAGCCATCAGTAAGAGTTATGTGCATGCCCATGCATCCGTGTGCTGCAATATCCTCCCTCCTGTCAATGAGGAGCACCTGCTGTGTGCTCCCAAGGGAGTCAGCAATATTTCTGGAAAGTGAAGGCCCGACCATTGTTAACGGGACTGGGCTGGGCTCCTGGCCTGCTAAGTTAAAGCATGGTAATGAAACACAAAGTCAAAATGAAAGCCCAGGCCTCCAGGATACAGTTTACAAGTCAAAGGGAAGGCACATTCGCCTGGCTCCCTGTGTTAGCAGGGGCTGAATGACCACCGGGCTAACTTGGTTCCACTGCCCAAAGGCCTGAGGCACCCAGGCAGACACCTTTCCAGCCCCCAGCTGGCCTACAGTGATGGACTAAATTCAAGATGTAATTCTACGTCCCCAGCGTACCTCTCAACCTCTGGCCTCATAAATCAGGGACAAATAAGCAGAATCAGGGACACGTCTCAAAAAATGGTCATAGCAGCTCAACAGGGTAGAACAACATTTGACTTGGTGTGAAAAGCATTTTCCAAATGAGAACTAGACGGTAACATGAATGGGAGGCATTGTTTTATGTTTCAAATCCCTACTCCTTTCTGACAAAGTGTGCATTTTAGGAGGGACTGAGAAAATAACTGAGGCAAAATCAGGGACACTTGAGAGGCATGGCCAGTATGGTAAGCAGATCACATACCACTGTGCTATTTGCCAGCCCAGGTGTGATCTTTGTAACCAAATCTGTAGCTTGGAAACTGAACTAAATACCTACAAAAGCTTGTCTCACTAGGAAGCAGAAGCTGGGTTTTCAGTAAGCAGAATTTTTTTTTCTTTTGCAATGAAACTTTATTTGATTTTAAGCAAGACATCACAAGCAAGAAAACTACAACAGTACAGGACAGTAAAAATAAAAAAAAATGTTAAACTAATACAGGCAGTAACTACAGACAACACAACCCTCCAGGAATTCATAACACAGTATATCAATGTGCAGCAGTAAGGGGGGACTCCCCTAGCTGTGCAGCAGTTCATCTTCCAATGCATTTACTGGGTTCAAGTTAACTCGTGAAGAGAAAGAGCTCCCTCTCCGCACTATATGGACCAGGTTTTGAGTGTTAAGTGATTCACCACATCACCACCATACCTCAGGCTAAAGTAGCTATCTGACCCAGGAATGGTGTACAGCACCTTGCATCTGCTTGATGAAATTTAGAGCAGGTAGCCATTCTGTCTTCTTTTGTTCCTCCATATGTTACAAATTAGCCATCAAACATTCCATTTCTAGGATATCTTTACAGGTAGCATGTCGGTTCTCCTCAGTGGAAGGACTGGGTTGAAGCCATTTTTTGAGTAATCCCTTTAGTATCTGCCACTATCATGATTCAAACAGGTTACCCAACCATTTTGAGCCTAGCCTATCCCATCTTCTGTGCTAGGTGTTAATATTACATAGCTTAGGATGAATCCCTTTGCCCATCTAATTGCCATATATTTACCAACTCCCTCCACCCCACCTAAGCAGCAATTTTTTAGAAGGTCACCATTTTGTCTTATCATACTGTAAGTACTGCAGGGTCTGTTTTATCATACATAAAGCCTAAACCTTAGCAGGAAGTGGTTTTTATGGGACTTTGTAAAATGATGCATAACCGAACAAAGACCTTGTGGGATGACTGTACTACAGTACTGACAGTTGTGGCAGAAGGGCAGTAAGGCTTTAGAATACCTCTAGCTGACCTGGTGGGTGTGAGTCACAAAGGAGGTCTAAAGTTTATCTGAATTATGCCTTGTGCGATGAGAAGCCACGTGACTTCAGAGTGTTTGATCAGAAATGAGGTTGACTAGACACAATATGAATGTGCACCAAGTCAACAATGATCAGTCATGCCTATATGAGACTTTCATAGCTGACAAGCAGACGATGCCCATTCTCACGAAACATGTCTAGTGACTCCAAGCCTTCCAGTTACATCTTAAATAAACTTGCCTTGTCTTTTACTTGTTCCATTTTATTGTGGCCAGAGTCCCTTCTGACTGGATGCCATGTCCAGCAAACAAACAAACACAGAATTTGATAACAGGAGACTGAAGGTCAGTTGAGTTTGCCTTTTCTATATTACCTCACCCCACCAAGCTCCCGTAAAATGAGTATGGAAGAAGTCAAAGAAAATTTGATCAATGGCAGGTCCCCTCCTCTACCATTTATTTATTTATTGAAATTTATTGACTGGGCAAGCCCACTGAGGCAAGTGTCCCTTTTTCAGGGGCGACCCGGAATTAATTACAGATGAAAGGCACATTAGCATACAAGAGACAAAGGTAGGGAAATTAATCACATTGGTTCACACATAAGGAGCATACAGTAGACAAAAAAACAGGTAGCAGTAGAGGTAGTCAGGTATACAGGATAGGTGTACAGGCGACCTGCCACTAACCAATGTAAAGGTAAATAGTCAAAACTCAGGAATCGGGGGGCGGGGGGGGTTATCATAATGCTGTAGCTGGAGGACACCAACTCGGCAAGAGGTGTGCTTTGGTTGGGCACTGAATGTGTGGGAGTCCTGGCACGGGAGGAAGGCCCTGGCATGCATGGGGTACAGTAAATGTAAGGGCACCAACATTTCAAGTGCTACAGCTTTTGTTTACTACCAGCGAGTGAAATTTTAGGGCATTTTTAAATGAGTACCTAGTAGACCAGTTTGTCACTGCTGAAGGTAGGCTGTTCCAGAGTGGCGGGGCAGAGCTGGCAAAGGACCTGTCACCGGCTCGGGTTCGTGTCCTAGGGACTTCCAGGAGGGAGTGGGCAGCAGACCTCAGGTCACGAGCCTCCTAAATCCAAGCAATATACTTTAGTTTCAATTGTATTTTTCCCCCTTGCACACCTCTAGCCAGGATCTCCTTTGGGCATCACCAGCACCACCTTCCCATCTGTTGTGGCTCCTCTGTACCTGAGCTTCATGTAACTCTTGGGCCACCAGTGACACACCACTGGCTTGTCCCCTTGGCTTAACAAGCCTTCTGTGCCTTGGCAGCTCCACCCCTATGGCCAGCCACCCACACTGGAGATAAAACCCATGAGCAATAAGAGCACCTAACGAAGGATGTGGGAGTGGGCAAGGCATCATCTGTTCAAATCAGCAGTCATTTTGCCTTTTTCATCCTCCTCGGGATGCTGTGTGCAATGAACCCTATAGGTGCACAGACGCACGTGCATGGTTGTCGTCAACATCAGCAGCTATCCTGCCATGTCTGAAGTCATGCAGCCACCTAGCCTTCACCAGGTGCCAGTCAAGTGGCAAGACACATGATCCTCCTTCCCTTCCCTGAAGGAGGACACCACTCTTTGGCACACACAATCCTCCTTCCTCCACCCAACCCCGGATGACTTGAGCTCAATTCCAAACTCAGGTCACTGGAGTAGCAAGCACAAGTGTTACCCTGTTGGTTCACCAAGCCATACCCTTTACAGTCACTCCCTGCTGCAGGTACTCAGTGTGTACCACAGAGACAGTTGGGCTCTAAATACAAGTTTGAATGCCAGGAACAAGTTGGGCAGCAACACAGTCAGGACATTCCTTTACAGCCTGAAAGCTCAGTACTGCAACTAACTTAGAAAATGGAAAAATAAGTAAATGAGGGCAAGTCCATGTTTTTTATGCCCTTTTTATTCTCCACATGTATTAGCAGCACTGGCAGGGCCCATTTCATCTATCAACTCCCTCTGTCAATCCAGAAACCCCACAGCTGGCCACTCTTATCTGACTGGTTTACGCCAGCGCCAAGTTCCCTCTGCTTGCTCCCTGTGGTGGGGTTTAACAGGATATGATCCTGACCAGGAGACCCAATCATAATCTGGCCACCTAGGACCATTTTCAATTTTTCCTTTCCTCCTTCCCCCTGGCACATCAAGTGAGCATGTCTAGGGTGTCACTCTTAATGCTGGAATGTCTGGTGTCCCCAAGATGTCATACCTTGCACTGACTGCTATTCCTCTTGGGTTGCCAGGGGGCAGTTAGGTAATGGGATCTAAAACCCACCCTCCCTGGAGGTGAGCATTCCTCCTCATGCCATTATGCTCATGATTCCCCAGGCTTGAAGTGTAAAATCCTGCCATACAGCTTAGCCACAGTCAAGTACTTTAAATACAGTGAGACAAAAAAACAAGAGACGGTGATGTTATAGGGAGCTTTCCCTTCAACAAAGCTACCAAAAGCAGGTCTAGTGGGGCCTTAGGCAATGTCTGCTTTGCAGATACAAGCTTGGCCGAATTAACAAAGCTGGGGCTTTTGAATTGACTGAGCTACCACAGAGCACTTGTTTAGTGTGTCGCATGCTAAGATTAAACCTTTGAGTCAGCTGACACCCAGAACTTGGCAGCTATGGCTGTGGTGGGGATACTGCTTCATATAAGAAGGGCAGGCATCAACACTCCACATCTGCCTGGTAAGAAAACTTTTTCTTTTACAAACTGTAGTGCAGTAAGTTTTCAGTCAGTACTAACTGGCTCCTTCGGTATCAGCAGAAGCTTTACCTTTTGTGCCAGTGCGGACAGCCACTGAAGTGACCTCTGCACTTTTAACTGACTCTGTAGCCAATCATTTTCTGCTTGGTAAGTTATGGGTGCTGGGCTCTCAATATCAGCCGTTGACTAGAACCATTCCTACCTCTCTGGTCCTAGCCGGTCTGTCCAGGTTGGGAATCCTTGTCTGCTCCACTACACTTCAACTCTGGAGTGTCTCATTGCTCCATTCTGGGCCCAGTCTTCTCCTCTGTTTTCCTGATTGATCTCCCCTTGGCCCGTGTCACAGCAAATATTCATATGTATACAGATGACACAGGTCTTATGTATCCAGAACCTGTATCCCCCAGCTGTCTCTACAGTGTGACTTTAATAACAATTCAGTTGTGCATACACAACTGAATGAGATGTATGCTTGTATGACTTTGATACATTGTGGTCGTTCACCTCTTTATCCGTGGGATATACCACCCTGTAGGGGTATGAAGCAAGGAGCCCTAGATAAGGGTCCCCCCCCATAGGTGCCGCAGGAATAATTCCCTTGGCTAAAGGTAGCTTAGTAAGAAGCCCAAAAAGAATACCCAAAAGGGTATCAAGCAACAAAGAGGCGAGAAATCAGAATACATCCAGACCAGAAAGTAAGGAGAAAGATGCAGAAGGGAAGACAGGAGAAGAACGAGATACAGCAAGGAAAATGAATGAAATGAAAGCTGACAAGATGCAGAAGGGTGGACTTGCTATGGAAAGAGGGAACAGCTGGGGCCGCCATCCGACTCCATCCAACTAAGCATGGAACCTATGAAAGCTCTAACACTGTCTAATAATATGACAAGCACAGAGGAGGGGAAAAAAAAACCTTTGAGGAGGAAACCTCTGGGGATCCAAGGCTTAGGTCACCTTCCCTCCAGGCTGAGGGATGGCTTGATTAATGATGGCTCAGCTACTGTAACCAGAGTCGATATTGGGGAAGAGGAAAAGATTCCAATAGAGATGAAGCTCTCACTCTGTCCTTGTAATGGGAATGCAACTAGACATCCAAAAGCAAGAGAGGAGAGAGATGACTGCTGAGGCACTCAGCTGGCCTATGTGAACATATGAAATGGACCAGGTGAACTAGAGGTGGTCAGATAGAGAATGGCGTAGAGGGTACCTCCGAACCCGCTTGGGCAGCTAAAAGGGCCCTGTTGATGAGAGGCCAATGTAGCCAGTCCCGAGTCAAGGAGCAATGGACACGGAAGGCATGTTTTCAAGTGGAGAGCAGGTTGAGTCGAGGTAGCATGGACCCGAGAGGGTTATGCTTGAGTAGTTGATGTGAAGGAATGGACCCACAGAGAGGTCGGATGAGCGAGGGAGACCCAGATGCGGTCATGAGGAGACTGATGGTGATAACCATGGGAATGCAGCAGGTCAATGAGGTAGCATAGACCCAATGAGAGGTATGCTTGATTAATCAATGTGAATGAGTAGACCCCAAGGTCGGACCGAGTGAAGGAAAACCAGACTCCTGTCATGAGGAAGCTACCTGTGATTGGCAACCACGGGAGTGCATGTCAGCCTGGTCCATTGAGCCAAATTAGGAATGGATAGAATTGCATTAAGGTAGGTGTGAGGGTGGCTGGGTGAAGCCGGCAGCTGACGGTGAGGTAGGCAGTACCGGGAGGACATCTGAATAGGTTTGACTAGAATGGGGGAATAGGGCTGGAGGAGGAGATGAGTAATGGGGAATATGGTCAGAGGAGGAGATGAGTAGGTGAGGCGATATGAAGGAGGGAATAATAGGTGATGTGGATGAGTAGGGTATGGTGGGATACTGAGACGGTAGGATAGGGAAGCCACCAAAAAGAAAGCAGAAGTCATAGAAGGAAAGGAAAGGAGGGTGGAGGGAATGGGAGGAGGCGCGTGAACGCCCACCACAGGGAAACACAGTCCAAATAGGAGACGATATGCCTGAGGAGGATGACAGGTGGTTCGAGCCAGTGGAAGTATGGTAGACCACAGGAAGTGACCAAGAATAAAATGGTAAGGTACAGAGAAAGCATACGGAAGGCTCTGCAAGGAGAAGCTTACAGAGGACACAGAAGAGTAATGGTATGTAGACAATATATGGTGATAGGGAAAAATCTTTCGCATTACTCCGAAGGACAACAGGCGGTACCGGTCCTGGAGGAGAGAGGAGGTTGGCAGAGAGACAAGGCATGACTAAGAAAAATGAACCAGGTCTAGTACGGTCCAGGAGAGGATGAGCTTTAAAATGGACAACAATGAAGAAAAGAATGCATGATTTTGAAAAAGACTGTTTGTTGAAAGATAATGTCATTTGAAATTCAAAGACAAGCAGTCACTATTCTGGTAAAGAAGGGAGAAGGGTAGCAAAATAATCAAAGACAAGGAAAACCCTGCATGAGGCAGAAGTGGATAAAAGAAACATTAGTTCAATGGAGCCACCGAGGAAGAACGACAGGGAAGGAGGGGAAAATGAGGCAGGAGCAATGAGATGGAGCAGCTGAAAATGGCTCGAGCAGGCTGAACAGTTTCCCACAGGAGACATCCGTAATGGGGGAACAGTGAGCCTGTGACAGCAAAAATGCCAATAGAGGTCGAGTTGGAGTGTCGAGGGAACCGCTCAACATGCACCACAGAGGGGCACCAGGTGATTCGGCAGACCCAGAAGCGAAAGGCAGGTAGAGGGAGGAACAAGCCTGAGAACAGAGAGGGCCATGGTGAGACAAGAGCTGGAAGAAAGAAGCGGGGTGACTAGATAGGAGGCGGGGAAAACCACTGCTCGAGATGGATGGAGTGAGCAACAGAGGGAGAGATGACGGGAGGGGGACTAAATGAAGTGGGAGACATGCGTGGGCTGCAGTGACCAGAAAGCCGAGGAGCAGGAAGGGATACTAAGAGACGGGAGCGAGTGAAGCAGGGAAATGTAAGAAGGGACGAATGGGGGGGGAACGAGGAGAACAAACACTGGGGACAAGCGGCATGAGGAGGGCCAGAACCAAAAGAGAGAGGCAGATGCAGAAGCGATGGCACAAGAAAACGCATAGGGAGGAAGGAGGGACAAAGCCTCTGGCTACAAAGAAGAAACAAATCCTGGAACTGTCCAGGAGGAGTGGCCTTTTAAGGCCTGATGGGGGAGTGATGATGTTACTCTGCCCATTGAACCTCAGGACTATAGCCTTCCCACTTATGCTGGCTCTGAGCTAACCAGCTCTTGCTGAATGCTAACAAAACTGTCTCCATGCTCTTTGTTCACTACGTCAGCTTAGTAGACTTATCCAGTCCCGATTTCTCAACCCTTGACAGTACTTCTCTTGAGTCAGTCCCATTTCAAGTACCATGGGTTGTGCCTTCATAGTCATCTACACTTTTCAACCCACATTGATGCTATTGTGACAGGACAGGTAACCAGATGCATTTATTCTTTTCTGTTAGTTTAAAAATATTTTTTTCTGTTACAAGTTCTGTTTGCAGTGCACTCATAGATGGCTGCGTGGTCACATGTACAGGCAACTCACGGGGGCTGTTAATCTACCATGCAGGTGCTGACTGTGTTGTGGGAATGTTAACAGTAAATTAATCTGGTTCAAGGTCAGTTGGCATTCATCTGTATCCCCTTCCCCCGGGTCGTGCCTGAAAATAGGCAGAATTTGTCTACTGCACTTACCCGGTCAACAAAAAATAAATAAGTAAATAAAGTGCTGACAGGAAGGCCAGGCAGGAGACAATTAAGTCATAAAGCCATTGTGAGGATCTTTTCCTGGATATATTCCCATGGCAGACAATAGTGCATGTGGATGGCGTAAAACCTCACAGATACTGAGAAAGCACAAAGAGGATGAGGTCTTACACATACTCACTCACTCACATGCTGTGGGGGACTATCACTCAAAGGGTGAAGTCACTCCCCACTGCCAGAAGGGTATAAAGTTGGAGTCGAACTGGACTCCCTCTTTCTCTCGGACATTTACCATCCAAAGAAAGGGGAGCCCTGCCATAGGAAGTTTGCTAAACAGTGAGTGCAGCACAACCTAGGGGAAGTGTCTCTGTAGCTAGGGGGCAGGTAAAGAGTTTTGGTGAGGGAAGCTCAGATTTTTCTAACCATCAACTATTTAAAGTACAGTTACGCAAGAACTTACCGTAACAGTAGATCTTCGAGAAAGGCTCTTGCAGTAGGTAATTACATATAGGACTGACGCGGGCAGGTGGCAGGACCCCACGGAAAAATTTCTAGCTAGCAGTCCCTGGTGAGGGACCGCCCCCATGTCAGGTGACCGGCGTCAGGAGACGTCGGTATAAAGGGGCGGTCCCGGACGCCCGCCTTCCAGTTCTTTCCCGCCACAGGCCGAAAGAGGCTGGATGAGAGAGGAGCGGATATTTCCCTATATGGAAAAGGAGCAGAAAAAGCCTAGGGGGATGGAGGGCGGGAAGGTAGTACCTACTGCAAGAGCCTCTCTCGAAGATCTACTGTTACGGTAAGTTCTTACGTAACTGTACCATCTTACTTCGAGAGGGCTCTTGCAGTAGGTAATTACATATAGGACCGAATCCCAAGCAGTCTGGAACAAAGAAAGACACCGGGAGGAGGAAAACTACTCCACGAAGCAGTTTTAGCTGTGCAAGCCTCAAGATAGGAGGCCTTGCAGAACAGCTAGCCTGAAGCTTGCTCTACGGCGAGAGGCAATATCCAAACTGTAGTGTTTCGTAAAGGTATGGACGGAGGTCCAGGTGGTGGCAGCACAGATGTCTGCCACAGACACATTCTTGAAACAAGCCGCAGAGGCAGCTACTCCTCTTGTGGAGTGGCCTCTGACTTGACCCGGGAGTGTCTTGTGGTATTTGTCATAACAGAAAGTGATGCAATGAACCAACCACTTAGACAGGCGTTGCTTGGAAACAGCATTGCCTTCCTTTTTGTGAGCAAAAGAGATGAACAACTGATCAGTCTTTCTGAGATCCTACATCCTGTTGATGTAGTATCTCAGAATCCGGTGAACGTCCATAGCATGGAGTAAATATTCCCCTTGATTAGAGTACTGCGTAAAAAAGGCAGGTAGCTGTATGGACTGATTTAAGGTAGACTCTGCTACTACTTTAGGTAGAAACTTAGGATTCGTGTGAAGAGCAACTCGTTCTTTGTGAAAAATCAAGTAGGGAATTTTACACATAAGGGCCTGGAGCACGGAGATTCTTCGAGCCGAAGTAATGGCCACCAAGAAGAGCGTCTTCCATGAAAGAAACTTCAAATTTGCAGAAGCTGCAGGTTCGAAGGGAGGAAGGATAAGTTTCTCGAGAACAAAATTCAAGTCCCAAGAGGGGCAGGAGTACGGTTGGGGGGCTTCAGATGGAGAACCCCTCTGAGAAAGGTCTTGGAGACCTCCAGTTGAGCAAAGGCCTTGTCTGTGAAGGGAACACGATAGGCCGAAATGGCCGCCATGTGTACCTTCAAAGAGGAATGGCTGAGACCTAGGTAGAACAGATGACGTAGATACTCCAGCAGAAGTCCTGCTGAACAGGAGAAAGGTTCCACGTTCTTGGAAGTGGCCCAAATAGTGAATCTTTTCCACTTCATGACATAAGTGGATCTGGTGGAGGGTTTTCTGGCCTCCACTAAAATATCCGCCACTTTGGGAGACACTCCAAAACGGGATTGGACAGGAGCTATGCAGGCAGTTGAAGGGATTTGAGGCCTGGGTGGACCAGGGTCCCCTGATCCTGGGTCAACAAACCTCGAGATAGAGGAAGAGGAAGAGGAGGATCCTCTGAATATTGTTGTAGAAGAGAGAACCAGATTTGCCTGGGCCAGAAAGGAGCGATCAGAATCATTCTCACTCCTTCTGAAGCTAGTTTCTGCAAGACTCGTGGGATAAGAGGAATGGGGAAAGGTATAGGCGAATCTGTCCTTCCAGTCTAGAGACAGGCGTCGCTCAGAGCGCCTCACTCTGGGCAGGCGAGCAGAAGGTGGGAAGTTTTACGTTTGGGGGATGTGAACAGGTCAACCTGGTGTTCCCCAAAGTTGGAAGATATTGTCTAGGACCCCTTGGTCCAGTTCCCACTCGTGAGTCAGAGCAGAAGAGCGGGTTAGCTTGTCTGCCAGGGTGTGGTTGACTCCTGAAACCTGAATCGCCGTGAGGTGAAGGTCGTGTTGTGTTGCCCAATCCCAAACCCTCATTGCCTCCCTGCCTCCCTGCATAGAGGGTTGGACTGAGTCCCTCCTTGCTTGTTGATGTACCACACCATGCACATGATGTCCGTCTGGACAGCTAGGTGGCCGGGAGGGATGTATTGGTGAAGGGCTTGGAGAGCATACAACACTGCCCGAGGCCCGAGCACACTGATGTGGAGAGCTTGTTCTAGCCTGGACCAGGAGCCCTGGGTCTGATGAGGACCTAGATGGGCTCCCCAACCTTCACCTGAGGCATCTGTGGTTAGAATCTGAGAGGGGGGAGGATGAAAGAAAGGAACCCCCCGAAACAGGTTCTGTCGAACCATCCACCACTGCAAGTCTCACATCATCGGCGAAGATATCAGAACTGAGTGACCTAGGTCGTCCACTAGCTGATCCCACTGAGAGCGTAGAGTCCACTGAGAGATCCTGATGTGGAGTCGAGTGCGAGGGACGGTCGGGATAGCAGCTGCCATGAGACCGAGAAGGTGAAGGACCGACCTCGTCGATACCATCCTGCGGTCGTACAACAGATTTATCTGGGTCTGAAGGGAGGCCGCCCTGTCCGGGGGCAGGAAGACCTTTCCCATGGTTGTATCGAGAATTGCCCCAATAAACCGTAACCTCTGGGATGGGTCCAGATGAGACTTGGAATGGTTGATGGTAATACCCAGGCAGGCAAAAACCTGCTGGGTAAGGTAGAGGAATCGCAGGAGTTCCTCCCTGGACGAGGCCACCAGAAGCCAGTCGTCCAGGTAAGGGAAAACCTGTACTCCCTTGGTATGCAGGTGGGCCGCCACCACTGCCAGGCATTTGGTAAATACTCGGGGGGTCAGGATAGACCAAACAGGAGTACCTTGAACTGGTAGTGGTCCCCCTGGAATGCAAAACAAAGGTATTTGCGATGAGATGGGCAAATGGGAATGTGCAGATAAGCATCCTACATATCCAGAGCACAAAGCCATTGACCCATCCGAAGGAGGGGCAGAAGGCTCTGCAAAGAGAGCATCCTGAACCTTTTGCACTCTACATAAAGATTCAGGGAACTGAAATCTAAAATCGGTCTGAGATCTCCCATCTTCTTTGGGACCAGGAAGAAATGGGAATAGTGACCCATCCCTGAAGATGAAGGGGCGGGCTCTATCGCTTGCTTCAGCAGAAGAGCTGAAATTTCCTCCTGGACCAAAGGAAGATGTTCTCGTTAATACGACGATCTCAGAGGAGGGTGGCGAGGTGGTTTCTGAAGAAACTCTATGGAGTGTCCTTCTGCTATGAGCTGGAGCACCCAAGAATCCATGGTTATCCTCTCCCATCCCGGAAGGTGGAGGGAAAACCTCCCTCCTACCGGTTCCTCCGGGGAGTCCGGAGGCAGTGGGAGAGGAGAGGAAAGGAGTCAGGTGGTGTGGGGCAGTGCCGCAGCTGAAGCACCTGCTGCTTTTTTGGGCGGTGGGGGCTTAGCAGCCATGGGGACCCGACATTTTGTGGCCCGCCTTCCCTGGGGTTTCGCCTTTGTCGGATTCCATCTGCGAAAGGGACGGCACTGCTGCTGATGGGGACGGTACATGGAATCAACCAACTTCAGAGCCGTCCCCTTCTCTTGCAAATCGGTAATGATGTCCTTGACATCACCCTTGAAAAGCACCGACCCCCGGAAAGGTGCTTCCTGGACAGCATATTGCACCTCCGGGACCAGACCTGACATGCAGAGCCAAGCATGATGCAGTAGGCCCTACAGCTGAGCTCCAGCCCAGCAGTGTCCACTGCACGCTATGTCGCCCGTAGCATGTGTCGACTGGCCAAACAAGCAGAGCGGACGGATCAGCCAACTCCTGTTTGACTTGGGAGTCAGGCAAGGAGTCTAGCAGCTTCGCCTGGTAAGGATGGCCTCCTGGTAGTCCCCCATGTGGCCGACATAGTTCAGGGCCCTAATCCCCAGTGTGGAGGAAGTGTAAATCTTTCTCCCATACTGGTCCAGAAGACGAGATTCCTTATCAGGAGGTGACGAGCTAAGATGTTTAGGGTTCGCTACCCGGCCGTGAGCGGCGCTAATCACGACCGAGTTGGCACGAGGGTGAGAATCCAGGAAATCAACACTCTCTGGAGCCTGATATAGCCTACTTGACTTCCTAGGAAATGGAGCCAAGGCTGACGGTTGTTTCTAAATCGTGGTAACAAGGTCGGCGTGAGGCTCTATCCAGGGTGGCACTAATGTAGGAGCTGTCACGGGCAGATCCAGATGTTCAGCGAGCATCAGACGCTGAGGATCTGGTTCCAAGGAGCGCCACTGATGAAACTCCTGGATTTTTCTAAGCAACTCCGTAAAGGAAGGATCCTCCAGAGGAGACTTCGGAGGAGTCCTTGGCCGGGGCTTCGACGGAGAGCAAGGCTCGTTGTCTCTCTCAGAGCAGCCGTTGGATGAGTCCAAGGAGTCCGAGAGTGAAGAGGAGGATAAAGAAGAGTAAGACTCCCTTTCCCGAACCGGGAGGCAGGCCTCAGGGAGTCCCTGGGCCAGTGTTCTGCCCTCTGAATCCAGACAGAAGAACCTGGAGTCGGAGGTGGGAGGAGTGTCCGCCTGGGGCATCTACGGGAACATGGGATGGCACTCATCGCGGAAGGTGGCTCTCGACCTCTTTGGTGAGCTGAGCCTTGGCCTCAGCCCACCAGGAGGCCAGAGTCTCCTGCAGGTCCACCGGCGGCCGCGAGTCCGGTGGTGGAGGAGGTGGGGGATAAGAATACGGATTATACCCATATGGAGCGTATCCAAAACCCGGCTGCGGGTAACACGGCGTCAGGTATTGAGGCATCGAGTACTGCGGCGTCGGGAAGCCCGGCGTCGGGTACTGTGGCGCTGGATACGCCATTCCCGGGTAAACCGGCGTCAAATAAGATGGAGGATACCCGGAAGCCAGGGGGGCTGCCTAAGCAGACAGCCCAGCCGGGAACCTCACAGGCGGGTCCGTAGTGAAGAGCCCGGAGGGCCCGATGGGAGCAAAAGATTTCCCTGAGCCGGTAAGACCAACGTCAAGGCCGATGGCAGAGGCCCTGATGCCAGAGGTACTGATGTCAGAGGAGCCGGTGTTGGAGCCGGCGTCTGGGGAGCCGACGTCAGGTCCTGCGCTCCAGATGGAGGAAGGACCGACGGAGGCAAAAGATCCTCAGCTTCGCCCGGGGATGGAGGGGAAAAGTCCCCAGATTCAGGTTGGGGGGACTCTGGTTCCCCAGATGGCAGTGAATGCTGCGGTGAACCAGGAATGACGGACGTTGGAGGGCGTCATTGGTTCCCTCGCCGACCGGACGTCAGAAGAGCCAACGTGAGGTGTAGAGGCGAGCTCTCGGCGGGCGCCGGAGGAGCCAACGTCAGACTTACGAGAGCCTTCACTGGAGACAGATCGAGAGGAGGGGTCAGCCTGGTCCAGTGGGTAAGAGGCTGCGCGTTGCCCCGGAGGGTCGGACATCTTACCAGCCCTCTCCGTGCGGATGTCTGAGGAGCCGACGCCCGACTTACCGGAGTCACTCTCGATGGTAGGCCGCGAGCCTGCGGCCGAACCAGGCGGAGGCCTCCAACTGCCACGGAGGTGCCTGCAAGGCCCATGGCAAGACCAGACGGTGGGTTGATGCCCTCACAAACCTCGAGGCGGCCGTCGAGGAGTGGTCCCCCAGAGGGATGTTACGTAAGGCCCTGGCAACTCCCGAGGAGACGCGTGGAGGAGCCTTTGTCCGCGTGCCTCTCCTTGTCCTTCTTCTTTCAATGGCCTTGAGAAGTGGACGCCTGCCTCAGTTTTTAGCTCCTTCTCCATAGAGCTCATTTTCTTCTTTAGAATATGGGCTTCCAGGGATTGCTGCCACCTTTTTCGGTGGCAGCGTTAAACCTGAGGCAATGCTGGCACTTCTCAACCAGATGATTGGGGCCTAGGCAGAACAGGCACAGGAGTGACGGTCCTTGTGCAGTAGTTGGCGCCGCATGGATCGCACTTATTCTTGTGCTGGGAGGGTGTAGGGGCGACACACACTGCGTTAGTACTGGCGTTAGTGAAAAATAAAGTTTCGGTGAAAAAGCGATGAAGGGCTAATGGCTACAAACTCTTCCGCGAGGCACTGCACGAGCTAACGGTGTGAAAGAACTGGAAGGCGGGCGTCCGGGACCGCCCCTTTATACCAACGTCTCCTGATGCCGGTCACCTGACCTGGGGGCGGTCCCTCGCCAGGGATTGCTAGCTAGAAATTTTTCCGTGAGGTCCTGCCGACGTCAGTCCTATATATAATTACCTACTGCAAGAGCCCTCTCAAAGTAAGATCTTGCTTTATTTTCTATTTCTTAGTAACGTGTAAACCTTTTGTCTGGCTGTAAATTTATCCTGTTTGTAAATAACTGTATTATCCTCTAGTAAAGAATCTATTTTTGATAGAACTAGTGACTGCCTGTTTATTGACAAGCTAATTTATTTTTTATTTTTGCTTGACCGTATTTGCATTCTGTCTCCAAAGTGCACTCTACCAATAGTTATTGTGTTGACTTTCTAACCTTGAACAGGGGGCAAAAAGCAGGTTTCCTGATTCCTGGTAAAAATCAGGTGGTGGCAGAGAATTAGAAGTCCCCAACCAAAACAGCCTTGCAAGCTGGACAGGCCAAGGGGCAGATTTTGTCACAACTGGTGGCAGTGGTGTGGGATCATCATCACAACTGGTGGCAGTGCGGTGCAGATTAGTGCACAGATTTAAAGCCAGAATTTGTGCACAGTGTGCTTTCCCGTACAGGCAGGAACTCTGGGAGAGATGTAAAAACCTTACCTTGCACATGGGGTAACAGAGTGCCAGTAGAAATATACTGTAACAGTCATGAAACAGGATATACAAAATGTTAAACTGTTTATTACCGTTTTATTTCTAGAAAAGGATGAGCGCCCCAGCATATGGCAGATTTAATGTGTAGAAGCTTCGTGAACTGTGCACTGACAGGGGGATTGTCTATGAGGGCCTGACAAAGAACAGACTCATAGAAGCCATATAGGTGCATGACCGAATGCAAGTGGGGCAGACAGTCTCAGAGGTGTATGACCAAACTCCTGTGCAGCAGGTGACCACTAATGAAGGTGACCAAGGTAGAGAGACTGAGGTCACAGTGGCTAAGTCAGAGGGGCACCTCGAGGCATGAGTGGGTGAAGCTGTACAGCCCAAACCTGAGCTAAGAGCTGGTGCAGCAGAGGCTCAGAATCAACTGGAGCTCCTGAGGATGCAGCTTGTGTTGAAGGAGGTTGAACTGCAGAGGACAAGGCTGGAGGCAGAAAGGGAGAGAGCAAGACTGGAGTCTGAGGAAGGACAGAAGGCTTCTCAACATGAAATCCTGATGCAGGAAGAAAGAGAGAAGGAACGAGCAGAAAGAAGTTCGACAGCATGAAATCCTGATGCAGGAGGAGCTGGTAAGACTGGAGTCAGAGGAAAGAGAGAAGGCTTGCCAGCATGAAATTCTGATGCAGGTGGAAAGAGAGAATGACCAACAGCATGAGATCAAGATGGTGAACCTGCACCAGCAAGCCATAAGTAATGGCATAGGGGATCCAACAAACAAAGCCACAGATAATTCTAAAATGTACCCCCAATATCGGGAGGGAGATGATCTTGATTTTTTTTAAATCATTTGAGAGGGTATGTGTGCAGTTTAAATTGGGCAGGGCTTCATGGATGACCCACTCTTACACCATTTCATACTGCCCATGCTTGCATTTGCTAGAATGGATGATGAGGACTATGGACTATGATGAAGTTCAAAGCGTGTTGTTGGAACATTTTGAACAGACTCCTGAGGCTTACAGGAGGAAATTCAGAGAATTAAGTAAAGGCCCAGGAGACAACTATGTAGAATTGCATGTCCAAATGTGTGCCTATCTAGACTGTTGGGTGGATGGGGCTAAAGCTAGAACTGTAGAGCAAATAAAGAATTTATTTGTAAGGGAGCAATTTCGTAAAATTGTACTTGAGGACCTGCATGTATGGCTACTGGATTGGACATGCAACTCCATGAAAGAGACAGCAGAAAGTGCTGATTGTATGTGCCCAGCAGCAGACAATATGCGTTGCACAGGAACAATGGGGGTGGGGCAGTACATGGTTAAGGGGACCCAGGGAGGGCAGCCTAAAGTAAACCAGCCTGCACCTGAACCCAAAACAGAAGCCATCAGTCCTAAGGGGAAGGATTTGTCAGAAAGTGGGGCATATGTCCTATGACTGCCTGAAAAACATGAGCAAAGGGCAAAAGCCTGGGGGGTGGGGTGATCAAGACAGGACCCAGCAGATAGCAGATTGTGTACATGCTGTAGTGCCACCAAACTCCTCCATGCATATGCATCCTATCCTAGTTAATGGGACAGTAACACAGGGATCGAGGGACACTGGTGTCTCCATCTTCATGGTGAGGCAGGATCTGATCCAGGCACAGCAGATTCTGCCAGGGCAGTTTTCCAAAATTCAGGGAGTCACAGGTCCAGAGGTCCATGTGCCAATGGCTTGGGTCTTCCTGAGCTGGGAAGGTGGCCATTGGGTATAGGAGGTGGGAGTTGTATCTGATCTCCCTGTGGATGTGATCATGGGGAATGATTCTGACCACAGGGAAAACTTAAAGTGTGTTACTACCCATAGTCAGGCAAAAAAGGCAAGCTTGTGAGGGTGAGGAGGGGGCGACACAACCTGTGCTGACCCCTCCCTCCACAGCTGAGGAAGCAGCTAGAGTGGGTGAGGGGCTAGCTAGGAATAACAGCTTTGAGTCCCAGCTGAAAACAGAGGAGGTATCAGCCAATGGCAGTTTTCCTTCTGAAGGGGAGTTGGGGAGGGTCAGATGGGAGGAGCAGAGCAGAGCTCAGCTGGCTGATCCTACTCTCCAGAAACTTTGAAAGATAGCAGATAGTACTGAGGACTCTCAAGGGAGCAAAAAGTCAGCTTACTGGGAGAATGGACTGTTGTACAGGAAGTGTACACCATGGGGGGGGGTGCTAGAGGGACAGGTACTCCAGCAGCTTGAAGTCCCCCGGGACTACCACAAGCAGCTTTTGGCCCTGGACCACGACATTCCTTTTTCAGGCCACCTGGGTAATAACCACACCAAAAGGTGGCTCACCAACAACTTCTTTTGCCCAAGTATGTACACAGATATGCCAAATTAATGTCAGACTTGTGCTCAGTGCCAGAGGGTTGAAAGGTAAAGGCTAAGGCGGCTTTGGTGCCCCTGCCTATTATTGGTGAACCCTTTAAGAGGGTAACCGTGGACACAATGGAGCCCCTTAGCACCCCAAGTCGCACGGGTAAAAGCTACAGTACATACTGGTTGTCATGGACTACACAACCAGGTATTATATTGTTCTTTGTTTCACCTATAGTATTCAGAAAATCTAGGAGTTGTTCCTCCTGACCTGTTGTTACGGATGGGGCTCTATATATTACTCCAATGTTGATGGCATGTGAGTGGCGGGGAGATATTTTGACCCATAGAACTTCAATTTTGTCCCATTTGGATGTATCAGTTTCTTCGGAATCTATTTTGTCAGAAATATATAAGGCCACTCCCCCACCTCTTTGGTCCTTCCTATCCTTATGGTACAAACTAAAACCATTTATTTGTTTATCCCAAGAATCATTTGGGTTCCACCAGGTCTCGGTTATGACACATAATCTGATGTTTAATTGTTCTAGGGTTAATTTTAATTCGTCCATTTTATTATTTAAGCTCCTGGCATTTAAAGAAAGGAAACTATATGGGGTACAGTCGTGTATCTTTATTTAGAAGAGAAGCAATTGGCCTACCCTCCCCCCCATGCCAAGTTTAAATTTACTTCTAAAGTATGTCTAAGATGGTGGGCAAAAATTTGTTTCCCCCTTCTGTTTAGATGAAGTCCATCCTGTGCGTATAACTTTGGGTCCCTGAATTTAGTCCCGTGTTCAAAAAGGGTATGACCCTCTCTCTCATACACCATCTTTTCAGCCATCCATTTAGCTGTGATATATCATTATTTACAGCACGTGTTGCCCTGGGTATTGGTAAGATCCCAGAGATAATAAGATTGCATCCATCCTTGTAAGGGTCCTTCCTACCTCCTCAAACTCTCTCTGAATTTCTAGGAGCCTTCTTTTACCCGCATCGTTTGATCCCACATGTAGTAGCACCTGAGGTTGATGGGTATTTTCTCTCAGGCCTGGGAGGAGATTTTAATGTCTTTTATGCCTGCTCCAGGATGCACTGTGGATGTTAGTTTACAATTTTACAAATAATGTGGTCTATGTATTTCAGCATGGAGTCACCCATAACCAAGATGTCTCTTAAATTGGTCTCTTCATTTCCTGTTAGGTTGTTAGCAGTTGTGTGTTTTCTCATTTCTATTGGTGGTGCGGTAGTGATTTATTATTGTGCATATTTGTGGATGAGTGAGGAGATTTTGTAGTATTTATTCCTTCTTAGGTGGAGTATTCTGTAATGAACATGGTTCTCCTGGCGTGGAGGTCACCTTTGCAGATGTATTGTATTCTGTGTTTTGATTAAAAATGGAGAACCTGTTTGGTGTTAAGATATTTGAGGAACCTCCTATATTTCCTTCTACCCTTTTCCTGTTTTTATTTGTAATGTTTGTTACGAGACTCCAGTCCTCCTCAATCCTCTAACGTCTTTATAGGTGACATTGCAGAGGGTCTGGAAGGAAAGGTATGCCTCTTTGCGGATGACATAAAGATCTGTAACAGAGTTGATACACAAGGGGGGTAGAAAGGATGAGAAGGGACTTGGCAAGGTTGGAGGAATGGTCAGACATATGGCAACTTAGATTCAATGCAAAGAAGTGCAAAGTAATGCACCTGGGAAATAAAAATCCAGGAGAAAGAGTACACAATAGCAGGGAGGTACTAACAACAACAATAATGGAAAGGGATCTGGGTGTAGTCATATCAGATGACCTAAAGGTGGGTATGCAATGTGAGAAGTCAGTAGGAAAGCCAGGGGATACTGGGATGCATAGGGAGGGCATCACAAGTAGAAAAAGGGAAGTGGTTATCCCTCTGTACAGACAGTTGGTGAGACCCCATCTGAGTACTGCGTGCAGTTTGGAGACCTCATCTACGCAAGGACATAGACAGGATGGATGCAGTCCAGAGGAGGGCAACTAAAATGGTGCAGGGTCTACATCAGAAACCATATGAAGAGAGACTGAGAGAGCTTAATATGTATACCCTTGATGAAAGGAGGGACAGGGGGACATGATAGAAACTTTTAAGTACCTCAAGGGAATAAACAAAGTCCAGGAGGGTAGCATCTTTCAGAAAAAGAGATGTGTAAGAACAAGGGGCACAATTTAAAGTTAGAGGGGGGACGGCTCAGGGGTAATGTGAGGAATTTTTTTCACGGAGAGAGTGGTGGGCGCATGGAACCGCCTTCCTGGAGAGGTTGTGGGGTCTAAAACAGTGGAGGAATTCAAACATGCATGGGACAGACATAAGGCAATTATAGTGGGGGGTTGCAGGAAATAGGCTGTTGGTTAACTAGAATCTGCAGCTTATCCAGTAGGTAGGGAAATGGGCAGACTGGGTGGGCCAAGTGGTCCTTATCTGCCATCAAAGTCTATGTTTCTATGTACCCTGAGGTAGTAGCCATGTCTTCCATTGAGGTGGAAAAAGTGGCTGATGAGCTCCTAGGAATCTTTAGCCAAGTGGGATTTCCCCAGGAGATTTTGTCAAAACCAGGGGACAAATTTCATGTTTTCATTAATGGCTAGTCTGTGGGAGAAGTGCGGGGTGAAACAGCTCCATGGCTCACCCTATCACCCCAAGACAAATTGCCTGGTTGAGCGGTTCAGTGGGACCCTCAGAACTACAGTATGCTCAGGACATTTGTTGACCAGCACAAGAGGGAGCGAGACAAATATTTGCCCCACCTCCTGTTTGCATACAGGGAACTCCCTCAAGAGTCCACAGAGTTCTCACCCTTTGAGCTCCTGTTTGGTCACAGGGTGAGGGAACCCCTAGCTTTAGTCAAGGATGAATGGGAACGTGACCTTGCCTCCTAAGGACAATCTGTTGTGGAGTATGTTCTGAATTTTAGGACCTGGCTTAAGGAGCTCTTGGGGCTTGCCCAGGAGCACCTAAACACCGCACAACAGCGGCAGAAAACCTGGTACATCTGTGAGGCCGGAGCCTGGGAGTATGAAGTCGGACAGAGAGTAATGGTACTTGTACCAGTTCAACAAAATAAACTGCAGGCAGCATGGAAGGGCCCATTCTCCATAATCAGGAAGGTGAATAAGGTCAATTACGTAGTAGGACTGCATGGCAGAAGGTGCAGACAGAGGGTATATCATGTTAACATGATGAAGTCCTACTACAGTAGGGAGGACATGGCCCTCACGTGGGCAGCACACCCAGAAGAGGAAATGAGGCTGATCCCCTGGGGGACCTCACTGGCAAGGAATCCTCAGTGGATAACATCACCTTCTCAGGGCAGCTGACACCAGCCTAGGCAGAGGAGATGAGAGGGGTGCTGCAAACATTTGGGGACATGTTCACGGGGAAACCAGGGTGCACCATGATGGCTGAACACACATGGACACTGGGACCCAAGTGCCTTTGAGGCAGTCCCCTACAGGGTCCCAGAGGGGATTAAGCAAACTATGCAAGAGAAACTCAGGGAGATGCTGGCCCTTGGAGTGATCCAGGAGCTCAGTAGCCCCTGGGCCTCGCCTGTGGTCCTGATCTCCCATAAGGACAGTACCACACGGTTCTGTATTGACTACCACAGGCTCAACAGCTGCAGGAAGTCAGACGCCTACCCCATGCCCAGAATGGATGAGACCTTGGAATGGCTGGGGGGAGCCCGGTTCCTAATCATGACAGATGTGACAAAGGGCTACTGGCAGGTACCCCCAACTCCTGTAGCCAGGGAGAGGTCTGCTTTCATTATCCCATTTGGCCTATTCGAATTCTGAGAAATGCCATTTGGGATGAAGAATGTACCTGCAACCTTCCAGCAGCTTGTGGCTTGCATTCTTTCTGGGGTAGGCGAATATGTGCTGGTATACATGGATGGCACAGCAAAAACAAGGGAGGATCATGTCAGGCACATGAGAGAGGAGTTCTGCCAACTGAAGGCTACAAGGCTGACAGGTAAGGTGGAAAAATGCCAAGTAGGCATGGCTGAAGTGTCTTACCTAGGGCACAGGGTGGGCAGTGGATGCATCCATCCAGAGCCTGTGAAGGCTGATGGCATCCAGGACTGGCCCACCCCTGCCATGAAGAAACAGGCAAGGGCATTTCTTGGGACATCCGGGTGCTACAGGAGGTCTGTCCCTCACTACAGATATGTGGCCAAGCTCCTGACAGACCTGACAAAAAAAGAAAATGCCAGAGAAAGTTCTCTGGACAGAGGACTGTGAATCTGCTTTCCAACAGTTGAAGGAGGCATTATGTGGGTCACCCGTGCTCGCGAGCCCCAATTATGACCTCAGGTTCACAGTGCATGTGGATGCTTCGGATAATGGGTTGGGTGCTGTCCTGAGCCAGGTTACACCACAGGGGGAGGAGCACCCCATAGTGTATATGAGCTGGAAGCTTCTGCCCAGGGATAAGGCATATGCCACAATTGAGAGGGAGTGTCTGGGGATAATGTGGGCCTTTCAGAAGCTGCAGCCGTATTTGTACAGGTGGGAGCTCATTGTGGTCACAGATCATAATCCCAACATGGCTCCATATGATTAGTGGGCAAAATACAAAACTATTGCACTGGAGTTTGATCTTACAGTCTTATAACATGACCATCCAGCACTGGACTGGTGCGCAGAATGCCAGCGCAGATGGACTGTCAAGGCAGGGCTGAGTGCATGGCATAGTCCTTTAGGCACACCCCAGTCCTGCATGAATGACAGTGTCTCTTGGGGGTTGCCCAAAAGAGACATGCCTTCATTGTCTGGGAAGGGGGAGATGTGACAGGATAGGTGACCAGATGCATTTATTCTTTTCTGTTAGTTTTAAAACATTTTTTTCTGTTACAAGTTCTGTTTGGGGTATACTCAAAGATGGCTGCCTGGTCACATATACAGGCAACTCTTGGGGGCTGTTAATCTACCATGAGGGTGCTGACTCTCTCATGGGAATGTTAATAGCAAGTGCTGACAGGAAGGCCAGGCAGGAGACAAGTAAGTCATAAAGTCATTGTAAGAGTCTTTTCCTGGATATTTTTATTTTTTTGGTAACCGGATAAGGCCCACTAGGCACAAGTGCCTGTTTTCAGGGGAGACCCCGGAAGCACTGGGGTGGTTAAGTGACTTGCTCAGAGTCACACAGTATGTAAGTGGAGGCTGTGGGAATCAAACCCGGCCTGCTGGATGTACCAAGCTCGTTACTCTAACCTCTAGGCTATACTGCCAGCCCCAAAAATCTATATATTCCCATGATAGACTACAGTGCAGGTGGATGTTGTAAAACCTCAAGAGATACTGAGGAAGCACAAAGGGGATGAGGTCTTACTCACTCACTTATGTGGTGTGGGCGGCTGTCACTCAAAGGGTGAAGTCACTCCCCATAGCCAGAAGGGTATAAAAGAGGGAGCTGAACTGGTCTCTCTCTCTCTCTCTCTCTCGGACATTCAACATGTGTTGCATTCATGGTTTGGTTTTAGTTTTTGTTTTCATTTTTTTGCCCATTCTTTTGAGTGGTCACGTTATGTTACAATTTAGTAAGTGGTTTCTAATGTTGCCCCACCACAAGTAACATTAGCAAGCTTCAGCTACTACTTTTGGCTGTTTGTAGCATCATGATATTTCCATGTCAACCTGCTGTAATAGTGTTTCCCCCTTTCCCTGGGTTACACCCAAAAACAAGCTTCTGCTTAGTGCACCTTTCCAATTTTCACATAAACACATTGATGCCACATGGCAGGCCTGCCCTCTACTCAAGAGATGCAAGAACACATAAGAGTGTGGAAGGTCAGAATTCCACCAGTGGGAATGCTGGCAATTACCTGTTCAACCTATTATTTATTTTACCCAAGATAGCCTTGATGAGATGCACCATCTGATTTACTGTGGCGCAAGGCTACAAATTGGGGGGGGGGGGGCTACATGTAGCCTCAGGAATTAATTTGTTTGAATGGGAATAATTATCTACTGTATTTAGAATTTTGTAGTCCAGGATATCCACATTTCAGATAATGCTTTGTTTGAGTGTGCCATAGAGGTGGCAGTTAAATAGCAGCAGTTGTATTGACTAACAATAATTAGCTATGCATAATCAACACAAGTACAATAATATGCAGAATAAGATACACACATGATTATATACAGTGGTGTAAGGTCATAGAAACCTTGTACCAAATGTATACTGTTAGAAAAGGTCAGATATGGGAAGGTACAGGGCACATTTGCACCAAGCAGGGACCTTGGCAGGACAGTCAGTGAGTTAAACTGTACAGATTTTAAACCTGGGAAGGGGGATGTTGGGAGCCCTCCTCCCACCCCTGGAAAAGGCACTTTTGCAAGGAAGTCTTGTACAGCTGGGGGGACATAAAGCAGCAGCACAGTTAACAGTGAAACATTAGCCCTACACCTTTTTATTCTATTTTATATTGCCTGTTTCACCTGTCTGGTAAGATGCCCTTCCTTCCTGTTTAAATTTGCTGAAGCATTTTTTAAAAATTTGGAACAATAAAAAGGGGCACTGTTTTTAATATGGCTATTGCCAGGTTTTCATCAGTATTCTCTGCTGTTTTTGAACACCACTGTCCTAGTAGGCCCCCCCCCGATGAAGAACCAGTGATGTTCGAAGTGCTGGAGTATGTCCTGTTCGTGATGCCGATTCTTTGGAAGTTTAAATTACTGTGAAGCAGAAGATATGATTTGTCTCCTTGTTTAAGCTATTTCAGTGCACTAACACCTTCCATCTGTCGTTATCCCATTTGGTGAGGGAGCAATGTCTGTTGCATGCTAGTTCACCTTGGGCACAAGAAAAGTGAAATTATACAATGGGGCTGAAAAACAACTAAGAATACTGATAAAATTCTGAGGATAGCCAGATTATAAGAATCGCTCCTTTTAACAATTTTAAACCCATCAAAATTACTAAAACAGACTTAAAACAAGGAAAAAATGGTGTCATGCAAGCCATGAGAAAAAAGTGATTTAAAATGGAATCAGAAGGTATAGGCTCACACTTTTCACTGCAATATGCACTGGGGCTTTAAGTTCAGAGAGAACATGTGATTTGTTCCAAGCTCATATAGAGAGTCGGTGGTAGAGCAAGGATTTGTTCTGGGACCCCTGCAATCACAGCTCTATGCTTTTCTTATTCAAACTATCTACTTCAAGCTCAGCGACAAACAAAATGCCTCTTTTTCCAACAACCTGTATGAAATGTTATATTTGCTTTAATTGCCATTAAATGTTCAAGACATAAGAAATGACTGGTTGAACAGATTTAACATTACCATAGACTTAAAATGAATACATGATTTGATTGATGGATGGGTGGGTGGGTGGTGGGGGGGTGATGACGTGTTTTTTTTTTATATCTTTTTAACAATTTGCTAAGGATAGCCCAGCTGAAATGCAATATCTTATTTTCAGTGGGATCTGTCTTCGACCCAGTTCTACAGGTGGGAGGACTGAGTGGCCAAGTGCCACGCTCAGACTTAAACAGTGAATTAATTGTAAATATGTGAACTCCTGGTTCCCAGTTATGTGTTCAAACCACTGGATCATGCTGCCTTTGCCAGCGTCTTAAATGTTTTTTGTTCATTAATTCCTTTTTTTAACTATTTATGTGATAATAGTATAATGGTCTATGAAGTAATAACTGCACCAGGATGTAATAAACGGTACGGCTGTAGGCTGAAGTGCTTATTAACACACTGATCTGGTTAGTACCGAGTAAAAGACGATGACCACTATATCTGCTATGGCTATAATACTGGGGCGGGTGGGGGTAGGCTTTGAAAAAGAGCACAAAAATCAGTCTCTCTCTATGCTACAGTGCATCTGTGATAAACCTGGAAATTGTAGGCAGTTTCTCACAGACACACTGTAGTGTTAGTCTGAGCCAAACAGAACACAGGTATTAGCATACAGTGCCATTTCTGAGTTTACTGTTGGTTTATTGCAAAATTACGAGATAGAAGCTCTGTATTCTGACTGGCTGAAAAGGATCTTTTCCAGTGCAATATCAAATCCAGCAATACAAGGGTACTACATACATTGTGCCTGCTGTTGTGTATGAAGAAGAGTTGTAGTCCATTCGTAAGTCGACAGCTACGTACTGTATACAGAACTGCATCTTTAGTCTCTGCTTTTTGTGTTGACAAAGCAGCAGAGACTAATGATGCAATTCTCTGTGTAGTACACAGAATAACCCTGTTTCGTGAGAACAAGCATGTATGAAAGTTAATAGTCACCTCTCAACTTGTGGGAATTTACCTTTAAAGGAAAACTAGATCCTCATATCTTGCAAATTTGTTTTCATGTCAGTAGACAACTCTTTTCATGTGCTTTTAGGGATATACGTGATTGCTTTATGTTTCTATGTTTATTTTCACTGTTCATACTAGTCCCTGTAACTATCCTGGGGGGTTCCATTTTATGGTTGTTGAAATCTCACTGTTCCCGACAGCTTCATTAGCATATGAGAACACGATGTGAAAGCACCCTTTAGACTCCACAGTATGCCTGTCTGCTTAATTAGATTTCAATGAAGCTACGGTAGTCATCACAACAAAGTGTGAAATGCCACATTTACCTTCAGTTAGCTTTGCAAACTATCTCAGTTGGAATACAGGGCTTTTCCCATTAAACTGCTTTCAATTTGTGTGTTTTCAGAGGCCCCCCCCCCCCCGAGAATGTGTGTACTTTCAGCATGATGCATGGTATGAATGGGTGATTTGACAACATGCCGTCATATGCTAATACAGCTCTCCTGGAGAATGAGATTTTAACAACCATAAAATGGCCCCCCACTGTCCGTCAAGCGCAGCAGTTGGATTTCCACTTGCTATGCCAGTGACCGGGTTGAGGAACAGATCCAGGTCATCAGAGGGCCAGCCAGGGTAGAAGGATTTGCGTCTCAGGACTGCTCTCCTTCTCGCCAGGTGGTGGAGTGCTCTGTGCAGGAGCCGAGCACCCGGTGGAGGTCGGGTATGTTGCATAGCACCAATGCCTACAGAACTCAGAGGCGGGGCAGACGCTGGTCATCACTGCACATTCCCATCCCTGCTTACAGGGGATAAAATCTGCAGATGGCCATCTCCGTGAAGCCCTGCCCCGGGCTTCCATTAGTCTCCTAGCCGGCTCTCCCGACTAGAACCAGTATCCCAGCACTGAAAAGGGGAGACGGTACTGTGACCCCACCCCCTGGGAGGTAAGCCAGGGGTGCCAGTGAGAGCGCTGGCACAATAGAATGTGGGAGCATGGGGGTCCGTGACCAAGGTGGATATCAACAGTTGGATGCAGCAAAAAAGTACAATAAATAGATAAAAAAAAATAGACCCCCCCAGACAGTTACAGGGGACTAGCATGAACATTGAAAACAAACTAAAGAAAACTCGCATATCTCCATCAGCTACAGGAAAAGTGTTGTCTGTTGACGAGGAAAAGAACAGTTACATAAGAATTTACCATAACAGTAGATCTTCGAGGGGATCTCAGTCATCAGGTTATTATACTGTAGAAACTTCAGTCTGTGAATGGTGAATCCACATGGAAGATTTTCAGCAGTACAACTGGGCCTGCCCATGCCATTGATGTCAGCTGATGTCGCCAACCCTATAAAGGCGCAGGTGGGCCCGCGCGGTCCTCAGTTCTTTCTCTCCGGAGATGACGGGAGCAAGGCTGATGCCCTGGGGACCCAAGGAGAGCAAGGGACCCAGCTTTCAAAGAAATGATGGAAACAGCAGACAGCCAGGTCCTGAACAGGAGCCCCAAAAAAGGGTGATGATGGGAGGGAATAGACCTGATAACAGAGATCCCCTTGAAGATCTACTGTTACGGTAAGTTCTTAACTGTTCTGTCTCCTTTGGGGGTATCTCAGTCATTAGATTACACCATAGGAATGAATCCCAAGCAGTAACAAGAGTATATGGATGGTCAGGGAGGCTGGATCTCCATAAACTTACAACAGGAGAGGTGGAACACCCTATCCAATCAAGGAACTCCATAAGCTTAAGACAGGAGTCCTTGCAGAACAGCCCTGCCAAATCCTGTACGGGCTCTAGGAGCGATGTCCAGACTGTAATGCTTGGTAAAGGTGTGGACTGTACTCCAGGTGGCAGCAGCACAAATGTCAGTGACTGAGACCCCTTCAAAACAATCCATAGAGGTAGCCATGTCTCTGGTGAAGTGAGCTTTGACAGCACTAGGCAATTTTTTTGCCATACTTATTGTAGCAGAACACAATGCAATTTGCCAACCATTTGGATAAACATTGCTTAGAAACTGAAGCGCCCTCTCTACCTGGGGCAAAAGAAACAAACAACTGCTTAGACTTTCTGGACTCTTTACTCTTGAGAAGGTAGTACTTCAAAGTTCTGCACACATCTAAAGTAAGGAGCAGTACTTCCCCTGGATTGGCACACTCTGCAAAATAAACAGGACGGTGGATTGGCTGATTGAGCATAAACTCAGAAACCACCTTACAAAGAAATGTAGGATTTGTCCACAAAGTCGTGGGTGTCTTTGTGAAAAGTCAAATAACGCACCTCGCACCAGAGGGCCTGAAGCTCTGAAATTCTTCAAGCATAGTAACTGTAACTAAAAAGAGCACTTTCCAAGCCAGAAAGTGCAAATCGCAAGTCATGACTGTCTCAAAAGGAGACAGGGTCAACTTTTCCAAAATAAAATTCAAGTCTCAAGCCAGGACAGGAGAACGGATTGGGGGTTTCAGAAGTAGGATGCTCTGGAGGAAGGTATGGGAGACATCCAACTGAGCAATAGTGTGCTCACCCATGGCTGGTGGAAGGCAGAAACAGCCGTAAAGTGGACCTTGAGGAAGGAAAATTGGAGGCCTGAGTCAGACAAAGAGATCAGGTAGTCCAGGACATGCTTCACCAAGCAGGTGAAGGGGTCCAGGGAACGTTTGGCAGCCCAGATGGCAAACCATTTCCATTTCAAGGCATAAGTGGCAAGCGTGGAGGGCTTGCAAGTAGCCACTAGGATGTCTGCCACCTTACTGGAGATGCCAGATCTGGCAATGGCTATGTCCTGAGGAGCATGCAGATGGAGGGGCCTCAAATTGGGATGGACCAGGGTCTCCCGATACTGGGTCAGCAGATTCCTGCAAGGAGGCAGAGGGACCATGGGTTCCTCAGCCAGTTGCTGAAGCAGAGGTAACCTTATCTGGCGAGGCCAGATTGGAGCCACCAGAATCATGCTGGGCCCTTCCATCTACAATTTGATCAGCACCCTCTGTATCAGTGGAAATGGAGGGAATGAGTACAGAAATCTCCTGCTCCAAGAGAAGGACAATGCGTCTTGCCAGAAAACTCCAAGCCCTGGATCTAGCGAGTAGAAATTGGGCAGTTTTGCACTGTGTCAGGACGCAAAAAGGTCCAACTCTGGATGACCCCATTTGTCAAACAGATGTTCTGCTACGGACAAGAAAAGCTCCCATTCGTGCATGCTGGACTGAGTCCTGCCGAGGCTGTCCGCTAGGGTGTTTAGAGCACCTGGCACGTGTACGGCAGATAGTGTCAGACTGTGGTCCAGTGCCCAATACCACACTCACATGGCCTCCTTGCAAAGGGGGTGCGAGTGAGTCCCACCCTGCTTGTTGATATAGTAGACAACACTCAGATTGCCTGACTGCACCAACAGCAAGCTTGGGGCCAGGTGATCCTGGAAGGCCTGCTTGGTATAGAGCACCGCACTCATCTCAGGACACTATGTAGGGTGGCTTCCCACTGGGACTAGGATCCCTGCTGTAGTCTTTGGGATGGAACTAGGACAGACTGTTATGCCTGGAGACAGAAAAAGCTTAAGAGTACGCTCCAGAGTGGACAACAGTTGCTTCCTGGATGGGGCCTTGAGAAGCCAATGGTCCAGGTATGGAAAGACATACATACAGTCCCTCTCTTCTGAGGGCTGTTGCGACCACTGCTAAGCACTTTACGAACATAAAAAATTACCAGCAGAAACAGGCCTCATGGTCTATCGAGTCTGCTCGAGTGTGCAGCTAGCCCCTCATCACACAGCTGCCCCTCCTGCCCCAACCTCTCTTGAAACTGCCCACCATCTTACAGGACACTATCTCATCTGGTAAGGTATTCCATTTGTCCACCACTCTTTCCATGAAAAAATATCTCCTCATCTCTCTCTCTAATCTCAGTCCATGCCCTCTCATGTCCCTCCCACTTCTCATCTGAAAAATCCCTTCTGTGTTGGTCTTGTTTACCCCCTTCAGATACTTAAATGTCTTGACCATATCCGCCCTATCCCTCCTCTCCTCCAGTGAATACATATTCAACTCTCATAGGCTCATGGATCATCTTTGTGGCTCTTCGCTGCACCCCCTCCAACAATCTGATGTCCTTCTTCAGGAATGGGCACCAGTACTGCATGCAGCACTCCAGGTGGGGCCTGACCAATGACCTATACAGGGGTAGGATAATCTTCCTCCTTCTGCAGGAGATCCTGCTTGCAATACACCCCAGCATTTTGTTGGCTTTTGCTGCCACCTTCCTGCATTGAGCGGAGTTGTTCGTGCTCCCTGTAATGATCACTCCTAGGTCCTTCTACTCCGTGGCCCTCCCCAACTGTACCCCATTCAAGTAATAATCCCTCCCTTGGTTCCTGGCTCCGAAGTGCATAACCTTGCACGTCTTGGCGTTGAACCTCAACTACCATCTTTCCGCCCACTCCTGCAGCTTAGTCAGGTCTCCTGCAACACCTATCGCCCCTCTGCATCATCAATCACAGCTCCCTTCTTGGTATTATCTGTGAACAGGCTGATCTTGCTCCAGATCCTGTGTGAGATATCTGCAATAAAAATCCTAAACAGCACAGGTCCCAGTACCAATCCATGTGGTATCCCGCTCTCAGTGACGAGAGGTTCCCCCCACCACCACCCTTTGCTGCCTTCCCTTTAGCCAGTTTGTGATCCATTTCACCATTTGTGGTCTCACCTCCAGATATTCCAATTCCCCCCCAAACCTCCCATGCAGCACTGAATCAAAGGCCTTGCTGAAGTCCAAATACTGGATATCCACTGCATGGCTTTTGTCCAGTTCCCACGTCACCAAGCTGTAGTACTCTACAAGGTTTGTCTGGCAGGATCAGACCACTATAAACCCATGCTGTTGACCATCCTGGAGACCGTTTTCCTCTAAGAAGCTCACTAGCCTCTTTTTTAGTATGGTCTCCATGAGCTTTCCCACGATCGATGTGAGGCTCACTGGCCTATAGTTTCCTGGTTCATTCTTCGGGCCACTTCTGTGGATGAACACCACATAGGCCATTCTCCAGTCCTGTGGTACACATCCCGTGTCCAGAGAGGTATTGAACAGGTTAACCAGTAGCCCCACCAGGACCTCTGACAACTCCCTTAACACCCTATGGTAAATGCCATCAGGTCAAGGTGCTTTGTCAACCCTTAAGGCACTCAACACATCTAGTACCCTGCTCTCTACATCTGTCATGACCTCCCCTTTGCCTTGAGTATCTGACCCGCCTTCTCATGCATGAATACATTGCAGAAGTATTTGTTCCATGCCTCTGCCTGCTCCGTCCCTTTCTCCACCCATCCCTTGTCCTTCTTAATCCTCACCAGCTGACCCTTGCTTTTTCTTCTCACTCTGATGTAGCGGAAGAAGTCTTTTTCTCCACTTTTAATTCCCTGCACCACTCTCAGCTCCCTGGCTGCCCTAACCATTCTGATAACCTCCCTGGACTTCACCATGTATATATACTTATCTTCACCCCTCCCCGATTTCCTGTACTTTTGAAACGTTGCCCTCTTGGTGTCAGCGTGGCTCAGTTGGTAGCACATCCGCCTCTGGACCAGAAGGTCGTGGGTTCTCGTCCCACACTGGGACTGGACTTGCACCTAAAAATCGCTGGCATCCGAGTGCAGTATTGGGGGGTGCTGTACTACTGGGGTGTGCCATCCTTCGGATGAGACGTTAAATCATGGTCCCTTCTGCCCATCCTGGTGTTGTCCTGGTGGGTGTCCAGGTGGAAGTAAAAGAACCCAGGGTGCTCTTCGCAAAGAGTAGGGAACATTCCCAGTGTCCTGGCCAAGATTCCCCTTCCCATAAACCGGTTCATGCAATTATCCAGGCTGTGTGTGGGTGATAATGTGCGATATGGCCGCCACCACACATTCAGTAACTTCACTACCAGTCTAGCATTGCTTGTAAAGCGCTTTGGATGTATGAAAAGCGCTATATAAATGCTGATTCTTCTTCTGATTCTTCTCTTGGCCCACATCCCTTCCATAACCTCCTGTGTCAGCAGTCAACTGGGTTTCTTTGCCTTTCCCTTCTTGCTTTTCTTCCTAGTGCAAGACTCCGTTGCCTCTGCCAGCCCTTCCTTTATGATGTTCCATTTCTGGTCTGCATCCATGTGTAGCTGCATTCCTGCCAGGTGCCTGCCCCAGATTTCCTTCATCTTCTTAAAGTCTGCCCCCCCTAAACTCAGTCACCCTTGTACCCGTACCGTTTCCCCTCCCCACGTTGAGCATGAACCACACCGAATCGTGGTCACTCCCAGCCAGTGGTTCCTCCACTTCCAGATTCCTTACAGCTTCCCCGTTATCCAGTACAAGGTCCTAAGTCCTTTCTAACTGAGTCGGCCCCGGACCAGCTGCATCAGAAAGCTGTCTTGAAATGCTTCTGGCAGGACCCACTCCCTTGCACTCGTGGTGGATGGGGTGCCCCACTCCACCTGCAGTAGGTTGAAGTCACTCACCACCACTGTGCTCCCCTTCTTGCAAACCCTCCTAATTTGTTCAGCTAATACCCTATCCAGGTCAATCCCAAGCTGGTGGCCTGTACGTCACCCACATTCTCAGTGTCTTGTTCTTTGCATCTTGGAACTGCATCAGTAGTGCTTCTGTCCTATCCTGCTCCTCCACTTCCTCCCGTACGCACTTTATTCCTTCCCTTACATAGATCGCCACTCCCCCCCATTCCCCCAAGACCAATCCTTTCTGAATAACCTGAACCCTGAGATCATCATAGCCCAGTCCTGGTACTGGGCGGCCCACATTTCCATGATGGCCGCAATGTCCATCCCCTCCACCACCAAGACAGCCTGTAACTCCACTGTTCTATTCCTTAGGCTTCTTGCATTCAGTGAGACCACCCTCCAGCTGGTCTCCTCCCCTACCCCTATTCTTTCCCCCCTTTATCCCTCCTTGTGCCACTTCCCCACTGCCTTTACCCATAACTAGAGGGGTGAACTCACTGGGCTCCCCTTTCTGGACCCCTTTCCTATCAGCGGTCCCCTCGCCACCTGGTAGAGACAAACGATGCAGAAGATAAGCCAAAGAGCAATACCTTCAACTGGTAATGTTCTCTCTGAAAGGCGAAGCGGAGAAACCTCCTGTGAAGAGGGAAGACCGCAATGTGCAGGTAGGCGTTCTGCATGTCCAGTGAGCAGAACCAGTCCCTGGACATGACGAGGGGGAACAGGCCTGGTAAGGTTACCATTCAGAACTTTCTGTACTGGACATAAAGATTGAGGTCTTTCAGACACAAGACTGGCCTCAGATCTCTGGTCTTTTTGGGAACCAGGAAGATTCTTGAATAGAACTCCTGGTTTCTCTGCCTCTGTGGCACCCATTCTATCACCTTCTTGTGCAGAACAGACTGCACTTCCTCCCGGAGAACAGTTGGATGAGCCGGGGGGTAACTTGAGGGAGGTGGGGGGAGCAGCTGGAGGCTGCTGGATGAGCTACAGAGTATGACTGCACTCTATGATCTGCAGGATCCAGGTGTCTGATGTTATGGTTCTCCACTGCTTCAAATAGAGGGAGAACTGACCTCCGACTGCCACCTCCAGGGACTGGACAAGAGGAGAGGGGTCCAGCAAGGAGTCAAGCCGAGGTGCGGCCAGCGGAGGAGTCTAGACCCTCAGTCCTGGGATGCCTGGCTGCTGCTCCAGTATGGAAGGAGGCAGGCAAGAAGGGCTGGGCTCTGTGTTTGCCCTGAGGGTGGCAGCTGAAGCTTGGTCTGTTAACTTGCTTACAAACAATAAAGCACCCCCTTCCACACTGTTGAGTGTGGCAGTGGGACTGGATGGACTTAATGGCTGTACCTGAGGCCTGCAGATCCTGAATGATGTCCTGGACATCCAGACCAAAGAGTTTAATGCCATTAAAAAGGCATTCAGCACCTTGTTTTGCACATCAGCAGCAAACCCAGAAACCCTGAGCCATGAATGCTCAAGGAGGTAGATGCTAGTGGCCACCGCCCTGGCAATAGTACCAAATAAATCATACATGGCTCTTAGAAGATGCTGCCCAACATCCTCTGCGGTTTGGAAGCATTGGTGCAATTCCTGTTTCTGGGCACCATCAGGAATGGCTTGGGCAGCTGTCTTGCCCTTTTTTGGCATTGGTGTTCTGGAATTTCACCATGTGAGACAGGTAATTTGCTATCCTCAGGCCAAGGGTAGAGAAAGCATATGTCCTTTTGTTCCAAAGATCTATCCTGTGGGATTCTTTGTCCAGGAGCAAGGAACTAAGGTGCTTGGGCACCTTAGACCTGTCATGTGCCACCTGGATGACCACTGAGTCAGTTTCAGCCTGGGCAGCCAAGTAAGGAATGCCTAAGGGGCACTGTAGAGCTCATCAGCTCTGCGGGGCACAGCTGGCACCATATCTGGTCTGTGCAGGCAGCTGTGGTAGCATTCTTGAGGGCTGGAAGCATGGGAGGGATAATCTTTGGGGATGATTCAGGGATCTCCAGGTAATCCGCCAGATCCTTCCTAGTGGCATCCTCCTTCTCTGTCTAAAACCCCACAGTGGAAGACAGTTGCTTCATAATGTTGAAGAAAGAAGCATCCTCAGGCAGAGACCTGGGGGTATGCTTGACAGATTCTTCACTGTCAGAGGAGGCAGCGGACTTATCTGAAGTGTAATATTGCTCTTCTTCGCCTACCTCCTCTACCTCATCAGAGAGTACGAGGTCAGGGTGGTATTCCTCCTTGACGTTGACCTCTTCTTCAGGGTCTGGTGTCAGATGTGCCGTCAACAGTCCTTGGGCTGGCTCCCAGGGCTGATGAACAGGAGTCGACGATGAAGGTGTCAGCAAAGGCCTGTTAAAGGCCGCAAACCGCTCGACAGTCACATTAGTGTAGCGGAAAAGAACTTTGTATTCAAGTCCATTGTTGCAGGAGGAGGGGTCGAAGGCACTGATGTCATTGGATCTGACTGCACACCCGACAACTCCATGGCCTTCAACTGGGAAGGGTCAGGTCTTGAGGAGGTGATTGTCGACGATGAGCCCATAATCAATGGAGGAGGGGATGATGACCCAGAGGTTGACGGCTGAGCACCCCTAGAGTCAGGTGGAGAGGCTGTCGGTATAGGTCTGAAGTGAACGAGGACCTGGCCGGTGTGACAGGAAGCTCCTGACACTCTTGAGGACTGACCTTTTCTTAAATCTGTTGCAACAGTTCTATTGCTTAGCCTAATCTGTCCTTTACAATGTCTAGTCCATGAGGTTGGCCACCTATGGGCACCCCTTTCTCCCTTTCTTGACTCTGCTATAGTGTCCTCTTTAATTTGCCTTTTCCCGCTCAGGTCCTCATACAGGGAGGTTATTGTGGTGGCCTCCAAGCGATTGTAAAACAGGTTGTGTTTATCTTTGTTGGATTTAGTATGTAATAGCACTATGTCATAATATACCTTATGTTTAAGAAACCTGTAAATGTTGAAAATATCATGGCACTAGGTGTTTTTTGATAATGGTAAAACGTACTAGGTGACTATTACAGAAATTAAGCTAGTTGTGCTATTTAAAATGCATGTAAATTGCTGTAAACTGAACAAGTGTGAAATGTCATGGTGATTTGCATATATCCCATGATGCTTTGCATTATGGAAGTATGCATGATGTTGTATTTCTTTGAAACTTGATTTGTTGCCAATGCCCTTTGGGGTAACCCATGTTTCAGTGTTTCTGCACTGAGGTTCTTTGTTTTCAGCTGGTTTTGTTTTTTTCTTTTTGAGCCCCCACTACCCAAGCAAACGGGGCCCATATAGGGATGAAGGGCTTTCACTGAAAAGGGGTTAGAACAGAGATTAGTGTCAGTAGATGCTGGCTAAGTGCAGAGAAAGGACTTACAGTCTGTTGCTGCAAACTGTATTTTGAATAAACATCACACAGAGATTGTGTGTTGAACCTGAAATTCAGTGTCTGGTCCATCTGTTATCCCATAACCCCTCCACAGACTTAGAGTGAGAAGTGGGATAACTTGCTGGAAGTGTCTGGACTGGCCAAAAAGGGACGTTTTCTGGTGTATATCATCCAGATATCCCAGGTGGACTGATGCACCAGGAGTTGCCAGAAAAGAACCTGGAGAAGAAAGTCTGTGGAGTTCTGACCAGAACCATGGCAGACAGACAGAGAGAAGCTGCTACCTGGACTGGACTTGGGAGCTTGGAGGAAGGCTAAGCCTGAAGATGACAAAGAGATGCAAAGAGATGAGGAACTACTGTTGGGTCGAGGCAGACCAGAGGTGTAAAGACAACACCCAGGACTTGAAGACCCTGATGAGGACGATCCATTGGATGAGTGGGCAATGGCTGGAGGCACACTGACTACGCAGAGAGGTGGAACACCATTGCCAGGTGCTTGAGAGATCCCTGCCAGAGAGTTTGGATAAAGAATTGGAGGATTTTTTGTATGCTTAGCTGAAGGAAGAGGACTCCCTGACTGAGCAAGATATTCCTTTATTGCCTGTGTTTCCAGGATGTTACCTGTTGGAGGTTGAAGATGCAAGTATGGAACTTGAATGTGAGACCCCATGTAAGTCTGCGTCTACTGATATTGTGCTGGGGTTGAAGACTCCACGCAAGCAAGAAGAAGCCTATGAGGCTGAAGGGACTTTTTCTTGTATCGATGCAGCTAAATCTATTTAACAGTATTGAGCGGAGTATACTGCAGGCTAAAGATGCTAAGATTGCCAAAATGTTACAATATATTAAGATGAAGGAGGTGGTACATGTGTTTAATCTTATTTTGATGAAAAATCTACAAAGGAGGAGGTGAGTGGAAAAAGGACTGGAACCTGTGTTGGGGTAACACCAAAAGAGTGTCTACCCTCAGGTGTCTGTATCAGTAGCAAGTGAAATGAATGAATCACGAGATATAGTGGGTTTATGTAGAGGGGTTGAACCTAGGACTGGGACCCTGTTTAAAACAATATGTTTGGTGGGGTTGGAGCACGTAATTACTCACCCCAAAGAAAATCTTTCTATGGTACTGGATTTTACAGCTCTCTAGATGTTCGGTCAGTAAAATATGACAGACTTTCCCTAAAAGAACATGGGAAAGTAAAGTTAGTCTCTGCTGAGAAATGTGTTAATGCCTCAGGGTAAAGAATGATGATATCCAATATGTTTGACAGAATGTTTACTGTTAACAGGAACCCTGTGACAGAGCTTCTGAAGATGGATGGGTGGAAGCTCCACCCCTTACTGGGACAGGAAGGTCGTAAGCAGTCTGCAATAACTGCTTCCCTCTTAAGGTGGGGGATATGTGACAGGGAGCTCCTGCCACTCTTGAGGAATGAACTTTTCTTAAATCTGTTGCAACAGTTCTATTGCTTAGCCTAATCTATTCTTTACAATTTCTAGTCCATAAAATGTTGGCCACCTATGGGCACCCCTTTCCCTTTCTTGACTATGCTATAGTGTCCTCTTTGATTTGCCTCTTCCCTCTCAGGTCCTTGTAAAGGGAGGTTATTGTGGTGGCCTCCAAGCGATTGTAAAACAGGTTCCGTTCATCATTGTTGGATTTAGTATGTAATAGCAATATGTCATAAAATACCTTGATGTATATACCTTATGTTTATGAAGTCTGTAAATGTTGAAAATACCATGGCAATAGGTGTTTTCGATAATGGTAAAAAGTATTAGGTGACTATTATAGAAATTAAGTTAGTTGTGCTATTTAAAATGCATGTAAATTGCTGTAAACTGAACAAGTCTGAAATGTCATGGTGATTTGCATATATCCCATGATGCTTTGCAGTATTAAAATAAGTATGTATGATGTATTTCTTTGAAACTTGATTTGTTGCCAATGCCCTTTGGGGTAACCCATGTTTCAGTGTTTCTGCATTGAGGTTCTTTGTTTTCAACTTTTTTTTTTTTTTCCCTTTTTTGAACCCCCACTACCCAAACAAATGGGGCCCACACAGGGATGAAGGGATTTCACTGAAAAGTGGTTAGACAGAAGATCAGTATCAGTAGGTGCTAGCTAAGTACAAAGAAAGGACATACATAGTATGTTGCTGCAAACTGATGTACTGAAGAAGGAATATGGCATTGCAGAAGCTTATTTCCTGTATTTTGAAAAAACATCACACAGAGATTGTGTGTTGAACCTGAAGTTCGGTGTCTGATCCATCTGTGATCCCACAACCCCTCCACAGATGGAAGGTCTCTTCATCGGAGCAAGCCACCGCCGATGAAGAGCCTCCTGAAAAAGGAGAGGCTGATCGGGAATGGGATGGCCACGGGGGGGGGAGCAGTCGCGATCCCGGTCTTTTTTATGACTTTTCCCCCCCCGAGGAACTGTCTTTGGCCTGGAAAGCCTTGGAGTTCTTAGACCCGGAGGGTGACTGGCTTGCTGGCGCCCCGGAGGACCCCGGTTCGGAGCTTGCTACCTGCTGTTCCATGAAGGAATGGAGAGCCATTCTGCGATGCCTAAGGGTGGTTTGGTTAAACTGCTGGCAGAGCTCATAGTCTGGGGCTTCGTGATCAGGCCCAAGACAGCAAACACACACAGAGTGCTCATCGTTAGAGGCAATCTTCTTTTCGCAGCAGCAGGAACGGAAAAGTGAAGCTGAAGGTTTAACTGGTGACATAAAAGAAAAAGCAAAATAAATCACTGAAAAGAGATTTGTGAGACTTGTGGAGAAAAAGGCTGTAGGCCGCAGAAAGGCCCGAACACTGTGACGGCTCTTCTGTGAGTCTGTGCTTGCAAGTCGATGACGGGAAAGAACTGAGGATGGCTCGGGCCTGCCTGCGCCTTTATAGGGTTGGCAATGTTGGCTGACGACGTCGTGGGTGGGCTCAGTTGCACTGCTGAAAATCTTCTGTGTGGATTCCCACTCACCAATGGTGACGTTCCTACAGTGTAACCCGATGACTGAGATATCCCTGAAGATCAAAATTTACAAGATATGAGGGTATAGTTTTTCTTTAACTGAATGGTTACAGCAGCTGCCTTCAGGGCTCAGGTATACTGGTTTGATTCCCAACAAGCTGGGAGTATTGCTGCCCAAAGCAGAGACGGACAGAACAACTGCATGAACTGTTAGACATAAATTGGATTAAGTACTATGACAAAGCATTTAGAAGGGAAGCAGTCTATATCAAAATCATCAAATTTCTGTGTTCATTAATTCCTAATGGTGAGGACTGATTTGTTCATTAGAAAGAAGGAATTTGGCCAGCTGAGGGTTTGAGGTGCTGGATGCCACACTGGGGACCCAGGTTCGGATGTGAGTCCGGGGCGCCAGGGGTTGGCAGGGAAGGGATGGGATTGCATGTCCGGAGGACCGCTCTCCCATCCTGGGGAGGGAGAAGGGGAACCACCGCTCTGTAGCAGCCCCTGGTGACGACCGTGGGCACTACTAGAGTGGTGCAGTAAGGGGTGAAGTGCAGCAGACGTTTGCGCTGTAGCGTCATTCGCGCTCACACTCCAGGGATAAAACTGAGTGGAAAACATGGCCGCCGGGCGGCAGCTTGATGGCCGCGAGCTTCACCGGCTGGCGAATGCCTGGATAGAGGCGTGTGCCAGTAATGGATCCTGGCCGGGCGCGGGGGCATCGGAGGGGGCCCATCTTGACGATACAGATGCGTATGCCAGCCAGGCGTGCAGGACTCCAGGGTTGGTGGTGAGCAGGAGCAGTGGCTGGAGGTAAGGCAGAGCCATAGCTGTAGAAGGATAAAAATAGAGGAACAAAGAAAAAAAAAAGAAAGGAGGAATTTGGTTTTATATAGTGCCTTTTATAAGCACTGTGTTCCAAAGCAATTTACAATCTATGAACAGCTGGTGGCAATCAAAGGTTAAAATAAGATTGTGGTAGGTTAAGGAATGTTCAGAGGGCTCAATATTAAAAGTGTATGAGACAGGAGGTTAAACAGAGAGGCTGCGACTTGCTCAAGATCACAGCTAGTAAATGTCACTAGCGGGATTCAAACCTGGGTCTCCAGGTTCCAATCTCTGCACTATTAACACTAGGCTGCACTGTTGCCAAGAAAATATCAATTTAATCAAACTGTCCTTAAGAAGAGCATCTCTATTAAGTATTTCTTCACTGCTTTGATCCTTGACAGAGTTCCCCAATTTGAAACAGCATAACACCCAAATACTGCCTCAAAAACATAATGTCTTGGCAATCCCTGCACTAAAGTAAATAAGGATGGGGGTTCAGTGAAATGCGCAGAACCAGAATGGGAGATGCAACACAACAGACTGAAAAGAAGAGGAGTAACTCAAACTGAGCAAGACGGCTCCCCATAACATTGTCTGGGAACACAAAATCATAGTTAGTGGGCTGGATTTTTAAACGGGTGGACGTGTGTGCCACAACGAGGACAACGCACACGCAGTGTTGTAAGCTGAGAAGTCAGCCACAGAAAGTTTTGGTTTGGTGGGATCCAGTGCCTCTGGCCAAAGACTAACAAGTGTGGCTCTAAGAAGATAACTTCTAAGATCTCTGCGCTCAGAGTATCTTTGTGTCCTCTCGATTTTAACGGGTGGCTGCCCTCCCAATTTCTAAAGACTGTGCCCATCTGTGATGGTTCTACTCAGTTTAAGACAATCAAAGTCTAATATTAGGACACTAATGTTGCTGGATTTGAATTTATATACAAATGATTTCTAACTGATGTAAACATTACGCCACTGAAAACATGGCCTAGTGCTTACAGTGCCTGATGCAAGTGGTCAAAAACCGGGTGCTAGCATCAGTCGCAAGTCTGTCCATGATGGAAAAAAAAGCATTTGCCATCCTGAGGACAAGAGCTTTAGAAATCTAAGTGACTGTCTCTCCCTGCCATGACTGAATATTTACAGTAACAACCTCTGACAACAATTATTGTAATCCCCCCATCACGCTAATTAACCACAATAGATACAGATGAATGCCAAACGGCAGCACAACAGACGGTATTCAGCATGCAAAGAGAAGAAAGACACCATAAAAAACATTCCAGACAAGGATAAGCAAAGAATATATTGAGTTTATTTTCGTGTGTAACAAAATACAATACCTAGTTGGACAGAATATAAAGCAATAAACCACCTAAAAAGGAAAATCACGCTGCAAGACAAGATTACATAAATCAAAAGCTTCCACAAATATAAGTTTCAATTTAAAAGCTAAATAAATTGCATCTTTAAAAAAATAACCCAAACGTGTAATATGCTGCTAGAAGAGACAAAGACTAGAGTGGTGACAGCTGCAGCAGCAGTCGTAATGAATACACTGGTAGATGTCTTCACCACTAGTTCAGAAATCCTAGCCTTAATTAAATCATTAAGCAACAGGCTTGTGAAAGAAACACAGTTAAGCCTGCTAACACAAAGCTTATGCTGTCAGACTGCAGAAAGAAAAAATGTTTGGTCTCTTGCATCTGTGCAATCAATAACAAAAATCAAATTAGGGAACACAACAGTTCAGTGCTAAAAGGATTTAGTGATAAACAGCATGTAGCAGGATAAGGCCTCTTGCTCTTTGAACTCTGGGGTCATACCCAGGATACAAGATGGTATACAGATGCTAAGGAGAAACAAAACTGGATAGTGTCAGCCGGCCAGCTCTCTCTATTCATGTGGGACCAGTGTCAAGGGAGGCTTATATTTCCAATAATCAACATGTCCAATACCATAATTTCAGCATATTTTCCCCATGCATTAAAAAAAAAAAAAAAGTAATTAAAGTCCAGGAATACTAATTTACTGGTTAAAAAACATGCACTGTTCACTAATCAGCTAGTTAACAAACCCTGCAAAGGTAGTACTTATCTGAGGAGATACAGCTTATCTACTAAAGTTAATTGTACAGTAGTTGGTTTGTTAACCTGACACAGAATCTGCTGGTCCAAGTCCAGCAGAGAACTGCATTAAAAAAAATTAACAAAAAACAAAAACATTCAAACTACTAGAAGGATTTCCTAGAGGACCAAATCAAGCATAACAGCAAAACCATATAAGAAAGGGGAAAACAACTGCTGGCAAGCGTGACCATTTTCCTTGAGAATGAGCTAGCACAAATGTCTGCCAAGGGAAAACAGCTGGGCTGCCAAGTGACACTTCAGGAAGTGTAAGTAGATTACCAGTCTTCAGTGAATACCCATAGCCAATCAGAGGGCTACTTATTTTTTCTTTATTGAAAATAAGAGAGGCCTGCACCACTACAAGCACACCTCATGTACAATTTGTTTGCACAGACACAGCTGGTGCAGTAAATGAGAACACTTCCAGAACTGGGCAAAACACAACCAGAAGTAAGTTTTCACATGGTGATCATTACCCAACTGTTACAGAATATCTTACAATATTTTCATGACAGTAATTCATTAACTTTGGACTAATATGCCAGATGTTAACTGGAGTGCATTTGCTGCAGCCACATCAAAGAGCGGGGTCATTCTAGATGCCCTGCAGGAGGCATGCCTTAGACAACTAGTACTGGAACCCACTCGGGAGGGAGCAATCTTAGACCTGGTACTCTCAAATGGAGATGGATGGAGAAAGGATCACAGATGTAGAAGTGGGTAGCCATCTGGGAACTAGCGACCACTGAACAGCATGGTTCACAATAAACACAGCAGTAGAGTCAAGCCATACAAAGTCAAAGGTCCTGGACTTTAGGAGGGCTGACTTTGCCAAAATGGGTGAGTGCCTAAGGAATGCACTAGCAAATGGGCAGGAAGGAGGGATGGAAGAATAACGGGGAATAATCAAGACTGCCATCACTAACGCAACAAGTCTTTGTGTGAAGCAAACAAACAAAACAAAACAATGTAAAAAACCACTATGGTTCTCAAAGGAGGTGGCAGGGAAGGTTAGGGAGAAAAATATAGCATTAAGGAAGTACAAGGAATCACAGAAGGAGCAGGACAGATAACTGTATCAGTTAAAGCAGAAGGAAGCAGGGAAGGCAGTCAGAACAGCAAAGGCCCAAACCGAGGAAAGGACAACCAACTCAGTTAAGAAGGGGGACAAAACCTTTTATAGTTACATCAGGGAGCGAAGGAAGACCAAGGGAGGGATAGTGAGGCACAATGGGGGAGAGGATGACTGTGAAAAGGCAAAGATACTAAACAAATATTTTGCTCGGTATTCACAAGTGAAGAAGAGGAGGTACCTAAACCAAACAACAGAAACACTCTGGATGGGGGGTGTGATACCAGCCCATTCACAGAAGAAAGAGTTCTGAAAGAGCTCTTAAAACTGAAGGTGGACAAAGCAATGGGACCTGATGGGATTCATCCCAGAATTATAAAAGAACTAAGGGTAGAACTAGTGAAACCACTGACTACCCTCTTTAAATAAATCATGGGAGGATGGGGTAGTACCTGAGGACCGGAGGAGGGCAGATGTGATTCCGCTTCACAAAAGTGAAAGCAGGGCAGAGGTAGGAAACTACAGACCTGTTAATTTGACCTCAGTGATGGGGAAAATGATGGAATCACTTGTGAAGGAGAGAACTGTTGAGTACCTAGTGGCCAGAGGGGCACAGAACCCAAGGCAGCATGGATTTACAGTGGGTAGGTCATGTCAGATGAATCTAATAGATTTTTTGACTGGGTGACCAAAGTAATAGATCAGGGAGGGGCTGTGGACATGGCCTACCTAGACTTTAGCAAGGCATCTGACACAGTCCCACACAAAGGATTAATATACAAGTTAGCCAGCCTGTGAGTGGGTCCCAAGATGGTAGCCTGGGTAAAAAATTGGCTGGAGAATAGGACACAGAGGGTAATAGTATATGGAGTCCACTCGGAAGAAAGGGGGTTACTAGTAGGGTACACCGAGGGTTCAGTTCTAGGACCGTCCTCTTCAATGTCTTTATAAGTGACATTGCAGAGGGACTGGAAGGAAAAGTATGTCTCTTTGCAGATGACACAAAGATCTGCAACAGGGTTGATACACAAGGTGGGATGGAAAGGATGAGAAGGGACTTGGCAAGGTTGGAGGAATGGTCAAATGTATGGCAGCTTAGATTCAATGCTAAGCAGTGCAAAGTAATGCACCTGGGAAACAAAAACCCAGAGGAAGAGTACACTATGGGGGGGGTCGGGGTGAGATACTAACCACAACAAAAATGGAAAGGGACCTGGGGGTAGCCATATCAGATGACCCAAAGGTGGGCAAGCAATGTGAGTGGGCAGTAAGGAGGGCTGGGGGATACTGGAATAAACAGAAAGAGGCATCACCAGTAGAAAACAGGAAGTTGTTATCCCTCTATACAGACAGCAGGTGAGACCCCAACTGGAGTACTACATGTAGTTCTGGAGACCCAGTCTCTGCAAGGACAAAGACAGGATCAAGGTAGTCCAGAGGAGGGTAACCAAAATGGTGCAGGGTCTGCATCAGAAGACATATGAAGAGAGACTTAAGGAGCTTAATATGTATACCATCGAGGAAAGGAGGGACATGATAGAAATGTTCAAGTACCTCAAAAGAATCAACAAAGTCCAAGAGGGTAGCATCTTTCAGAAAAAGAGATGTGCAAGAACAAGGGGGCACAATTTGAAGATAGAAGGGGGACGGCTCAGAGGTAATGTAAGGAAGTATCTTTTCATGGAGAGGGTAGTGGATACATGGAACAGCCTTCCTGAGGAGGTTGTGGGGTCAAAAACAGTGGGGGAATTCAAGAATGCATGGGACAGACATAAGGCAATTCTAGGGGTTGGGGGTTAGGAGGAAGTAGGCTGTTGGTTAACTAGGATCTGCAGCTTATCCATTAGGTAGGGAAATGGGCAGACTGGGTTGGAGAAGCGGTCCTTATCTGCCTTCAAATTCTATGTTTCTATGTAATCCGCTTGTGGCTGAAAATAAGAAGAGTGAAATCAAATTTCCAAATTCATAAACCAACCTAAAACAGAATGCAATGCAACCATATAACCGACTCCTAGAATGAGATGCTGGCCAGGTGGTGTGGGTACAGAAACGTGAACCTGCCAGTGTGGCAGTTACCAATCTGGGTAACCCAAGGAGATGCCAACTGGAATTCAACCTATGGAAACAGATATAGTCTCTCCAAGTGGATGTTTACCATATTTAATTGATTAGAAGCCAAGGCTTCTAATTGCATCCAGCAAATTGAGTCATGGCTACTAATCATGGGTGGCTAGTAAACAGGAGGAGGGGGTGGATTTTATTGAGTCTGCTCTCCCCAGCTGCCTATCACAGAATGTAACTGTAAGTAAAGGGCAGGGTATTAAATAGCTAGTACAGCACAGCAAAACGCTATGCATATCAGAGGGTAATGTTAATTACATATCACTAAACTGCTAACCATTTTATGCTTTCTATTCAGGTTTACACATTCAAAACCAAAAAAAAATAAAGGATTTTTTAATGTTGCGAAGCAGTTTGTGCAACGTGCTATACATTTTCACAGCTGATTAGCACTTTCTCACGCAAAACTGCTAATCAAAACTTTTGGCTTATTTAATACACTGAAGGGACTCCCCAAATTCCCAGCTGGACATCTCATGTTTATTGCATGTCTGTTTATTCCCATTTGTCCCTGCAATTAATTTTCCAGCTCTCACTTCCATGCCCTTGCTTCCATGTACCAGTACTTACTGTCAGTTTTCTGGCACTGTAAGGTACTAAGGGAGGGTACTGGAACAAGTAGCGCCAATGTTAACATGGTTAGTGCCGTGCTGTGTTTTGTGCTTGGTAACAGTGGAAAAGTTAACAGTGCTATAATGCAAGGCATTATTAACGTGGCTCTAAATGGTTAACATGGGAGCACTAAAACATGCCAGGCGCCTATGAAAATATCATGACTGTGCCTTGCATACTCGTGACCTGAGATATTCAAAAGTCTGATGAGGTGCTAGCCAGCTGTTAGTGCCATGTTAGTTGATGCCACCACATACCAGGTCTTAAGCACGTGGAAAGTGGTGTGCCCCCCTGGCAGCACTGGTGCTTTCACTTACCCATGTGCCATGTAATCCCCCTTCCACTGATCCCCATGCCAGTATACATTAGCCTCTGTGGTTGTCTTGTGGCTCCCCCCACATTCACCAGAGCCCCAAAGTAATTAATTTACTGGTGTCCTGTAATCCCACCTCACCAAAGCAGTTAATTCCCTTCACTCAGGGCACAGAAACCCAGTGGCGGAGTACAATATGGAAGAGGTATTGACGGTCACCAAACAGGAAAGGAACCAGACAGTAATCATATATGATGATGTCAAGGTGGCCAGGCAGTGTGACAAGGCAGTGGATATGACCTGTGGGATGCTGGGATACATAGAGAGGGGTATTACCAGCAGGAGGAGGAAAGTGGTGTTGCCACTGTATAGATCACTGGTAAGGACCCCCCCCCCCGCACCCGAGTACCCGTTCTGGAGACCACATCTCAGGAAGGACAGAGAAGAGGCAGTCCAAAGGAGGGTAGCTAAAATTGTGCAGGGTTTGCATCAGATGCCCTACAAGGACAGACTGAAGGACCTCAGTATGTACACCCTGGAAGGGAACAGTGAGGGGGGGATATGACACAGACAGTACAGTTACGTAAGAACTTACCGTAACAGTAGATCTTCGAGAACAGCTCTTGCAGCAGGTTACACCATTAGGACTGAAGCCGGCAGGCGTCAGGACCCCATGGAATTCTTCTAGCTAGCTATCTTCAGCGGACCGCTAGCGTCACGTCCCTGACGCCAGGCGAGTACAGCAGCGGTCCCGCCCAGATTCCCAGTTCTCCCGCTCGGAGACTCCCCGGCCGCAAATGACATCAGAATGGAGACCGAGGATCTGTCATCAAAAGGCAAAGGGCGAAGCCTCGCCCAAGGCTCGTAGGGCCATGCCTCCTCCAAGGGGGAATGGTGGGCGGAAGGAGACTTGCTGCAAGAGCTGTTCTTGAAGATCTACTGTTACGTAAGTTCTTACGTAAATGTACTATCTTCTCGAAACAGCTCTTGCAGCAGGTTACACATTAGGACTGATTTCCAAGCAATAGTGCCTGTAAGCATTCTGGAAGGAGAAACTAGGAAAGATCTTTGACAAGTCCTGACTCTAGGACAGGAGACCCTGTAGAAGGCCAGCGAGCTTGACTCCTCCGTGGTGAAGCAATATCCAGGCTATAGTGCCTAATGAATGTGCACAGAGCTCCAAGTAGCTGCGGCACAAATGGCCGAGGTGGAGACGTTACGAAGTGCTGCAAACGAGGTAGCCACCCCCTTGTCGAATGGCCCCGGACTGTACCCGGGAGGGGCTTGTTTGCTGTCGTAGCAAAATGAGATACACTGGACAAGCCAGCGGGAAAGAGACTGCTTTGAGACTGGTTGGCTGATCATCCGCTCAGCAAAGGAAACGAAGAGTTGCTCAGACTTGCGAAGCTGTTTAGTTCTGTTCAGGTAATACCTTAGACAGCGGTGAACATCCAGGGTGTGAAGCAATGCCTCTCCTCTATTGGAATATTTAGGAAAATATACAGGTAAATCAATGTTCTGGTTGAGAGTGAGGGCAGAGACCACCTTAGGTAAAAACTTAGGATTCGTCCTCAGAGATACCTTGTCCTGGTGGAAAATTAAATAAGGCTCCTTACACATAGAGGCGTGAGCTCGGGAACTCTCCTTGCTGATGTGACAGCAACTAAAATAACGTTTCCACGAGAAGAAGAGTAGCTCGCAATCCGGCAGGTTCAAAGGGGGGAAACGTGAGTTGTTCCAGGACAAAGAGTAAGTCCCATGGAGGAACTGGATCCTTAATGGGTGGCCTAAAGTGTAACACCCCTCTCAGGAAATCTCGAGAGGCATCAAGCTGTGTCACTGTGCGCTGTCCCACCAGGAAGTGGTAAGCAGAAATTGCGCAGAGGTGCACCTCAATAGAGGAGTGAGCGAGACCCGAATGGAATAGGGAAAGGAGGTACTCCAGCACCACTTTCACTGGGCATCCTAGAGGGAAAGGCCACGTGCTTACGACCACAAGCAAAAGCGGCGCCATTTTATGGCGTACGTCGCCGGCTTTCTGGCCGCAGAAAGAACTTCCCACACCTCATGGTAGACCCCTGTGTCGCAGAAATGTATGTCTCTAGGAGCCATGCATGCAGGTTCAGTGAGCGAAGTCCGGTGGACCAGAGAACCTTCCTGACAGACAAGAGATGGGAGCTGAAAGGCAACGGGATTGGAGGTTCCCAGGACAGCTGCAGTTAGCAAGGGAACCAGATCTGCCTGGGCCAGAATGGGGCTACCAGGATCATTGTTGCATGCTCCTGCGCAGTTTGAGAAGAACTCTCTGGATCAACGGAAGGGAGGGAAGCGAGAGGAATCTGTCCGCCCAGGAGAGGGACAACGCGTCTCGCCAGAAAACACCAGGCCCTGGATCTAGCGAGCAAAAATTGGGCAGTTTTGCGTTGGATGGGGAAGCGAATAAGTCCAGTTCTGGAGTGCTCCATCGAAGAAATAGATCCTCTGCTACCCCTTGAAGAAGTTTCCACTCATGGACCTTGGCCTGGGAACTACTCAGGTCGTCTGCGATTGTGTTGTCCACTCCGGGAACGTGAACTGCAATCAGGCTCGCGCCATGTTGTATTACCCAAACCCACACTCTCATCGCTTCCCTGCAAAGGGGGTAAGAGTGTGCGCCTCCTTGTTTGTTGAGGTAATACATCACCGCCGTGTTGTCTGTTTGAAGCATGAGAGTATTCGGCGGGATCTCTGACTGAAAGGCCTGCAGGGCGTAAAGGACCGCCCTCATCTCCAAAATGTTGATGTGGAGATGAGCTTCTTGAGGGGTCCACGTTCCCTGGGACCTCACCCCGTTCAGGTGTGCTCCCCACCCCAGCCCTGAGGCGTCTGTGGAAAGAATCACCTCCGGGGACGGCGCTGTGAACGGAACACCCGCAGAGTGTTCTTGGGTCTAGCCACCACTGCCAGTCTCGAATCACGGCATTCGTGATTCTGACCGGCTGCTGCATGTGGTCTTGCCTTTGGTCCCACTGCACCTTGAGCATCCACTGAGTTACCGGCATGTGGAGCCTTGCCAAAGCGACGGTTGGGATGGCCGCAGCCATGTGTCCGAGCAAACGAAGAACCAGCCTGGCAGGAGCAGTCTTCTTCGCCGAGAGGTCCCTGATGAGGGATCTGATGCGTTCCGTCTTGCCGGAAGAAATGCTTTCCCTTGGACGGTGTCCAGAACTGCGCCTATGAACTGCAGCTTCTGTGACAGTACGAGGAGAGACTTCTCGTAATTGATGAGGATGCCCAGAGACTGAAACAGAGCCTGGGTGCTCTGGATAGCCAGCAACAACGCCTCTCTGGAGGCGGCCAAGAAAATAATCGTCAAATCTCGGAACACATAGTAGCCCTGTCTCATAAAGGCACGCCCGACTGCCATCTGACTTAGTGAACCTGAGGGCGATGGCAGTCGAGCGGAAGAGCTCGGAACTGGAAATGGTGGCCAAGAAACTCTAAGCGCAGGAACCTCCTGTGCTTCAGCCACAGAGATATGCAGGTAGGCCCATGTCTAGGGCGCTAAGCCTCTGCCTTAGCATGGGAATGAGACCCTGAAGGGTGCACCATCTTGAAATACGTTTGTAGGCGATCGATGTATTTAGGTCGCTGAGGTCCAAGATTGGACAGAGGGCCCCTGTTTTCTTCGGGACCAGAAAGAAGTGGGAATAATATCCGGATCCTATCTGGTTCTCTGGAACATACTCCACCACTCCCTTCTGCAGGAGCGTGTTCTTGCCTGATAAGCAATTTGTAAGGACCGAATAAGGGAGAGCAGAAGGCCTCCGAGGGTGGCTTGTCTGCTAATTCTATAAAGTGGCCTCTTCGACTAACTGAGGGACCCACCTGTCAGTGGTTATGGACTGCCACCTGGCAGGAAGTCATCAATCGACCCCGACCTTGATATCCCGCTGATCCTGAGGGCGGGGCGGAAGGAGTCATGCTGTGGCGGCGGAGGGCCTGCGGGCTGAGCCGCAACTGGGCGCTGGCCGGCCCGCGGGCAACTTTCCCTGGGCTTGCGGCAAAGGAGCTCTCTGTTGTGGTCGGTCAAGGGACTGCTGTCTCTGCGTCCGGCCACGGAAACAGCTTTGGTTCCTACGAAAGGAACTAAGCCTGGGTCGGTACATTGCCTGGACTGACCTCACCGCCTTCTCGGCCTCTTGGAGTTTGGTGAGGACCTTCTCAGAGGATTCACCAAAAAGAACTTCTCCGTCAAAAGAGGCGTCCAGGATGTTCTTCTGGATGTCCGGGGTGAATCCGGAGACATGGAGCCATGAGTGTCTCCGGAGGCATACGCCTGAAGCACCCGTTCTGGCTGAGGAGTCTGCGGAATGGTACGCGGCTCACAGCACCTGGGTTCCCACGTCTGAACCCGTACGGAGGAGTTGCAACATCTCCTCCTTCTGCTCACCGTCTGGCAATTTGTCCGCCAGGTCCAGTCCCTGCTCCCACAAGGCATTTTGGAACTGTACCATGTGGGTTAAGTAGTTCAGGGATCTGATGGCGCAAGTAGCGAAGCGTAAGTCGCGCCTGCCCATAGCGTCCAGCTGTTTGGACTCGGGTCCGGTGGCAGGGTGCTCAAATGTTGCGGTCTCTGGGACCCGGTCATGAGAGGCTGTGATGACCAGAGAGTCGGCCAGAGGATGTGAAGCCAGATACTGGTTCTCTGAGGGCCTTGTACAGGCGGTCAGCTTCTTCGGCATCACCGGGAGGCGGTGTGGATGCTTCCACGCTGCCTTGGTGGCGATCCACAGTGTCCACAAGGGTGGGTACCACCACAGGCTTAGGATCTTTCTGCCGAAGATACCTGGCGGCGTAGTCTCTTGGGGTCTAATTCTTCCGCATCCCAGCCCATGTTCTCTTGGATATGCCTCATGATCTCTGAGAACGATGGGTCATCCGGAGAGATCTAGGAGGATTCATGGGTCCGGAGAAGGGATGTGGATCGGAGGGAGATCTGGATCCTTCAAGAATTCCGATCCGTGTCCTCTCGGCGGCCGGCGTCTTCTGGGTCTCTTAGGGCTGGGTGACCCTGAAGAAGATTTGGACGGAGGTCTCCTTTTGTCTGGTCTCCCCCTAGGAGGATCCGCCGGCTCCTGGGGGGAAGGTACTCGGACTGCCGCCCCGGACGGAGTAGGGGGTGCAGGGGCGGGTGGGGTTGCAGGTGGAGGAGGAGGAGGAGTGGGAACCACATCCCTCTTTATGGTGTCCCACCAGTAGGTGAACAAGTCCTTGACCTCGGACATGGAGAGGCCCAACGACGGACCGGGCGCCGATGGCCGGTTGTCGGGTTCCGGCATCGGCTCCCCAGGGGTCTCAGGTTCTGGAGAGGGCTCCCTGGGGGGCGCGACAGGACCGGGTTCGCCCGTCTGGTCCTCGGGCTGGGTCAGCTCCTCCTCCATAACTGTCTCCTGACTGGCGTCAGTGGGCGTCAAGATCTCTTCTCAATGGAGTGCAGTGCAGGACCGGTCCCCGGCCGGCGACCAAGAAGGCGTGAAGCCTGACCAGCGGCAGGTGTCTGGCGGTCGACGGTTCCTGGGACCTATGGTGTGGGGCCGGCGTCGGACGGGCCGGCGCCGGGACCGACGACTTCTTCAAGGAGGTAAGCTCTTTGGTCTTCCTCTGGGGGGGAGGAGGCAAGGAGGCAGACCTGACGTCGGGTTCAGAACAGCAGGAACCAGACTTATGGTGGTGATGATGGTCCCCCGACCTAGCCATGGCCTTAGAAGAGGAAGGCCTGGAGGTCTTGGCCTGTGAGGCAGAAGAGGAGCCCGAAGGACTCTTCACCGCTGTGGGGGGAGGCTGAGAACGGGCCCGGGAAGGAGAGCGGTCAGACCGGGAGCCGGAGCTACGGGAGTCGGAGGCCCTAGATGGGGACTTGGATCTTACTCTCTCCCTGTGCTTCTCGGGGTGTCTCCGGGCCTTCTCTGAGGATTCCCCCTTGGAGGCTGCGTCCATGGCCCTGATTTTCTCTTCGAGCAGGAACGCCTGAAGGGCCTTCTGGCGACGGATCCGGGTCCGGCTGTTGAACCCCTGGCAAAAAGAGCAGGACTGAATTCGCCGTGGTCTGGGCCCAGAGCACGGGCATGAGCCGAATCACACGGATCCTAAGCGGATTGCTTCCCACAGGCGCACTTGAAGGATGGCCTTCAACGGAGGTTGGAGAGGACATCAGACAGCAAAAGCAAAAGCGAATTTTTCCCGAAGAAGGAGCTTAACGGCGTCGTGAGCTGAAAGCGAGCAGAGGGTGAGACATACAAGTCAGCGAGCGGGGAAAGAACTGGGGAATCTGTTGGGACCGCCTCCTTATGTACTACGCCTCGGCGTCAGGGCGGACCGACGCCGGGGCAGTCCTCGCTGAAGAAAGCTAGCTAGAAGAATTCTGGGGTCCTGAGGCCTGCCAGCTTCAGTCTTAATGGTGTAACCTGCTGCAAGAGCTGTTTCTCGAAGTAAGATCTATAAGTACCTCATGGGGTAAACAAGGTACAATCTTTCAGAGGAAAAGATGCACAAGAACAAGGGGACATGCAATGAAGCTGGAGGGGGGTAAACTGAAGAGAGATGTGAGGAACTACTTTTTCACTGAAAAAGTGGTGGATGCCTGGAACAGTCTTCCAGTGGAAGCGTGGAAACAGTGGTGGGCTTCAAGCATGCATGGGACAGGTACAAATGAATCTTTGTGGGAAGCAAGGGGGGGAAGGGAGCCACAGATTAAGTAATGTGAGGAAGCAAGGGATGGGGGGGCAGAGATCAAGTAGGGTCTGTGGTGACAGCATAGACAGGGAAAAGAATGGACAGACTAGGTGGGTCAAGCCATCTTTATCTACCATCAAATTCTGTGTTTCTATAATTCCCTGATGTCTAGTGGTGACTCCTTCACCCTCACCTGATGTAATTCATTCTTTTGCATTCAGTGGTACCCACCACCCTTATCCAATCCCCAAAGTAATACATTCGAGGTGTCTAGAGTTACCCCCATTCTCACTCAAAGTAATACATTCCACTGTGTCCAGTGGTACCCCCATGCTAAACTGATCACTAAAGGAAATATTTCCCTGATGTCCAGTGGTCCCCTTCCCCTCCTGATAGCCTTCTCACCTCTCCCAGATGGTGACCAGCATCTATCCTGCCTCCGTCCACCTCCCTGGCTGCCGTCTACCTAGCACAAGCCCTGTATAGCCATACACCACTATACAGTAATAATGGACTTGGGGGGCCAGAGAAAAACTACGTCCACCTAACTCCATACGGAACATGCACGTGAACTTCGTTTTTCTACAAAACAAAATCATACTCTGGGTTACTACCTGTCCAAATGACCACTAATTTCATTCAAACTTGAGAGATGGTTTATGGAGCACACCCTCACGACAACATTAGTGCTGACCCATAACTCTCACCCTAGATGGTGTTTGGTAGACAAGTAACGAACACACATTTTGGGAGTGAGTTACAGGTCAGCATTAATGTGGTCATTTGGGGGATGGCATATGAGACATCCCTCAAATCTGAACAAAATCAGAGGTCATTTGGGCAAGTTACTGTATGCCTTAATGTACGATTCTGTGGTAGAAACACTAAGTCTGCATGCATGCAGGGTATGGCATCAGGAGGACTTAGTTTTTCTTCAATCTACAAGTCCTATGTCGACAAGTGCAGGACAGATGGCAGCCAGCCAGGGAGGAGAGTGGAGGCAGTGTAAGTCTGATCACCATCTGGGGGTGGGGGACAGGGCTACCTGGAGGGGGAAGGGACCACTGGATATCAAGACATTATCTCCTGTGGGGATCGAGTGAGAGTGGTGGGTACCGTCGAACACCAGGGAATGTATTACTTTGAGGATGGAGTTAGGGTGTGTGTGTGTGTGTGTGGTCCACTGAACACCAGGGAATTTATTACTCTGGTGATAAGGTGAGAGTGGAGGCATAAATGGAGGACAACGGACCCTCTTAGTTATGAAGTGTGAGGCTATGCAACCTATACAGTTCTTCTATGGGGCAGCTGCATGCGCTGTTCTATGCTACACTGAACTACAGCAGCAGTAGTGATGCAGCATAAAGAAACCAATACGCCATCCCTTAAATTTTTTTAAAAACTGGTGGTATGGGGGGTGACGCTGTCCATTCTTTTTAAAAAAGCAGTTATTTAAGCTTTTGTAACCTCTCAGCCCCCCAGCCCACTGTATTTTTTTTAGTTGTACAGCTTCTCCCAGAGCATTACGCTAAGAAACTAGCATATTAGCCTGTCATGTCCCTTGCAATCAGTATTCTGGGACAACTTATAGTAGGGTTCTTAGTCCTTCACGTTCACCGGAGTGGAAGGCACCACTGAATACCATGGAATGTATTACTCTGGGGACCGAGTGAGAGTGGGGATACCAGTGGACACCAGGGAATGTATTATTTTGGGGATCGGGTGACAGTGTGTGTGTGTGTGTTTGGGTGGGGGTGTGCCACAGTACACCAAGGAATGAATTACTCTGGATAAGGATGGGGGTCCACTAGACTACCAGGGAGGCTTATGTACATGGCATGGGGATCAGGGGCAGATGGGACTACATGGTATAGGGGCCGCTGACAGCAGCAGTGCCGCAAAGGGGAAGGGGTACCCTCACTCGCTGCATCCCAAGAAGCAAATGTTTACTTCCCATCTTTTAATGAAGTCACAATGAAATGCAAGTGACCTCATAGTGCCTGGACTGTGCTATGAGGTCATTTACACGGGGAACGTCGAATATGGCATATTGCTCAACAGCAGCAATCACCTGTGACAGGCATTACAGCTGCAGCAATTGACACGGTCAGATATTTCAAAGAGAGATTCACTGGTGTCTCTGCAGTGGTACTGCACGACAGCAGGGAACTTCTCTAGAGAGAACACAGAAATTTCAGGAAATATCTGGCCATCTCAGCTGCTACGACTGTGACTACTACTGCTCCCATGCCTCATGTGGCCAGTAGGGAAGGGGGCTGTTTGTTGGAGCAACCAGGTTTTTGTATGCTTCACTTTCAGTATGTAAAATTCAAACAGGCTTTCAGTACTCGCAGTCTGCTTCACACATGCTTGAAAGCATCAGAATTGGTTCTGGGTACTAATTTGATCCTGGGGTCTGGACTTCAATACCCGAGCCTCTAATATCCTGTTCTAAGCCCACTTTCCCGAGCTCCCAGACTGAAAATGTAAAGAGGGCAGTAACAAACAGCTTGCCCCTGCAATTAGATTTTCATCTCCCTCTCCCTCTCTTTTTTCCAGTTTTATGGCGTGATAAGGTCAGCTGATCCAACAAGTTACCTCCTGCTCCCCGCATGGAGCCACAGCCTACTACTGTACCAAGACTGCCACTGCAGTGGCAAGCTATGGGCAGGAATCAGCAAGCAAAGAAATTAAGAATAAATAAACAAGGGCACAATCAACATTTAGCAGGACCAGGAGCAAAGCATCATACATTTTTTCACCGATTAGTTATCGCCCTCAAAGAAGTCATGGCTAATAATTAAAGGTGGCTTCTATTCAGAATTGAGCTTTGGGCTGCAGCTACTATTCAAGGGCAGCTTCTTTTTTGTTCAGTTACAATTTTCTGTATTTTTTCCCCTTTTTCACCCTTCCTGCGTGTGTCCGGGGCACTGAATGTACGTGTGTGGAGGCACGCACACGTACGCTATGCACTGCGGAGCACCACCCTACTAGCTGCCCTCTTCACCTGCGCCACCACCGGACCTACACCCAGTAGTGATGGAACTAAGGGAGGGACAGCGTCCACCCCAGGAGAGGTCAATCCTGCTCCTTGCCCCCCCCCCCCCGACAACCTAAGGTCGTTCCCGAACCCGGATCACTTGCATGATGCGAGTTAAGGCTAGATGTTTCAACCCTCTGCACCACCGGGCTGGCCTTCAAGGGCAGTTTCTAACTGAGGGTGGCATCTAATTAATGAAATATGGTATTGACAGAAGGGATGGTGATATTATTTAGGGGTAGTCCTCTAGGCGTTTTTTTAATTATTTTATTTCACTAAATTCTATGTGAAACAGAATGGATCCTGTTAGCAATCATCTTTGTTAATTGATTAAATGTTCTTTTACATGATTTTAATTATTTCATGATTCTGTAATATCATGCATGTATTTACTAAAACATTTTTACAAATGTGAAACAGCCAATGCAGTAAACTTTGACTTGACTTGGCCTTCACACTGCCTAGTACCTACATGTTTTATGAAGGTACTAGACTGTATTCTTTTTGAATTTTCACTGAACATTAAAATAATCAACAAAAGCCATCAAAGATTCAGTTTTTATATTTCAAGTGTCTTGTAATGATAATTTCAACTTACAAGCACAATTAAGACAGTCATGTAGCTTGGTTTGCCTGATCCCATCTTTATCGTCACACTACATGCTGTAGCGAATATGCATTGGGGCTTGTTTAAAAAGCAAATTCATCCTAATAATTTATGTTTGACCTCTGTGACCTCACAAGTGGCAGAGTGAAGTGGAGCCACAAGTGAAGCCAGAGAGGACAAACCCAACAAGTTAGGACAATCAGTTATTAAAACCAGTCATCACTGCATGTTCAATTTATCCAGTGTGAGGCTGGTTAGCAGAGAATAAACTGGAACTGAGAGAATTATGGAATTGAGAGGACAACTCTTTTTCAATGGTTGGTAGGCGAACTAAATACCGCAGGCCTGAAAAATACGAAAGCATGCTTCCACAGTGACTTGGTTTATTATTTTAATATTACTTTTATCTGGTGTTCTCCTTTTTTTTCAGAAATTGCTATTTACTGATCGCTGGGGTAGCTGAAGCTGTCTATCCAAGCATGTAATTCAATAACTGCACTGCCAGAGAAGATTAGGGCTTTGAACCCAGCTGTGTGAGCCAGATAGCCTACCTCTTTTCTGCCTGTAACCACCAAATGGAACTCTAAGACTGATAAACCACCTAAATCACAGACTAAATAAGGAAATGAGGCAGAGGCTGGGTAAAAATAAAAACCATGAAAAGTGATAGGGGATTTTTAATGTAGGTTAATATCTGCTCAGAGGGGGTGTCTCTTACAGACGAGAGTCCTCATGTGATGTTTGTGTGAGAGGGTCGCAAAGCGAAGCTGAAAAGTTCTGGCTGCCCAAACCCCATGCGAGGACTTTCTTATACCATAACAGACACCCTTTGAAAGACCTATTAACTTATTATAAATCACTCCAGTTAGCTAAAGAGACTCATAATAAGCTCACCTGCAGCTGTTTGCTGGGGACCATAGGGGAAAATTCTGCCTTAAAGGCATTAGGACTAGTGAAGGCTCAAGCAGCCCTGCCAGCCACTGTAACCCTGGGTCCCTCTTGCAGTCACACGAACATACAAAAGAGCCAGCAGAAGAAAGCCATTTGGTCTATCTTGTCTGCTTGTACTGCAGAGTCCCCAGCTTACATCACTGACCCTGCCCCTCTGGTCCCCACTTGCTGCCTATCCGCCCCCCCCCCCCCAGTCCGCATGGTTTCCCCTTATGCCTATCCCAAGCCCTCTTTACAGCTGCTCACTGACTTTGAGACCACTTCCTCCAGCAGTGCACTCCAATTTGCCACCACCCTCTCTGTGAAGAAATGCTTCCTATCATCCCTCCTAAACTTCCCCACTTCCAGCTTTAGACTGTGTCCCCTCATGGTTCTGCTGCCTCTTAGCTTGAAGGGACCCTCCCTATCCATCCTATTTATCCCCTGCAAGTATTTGAAGGTCTCTATCATATCCCCTCTCTCCCTCCTCTCCTCCAGGCAGTACATCCTCAGGGCCACCAACCTCTCCTCATAAGACATACCCTGCTGCCTGCAGCTCTGAGGAAGATGTCCAGACACTCCTTAGCTGCAGCAGTTTGAAGATCCAATTGTAGCAAAAAAAAAAAAAAAATGAATAATAAAAATCTCCTGAAAATGAAAAACACTTGGTGAGGAAAGGTGTCTATCTAGTAGGGACCTGTCTACCACCTAGGACTGATTGAAACAGACCGAAGGAGTCTGGGAAGGGGTATGTTCTAAGACTTCTTTCATAATGTTTCAATATAGCCCAGCTAGTGGGCGGGGGGGGGGGGGTAACCAACTTCCTACTTACAGGAGCTGATACACAAAATAACCTTACATTGCTTAAAATAAATGAATGGTTCACCTCCCTTTCTGGCTCTGAAGTGGAACACTCCACTGTAATGCTCCGGCACAAGGTAAAAACTGTGTGCAGGTTAAGATGGCCTGCACTTTTGAGCACTTGTTGGCTGAAATAATGTGATTTATAATCGTTTCTACAGTGCAAAAATCTACTCGAGTGAATCTAACCCTATATTAAAGGGGAACAAGTCAGCACAATGGGCTCCACGCTAAAGTGTGTGACTGGTCCCAAGGTACGCACAAACATTTTGGTTTATCCACTGTTTAATGTAGCATAGTAGACTGTATCAGACTACTTTTGCTTAGTTTTAGGCTGACGTCTTACACTTCTACAAAATCCCAGAATCCCCTACACTTGACATCAGAGCAGTACGCTGCAGTGTGGAAGTCAACAGCCTGCAATGCATGTTAGAGCTTGTATAATTTCCTGTCAGGTGACTTTTGGATCTTCATTTCTCCAGACACCAAGTACTGTCCTCTGCGACTGTACTTAACCCAAGGAGGACAGCGGGACCAGGAAACAAAAGATCAGAGCTCATATAAACTCGAACGTGCAGGGTATTGAATCTCCCACTGCCTACTGCTCTGATGTCAATTAAGAGGATGCTGGGATCTGTCGTAACAGAAGATATCAGCCTAGAACTAAGCACAATTCTGATACAGTCAACTATACTGCAGTAAACAGTAAGGAAACCAAAATGTTTCTGCATACGAAGTACACACTGGGCCCAGATCCATACTTGAGTGTCGGTCCCTTGGTGCCGACTGTTTCCCTTTGAGGAACTGCTTTTGGCAAACTGCCCCAATGCTCATTAGCACTTTTATACAGACTGAATAAGCTTGAACCAATAGGAGTACCGATGGCACACAACAAAAATATCTCTCAATATGTGCCATGAGATCCAGTACAGTTTATTCCTAGACCAAGGTTTTCAATGATAAACACTGTACTACCAATTAGCTTTAACTGGGGGGCTGACTTAGTGTAACAAATTAAGGGGATTGCTCTTCAAAGTAATTGACTATTAAGTAAGACATCACGCTACTGGACTAAAAACTCTGGCATATGGGGAGCTTATATCTGAAATCAGTGTTTTAGAATTAGCCTGCACTTGCCTGGCAGAAAAGCACAAGGAAAGTGGTATTTTCTGTTGGGGAAGGGGTGTGACAGTGTCCTCGATTTTTCACTTACAATACCTTCTTCCATCAAAGGTTGCTCCCTAGGTTACAGAACATCTTTACTGTAACAGTCTTCCTAACCCAGACTAAGGGGAGACGCAGAATTGTCAAGCTTTATCAAACACAGTCAAGCTATGGTATCAATAACTTGGCCACGGTGTTTGACAACTGCTGATCGCTGATGTAGTAGGCAACATGTTGTATGGTACTACTACTGTCCAACAAAGGTCTGCATATTTTTATACAATTGTCAGCCCTTGTTAGGACCATTTTAATGCATTACCATAATGGAGTAGAGGTCTAATGGCTGGAACAAACCACTGTGAGAAGAGATTCCAATCTGAATCACTGTTTACAACTGAATATACTGCCTAGCATTGGCCATATCATTCAGAATTCCTATACTAAAGCCATAAGCATCAAAAAAGGGTAAAAGCAGGACCCCACTGTAAAACAGATGCGTTGACCAAAGAAAGTATATCCTCAATTCATTTTATGACAACGATTAGTGAGTGGGTGAGTACTGAGTAGGGAAATGGGCAGGCTAGGTGGGCTGTATGGTCCTTATCTGCAGACAGATTCTATGTTTCTAATGATCTTCAGGTGGAAAATGTCAATAGTCCATGGTAGGTATTTTAGAGCTTATTTTGTATCTGATGTCCAGTACATCAAGTAGTAAGAGTGTTTATTCCATTGACATTTTGTTTTACTGATGGTGCTGGTCTTACAAAGCCAAAAATTCTGCAGCTGTAAAATAATTTAGCTGGACCCATTACTAATTTAAGGACAGGGTACACTATAAAAGTTTTGTATGTGTAAAAAAACACGTAAAGGCAAGTGAGCACTGTGAAGCCCCACTTGCAATGGTTGTCAATAGGATAAGAAGAAAAATATCTGGAGGAGTAAGCTGGTGGGGAATCCTAAGACTACTTTGATTATAGTCCGTTGCTATTAATTGTGCAGCAGCCTGAAAGTTACAGTGCTACAGTACACAAGATGTGAAGTACAGCAGGCAGCACAACATGCCAGCAAGGGAGCTCCTGGAGCTCTGTTACATGAGCTACCAGCAGAACATAGAGACTCCTTGATTGACTCATCTGAGTCCATCAATAATTCAGTTCACCTGTACTACTGCTGCCTGTGAAGTCAGTTCACTGTAATTCCTTTCCTTACTGGGGAGGTAGGAGTTTTCAATATTTATTATGAGATTTACCTCACATACTCACCTATAAGTACACCTCACATATAAGCGGACACCTTTTATTTTATCAATTTTAGCAAAATTACATACAGAATTTTGCTGCACAAACAGGATGCAAACATCTAGTTTGTGACCACAACTGGCAAATAATCTGTTTTTGTGGCCAGAACTGGCCACAAAATGGGCGAAAAAAGGTTAATCATTGTAAACAGCATAGATAGGTCTACCTCACATAAAAAGTCAAATTCCCCTTCTTTGGTGCCTAATTTTAGCACCACAAACTAGACCTGTACGCAAGTATATACAGTAAACTATTTTAGTTTATGTCCATTAAAGCTGCTAAAATCTAAGGGGATGTTCCAGTTCCTGGGACAGCACAGTGTTCTGAAGCCAGCCCATCAGCACAATGGTAGGATTACCACTCATGATACCAGCGAAAAGGGTTCGGGAATGAGAATGAATCATCAAAGAACCAGCTAGAAGAGAAGAGCCGAGCGTCCCAGAGGATGCTCTCTTTCATGGGGAAGGGAGTGTCGATGCCGTTGCAGCAATGCTGCCACCTGGAGGACCACAGATGGTAGTGCAACAGAACTTAGAGTGGGACACAGGACACTGGCAAGGCACACAGCTCGTACACCATCTTGTACACCCTCTGCACTGTGCTCCCAGCATGCCAACATCCTAGTAGGCTGGTAAATGGCCCCAGCCCTCACTACCATGGATCCCAATACACCTGGACCCTGCAACACCACCCCAGGCTTTCTAACCAGATATAAAGACTCTAGAGTAAGTCCCCCCATCCAATCCCCACCTGGGGAAAAAACAAGGGTCCATGGGGGATGGCGACCACAGATAAGGGATGCAGGGGGTTGGGTGTGCCATGGGAGTTCCTCTGTGACAGAGGTGCTAGAGACAAGAAGGTGGCATAAGTGGAAAGTTAATAAAAAAAGAGTAGAGTTCTGGATGGTTAGCTTTAAAAACTGACACTCTCACTATATAACCATTCTCAGTCAGAACAGCAACACAGAGAGTACAATATTTTTTGTTCTATTTTTTCTATATAGAAATATCAGCCAAATCAGAACATAAGCATGTTCTTTTCACACCCTTTTTGTGGCAAGTAAGGATTCCTTCAGTCACCAGCTTAGTGGGGCAGCCAACATTTTCATGGCAATTATGGACTGAATTCTGTGTGACATCACGGACAGCGCACACATTTTAGAATACAGAGAATAATGCTTGGGAAACCATCTATAACGAAGCTGTGCGTCTATCAAGGGGTTCTGATGGCATCATAGGGACCTCTTGAGCAACACTTGAAAGGTCCCCGACATCACAAGAACCCCAACATGGAACTACAGCCAAGGTAGGCATGGCTTCCCAAGTGTTATTTTGTATAGTATTTAATTTGAAATGTATTAAAGTGCTGCCCCCCCCCAGAAAGCTTCAGACTATTTTTTTTATTTAAAAAAACAGAAACCCACCCTCACCCAGCTACTGAAAACCCACCTGGGTGAGGGTTGTTTTCTGTTTTATGGGGCTTTTTTTTGTTAATGTCGAAACAGCAGAAGACTGTGTTAGGGGAGGGGTCTGGATTCTGTGTGAGAGGAGAAAATGAAAAAAGTCAAACAGTAGATGATACGAGTTTCCATTCTAATTAAAAAAGGATGTTGTACTACGAAAAGGTACAACAACAGTCTATGACCTTTGAACTGTGGTACAACAGCATTACAGTTAGGATGGAACTCGCAACCATGTACTTAAACTTAGTGCTGTATAAAGTAGCAGCTAGGGTTTGTCATCTGTTAACTTTCCTTATAAAGTGTTGTCTGAGAAACAGATGTATGTCATTACAGCAAGAATACAAATATTTATTATAGTACACAGACCTTGGAAGGGTTTCTTGCATGCTCTATCATAGCATCACACCCAATTAGGGATCTCACCTCTATTTGCCAGGTGCAATAAATCAGTGCTACCTAGGTCATAAATCAGGCAGATGCAGTATCTGAATCAGGCCCCACAAAGGCACAAAGCCTCTTTCAGTTATAAACAAATGATTAATAACATGTTTGTTAGACAGTATATGCCTACTATTTCAGAGAAACTGTCAGTACCAAGGACCCTAGAAACTACTTACTCAGTTTCAGCCAGAGATCTTACAGAGCTGTTCAGGTACAGAATAATTTTTCCATTTTGAGTGTTGTGGCAAATGTGTTTTAACTGAAGAGCACATGCTAACACTAACATGCTAAAACTTAAAAGGACAAGGGAATAGAGAATAAGCTTCTTAGCAGGCTGTGAAAAAATAACTGCTAGTCCTGTATTCCTGAACTCGGGGCTACACAGTTGGTAACACACCTACATGAAATATTCAATACACCCTATAGTAAAGGCTAAGTTGTTCTAACCATTCACCAGACAGAATGCAAGGATCGGGGTAGCTGCCATACCTCTCAACTGTCCCACACTACAAGGGATGTCTCTCATCTTACACCTCAGAAACCTTCTGTCCCACATGGAGAAGGTGGAGTCCAATGTTGTACAATGTGATTTTTAAAGCAAAAATTAATAATGATTTATGCTGCTCAGTCAGCAGCAAACTTTAAGAAAAATGAATGCCCTCATGTTTACGGTGTTCTAAGCTTGTGTCTGTGCGATCTGTGCCCCGCAGTTTGTTCCTTTTCCCACCTGTCTCACTTTTGGGTGACGAGAGGTGGAGTGGTATTGTAACTAACCAGATAAGAATAGGAGATGAAGATCATTAGGGTGAGACAAAGATGTGCAAACCTCTGACAAGCAGAAACACTACCACTTTTTTTTACAGCCTGTTATTAGCTCTGTGGTGGTGGCTTTTTATGATAAAATTCAGGTGATCATGATGTGCTTGGACTGTGTTTGGATTACTCTGGGAGTACTTTCTACCTGCCGACTTTGGGTCTTAATTTCAAAATATCTTCCCATATGAACAGAACAGAATGCACCACTTCAGAAACAGACCCGTGAATAGGCACCAAGTGCTGCAGTAGTAGGTTTAACACGGGATGGCATCATTTGGAAACGGATAACCCACAGGTCCCAGATTCAGTCACAAAGAAGACGTGTACACATTATGAGCTCTGCTGTTAATTTGGTGGGAACCAGCTTGCACACATGGGTCAACAAAATAGCAGTTTAATCCACAACCCTTTCTGAAATCTAAAGAAATTTCATGCAACTTCTTCCAAAGGCTTAAATCTGCTGAAACTGGAAGCCATTTGCACTGTTAATCAGAGTCTCACAAATGTTTGCCAGGGCAAGTTGAAATTAACAGGTAAAGCTCTGGATTCACCAAAGCAAACTAAAACTTGAGGAAACACATCAGTAAAACGTTATGCATTTGTGGAGGGGATATCACAAAATTTAAAGAAGCTGAAACTATTAATTGAACCGAGTTTTGAATCCTTGATGAGAAAGTAACAGCTCATGTAAGAAAAGTCTACATTTTCTTTCCTATTGTGCGCTCTGTCAAGAGATCACTCTCAACCTCCCTTCCTCAATTTACAAAAAGAATCTGATTTACAAAGATGTTGTCACGTTCTACTTGTGTACAACAGGTCAAGGTGCAAAATACTCACAGACATGCAAAGCAGTTTAAAAATTCTGATATACCAGTGTAAAATGATACAGGCAAGCGTAACAAGGCATTTTATTTTGGCATCAGTTTCTGGAAAGTGTAACCTCACATATTTTGTGAGTAGACAGGAGGGAGATCTCTCTGGCAAACTGAGACAAGCAGAACTGAATTTGAAAGACAGAATTCGGCCACTTACATGCAGCCATTATATAATCCTTTTTCAAATTTTAGGGTCCGTTTGACCACTAAAATCTTTTTTGTGGTAGGCCTAGAGAACTTTTCAAGTGGCATACTGATGCAATAATACACAAGGTATGAGATATCATGGGATGTCATCCCACCTCAGGTGTGTTGTGAGGCACGAGGCCGCAGGCTGTAACTCTGCCATTACAAAATGGATCAAATTTTATATTTAACAAATGTAAACGTTTAAAAATATTTTATAATGATTTTGTTGATTGAAGGCATGACATACCTTTAGAACAGAATTAAGTACTGGGATACCATCCTAGCTGAGCATGATCAGGGCCAGGATTCGAGGATTCTGACTATCCATTTTATAATGGTAATTACCCTGCTGGATTTTTTTATATCTCCTTTTCAATGCTGCAATTAAATCCCCCCATTATACTTTCAAGGCACCACTATCATGCATGCATACTTTTATCATATATGAGTCAAATATAATATGGCTTAAAACATCTTTGTTAATCCCACTTTATCAAATTTACAGTGGCACTAGAATTAAAAACCAAGAGACTCGCTTCAGTCTTATGACCTCGGAAAACAGAGGGTTAATGTACTATGCCACTTGTGCATCCAGCATCCATGCTAGACTCCATTTTGTAATAGGCATAACAAAAGTGTTAGCCAAAGCTAATATTATCATGGCCCTTATATACAGAATGATTGGCTCCCTAATGCCAGTGGCCATTTGACTACCTGAGCTGGTTGCTAGGGGATGCTTGTATGTAGCAGGTTTTTTTTTTTTTTTTAACAAGTCTTTCGTCCTTCAAAGCCTGTAGTTTAATGAAACAATATCGTCTGATCTACCAGGATATGATGGTATGAAATGGTACAGGCTATATCACCAGAAGACAAAAAAAAAAAAAAGATCTACTAGTGTTGCGCAAACAGCTTTGGCCAGTGATAACGCAAACTGCCCTGAACCATGCTCATTACACTCCAAAAGACACATGGTCCCAGTAGATTTATGCTTTACTCCTCGTAGGCAAAAAGCTAGTATCTTAAGAGTGAAATAGGAGTAGCATGAAATGCTAGCAGCAATTCTAAGCATGCTTCAACACTGGTGTTCTCATGTTCAGAGGCAGTAAATCAATGCTTTCGGCCCAGTTGACCAATGTTGCTATGTTGCCAATCAGTTTACGCATAATAATGTAAATAGGAAATTGCTGTTCCAAGAAATTACCAGTACTGTTGCCTTCCAATTTGGGTAGCAAAACGCTACACTAACCCAGGAAATTCTCTCCTAGACAGTGTAAATATGCTGAATAAATTCAAAGGAGAGGTTCAGTCACACAGAAGAGGTGATGACACCTTAGCACCGGCCCCAGTTGCTGAAGACAAACTTCCTCCGCTACTCAGACTTGTTTTTTTCGCTTCTTCCTCTCCCTCGGATATTGAGAAGCAGCAGCAGTCCAAGGCACACTGTGGCTGGGGCACACATCGCCACGGGCTCCTTCAAAACCAGAAGGGTGTAGATGGCACCTGAAATGTTAAACATAAAGAAAAAAGGCTTACACCAATGATAATAACTTGGTCTGCAGCATGCTGCCAGCTGAGTTTCCAAACATCAATAAAATGTAGTGGGGATTCTCCTTCCCCACTGCCACAAACGGGTCTCCCCACCTTCTTATGCCCAAACCACTGGGTATCAGGTAACGACACAAAGTGGTCTTGCTCACTGAGATCAGACATATTAAACTGCTCCTGACACTAAAGAAGACTCTAGGGGAATATTTACTATTTAGACACGAATGAGATTATAGTTAATATAGTTTCTGGAATTCACTCTCATTTATCTGCAGGAGAATCTGCTTGCAAATAGGATCTCAGTTCCTTAGACTTCATCTGCTCCTGCTGCTGATCTACACCTCAAGTCATAATCCTCAACTTGTGACATCATAACCTTTTCCATGGAAACAATCTGTGATGTCACAAGTACACAGTTACAGCTTCTGGGGCTAAGAAGCAGCAGCAGAAGATGGGAGTCTATGGCACAAAGATTGTGTTTTCATGCAAATGTGCTTACTAGTAAAGAAACAGCTTGAAGGAATAACAGTATATGAATACATAAAGTGAATTGTATCTAGACAATCTGTTTTACGAGTTCTTCCTGTGGCGTCAGGCACTCTAATTGCTCCAAGCCACAATTCCGTCTCCTGTCGGCCATTATACTAAGAAAGACCAGCACGGCAGACAAGAGAAATCTGCATACAATGTTGGTTAAGTCCAAAGAAGTCACGGGTGGGGGTTACGTTAAGATCCACCAGTCACAATGTTAAAATGTGCCACTCAAAAGGTGGTCAAGGTCTTACAAGACTGCCTACTCAGTCAACTAGTCAATGCTCCAACTAGACTGGACACCATCCTAAATGCGGTCCTCACAAATTTGGAAGTAGTCAAGGTTGCAGGGATTTGGGAGCCGCTGGCCAGAACTGACCACAACACAGTGTGTTTTGAACTGGCCCTAGGGATAGAAAAATCTCATTCCAGGACAGAAGTCTTAAACTTTAGAGGAGCTGATTTTGATTCCATGAAGAAACTAGTCAGGGGAAAACTAACAAGGATCCATGAGCATTCTGAGGCAGACATCATATGGGGCCGGGTTAAAAATGTCATACTGGAAGCTAACAAAATGTGCACAAAGATATTAACGAAAAAGAACAAGCATATAAAAACCATATGGTTCACAAACCAGGTTAGGGCAGCTATCAGGACCAAAAGGGAGGTGTTCAACAACTTTAAAAGAACCCAGGGAGATAGTGAGTGGGAAGTTTATATACAGAAGCATAAAGAAGCCAAAAGTATGGTGAGAACAGCCAAGGCCGCGGCTGAACTTTGACTGGCAGAGGAGGTTAATACTGGAAATAAACACCTCGTTATAGACAGGAAAAAAGGAAGAAAAAAAGAGGGATAATTAAACTTAAAAGATGGAAACAGAATTTATAGAATTGTGCAGGAGGATAAACAGAAGGCCACTGTTCTAAATAACTTTTTCTGCTCATTATTCATAAAGGAACACAACAGCACTGTGCCGGACAGCGGCATCAAAGCAGCTGACAGGGGGGGTCACATGAACGGAACCACCATCAATCACCTCCAAGAGAGGCTATGGAGAATCTCAGGGAGGACAAGTCACCAGGGCCAGATGGAATACAACCGAGAGTGCTGAAGGAACTGGCAGGAGAACTGGCACGTCCCTTGGCACATGTGTTCAACAGCTCACTTCAGTCAGGAGTAGTGCCTAGAGACTGGAGAACTGCAGACGTGGTACCTCTTCACAAGGGAGGGAGCTGGAAGGAGGTTGGCAACTACTGACCGGTTAGCCTTACTTTAGCAGTAGGTAAGCTAATGGGAACCTTAATAAAGCAGGATTTAGTAGAGTATCTAGAGAAGTACAGTCTTCAGGATGATCGCTAGCTTGGATTCGTGGCAGGTAGATCATGCCAGACGAACCTGATTACATTTTTTGACTGGGTGACTAGGGAATTAGACAGGGGCCACCCAGTGGACCTAATCTACTTCGACTTCAGTAAGGCCTTTTGACTCAGTGCCACACAACCGCCTCCTGAAAAAAAAATCAGAGGACCTGGGCATAGCCAAAAGCATAATCACATGGGTAGGAAATTGGCTTAAGGATAGAAAACAGAGGGTGGTAGTCAACAGGGAGAAGTCAGAGGATGGGGAAGTCACCAGTGGAGTTCCCCAGGGCTCAGTGATGGGTCCAGTCCTGTTTAATGCATTTATCAATGACATCAGCATAGGTATCCAGGACAAAATTGCCTTATTCACAGACGATACCAAGCTAGGCAGAAGGGTGGACTGTGAAGAGGCAGTTAGGGACCTTCAGAAAGACCTGCAGTGGCTGAAAAATTGGTCCAAAATTTGGCAGCTAGGGTTCAGCGCAAAAAAGTACAAAGAGATGTATCTAGGTAAAGAAAATCTAAGGACAGCATACTGACTTAACGAGGTTCAACTCAGTATCTCACAAGAAGAAAGGGACCTAGGAATCATCATTTTCAATACCCTCAAACAGGCCAGCCAATGCAACACAGCTTACAGCAAGGCAAGCAGAATGCTAGGGTGCACAGGGAGAGGTTTCGACAGCAAGAGCAAGGAGGTGATTCTACCACTATACAGGTCCCTGGTAAGGCCTCATCTGGAGTACTGTGTCCAGTTTTGGAGTCCACATCTTAAAAAGGATAGGAACAGGCTAGAAGCTGTCCAGAGAAGGGCAACTGAGATGATCCAGGGTCTCCAGGGGCTCTCCTATGAAGGGCGCTTAGAAGCTTTGAATATGTTCTCGCTGGAGACTAGGAGGGAGAGAGGGGACATGATAGAGACATACATGTTTCTGACAGGAATAAACAAGGTGCCCTCCTCCGATCTGTTCTTCAGGGTAGACAACTCCAGTACCAGAGGACATGAGTGGAAGTTGAGGGAAGAAAGCTTAAGGAGGGAGCTCAGAAAACACTATTTTACGGAAAGGGTAGTGGAACCATGGAATAGGCTGCCCACGGAAGTGGTGAAAGCAAAGACAGTGACATATTCCAAGCTGGGGTGGAATAGGGCAAGAGCTCGAATAAAAAAAGTGGGAGCAGTAGGGGACATTAAATAATGGAGGAGTTAGGTCCTGAGGTCTAAAAAGATCTCGAGAACTCACGGGCAGACTAGATGGACCCTTGATGATCTTCTGCCGTCACTTTCTATGTTACATACCTTTGCCCCCAAATGAGATTCCCTTAAAAGTAGGGCTGTCAAAAAGAATTCTGTTTTTATGGTACAGGCCATTGAATCTGTGATTGGGAGAGGCAGAGTGCACCCGTTGAGTGCGACCAGCATCTACAGCTTCTAAATGGAGATCATATGCCTCCTTCTAGCCTCTCCCTTCCCTTCTCTGCACAACAGAAAAATCACACGTTCACACTACAGTTACAATAAGGCATGATTGTGGTACACAGGGACTAAACAAATAGCTAAAAAAGTTGCATTCATGCCGAGCAGGAGTAGAGAGTAACAGCAGAAAACCTCATGCTATGCTTTCTAAAGATGACATTGTGTCAGGGGTGGGGCTCAGCCTTTCAGACACAGTATTTATACACAGATCTTAAAGTGCAACCACACCTAAATCAACAACATACAAAGTACATTTTATCACTTGCATGATGCTCAAATAACACGGAGTGTAATAAATCTTTCTTGAGAATCAGTGTAGTTTCTGAGAACAACCTGCGTAAACTTGGAGATGCATTCAAGAAAATAAGAGTGAATACTCATGTTTTAGTAATAAAGTAAAAAAATAAATACAATACAATTTGATGTATCTGAATCACTCTCACATACAAATGTTCCGATAACTATTACACAGTTACCTAGTCCAGGAGACATGCAAGCTAAGGACCAGCCAATAACACTGACACATGAGAGACAAGCCACCTTTAGACCAAAATCAGATAAGTTCATGTCTGAAGGGCTGAACTCCACTCCCCTGATGAAGTGCAATATTTAGGACATAGGACGTAAAGTGCCGGGGTTTTCTGCTGTTATTCTCTACTCCTGCCTGACACGAATAAAACTTTTTGGCCTGAAGACTTTCTTTAACCATTTTTTTTAGTCTCTGTGCACTGTAACTGTGCCTTCCTTCCCTCCTCTGCCTCCTACCTTCCTTCCAGGGGGTTTCCGATACACCCTTCCACCTCTGCTCTTCTTCATGGTGGATTCTGTCGGGGATTTGGGACATGCCACTACAGGTCTCTCAAGTATGGGATGGCCTCGGTGGAGCTGTCAGGCCCGAGTGTGCAGGCGTCACTCTGCCCACAATTAGAGTACTCTATTTCTACCTTTTGATTTCTCCAGCAATCCACGGAGTTGCTGCCAACTGGAACCTAAGACATCTAAGTGAAGTGTGACTGCACCACTGGAATTGGGCCACAACTCCCCTCCTTTTGCAGCCACTTGTGGTCACCCATGTGGCGGTCTTGCAGCAGAGCACACAGCCCTCTCTCCCTGGAGATGGAGTGTATTCTCTGGAATGCCGAATACTCCTACTCTGGCCACCCAATTGATGGCCCAGGCTCATTCTGAACCCTGGTCACTGGTGTTGTGAACAGTTGCCCTGCTGCTGTGCCAATGGTCTGGCTACTAAACAAGATTTTAAACTATCAAGAACTGAAAGTTCAGTCGAAGTGCTACTGCAGTTTAAATGACAAACCATAGTTCCTTAAAACTACTGCAGCGATTAGACTGAACTTTTACTTTCTAATAAATTGAGCCTTATTTGAAAAATGCCCCATTAACCTGGCCTGGTGGCACAGGCAGTAGTGCTACTTAGAGTGGGACAAATCAGTTTGTGTGCTGGTGATCAGTCTGGCCACCAGTTTTCAAAATCTTCTACACAAGAGTGACAGAATGGAGAAGGTTAACAACTACAGGTCAGTCAACCTTCAGTGGTGGGGAATTAATGGAAACACATATGTAGACTGGTAGAGTATCTTGAATCCAATTGGCTACAGGACTACAGGCATCTGGATTCACAGGGAGGGTCATGCCAAACGAATCTAATGATTTCTTTGATTGGGTGACCAGGGAAATAGATCAGGGGAGGGTAGTGGCCTATCTGGTAGCCGTCAGCACTGTGCAGTGCAGGAGGCTGATAAAGAAGCTGAACAGCCTAGGTGTGGGATCCAAAGTGGTAAACTGGGTTAGAACTAATTAATGGATAGGAAACAGAGGGCAGTGGTTAACAGCACTCATTCTAATGATGGGAGAGTGACCAGTGGGGTACCACAGGGCTCGGTATTGGGACCAATGTCTTCATAGGGGAGATTACAGAAGAACTGGAAGGGAAGGCAAGCCTTTATGCAGATGATACCAAAATCTGCAATAGGGTGGACACTCAGGAAGGAATGTAGATAATGTGTAACGACCTTGGGAAAACTTAAGGAGTGGTAATGGCAGTTGGAGTTCAATGCCAAAAAGTGTACAACAGGAAGCCAGGAGCTCAGTATAGGATGGGGTGGAAGAACTAACAGTCACTAAGCAGAAAAGGGACCTCGGGGTAATCATTTCTGAAGACCTCAAGCTGGTAGGGCAGTGTGACAAGGCAGAGGGTAGGGTTTGTGGAATGCTGGGGTACATAGGGAAAGGCATCTCCAGCAAGAGGAGGGAGGTGGTGTTGCCACAATATTGCTTGCTGGTGAGAATCAACCTGAAGTACTGTGTTCAGATTTGGGGACTGTATCTCAGAAAGGACACTGGCAGGGTGGAGGCAGTCCAGATGAGGGCAACTAGAATGGTGAAAGTTTGCATGAGAAACCCTATGAGAAGAAACTGAGGGATCTCAACAGGTACACTCTGGAAGAAAGGTGACATGATGGAGACCTACATGTACCTCAGAAGGGTGAACAGGATGCAGGGAGACTCCCTTTCAAATGAGAAACAGCATCATTACCAGGGGGCATAAGATAAACCTGGAAGGGGTGAGTTTAAGAGAACTGTAAGAAAGTATTTCTTCACTGAAAGGGTGGCAGACACCTGGAACAGACAACAAAGTTTGGTGTAAGGTACTGAGGGACAAGGGTGAAAAAAAAGGATTTTTTAAGTTAATTCTCATCTGAATCCCCTTTGTAAATTATTATTTTTTTTTAAGTAAATGGTCTTTTTTGTATGACAAGTGTTAACAACCCAGTCCCCTGGGGTTACTAGAATCCCATCAGTGTCTGTGCTAGGTAGGGAAGGCAGCCGATGAATAAGTAGTTAAATGGTTTTTCACCTGCTCTCTCTCTGTTTACTTGGTCTCCGCTAAGTTGAGAGAGGTGATGTCATTTAGAACTCTCACAGCAGCATAAGCCACAGTAGCTAGCTGTGAGTGGGGAGCTTTAGAATTTTCAGTTAGTTCTGTGTCACCAGCTGAAGTGAGCAGTTGGAGGAGTGAAGAGCTGCAGCGTGGGCTCTGAGGAGAGCCCGTTTTTCTCACCCTAGTGCTGAGAACCATCTGCCTGCCAGTAGAAGTGGTGGAAACAGTCTAGCAGGAGTTCCTGATTTTCCTCATCCCCAGTGAGATGATAAGGACTGCAGAATGGATCTGAGGGGCAATCCCCTGATTTGATCCAGGACAATGAAGCTGCCTTTTTGTGTACAACTGTGAGTAATATGACTTTGGGTATCCCAGGAGGAATGTACTTGTATTTTCTTTTGGGGTGTACTCCGACAAAGGGAATTATGCACCAAGTTCTGTTTGAGACTAATCTCATCCTTTCTTAAACTTGGCTGACAATCGTGGAGTCCCGGTGAGATTTGGCACATTGTTCAGGAGTTTAATTTACACTCAGAAGTAGTGCGTTTCTAATGCTGAATGTGAAAGTCATTCCAAGATGCACAGTTGTAAGTTCTGCTTAACGTTTGAGGTGTAACTCTAAAAGAATGGCTGGGTATGGATTGTGGAAGCAAAAGGTGGGCAGCCCCCCATCTGGAGTGACCAGTTCAGCACTACAGGTTCCATAAGGGTGCCTGCTTATTCAGGACATGGTGGCCATTGCCTGAAGAGAAAGTTTACCCCCTGGTGTGGGTTGTGCTAATTTTGAGCACCAGTGTGCTCTGTTGTGGCCAGATGCCACACTGCCAAATGTCTAAATCCTATGCAATATGGGAAATGTTCTAAGTTGTGGCCAGTGCCACCAGAAGAAATGTGTGTTTCAGCTGAGGCTTTGCCACTGAAGAGTCCTAAATTCTATGTAATATGTGAAATGTTCTAAGTTGTGGCCAGTGCTACTAGAAGAAATGTGTGTTTCAGCTGAGGCACTGCTGCTAGAGAGAGTCATAAATCCTATGCAATATGGAAAGTTTTTGTTGCTCTGCATTGCCTTGTGCCATGAAGTGTAAACCCTTGGGGGTCCACCTTTGCTTCTGTGTACCATCTTTGGAATAAAGCCACACTCTAGAACCCCAACCTGGTTTGGACATTCTTGTTACTGCTTCCTGTTTGGAATAACTGGGTACTCCTCCAGAAGTTCAGACCTAGCATAGCCCCTAGCAAAAGTTTCTCTCCTCAGACCTGGGTTTAGTAATGGTCATTTGTGTGCAATATATTTTCTGTACCCCCAACCCCCTCTTCCCCAGACAGAAAATATGGGAGGTGTGCTTACTAGTTAACAAGTGGCCGGTGGGGGTTTACACAAGCATTTGTCAATGCCGAATGTTCCCCACTGGCACTGCTGTTGTATAGGGTCTTGCTAGTACACATTGGTACTATACATTTACCCAAGAAAGAGCAGATGAGATGCAATACCTCATTTTCAGTGGTGTCCTGCTTTGACACATTGTTATATTGTAATTACATAGGACAGGGCAGCTGAGAGGCAATATTCTACTTTTAAGTGGGCTCCCACATTTTGAACCCAAATGACCAACAGTCTTTTTATGACCTGACGTTATGGTTTAGACAGGTGGACTTTTTAAAATCCCATCCAAAAGGTGATTTCGCTATGCGACTATGGAAACAAGTTTCAGAAGGCATTTGAAAAATGACTCCTGTCATGATCAGGAGGTGGGATAAAATGAGGGATGTTAAACATTGGGGGCCAAAATCTGCAAAAAATAAAGTTATGAGTAAATGTTAGAACAATTAGTTTCCGCATATCTTAGTTTTTTTTACATTTTTACCCCAAATTTTCAACATAATCTTTTTATGACCACTCCTCCTACGCATGAGAGGTGTCATTTATAAAACAATGTCTGAAATGCCATTTTGTACCATCAGTGTCAAAATACATTTTGGATAGGATCTGAGAGATGACAGCTGTCACATTCATGAGGTGGTGTGAAAAAATGGCTATGTTGAAAAGTTAGGGTCAAAATATTAAAAATTACCACAGTTACAAGCGTGCACTGAAAACTTGCAATGTAGACTCACAGCTTTATTTTCTGATATTTTTACCCAAAATTATCAATATAACCTTCTGGTGAGCCAACCCCATGAACAAGGGTGGAGAACATTTTCAAATCCTGCCCAAGAGGTGATTTTGCACTACAAGTGCGAAAACGCATCTTGGTCAGGATTTGTAAAATGACAACTGTCACAGTTCATTAGGTGTTGTGAAGAAATGGCAGTGCTGAAAATCTGGGGTCAAAATATTAAGAATTACCAAAGTTATGAGCCTGTGTTCATAACTTTCAACGTACGTTCATAAAAACAGGTTACTCACCTGTAACAGTAGTTCTAGGAGTGGTATATGTTGTTCGCCCACACTCTCTGGCATGTCCCTTTCCCTTTTAAATTCACTGGAAAGTCTTCAAGCTGGCTCCTCCCACCCATCCGGGTGATAAATACCTCGGCTCCGCCCCATGATGCCAAATCTTAGCCCGCTGGAAGCAAGGTGGTGCGCCTAAAGCCGGGGAGGTCGGGTGGGTGCATGTGGATGAACAACATATACCACTCCTACAACAACTGTTACAGGTGAGTAACCTGTTTTTCTAGGAGCGTGGATATGTTGTTCATCCACACTCTCTGGCAGACTCCGAGCAGTTCTCCGGGAGGAGGGAGGCAAGGCGCACACCCCTATTTAGGAAACGAAGATTGGAAAACCGAGGCCCCAAAACCAGCATCCTGGCGTGACTCAAGGTCGATGTGGCAGTGGGTAATGAAGGTGTTTGCTGACTTCCAGGTAGCAGCCCGGCAGAGTTCCTGGATAAGGATGTCCCTGGAAGCAGCCACCGATGCAGCAGTATGGCCGGTAGAATAAGCTCTTAACCCTCTAGGAGGATCCTTGCCCACCAACTCATAGCACAGACCTATGCATGATGTAATCCATCTCGCAATGGTCCGTTTAGCTGCAGGCCTGCCAGAAGTGGCTTCAGCGTAGGTGACAAACAACTGGCAAACCTCTCCCCGAATTTCCGCCATCCTTTCCTAATAATAGGAAAGAGCACGTCTCAGATCTAGAGTATGGAGCCTGCACTCGGCATCCGAGGTGTAGTTAGGGTAGTATACCGGCAGAATCAACACCTGGCTAAGGTGAAACTCTGACACCACCTTTGGAAGAAATTTCAGGTTGGGGTGCCGGACAACTTTGTCCCTGTGAAAGACCAGATAAGGGGAGTCCACCGACAGCGCCTGGAGTTCCCCTGTCCTTCTGGCTGACGTGATAGCCACCAGGAAGGCCATCTTCCACGACAAGTGTGAGAGCTCACACTTGTGCATGGGTTTGAATGGCTTGCCCATGAGCTTTGCCAAAACCAGCAACAGATCCCACGGAGGTGGAGGTTCACGCACCGGAGAGGATATGTGATCCAGGCCTTTGAAAAAAAGCCCAACCACTGTCTACTGTGCCAATGTCGGCTGACCGGCCCGCATAAGCCCCCGGTGAGCAGAAATGGCTGCCAGGTACACCCTAAGGGTCAATGACTGTAGACCCTCTTTGGAGAGAGACCGGAGTTAGTCAAAAATGTTAGCCACAGAATAGGATAAGGGGTCCAGACTCTTACCCCATGTTTGTGGGGGCTGCTGAGTGGGAGGGTTGGGTGGGGGACAGTAAGGGTGGGGCAGCAACAGACATCAATGGATAGTTTTCTTTTTGCAAGGTGTATTAAAAAATTACAAGGGACAGCTTTCTTTATTTCAGGTGACAACACTGGGGGATTGCCCCCCCCCCCCACAAGTCACTGATATGTTTGGCAGCACAGGGGGTGGGCTGCGTAGTGCTGCATAACTAACATGGGCAGGGTGGGGGTGTTGCAGCCAGCACGGGGGATTGGGCACCTTCGTCCCGGAATATTAGTACGGTGGCGGCTGAAACAGACATTGAGAGACAGTTTTTTCTTTTGCAAGGAGTATTTAAAAAAAAAACTATGAAGAATGGTTTTCTTTATTTCACGTGGCAACACTAGGGGTAGGGCATCTCCAGTAATGGTGTTATGTTATGTTTGTGTGGCAGGGTGCTGAGTGGGAGGGTTGGGTTGGGGGACAGTAAGGCGGGCAGCACAGACATTGATGAACGCTCTTCTTTGTTACAGGGTCTAATTCAACCTCAGCAGGCTGATCATGACAGATCAGCTGTGCTTACTGGGCGCGAGATCAAGAGACAACCTATGATTGGGTCGGCTCTCTTCTTTGAAATACATGAAGTTTCTGCCCAGCAAGCCAAAACAGTGTCATGATCAGCCTGGCTGATAATTGGTATGACACTGATAAGCCCCTTGCAGACTACTCTGCATTGGACTGACAGTGTCACACCCCTCAAAAGCCAATCTCCTAACAAAATACTTGCAGCACATGCGTGCATGGCGAACATAGAAAGGAGAGACCAAGGAGACTAACAAATGGCAACAGAATCTCTGAAATCTGTATGAATAGGTGAGTTTCATAAATTTGGTTTACTGTGTTTTGTAGAGTCAAGGAATCCAGGTACAAATATGTCTGGCTAATCAACAAGAAATAATTACTGTGACTATCGAAGGCTCATCGTATTCTACATGGAGCAATTTAGAATACAGCTGCCAAACAAGAAGCAGTCATTCCTCCTATGTGGCCTTTTGTTTACTATAACAAACATTTCATTTGAGTAACCAGGGCTCCGTAATCACAAAATGAACACCAGCTGCAAAGTAGCGCTGATACCTCATTAGGCTAATGAACGGTTTCGATCTAAAAGCTTTCAAGTTCTAATTAGGTATGTTGCGTAAATGAAGCTGAAACTCATTTTAAAGGGATCTGATTTGCTTGTTTTACCAACCATTCGTTACAGGGCTCTGTAATTTAGATTTTTTATTTCACGCAAAATCCTTTAGGCAGGTGCCTATTTTCAAAGGATCCAGAGTCAGGTGTACAGACATTAATATGCATAAATCCAGAGATTATTTGTAAAACCGTGTACAGTATCAGGATAAGTTACAGATACTTAGGCAAACAAGGGCAGTATACAGAAAAATACATTGTCAGTAGTAAGTAAGATCTTAGGAGCATTTACCCTTACCAGAAGCAGTAAATGTAGCCTTCAATTGGTTTTCAAAGGAGGCAGCAGTCACACCTTCTTGCCATGTCCACTGTGTCATTCCAAGATTTGGCAGCTCTAAAGGAAAAAGAATTCTGACCCATCACAGATTCCCTGAATGGTAGTTAATAGAGAGTCTGCCAGGTGTGGCTTCAGCGTAGGTGACAAAGAGTTGGCAAACCTCTCCCCGAACTCCATCTTGCACTCCTTGTACTAAGCAAGCACTCGTCTCAGTCCAACATATGGAGAGTGTGCTCAGCCTCCGAAGTTAGGCTGGTAAAGTATACTGGGAGGTTAATCAACTGCTTAAGGTGAAACTCTGAAACAACCATCGGGAGGAACTTCAGGTTGAGGCAGAGGACAACTTTGTCCTTGTAGAATACCAGGTATGGAGACTCCACTGAAAGCATCTGGAGCGCACTGATCCTTCTGGCAGAGGTGACAGCCACCAAGAAGGCAGTCTTTCTTGACAGGTGAGAGATGTCACACCTTTCACACACCCCTCTGACGAAGCCCTTGGCGAAACCGGTTAGGGGATTCTTCTCCACCAGCTACTGCTGCTTGTTTTTACTGTGAACTGTGTTGTGAGAGTACATTGCATTTTAAATGAATTAAAATTTGTATTTGAAGCTCCCCTGGTGCCCAGAATTGCTGCTTTTACCAAATGGAAAATCTCTTCCATTTGAAGGTGTAGCACTGGTGAGTCGACTCCTTTTCAGAGGCCTCAACAACATGGAGGACCTCATCAGAGAGACCAAAAGCCTGGAACTCTAGCCACTCAGGAACCAGGGCTGTGAGGTGCAGGACCTTACCCTGATGGTAAAAGAGCAAGTCCGGGCGGAGACGCAGTCGCCACGGGAACCTGCTGCTGAGGCTGACGAGATCAGGTTACCAGAACTGGCATGGCTAGTGTTGGAACCCACTCGGGAGGGAGCAATCTTAGACATGGTACTCTCAAACGGGGACGGAGAGAGGATCACAGATTTAGAAGTGGGTAGCCATCTGGGAACAAGTGACTTCCAAACAGTGTGGTTCACGATAAACACAGCTGTAGAGTCAAGCCATACAAACATGAGGGGTGACTTTGGCAAAATAGGAGAGTGCCTCAGAAAAGCACTAGCAAATGGGCAAGAAGGAGGGGTAGAGGAACAATGGGGAACCATCAGAACTGCCATCACAGAGGCAACAGAGCCTTTGAGTGAAGCAAATAAATAAAAACGAAGGAAAAAAACGCTATGGTTCTCAAAAGAGGAGGCGGGGAAGGTTAGGGAGAAAAAGATAGCATTCAGGAAGTACAGGAAAACGCAGAAGAAGCAGGACAGAGAACTGTACCAGTTAAAGCAGAAGGAAGCATGGAAGGCAGTCAGAATAGCAAAGGCCCAAACCAAGGAAAAGACAGCCAACTCTGTTAAGAAGGGGAATAAAACCTTTTATAGGTACATTAGTGTGCAAAGAAAGACCAAGGGAGGGATAGTGAGGCTTAATAAAGGGGAGGGTGGGTGAGCAGAAGGTGACAATGAAAAAGCAAGGATACTGAATGGATATTTCTGCTCAGCATTCACAAAAGAAGAGGAGGGGGAGGTACCTAATCCAATCAATAGAAGCAGTCTGGATAAGGGAATCGATACCAGTCCAGTCACAGAAGAAAGGGTTCTGAAAGAACTCCTGAAACTGAAGGTGGACAAAGCAATGGGACTTGACGGGATTCACCCCAGAATTCGAAAAGAACTAAGGGGAGAACTAGTGACACCACTGACTATCCTTTTTAACAAATCATGGAAGGATGGTGTGGTACCTGAGGACTGGAGGAGGGCGGATGCGATTCCCCTTTACAAAAGTGGGAGCAAAGCAGAGGCAGGAAACTACAGACCTGTCAGTTTGACCTCAGTGGTAGGGAAAATGACGGAATCACTTCTGAAAGAAACAATTGTTGAGTACCTTGAGGCCAGCGGGACACAGGACCCAAGGCAGCATGGATTCATAGCAGAAAGATCACACCAGACGAATATACAGGTTACTCACCTGTAACAGGAGTTCTAGGAATGGTATATGTTGTTCATCCACACACTCTGGCAGGTATCCTTGCCGCTTTAATTCTTGCCGGAAGGTCTTCAAGCTGGCTCCTCTCACCCACCCGGGTGGTAAAACTCTCGGCTCCGCCCCATGACGCCAGATCTGGCCCGCTGGAAGCTCAGGTTCGTGAGTCGGCCGGGAGTCTGGTGGATGTAGGATGAACAACATATACCATTCCTAGAACTCCTGTTACAGGTGAGTAACCTGTATTTCTAGGGACATGGATATGTTGTTCATTCACACTCTCTGTCAGACTCCTAGCAGTTCTCCGGGAGGAGGGAGGCAAGGCGCACACCCCCAATACTTACTTGGGAAAGAAAGATTGGAGAACTGAGGCCCCAAAACCAGCATCCCGGCGTGACTCGAGGTCGATGTGGTAGTGGGTAATAAAGGTATGTGCCGACTTCCAGGTAGCAGCCCTGCAGATATCCTGGATAAGGACGTCCCTGGAAGCAGCTACCAATGCAGCGGTATGGCAGGCAGAATGAGCTCTTATCCCTCTGGGAGGCACCATGCCCGCCAACCTGTAGCAGAGCTCTATGCAGGAGGTGATCCACCTGCCTATCGTCCGCTTTGCTGCAGGTCTGCCAGATGCGGCTTCAGCGTAGGTGACAAACAGCTGGCGAACCTCTCCCGAACTTCAGCCGTCGTCGCCTCATAATAAGCGAGCGCCTAGCCTGGGTCCAAAGTATGGAGCCTATACTCGGCCTCCGAGGTGTGATTGGGGTAGAACACCGGCAGAGTCAACACCTGGTTAAGGTGAAACTCCGACACCACCTTCGGAAGGAATTTCGGGTGGGGGCGCAGGACAACCTTGTCCCTGTGGAAGACCAGGTAGGGAGGCTCAATGGAAAGCGCCTGGAGCTCTCCCATCCTTCTGGCTGACGTGATAGCCACCAAGAAGGCGGTCTTCCACGACAGGTGTGAAAGATCACACTTGTGCATTGGTTCGAATGGCTTACCCATGAGCTTGGCCAATACCATCAGTAGATCCCACGGAGGTGGAGGTTCTAGCACCGGTGGGGAAATGTGGTCAAGGCCTTGGAAAAAGCGCCAGACCACCTTCTCCTGTGCCACAAACTGCTTGCCAGACCGCGCCCGGTAAGCAGAGATGGCTGCCAGGTGCACCTTAAGGGTCGTCGACCGAAGCCCTTGCTGAGAAAGGTAGTCCAGAATGCTTGCCAAGGGGCAGTCGGAAGGGTCCAAACCCTTCCCCTGACACCAAATGGAAAACCTCTTCCATTTGAAGGCACAGCATTTCCTGGTCGACTCCTTACGGGATGCCTCAATGACACTGAGGACCTCGTCGGAAAGACCCAAGGCCTGGAACTCTAGCCGCTCAGGAACCAGGCCATCAGGTGCAGGGATTGAAGGTCCGGATGGAATACCTTCCCCTGATTGACTGAGATCAGGTCCGGGTGGGCTGGAAGCCGCCTCGGGAGCCTGGAGCTGAGGCTGAGGAGATCTGGATACCAGAACTGGCGGGGCCAGTCTGGAGCTACCAGAATCACCTGCGCCTTGTCCCTCCTCGCCTTGAGAAGCACCCTGTGGATCAAGGGAAATGGGGGAAAGGCATAGAAGAGGCCCGGGGTCTGCAGCCTCGAGAAGGCATCCCTCTGCAGCGAGCCCTGCTGAGGGGCGGGCATGGAACAGACTCAGCTACGCATTCTCCCTGGAGGCAAACAGGTCCACCTGAGGCGTGCCCCAGTGGGAGAAGAGATCTTGTACTACCTCCGGCAGGAGAGACCACGCGTGAGACGCAGCCCCTATCCGGCTTAGGGCATCGGCCAGGGTGTTGGAGGCTCCTGCCATGTGAATGGCTAGGAGATCCGCCTCCAGGCTGCGCACTAGTGACCAAATGCGGAGAGCTTCCTTGCATAACAGCAAGGAGCGCGTCCCGCCCTGGCGGTTCAGATAATACATGGTCGTGGTGTTGTCTGTCTGGACCTGAACCACTTGACCCCATAGAAACAGAGCGAAGGCGGTGAGAGCTAGACGGACCGCTCAGTGCTCCAGCAGGTTGATGTGGCATCGGGACTCCCGAGGGGACCAGAGACTGTGCGCTCGGTGTTCCCCCAGATGGGCACCCCAACCCATCAGAGATGAGTCAGTCGAGAGAGAGACCGTCGGCTCGGGGCGGACGAACGGGATACCCTGCAGATGAGCTGGAACGATCCACCATTGGAGAGCGCTCCACAGCTCCTGGGTCACTGTCATGGGCCGGTCCAACGGATCGTGGCGTTGTGACCATTGGCTGGCCAGTCCCCATTGAAGGGGACGCATGTACCAACGGGCCCAATGGACCACGCTGGTGCAGGCCGCCATGAGGCCCAGGAGGTGCAGGAAGTCCCGGACAGGGCGCAACTGCCCAACCAGAAATGACTGGGCAAAGGAGGAATGGACCTCGGCCCTGTCCGCCGGGAGCCGTGCTCTGGCTCGCAAAGAGTCGAGCTCTGCCCCGATGAACAGAATCACCTGCTTTGGCACGAGTTCCGACTTGGCCTTGTTGATGAGGAGGCCAACCTGAGAGCAAACCTGGAGGGCCAGATCTCTGGACCGCTCCGCCTCCGGTCTGGAGGGGGCTGCTATCAGCCAATCGTCCAGGTAAGGGTACACCCGAACCCCTCGGCGCCGCAGAGGAATGCTGTCACCACTGCCATGCATTTGGTGAAGACCCTGGGGCTAGGGAGGCCGGAGGGCATGGCCCGGAACTCGTAGAGGGATCCCTCCGCTCTGAAGCGGAGGAATCTCTGATGGGACGGACGGATTGGGACGTGAAAGAATGCATCCTGGAGGTCCAGGGAGCAGAACCACACACCTCGTTCCAAGGATGGGATTATCTGAGCCAGAGTGACCATCCTGAAGGTCCGCGACCTTAGGAACTTGTTCAGGTCGTGCAGGTCGAGAATGGGGCGCCAGCCCCCCATCCGTTTTGGGACCAGGAAGTACCTGGACACAAACCCCGGGTCTGGAGGAGGATCCGCCACCTTCCTGATTACCTCTTTTTCGAGGAGCAGGGCAATATCGGCCCGGCGGGCCGACAGCGAGGCTGCAGACCCCGTGGCCCTCCGAGGGGCGACGGCTCAAAAAGACAGAACCTGCTCGAACTCCAGAGGCAGGCCTTTTCCTACCACCTCCAACACCCAGCGGTCCGTGGTGACAGCGGACCAGGCGGAAAGGAAGTGGCGGAGCCGTCCCCCCATGGGGGGAACCCAGGGGGGAGTGACGAGGTTGGGGGCGGCACCCCTCAATCCGTCACTGGGCAGGCTTGGAGGAAGAACCGGCCGAGGGACCTCCCGGGCCTTTACCTCCTCGCTTCCTGTTGGAGGAAGCCTTTGGCTTGGGTTTGGGACGCCAAGCGCGAGCCTGCTGGCCCTGTTGCTGGTGCTGCTGGGCCGGTCGAAGAACAGGGACTGAAGGACGAAAGGACTTCTGCTGCTGACGGCGGCCTTTGTCCCTCTGGGCGGAGGTGACCGAGTCCAGAGTGGCATTGGACTTCTCGATCCGCTGGAGGTGTCTCTCCACTCCAGGACCGAAGAGGTCAGTCCCCAAGAAGGGGACGTCCGCCAACTTGTGCTGGGTATCCGCCGTGAAGGTGGATATCCTCAGCCACGCCCTGCATCGCATGGCCACTGCGGCCACTACTGACCTGGCACAGGAATCACCTATGTCCAGAGCAGTCTGGAGCTGCTGCCTCGCCACCGCCCTACCCTGGTCCCGCACCTGGCGGACCGTGGTCTGCAGATCAGGTGGGAGATGAGGAACGACCTCATCCAGGGAGCCCATGACAGCGTGGGAGAAGTGTGCCATCAGCACGGACGAGCTGGCCTGTCGGAGGCCGAGGGAGGATGCAGCATATACCTTGAGCCTGGCAAAGTCCAGCTTTTTGGACTCTTTGTCGGGGGGCTTGTCCACATCCCGAGCGTTACTGGAACGCAGGAAAACGCTGTCGGTGACTAACCCCTCAGCAGAGGGGTGTTCCGAGAAACCGGGCAAAGAGCCGGTAGGGACCACATACTTCCTGGCCTCCTGGCCGAGGGCGCAGGATAGGAAGCAGGCCGCTGCCAAAGCTCCAAGGCTGGGCCGACAATGGCCTCAGCCACCGGAAAGGCCTCCGTGGGAGAATCCCCTCGGTCCAGAATCTCCGTCAGGGGATACTTGGCCCGTTTGGACACGGGCTTGAGCTGCATCACGGTGGACTCGAGGTGATGAGTCGGCAGACCCAAGAAGGGACGATGGGCTATCGTCCACTGACTGGCCCTCGAGGACCCAGATCGCACTGCCTGAGAACAGGGAGGAATCGTTGTCGGATTCAAGAGTCTGCGAAGAGTTGCTCGCCCTGAGCTACCCTCCACCGCCGGGACAGTCGGGAGTGAGGGTGACCGACAACCTGTGGGGCAGGCCATGACCGACCGAGAATTCTTGGTTGGTGCCCCGACTTAGGTTGTGGAGGCGGAGGTTCCACCACAATCAGTGGACCAGCTGGTTTCGCTAGCAACTGGCCTAGGGCGGCAACCGACTGGAACGAGTGGTTGCTCGCCGCCGGCAACAGCCACTTGATGGCCAGGGTCGGCAGGAACCGGATAACAGCAAGCAACTGCTGCCACATCAAATCTCAGAGCGCCGGGCGCAACTTGGCGCCGAGAGCTCTCCTCACCTGAGGAGGAAGACAAGGAAGAACGGCGCTACCGCTCATCGGTAACGGGACCAGACTGCCGATGTCGGCGGAACGGCTGGACCGAGAAGCGTCTGAGACTGAAACGAGACCCCGGGGACCGAGGTGGGTCTGGGAAGGGCGGGGATACCTCTTCCTCGCTCAGGAACTTTAACCGGGACCGCGTCCCAGAGCAGGCAGATCCTCGATATCCACTGGGAACCGGTGAAGTAGGGTTGTCGGCTTCTCCAGTCGACAGCCCGTCTAACGGATCGAGAAAAATCTCGACTTCATTGACGGGAGTCTCGCAGGCTGGCCTGACGGGGGCACCGTGAAGCCAGCGGCCTCAGCCGCAACCTCGACCGAAGTCGACGGTCGGCTGCCCGGGGAGGAACCTCTCCCGCTCCCACGAACGCCGACGATGGGACTTACCTTTCGATTCCCTTTTCTTGGGCCGAGAAGAATGTCCCGAAGGCCCCTCTCCTTTCGTGGAAAGGGACTGACAAAGCTCCTTGAACGAAGCTGTATACGAGGAACTCAGAGAGAGCGGGATAAATGCCGCGGCCGAGGAGGAAGAAGATGCGGCCTGGGCCGCTTCCTCCTCAACGGCGATCATCTGCTCGAGCTGCTCAGCCGAGCCAGCTGCTGCGGACACCATCCAACGAGCCTCTTTGGATTTTACCAGCGGAAGACGTTTCTCAGGGTGCCCGAGCTTAAAACGGGCAGTGCGATCGTCCAGAACACTGGCCGAGAAAGAACGGCACAACTTGCAAGCCTGTGGGTCATGATCTAGGCCTAAGCAGTAGACGCACGTGGAGTGCGGATCTGTCCTGGACATTTTCTGCCCGCAAGGGCACCTCCGAAAGCTGGGAACAGATTTGTCCATCACAGCCGCGAGGGAAAAAGAAGACCGAAGTTTAGAAAACTTCAAAATCAATTTCGGACCAGACGAAGAATTGGATCCAGTCTAAAACGCGTAGGCGCTAAGGGACCCGGAACCTGGGCTTCCAGCGATAAGGAAGATCTGGCGTCATGGGAAGTAGCCAAGAGTTTTACCAACCGGTGGGTGGGAGGAGCCAGCTTGAAGACCTCCGGCAGAATTAAAGCGGCAAGGATACTTGCCAGAGAGTGTGGATGAACAACATATCCATGTCCCTAGAACTAATAGATTTCTTTGACTGGGTGACCAAAGCAGTAGACCGGGGGGGGGGGGCCTGTGGACATGGCCTACCTAGACTTTAGCAAGGCATTTGACACAGTCACACACCAAAGAATAAATAAATAAGTTAGCCAGCCTAGGAATGGGTCCCAGGGTGGTAGCCTGGGTAAAGAATTGGCTGGACAACAGGACACAGAGGGTAATAGTAAATGAAGTCCACTCCAAAGAAAGGGGGGTTACTAATGGGGTACTGCAGGGTTCAGTACTGGGACCGGTCCTTTTTAATGTCTTTATAAGTGACATTGCAGAGGGTCTGGAAGGAAAAGCATGCCTCTTTGCAGACAACACAAAAACCTGCAACAGGGTTGATACACAAGGTGGGGTGGTGGTGAAAAGGATGAGAAGGGACTTGGCAAGGTTGGAGGAATGGCCAAACATATGGCACCTTAAATTCAATGCAAAGAAGTGCAATGTAATGCACCTGGGAAACAAAAACCCAGGGGAAGGGTACACAATGGGGGAGTGGGGGTACTAACAATGACAAAAATGGAAAGGAACCTGGGAGTAATCATATCAGATGACCTAAAGGTAAGCAAGCAATGAGAGAAGGCAATAAGGAGGGTGGGGGATACTGGGATGTATAAGAAGAGGCATCACCAGTAGAAAACAATTATCCCCTCTGTACAGACAGTTGGTAAGACCCCATCTGGAGTACTGTGTACAGTTCTGGAGACCCCATCTCCGCAAGGACATAGACAGGATGGAGGTAGTCCGGAGGAGGGCAACTAAATGGTACAGGGTCTGCAACAGAAGCCATACAAAGACAGACTAAAGGAGCTTAATGTGTATACCTCAAGGAAAGGAGGAAGAGGGGGGACATGATAGTACCTCAAGGGAATCAACAAAGTCCAAGAGGGTAGCATCTTTCAGAAAAAGACATGTGCAAGAACAAGGGGACAAGGGGGCACTAGCCGGCCTGGTGGTGCGAAGGATGGAGGCGCTGGACGCCACACCTCGCGCCATGCTGGCGACTCGGGTTCGGGAATGAGCCCGGACCGCCGGGGTTGGGGAGGGAAAAGATTGAGCATCCGGATGGACTACTCTCTCTTCCTGGGGCAGGGCTTGGGGTGCGCTCGCTCTTGGAGTGACCTCTGGCGGCAGGCTGGAGGTCACAGATTGTAGCGGCGTATGCCTGGGGCGGAGCCACAGCATTCCTTTGCCAAGCCGGCCAGGTTCCATTAGGGACAGTCACCAAAGCAAAAAATCCCCGGCTTGACGAGGAGATTACGGGGGCCCCAGGAATCTCCCTCTCATCCTCAATGCCGGGCCAGGCCACACCGGGGATCCACGGCCAACTTCCTAGAGGGATGGACCCTCTAATTCCAGGTACAGCCACTGAGGGAGGGTGGGCAATGTTCCGGGGGGATGATCCGGAGCGCTGGGAAGTCCCTTGGGGAAGGATGAACCGGTGCGTCTGGCCACGGCGGGGAGAAGAAGGGGTAGGATTGTGTGGGCACCTCTGAAGGATGCCTCGGAGAAACTGGAGTATTAAAAGAATTAAAAAAAAAAAAAAAAAAAAGAACAAGGGGGCACAATTTGAAGATGGGGTGGTGACTCAGGGGCAACGTGAGGAAGTATTTTTTCATAGAGAGGTTGGTGGACGCATGGAACGGCCTTACTGAGGAGGACGTGGGGTCAAAAACAGTGGTGGAATTCAAGAATGCATGGGACAGACATAAGGAAGTTCTGGTGGGGGTTAGGAAGAAGTAGACTGTTGGTTAACTAGGATCTGCAGCTTATCCAACAGGTAGGAAAATGGGCACCCTGGGTGGGCCAAGCGGTCCTTATCTGCCATCAAAGTCTATGTTTCTATGACCAATCCAAAGTCACCAGGATCACCTGCACCTTGTCCCTCCGAACCTTGAGCAGCACCCTGTGCATCAGGGAAAGGGAGGGAAGTTGGACATGAGGCCTGGGCTCAAAGGCCTCAAAGACATCCCCCAGCAGTGTCCTGCACTGAGGGGACAGGGCACAAAACAGCCTCAGCTTGGCATTCTACGGGAGGCAAGCAAGTCAACCTGTGGAGTACCCCAAAGGGACAACAGGTGATCGACTACCTTCTGGTGACAGGACCACTCATGAGATGCCTTGCCTACTCAGCTCAGGGCATCCAAAAGCTGGCTGGACATGCCAGCCACATGAATCACCAGAAGATTGGTGCCCAGACTGTGCAAGAAGGTCCGGATGTGGAGAGTTTTTGGGCAGAACGGGAGGGAAAGCGTCCCACCCTGCTTGTTGAGGTAGGACATGGTCATGTTGTCCATCTGGACCCGGACGGCCTGACTCTGAACATGCGGAGCAAAGGCCGTCAGTGCTAGATGCACTGCATGGGGCTCCAACAGGTTGATGTGACATCGGAACTCCTTGGGGGTCCGGAGTCTGTGGACTCTGTGGTCCCCCAGGTGGGCTCCCCATCCCATCAGAGAGACGCCGGTCGTGAGAGTGACTGCCAGCTCTGGGCAGACAAACGGGACTCCTTCCTGGAGATATTCCAGGATGAGCCACCACTGGATGGCATCCCACATCAGCTGTGTCACTATGACCGACTGGTCGAGGTGACCGAGGTGCTGAGACCACTGGCGGGCCAGCTCCCATTGTGGGGGGGTGCATCCTCCAGCAGGCCCACCGGACCACGCTGGTACAGGCTGCCATGTACCCCCAGAAGGTGCTGGAACTCCCAGACAGGGCATCTTTGCCCAATCCGAAATGACTGGGCAAAGGAAGCATGACTCTCAACCCTGTCCGCCAGGAGTCGGGCCTTGGCCCAAAGGGAGTGGAGCTCTGCCCCGATGAACTGAATGATCTGCCATGGACTGATTTCTGACTTGGCCTTGTTGACCACAAGGCCTAGGGCCAAGCAGGTCTGGAGGGTCAAATTCCAGGACCGCTCCACCTCCATTCTGGAGGAAACGACAATCAGCCAGTCGTCCAGGTAAGGGTACACCCGGATACCTTGGCACCTCAGGAAGGCTGCCACCACTGCAATGCACTTGATGAAGACCCATGAGGCCGAGGAAAGGCTGAACGGAACAGCCTGGAACTTGTACAGGATCCTGTCCAAACGGAACTGTAGGAAACACCAGTGGGATGGATGGATGGGGAAGTGAAAGAAGGTGTCCTGGCGGTCCAGACATCAGAACCACATGTCCTGTTCTATAGACAGAATGATCTGTTGTAGAGTGACCATCTGGAACTTGCGCGGCCTGAGAAATTTGTTGAGGTCGTGCAGATCTAGAATGGGGCACCAAATCCCCGTCCATTTTGGAACCAGAATGTATCTGGAGATGAACCTAGGACTGGCAACAGCGTCCAGGACACAGGACACTGCCTACTTACAGAGAAGCTGGGTCTGAAGGGTGGACAACACGTCCACAGATACCGCAGTCTCCCAAGGAGCATGGACTCAGCAGGGCGGGAGAGCCTCGAACTTCAGAGGCAATCCTCGACCTACCACCTCGAGAACCCACCTGTTTGAAGTGATGGTGGTCAAGATGGAAGCCAAGTGGCAGAGCCGGCCCCCTCACAGGAGGTCTTGGACTGGAAAGGACGGGCAGGAAAATGACACCCCCCCCGACCCATTACCGAGCAGGCTTGGAGGCGGAAGTGGCACGCGTAGAGGGAGTAGCAGTCCCTCAACCCCCGGGCTTCTTGGCTCCACAGGAGACTAGCTTCGACTTGGGTTGCCAAGCCTGCTGTTGCCCCACAGGGGGCTGTGGCAGTCTAGCTGAGAATGCAGAAACTGAAAGGGATTCTTCCGCTGTTTCTGGTCCTTGATGTCCTTCTGAGAGGACACGATAGAGTCTAAGGTGGCACTGGACTTCCCTATGCATGTGAGACGTCCATCAATGCCGGATCTGAGCACGTCAGTGCCCAAAAAGTGAACGTCCACCAACCTGTGCCGAGTGTCGGCTGTAAAAGTTGAAAGTCTCAGCCAAGCCCTGTGATGCATAGCCACCACCATGGCCACAAACCTGGCACAAGAATCACCAATGTCCATGGCTGTCTGGAGCAGCTGCTTAGCAACCACATGTCCCTAGTCACAGACCAATTTGACCGGCAGCTGCAGGTCAGTTGGGAGCCGGGGGATAGCCTGGTCCAGTATACCCAAAAGAGCATCTGCAGAGTTGGCCATCATAATATCATAATGGCCAAACTCACCTACTGAAGCCCTAGGGACGAGACTGCGTAGACCTTTTTTGGCCATGTAGTCTAATTTCTTGACTCTTGTCCCAGGCGGTTATTGAAGTTCCCACCTCACCTGTGCACTGAAAAGCAGAGTCGGCAACCAGCCCTTCAACAGAAGGGTAGTCAGTGAATACAGACAGGGACCCAGTAGGCACCACATATTTGCAGACCATATGGGCTGACAGCATTGAGCAGGATGTAGGATGCTGCCACAGCTCCAGAGTGGGGCCAAGGATGGCCTCAGTGACAGGGAAGGAAACCCCCAGGAGAGTCACCCCTGTCCATGATCTCCGTCAAGAGGTACTCAACCTGCTTCTGGACAGATTTCTAGTGGCATCGCCATAGATTCAGAAATCAAGTGCAGCAGGGCCCCAAAGGCCTTTGTTCTGCAGAGAGATCCTCCTCGGAGTCATTGTCAAAGTCCGGGTTCTGATAAGAATGTATGGAGGAGGCCTCAGAGTCAGAGGACTCCTCAAATACCGTCCGAGCACTCGTTTCCCCACTGACTATTCAAGGTTCATCAGCCTGTGTGATTTTAACCGAGATCCGACCAGGAAGCCCAGCTATCATGCGCACAGTCTTTGGAGGAGCCACCTCCTTAGACTGCAGAGGTTCCACTCAAATGGGCAGAGAGGCTGGTGTTGACTGGACTGGTGGGGTCGCTCAAGCTGCGGCTCTGGCAGCCAAAGGAGCACCGGAGAAGGCTGAGGCATACAACCTGTGCCAAGAAGTAACAGCTGCCAGAGGAACTCCTCAAACCGGTGCTACCTTTTACAGCAGAGACTAACCTCGCCTGAGGACAAGGAGGATGAGGCGTATCAACAGCACTTCTTCGCTGAGGGTCGAGAACGGGACCAACGAGAACATCAAGAGTCCCTCAATCACGACCAAGAGCTACGAGACCCCGACTGAGATCTTGACTGACAATGTGGTCGTCGTCGAGGAGGAGAAGTGGGGGAAAGCGAAGGACACCTGAGAACTCCCAAGAGCGTGGACTGCTGAGGGGGAGATAACTGGCTCAGAAGGCTGCTCCAACCTTCCCTGGGAGAGGGCAGTGAGGACCGGAATCCTAGAGAGGGAAGCCTGTCTCTTGTCCGGTGACAGTGGGTCGACCAGGTCAAGATAAATCTCAACTGGCTGGTTGACATGTGTCTTGGACGGCAAGCTAAATGGGGATGCCGAGGAGCTGGCAGCCTGGATATTAGAGAAAGTGTCGGCTGAAACCAACGGCTCAAAAGAGCTGTTGAGCCAGCAGAAGTGCAGGAACAGGAGGAGCAGGTCCTTTCCTGCTTACACGGTCTGCAGTGGGACTTCTTAGATTTGTCCCGAGAGCATCTGGACCACTGAGAAGGGCCCCGGGGACGGGCACAAGTCTCAGAACACCCCGGTGAAAGAGGCACCCAAGTCCACAAGAACCAGGGTGGACAAAGTGCCCAGCAGAACTGGCAGCCACAGAAACCACCCACCGGACATCCTTGGATTTGACAAGAGGGTCCCGTTCGTCTGGGTGACCCAGAAGAAGGCGGGGGTAATGGTCTTCTAAGGTGAAGGGTTGAAGGGTGTGGCACAGGCCACCAGTCGGAGGGTTGTGCTGAATGCCCAGGCAGTAGACGCACGAGGAGTGCGGATCTGTGCGCGACATCTTCTGCCCGCATGCCATGCATCGCTTGAAGCTGGGACCAGTACTGGAGTCTACCGGATCCATTGCGAAGTTGGAAAGATGAAAAGCTTGAAAACCAAAATGAGATTTTAAATTTTGGAAAAATAGGGCCTATATCTAGCGTGGATCTGCGTTGGAGGGAACATGATGTTTCCAGCAGAAAAGATGATCTGATGTCACAGGGTGGCACCGAGGAGGATACCACCCGGGCAGGTGGGAGAAGCCAGCTTGAAGACCGTCTGGCCAGTTCTTAAAGGAAAAGGATTCTGCCAGAAGTGCGGATAGTGAACCATATTCACGTCTCTAGAAGGGAAGGTATGCCTTTTTGTGGATGACATAGACACTCCAGGAGGGGTGAAAAAACGAGTAAAGATCTAAGAAAACTATAGAAGTGGTCAAGGGTATGGCAGCTGGGTTTCAATGCGAAGAAGTGCAAAATCATGCACTTGGGGCACAGAAACCCAGGGACGGAGTACAAAATTGGGGGGGGGGGTATAGTATTAACAACCACCAAGAGGAAAGAGACCTGGGGGTAATTATATTTGATGACATAAAGGTGGCCAGACAGTATGACAAAGCATTGGGGAGAGCTAGTGGGATGCTAGGGTGCATAGGGAGGGGTATCACCAGCAGAAAAAAAGATGGTGTTACTGCTGTGTAGATCACTGGTGAGACCTCACTTAAGAGTACTGTGCCCAGTTCTGGAGACCACATCTCCAGAATGACAGATGGAGGGAGCACTGGCAGTCCGGGGGCAACTAAAATGGTGCAGGGTCTACATCAAAAGCCCTGTGAGGCAAGACATAGTCATTCAAATACCTCATGAGTATAAATAAGGTTCAAGAGTTAAGCATTTTTCAGAAAAACAGATGCTCAAGAACAAGGAGCCATGCAATAAAGCTGGAGGGGGGCAGACTCAGGGGAGATGTGAGGAAGTACTTCTTCACAGAAAGAGTGGTGGATGCCTGGAGCAGCCTCCCAGTGGAGGTTCTGAGGGGCTAAAATGGTAACGGGATTCAAGAAGGCATGGGACAGACATAACAGAACCTTAGTGATAGGGAAAGGGGGGGAGGGGTAAAGCTAGAGATCAAGTAGGGTCTGTAGTGTTACAGTAGGTAGGGTAAATGGGCAGACTAGTTGGGCCCTTATCTGCTGTCAAATTCTATGTTTCTATGTAACAAACCAACCAGAAGCAGAGAAACAGGAAGTCTAAGGCCCTGGGAAACATAAGTAAGGCTAACAATGCTCATATATTGATGCATACAGGGCTGATGGGAATTACTCTTAAAGAACTGCCCCTGGACAAGTAACAGTGAACCCCAGGCCTGGGTAGCTACATTCGCTTGCACACCCTGGTACATTCCTGACCTCACTTAATCCCGGAGAGACTGAAGTTTAGAAAAAACTTCCTGACCAAGGCAGATGAGGGCAACATTTTTATTTATTATTCATTCAGAAAACAACCTTTGAGCAGGAGCTCTTTTACAAAGGTTCCACGTCAAGCAACACTATACAGGGTACAAACTTTCAAAACACAGATACTCAATAGGTATGGTTACATCTGAACTTTAGCAAAGAAATGAACGATACAGGCAGCTAAACTCAAAAGAAAAGCCTGTCGGGGCCGGGGAGAGAGACAGAAGAGAAAGGGAATATGCCTCAAGGTGAGACCTTGTGGTCAGTTAGGAAGGTTGGGTGGGGTGTGAAGGAAACAGAAGAGAGGGAGAATCAGCCCAATGTGAGACCTCGTTGGGGGTTAGGAGGGGTGTACAAGAAACAGGGCAAGGGTGAAGAGGGGGCTAGGAGGATGGGGAGGCAAACAGCGAGGGGGGGTAGAGTGGGAACAGGGTGGTAGGAAGTAGAGATTTGCAGGGTTAGTGGAGAAGGGGGTGTAGGGGGAATCAAGATAGTGAAGAGAATTGGAGGGTCAGTCAGGGGTTGGGGGAGCGGGGAGAAAGTGTAACTGAGGAGTAATTAAGTAGGAGCAAGCCAATTTGTGAGGTAGGTTGAAAGGGCAGGGGGCTGCCGAGACGGACCTTCATGTGCCGACCCAACAATCACAAGTGCTCCTGAGGATTAGGTGCTGTTTGAGTTCTGATTTGAAGGCTGGTAGACTAGTAGTATTGCACAAGACCTCCATGTTCTCACTGAGCCAGAGGGGGTCTCTATAGGAGAAGGATCTTTGCCAGAGTGCCGTTCTGCGGAATGGGACAGCAAGGGCTCCTTGAGTGCTGCATCTGGTTTCATACTTAGAGCTGGACAGGGAGAAAAGTTCAGAGATGCAGAAGGAGCACTACCCAGCAGTGCCTTCTTGCTGAGGGGACAGGCTTGGTACCTTATTCTGTTTCCAAGGAATACCCGGTTTGCCTGGGTATATAGAGAGCAGGTATAGAGTGAAGCAGTGTGCAGCAGTGCTGAGTCTGCATGCCTTGCTAAGGGCGGTTACCACCTGCTTAAGTGCTGTGTCCGTGAGTGCTCCACATATCACCAGCCCGTAGTCAATGGTTGACAGAACTGAACTAGTGACAGAGAGATGGAGCGCCGCAGGTGTGAGTTTTTTTCGATGTTTATATAGTACACCAAGCTTGGCGTCGACAACCTTAATGACCACAGTGATGTGCTTCACGAAGGATAGGGTGTCGTCGATGGTAACCCCCAGATACTTAAAGCTGTGGACCTGTTCCGGCAGAGCATTAGCATTGTTAATGATATCTAGGATGGGGAATCTTTTCTTATGCTGTGCGCATGATAGGAGCATGGTCGTTTTTTTATAATTAAGGAGGAGCTTATGTGCGCTGAACCAGTTTTCAAGCTGGTGAAATGAGGACTGCAATTCCTGCTGCAAAAGTACAATGTGAGTGTTGCAGCTGAGTATGACAGCATCATCAGTGTAAATGATGATTTTGCTGTTACAGGCCTTAGGAAGGCAGTTGAGAAAGAGACTGAATAACAGAGGCCCGAGAACAGACCCTTGTGACACGCCCAGAGACACAGCTTTAGATTGCGAGACGACAGGGATGATTTTAACTTTCTGAGATCTGTGCGACAGGTAGTCATGAAACCATTGAACAGCATTAGAGGCCACCCCCAAGGTCTGTAATTGTGGCAGGAGGAGAGGGTGGCTGACTGTATCGAAGACCTTAGTTAAATTAATGAAGATGGACCCAACCAGGTTGTCTTCATCCAGTGCCCTATGTACAAAGTCAGTGTACACGTCCAAGGCTGTGGTGGTACTATGGTTCTTTCTAAAACCATACTGCTTGGGGCACTGCAGTTCGTGCTTAGGGAGATAATCAGTGATTTGGTCCGCCACAATTCTTTCCAGAGTTGGCGATGTTGGACATGTCCCCATTCTTGAACACCGGGGTCACCAGCGATAGCTTCCATACTGAGGGGAATTTGGCAAGAGTGAGAGATTTATTGAACAGTTTGGTTATAGGGACAATAATCATGTCAAGGACACGGGCTACCAGTCTCATGTCTACACCATTGCTACCCATCCTGGTTTTACCCAGAACTTTTTTTTACGTAAGACATTACATAAGACATAATGGGGTTCACAGTCAGGGTGTCAGTGCTATGAGCCTTCTTAAGTCGCAATACTTTAAAGGCCTCAGAATAAACAAGACAGTAGCTTTGAATAGTGCAAAAAAGGAAAGAAAGAGGGGGAAGTGGAGATCCAATATTTTCAATACTCCCTCATCCTCAGAGGGAGGCAATCTTCCAGATCGATCTGGTTCCACTAGGTCAGGATTCTCTCAGACCTCCCATATCCACACCTTGACCCTCCATGTTGCTATGTTGGAAGGGTCGCCCACAAATCTGGGTGAGCAGGATCTCGCTGCTCTGGTGCACCTGGATGTGTGTATAGGCCCCCCAACCTGAAGAGTTTGCAAGAATTAGGGTGTCTTCATAGGTACAGTCTGAGGCCCAACCTGCGGTTCATCCACTTTAAGCATCTCAGTGAAGAGAAGTAGAAGTATGGCTTTGTACAACTCAACTTAACAATTGCCAGACAGTACCACAGGTGCACCCCCCTGCCCAAGGGTCTGGCTCAGGGAGAAAATGAATTAAACACGTTAGGTTGCGTTACACACAGAGAGGACAGTATGACTCCATAGGGGAGAGGGATCATAGTCCTCCAACAGGTATCATCTCTCACTCTCTCTTTTTTTTTTTTTTTAAACTTTCTTTCCCTGCGGTTCACGGACCGAGGAGCCTCTCTCTCAGACATCCGACCTGATCCTGCTCGGCCCGAAGTCCACCTGTCTAAGCCTCCTCTCACCCCCCCCCACCTCGCAACTGCTCCCCCCAGCTTGACCCCTCTGGGGTTGAGCCACCCCTCCTCTTTGGGCGCACTTACAGACAACGTTCCCAGCTGCTTTGAGAAGGCCCGGGTGGAGGAACCGAAAGACCTATCTAGGACGGACCCGGCAGTGGGCATGGGGGCTGGTGCCATCGCCTACCCCAAGGTCCGGGTTTTTCCTTGTTCTGCGATCCCACCTCCCGTGCATGGCACACGCCCGACACACTGGCGCAAGGCAACCCTGCCTGCATCGGCCACACTGAACCCGTGCTGCCCAGCATGCTTCAGTGCTCCCCAGTCTCCACCGGAGGCAGCTGAGCCTTCCCCAACCTCCCTCCCAGGAGAGAGCACCACAAGGGCACTCACTCCTCAACCCTCCCCTGCCGAGCCCCAGCGCCTCAGCTCGCTCCCGAACTCGGGTCGCCGGCATGGTGCGAGGTGTGGCGTCCAGCGCCTCAAACCTCAGCACCACCTGGCCGGCCACAGTATCATCTCTCTCTTGAACTGGATTGTCTACAATAAGTCATGATGTTACCGATCTTTGCCAAACCTTGAAAATGCTTGTTAAACAAGTTATATTGCATTACACCCCTTGTAAGCACTTGTTAAACATGTTATACTGCATTATATTGAGAGTCCAGTATGACCCCATATGAGACAGGGGACATAGTCCTCTGGCAGATCCCAGTATTGGTCCTGCCAACAAATATCAGTTTCAAGCACCCAAAGATGCTTTCATTGAACTCACTGCCCCTTCACAATACAACTTGCTCTACCTAACCTCATGAGAGAAACTTACTGTGCTCATTAAGGTGAATACTCTACTTTGCCCTGTTAGTTCCAGAAAAAAAAATACAGATACTTCTGCTTCTTGTCGGAGCACACAACAAATTCACCCCAAATTAACCAGTAGTGCATGCTGCGGCTCCTCACCGAGCCAGATACTCACAGCGCTGACTGCACTGCAATGTCAGTGTCCTCAATCAATTTCCAAGACCTAAGCGCGCCTGCAAGTGCCGCGGCGTGATGGTAAAGGAAGCAGCAAGAGTTAAATGCGCACTCCAGTACTGCTGCGTGTGATAGAAGCAAGCATGTGCACACAGAGGGAGGCATGGTGGCATGTGATGTCATCATGTCACCGAACGTGCCAATGGACATGCTCACACAGATTCCTCTCAAAAACGCATCTAAATGGGGTGAAAGGCACTGAGAGGGTGCTGTCAGCAATGGGGCCTGATGGGATTTACCCCAGAATTCTAAAAGAACTAAGGGGAGATCTAGTGACACCACTGACTACCCTTTTTAACACATCATGGGAGGATGGTGTGGTACCTGAGGACTGGAGGAGGGCAGATGTGATTCTCCTTCATAGAAGTGGGAGCAAGGCAGAGGCAGGAAACTACAGACCCGTTAGTTTGACCTCAGTGGTTGGGAAAATGATGAAATCACTTTGAAAGAAAGAATTGCTGAGTACCTAGAGGCCAGCGGGGCATAGGACCCAAGGCAGCATGGATTCACAGCGGGAAGATCATGTCAGACGAATCTAATAGATTTCTTTGAATACTGGGTGACCAAAGTAGTAGACAAGGGAGGGGCTGTGGACATAGCCTACCTAGACTTTAGCAAGGCATTTGACACAGTCCCACACAAAAGAATAATAAACAAGTTAGCCAGCCTGGGAGTGGGTCCCAGGGTGGTAGCCTGGGTGAAAAATTGGCTGGACAACAACACACAGAGGGTAATAGTAAACGGAGTCCACTCCGAAGAAAGGGGGGTTACCAGCGGGGTACCGCAGGGTTCTGTACTGGGACCGGTCCTCTTTAATGTCTTTATAGGTGACACTGCAGAGGGACTGGAAGGAAAAGTATGCCTCTTTGCAGACGACACAAAGATCTGCAACACAAGGGGAAAGGATGAGAAGGGACTTGACAAGGTTGGAGGAACAGTTAAAAGTATGGCAGCTTCGATTCAGTGTAAAGTAAAACACCTGCCAAACAAAAACCCTGGGGAAGGGTACACAATGGGGGGACTAATAACAAAAATGGAAAAGGACCTGGGGTTGTCATGGACTCCGTTTACTATTACCCTCTGTGTCTTGTTGCCAGCCAATTTTTTACCCAGGCTCCCTTCTGTCCCCATCTTCACTACCCTCGACGGAGCAATTTTAGATGCCAGAACATTCTTCAGGTATCTGTGCATATGGATGGACCAACACTTCACTTTCTCGGACCATACAGATGCCATAACAAAAAAATTTTGACCCAAACTCGGCGCCTTATTCAGAAACCGCTCCTGCCTCCCGACTCAGACAAGGCGTGAACTGATCCAAAAAATGATCCTCCCTATCATCGATTACTGTGATAGTGTCTACTACTCTGCTCCTGCCACCTCCTTAGCTAACCTGGATACACTTTTCAACTCCTTCTGTCAGCGTGCCCTGGATGCTCCTCCCCTAACCCATCACTGCCACCTGTATCATGCCTTAGCCTTCCCCTCCCTAGCCAATAGGCGACTGCATCATTGTGCAAATTTCATCTCAAAGTTCTGGCTTGGCACACTCCCTCCTTATCTCTCTTCCTCACTCTCGCCTTTTAAGATCCCACGACCACAGAACTCTGTCAGTCCCCCAGAGATCCACCTCAACTGGCTAATCCTCCTTCTCTTACCGGCTCCCTAAACTGTGGAATGCTCTCCCTACACAAATCCGCTTCTCCTCCTCACCAGGCTCTTTAAACAAAGCTCTTTATAATTTCCTCTCTGTAAACTGCACCTGCCCCTAGCTCTCCCCCTTCTCAGTCCCTCGCCCTGCCCTCCTCCCTGTTAGTCGGTTCATACCCTCATCGCTGCCCCGACTAGAATTTTTCCTCCGTCTTATCCTTGATAGTATTCACTATCAATCTCGCTCCCTCTAGAACTTCTCTCCTCAGCCTGCGGGACTCGCCTTGGCCTTTAGATCCTTAGGTGCAACATTATTAGTTTCCCTTACATTGTTTTGTCTTGTTTTACTTATAATCCTCATATTATAGTCCTCGTATTGCTGCCTTAAGACAAGTTTCTGAATACCTCAGCCACTATTCTTTTTTTGAATTAGGCTGAATCCTTGCCTACTTTGTAATATCCATGCCTTTATGCTTGTTAAGACGTGCTTTATTATGTCTTTGTAAAAACTGCTTTCTGTGTTATTGTGTGTACTCTTGTACCCCATGCCTTGTTATGCTTGCAATCCATGCCTGTATTACTTTTTTGTTTAAACTGCTTTTGTGCTATAGCATGTATTTTATAATTACTATGTAACTCCCACTACCCGCTCCCCCAGGTCGTACTGGGAGACGAGCAACTTGTTGTTCAGTGTACCTTACCTGGTGAAACTTTTCAATAAATAAATATCAGACAACCTAAACATAGGCAAGCAATGTGAGAAGGCATTAAGGAGGGCTGCTGGATACTTTGATGCAAAGGGAGAAGCATCACCAGTAGCAAACAAGAAGTTGTTATCCCTCTGTACAGACAGTTGGTGAGACCCCATCTGGAGTACCGCATGCAGTGCTGGATACCCCATCTCTGCAAGGACATAGACAGGATAGAGGCAGTCTAGAGGAGCGCAACTAAAATGGTACAGGGTCTGCACCGGAAGACATATGTAGAGAGACTAAAGGAGCTTAATATGTATACCCTCAAGGGAAGGAGGGAGAGGGAGGACATGACAGAAACTTTCAAGTACCTCAAGGGAATCAACAAAGTCCAAGAGGGTAGCATCTTTCAGAAAAAGATATGTGCAAGAACAAGGGGGCACAATTTGAAGATAGAGGGGGATAGCCCGGGGGCAACGTGAGGAAGATTTTTTTCACAGAGAGGGTGATGGATGCATGAACAGTCTTCTTGAGGAGGTTGTGGGGTCAAAAACAGTGGGGGAATTCAAGAATGCATGGGACAGACATAAGGCAATTCTACTGGGGGAAAGGGGAAGTAGGCTGTTGGTTAACTATGATCTGCAGCTTATACAACAGGTAGGGAAATGGGTGGGTCAAGTGCTCCTTATCTGCCATCAAAGTCTATGCTTCATAGAAATATAGAAGTTGATGGCAGATAAGGACCGCAAGGCCCATCCAGTCTGCCCATTTCTTTTTCTACCTTATAAATGTGCCATCAGCCTTTGCTCTGTCAATGGCCTATCTATTCATGCTCATCTGTATTGCCCCCTTATGTCTATCCCATGCCTGTTTGAAGCCCTGCACTGTATTCATATCCACCAATTCCTTAGGTAGGCCGTTCCATGCATCCACCACCCTTTCTGTGAAAAATAACTTTCTCACATTACTCCTTAATCGGCCCCCCTCTAATCTCATGCTGTGTCCTCTTGTCCTGCTATTTTTCTTATATTGAAACATGTTAGACTCTTTCACCTTGTTAATGCCCTTAAGGTGTTTGAATGTTTCAATCATATCACCTCTCTCCCTCCTTTGCTCTAGGGTATACATATCGAGTTCCGTTAATCTGTCCTCATATGTTTTCTGATGCAGTCCCTGCGCCATTTTGGTTGCTCCTCTCTGGACTGCCTCAATTTGGTTAATGTCCTTGTGAAGGTGTGGTCTCCAGTACTGCACGCAGTACTCCAGATGGGGCCTAACCAGTATCTTGTAAAGAGGGATTATTACCTCCTTCTTCCGACTTGTGATACCCCTACTAATACACCCAAACATCCCCTAGCCTTACCTACTGCTTTAGTGGTCTGCTTGGATGATTTCAGGTCATTGGTGATGATGATGCCCAAGTCTCTTTCTTCCCTTGTGACTGCCAGCAACTCCCCTCCCAGCCTATAGGCAGCTTCAGGGTTTCTCTTCCCTATGTGCATGATCTTGCACTTCTTTGAATTAAACCCCAGTTGCACTCTTCTGACCATTTTGCCAGTTTATCCAGATCTCTTCTCATTCTGCCCACCCCATCTGGATCATTTACTCTGTTGCAGATCTTTGTGTCATCTGCAAACAGACTAACCTTACCCTCCAGTCCATCTGCAATGTCCCTGATGAAGATACTGAAGAGGCCTGGCCCCAGGACTCATCCCTGAGGTACCCCACTTGTGACTTGCATCTCTTTTGACTGTATACTGTTTACCATCACTCTCCGTTTTCTGCCCGTCAACCAGTTTGCCACCCAGTTGACTAACTTCTGACCCACCCCAAGCCTACCCAGCTTATTAATCAATCTTCCATGTGAAACAGTATTGAAAGCTTTGCTGAAGTCAAGGTAGGTGACATCAACTGCTCCCCCTTGGTCCACCACACTGGTTACCCAGTCAAAGAAATATATGAGATTAGTTTGACAGGACCTTCCTTTTGTAAACCCATGCTGTCTTGGATCCTGTGCTCCTATGGATTCCAGGTGTTGCACTATCCTTTCCTTAAGGAGTGCCTCCATAATCTTGCCCACTACTGAGGTAAGACTGACTGGCCTGTAGTTCCCCGCCTCCTCCCAGTTACCACTCTTGTGGAACGGGATCACATGAGCCCTTCTCCAGTCTTCTGGGACCTCTCCTGTGCTCAAGAGACTCACTAAACAGTTCTGATAATGACTCTGGTAGTTCCACCCTTAGCTCCTTTAGTACCCTAGAATGCATGCCATCTGGTCCCATTGCCTTGTCCATCTTGAGCTTATCGAGCTCCTGTAGGACCTATTCTTTTGTGAAAAGACTAGTGCACACCTCCCTCCACCCTGTGTCCATGGTGCTGAGCTGTGGGCCCTGCCCTACAGTACCTTCTCTTCAGTAAATACGGAGCAGAAGTATCTATTTAGAATAGATGCTTTTACATGGTCCTCCTCCTGACACGTCCCCTTATCTCCATTGACCTTAGCAATACCCCCTCTGGACTCTCTCCTTTCACTAATTTATCTATAGAAAGTCTTGTCACCTTCTTTTACTGTGTGTGCTAGTGTTTCCTCGGTTTGGGCCTTTGCCTGCCTTACTGCCTTCCCTGCTTTCCTTAGGGTGGTTTCGTATGCCTCCCTATCTTCATCCTGCTGCGTTCTCTTATATTTCCTGAAGGCCAGCCTTTTGGCTCTGATCTTTTCTGCTACTGTTTTTGAGAACCAAAGTGGTTTCCTTCTTCTTCTTTTGCACTTCCTTTTCTCACTAACACAATGGGATGTTGCTTCAAGTATTGCATCCTTAATGCTTTTTCACTTTGCCTGTACCCCCCCCCCACCTGTATTTCTTTTTGCCAGGGCTAGCTTAACTCAGTTGGCCATCTTATCAAAGTCAGTTCCTCTGAAGTCCCATATTTTTGCCTTGGAATGGGAAGATTTAGATCTAGTGGCCAAATTGAACCATGCCATGTGATGGTCACTGGCCAGGTGACCTTCTACCTGGAGATCTGTGATACTTTCCCTGTTAGTCAGTACTAGATCTAGGACAGCCCCGTCTCTTGTGGGTTGTTGTACCAGTTGTTTGAGGCCCTCCTCCTGCAGAGAATCCACCATGTGTCTAGTTCTGGCAGATGTTCCTGCTGGCATTGACCAATATGTATCTGGCATGTTGAAGTCTCCCATTATCAGAATCTCCCCTTTAGCTATCATGTTTTGTATATCTTCTAACAGTAATTTGTCTATGTCCTCCCCCTGATATGGGGCCTGCAGACAACCCCAATTCGTATAGCTGTCCCATTTCCTGTTTCCAGGGTGACCCACAGTTCTTCTGGCTACTTATGTGTATTCTGAATTTCTGTAGCTTTGATATTTTCATTGACGTACAGGGCCACTCCACCCCCCCTTTTTGCACCCCGGTCTCTTCTGAACAGTACATAGCCAGGTACTGAAGTCTCCCAAGTGCAGTTACTGGTAAACCACGTCTCGCTAATTGCTACTATGTCCAGTTTAGCCTCTGTCATTATTGCCTGCAGGTCTGGGATCTTGTTTCCCAGACTGCGAGCATTAGTGTACGTGATTTTCCATTAGCCAGATTTCAGTGCGTTAGTTGTTGGGTGAGGTCTGGCATTTCCCCTGTGCGTCGTATGGGGAGCCGGACCTTTTTCCTTACCTGGTGATGCAAATGAACTGCAAACATGCTGAACACTAGCTAAGGGGGGAGAGGTGTTCATCCCATTCAATGCATGGGGTGCTGCACCACTCTCCCCATTTTCTAGTTTAAATATTCTGCAAAGACGTCAAACTTCTGCCCCGATGCACTGATTCCCTCCTTAGTCAGATGCAGTCCATCAAATTTAAAGAATTTTCGCTCCTAAAACTGTTGCCAGTTCCCTACAAATTTGTGTCCTTTTTCCTGGCACCAGCCCCTGAGCCACATGTTTAGCTCCCCTATCTCCCCTTCTCTGACCTTCTGTCCATCTGCCCCCTTCTCCCAGACTGGCAAGATCTCAGAGAAGGAGATGCCAGACAAAATGTATGATAGTTGGCCTCTGACCTCAGCTACGTGATAACTGGAGGTGGGGCTTAGTCAGAGTTGATGTAGCAAGTGAGTTTTGTTTTCTTAGAAGAAGCCAGAAGGGGAAGGAAACATTCAATTCAGTGCTTTACAGTAACTGGTAATTGCTATTTTTCTTTTAAACTTAGATTGTGGGCTTTTAGTGACACTGTAATTTCTTTGCTGTCTTTACTTAGAATTGTTTTTGGGCTGTTGAAAATTTAAAACGTAGTGGTGGTGTATTTCTTTGCTGTCTTTAATTGCTGCAAATTTTCACCCCCCCTTCCTTCCCTTCCCCCAACTCTTAATTATATGCCATGTTAAATCTGATTGCAGGAGCTAAACACAGGGGATAGTAAGGGGTGTGGAGTAGGAGGGGCATAAGGGGGAAGAAGCCCACCCTTAGCACGACAAGTGTTTTGATTCGTTTATTTATTTATTGGTTTATTTTCTTTTTTTAAAAAGAAAAGTATCTGAGGATCAGTGGCAGGATTTTTAGGACAGTAAATTAAAAAAAGGGAACTAGGAGAGCTTCAGTAACAGACAAGTATTGGAATAGCAGTATAACTGCAGTATAATGTGGGGAGTGGTGCAATGCAGTGGCTGTGGGGCAGCCATATTCAGGCAGACCTTCTGGACACTGAGGTGCTGCCCTATCTGCATGCATCTCTCTGGACTTTGGGATGAGGTAGCCAGACTCAGAGCGGAAGTAAACTGGGTCAGGAGTACCATCACCCCTATCCAGAGACCACCCAGACCAATGCAACTGCCTCAAAGGATGCAGAGAACGAGGAGCACTTGGATGACAGTGGGTTCAGGGAGGGTTAGAGCGGTCAGGCAGTGGCACATCCCAGATCCTATTCCACTCAAGAACTCATATGCCACACTGGCAAATGGGGACAACCAAATAGAGGTACCCAGAGAAGTGGAAGGAAAGGATGTGGAGGTTAGCCAAGGAGGTGACCTCAGCGGGGACAGCAGTGGACCCCAGAGGAGGAGGAAGCGAATCCTGGTGGGGGACTCCATCATAAGAGGGATCCAGCTAGGAACATAGGAGGGAGGACAGGGAGGTGAGGTGCCTACCAGGTGCCACGGCATGGAGGGATGGATGGAAGATCCTGGGGATCACTGGGAAGGCAAGACGGGAGGGTGAGCTGGACGTCATTATCCACCTAGGTAATAATGACCTGGCAAATGGGGAGCCAAAGGAAGTTCAGGAAGAGTTTAGGAAATTGGAGAGGGGTCTCAAGCAAGTAGCTACTTCTGTCACTTTCTCAAAAGTACTATCTGCGAGAGGCAAGGGAGGGCATAGGGGTGCATGCACCAGAAACTTTAACTCATGGTTGAAGAACTGGTGCTGTGAGGAATGGTTTGGATTCATTGGTGACTGGGGGCCCACCTGGAGGGATGGAGGTTTGTTCAAGCTTGACGGCCTGCATCCATCCTGGAGGGGAATCCAAGCACTCAATGATAAGTTTAAATGATACATTGACAAGCATTTAAACTAGCAAAGGGGGTGGCAGGCCAGCAAGGAGGGTACCTACTTGCTCACCCCCCACAGCTAGCAGTGGAACCAGTGAACTGGAGGAGTGGCCATCTCCACAAAGCAGTGTGCAAAAGATGGAGATTAGCGCCCAAGAGGTGGATAGGCAGAAAAGGGGCAAAATTCAGCAGAAGGGCAGACAGCAAGGAGAACCAAGGATAAAGGACAACCAAGGAAGGGGCTGGAGTAGAACAGCGAAACAGTCTAGGGAGGTCAAATCATGGAAAGCCATGTGTGCCAATGCCAGGAGCCTTAGCAACAAGATGGAAGATCTGGAGGCTCTCATGGTGCAGTCAGACCTGGACATTGTGGCCATCACTGAAACCTGGTGTAATGATAACCATGACTGGGAGATGGCCATACCTGGCTACAACCTATTCAGAAGAGACAGGGCAGGTAGGAAGGGAGGAGGAGTGGCACTGTATGTGAAAAATGACATAAGGGCCACAGAGATCCAGGAGGAACAAAATGGGGGAGAGATGCTGTGGGTTAAGCTGGAAAGGAAAATGGGGCCAGCCATCCGCACAGGTGTGGTCTATAGACCACTAGCCCAGGCGGAAGAAACAGATAGGCAGCTGATGCTAGTCATCCAAAGGATGGCAGACAAGGGTGAGGTAGTACTGGTTGGAGACTTCAATATTTCAGATGTGGACTGGAGCATCCCAGCAGCAGCATCAACTAGGAGCAGATTTATCCTGGACTCCCTTGAGGGTGCCTTCCTCGAGCAACTGGTCATGGAACCAACTCGGCAGAAGGCAATACTGGACCTTGTGCTCACAAACAGGGACACTGTGATGGGGGTAACAGTGGGGGAGCACCTGGAGAACAGTGACCACCAGTCACTGTGGTTTGAAATCACAGAAAGAGCAGAACCAAACCACACAAAAACTCGTATCCTGGATTTTAGGGGGGCAGACTTTGGGAAAATGGGGAGATACTTGAAAGAGGCATTAAGGGGAATGGGGCAGGAATCAGGGGTTGAGGAACAGTGGGCAGTACTTAAAATGGGGATTACAAGAGCAACAGAATTATGCATTAAGCAGGTTAGCAAGAGGAAAAGGAAGAGGAGACCATTATGGTTTTCCAAAGAGGTTATAAAGAAAGTGAAAGCCAAAAGATTGCATTCAGGCAATACAAAAGACACAGGCAGAAGGATAGGGAGAAGTACCAGGAGAAGCAAAGGGAGGCAGGGAGGTCAGTAAGGAAGCCAAAGCTCAGACAAAAGAACACATTGCAAAATCAGTGGGTAGAGGGGACAAACCTTTACAGGTACATAAGTGAAAAAAGAAAGGCAAAGGGAGGGATAGTGAGACTGAAGGGGGAGGATGGGGGCCGCATGGAGGATGACAACAGTAAAGCTGACATATTGAACAGGTATTTCTGCTCAGTCTTTTCTGAGGAAGAGGAGGGTAATGGGTCTGAAGGGAGTACAAGCGGTGAGAATGGTGCAGAAATGGACACAAGTCCCTTTACACGAGAAAGGGTCCTGAAGGAACCGGAAGTAATAAGAGTTGATAAAGCAATGGGGCCAGATGGGGTGCACCCCAGGGTCCTTAAAGAACTAAGAGAGGTGGTGGCTGAACCTCTGGCTATCCTGTTTAGCCGATCACTGGAAACAGGGGGAGGTACCCAAAGACTGGAGGATAGCAGATGTAGTCCCCTTATACAAAAGTGGGAACAAAGAGGAAGCGGGGAACTATAGACCAGTCAGCCTCACCTCGGTAGTGGGGAAGATCATGGAAGCACTACTGAAGGAGAGATTGGTGGAACATCTGGTTGTCAATGGACTACAGGACCCAAGGCAGCATGGTTTCACCAGGGGGAGGTCATGTCAGACCAACCTCGTTGAATTTTTTGACTGGGTGACTAGGGAGGTGGATCAGGGGGGAGGGCAGTGGACATGGCCTATCTGGACTTCAGCAAGGCCTTTGACACTGTGCCACATAGAAGACTATAACACAAACTGGGGAATATGGGTGTGGGCAGGACAGTAGTGTGGTGGGTAGGTAACTGGCTGGGCGGCACGACGCAGAGGGTGGTGGCAAATGGCTGTCACTCCACAGAGGCAAAAGTGACCAGTGGGGTACCACAGGGATCAGTGCTGGGACCGGTCCTATTCAACATCTTCATCAGTGACATTGCGCAGGACCTAGAAGGCAGAATTTCACTGTTCGCTGATGACACTAAGCTCTGTAACAGAGTAGACACACCAGAGGGTGTAGACAGAATGAGAAGGTACCTGCAGAAACTTGAAGAATGGTCAGGGGTTTGGCAGTTGAAATTCAATGCAAAGACGTGCAAGATAATGCATATGGGGCACAAAAACCCTGGCACAATATATCACCTGGGGGGTGAGGATATAGCATGCACCAAGCAGGAAAGGGATCTTGGGGTTATCATTTCTGATGACCTCAAGATAGGGAAACAGTGTGACAAGGCAGCAGGTAAAGCAAATAGGATGCTGGGATGCATAGGCAGGGGCATCACCAACAGGAAAAGGGAGGTCATAATTCCACTATACAAGACACTAGTGAGGCCCCACCTGGAGCACAGTGTACACTTCTGGAGACCTTACCTACGTAAGGACACAGACAGGGTAGAGAAGGTTCAGAGGAGGGCAACAAAGATGGTACATGGATTGCATCACAAGTCCTATGAGAACAGGTTGAAGGAACTGAATATGTACTCCCTGGAGGAGAGGAGGGAGAGAGGGGATATGATAGAGACATACAAGTATCTTACAGGGAGGAACAGGGTGCAGGAATACACTATTTTTAAGCGAAAAAGATGTTCCAGGACTAGAAGACATGGGATGAAGTTGGAGGGAGGACGATTCAAAGGAAACGTGAGGAAGAATTTCTTCACAGAACGGGTGGTGGACAAGTGGAACACCCTACCAGAGGAAGTGGTGGGGGCTGAAACAATCACGGGATTTAAGAATGCATGGGATAGACATAAAGGAATTCTAGAGGTCAGGGTTAAGGGGCAACAGACTTCTAGGAAAACAAACTGAACTTACAAGCTCAAATGGGCAGATTGGGTGGGCCATAGGCCCTTATCTGCTGACACTGTCTATGTATCTATAGTTTGTCACCCAGCCTGGTCAGGTGTTCCTTGGTCTCCACAACTGACCGGCTGGCGAGATCATTAGTCCCTATGTGTACCAGGACGTCAATGTTTTCTCCTGCTTCCTGAACAATTTTAGCAATGTGGTCAGTGTCTCTCCACGCTGATGTACCTGGGAAACATCTGACCATTACCACTGGCTGGAGATAGGGGACAACTCCCCGAATCATGAAGTCTCCTATGATCAGAGACTTTTTGGATTTCCTTTTTGCTTTTTTTGTTTTGGTTCCTGTTTCGGGCGAGTTTTGTTGTGTTAGCTCCTGTGCTGCAGTGTCCTGCTCTGTAGTGTCCTCTGCCCCTTTGTTTGATTTTGGAGATAGAGGCAGATATCCGTTTGTAGTTTTTATATGGTTTGTGGAGGTCATATGTTGGAGAGCACCGAGTGATGGGGCACCCGATTTGCCCCTCCTAACCACCTGCCAACCTCCTGGACCAACTACCTTCTTCGGTCGAGGTGCTTCTGTTGGATGTTTCTATGTCAGTGACCCAACCACGGAGCCACACTAGACTTAAAGAACTAGTAGAACCAAAACAAACTGACAGGAAAATTATGCAATTTTTAAGTAGTACAGATTTGCAGCTTTTTATTTCTGAAGTATTTTGTATTTCCTTTTGCTCATCTGAATGATTTCTATGTGATAATATTGAGCTGGACGTGTGGAACAGCTCTCAGGCTCGCAGCTGACATATCCATCTCTATTTCCCCTACCACATCCTTAGCATTGTGATCTCACTGACACTGACATCCCAAGTGACTGACCTGGCTGCACTGGCTGTAGGGCAGCAGTTTTCCGGGAGTCATTCTGGAAACTGCGTTGCTGTCCTATTTGCAGGCAACTGTCAGCTCTGAGGGAGGAGGCTGCCCACCTCCAGGCTGAACTAGCAAGGACTAAGGAGGCCTCCCCCACCCAAAGAGTACCACTGCCACAACCACTGCCTCAGAGGTTGCCAAGTATGAAGAGCAGTTGGACCACAGTGGGTTCTGGGAGGGTGCGGGTGGTGGACCAGAGGCGAAGCCCCCTAGTTGTACCTCTACACAAATCATATGCCGTTTTGGCAGAGTAAAGTTCCTCTATGATGGCAGCCTCAGTGGAGACCCAGAAGAATGCTGAGGACATCCACAAGGGAGAGACCCACAAAAGGGTGGCAAGGGACACCACAGGGGAAGGAAACAGCTTCTGATAGGGGACTCAATTGTTAGGGGGGTAAAACTGGGGAAGGGAGAGGAGAAAGAAGTACGGTGCCTGCCTGGTGCCATGGCTTGGAGGGACAGGAAGCAAATCCTCAGGATTGCAGAAGCAGCATCACAGGAGAGGAAACTAGATATCACTGTCCACCTTGGGACAAATGACCTAGCTAGGCATGGGATCAGTGCAGTGCAGAATGAATTTGTGGAGCTGGGAGGGGCCTCAGATGGGTAGCAAGCACAGTAACCTTCTCAGAGGTGCTGCCAGTCCATGGCAGGGGTGAGGCTAGGGTACTGCACACCATGCAGTTTAATGAATGGTTGCAAAACTGGTGCAGAGCACAGGGCTTTGGCTTCACTGGAGACTGGGGGCCCACCTGGAGAGATAAAGGTCTATACTGGCATGATGGTCTGCATCTGTCCACGAAAGGAACCAAGCTCCTAGGTGACAGGTTTAAATGCTTCCTTGGCAAGCTTTTAAACTAGCCAAGGGGGGAGGCGCTGATAAGAGGCAGGAAATTTCAAGCCTCCCCCCACAAAACATGGCAGGTAGTAAGGTAAACACTGAGGTACAGAGCTCAACACAGGGCAGGACAGGGGTAAATGGAAAAATAGACAAGGGCAATAAGAGCAGGGATGGGGGAAAAAAGGATAAAGCCAACATTAAATGGAGGGCAATAAGTACCAATGCCCGTAGTCTGGGAAACAAGCTTCCTGAGCTAGTAGCCCTGATGGAAGATGAACAACTGGATATTGTGGCATGGCAGTCACGGAAACATGGTACACAGAGAACCATGACTGGGATGTCAACATACCAGGGTACACAATCTACAGAAGGGACAGGGAAGGTAAAAGAGGAGGTGGAGTAGCTCTATACATAAGGAAAGGGATCAAAGCTACAGAACTAAAAAGTAAAGAGGGAGGACAAGAGGCACTCTGGGTCACCTTGGAGACAGGGAATTTATTTATTTATTTATTTATTTATTTGCTTATGTTAACCAGGTAAGCACACTAGACAGCCAAGTGCCTATTTTCACGTGCGACCCGGCAGATGACAAGGTACATACATGAACATCAGGCAAATACAAGTGGAGGATTACATTACATAGAATTAGCACAACAGGGACTTTACAAGCATCAGATTTCATCAGGCAAATAGTAGTGAAGAGTTAATATAAAGTGACCAGAACACAGGGACATTGTAAGAAAACAATACCAAAAACAGGTATTACAATACAGTATTAAACACTGCAGACAGTAGGAAGAAGTGCAGTGTGAATTCATCGCTCCAGGCAGCAAGTTGTAAGGCTAGCAGAATAAGGAGGAGTCACAGTTGGGATAAAGTGGGCCCAGTGCGAGAGAAAGGAGTGCACAGTTACAGTGCTCACCCTGTTTTGCCTGGCATCACAATCCGCACAGGGGTTGTATACAGGCCCCCATCTCAAGGAGAGGAAATGGACAAGAAAATGATAGAGGACATTCTCAAAATGGCTGAAAAAGGGGAGATACTGTTGATGGGGGACCTGAATATGCCAGATGTTAACTGGATGACATGTACTGCAGCCACATCCAAGAGCATGGTCATTCTCGATGCCCTGCAGGGGGCAGGCCTTAGACAGCTAGTGCTGGAACCCACCCGGGAGGGAGGGAGTAATACTAGACCTGGTACTCTCAAATGGAGAGAGGATCACAAATTTAGAAGTCAGTAGACATCTGGGAACAAGCGACCACTGCACAGTGTGCTTCACAATCAGTAGCGGCTCTACACCAGGGCCCGCCAGGGCACGTGCCCCGGTAAAAAAATGCTGTGCCCCAGTTGGTGCCCCATATGGTGCAAAGCTTCCCCCGTAGTAACAGTATATCAGTACCCCGGCTGCCATCAGTTGTGCCCAGTTGTGCCCTGGTAACCATTTGTGGCTAGAGCGCACTGTTCACAACTAAGCTCAACCATGAGATAAGCCATACAAAAACAAGGATACTGGACTTTAGAAGGGCTGACTTTGGCAAATGGGTGAATACCTGAAGAATGCACTCAGCAACAGCCAAAAAGGAGGGTGGAAGAATAATGGAGAAAATCAAAACTGCCATCATAGAGGCAACAAGCCTTTGTGTGAAACAAATAAAGAAAACAAAGCGGAGTAAAAACCACTATGGTTCTCAAAAGAGGTGGCAGGGAAGGTTAAGGAGAAAAGGCTGCATTCAAAAAGTATAAGGAATCACAGAAGGAGCACGACAGGGAACTGTATCAATTAAAGCAGAAAGAAGTGGGAAGGCAGTCAGAATAGCAAAGGCCCAAACCGAGGAAAAAATAGCCAACTCAGTTAAGAAGAGGGATAAAACATTTTATAGGTACATTAGGGAGCATAGAAAGGTTAAGGGAGGAATAGTGAAGATTAATAAAGGAGAGGGGAGGTGGGCAGAAGGAGACAGTTGAAAGGCAGAGATACTGAATGAATACTTTTGCTCAGTAGTCACCAAAAAAGATGAGGAGGAGTTACCTAAACCAGACAATAGAAGCACTCTGGGTAGGGGGGTTGACACCAGTCCATTTATAGAAGAAAGAGTCCTGAAATAACTCCTAAAACTCAAGGTGGACAAAGTAATGGGGCCTGACGGGATTCACCCCAGAATTCTAAAAGAACTAAGGGAGGACCTAGTGACCTGACTGACCACGCTTTTTAACAAATCATGGCAGGATGGCGTGGTACCTGAGGACTGGAGGAGGGCAGATGTGATTCCCCTTCACAAAAGTGGGAGCAAGGCAGAAGCGGGAAACTACAGACCTATAAGTTTGACCTCAGTGGTAGGGAAAATGATGGAATCACTTCTGAAAGAAAGAATTGTTGAGTACCTAGAGGCCAGCGGGGCACAGGACCCAAAGCAGCATGGATTTACAGCAGGAAGGTCATGTCAGACTAATCCAATTGATTTCTTTGACTGGGTGACCAAAGTAATAGACCAGGGAGGGGCTGTGGATATGGCCTACCTAGACTTTAGCAAGGCATTTGACACAGTCCCGCACAAAAGATTAATAATCAAGTCAGCCAGCCTGGGAGTGGGTCCCAGGGTGGTAGCCTGGGTAGCAAACTGGCTGCACAACAGGACACAGAAGGTAATAGTGAATGGAACACATTCAAGAAAGGGGGGTTACTAGTGGAGTACCTCAGGGCTCAGTACTGGGTCCAGTCCTCTTTAACATCTTTATAGGTGACACTGCAGAGGGTCTGGAGGGAAAGGTATGCCTCTTTGCAGATGACACAAAGATCTGTAACAGAGTTGATACACAACAGGGGCAGAAAGATGAGAAGGGACTTGGCAAGGTTGGAGGAATGGTCAGACATATGGCAACCTAGATTCAATGCAAAGAAGTGCAAAGTAATGCACCTGGGAAACAAAACCCAGGAGAAGAGTACACAATAGCAGGGAGGTACTAACAACATCAAAATGGAAAGGGACCTGGGGTAGTCATATCAGATGACCTAAAGGTGGGTAAGCAATGTGAGAAGTCGGTAAGGAGAGCCAGGGGATACTGGGATGCATAGGAAGGGCATCACAAGTAGAAAAAGGGAAGTGGTTATCCTCTATGCAGACAGTTGGTGAGACCCCATCTGAGTACTGTGTGCAGTTTTGAGACCTCATCTATGCAAGGACATAGACAGGATGAAAGCAGTCCAGAGGAGGGCAACTAAAATGGTGCCGGTCTGCAGCAGAAATCATATGAAGAGAGACTGAGAGAGCTTAATATGTATACTCTTGATGAAAGGAGGGACAGGGGGACATGACAGAAACTTTCAAGTACCTCAAGGAATCAACAAAGTCCAGGAGGGTAGCATCTTTCAGAAAAAGAGATGTATAAGAACAAGGGGGCACAATTTAAAGATAGAGGGGGGACGGTTCAGGGGTAATGTGAGGAAATCTTTTTTCACGGAGAGAGTGGTGGATACCGGGAACTGCCTTTCTGAGGAGGTTGTTGGGTCTTAAACAGTGGGGGAATTCAAACAAGCATGGGACAGACATAAGGCAATTATAGTCGGGGGGGTTGCAGGAAGTAGGCTGCTGGTTAACTAGAATCTGCAGCTTATCCACTAGGTAGGGAAATGGGCAGACTGGGTGGGCCAAGTGGTCCTTATCTGCCATCAAAGTCTATGTTTCTATGTTTCTGGCAGCTGCTGAGTGGCTGTTCCTAAGCAGCAGTGATGTCACAGTCAGCGAGTTCTTAGTGCTGAATATGTTATAGAAGGAACAGAGCTAAATACGTCAGCTGCCAGGCAGAGTGTTCCACACAGCACACCTGCTAACGTCAGGCAAACAATCTTCTAATTAACCAAAGGGAAAAGAGAAAGTACCTTAGATATAAAAGGTAATGTTGACTGTTTTTAACCCTTAGGCTGATGACAGAATTAAAATGTATAGCAATTCTGAACCGACATATCAATCTATGGCACAGCAGGGGTTAAAAACTAATATTAGTTTTAGGCAGTAACCTAGCTCTTTAACACAGTGTGAAATGTCACTTGTGGCAGCTCCCGAGTACAAAGCTGGCAGCACTAGCCCTGTCCCCTGCTCACCAATGGAGCCCAAAGAACAAGTCCCACACATAAAGGAAAACAGTGCTCCAAATCAGGTGCCAGACAGTGGGTGGATGGGGGTGGGGTGGGGGGACACCACCAGGAGTCCAGATAATTTTCGGGACTAAGACATATTTACTGCTAGCTTCTTCAGACTGGTAGTATTTCCATCTCTATGGAAGTAATGTCATCCATAGACCAGTCTAAGACCCCTGTCTCTACACCAAGTCTCAAATCCACCGGACACCTTTAGTCACTGGCTTTTTGTTTAGTACTGCTGTGGAGTTGGAGATACATTCCTGATGCTACTGTATATAGTGCTGTGACTCATTACAACAACCTTTATGGCCAACCACTTAGCAACTTCTTTTAGCTAGGGGGATCAGTAGTAGGAAAGAGGTTATACCGCCCTTGTACATGTCCCTGGTGAGGCCACATCTAGAGTATGGAGTTTAGTACTAGTGCTCAAACCTCAAAAAGGACATTAACCTGCTGAAGAAGGTCCAGAGGAGGGCTACTAAGATGATAGTGGGTCAGCAGGGTAAGACACACGAGGAGAGGCTGAGAGCACTGAACTTGTAACTCCCTGGAGGACAGGAGAGAGAGAGAGGGGACACATGATTGAGACCTTCAAGTACTTGAAAGGGAAACATAAGGTAGATAAGGAGATCTCTCTTTAGACTAAGTGACAACCATAACACGAGGGATTACAGTCTTAAGCTGAAGGGGGGAGGTTTATTTTTATTTATTTGTTATTTTATTTAGTTGTTTAACCAGGAGTAGCACACTAAGCTGAAAGCTTTTTTACAGGAGTGACATGGGAACACAGGGAAGTTAAGTGACTTGCTCAGGGTCACACAGTGTGCAAGTGGAAGCTGTGGGATTCAAACCCAGGACTGGTCTGCTGGAGGTCAACAGATTTACAGCTCAGAGCCTTAAACCACTGCGCTATATTGCCTACAAGGATGGAGGTCAGGAAGCACTTCTTTACGGAGAGGGTGGTGGACACCTGGAATGCACTGCCGGAAGAGGTAGTCTTGCTGAAGATGGTGGGAAGGTAAGGATCATGGGTAGGGAGGATGGAAAGGAATGGAGGAGGGCAAGGTCAGCAGCTCAAGCTCTGGACTGTGTAATAAGAGCAGACTAGACAGACCAAATGTCCTTCTGCTGGCTTCTTTTTATGTTCATATGACATTATCTCCTGCAGTATACACAACTGATACTGATACTCTTTTCTGTCTCCATCCCTACTGTTTCCACTCTGTTAGTGCATAGTGTCAAGGCTGCTTACATCACATGGTGCTGACAATGTTGTGCACGTGTGGCAAATATACTGGGCGGGAAACAAATTCTTAAAATTAGAAAGTGAGAGTAAATTATGCAAAAATGTTAGTAAAATACTTCTTTACTCCCCTTATCTGTTCCCCTGAACACCACTAGCACCTGCTCCTGTTAGACAAGCAGCAGAGAAACAAAGCCATATAGCCCTGAGGAAGCTGGCCACCAACAAAAAATTGGGGAAACCCCAGTGCCACAGACCAGAGGCTGGGAAAAAAAGAGGACTAGGCAGATTCCAGCAACTGATAGGGTTACCTCCTTCTGGAGGCTGGATCCCTATTACAGAGATGGCCACAATTGATAAGGGGCTGGGAAAACTGACCAGAACTGGCCACTATTCCTTAAGAAATTTAGAACAAAAAATCCAGAAAGGAGGGAAAACGAAAACAACTCTTAAAACAAACCACCTAATATCTGAAACCACCGTGCTGTAGACACTGTGGGAGGGAGGGGGGATAGGGAAGAAAACACACCGTCCTGCCTAACTAGCTGACCAAACCACCCAACAAGAAATAAAGAGATTTTACTTACCTGAGGCACCAGGCTAAAATTCCTTATAGAACTATGTAGAAAACCCCCTGCTTTGGCCAGGGGTCCCTATCAAGGCACTGTAAGCATCAGAATGGGAGTTTGCTAGCAGATTACTTAATTTGAAAGTCTCAGCTTAACAAGCATGAATTTTTAAATTTAGGGGCCCACCCTTAAAAACAAGGAGACCCAATCTACCCAAGAGCTGCACAATCCCCCCATATAGTTTCTCTCTGCTAACCTCCCCCTCCCACTTTTCTCACTCACTCCCCAAGTCCTCTGTCTTCGTTCTCTGGCCCGCCCTACGATCAGCCCCTGAATAGCTCCACTCCCTATTTCACTGACAGCCATTTTTCTCTGCTTTCTCTTCAGGTCTTCGCCCTTGATCGGGCCATGCAGCTCAAGGCCTGGCAAGGAAGGCTAGCCAGCTGCCACATGGGTACCAGGTACGCCGCTTAGACCCAAGGAACCCCCGGCTCCTTTAGCGCCAATACAATTGGCTGTCCGGTGCAGGCCTAGCTCCTCATTGGCCGTCTCCACATTCAGCCAGCGTCTGGCTGGACTCTGCTCTCAGTGGTCTCGGAGCCAGGTGCACATTTCAAAAGTTACTGATCTAGCTAGCCAGCCTAGTTTTTGCTAAACTTCCACTGGATCTGTAGCCTGAAATTGTCTGTAACTTGTATTATTTGTCCCACCCAGCCTCCCTGGCCCTGATCTCTATTAAATACTCTTTCCCCTCTGAGCTCCGCCCCTCTCTCCTCCTCCCGTGCATACCCCTTCCTGACCCCCCTTAAGTGCCACACAGTCGCACCTGTCTCTCACTATTAAACTAATCTGCTGTAGCTGGATTTCTCCTTTAGGGTACTTTACTGTGTACAACTCTTACCCTATTTTGCCCTAATTCTGTCATAATAGTAAATCAGCAGTGTTCCCGTTCTCTGCTGAGGCTGCATTGTTAGGCAGCCACCTAAGTGGAACCTACCTTTCCATGTGCAACACACATCTTCTTGCCACTATGAAGCCCCTATTTCCTTTGTCTGTAGCGGTCATTCTGATGGGTACCCTTCTATTACTCGACTCCTCTGCCTCAATTATCTCTATCGATCAGGCATAGCTTCTTCACTTCAAGAAAGATAATCTTCCCCTCGTCCCCCTTTTGCCATCTACATGGCCAGCCACTCCTGGCACCCTCACACTTTGCTTCCTATCCAACCATAAGCGCTGCTTGCTAGGTTCCTCCCTGTATTCCATCCATTCTCTCCCACCCAGTCTCCCCCCTGCTATGGCTCTACCACCTTCTGCTTTCCCTGCTCCTACTGGCTGGGAACATCTAACTGTATCCTGGGCCTAGCTCCTTGGCTCTTAGCCCTCCTCCTGCCAACGGAATGGGCATCTATCACCTAAATGCTAGGAGTTTCCTGCCCAAGTTGGATCACATCAAGGCCTGGCTCCTCCAATGCTCACCCGATATCCTCTGTATCTCAGAAATGTGGCTACCCGCCAAAGTCCCTGACGCATCGGTTGCTATTCCAGGGTACTCCGCAGACAGCAGTAAACACGATGGTGGCATTGCTATCTATGTCCAAGAGTCCATAAGTGCCACCATTGTCTCGCAAGAGGTAGCATCAAAATCTCATGAGATCCTACTCTCCAAACTGGTCCTCCCATCCTCTTCTCCCCTCTTTGTCACTGTCTGCTACTTCTCCCCCAGTGCCTCACTGACCACCCTGGTCTCTAAACTTCCTGCCTTAATTTCTTCAGCTACCTCGGGAGAGCTTCTTATCCTGGGTGCTTATCCTTCAACTTAAATTGGATCGCCCAGCATTCCAAGGCCACCACTCAAGAGATTGAGGCACTCAACCTCTCCCAACTCATCACTGAGCCCACCAGACTTAACACCCACTCCTCAAATCACTCATTGCTGAACTGGATCCTTACCACTCACCCTGACAAATTCTCTTCAGCTGGCACATTCCCTAATGCCTTCAGTGACCACTGCGTCACTTTCTGTCATAGGAAACATAACCCCCCCTTGCCCCACCCAAATATATGAGGTTTAGGACCATAGGATCCCTAAATCAGCAGGCGCTACTAGCAGACCTCTACCTGGCTGACTGGTCCGGTGTTTTCATGGCCCCTGACATCGACTCCACTCTGGTAGCATTTAACTCCACTTTTCTAAGCATATGGAACTCCCACGCCCCATTAAAAAAGCTGCGACTCCGGCACAGGCACCTTCCTTGGATCTCCCCCACAACTGGTACAGCTGTTCAAAGCCAGAGACAAAGCTTAGAAAGTATTCAGGGCCTCTTCCAGTGCTTCTGACCTCCAAAATTACAGAACCCTGCGGAACGCTTGCACTAAGGCCATGTGCTCCACTAAAGCAGGCTCTTTCAAGTCTCAGCTAGAGAACTGCTGCCCTTCCCCTACCGCTTGCTGGAAAACTCTCCACTCACTGCTTGACTCCTCCCAGTAAGCCCTTTCCCCCTGCACTGACCATTCAGACATTGGCCCCAATGCTGTTGCCACTTCCATAAACAAATTCTTCACGACTTGCGCCCCACCCCATGTGCAACCACCCATCCCTCTCTCCCCCCCCCTCACGCAACCACCCAAATGCCCCTCACACCCAGGGCCAGTCAGTTATCCTAGTCAACTACCCCAGCCTCCTCCCATGACTTGACACCCTCCCTGACATCCCCCACCCAAACACCATCCCACCTATTACCTCCATAGAGGTGCTCCGTGCCCTCAAATCTCTGAACTCCTCCAAACAGAGTCCGGATGGCATTAATCCCATCCTTTTGAAAATGTCTGCTCCTCCTATTACCCATATATTCAATCTCTCTCTCCACTCATGCTCCCTGCCCAAGGCCTGGAAGTTAGCTAAATTCATCCCCCTACACAAAGGGGGTGGACCCATCCATACCAGGTAACTACAGACCCATCTCCCTTCTCCCCGTCCTCTCCAAAATCCTGGAGTCCCTTATTTCAAAAAGACTAAATGCGTTTCTATCCTCCAGCGACATTCTTACCCCATACTAATCGGGTTTCTGCCATCTTCACTCCACTTCATCCTCCCTTCTCCATCTCACCAATCAAATCGATTCTGCCATGGATAAGAGTCATTTGACACTGGCCATTTTCACAGACCTAGCTAAGGCCTTCAACTCTGTTGCCAAAGACTACTCCATGATGACCACCTAGCTGCAACTGGGCTATCCCCATCCTCAACAGACTGGTTCAAGGCCTACCTAACAGACAGATTCCAATTCGTCCAGCTTGGGGAGACCAAATCTGATCCCTTCCCCATCCTGGCCGGCGTTTCCCAAGGGTCAATACTGAGACCTACCCTATTCTCCATTTTTGTGAATAAACTTTCCTCTGCCTGCTCTAACTCACAAATTCAAATGTAGGCCTATTATATCATCATCTATGCTTCCAGTCCCTCTCTTTTCCTGTGGTGTCCTGCTTTTACACATTTTTAGATTGTATTTTCCCAGGATAGGCGTCTAAGAGGCAATATCTTAAATATGATGACTACCTGACTGCCCTGACTCCCTGACCTCAGCACTTTCCCAACCCATCTCCCCCCCACTCCTTTCCCAACTCCTAGCCCACCATCCCCGCTCCTCCATCACCCTCTCTCTCTCCTCACTCTGACTAAGCCTCCTGGGCTGATCCGTCTTTCCACTTCTTTTAGTCTCTACTCCTGTCCACCCTCTGACAATGGCCTCGTGGCGGCTGTTCTCCTCATTGCGGCACTAGCTCACCTTTGTCCCAGTCAGTCTCCAAATTTCTGTGATTAGCACAATACAATATGGCGTACAGTGTACCTTACCACATTTTTGGTGATTGAATTAATTAATTCCTTCTGCATAGCTGTGACTCATGTATTAGCCTTTTTATTCAATGTTCTTGTTTAGCTGCCTGTTACTCAATGTTATTGTTTGTTCTTTCACTGACGTGCAGCCTAAGTAAAGAGCTTGTAGCCCAAAGGTTTAATCTGAGATGATAATAAATAAAATAAAAAAATAAATGAAATATCTAATTTTCAGTGAGCTCCCACATTTTGACCCCAAATTTCCAACAGTCTTTCTATGACCTGATGTTATGATCTAGACAGATTACATTTTTTTAAATACCAAATGAAAGGTAATTTCGCAGTGCGACTGTGAAAACAAGAGTCAGAGGGGATTTGAAAAATGACACCCTGTCATGTTCAGAAGGTGGGGTAACAAGGGATTTGTGGCACATTATGCGCCAAAATCTGCAAAAATAAAGTTATAAGTAAATGTTGGAACAATGCAATGTTTCTTCATAACTTGTTTTTTCACATTTTGACCCCAGAATTTCAACATAGTCTTTTTATGACCACTCCTTCTGAATACGACAGGTGACATTTATAAAACAGTGGCCGAAATATCATTTTGCACTAAAGGTATGAAAACACATTATGGCCAGGATTTGAAAAATGACCGCTATCACGCTCATGAGGTGGTGTGAAAAAATGGCTTTGTTGAAAATTTGGGGTGAAAATATTGAAAATTACCAAAGTTACAAGCGTGCTTTGAAAAATTTTGATGTACACTCACAGCTTTGTTGCATTTAAATATTTTTACCTCAGATTTTCAATACAGCCTTCTTGTGACCCCACCTCATGAACAAGGGTGGAGAAAATTTCTAAATCCTGTTCGAAAGGTGATTTCACGCCACAAGTGTGAAAACAAATTTTGGCCAGGGTTTGAAAAATGGCAACTGTCACATTAATGAGGTGGTGTGAAAAAAATGGCTATGTTGAAAATTTGGGGTCAAAAATTACCAAAGTTACAAGTGTGCGTTAAAATATTCCAACATACACTTGTAAATGTTGTTTTTAAATATTTTTACCCCAAATTTTCAACATAGCCTTCTAATGACCCACCTCACGATCAAGAGTGGAGAAAATGTTCAAATCATACCTGAAAGGTGGTTTTGCAAAGTGACCACAAAATCACCTTTTAGGATGGCTTTGCATAATTCCAGTGTCATTGTTCATAAGGTGGGATCCCAAAAAGGCCAAGTTGAAAATCTGGAGGAAAAATATTCCAAACTGGCCAAGTTACAAGGACAAGCGGTCTGTCCCAGGAAAGATAATGAAGACTATAATTAAGGATTTAGTAACTGGACACATTGAGAAACTAGGCTTAAGAGACAGAGACCAGCATGGATTCACTTCAGGTAGATCATGCATGACAAACCGGCTGTGTGTCTATGAAAAAATATCAGAAACACGAGATGATGGCTTGGGGGTGGACGGTATATATTTGGATTTTGCTAAGGCTTTCGACAAAGTACCGCATAAGGCAATAATACAAACATTAATAGAAATAAAACTGGATAATAGAATTATAAAATGGATTCAAGGATGGCTAGAAGGAACCCAGAGGGTTACTATAAATGGTTACCTATCAAAACCTATAGCGGTGGAAAGTGGTGTGCCACAGGGGTCGGTGCTGGGGCCAGTCCTAGTTCAAATATTTGTGCCAGATATGGGTCAACATGTTACAAACTGGCTACGCAAATACGTAGATGACACAAAGCTAGCAGGGACAGTAAGAACACAAGATGATGTGGAGACAAGCCAAAGGGATCTAGACAAGTTATACAAATGGGCCAGAACCTGGAAGATGAGCTTTAACGAAGAGAAGTGCTGTGTTATTCATTTGGGCAGACAAAAGAATATAGCATTATACAACTTAAACCAGAACATTTTAAGAGAATCAAATGAGGAAAAAGATTTAGGAATAACAGTTACTGAATCACTAAAATATGATAAGCATTGCAATATAGGGTGTAGCCAGAATTTTAAACTTGTACTCAAATCTGATGCACTGTTGCCCCCCCCCATATTATGTAAACATAAACCAAAATATGCAAAACATTTGCTTATACGAATTACTTGCCTCATTTGTGTAAAATGATTAACTGTATTTTTCAAAGCTTCTACCCCACTTGTGTAAAATGTTTACCCTAATTGCTGTGTTAGTCCTTCTTCGCTACTATTGTGTTATTTTGTTGGTTTTGTACTGTTGGCCTTGTCTACTCTATGTCCAGGTCCATCTTGTAAATGAGTTTTCCTTAATGATGTTTCGCCTGGTAAAATAAAGCTTGACTGATTGATACACTGCCACACCACACCAACAGCACCCCCCTTTTGCCATGCCTGAGTTTAAGTAATCAGTTTCTTCCTGTAATCCTCCTTCGTTTTCCTGCCTGCCTGGTAAGTTGTTCTTGTACCTGTATTTGGCTGGTGGCATCAGTGCCCCACAGTAAACACAAATGCAAAAGGGCTCAGTGCGACACAGGCACAATATGACTCACAATGTCCTTGCTTTCCTCTTTTTGTTGCCCCTGCCCGATTTTTTTTACTGCACTTTGCTGAGTACAGTGCGTATGCCTGTCGACACCCCTGAGTGCAGTGCACAAACTGCAAAGGCAAAGAGACCGCTATGGAATATAAAACAAAACTTTAAAAGTAGGGCTGAGAGAGTGATAATGCACCTGTACAGATCCTATGTTAGACCACTACTGGACTATGGAAGCCCAGTGTGGGGTCCAATCACTTGGGGTACTACACATAGAATAGAAAAGGTACAGAGACACGTGACCAAAATGATATACAACCTAAATACTGTGGCATATAATTAACGGTTAAAAAACGTAAACCTGACGTCCCTGGAAACAAGAAGAGTACGAGGAAATATGCTATGTTACGACATAATGCAAGACAATTATCTAATAAGTGAACTGGGTCTTATGTTCAAAAATGATAGGTTAGGTACAAGGGGCCACCCACTGCAATTGAGACCAAAAATGTTTAATATAAATAAAAGGAAATCTTTTTATACACAGAGAGTGATTAATCCATGGAATAAATTACCACTAAACCTTATACTCAGGAAAGATAAAAACCAGTTTAAGAGAAGACTAGACAACTACATCGTAAATGGAAACACTTTGTCCTATTATGGGTGAATGGTAGGAGCACATATGGGCCACCAGCCTTCTTAGCTTCTTACACCTTAGTATGAACCTTAGTATAAGTTCAAAACCCACTGAAATACACTGACCTGGCGTACCCAATGTCCTCAGTTCCTGGTCCAGTACTGAAGAGTGAAGACAAGTCTCTGGTCCAGAGAAGATTAAGACGGTGAACCCCCAGCAGGTAAGTAAGAGGCGTGTGTGTGGCGGGGTAACATGGCAGCAGACATCAGTGGAAGGTTTTCTTTTTCATACACGTATAAAAAAAATAAAAAGCCTACAAATAACGGTTTTCTTTATTTCAGGTACCGACACTGGGGATTGGGCATGACAGTGTTGATGTCATGTTTGATGGTACCAGGAGTGGGCTCCACTGTGTCGCACAGTGAAAATTAGCAGGGTGGGGGTAGTAGCCAGCACCAGGGATTAGACACCCTGGAGTTGGGAAACTAACAAGAAAGGGGAGAGAGGGACTATGGGACTTTTTTTCTTGTGTTTGCCAGCAGGGAGTGGGCTGAACTGGGCTCCTTGGTGTCACACAGTGAAAGCAGGGGAGGGGGAGGGGGAGTTAGCGGGGATAGGCCACACTGGTGTTGCAAAATTAAGAAGGAAGGGGTGGGAGGGACCGAGGAGTGGTTTTGCTTGTTTCAGGTTATGCCCGGGGGGGATAGGGGGGTAGCGAACCACAGCAGGCTGATCAAGACGCTGATCGGCTCTGCTTTCTGGGTGGTATTATGCAGATCAAAGGAAAGAGCCGCCGTATGACCGGGCTGGACAATCTTTTGAACTACACAAAGTTTCCACCCAGCAAGATCAGAACCATGTCATGATCAGCCTGGCTGATGATTGGTCTGAGACTGACGAGCACCTTGCAGACTGCTCTGCATTGGACCAACAGTGAGGCACCTTTCAAACCCACTATCATATCAAAATAATCATTGTGCACGCAAGTGCATGGGCGAACAGAAAAACAGACAAATCTTCCAGAGAACTCTGTCTATGCTTCCTTCCCTTAGTGGTGCACCAAAGACCGAGTTCATGCTGTATTCAGAATGTTCACATCCCTAGGGGTCCATGCTAATGTAACAGCTTTAAGTTGTACCACTACCCCAGTGGGGGAGCACATTACCCATATGTATTAACTACCTGCCACGCTGACAACCTGGAGTGATGCAGACAGCCACACAAAGAGAAGCTGCAGTATCTCAACATGTACTCCCTGGAGAAGAGGAGGGCAAGAGGGGACATGACTGAGACCTATAAGTACCTCACAGGGGTGAATGTGTGAGGAAATACTTTTTCATAGAAAGGGTGGTGGATGCCTAGAACAGCCTTCCAGAAGAGGTGGTGGTGGTGTAAACAGTGGGGAGCTTCAAGCATGCATGGGATAGGCACATGGGCATAATAAGCAGAGGAAAGGGAGGCAGGAGGGACACTGGTGACCAAATAATGTCCAAGGTGTTAGAATGGGCGGGGAGACATAAGGCAGAATGGATGGGCACAGCAGTCCTCTACTGCTGACAAATCCTATGTTTCTGTTTCTACCACTCCATGAGATTGTTACTAAAACACCTACAGGTAAGCCCAATACTTTATCTAAAAGATTCTTTCTTGGCCTTTTAGAATCTGAGGGAACTGGCACACTTTCCTTCAGTACTGGAAATAGAAAAATTCACTGAGGGAATCCACCACCTTTGATACTGGATCAAACATACCTGGCACAGTCCGAGAACACATTTTCTCATTATATGCTGCGTTTTTACACTGTTTAGTCAATTTTATGCCTTTTGGAATTGTTTTACACAGTAGCAGCCTTTCATTGTACTCCTGGAACTGTCAAACTTTAATTTCACTCCTGGAACTGAGTTCCACCAGTCCCCTCCATAACCCATTTCCACCACTGCTTACCTTCCCCATTAAACTTTAGAACCTGGCAACAGATTCTGTTCCAGTCCTACACATCACCATACAGTTCCCCGTAACAGCCAACTTATGAGTGGCTGCCACCTGTCGCCGGGGTCCCTTGTCTGTGCACTTTGCAGATGTGGTGGTATGGTGATAACTTAGCAGACAGGTATGGCCAAAGGATTCATGGGCACCATGGTTGAATCTCTGCTTGGACTGAAGAATGGCTGGGACTAGTTTGGACACATTAGGGATGGCAAAAAAATAACAGAATATAAAAATACATTGCTTTGTTTTATTTACTTTTGGTAACCAGGTGAGTGCACTAGGCATAAGAATGCCTATTTTCAGGCACGACCCGGGAGGATACAAGCGGAAACACATGAGTATACATGTGACGCAGCACATGAGATATGTAACAGTGAGGAGGAGGAGGATCACATACAATCAACTGTAGGTATGGAGAAACATGCTTCTAAACATTCTTCAGCACGATTACAAACAATACAGTTTTGACAGTCAAAAGAAAAGCAAGAAGTGCAAAAAAACATGTGAGAAAAACTGATATTTTAAGCAGCTACAATATACAATAAGTACCATTATGTGGCCAGTAGGCATTAGGGAGAGAAGAAAACAGGGGGGAGAGGAGAGTGGAGGGAAGGCAGAGAAAAGGGTGAGAAATGATAGTAATAGATAGAAAGGATGGTAATAAGAGATATGTGCGCGTGCATGTGTGTATATGTACACACACACACACACAGTGTACATATACCTGCTGTCCCCAGGTAGCTGCTTTTCTTTATGCAGATGGGAACCGTTCTAGTTTCAGAGCACAGCTGATCGATATCAGTCTGAGCCTCAACCTGATCAGCCCGCTTCAAGGTCTGCAACAGCTGTCTTGGCCAAACATGGCTCAAGTGTAAAGGCCCCCAGGAAAACACATGGGAATATGGCCAGAAAAAACAATTTACTTGAAGCTCAAGGGCCCAAACTGGCCGAAAGGGGCACACATAAGGTGCACAGTCAGTCTGTTGGAAAGTCTAAATCACTGGCTGCACAGCAGCAAAGCGAACTGCTGGCTAGTATGGAGAAGTTTTTTTTTCTCAGTTTCTTTTTCACTTAATAACAACTTCAGTGCAAAATGCTTCAATCCTTTTGATACAATATACTGTGGGTGCCGGTGCAGAAAGGCTCAAACAGCACAGGGTATCTCATTAATTTTTTTAAAATGTATTCTTTATTCACAGTTGTCACCTAGTATACATATATACATATATATAGATCGATATATATATATATATATATATATATATCTGTGTGTGTGTATATAAATATACAGTACATATACAGACGTGGACTGGAGCATCCCAGCAGCAGCATCAACTAGGAGCAGATTTATCGTGGACTCCCTTCAGGGTGCCTTCCTCAAGCAACTGGTCATGGAACCAACTCGGCAGAAGGCAATACTGGACCTTGTGCTCACAAACAGGGACAGTGTGATGGGGGTAAGAGTGGGGGAGCACCTGGGGAACAGTGACCACCAGTCACTGTGGTTTGAAATCACAGAAAGAGCAGAACCAAACCACACAAAACACGATCCTGGATTTTAGGGGGCAAACTTGAGAAAATGGGGAGATACTTGAAAGAGGCATTAAGGGAATGGGGCAGGAATCAGGGGTTGAGGAACAGTGGGAAGTATTTAAAATGGGGATTACAAGAGCAACAGAATTATGTATTAAGCAGGTTAGCAAGAGGAAAAGGAAGAGGAGACCATTATGGTTTTCCAAAGAGGTAGCAAAGAAAGTGAAAGCCAAAAAGATTGCATTCAGGCAACACAAAAAGACACAGGCAGAAGGGGATAGGGAGAAGTACCAGGAGAAGCAAAGGGAGGCAGGGAGGTCAGTAAGGGAAGCCAAAGCTCAGACAGAAGAACACATTGCAAAATCAGTGGTAGAGGACAAAACCTTTACAGGTACATAAGTGAAAAGAAAGGCAAAGGGAGGATAGTGAGACTGAAGGGGAGGATGGGGCTGTGGAGGATGACAACAGTAAAGCTGACATATTGAACAGGTATTTCTGCTCAGTCTTTACTGAGGAAGAGGAGGGTAATGGGTCTGAATGGAGTACAAAGGGTGAGAATGGTGCAGAAATGGACACAAGTCCCTTTACACAGAAAGGGTCCTGTAGGAACTGGAAGTAATAAGAGTTGATAAAGCAATGGGGCCAGATGGGTGCACCCAGGGTCCTGAAGAACTAAAGAGGGTGGTGGCTGAACCTCTTGCTATCCTGTTTAGCCGATCACTAGAAACAGGGAGGTACCCAAAGACTGGAAGATAGCAGATGTAGTCCCCTTATACAAAAGTGGGAACAAAGAGGAAGCGGGAACTACAGACCAGTCAGCCTCACCCTCGGTAGTGGGGAAGATCATGGAAGCACTACTGAAGGAGAGATTGGTGGAACATCTGGTTGTCAATGGACTACAGGACCCAAGGCAGCATGGTTTCACCAGGGAAGGTCATGTCAGACCAACCTCATTGAATTTTTGACTGGGTGACTAGGGAGGTGGATCAGGGGAGGGCAGTGGACATGGCCTATCTGGACTTCAGCAAGGCCTTTGACACTGTGCCACATAGAAGACTATTGCACAAACTGGGGAATATGGGTGTGGGCAGGACAGTAGTGCGGTGGGTAGGTAACTGGCTGGGCAGCAGGACACAGAGGGTGGTGGTAAATGGCTGTCATTCCACAAAGGGAAGAGTGACCAGTGGGGTACCACAGGGATCAGTGCTGGGACCGGTACTATTCAATATCTTCATCAGTGACATTGCGCAGGACCTAGAAGGCAGAATTTCACTGTTCGCTGATGACACAAAGCTCTGTAACAGAGTAGACACACCAGAGGGTGTAGACAGAATGAGAAGGGACCTGCAGAAACTTGAAGAATGGTCAGGGGTTTGGCAGTTGAAATTCAATGCAAGGAAGTGCAAGATAATGCATATGGGGCAAAAAACCTGGCACAATATATCAGTTGGGGGATGAGGATATAGCATGCACCAAGCAGGAAAGGATCTTGAGTTATCATCTCTGATGACCCCAAGGCAGGGAAACAGTGTGACAAGGCAGCAGGTAAAGCAAATAGGATGCTGGGATGCATAGCAGGGCATCACCAGCAGGAAAAGGAGGTCATAATTCCACTATACAAGACACTAGTGAGCCGCACCTGGAGTACACTGTGCAGTTCTGGAGACCTTACCTACGTAAGGACATAGACAGGGTAGACAAGGTTCAGAGGAGGGCAACAAAGATGGTGCATGGATTGCATCACAAGTCCCTATGAGGACAGGTTGAAGGCACTGAACATGTACTCCCTGCAGGAGAGGGAGGGAGAGGATATGATAGAGACATACAAGTATCTTACAGGGAGGAACAGGTGCAGGAATGCACTATTTTTAAGCGAAAAAGATGTTCCAGGACTAGAGGGCATGGGATGAAGTTGGAGGGAGGACGATTCAGAGGAAACCTGAGGAAGAATTTCTTCACAGAACGAGTGGTGGACAAGTGGAACACCCTGCCAGAGGAAGTGGTGGGGGCTGAAACAATTACGGGATTTAAGAATGCATGGGATAGACATAAAGGAATTCTAGAGGTCAGGGGTAAGGGGCAACAGACTTCCTGGAAAACATAAACTGAACTTACAAACTTAAATGGGCAGACTGGGTGGGCCATAGGCCCTTATCTGCCGACACTGTCTATGTATCTATGTATGTATATATAAATACATTCATGACAGGGCCCTAATGACAGACACACATGCTGCCAGCTGCAAAGGCGCCGCTGTTGTGTGGAGGTCAGAGTAGAGGGACAACAGGACTTGTGACTTGTCAGAGTGGGTGATGCATCTGTGCTGTCATCCTGGTGCAACTCTGGGGTTTTCCAGGAAGCACTCACCCATTTCCCCTGTCCTCAACCAATGGGCAACTGAGGCACATTCCTGTGCTCAGGGGACGGCGGCCATCATGTCGTTACCCTGGCTATCAACGCTGCCCCTGATCCCAACTGTAGGAGGTGCTCTAAAAGTGGGATGTAAAGCCCCCCCCCCCCCATCTGCGCAAAATGCTCCATACCATGTCCTTAACTCCACCAACCTGGGTGGGCTAGCTGGGATAGAGACTTGATAAAGGGTCTCACTTTATGGTGGTGCAGTGTCCACCTGCCAGCGCCACCAGGCCAGAGTGTCTCATTCAAATAAATATGTAAAAAAGTTATTACTTTGTGGAAAAAATCTGAAAGTGTTCCAAGTCCCAGACACTGCAGTCAGTGAAGTGGATGCCTGGGAACGTGCCCACTGCGAGACAGGACAGACAGCTGTATGCACCGTCTGTTTAGCTGCTTTTCTTTTCTACTGTAAAATCTGCACACTAGGAAACCAATAAGGGTGAGTGGCTGGTTGTTATCGTTTTGAGCGCTGGTCAGCAATTTGCTCTGTCGCTGTACAATTTATGGTGTTGTACGTGAGAATGTGGTCTAGTTCAATGGGAATATTAGACTACTGATACACACAAAAATTGAGAAATATACCAGACTGGAGACCAATGCCCTCTACAGGTCAGAAGATACAGTGCAGGCTTCTCAGAAAGAACTTCTTGCTGTGTTCACGAGACCGAAAAAGACAGGCCAGTTTTCAAAGTGCATGCACACGTAAGCTGGTGGCTTCAGCAAATTTTAAAAACACCTTTTCAGCAGAAAACTGCCTGCCCAGTAATTTCTAAAGACGTTGACGAAATTTACACAGGTTATTAGTTCTGGAAATGATGCTTGAATTTCTAAACAGGCAGTTTTCTGCTAAACTGTTCTACCACTTGAGGGAGATTCCCACTTTGCGTGTGTAAATGTTTTGAAACTCAGAGAGCAAGCAGGTCATCTAGCCCATCACCAAATTGTGTCATTTCAGTTAACACAATTTGGGAAATGTCTTAATGCAGCAGTATTTGTTAGTTGGCAAAAAATTCATCAGACAGTTTTTTTTGGGTGATAATGTATTCATGGTTAAAAAAAATATACACATTTTTCTTTATTTCATTTATGGACTGAGATATGTGGTTTTGAAGCTGTTATAAGTTCCTGCCATCTTGCCACGCCCACCATAAAATAATAAACATTGTGTGCGGTGCTGTGCTGTTTGCCATCAGAAACATGAGCTGGCACCATCCTTGTACATCCGCAGTTTCTAGTATGTACAAACGTGAAAAGAGTGACCTTGCAGCAAGGGAGGAGATACCTCTCCTGTGGCATTAGCTCAGCCGGAGCCCAACGTCCACTCCTCCACAGGCCCACTGGTCCGGGAGAGTAGAGTGGTGGGGAAGGGCAAGGGTTGCAGAAGCAGCCACAAGGTGCACAACCAACCCCACACCAATCAAAATGCAAACAGCACATCCATCATGCATAAGCTGATGGAGACTATCCTGAAGGAGAGGCTGGTGTCCCTCCTGGAGGCCAAAGGGCTACAGCACAGCAGGCAGCATGGCTGCGTAACAGGCTGATCCTGCCAAACCAACCTGGTGGAGTTGTATGACTGGGTAACTAGGCAATTGAACGGGGGCCATGCAATGGATGTCCTGTGCCTGGACTTCAGTAAGGCATTCGACTTGGTGCCGCATGGGAGTCTGGGAAGTAAGTTAGAAGGCACGGGGCGGGTACAAAGCTGGTGAGATGGGTAAGGAACTGGCTTCAGGGAAGGCAACAGAGGGTAGTGGTGGGTGGGAAGCTCTTATCCCCAAGGGTAGTGACAAGTGGTGTTCCTCAGGGCTCAGTGTTGTTTAGGATATTCATTGTGGACATATCATTGGGCATCAAGAGCAAGATCAGTCTGTTTGCTGATGACACCAAAATGGGAGTGGTGGTGGACGACCTAATAGGATGGCAGGGGTTGCAGGATGATCTGGCAAGGCTGGAAACCTGGTTGGACACCTGGCAACTGGGGTTCAATGCCAAAATGTGCAAGGTGCTGCATTTTGGGGTGAAAAACCCAAGAAGGAGTTACCAGGGGAGTGTAGCTAGCTGAGACAGAGGAGGAGAAGGATCTGGGGGTGCTCATTACGGGGTCAATGAACAACCTGGCACAATGCAGGAAAGCAGCTGCAAAGGCCAACAAAATGCTGGGTTGCATTGCAAGGGGTATATCACCGAAGAGGGGATTCTGCCACTGTATAGACATTTGGTTAGACTGCACCTGGAGTACTGCATGCACTACTGGCACCCATATCTGAAGAGGGACATTAAGTTACTGGAGGGGGTGCAGCACAGAGCAACAAAGATGATCCAGGGGCTGGGGGACTTACCATACAAGAGGAGGCTGAGAGAGCTGAACATGTACTCACTGGAGGAGATGAGGGACAGAGGGGAGCAGAGCCACAAGCACAGGATCCACGGCTCCTTTTGCGGCTCCGGCCACTCAGAACGGCTGCCTGCTCCACTGCAAGATTTTCACCTGCCCTGCTATTAAGCAGAGCCCCGAGCGCGGGTTTGACCGCTCCTTTAGCGGCCCCGGCCGCTCACAACGGCTGCCCACTCCACTGCAAGACCTTCACCTGCCCTGCTATTAAAGGTATGCTGTGCATCCTAGACCTTTTTGGCTTGTAAGCCGCTAATTTGACTGGCTGCCCAGATGCCTTATCTGAATGTGTATTGGCTGCCTACACCAGCAGAGACATCTTCATTGGCTAAATTACTATCCCGACCTGGCGAGGCAGCTTGGCTCGGCGCTGCTAATATTTTTTGAATTCAGCAATCCTGCTCTTGTTCCCGTGTTCTTCTCTGCTATATTAATTTAATTTGTCCTGCCCACCCTCCCCTGACCTCTATTAAATGGCCTTGCCTCGGGCCCAACCCCTCCTACAACTCTCTAATTGGCTGTGATATCTGCTGCCCCCTCTTAAAGTGACCTTACTCTGTACCAACTGTGTGGCTTTCCTATTAGGTGCCTCTCTGTTGCTGATCTTCCTATTTAACAATCCCTCTGTTGATATCCTGCTTTCAGCATACTGCACCTATCCTTCTGCTTCTTTCACTCCCTCAGCTACGGATCCATTCTTTATTGTCCTGTCTGACCCTCACCATTTGGTGTCATGGCACTTTTCACGTTCACCATATTATTATTGCTACCCAGCCTGTCCAAGGTATTATATCTGAACGCCAACCTGGGTTTCAATCCAGTCCCAGATCTTTCCCCTATACCTTCCATTGCCCCACTGCATTGTACTTCTGTACTCCTAGTAACCTCTTCTCCTTTTACCTTGCCTCCTCACCCCCCCTTTCCTAATCACTTCTCCTATGACCATCAGAGCTCCGTCGTTAATCTCATTAACTTATATTTTTAGTCCTCCCTCCTCTACCACCAATATTTTATCGCAGTCCCCAAAATGTGGGCGATCTCAAAGAAAAAAAAAGCGCTTGCTTCCCTTAAGTGCTTTTTAAAGAAGCTGATCCTCCTTTGCTCGGGTAACGTTGAGCTGAATCCTGGTCCTCCGGTACCTCTTGCTTCACCTTCGGAATTTGCAACTGCCCCTGGGCTCAGAAATATGATGGTCAATATCCTATGACTAACCAAGAAATTTGATAAATTGCAAGCATGGGCCGCCCACAGAAAACCGGATCTTATCATTATTATTACAGAGTCCTGGTTCAAAAAGGTCAATACTTATCAACAAATCTCGCTACCGGGCTATAAACTGTCTAGGGCCGATAGGGATACTAGAGGGAGTGGAGTGGCTGTTTACTCTAAAAGCAAATACACTATTAGTGACATCTGCTGTAAATCTAAACCAAAGGAATATGAAATTGTTTCCACTGAGGCTTCACCTTCCCTCTACGGAATGTATCACTATCACTGCTGGCTACAGGACCCCTGCTGGTGGTACTGACATCCTCAATATTTTAAAGCCCATAACTACTGCTGCCAGTAGTTAAACCATAATCCTTGGGGATCTAAACAGGGATTGGTTTACCTCCAAATCTCTCAGCTTGAAATGCCTCTGTGATGAGCTTGGCCTCTCCCAGATTGTCAACGAACCTACTAGAATCAATACCCTCAAGCAATGCCAACAGTTAACCTCCTTGATGTCATTTTAACCACCCACATAAAATTCTGCACTCTGCTGTCTTTAATAATGACACGAGTGACCATTGGGGTAGTAGTATGTGTAAGATCGCAAACTAAGGGACAGCACAGCCCAAGCCTAATAACTAAACAGTCCTTCTGTAAGTTCAACGCAGAGAATTACTTATCTGACTTAGGCACTATTAACTGGCAAGAACTCTATCTCGCTAAAACGGCTGATAAGGCTGTCTCCATCCTCATTAACAATCTTACTGTCCTGCCTAACAAGCATGCCCCCTTCATTAAAACTCGAATGCGCAAATTTTCTTATCCAAGATTCACACCATAGAAACATAGACTTTGACGGCAGATAAGGACCGCTAGGCCCATCTAGTCTGCCCATTTCCCTACCTACAGGATAGGCCGCAGATCCTAGTTAACCAACAGCCTATATCTTCCTGCCCCCCCACAAGAATTGCCTTATGTCTGTCCCATGCATTCTTGAATTCTCCCACAGTTTTAGACCCCACAACTTCCTCAGGAAGGCTGTTCCATGCATCCACTACCCTCTCTGTGAAATAATACTTCCTCACATTGCCCCTGAACCGCCCTCCTTCTATCTTTAAATCGTGTCCCTTGTTCTTGCAAGTCTCTTTTCTGAAAGATGCTACCTCTTGGACTTTGTTGATTCCTTGAGGTACTTGAAGTTTCTATCATGTCCCCTCTCCTTCTTTCCTCAAGGGTATATATTAAGCTCCTTTAGTCTCTCCTCATACGGCTTCTCTTGCAGACCCTGCACCATTTTAGTTGTCCTCCTGACTGCCTCTATCCTGTCTATGTCCTTGGAGATGGGGTCTCCAGAACTGGACACAGTATTCCAGATGGGGTCTCACCAACTGTCTGTACAGAGGGATAACAACTTCCTGTTGTCTGCTGCTGATGCCTCTCCCTATACATCCCAGTATACCCCCGCCCTCCCTACTGCCTTCTCACATTGCTTGCTAACCTTAAGGTCATCTGATATGATTACCCCCAGGTCCCTTTCCTGTTTTGTTGTTGTTACTACCTCCCCACCCATTGTGTATTCTTCCCCTGGGTTCTTGTTTCCTAGGTGCATTATTTTGCACTTTTTGCATTGAATCCTAGCTGCCACACGCCTGACCATTCCTCCAACCTTGTCAAGTCCCTTTTCATTCTTTCCACGCCTCCTTGTGTATCAACCCTGTTGCAGATCTTTGTGTCATCTGCAAAAGGCATACTTTTCCTTCCAGTCCTCTGCAATGTCACTGATGAAGACATTAAAAAGGACTGGACCCAATACTGAACCCTGTGGTACCCCACTAGTAACCGCCTCTTTCTTCAGAGTGGACTCCATTTACAATTACCTTCTGTGTCCTGTTGTCCAGCCAATGTTTTACCCAGGCTACCACCCTGGGACCCACTCCCAGGCTGGTTAATTTGACTAATAATCTTTGTGTGGGACTGTGTCAAATGCCTTGCTAAAGTCTAGGTAGGCCATGTCCACAGCCCTCCCTGGTCTACTACTTTGGTCACCCAGTCAAAGAAATCTATTAGATCTGGCTGGCATGACCTTCCCGCTGTGAACCCATGCTGCCTTGGATCCTGTGCTCCACTGACCTCTAGGTACTCAATTATTCTTTCCTTCAGAAGTGACTCCATCACTTTCCCTACCACAGAGGTCAGACTGACAGGTCTGTAGTTTCCTGCCTCTGTCTTGGTCCCACTTTTGTGAAGGGGAATTACATCCGCCTTCCTCCAGTCCTCGGGTACCACACCATCCTCCCATGATTTATTAAAAAGAGTAGCCAGTGGTTTCACTAGTTCCTTCCTTAATTCTTTTAGAATTCTGGGGTGAATTCCATCAGGACCCATTGCTTTGTCCACCTTCAGTTTTAGGAGTTCTTGCAGAACCCTTTCTTCTGTGAAAGGACTGGGATCGACCCCTATCAAGAGTGCTTCTGTTAACTGGATTAGCACTTCCTCTCCTCTTTAGAATACTGAGCAGAAATATTCGCTCAGTATTCCTGCTTTTCACTGTCCCCTCTGCCCACCCACTGTTCATTCTATTCAGCCTCACTATACCTCCTTTGTCTTTCTACGCCGCTGATGTACCTGTAAAGGTTCTATCCCCTTCTTAACTGAGTTGGCTATCTTTTCCTCAGTTTGGGCCTTTCTATTCTGACTTCCTCCCTGCTTCTTTCTGCCTTAACTGGTACAGCTCTCTGTCCTGCTCCTTCTGTGTTTCCTTATACTTCCAGAATGCTATCTTTTTCTTCCTGACTTTCACAGCCACCTCTCTTGAGAACCATAGTGGCTTTTTCTTTCATTTTGATTTGTTTATTTGCTTCACACAAAGGCTTGTTGCCTCAGTGATGGCAGTTTTGATAATTCCCCATTGTTGCTCTACACCTCCTTCTAGCCTGTTTGCTAGTGCTTTTCTGTGGCACTCTCCCATCTTGCCAAAGTCAGCCCTCCTAAAGTCCAGTACCCTCACTTTTGTATGGCTTGACTCTGTAGCTGAGTTTAACGTGAACCACACTGTTTGATGGTCACTTGTCCCCAGATGGCAACCCACTTCTAGATCTGAGATCCTCTCACTGCCCCCGTTTGAGAGTATGAGGTCTAAGATTGCTCCCTCACGAGTGGGTTCCGAAACTAGCTGTCTAATGCCTGCCACCTGTAAGGCGTCAAGAATGGCCCTGCTCTTGGATGTGGCTGCAGCAAATGTGCTCCAGTTAACATCTGGCATATTCAGGTCTCCCATCAACAGTATCTCCCCTTTCTCTGCCATTCTAAGAATGCCTTCCCACCAGACCTCAAGGCACAGCTCACTAATCGGAACAAACTTTGGGCGCAGGCTAGGCAATCTAAATGCCCATTCGACTGGCAGGCCTTCCGAACGGCTAGAAATGCCTGTGTTAAATGCATTCGTGAAGCCAAATCAAACTTTTATATCACCACCCTAGAACAGGCAAATGGGAATTGGTACAAAATCTGGAGGATCATCAAATCCATCAAAGTGCGCCAGGCTGCTCTCTCCATTCCAGCCAAGATTCACACCAACGGCAAGGTCACAGAAAACAATAGCCAAATCCTTGAAGAACTCAACTCACATTTCATTATTGCCGGCCTAGCCTTCAACTCTTCACCCTATACGGGCCTCCCAAATTATCAGCCTAGATCTACCTCTGAACCCCAGACCCTGCCTCATCCCTTTCATCTGCACCCACTCAATTACAAAGAAGTTGAAGACTTGCTTCTTAACCTAGACAGCAAGAAAAGCACAGGGGATGACGGCTTAGAACCTTTTTTCCTGAAATTAGGCTACTATCATCTTACAGCCCCCATTCTTCATATATTTAATCTTTCTATTGGCACGGCCTCGGTTCCGTCCTGCTGGAAATCTGCACATATCCTCCCTTTATTTAAATCAGGCGACCCATGTGATTTAAATAATTATATGCCCATCTCTATCCTGCCCATTCTCTCCAAAATCTCTGAAAAATTTATCTACTCCCAACTAAAATGTCACACTGAAACCTTTTCACTTCTTAATCTGGCACCCACCCTAGCCACAGTACTATTACAGCTCTTGCCAAAGCTTCTAATGATTGGGTTACAGCTCTGGCTTCCAAGAAGCTCACTGGCGCAGTCTTCCTAGATCTTAGTAAGTCGTTTGACACCATTGATCACAATCTAGTTGTCAGTAGCATTACTAAACTTGGTGCTACCCCTTCCACTGCTCCACCAGTTATTTAACAAGGAGGACTCAGAAAGTCAAGGCTGATGGCTTATTCTCAGCCTCCCTCCCGATCATTAGGAAAGTCCCACAAGGCTCCATTTTAGGACCTGTTCTTTTCTCCCTGTACATTAATAATCTGGACTTTAACATATCTAACTCCAATTTACATTTATTTGCTGATGATACAGTTCTGTACACCTCTGGCTCATCCCTGACCAAAGTAAGAAACATATTACAAGCCGACTTCGCGCAGCTTGAACACAACCTCATCAATGCAAAATGCATCCTCAATGCCAAAAAAAGCTAAGGCCATGGTCTTCACTCTTAATACGGCCTCCACCACCTACTTGGATCTGCCTGAAGACTTTGTCACCTTCCTAGGTGAAACTCTAGAAGTCGTCACCAAATTTAAATAAGTAGGCATATGGTTAGATAACAAGCTCACCTTTAATGACCATATAGACAATTTGACTAGTAGGCTAAAATCCAGAATAGGTTTTTTCTTTAGAAACAGGTCCCTATTCCCAACTGAGATTAGAACCAGGCTTGTTCAGGCCACATTCCTCCCTTTACTCGACTATGGTGATATAATTTACAGTTCCGCTTGAGCCCTAAATCTGAACAAAGTGGACATCCTCTACCATTGCGCGTTGTGGTTCATTACTAATTCTCCTTACCGAACCCACCACTGTGATCTGTACGCTGGTTGTCACTTGCGTCTAGGCGTTTACTTCATGCAGGCATCTGGACTCTTAAAATCCTTTTGAATAAATTACCGAGCTACATTACATCCCTTATTCACATCCCCTTAGGAAGCTTGACTTTATCTTCTTGAATGTCCCTAGAATGCGTACCTCCTTTGGTAAACACGCATTTCATACGCACTTCCAACTATCTGGAACCAGCTTCAGTCTACACTGAAAACCTCTAGCATTGTCTCTGTCAAGCTCTTTAAAGCCTTTGCTGTGACTAAACTAAAAGATTCCTGCAGCTGTTTCTAAGCTACAACCTTCTTGTCCTATGACCTTCTTAATCATTAACTTACTTACCACCCTGATTCTCTCTACTTCTCTACTTTTATTTGTCTATCCACTCTCTTCCCTACCCTCTCCCTATTATTCATTTTGGCTACCCTTGCCTTGATAATTCTCTACATCTCTCCTCCTTTCCTCTTCCTCAATAAGATCCCCTCCCTCTCCTCCTCCACCTACTTCTCTCTAATACTCCCTTTGCCTTATGCTACATTATGCTCCTGTGGAGGCAGTATAGTGCAGTGGTTTAAGGCTCTGAGCTGCAAATCTGGAGACTTGGGTTTGAATCCCACAGCCCCCACTTGCATACTATGTGACCCTGAGCCCCTGAGCAAGTCACTTGACTTCCCTGTGCTCCCAGGTCACACCTGTAAAACAAGCTTTCAGCTTAGTGTACTAATCCTGGTTAAACAATTGGTGAAAAAAAAAACAGACAAAGTGATTTTCATGTTTGCTTGCACACATGTGCAAGAAACATAGTACCACTATACGAGTTTTCGTAGGTGTGCCACCTCGCTTCCAATGCCCTGCTCCTTCTAGCAGGTGCGGCCTCACCACACCAATAAATGTTCGAGCTGTCTATGATAGGAGTTCAGATGCAGTGGCAGTTGAAAGCAAAACACTGCTACAATGAGCGGCGGTAACATGTAGGCAATTTGCATACTGTCGTTGGCAGTATGCAAAGTGCCTACACTCAGCAGTGCATGAAAACAGCTGTCATAGACAGATCCGTTTTTTTCTATCCCCCCCCCCCAAACACAAACACCCAAGTAGCATGCTGGGAGCCCACCCCAGCATGCTCATGTCCCCAAAACACCGTATTGCTGATGGGGTGCCCAACTCGTCGGCTCCATTGTATCCCCCAAACCAGACTTCCAGGTGCCACACTGGGAGCTCACCCCAGCATGGCAAAGTTCATATTGCCAGCAGGGGTGCCTAATCCCCGTCGGCTCACTATATCACCCCCAAAAAACAGACTTCCAGGTGCCACGCCGGGAGCCCACCCCAGCATGGCAGAAGTTCATATTGCCGACAGGGTGCCCAACTTCTGCCGGCTCCACTGCGCCCCCAAACAAAATCTTCCAGCTGCCACGCTGGAGCCCACTCCAGCATGGCAAAAGTCCGTGTCGCCTTCCTAAATAAGGGAAAAAAACTGTAAAACAAAACGGTCCCTCGTACTGTCTTGCCCCCCCCAACTCCAGACCCAGCCTCTGTGCACTCATCTCCCACTCCATACTTACCTCCAGAGCCCAGCTATGATCTTCGTGGACCGGGAACACGTCTGCACTCTTCAAAGCCGACCGTGAACTGAAGAAATGCCGTAAGCTGTACAATGGCATAAATGGGTTTTTTCAACCGTAGTGATATCTCGGTCATTGTAGGAATTGTTTCACCAAATTTCAATGGGGTTCTTGGGGCCCCACCTCACGAACTCAGTCACTGTCATTTTGTTATTTGGTCCCAAAAAGTGATTTCGCAGTCACTGCGCGGAACTACCGTTCAGGACGGAGTAATGAAATGACAGTGTCACAGTTCATGAGGTAGGCCCCCCAAAACTCTATGTTGAAAATTTGGTGAAAGAATTCCCAAAAATGACTGTTTTACGAGCGTGCGTTGTGCAGTTCCTACGCATGATCGTAACTTTGAGAATTTTTAATATTTTAACTCCAGATTTTCAATATTACCATCTTACCACACCTCCTTATGAGCAGTATAGCTGTTATTTTTCACATCTCGCCAAAAATGTGTTTTCGTGCTTGTAGTGCACAATGGCGCAGTCGGTGTGCGAAATCAATGTTTGGGACAGATTAAGAAAATCTCAGGGACACTGTTCATGAGCAAAGGTTTTAAAATGACTATGTTGAAAATTTGGTGACAAAAGTCCATAAAATGACTGTTACGAGCATGCATTGCACAGTTTCCACGCACCCATGTAAGTTTACAAATTTGTAATATTTTCAGTCCAAATTTTCAGCACTGGCATTTTTCCACACCTCCTTATGAACAGTACAGCTGTCATTTTTCACACCCTGGACGAAATGCGTTTTCGCACTTCCGGCGCAGAATAGCACGGTCGCTGTGGGAAATTAGTGTTCGGGACAGATTACGAAAATCACAGTGACACCGTTCATGAGCGGAGGTCCCAAAATACCTGTGTTGAAAATCTGCTGTAAAAAATCCCAAAACTAATTACATTACAGGTGTACATTGCGCAGTTTCTACGCACGCTCGTGACTTCACCAGTTTTTGTATATTTTCACTCCAGATTTTCAACAATGCCTTTTTTACACTTCCTCATGAACAGTGCACCTGTCCCTTTTCACATCCTGTTCGAAATGCGTTGTCGCACCTGTGGCACCAAATGGTGCAGTCGCTGTCCAAAATCACCTTTCACCTAACGAACTGACAGTGTCACTGTTCATGTGGTGGGGTTCACAAAAATTCCATGTGGAAAACTTGGAGTAAAAATACCAAGAAAAGCACAGGGCATTAGGGTTTACGACCATAATGCCCTACCCTGTAAGACTGACAGGCATCAGGGGTGTGACTTGGTTGTCGTAGTAATGCTCATGTTATTCCCACCCCCACCCTGTAGACAGTGACAGGCATCAAGGTGTGCCTTGGACCCTTTGCCCCCAGAGTTCATCCCGTTCTCCAATACTGCACCCATTTCAGCGTATTTTTTTATGGAATGAGATGAATGTAAAGCCCAAAGACCCCAAGGCACACCTCAACACCTGTCACTGTCTGAAGGGTAGGGTGATGTGAAATGTCATGACTGTCATGGGAGACGACCCAAAGGCACACCCCAATGCCTGTCCATCTCTGCAGGGTGAGGGTGGAGTTGGCGTCAGTTCAATACTTCAATGCCATTCCTATACTGCATCTGTCTAACTCCTGCAATTCCACTGCTAATGCCAGCAAGCAAACATTTGGCATTGACAAATGCTTGTTTTTCCAGGTTATGTTTATAACTATTACCTTGGTATGTTTTTCCTGAGCACTGCTTACCACCTGTACCATTTATTCTTGTTCACTTTTGAATTTATGTGTGTATGCATGCACTTTTCCTGGTATGTGTACATGTCTCAGAACCTCCTTGTGAATGAGCTTGCTCAATGGAGTTTTCCTGCAATAAACTTGAAACCTTCAAGTACATGAAAGGAATAAACAAGACAGGTACAGAGGGGCTGTTCAAAGTAAGGAAGGGGAGGGACACCCAGGGCCATGATGAGAGTCTGAAGGGAGGAAGGTTCAGGAGGGAGATGAGGAGACACTTTTTTATGAAGAGAGTAGTAGCTTGGTGGAATGCGTTACCACCAGAAGTGGTATCCAGTAGAACAGTGGGCTGCTTCAAATGGACCTGGGACAGAGCAAGGGGGGGGTGGGGGGAGGGTCAAGGGAGGGTGGAAGGGAGAGGCAGCTTCACAATAAGGGGTGCTAGCTGCACATTCAAGCAGACTTGATAGACCACTAGGCCTTTATATGCTGGCAAATATCATATGTTCATATGCAACCCTGGAGAACACTTCAATACCTGACTCCATGTGGGAGGGGGCTCTGGGTCAGTCAGGGGAAATTGTAGTGACAACCTGGTGGCACCCAGTGGTGAGAGTAAGAAGAAGGCAGCAAGGAAAGTCTTACGTGTTCGGGGATTCTATGATCAGGGGAGTTCAGTGGGTGGTGGATGGGGTGGAAGGCCATGTGTGGGATGGTCAGGTGCTTTCCTGAGCCATCAGCCATCCGGGACATAGGCAGAACAAAGAGGATAGTGGAGAGGGAGGGAGGGGGAGCTGGTACACTTGGGTGCCAACAATCTGGAGAATCAGCCTGTGGAGAAAGTGAAGTGGAACTTTTAGAAGCTGGGGGACAAATTGCAGGCACATTTGGCCTACCTGGCCTTTTCCAATGTCCTCCCCATGTGGAATGGAGGGGGAAGGAAAGATAGAGTAAGAAGAAAAGAGACAGAGAAATTAAATGGGTGGTTAAAGGGATAGTGTCAGGAGACAGGGTACCACTTAGTGGGGGACTGAAGGGACTTCTGTGACACGCAGCTCTTCAAAGGCTGTGGCCTTCACCTGACAGAGAGGGAGCCAGTGTGCTGCGGCAGAAGTTTGACATCTGAAATAGACTGTTAAACTGACTGCGGGGCACAATCAGGCTTGGAGAACCTAACTAGTGCTCTACTATACTGGGGGACTGGTAGCAGTAAGGTGGGTAAAAATAAGATTGAGGTTAAAAAACGAGCAGTAGAAAATGGAAAGGGGAAGGCCCTCAGGGCCTGCAAGCAATAGGAAAAATAAGAAGGTAAGGACAATGGAAAGGAAGGCAGGTGTAGGATCACAAAACAGCAAAAGATGATCCAGATCTAGTTGGAAGGGGGTCTGCCTTAATGCCATGAGTCTGGGTAATAAAATCAGTGAGCTCCAGGCATTGGGGTCAGACAGTGAGGTGGACCTAGTTGCTATCACAGAAACTTGGCTCACAAACATTAATGAATGGGACTTATCATTCCAAGGTTATGCAATGTTAAGCTAGGATAGAGGGAAGGTGGGTGGGAGGGGTGGTGTAGCACTATATGTCAGGGGACACAATAGCTGTGGGGGAGGGACACATCGGGGGAAGCAAAGGGGAAACTGTTGCTGTGGGTTCACCTCACAGCACCCTCAGGAAAGTAAATACAGGTGGGGATGACCTATAGACCACCAGAACAAAGGGAAAGAGAGATAGAGAGCTCGGGGAAGAGCTGGTAAGAGGAGTAAGATGGGGGAAGTGGTTGTGGTGTGTGATCTTAACTGGCCAGGTATCTACTGGGAACATTCCAACAGCAAGGTGAACCAAGTCAAGTGCTGCTGAATGCACTGCAGGACTGCCTGCTGGTGCAGCTGGTTCATGAACCCGCTAGATAGGCAGCCTTCTTAATTTGGTGATCACCAGCTCAGAGATGCTGAGTGGAGTGAGAGTAGGGAAGCCACTGGGCTGGCCCTCTGGACCAGAATGCCCACATCAAAAACTGAAGTTCTAGATTACAAAAGAGCAGACTTCAACCAAATGAGGGAGCTAGTCCAAGACAAACTGACCAGGGTGGACAACACTGGAGGGCTAGAGGAAAGATGGGGGACAATGAAGGGGACCACTATTGACGCAACAAAGTCATGCGTGAGAATTGTTACAAAATAAACAGTACAAGAGATCAACATGATTCACGGTAAAGGTCAGAGAAGCAGTGAGGGCCAAGAAAAAAGCTTTCACCAGGTACAAAGAAAAGCATGGGGAGGAGGAATGGGAAGACTACCAATAAAAACTATGGAAGCAAAGAGGACGGTCAGGGAGGCAAGCCCAGACACGGAGTGCAGTACTGCAGACTGGGTCAAGGGTAGGGGAAAACAATTCTTGATATATTAAGGAAAAAAGGTAGCAGGGAGGGTGTACTGTTACATACGAAACTTGCCAGCAGAAACAGGCCTCACAGTCTATCAAGTCTGCTCGAATGTGCAGCTAGCACCCCTATACTGCAAAAGCCCCACCCCCCTCCCACCCTCGGAAACTGCTCAGCGTTGTTTACCCAGCCCCTTGCCCTGTCCCATACTCTTTGAAACTGCCCACCGTCCTGCATGACACCACCTCCTCTGGTAGAGTGTTCCATTTTAACACCACCCTCTCAGTGAAATAATGCCTCATCTCCCTCCTGAATCTGCTACCCACCAGTCTTAACCTGTGTCCCCTCGTGTCCCTTTGCTTCCTCAGCTTAAGCAACCCTTCTGTGTCAGATGTGTTGATCCCCCTCAAGTATCTGAGGGCGATCAACAAATCTGGCTATAAGAGGGGAAGAGTACTAGAGGAAGATGAACAAAAAGCAGTGGTCCATGACAACTACTTCTGGTCTGTCTTCGCAGGGGAAGACAGTGGGTCCCTCCCTGCAAGTGGCATCAAGGTGGCTGTCAGGAGCATTCCTGAAATGAGACAGCCAGTGTTCACCAGAGAAAGGGCCATGAAGGGGCTTGAAACCCTAAAGGTAGATAAAGCCCCAGGGTCGGATGGGATGCATCCAAAGGTGCTCATGAAATTAGCTGCAGAACTGGGTAAACCCCTAGTAGTGCTATTCAGTAGCTCAATTCAGACAGATAGTTCTGGAAGACTGGAAAATAGTGGTTGTGGTCACACTACACAAAGGAAGGAGACGACCAGCAACCAGGGAATTACATACCTGTCAACCTTTCCTCTGTATTGGGTACACTGATGGAGTCACTTATCAAAAAGGACACTGTGGGCTACCTAGAGAGCAGTGGTCTACAGGATTGTAAACAGCATGGGTTTGTGACAGGGAGGTCTTGTCAGACTAGCCTGATAGTTTTGACTGCGTAACAAAGACAGTAGATAAGGACTAGGCTGTGGGTTTACTCTACTTCCATTTCAGCAAGGTTTCTGAATCAGAGTCACACAGAAGATTGTTGAAGAAGCTAGAGGAATGTGGTGCTGCTAGGGACATAATTAGATGGATAGGAAAATGGTTGAAGGTGAGACTGCAGAGGGTGGCGGAAAAGGGGGTTAAATCAGAAGAGGAGGAGGTCACAAGTGGGGTGACGCAGGGATCTGTCCTGGGTCCTGTCCTCAACATGATCATCAGCAACACTGCAGAAGGTATCCAGGGCAAGGGTAAAGGATCAGGGAGATGCAAAGGGATCTACAAAAGCTAGAGAGGTGGTCCAAGTATGCAAGGTTATTCACTGAAGGGGGAAAAATATAGGACAGAGTGCTGGATGTGGGAGGAATTAAACTGATCACTGAGCACTACAGCAGAGGAAAGGAACCTGGCAGTCATCATTAGTGGCCCTCAAAGAATCAAGCCAGTGTAATAAGGTATCTAGTAAGGCTACTAGGATTCTGGGTGTATCAGGAGGGGTACTGACAGCATGAAAAAGGAGGTACTTCTACTACCTCAATACAGGTCACTGGTGAGGCCACATCTGGAATACTTTGCTCTTTTTTTGACGTCATTGTCTATGTTTCTATATTTCTAACCTCAATGAATATTTTTCAGATTTGCTGGTGGCAACCATATTTACTGATTTGAGCAATTCATTAGACCACTTATTATAAAAACTGTTTTAAAAATATATGTGAATTATTATTCAGGCCTTGGGCCTAGTGGGCCTTACCCAATTACCAAAGAATGAAAAAAAAAATATATATCAGAATCACAGGTGGGGATGGAACCTATGGATGACAAAGGGCGGGTGGAAGCCCCCAACATTTGCTCATGAGCATTCAAAGTGACGCTTTAATGCACGCAAGGTCAGATGGGAAGCAATAATGGTCTCTTTTGTAATGACTACAACCCCCCCCACCCAACTTTTCATCTATGTTCCAGCATCCATGATAAGAAATATATTAGTGCTAACAGCTACAGTATATGATGAAATTTTCTGCTGACTAACAAGTACTACTGCTTTAAGCCCCCCATCCCCACCCCTGAAAGTTAAGTTTTGGCTGTAAATGGAGGGGGCACTGTAAAAACAGATGTACAGGTTATCTGATCTAAAATACTGAATCCTCAACTTACAACCACTGAACTAGTGGATGAACTAAGAGTCCAATGGTACAGTGTCAGGACATGGTATGAGAGTAAGCAAGGAGTTGCTGTTGCTGAAAGGTGGTGAATACTTGAGAGAAATCAGGTCTGAGAATCCTAAAATCCTCGCACTTGGTAGCAAGCAATGGGATTCACAATGAGATGTTACACTCACTCACCATACAATGTGAGACTTCTCTTCTGTGATGGTATGCCAGTTAAAGCATATGTCAAGGTTAAGCTTTGTTTATTAAATATTGCAGAAACTGTAGTCTGCCCTATATGGAAGAATGTCATATTACGGACTTTTAAGTCAATAGTCAAACACTAACTCTTGTTTAGTATTCAGCAATACATTTTTCAGCAATGAAAAGGTCATTATTTGCATTTCTGTGGTCCAGTTTTCTTGTAAAATGTGACTAATGTTTTGCATTTGTCTACGGAGACCTACAGCTACTCTTAGCTAGGACATAATTATAATTGTGTTATAATTATTGGTTAGGTACGATTACAGCCAAAAACAGAATGTGCAAATCTTTGTCCCCACCCCGTTGCACATGCACATGTGTAAACAGAACTTACTACATAGAAACACAGACTTTGACAGCAGATAAGGACCACTTGGCCCACCCAGTCTGCCCATTTCCCTACCTATTGGATAAGCTGCAAATTCTAGTTAACCAACAGCCTACTTCTTGCAACCCCCCACTGTAATTGCCTTATGTCTGTCCCATGCAAGTTTGAATTTCCCCACTGTTTTAGACCCAACAACCTCCGAACAACCTCCGCAGGAAGGCAGTTCCATGTATCCACCACTCTCTCCGTGAAAAAAAATTCCTCACATTACCCCTGAGCCGTCCCCTCTCTATCTTTAAATTGTGCCCCCTTGTCCTTACACATCTCTTTTTCTGAAAGATGCTACCCTCCTGGACTTTGTTGATTCCCTTAAGGTACTTGAACATTTCTATCATGTTCCCCCTGTCCCTCCTTTCATCAAGGGTATACATATTAAGCTCTCTCAGTCTCTCTTCATATGGTTTCTGCTGCAGACCCTGCACCATTTTAGTTGCCCTCCTCTGGACTGCTTCCATCCTGTCTATGTCCTTGCATAGATGAGGTCTCCAAAACTGCACATAGTACTCCAGATGGGGTCTCACCAACTGTCCTATTGCAGAGGGTCTGGAGGGAAAGGTATGCCTCTTTGCAGATGATACAAAGATCTGTAACAGAGTTGATACACAAGAGAGGGTAGAAAAGATGAGAAGGGACTTGGCAAGGTTGGAGGAATGGTCAAGGAAGCATTTAAACCTGTCACCTAGGAGCTTGGTTCCCTTTGTGGACAGATGCAGACTATCGTGCCAGTACAGACCTTTATCTTTCCAGGTGGACCCCAGTCCCCAATGAAGTCAAAGCCCTGTGCTCTGCACCAGTTTTGCAACCATTCATTAAACTGCATGGTGTGCAGTACCCTAGCCTCATCCCTGCCATGGACTGGCAGCACCTCTGAGAAGGTTACCGTGCTTGCTACCCATCTCATTACTCATCTGTAAGCACTGATGTCACTTCGAGGGGGCTCTTGCAGCAGGTTACACCGTCATTACTGAAACCGGCAGGCACCAAGGCCCCACGGAAAACTTCTAGCTAGCAGTATACAGCGGGGGACCACCCCTTGATATCGGCCATTGGTATAAAAGGGGCGGGCCCCCCAGCCCAATCTCAGTTCTTTTCCTGCTGTCAGCCTGCGTTAGACAGACCTTCACGGATGTCTTCTGCTTAGTCAACCATCATTTTCTTCACGTTTACTCGTGCTTTATTATTTTCTGTTTTCCTCCTAAAATGACAGTATTTTGTGCATCTCTTCTTCTCTTTCTTCATCAGTGGAGTGGTGGCAAACGAAGTGTACTTGTGGCAAGCAGCTTTCCCACAAGCAGCAACCCAGAGGACAAGAGCCTCGAAGTGCCATTATGAGAAAAGCTACTTCCCAAGCCATGGGAAGCTTTGCCCCCAAGAGCTCCCAGAACATCCAGCTCCTCCACCTGACCCCTTACCCGATCCACCTCCCCCAGCCATATCCCTGGGGGAGGCCATGGGGGGTCATTTCTCTCTCTCTATGAAGAGGGCTGGTGTACAATAACCTTGGATCAGTGGGTTCTGCAGTTAATGGAACAGGGCACACCCTAGAATTTTTGGAGATTTTTCCAGACACTCCTCTGGTTCCTTCCCATTACCCTCAGGTCCATATCAGCCTTATCCAAGAAGAGATCCAAGCGCTCCTGAGAAAACAGGCCATAGAACCCGTCCCACCAACATAGCGAGGGAAGAGGTTCTACCCACATTTCTTCCTGGTCCCCAAGAGAACAGGAGACCAGCATCCCAGCCAGGACCTCAGCCACCTAAACCAGTCCATAAAATACAAACGCTTCAGGATGGTCGCTCTTCCCGGCCTTCTCCCCTTACTACATTAGGGGGACTGGCTCTGTTCTTTGGACATGCAGGACTCTTATCGTCACATCTTGGTGTTTCCACCCTACAGGAGATTCCTTCGCTTCTGCTTTCAAGGAAACCACTACCAGTTTCAGGCTCTACCGTTTGGCCTGTCCTCAGCCCCAGGAGCCTTTACGAAAAGCCTTGCAATAGTGGCAGTGGCCTTAAGGAGGGAAAGTCATTGCGTCTCCCCTTACCTAGACAACTGGCTTCTGACAGCTCCCATCAGGGAGCAGTTACTCCGAACCATGGAGGCCACTTTCACTCCGTTTCGGGATCTGGGGGTTACTCTCAACCTCCCCCAAATCCTCTCCTTGGCCAAATCAAAGACTTCAATACATGGGGCAATCTTGGATACCGCCCAAGGCAAAGCCTTTCTTCCCTCAGACCTTACCACTTCAAGGTGCCTAGGGGTCAGGGTGTGCTCCTATATGGATGACTTAGTGTTAGCCAGTCTGTCCCAGGAAGCTGTGGAGGGGTCCAGAGATCTGGATCTCCAGATCTGTCAAGACTTGGGCCTGTTGGTCAACTGAACAACTCTGAACTGGTACTGAAGCAGGCGATCTGGTTCACTGAGGCAGCACTAGACTCCCTGCAGTTCTGTTCGCCTCCTGGGTGCCTCAATGGGGCACTCTTCTAGTGGATGTTTGCCTCCTGGGAGAATGCAAAACTGAGGGTGTTTTGTGCCTCATCCCCTCAGTCTGGGACACTGCTGGAGGATGCATTTGTGAGGCCCTAGACACCAGGCCGTGTGTATGCCTTTGCTCTCTTCTCCTTGATCCATGTGGTTGTGATCAATGCCCAGACAAAGCGCAGATGATCCTAATAGCTCCAGACCGACTGTGGCAGTTCTGGTACCCAGAGCTCCTCAGCCTCAGCACCAGACCTCTGTGGTGACTGCCTCTCTGCCTGGATCTGCTGACCAGACTTTAGGGGACAGCCCTGTACCTCATGGTATGATAGACTTTCAAATACCTTAGGGAAATAAACAGGGTATCGAAGGGAAGCATATTTCAGAGAAAGAAGTACACAAGGACAAGGGGACATAATAGGAGGCTGGAGGGAGGGAGGCTTAAAGGGAATGTTAGGAAGTATTTTTTCACAGACAGGGTGCTGGATCCATGGAACAGCCTTCTGGCAGAGGTGATGGAAGTGAAAACAGTACAGGGGTTCAAAAAGTACATGGAATAAGCATAAGGGCACCCTGCTGTGAAGCAGAGTGGGGGAACGGCAGTCCAAATAAGGGTAAGGACTGCCAAACCGAGTAGGAAAATGAGCAGACTAAGTGGACTGGTTGGTCCTTGTCTGCATCACATTCTATGTTTCATGGTCTGATTCCTGAGCAGTTAGATTTACAGTACTTGGGTCTCTTAGATTGGGTGCTCCGCATTGTGGAGGCATCCCAAAAAGAGTCAACTCGTAGTTGCTATTTCTTTAAGTGGAAGAGATCTGCTATTTGGTGTCAGAGATCCCCTTGCCTGCCCTGTGGCTAGCATCCTGGACTACCTCTGGTCCCTTTCCCAGTTGGGAGTGCGGGCAACAACTCTTAAGGTGCACCTGGCAGCCATCTCTGCTTACTGGGCACGGACTGATGAATCGACAGTGGCCCAGGAAAAGGTGGGTGCTTTTTCAAGGGCCTGGGCTACTTATCCCCTCTGGTACGTGAACCATCTCCACCGTGGGACCTACTGCTGGTATTGGCTGTGTCCATGGGCAAGTCTTCTGAGCCAGTGCATAGGTGAGAGATGTCACACCTGTCATGGAAGACAGTCTTCCTGGTGGCCATTATGTCAGCCAGAATGATTGGGGTGCTCCAGGTGCTCTCAGTGGAGTCTACCTACCTGGTCATTCACAGGGACAAAGTTATCCTTCCCTAAAACCCAGTGTTTCTCCCGAAGGTTGCATCAGAGTTCCACCTTAACCAGGTGATTAACTTACCAATATACTTTACTAACCCTACTTTGGATAGACTTGTGGAAAGCACCGTCTTATTATGTAGAGTGCATGGCTGGAGTTCAGGACAGGATCATCAGCTGTTTGTCACGCTGAAGCAGCACCAGGCAGACCAGCAGCAAAGTGGAAGACTGGCAGGCGGATCACATCCTGCATCGACCTCTGCTATAGGCTGGCTGGTAGGGAGCCTACTGTAGGGCTTAGGGCTCATTTCACAAGACATACCACTGCCTCGGTGCCTGTTTCTAGGGACGTTCCTATCCAGGAAAGTTACATGGCTGCTACCTGGAAGTCAGCACACCTTCACTTCCCACAACCGCATCGACCTTGAGTCATGCCGGGATGCTGGTTTTGGGACCTCAGTTCTCCAGTCTCTGCTCGCCAAGTAGGAGCTCGTACCTTGCCCCCTCCTCCCGAAGAACTCCTAGTAATCTGCTAGAGTGCGTATAGTGAACCATATCCATGCCACTAGAAAAATACATTATTCACCTGTTACTGTAATTCTAGGAGTGGTATATGGTTCACATCCACACGGCCCACCCATCCTCCCCTGGCAAGTGGCACATGAATCACTGCTTCCAGCATGCAAAGATCTGGTGTCACGGGGTGGAGTTGGGGGATTTACTGCCTGGGTGTTGGGAGGAGTTTAGCTTAAAGACGTCAGCCAATCAGACCATTTCAGTGGAACTGCCAGAGTGTGGATGTGAACCACATACCACTCCTAGAACTATGGTTACAGCTGAGTTGCATATTTTTCTGTCACTTCACTCCTTCAGTGACAAGTCCCCATCTCATCAATGAAGACACAAGAAAAGTCAACACCGGTCATGGGATCACTGTTGGTTGAGGGGCTGTTTGCACCCTCCCTGGCAGGAAGATTCATGTTGTCAGATGCCGTCGAGGTAGGTCGTGCCACCCATTGAGCCTGTTGGTCTGCTGGCAAAGTTTCCATCTGGGCAGTTGACGGAGTCAATGCCAGTCAATCTGATGGTCCACCCCGTTGAGGGCACGTCAACTGGAGTAAAGATCCCTCTCCTCGGACCCCGCTGCTGATCATGACCCAACCTAGGCAGGGTGGATCAGGCCAGCTGGAGCTCCCAGTCAGGCCTTCATCATTTCAGCAGCCACTGGTCATCCTGACGTGGTGTTGCCTCCTGTTTTTCCATTTTCCAGGATCAATCCATTGGGATATCTATACACAGAGGCCACGTCGATCTCCCAGTCAGGGGTTGACTCTCACACTTCCTGCCACTAATAATAAACTATCCTGAACAAGCAACACTACCCTCTCAACCAAGTCCAGGAATTCAAGTATCTTGGAGTTATGCTGGACAGTCCCCTTTCCTATACTTCTCATGTCAATCTCATCTCCAAAGCCGTCAACTCTAGGATAGGAATCCCCTACTGCCACTGCCTTACTCCACAGGCTATGCGAGTAGCTGTAACCAGAACAGTCCTTTCAATAATTGATTATGGCCTGATCTTCTACACATCGGCCACTGACACCACACTAAAAAGAATCAGAACTGCCTTAAATAAGTGTTTCAGTCTTCTAACAGAAGCAGAAAAAAGAACACACACCTGTGAGCTCTATAGACAATCCTCGTGGCTCCACCTATAAGATAGGATCGCCTACCAGACCTGCCTCCAGGCCAAGAAAATCTGCCTCGGCCTTACCCCTACTGCAGCTTTTGGCCTTATGTTAACAGCCCCTCACACTCGATGTACCCGCAGCACTAACAAATCGTCTTTTTTAGTTCCTTTCTGACGTACATCTCAAGCCCAAAGCTCCCTCACTTAAAGGGCTCCTTCCCTTGTGAATGGGCTGTCACCTATGCTGAAAACAAACTAGGCCCTTTCAAATGCATATTGTGCCAGCACTTCTCTAATTGCTGCAACTGTGACTGCTCCAGCTAGTTTGCCTCTACTCTCCCATTATACCCCTTCCTCTTCCCTTATCCTCTCCCTGCACTTCTTACAATATGCACGATTTGACAATGTTCATTCTCTTATTGCATTGTGCCTCTTTGCCCATACTTTAGTTTCTCAATCTGACAGCCAATTCTGTTGATACCACTTGTAATCTTGCATTTATTGTTGTGTGTTTCTTTCACCTTTTTGTTGCTTATTTGTTTACTGTTATACACTTGCTATGGACATGGAACCTTTGTAAATGAACCTCTGGTTCAAAAGGTATTTTGTAATCCTAGAATTTAATAAATAAATACATACAGGGCATGGATATAGCACAATGGATTCAAGCAAGTTGTTCAAATGAAGGAGTCAGTCATACACTAGGTCTCACAATCTGAGAATGGTAGTGGTAGATTTAAAAAGGATGTGAGGAAGTTGTTCTTTCTTCCCAGCATCATCACAGTTGTATAATACAGGGCTCGATTTTCAACGATTGACACAGGTCTTGCGTCAAGCCCTGCGTCAGGCCCATTCTTTGGCACAGCTGCACCAAACTCCTTTGACGCAACTGCACCTGACTGTAGTACATCGGTTACAGTTGCAACAGTGTCCACTCTTTATGGCAGATTGTGCCAAATGTTTGTCGCAAGCCCCGTAAAAAAGGGTCCCACACATGACGCATGTTAGAGCAGGGAAAAGTTGGTCTGACTTGCGGCATGTCACCCTTGGGATTGAAAATCTTGATTGCCAGCTGGGAGAGTGCCACAAGCCCCGTGCGCCAAATGAACGGCGCTCCAGAGCTTACGGCATTCTCAGGGCTCTGAAAATTGAGCCCACTGTCTCCTCCCTGGTATCTTCTTTAAGAAACTGCTGTCTCCCTTCTCTAACCCACCTCCACTCCCTTCTGCCTGACAACTGCTTGAAATCCATATTTCCTATTTTGACAAAAGTGCTTGAGAAACTAGTCTTCACTCAGCTCACTGCTTAAAAATCCTTTATACAGTTTGACTTCTGTGTGTTATGAATGCCTTTATCCTCTGTTACTTTCTCTCTCTCTCCCCCCCTCTCTTTCTTATGTCCATGTTGAACTCAGTTCTGTACATGCACTCAATTACAGCAACATTTTTCACAGAGATGTTTATCTGTTGCCGTCCATCTGGCATCCTGTCTGGCAATCTCTCAACCCCAGGAAGCCCCTTACCTTGCTCTGTTATGATTCCCCGGGGCTGTGTGCACAGAGCCCGAGAATGCTCAGCTGCCATTTTTCCTCTAATTTTATCCTGAAACCCGCTGCCCTTTCACTACTACTGCCAGTGTTACACGTAGCTCCACTGTATGTATTACGTGCACAGCAATCCCCCTTAGAGGGCAACAGGTCTCAGTGCCACCCTCCCCAAACTGGGACAGGATGCTGTTGATGGCCTTAGAAGCTCAACTGCAAGCAGCCCAGGCTTACTCTCAAGCCTGGATCACCTAAATAGTACACTGGACCACTGCACAGCTCCCATGGCATCCTTCTTGACCATGAACCCAGCAACTGAATCTTCCTTGTCACCACTAACAGTGTCTCCTCTTCTCTCAAACTGGTTTTCTCCGCCCCCCCTTTTTTTGTGCAATCTTACATACGAACATACGAAAATGCCAGCAGATACAGGCCATATGGTCTATCGAGTCTGCTCGAGTACGCAGCTCCCAGTCTATTCTATTTCGGCTGCCCCCCACCCTGTACTTGTCCATCTGATTTATCGCCCCGTCTGCCGACTCCCCCCTCCCCAGCTTCCCCCAGTTTTGACCTCAACTTTGACCCTGGCCCACTCCCTCTTAAAATTGCCCACAGATTTCAATGATATCACCTCCTCTGGCAGTGTGTTCTACCTCGCTACCACCCTTTACGTGAAGTAGTGCCTCCTCATTTCCCTCCTGAATCTTCTGCTCTCCAGTTTCAGACTGTGTCCCCTTGTGTCCCTCCCCTTTAATCTAAAAATGCCCTCAATACTAACCCTATTCGTGCTCTTTAAGTATTTGAAGGTCTCAATCATATCCCTGCTCTCCCTTCTATCCTCCAGGGAATACATGTTGAGATCTCTCAGTCTTTCCTCATATGGTTTGTCCCCCATCCCAAGGATCATCTTTGTCGCCCTACACTGGACCCCCTCCAATAGTGTGATGTCCTTCTTTAAATAGGGGCACCAGAACTGCACACAGTACTTCAAGAGAGGTCTCACCAGTGCCCTGTACATTGGCAGAATGACCTCCTCTCTTCTAGAGGGGATTCCCCTGGCAATGCACCCCAGCATCTTCTTAGCCTTGGATGCCGCCTTCCTACACTGCACTGAGTGATTCATGTTCCCTGTGACTAGTACCCCCAGATCCTTCTACTCCACTGAAGTGGATAACTTCCATATAGTCAGAGCTATTAATAGCTCCAGTTTGCAATTTACATGTCCCAGTGCAATACCAAGAACTTACTAATGGCTCAGAATATACAGGACACCTACGCACACTCCCACGGTTGCTCCCTGGCTCATACGTCATTCTCGGGACAGCTGCAGGAGGCTGTGGGTGCGTCACTAGGGGTGCTTCGAGCCAAAATGCCGGCAGGAGGGATGGCAGGATCGGCCAGATAAAGTTCAAATAACTAAACAGACTGTATGTAAAAAAATTATTACGCTTTGTAAAACTGCTAATCATGCCCTGCCTCACACTGAGGTAGGGCCTAAATATAGGTGGATGTTGCCATTTAAACAAAGTGAGACAGGAGCTGGATTAAGGTGGCGGGAGGGATTCAGCAGAGGAAAGAGGCAGGTGTTTTTCTTCTTTCAGAGAAATCAGACCAGGATTGGGATTGGCGAGACAGAGCCAGCAGAAGAAGGGAACCGTGCAATTTTTTTGTTAAAACAAAGTGGCCAAAAATGGGTTTTCAGATGGAGGAAAGGAGCCTGCAGAGGGAGGAAGTGGCAGGATTAAAAAGAAAAAAAGAGGCGCTGTGGTGTAGGATGGTAGTGTGTAACACTTCCAGGTGGAAAGTCGCAGTTCAGTTCCAGCACTTGTCTCACCCGCCCTGGGCTGGGATGCTGGGTTCTAGGATGCAATGCAGAGACATCAAACACTTACCCGTGGGAGGAAGCAGATCTGACCCCAGCCACGGTGGGATCAGTAATGGCTTTGATGTTGTGGCCGAACATATTATAGGATGGTGCCACGGACAGGTTCTACTTTGGGCTAGGTGATGGGTCGTTTACAGGCTAAGGACACACAATGCTGTTAGGTAAACCGCATTTCACATGCATCAAGTCACCTCTGAACAGGGATAGTGTGGTTGTACTTTATTGCTAATATGTCCACTCAAGTGCCCAACCAAACAAACCCCACTGTCTTTACACATTTTCAGGGCTGGCTACAGACCTGCATACAGTGCAGTACCAAGCCAGCAAACGATGAAAGTAATGTAAGCAAGAACAGAGACCCTGTCATAATAAAGCCCAATTTGTCCAGAAAAAAAATGTCTTGATAGAAGTGGTTTCAGTAGCATATGAGCAGAAATGCCAGTTATTCTCTATTGCTCGAGACATGGAAGGACATCTTCAAAAACAGTAATTTGCTGTATTAGAATTCACATTATAGATCATAGATCCCCTTCCCCCCCCCAAACACACACACACACACACACATATGCATTTGATATAAAACCGTGGGATTTGCAGCAGGGGGAAACACTAAAATTTGACCCATTTGAACACTTCATGTTGGGAGTCTCTGCCTCAGACTGGACTGTTACACTGCTGGTCGCCACACTTGCTGTACACTGCCTGCTGCTTCAAACAATATGTATACAAACATTTAGCAGACGGCACCACCTTGTGGTAAGATAATAACAAGCAAAATATTTCACATGTTTTTGTCAATTCCATTTCCATTCATAGAAACTGACGGCAGATAAGGACTGCTAGGCCCATCAAATCTGCCTGTTTTCCCTGCCTACCGTAAAAGCTGCAGACCCTACTTGATCTCTGGCTTTACCTCCTTGTTCTAGTTGCTAGGGTTCCCGTATGTCTGTCCCATGCATGCTTGAATCCCCCAATTGTGTTTGACCCCCATCACCTACTCTGGGAGTCTATTCCATGCACTCACCGCCCTTTTTGTGAAGAAATACTTCCTCATGCTACCCCTTAGTTCACCCCCTTCCAACCTTATGCGAACATACAAATTTACCAGCAGAAATAGGCCACCTGATCTATCAAGTATGCTCGAGTGTGCAGCTAGCCCCTTACCTTGTAGCTGCCCCACCCACTCACCCCTTCCCAATTATACTCCCACCCTGTCCCATCCCCTTTTGAAACTACCCACTGTCTTGCAGGATACCACCTCCTCCAGCAGAGCGTTCCATTCTGCCACAACCCTCTCTGTGAAAAAGTGTCTTCTCATTTCCCTCCTAAATCTCCCCCCCTCCAATCTAAGGCTATGCCCTCTCGTGTCCCTCCCCTTCCTTAGCTCGAATATCCCTTTAGTACCCGTCTTGTTTATTCCCTTTAAGTACTTAAAGGTCTCAATCATATCCCCCTGATTCCTTCTCACCTCCAGGGAGTACATATTCAACTCTTTCAGCCTCTCCTCGGATGGCCTGTCCTCCAATCCCTGGATCATCTTTGTCGCCCTGCGTTGTACCTCTTTCAGTAATCTCACATCCTTCTTCAGATATGGGCACCAGTACTGCACACAGTACTCCAGGTGTGGCCTAACCAGTGACCTGTAGAGAGGCAGGATTACCTCCCTGCTCCTGAAGGAGATCCCTCTCGCAATACAACCCAGCATCCTGTTGGCCTTTGCTGCCGGCCTCCTGCACTGCACTGTATTGTTCATTTTCCCTATTAGAACCACCCCTAGATCCATTTCCTCCTCAGTGGTACCCTCATGCCATGTCATGACCCCTCTTTCCTGGACATTTCCTTTTCTGAAAGATGCTGCCCTCCGATACCTTATTTATGCCTTTTAGATATTTGAAGATTTCTATCATTTCTCCCCTGTCTCTTCTCTCCTAGAGGGTATGCATACTAAGGTCTCCCAGTCATTCCACATATGACTTTTGGTGCTGTCCCTGCACCATCTTTGTTACCCTTCTTTGAACTGCCTCCATCCGGTCTACGTCCTTACAGAGATGCGGCCTCCAGAACTGGACACTGTATTCCAAATAAGGCCTCACCAAGGATCTGTACAGTGGCATCGCCACCTCCTTCCTTCTGCTGGTGATACCTCTCCCTATGCACTCCATCATCCCACTGGTTTTCCCCACAAGCGTGGCACATTGCTTGGCTACCTTTAGGTCATCAGATATGATTACCCCAAAATCCCTTTCCTGTTTGGTGGCCATCAGCTCCCCCCCCCAATCATGAAATCTTCCCCTGGATTACTGTGCCCCAAGTGCATAATTTTGCATTTTTTTACATTAAATCACAGCTGCCACACTCTGGACCATTCCTTCGGTTTACCTAAGTTCCTCCTCATTTTTTCCATCCCTCCTGGAGTGTCCACCTTGTTGCAGATCTTAGTGTCGTCCACAAAGAGGCACACCTTCCCCTCCACCCTCTCTGCAATGTCACTTATGAAGACATTATATAGGACTGGCCCCAGGACTGATCCCTGTGGCACTCCGCTGGTCACCCATCTTTCCTCAGATTGAGCTCCATTTACCATGACCCTCTGTCTTCTATCACTCAACCAGTTCCTAACCCAGTTTACCACCTTGTGACCCACTCTCAGGCTGTCCAGCTTGTTCACAAGTCTTCTATGTGGAACAATATTGTAGGCCTTACTGAAATCAAGGTAGACCACATCCACTGCTCCCCCCAATCCACGACCTTAGTCACCCAGTCAAAGAAATCAATTAGATTTGCTTGACAAGGCCTTCCCGCTGTGAATCCATGCTGTCTCGGATCCTGTGCTTCACTGGTTTTAAGGTGGTCCACAATCCTTTAAGTAGCGATTCCATAATCTTCCCCACTATTGAGGTGAGGCTAACTGGTCTATTGTTTCCTGCATCCTCCCCACTGCCACTTTTGTGAAGAGGGACTACATCTGCCCTTCTCCAGTCCTCTGGAACCACTCCCGTATCGAGTGACTCGTTTAACAGTGCTGCCAGTGGTGGCGCCAGCACCTCCTGTAGTCCCCTTAATATTCTAGGATGTATCCCATCCGGGTCCCAGTGCCTTGTCCACTTTCAGTTTTGCGAGTTCCTTTAGGACTCTCTCTTCTGGAAATGGACTGGTGTCCTTCTCCCTCCCATATCTGTTCATGTTGCCTAACTGTGGTCCCTCACCTTCTTCTTCTGTGAATATAGAACAAAAATATGCATTCAGTATTGATGCTTTTTCCAGGTCCCCTTCCACACACTCTCAAGCCTTACTATCCCACCCCTGGTTTCTCTCCTTTCACTAATGTACCTATAGAAAGTCTTGTCTCCTTTCTTAACCTCCTGTGGTATGTGTTCCCCATTTGTGCCTTTGCTCTCCTGACTGCTTTCCCTGCCTCCCTCTGTTTATCAAGATACACTACTCTGTCCTCCTCCCACTGTGTTTCCTTGAATTTCCTGAAAGCAATCTTTTTCACTCTTACAGTACTTTCCCGGCCACTACCTTTGAGAACCACAATGGTTTTCTCTTTCCCTTGTTTACTCGCCTAATGCAAAGGTTTGTCGCCTCCACTATGGCTCCTTTCAGATGGGCTCACTGCTCCTCCACTCCCCCCCTCTTATCCCTCCCTGCCAGGGCATGCTTGAGACATATCCCCATCTTAGTAAAGTCAGCCCTCCTGAAATCCAGGACCCCCGTCTTTGTGTGGCCTGACTCTGCCACTGTACTCATGCTAAACCACACTGTGCGATTATCACTGGATCCCAGGTGCTCGCCCACTCTGACGTCCTCAATTCTGTCCCCATCGGTGAGTACCAGGTCCAAAATGGCACCCTCCTTGGTGGGCTCCAGCACTAGCTGCTTGAGGCCTGCCCCTTACAGAGTAAAGGATGTCCCTGCTCCTGGCTGAGGCAGCAGCTGGGATGCTCCAATCCACATCTGGCAGACTGAAATCACCTAACAGCAGCACCTCCCCTTTAGCTGCCCTCGTGTGGATGGATTCCACTAGAACCCTGTCCACCTCCTCTCCCTGAGCTGGAGGTTTGTATATCACACCCGTGCGAATGGCAGTGCTGTTGCCTGTCTCAAAGGTGATCCCAAAGTACCTCCACTCCCCCCTGCATCCCCCATACCTCAGTCGCCCTAATACCCTTTCTGATGTAAAGAGCCGCCCCCTCCCTTTTAACCCCCCCCCAATCTCTTCTAACAAGATTATAACCTGGTATGGCTACATCCCAGACATGGTTTCCAGTATACCATATCTCAGTAATAGCTACAATGTCCAGGTCAGCCTCCATTTTCAAGGCCAACAGGCCTGGGATTTTATTCCCTAGGCTGTGGGCACTGGTATACATGTTCTTCCATGTCCTGCCATTTGTTCTTTTATCATCCCCCTGCTGCCTTTCTGCCTCCTCTGTTTGTCCTTTCCATTTACAACCCCCTTCCTCCTGTCCTGTCCTCTGCTATTCCCCCTTCTATGGGTTTCGTTTCCTCTGGTGATACAATAAATGTTATACAAACATATGAAATTTCCAGCAGATAAAGGCCCTATGGTCTAGATCAAGTCTGCTCGATTGTGCAGCTAGCAGCCCTTAATCTGCAGCTGCCCATCCTCCCGTGACCCTCCCTCTTGCCCTATCCCAACCCCTTTTGAAGGAGCCACTGTCCTACAGGCTACTACTTCCACCAGCCTCCATGTATGGTCCTCCATGTTGACTTCACTAGCCTGTGGGGGTGTACAGTTTGGTTCCCCCTCCATCCTTCTGCCACCCCTCCTTCCTAGTTTAAATGCCTGCCAATGAAGCATTTAGACTGTTCACTGAGGACAGCAGTCCCCTCACTGGACAGGTGTAAACCGTCCCCCTTGTACAAGGTCTCATTCCTCCAGATGGGTTCTCAGTCCCAAACAAAACCAAAACCTTTTTCTCTGCACCAACTCTCCAGCCAAGTGCTGAAGTCTTTGGTGCGGAGGTTCCTAGCCTCCCCCTTGCCATGGACAGGAAGTACCCCTCGGAAGGTCACGAAGCTTGCTACTTGCGCAAGACCCCTTCCCAACTTCCTGAACTCCTCCTGCACCCTTGCTATCCCTGCCTTGTCTCCAGCCAAGTAATTTGTTACCACATGGAAAATGACTTCAAGCTTCCCCTGCCTAGCTACTGCTTTAACAAGTCTCTGGATCCTTTCCCCGTCCCTCTGAGCTGCGCTTCCTAGTAGACACCTTACCTCCCTTCAGTGTTCCCATTAAGGCTGCATATCTGGGGGTGCACTGTACCCTCTCCAAACATTTTCAGAGGTACAAATTAAATTATACGGGTTCATTCTACCACTTGTACAACATTGTTGTGGTGTACATATACTGCAAACAGAATTATGGGGGTACAGTGTACCCCTTTCACTCAAAAATGTACTTGAATTTCATAATTTGTACGTGACTCACGTACCGTTGTGGGTAAATGGGAACACTGCCTCCCTTTCCTCCACTATTCCTGTCCCCAGTTCCACTCCTTTAACTATGGAGTCCCCTACTAGGAGAAGCTTCTTCTTCCTTTGGGGTCCTCTTCCACCCGTCTGTGGAGTACTCTCCTGTCGAACCTGCTCGTCCACCAAGGTCACAAAACTTTGGGTGTCCCAGTGGGATCCTCCCACTCCTCCAAAACTGTGTAGGAGTTTCTTAGTTGCACTTGGAGGGGGATGTGCTTTTGATCAACCCGCCTTACCCTCCCTAAGTTCACTGTAGTCCACACAATGCTTTTGCTGGTCCTCCTTTGAGGTAGTGGGTGTAGACTTGGTGGCCCCTGGGTCGGGGAGAAATCCCTTGCAACCTAGCCAACTCAGCCCAGAGAGGTGCCCTGCAGATGGGGCAGCACCGCAGTTCCCAGAACGTCCTTCTGAAGACTGCTGCTCCACATCCATTGCACTGCACCACTCCCATCATGATCCCTATCTACTCTGCTTCTGTCTGTTCAGTTCACTGTTAGGGAACCTCGCTTCCCCTTGGTACTATGTACCAGGACCCCCAAGGTTTTTTGTTTTTTTTTTCCCCCTAACAATAGCAATCACAAGAAGATATCCTCCCAGCTTATGCAGCACTGCCTGGCTGCCTTCTGTGGCACACCCCACCATGTTTTTGTGTCTGAGCAGGAAGCTGTCACACCTTCCTGCCAACCCCATAAAGCTAGGGTGGCTGGAGGAGAAGGATGGGGGTGGGTCCACCTGTTCTGTGAAGACAATCAGAGCAATTCAGTCTGAACCTCCTCAGGCTTTGTCTGGCTCTAATACACAACTCCACTGAACTGCAGGAATGAAAGAACTCCTCGGCCATCAGAGAAAACTTAAATGTTTGTGCCCAAACGTTACCAAAATACTAGCAAACTACAAATAAGCCACCAGTCCACAGAAAAAAAAATCTGCAGTATTTCAATCCCTCTGGATTTAAAGTAGTAGGCCTACAAGTAGATCAGCAGTACTGCAAACCCTTTCTCGATTCAAACAAGCAAAAACAAGTGTAAAATTAAAAGTAAGGCCCACCTCCCTCAGAATTTGAGCAAGACTGTGCCTTCCTCCAGCTTCCTAGTTCCCAGTTCAAGATTGTGCACCTTTCCCAGTTCCTAGTTCTGTTTTTTAAAAGAAGCTTTTACCTTCAAAAGACAGGGCCTTTCTAGGAAAATAACACACGACTAAGTGGACTCCCCTTCCGATCCCCATTTGCCCTCCCTCCATTAGCACTGTGAGGCAATAATAAAATGTTTTCTCAGTAGCTCTAAATCTTTTTTTTTTTTTTTTGTCTTAAATCTACTCACTAACTTCTGCGGGAAAAAGCTGCCGATGGCCATTTCGCAGGGAGCCATGTGCTCCCTTGTCTCACTCTGTGCTAATGTGCTCTGCTGAATCAGACATTTACTGGCAGGGTATAACAAGAAAGAGCGAGGGAAGTGCAAATATGGCATAGGCAGCATTCTCCACAGAAGCCAGGAATCAGATTTAAAACGACAGGTCACAGAGGCACTGTACTGTACTTTGAAAAATGTCATTACTGCTGAATGATACTACTCAGGGTTTAACGATCGGAAGGGGGTGGCACTTAAATCCCTTAAAAAATCCCTGATTTCTCTACTGTAGGATAAAAGGATTACATGTAATTTCTGTTATGAGACTTAGACAAAGAAAAACAACACAAATCTAACGGTATCCAGGAAAACTTGCTTATAGTGTTCAGGCACTATTTAGCCTATATCTCATTTTTTTCTTTGTTTTTATTTCCACTCATTCATTAGTACCGAGGACATAGACGTATCTGCTTCTCCTGCTTACACCTCCACTGAAATCATTATTCGCTCTGTGACAACATAATATGTTGCTGTGGAAATGCTTATGATGTCACAAACATAAATGATTACTTCAGCAGAGGGAAAAGCACTGCAGATGAAATCGAGCAGACAAAAATCCTATTTGCCTGCAGAAGTCCAAACTAATAAAGAGGGGGGAAATACATAAAAGAAAATAAATGAACTATTAGCTGAATTGTGTCTGAATATTAGATTTTAAAAAGTTCTCCTGGTTACTGGAGAACTGCTTTGCACTAATTCATTTACTCTCTCAGACAGCAGAACTCCTAGAATTTTTGACAAGTCACTGGATTTAGGAAGTGAACACAGTGTCAAACCCCTGCTCAGACAAATTCGTAGTGTTATGTGTGATCCCTCTCATGTGTGATTTTAATCCCGTGTAGACCTGTCAAGTCTCAATGTTTGAAAGATTCGCACTGTTGCAAGATGGAGCTCTCAAGGCACTACAACATGTTGTTTGTAAATCTCACAGCTTTATTTTAGTATCTCGTCCCCCTCCCCATTTTCCCCTTTTATTACCCCCGATAATAAGGAGTGCCACAGCTGCACCCTCCCCCCAGCCCAGAGTGAGGAAAAGGGGTCCTTTGCAGCTAATGCCAAAGCCTCTCCCTTGGTTGTTATTTAGGGGGCAGGGTAACAAATGCTACAGGCTAGTGCCCTCCCTCGCCAAGCACCTCGCCTCCATGAAACACTAGGGGCCCGATTTTCAAAAGAGACAGACTGACGTAAGGGACTTGCATCAAAAGATTGTGATGCAAGAGGTAACGTGCATTACAACATGCGTCAATTGGGATTTTCTAACACAGATGCGCCAAAGACCTGTTGCGCCATGGCTGCATCACACAACCAGGTGTGCTAGGTCAAAAGGGGACTTGCACCATGGTGAGGCTGCAACTTCCCCTTTTTCAGTATTTCGGAAGCCCCGCAGTGGGCGCAGAAAGGGGCTCGAGTTACACCAGCCAGGAGGTGGTCTAAGCCCCTTGCGCCAGTGCCACACAAGGTGGCAAATTGGGGGGGGCTCTGAAAGTGGGGTCCATGGGCAGAAGGGGCACAGGGGTGCCACAGGGATGTTGGGGAGAAGGTGGCCACGCTAGAATAATGTGGTACCCGGCAGGAGTGCCATTAATATAACTATAAACCTAATGGGCTGGTATCGTTTGGGGGGTTCCAGGGACAAAAGTGCCATGGCCCCAGGTGTGCACAGCCTTGGGCACTGTTTGTCCCGGACACCCCCAAACAGTCGTCTAGCCCACTGGCTTTATAGTTATATTAATGGCACCTGCCGGGTGCCATACTCACTCCCTGGCATGGTCACCTTCTCCCCGACACCCATATGGCATCCCCTCCCCCTGCGTCTCTTCTGCCCCCAGACCCACTCTGACAAGCATGTTTCACCCTCCCTCCCCACCACATACTGGCCCCTCTAGTGTTGCACGGGGCGGGGTGCATCCCTGTGGAAGGTCCCGCAAGTGCGCCAGTTGTTTGGCGCTAGCCTGTGGGTGTGGCAACTTTCAGGATTTTGGCGCAAGGACCCCTGTTTTCATGTAATTGGGTGCAGGGTCCCTGACTCACCCAGAGTTCACCACAGCCCTACTGCGATGATCTAGAGGCTCTTTGAAAATTGAGACCTAGGTTTCCAGCCAGCCTCCCTCCCCCCGGATTCAACAGGTTGCTTGAAAACCCCATCTCCCTTCCCAGAGGTAGCACACCTGACACAGCGCCAGCCCTGCAAAACCTCCCTCTTGACATTTGAGATCTCACTCTAAAAGATACTGTTAGTGGTCCTTAATTCTTACTAATAGCGCCATATGGCGTCGGAACCATCAATTGCTTAACCCAACCCAAAATGGACACTGGGAGACAATGAGTTAATTAAGCAGGGTTAACAGTCTGGTTTGTCATTTTTAACTTTTGTGGATTATTTGCAAGGTTCACTACACCCTACAATACTGCTTAAAGTCAAGCCAGCAATTATTAAAGAGACACAAACAGTTAACCTTATTAAAGAGCTAGCAAACCATCCATTACTCTTTTCTAATGCAATTTGATATTTTGTCATGTTTATATCCTCTTTAATCTCCCTGCTGGGCTATTTAGTTATTTATTTCAAGATTTTCGCCAGGAAAAAAACATACTGAGCTAACAGCTTCTTTCCAGATGTGTCCTGGGGGAAGGGGATGTGGATAGCACAGTAATGCCTTACATCAGTAATGTAACAATTATAAAACAATAAATAATAGTGATTATAAAAAGCACAAATTACGCAGTAGACAACTGAGAAGAAGCACAAAATAAGTACTACAAAAACACAGTAATAGATCAACAGCAACAGTTCAGGGAAATGCAACTGGCAGCAGAATGAAAGAAGGAAAAGAGATGGCGAGTACAAAGGGGAACTAGTCGGAGGGAAAAGTGGACCAATTAACCAGGGCAGCAGGGAGAGGGAGTAGTACTGAGAGAGGAGCAGTGGAATTAGCCTAGGAGCAGCGGCAACTACAGGACTGTTTTCTCTGACATACTGTAATTTTTCCCCCTTTTAGGGTTGATACTGCCTATTTTCTCACCCAATATTCATGTTTTAATCTCTGATCACTTCTGAATTCCAGCGATGGTTGATCAGAAGCTCACATCACAAGTTTAAATTCAGGGCCTCGACTCAACTGATGTCACCAGGTTCTGGAACTGATTAGTAATTAAAATCAGACAATAAAACAGCAGCATCAAACTGGGCCCCTAAAAACTGCAAAAATATTACTTCAAGGCGAACGAAAGGAAAAAGACAGTAGGGAGGTTAACATACATGGCCCACTATCCAACTATATTAAAACAAGGGTAAAGCAAGGTTTATGTTCCCTTTAATTCATGGCAGTTGCACATATTACCCATTAGACTTTGCACTGGGGGATATGTATATCTAGCCCACCCTCCCCGGTGTGTAGGGGTATGCTGATGGTAACTGTCCATGGGGAGTGGGGCAGCCACCAGAAGTACTGTTCCAGAATTGGCTACTGTTTTCAATGTTGTATCAGTCACACTGGGGTGCTAAGCTCCTCGGATGCTGGGCTGGGAAGGCAATAGACTTCGTCCCAATAACAATCAAAAACTGGAGAACACAACTTTATAGAACAAATACTGGGGATCCCGTTTAATAACAAATTGATGGACACTCCAGGAGGCAGAATGAAATCATGGGGTTTGAGGTAGGCAATACAAATAATTTTGGACCGCTGTGCTTCCTTGGCACAAATTAGCAGCAGTTCATATGAGCAAACAGTTCACAGAGTTCGCATGTACTTCTTGGGGCGTGATATGGACCTCCCCAAATCTCAGGTAACTCCAAATCCCCTGATACTATGGGCCAATATGGCCCCACAACTCATCTCCAAGCTCTCACTGACATCTTTTTCCTACGGAACCGACTGGCCTCTGACCTCGGGGCCACCAACTCCATCTTGGACCCCCAGTTCACTGGCGCACTACAGCACATTTCATTTAGGCTTCTTGTGGTTTCCCACAGGTGACTGTCTTCTCGACATACGGGCAACACATCCCCAACTGATGGCTAGCAATATCTCATCTCTTCTCGGCTGTGTCTCCCTCTCTCTCCGCAGGCTTCAATACTAGAAGCTTCCCCCAGAAACCTTCTTTTGGGCCCAATATTCAGCTCAACCTCATACCTTACTCATGAACTACTGTCCCAACAGGCCATTTTGCTCCAGTCCCACCAAGGTGGCATAACGGGGGTCTATGGGACTCAGACAACAGCCACCGCCACATCCTCCAACAGGCTAATCTCTCTCTCACACACACACACCTCAGCCTGGAAATTCACTGCGGATAACTCGAGAGGGCAATCAGACCTACTCTTGTCCTGGATCCTTCTCTCCCCCCTCTCCTGCATACGTCCCTTATATCCCACCTGCTTTGACGATCTCCAGCCTGTAGCAGGTCCCCAGGGCAGCCCAGGACTAACCCTTTCCTTGCCATACCGCCATTCCCAGCTAACTGTTGCCGAAGGGCACAAACTGTACCCAGCCTTAGACTCTAATCAGTGTCAGTGGCTCAGTAGGTAGCACACTCGCCTTTGAGGCCGGGAGATCAGAGGGCTGTGGGTTCAGTTCCCACATCTGGCACTTGGGTTAATATCCCAATACTGACACTGTAGTGCAGCATGAGAGGGGTGCTGCACTTCTGATGTGCCGTCTTCGGATGAGACGTTAAACCGAGGTCCCATCTGCCTGGATTGGTGGTAGTTCAGGTGGATGTTAAAGATCCCATGGCACTTATCGAAAAGAGCAGGGGAATTTCCCCGGTGTCCTGGCCAAATTTCCCTCATTCACTAAAAATACCACCAACAGCTTAATCTGGTTCAAGGTCAGTTGGCATTCATCTGTATCCCCCTACCCCCGGGTCGTGCCTGAAAATAGGCAGGATTTGTCTAGTGCACTTACCCGGTCAACAAAAAATAAATAAAATAATCCCAAAGGTGGGTTACATATACGTTGGTGCTTTTCTGGTATGTTGGACCCTAATAAAATTACCAAGTTTAGATACTGGTATGCACATTGAGCTCACTTCCTGGGACAGAATGTGAAACACTAGTCCTTTAGCGTGGCAGCAGGATGAGTGTTCAGGCTCATCAGTTTGAAGTTTTGGGGCTCAGAGAAAAGAAAGTCAGGGTTCTAAACTTTCAACCAGAGCAACCAGAACTTCCTACACTGGTGTGTATGTCACAAATTCAATGTACTGTGCACTAGAAACATGAACATGTGCCGTACATGCACACAATCTGTTCAGGTACCACAAATGTGCAATTCCCTCAGATTAATAGGGAACCCCCACGTGCAGGGGGTGTTTATATCTCCTTGGTAAACTTAACATGGCCTGGTACCCACTTCTTCGGCGTACTGTATTATGATGCTGGACTCTGATAAAAACTATTTTGTGTGGACAAGGCTGTGCAGTTGTGCAAGGAGCACAGACCACAGCTGCAGATCAGCAGGAATCTCCAACAAAGGACGTAAGTCACAGATCAAAGCTGTCAATACCACTACTGGGCTTGCCAACTGTTCCATGTAATACAAAATAATTCTTTCAGAGGCCTTAAAGTTCCATACTTGGAGGGTGCCAGGTGACCAAGGGTAGCATGTTGCTTTACATGGCAGGGACCTGGGTCTGGCAGTGGATCTGGGGGCTTGCAGTTGGGCAGCCAGAGCTGGGAAGAGGGCTGCAGTTGGTAAAGCATCCCAGCCCAGGGAGGGAGGCACCAATGCCTACTGCTGCAGCAGTTCTTCATGGTGGGCCACGTGCTAGCTGCCTCACAAAGGATAGTATCCAATTCCGTTGCTGCGGCAGGAGAGGTCCACTAATGGATTATACAAGGCATATGGGAAGGTGGGAGGGTTGAAGGCACAATGTCAAAAACATCCCTTTGCTGTCACCATCATGGTGCAGTGCTCCTAAGGTCTCACTCCAGGGACTCGCCAACCTACCTAAAGTTGGAAGAAGGCCCCTGTGAGTGGCTCTGGAGTCGGGGGAGTATGAGCAGATAAGCAAAAGGGTGAAAAACACATGAAGGAAAAAAGTGAGTACTTCATACAGAATGCAGTAGTGTTCCATGCTTGTACTCTTATCAAAAAGTCTGCAGAATACAGACTGAGAACAGGGACAGACGTTGCTCTCATGACTTAAAGCTGCCCAAACTGGGAAGACGGCACTGCTCATGAACTCCATGCACTGGCTGCTACTTTCTAGGAGAATGCGTCCATCAATTGTGGAGGCAAAGGTGACCAAAGATGGATAACAAGAGGGCTTGCTGCTCATGATCAATCACTGCTGGACACATAGTGCAAATTAATGGCTACCTAAAATAAATCTGCCTTACAGCCAACGTGGTGCAAAACAGCTGGGTTACAGCTGGAAATGAAAGCTAGGCAAAGGATTTCAACAGAAAATACCAGTAAAAAAACAGTTTGTCATTTTTAAAACAGCATTTGGGAGTCAATTTTTTTTTTATGAAAACCCCCACTTTGCACCAGTTTTTTGGCAACCCCCTCCATTCTGAACCCCCCTTTTTTTGTACAAAACATGCTGAATTTCCCTCAGTTTTGCGAAAAAACAGATTTTAAGATTGTGCCACACAGAATTGGCTATTTTTGAAAATGGAAAATCATTGGCTCTAGAAAGGGCTTCTTGAATTAAACTGGGGCTGGACTGAAGCCCCTAAAAGAAGACCACAACCTACTAAAATCATGACTGCCCTGTCAAATGAGTGAGTTTAACAACAGAACTGTAATTTGTACATACCTGCAGGCTCAAGAGGTGTTATGTGGCTACACAGCATTCTATTTGTCCATTCTCATTTTTCCAGCTGCATAGCAGAGGTATGCATGACGTCTTGCTATTACACAGAGAGAGAAGGCAGCTCTGGAAGCACGTCACCGGATTCCGAACAAAGCACAAAATTTTGTACTTGAAGCACAATCACTCTGCTACTTGAAGCACTCTGCTGTCTCCATTCAGTAGACCACAGTGCGGTTCTTTTGTCGCTGCCCCTTCCCCTCTGCATTATTTTCTTGTTCCATGCTGACTTCCGGTTTAGTCAGCATGAAGAGGAAAGAGCAGTGAGTCATGCCGGGCAACGGAGTTCAAGTATCAACTGTAAACCCCCCCCTCCCATGTGGCAAAAAGGTGCAGAAACTAAGCTGTGCAAGAGAAGTGGCACATACTGTGCACATTGTTAAGATTACCCACCCTGGTGACACATGAATAGCAAAGAAGCAACTTGTACAGTACATACAGCGGCGTTTGTGGAGGACACTGGACCGCGGGCATGTATTGGGTTACTTACGGTGCCAAACACCAAGAGCATCACCAAGAGCGTGTCTATGCATACATGAGAATTACTGTAAGCCCCACACAGAGATGCAGTTTTGTAATCCCCGCAAATAATTTGAATTCTTGTAATTGTTGTTATTGGGGGCTCTGCCCCCAACACCCCCTGTCAATAATTTAATTGATATTTTGGAATGTTAACTGAAGCTATTATTAAATTATTGATGGGGGGGCAGAGCCCCCCAATAACAACAGTTACAATAATTCAAATTCCAGGAAGAGAAAGAATGAGGAAAATGAGGATCTGCAACAATTTAACTGCCTAACTAGCTGCGAGATTGCTTTTTGTTTTGTAATATGTCATGATATTATTCGTTCTGTGGGGGCGATCCGCCCCCCACCCCCCCGGGTAAAAAATACAACTTCATCAGTGAACCCGGGGGTAGTGTGAGGCGGAGATCCCCCACAGAAAGAATAATATCAAAACTGAAAAGCATTACTATAAATGCACATCAAAGTTGCGTTTATGTGGTACGAATGCTATGGACGTTCGACCACTGAAGCATTTAACAATTTGCTTGAGCACACTGCAATGCATCAGGCTGCCAAACAAGCAAAGAACAACGAGGAAAATGAAAACCTGGAATAATTTAACTGCCTAGCACACAGACACTAACAACACTGCAGAACAGCAGTGGTGTCAGGTTTGCTGGAGTCGGGAGGTGTGTGCTTGTAAATATGTGTTTTGAGATACTGTGCAATAAATGTGTAATATTCCAGAACATGTAAATATGTGTATTTGGGCGCTGGTGGCGTAATAAATTGTGTTCTTGTTTGTAATTCTTCTGTACATGTGTTGTTATTTCATTTTTAACTGCAACCGTGCAGAGGACGTTAGACTTCATAACTGCACAATCGCGTCCCCACCGTAGTATGTGTAGTTTTCAGAAAAGCGCATGAGCTGTCCAACATTCTCCACAAACACCCATACAGCTTGGGCAAGTGACACATTTCTTAGTGAGACAAACAAGTTAGCACTTTCCACTTTTCCCGGTGTGTTCCATGAGCCATGCCTGATCTGCCCTCTCTTCCAGTCGCAGCACCAGTTAAGTCAGTACAAAGGGAAAAGAGCTGTGATGTGGGCATGGAGTGCCAAGTACAAAAAAAAAAAAAGTCCACTTCCTCTTTCTCTCTTCCTCCTGTGTAGCATTTCAGTTATGCAATATCCCTCATAAAGAGGGATAATTCAAATCTGCAAGCCCTGCAGCGAGTCCCAGCGTGTACGGTGACCAGTGCCTGGCTGGCCATGTTCTCTCCTGTATCCCGTGAGCTGTGCTCGTCCCGCTCTCTCTCTCCAGTCGTAGCGTGCGTGTCCCTCCCATTAGGCTATAAAGTCCTGCAAGCCCCGCAGGGAGTCCCAGCATGTACAGTGAGCAGTTCCCAGCCACCCTCTCTCCTGTGTTCCGGTGTGTCCCGTGAGCCATGTCTGCCCTTCTCCCATGTTCGGTGTGTTCTGTGAGCCATGTCCAGCCCACCCTCTCTCCCAGCCAAAGCGTGTGTCTCCCTCCCAGCAGGATATAAATTCCATGATTGCCTGGAATCATCCGATCATGGCAACAGCTCGCGGGGACCACAAACTGATGCTGGCCGAGGAGGAGACAGGCCAGGAGCAGCAGCAGAGCTTTGGGGTGCTGCAGCTGCAGAAGGAGGCGGCAGCACTGGCTCGCGGAGAGCGTGAAGTGACGCTGGCCGAGGAGGAGACCACCCGGGAGCAGGAGCAGAGCTTCGGGGTGCTGCAGCTGCAGGAGGCAGAGAGATGCTGCAGGCAACAGCAGAGAGCCTTGGGCAAGTGAGGTAGCATCTCTGTGCTTTTATCCTCTTAACGGTACACCTACCTAGCTACGGCAGTAGCCCAAAAACCTGATGCTGCATCTCAGTTGGAGTAGCCTAAGTAAATAATCTAAGAAAAAAAAAAACAGTAAAAGGGTTTCTGTTCTTCGTGGGTTATGCTTTTGGGGGTCTAGACAGCAAAGAAAGTAAGAGCTGTCCTACTGATGTTTGCAATTACCCATTGCTACAGTAGGCACCTTTTCTTGGGTTGGATCGCAGCACTATATCCCTTCTTCTGCTTCTGGCCCACACTTTAGTCCTTGAGCTGGGAAAAAAAATGTACCAGCCACATGGTACAACCTTTAGCCGAGTCACTAGCCCAAACAGTCTGGACTTTGGTCAGTTAAACAAGGCAGGGAAATGCTACTCACATATGAATTTACCAATCATTGTATTTAATCTATATTGGTATAGGAAGTAAAAGGGTTAACAAATGATCTTGGACAGTAGCCCCGCCCCAAAAAAGCACAACCAGAAAAAGTAATGGATATCAGTGTTCTCAATTATTATTTTATTTTTTTTTATTACACCTGCTTGTGTGTCAAGCTTTTATGAACAAGTTAAGCTTTTCCCTCAGTGTATTTATCATTATGGGTGTAGTACTGTGCGTTTCTTACTGTTTCACAAGGGTCTCTAGCGCTGGATGCGCGAGAGAACTGCGAAGCAAAACTGAGTGGTTCTGTCTGCCCAACCAGTGCGACAGACCCATGTGAAACAGTAAGAAACACACATTACTATACCCATAATCATCATAAAAACACAGAAACATAGACAATGCCAGAGCTCCAGACAATGCTAGTTGAGGGTTCAGCAGACTTGGTGGCAATTACTGAGACATGGGCCACCCAGAGGCATGACTGGGACCTAAATTTAGATAGATACACAATGTTTAGGAAGGATAGGGGTGTGGGAAGAGGGGTGTGTGTGGCACCGATACTCAAAAATGACATAGTAGTTGGTGGAATTGAGGAGGCAGAAGGAGATGTGGAGGCAGTCTGGGTAACCTACAAATGGGGGGTGTAAAAGATTAAAAATAGGGGTGGTGCACAGACCCCCCACAATGGAAGCGGAACTGGAGGATGATCTGGCTGAGAACATCAGGTGTCACTATGGCCTCAGAAAGGGCATGGTGGTGATCATGGGCAACCTGAACATGCCAGGGGCAGACTGGGGCACTGCGACATCCTCGGTGGCCAGGGAGCAGAGGTTGATTGATGTCTTCCAGGATGCCTTCCTAGTCCAGCATGTGGGGGAGCCTCTAGGCAGGATCGGATCCTGGACATTGTCCTAGCAGACAGTGACCAGATAAGGGGTCTGGAGGTGAGCAGCCCATTGGCAGGAAGTGACCATGCCATGGTCTGTTTTTTTATGTTCCTAGGGGGAGAAGAAATGTGCACTAACACAGAAGTAATAGATTTCAGGGGGGCAGACTTTGAGGGTATGGGAAGGATTCTTAAAGGGTGCTTGGATGAGATAAGGCCAGACATGGATGCTGGTAGCTTGTGGGAGACCATTAAGAAGGGGGTGCAGGAGGCTTTGAGGGCCTGCACAAAGGTAAGGCGCAAGCAATGTAGGGCCTGTAAGCCGAGCTGGTGGACCCGGGAAGTGCAGGATGCAGCGAGGGAGAAAAAGGCTGCCTATGCACGCTTAAAGCACTCAAGGGGGGCTGGGGAGAGTATGATTTTCTGGTTAAGAGGGTCACCAGGGTGGTAAGGGGGGCCAAGGCGAAAAAGAAGCTTAACCTGGCCAGGGATATCCGCGAGGGGGGGAGGGGTTCTATAGATACATAGGGGAGAAAAGAAAAGTGAAAGCACAGATCAGCAGGATTAGAACTGGGGGGAGATGGGCACAGGAAGCTGGGGAACAATCAGAAGTGCTAAATGAATACTTTGCCTCTGTCTTTACTGGGGGAGGTGGGGGATCTTTTCAACCCGATGGGAAGGTAGAGGAGCCCACGGAACCAGGAGGTCAGTTGAAGACTGAAGGACTGGATGAGACTGGGGAGGGGATGGGTCGTATCTAGAAGAAGAGGATGCATAAGGAGGGGTGATGGGAGGGCGAAATCACAGCGGCTAGGGTGAGAGAGGTCCTCCAGTCGCTAAAGACTAAGAAGGCGCCGGGGTCAGATGAGCTACATCCAAGGGTGCTGAAGGAACTGGCAGATGTGCTGGCAGCTCCACTGGCCTCACTCTTCAAAATCTCCCTGAAGACAGGGTGGGTGCCTCAAGATTGGAAGGTGGCTCATGTGGTGCCTATCCACGGGGGGTCAGAGAGGAGATGGGGAATTTTAGGTCAGTTAGCCTAACGTCTGTGGTAGGCAAGGTTATGGAGGGCATTATCAAGGAGAGGCTAGGGGGGCAGCTGGAAAGGTTGGGGCACCTGGATGACAGGCAGTATGGTTTTGTTCCGGGGAGGTCGTGCCAGACTAACCTGGTGGAGTTTTATGACTAGGTGACGGGTGCCCTAGACCGACACAGGCCAGTGGACATCCTCTATCTGGATTTCAATAAGACGCATGATTCGGTACCCCACAATGGCCTACTAAACAAAGCTGAGGTGGGGATGGGGGTGGGGGGGACAGTTGCTCAGGTGGGTGGAAAACTGGCTTACGGGCGAATACAGCGAGTGGTGGTTGGAGAGATAGTCCCCCCAGGAGGGTCATCAGTGATGTCCCCCAGGGTTCGGTCCTGGGGCCACTCCTGTTCAATTCCTATGTATCGGACATAGGGTGGGGTGTTAGGAGTAGGTTGAGTCTTTTTACAGATGACTCAAAACTGGGAGCACTGGCAGACGGGCAGGAGGGGAGAGAGGCCCTGCAGGGGATCTGGATACCCAGAGGGGGTAGGCAAGAAAGTGGGGGTTGAAGTTCAATGCAGGGAAATGTAGGATGCTGCATCTGGGGGTCAGAAGCCTGGGACATGCATACACCCTGGGGGGGGGGACCACAATGCAAGTCACATTGGGCGAGAGGGACCTAGGGATAGTGGTGGACAAAATGAATAACACAGAGAATTGTCGAAGAGCTGCAGCAAAACCAAACAGGATACTGGGCTGCATAACCAGGGGGATTACCTCCAGGAGGAAGGAGGGAATCCTCCCTCTGTATAATGCCCTGGTTAGGCTGCATCTTGAGTACTGTGTGCAGTTCTGGAGACCCCATCTTAAGAGGGACATAGCGCTGCTGGAGAGGGTCCAGAGGAGGGCAACCAGGATGATTCAGGGAATGGAGGGTAGGACCTATGAGGAGAGACTGGATGAACTCAATCTGTACGCATTGGAGGAGAGGAAGGACAGAGGGGACATGATAGAGACTTTCAGGTATGTAAAGGGGATAAATAAGGGTGGAGCCAGAGAAGTGTTCAGGCTTAGAAGGAAACTACCAGGGGGAGCCGCGTGGAAGCTGGGGGGAGTACAGGAGACACTTCTTCATAGAGAAGGTGGTGGAACCATGGAACGCACTGCCCAGGAGTCTGGAGGAAGAGACCACAGTGGAAGGATTCAAGAAGGGTTGGGACAGGTACAGGGGGAAGCTGAGGTCAGAGAGGGCCACCTCTGGGGGTGGGGGGTGGGTGGAGGAGCAAGCTCCCAGTAAGGGCCTAGCTTCCGAGCAGACATGATAGACCATGGGGCCTATTCTGCTGGCTTTTACTATGATACTATGATACAATGACGGCAGAAAAAGACCAACGATCCATCCAATCTGCCCAAGTTCCCTATTTAGCCTTGGGATCTACTGTCCCTCCAGGGTCTTAGCCCTCGCCATAAAATCATTGTTATTATTATGGAAATATTTACTTTTACAGTATCACTGTGATCTTTGTAGGGTGATACCCGAACAATGGAATTGTTTTTATAGATGCCATATACCTCAAACTAAAGAAGTCTTGCATGTGGGCTTCCAAAATCACACAAAATGGTGAACTGACAGGCACTACTAAAAGGGGGGAGGCACAATCAAAGCAACATCTCACAGAATACCAAACTGATAAGCACCAGAGAAATGGCATCTCACGTTGTCAGTTATAGTATCTACAGAGCTCGATGTATTGTACAGGAAAATTTATTTCCTGGAAATCCAGTTTTTCTCCAGTGCTTATCAGTTTGGCATTCTGTGACATGTTGCTATGATCGCGCTTCCCCCCCTTTCTGCACTGCCTATCAGATCGCCAGTCTGTGGGATCTTGGAAGCCCACAGTGAAGAGGTACTATATATGGTATCTATAAAAGCAATTTCCTTCTTTGGTTATTACCCTACAAGGACCGCAGTGATACTGTAAAAGTAAATATTTCCATAATAACAATTTGTATCATCAATACCAACATTTTGCAGCCATACTGGCTATGACCAGAGTTTGTTACTCACCGATGTGTCTTCCTCCACTCCCCCACTCCTTCCTATGTCTCTTATAGTTTCCCACCACCCCATGAGTTAAAAGCACCAGCTACAGTTTGTAAAACTGAGATTATAACAGGATTACAAGCTTGATCATCAGCAGTGACTCAGTTCTACTCTAGCCATGAGTCAGCCCTAGAACATTTCATTTATTAAGATAATAGGAACTACTCTAGTCCACTCTATTTAATCTATGATACAGACAAAGTCAGTGGTAATATATTTTAGTGGAAAAGTATGTACATTTCTGTACACAAACTTTGAGCATATACAGGGCCTTCCTCAGGTGATGGTACTGTTGTTTTTCAGAAAGAACATATTTGATGCGGTATATGAGTTGTGTTTAATTTAGTCATTTAAGGCCCACTGCAGAACGGATGTTAGCAAATGTGAAAGGCTGTTTTTCGTTCATTCATTCTGTTTATTCAGAAAGAATCAGAGAGACATCGGGCCAAGCTAATTTACAACAGCACACATCGTTACTGTTATGTAACATAACCCCTGATACAAAGGAGTCAAGAAGGAAGAAAAATGTGTATGCACACAATTATAGTGTTCATTTATAGTCACTGCTGTATGGCAGGAGGGATGAATCAACAAAGGTACTAATGTGCAGCAAACCTTTAAGCTTTAAAAGTATATTAATATTTTACCGAGATTTCTTTTATATACATGTTGAGATCATTCAATATTTGGCGCGGATAGTTTATGTTTAATATCCCGCAGATCTTTTGAGCAGTATCTTAATGGCCTCAAACAAAACAAACGTTCAGGGTTAACACTGTGGCAAAACCTTAAGGGCATAACACTCAGACAGGGATACAAAATACCCCTTTGGTCAAAAAGAGTCCAAGAAGATACTGTGGATGGAATTTCTCAAATAAAATGTGGTTCCCACCACAGTATAGCATCAGGACTTAAATACAGAAAGAAAGAAGTTGCTATGGGTTGTAGCCACTATATGCACCCTCCAACCAGCAGCCGTCAGCCACAGCAAGCTGCATAACATCCAACCATGCTGCACTAGCCCTCTGGTCATGCAGCGAGGGCTGGGGGTAACCACTGGGATGACTGCCCAAGGCAATGCAGTTCCTAAACTACAATATAAGGAGTACAAGAGGGCTGGATAACTAATGTATTTCTTCACAGAGCAGAAGGTGGACAGGTGGAACAATCCACCTAGTAATATGGTCAAAGCTGGGACCATCTCGGGGTTCAAAACCCAATGGGACATTTTCCAGGGGTAACTGAGGAACAAAATGGAGACAGGAGGAGGAAGAAGAGGTTTGAAAGGGTGGAATAAATCAGTGTAGTAACAACAGAGCAGACTCGATGGATTCATAGTCTTCTTCTGTCCTTTGTTATCTATAAAGTGTATCTACGTATGCATAGTTACATCTAGGTGGACTAGAGCGCTGAGAGGGGACATTATCACAGAGTTAACAAGAACTGGTCAGAGCCAATATGGCTGTGAAGAACTTTTGAAATGCTTTTACCCATTATTTCTAATGAATTTGCACAATGCAGATCTGCCAAGAGGCAGTTTCCATGTGGTCTTCCTTTTACACATTTTTACAGTGTATTTTCCTAGAATATGACTGCTGACTGCTATATATTTAGCCTGGATAGTTCACAGAAGAAATGGCATCTTATTTTCAGGTGGTGGAGCACTGGCAGTAGGACGCTGGAATGTGATATACATAGGCACAAGCTCCGTGCGGGCGATAATGCCCAGTGGCCATACACCTCAGACGCTCGCATGCAGATCCATCATCCCAGTGCCACTGCACAGATCAGTGCGGGTGACAGCCGATGCTTTACCCACTCACACAGGTCTGAAAACAGGCACGTTACAGCCGACCTCCCATTCGTTTGTACAACGGGGAACCACGGACACACTATCCATAGCCTGGACTGTACACTGCAAATGGCATTGCAGGATACCACACCCCATGGCACCCAGGATACCTCAACAGTCTGGAGGGTGGCATATTATACAGGGGAATGGGGAAGAGTGTGGGCCTACAGCAGTATACGACAGCAGGTAGATACAGCATCAACAAGGCATGCATTGGAGGTATGACAGTTCCCTCATATGGTTTGCCAGGGACACACACATGGCTGTATACACTGATGGGTCCACAGCTTGCGTAGTGCCCCAACACATGGTACAGCCACTTAGGTCATTCTGGAGTGCAGGTCCCCAACCCGGGTCCAGTGCAGTTGGCGGATGGCTGTGGCAGGGTGTGGAGGACAGTGCCAGTCTCCACAACAGGTCAGGTATGGGGGGAGCGGGGGTGTCTATGTACCAAGGCGGTGAGTGGGGGTCCTCTATGCTTTGGATACGGACTGCGGTTTCCTCTGGTGTGAAGGGGTCCAGGGGAGTCCTACACTATGGAGCTCTTCGGGGATGGAGTTGGATTGATCGGGGATGGGAGGGGGTACCTCTAGTCCACCAGGGCTGCTGGTGGCTGGCTGGGTTAGACCAGCTATTTATGGCTTAACTGTGGGCTGTGCTACTCTGGACTGCAAGGGTCACAGTCCCACTGAGTATGCCGCAGCACGACATATGCATGGAAATGCACCCTCGACTTGCACGGCATACTATTTGTGTGCACCCTGGCCCATTTCCTTGCGGCTGGCACATCCCACACATTTGAATATCACGCTGTCGCACACTGTTGGAGTTGCGTGGCACATCTCCCTTTTCCACTGGGATGCGCTGCGCATCTCCTTTGAATACTGGGGCCCTGGACTAGGCTACCCTGAATAAATACATTATCAAAATGGTAAAATAATGACCCCACTGAAAACAAGATATTACATCTAATCTGGGACAGCCTGACTAAATACAGAGCAAAAATGTGTAAATGAAGATCCCTATGACAATGAGATGTAGCATCTCCCCTGCACTATCCAGGATACAAAATACAGGATAAGAAATATTTAAAGGAAATCTACTCTAAACTGAACTTCACTCTGTCCACTGACATAAACCGTTTCTTTAAGCAATAATGCATGAGAGGGTGTGGACCGTGCTGGGATAACCTTACACCTGGGTGGTTGGGCACGAGGCCGCAGGCCGAATGTGTCCAATGTCCCAGAAGTAAGGTTATTCCAGCACGACCCACACTCTGGAGTGCATTATTGCAATTATACAATGGCTCGTTATTATACAAAATAAAACATTTAAAAAACATTTTTAGTAGATTCTTAGTGTGGCAATGTATCTTTGTTTCTTAAGAGAAGATGCAAACAATGCAACAACAAATCAGTACTGTGAGGTTGTTCTCAGATAACCTCACTGTTGCCAAGGGAAGACAGCCAATCAGGTTCCAGCATTTTTTATTGCCATTGTATAATTATTGTTTTCTAACATATTAGAATGTGTGTGTATTTGCTGTAGCTCAATACATTTTCCCCCAAAAGCATAGTAGGAAAATACCTGCTGACTGCTACATATTCACTGAATAGCAGTTCACTGAAGACCTGACATATGTCTGAGCTAGTGTTTATCATCAGATAGTGTCTTTGGAGGTTAAAAAAAAACTATGTAAATTATAGATGTACTGGGGAAAGGGTGACATTTATGAAGTATGAATCTTTCTTGAAAGACAATAAGTTCCCAAGTGAAACAAGCAGCAAGAAGCTGTTTGAATGCTTAGTATTCAAATGTACAAGTTGTAGCATTCTGAAGGTGCTAAACAAATCTCCAGTTTAATAGGCAACCAATATTTAACAAGCTGTTTCAGTTTCCTAATGGCATCTGATAAGCAGCTTGGAGTTATGTCTCCAACATTCTTAACAGAAAGATGGGAGTATTTTATTTCAGTTGGCATGGAAGAATACATTGAAAAGTCCAAAACATGTGTTGCACGATACTCCATTTTCTAGCTACAGATAGCAAGATGGCTGTAGGCTCCACCCACAGCCATAGAAATACTGAGGGAGTAGACATGGAGTATACAGACATGTTCAAGTTGGTGAATGTAAGTGAAATCAGAGGACAGCATTACTTAACACAGAAGAATAGCCTACCCAGTGGGATTGTGGAAGCTATAAGGTTTCAAAGCAGGACCTGATAAACTGATGGATACCTCACCTCCCACTGCTGATGGCTGAACCATTCAGACCACTGTCTGACATGCATATATTTAATATGCAAATATGAAGACTGTGATAAAGTTTACAGAACCCATGTATAGAGATCTACTCGCTCAAAGCAGAGGACCAGTGAAGAAGCCTTGTAGGAATAAAAAAAAACAGCAGAAGCATGCAGCTCTCAATCCTGCAGTATCAGAGTGTTCCACACTCAAGGGAATGAAAACAATGAACTCAACAGACCGCAAGAACAGGCGCAGCACCTATACCGATCTCATTTCGCGTATCTGACAGGGCCATGCGAGTAGAGAAATAAGAACCGACAGGATAATTTCGAGTCAAGCAAAAAAAAAAAAACCACCAAAACTTGGCCTAATTTCACTCAAAATTAAATGAAGGGTCTTGAGAGTTAAAATATATTTCATTTCAACTGCCTTCTCTTGGTGATGCAGCCAAATGCCGTGCTGATTAGACGTGTGGAAAGAGCTCTCCACGAACAGCAGTTGTATGCAGCTATTTTACTATTTTAGTGCTTTGCAAACTTGCACAAAAACAAAGTCAGTTATTCCACTAATGGTGCCTGGACTCACAAAACTTTGTACAGCTAATCAGTATGGGAAAATGCTCCTTCTGGCACAGAGGAAAAAAATATTCACAGCAGCAAGGGCTGTGTGGTATAGGATAGACTGACTGCAGGGCTGGGCACGGAGCCTTCAATGGCAAATATACTTTAGGCAATCCAATGATTAGATCAAAAAGTAGAAGATTTCAATACCCATACCACTCTGCTGAACACCAAGGCAAAAAAGGCTTCACTGACAGCAGACTCCCAAAATGCAGCAGGCAAAGTTTTACTCTCAAAAACAGACCCCATGAAGAGAATGGCACCATGAGTGCCAGGCTTGAATACCAGGAAAATGCAGGACATATCTGCAACATTAGAATAAAGGGGCAACTGGAGGGGATGAAAGTTTTCCAGACACCTAGCTTCCTGATATATCTCATCAAATCATTCAGTATATGCAAGACATATCATATCATGCCACCCCCTCCTCCGACAGACATCAAACACTGAGTTGGCCTGAACTATGATGACTGTGATGAAGAACAAGGAGGAGCAGAACTGGGTGCTGCAGGTCAAATGTATGGCAGCTTAGATTCAATGCAAAGAAGTGCAAAGTAATGCACCTGGGAAACAAAAACCCAGGGGAAGAGTACACAATGGGGGGTGAGATACTGACAACAAAAATGGAAAGGGACCTGGGGGTAGTCACATCAGAAGACCTAAAGGTGGGCCAGCAATCTGAAAAGGCAGTAAGGAGGGCTGGGGGATACTGGGATGCATAGGGAGAGGCATCACCAGTAGAAAACAGGAAGTTGTTGGCCCTCTGTACAGACAGTTGGTAAGACCACATCTGGAATACTGTGTACAGTTCTGGAGACCCTATCTCAGCAAAGACATAGACAAGGTGGAGGCTGTCTAGAGGAGGGCAACCAAAATGATGCAGGGTCTGCATCAGAAGACATATGAAGAAAGACTAAAGGAACTTAAGATGTATAGCCTCGAGGAAAGGAGGGAGAGGGGGGACATGACAGAAACTTTCAAATACCTCAAGGGAATCAACAAAGTCCAAGAGGGTAGCATCTTTCAGAAAAAGAGAAAAAGGTAATGTGAGGAAGTATTTCTTCACAGAGAGGGTAGTGGATACATGGAACAGCCTTCCTGAGGAGGCCGTAGAGTCAGAAACAGTGGGGGAATTCAAGAATGCATGGGACAGACATAAGACAATTCTAGTGGGGGGTAGGAGGAAGTAGGCTGTTGGTTAACTAGGATCTGCAGCTTATCCGTTAGGTAGGGAAATGTGCAGACTAGGTGGGCCAAGCGGTCCTTATCTGCCGTCAAATTCTATGTTTCAGGCTGGGCAAGGGCCAGCCATGGTGAGCATCAAATTCATCTTTTCCCAGATCGCAGCTACCATACTAAACAATGTACGAAGAAGTCTGGTCCAAGTTAAGGAAGTAGGGTATGCTGCCAGGTGCACTTAAAAGTCCATTATAGGGGAATCTTTTTTGTTCTTTAATCCCACAAATTCCAGGAAGCTTGCAGAAAAGTTCTGGACAGAGTTCTTAGCAAGACTAGAAGATGAGGGCACTGATTCAGAGTAGCCCAAAGACTGAAAAACAGGATACTCACCTGTAACAGTAGTTCTAGGAGTGGTATATGATGTTCATCCACACTTCTGGTAGTGTCCTTTCCCTTTAAGAACTTGCCGGAAAATCTTCAAGCTGGCTCCTCCCACCCACCTGGGTGGTAACCCCCTTGGCTCCACCCATGACGCCAGATCTTGCCTGCTGGAAGCAGTTGTGTGCACCAAAGCCAGGGGAGGTCGGGTGGGTCCGTATGGATGAACATCATATACCACTCCTGGAACTACTGTTACAGGTGAGTAACCTGTTTTTCTAGGGACGTGGATATGTTCTCTCCACAATTCTAGCAGACTCCTAGCAGTTCTCCGGGAGGAGGGAGGCAAGGCGCACACCCCCTACTTAGGGAACAGAGACTGGAGAACTGAGGCCCCAGAATCAGCATCCCGGTGTGACTTGAGGTCAATGTGGTAATGGGAAATGAAGGTGTGTGCAGACTTCCAGGTAGCAGCCCTGCAGATTTCCTGGATAAGAACGTCCCTAGAAGCAGCCACCGACACAGCGGTATGGCGGGTGGAATGAGCGCTTAGCCCTCCGGGAGGCTCCCTACCCGCCAACCTATAGCAGACATCAATGCAGAATACTATCCACCTGCCAATCATCTGCTTGGCTGCAGGTCTGCCAGGTGCGGCTTCAGCATAGGTGACAAACAGCTGGCGAACCTCTCCCCGAACTCCAGCCGTATGCTCTTTGTAGTAAGCAAGCACTCGCCGCAGGTCGAAAGTATGGAGCCTGTGCTTGGCCTTGGAGGTGTAATTGGTGAAGTATCCCGGGAGATTAATCACCTGGTTAAGGTGAAAATCCGACACAACCTTCAAGAGAAGCTTCAGGTTGGGGCGCAGGACAACCTTGTCCCTGTGGAAGTCCAGGTAAGGAGACTGCACCGAAAGCGCCCGGAGTTCACTGATCCTTCTGGCTGACCTGATAGCCACCAGGAAGGCAGTCCTCCATGACAGGTGAGACATGTCAAACCTGTGCATCGGTTCGAATAGCTTGCCCATGAGCTTTGCCAAAACCAGCAACAAGTCCCATGGTGATGGTGGGTCACACACTGGAGTGGAAATGTGGTCAAGACCCTTGAAAAAGTGCCAGACCACCTTCTCCTGTGCCCGGTAAGCAGAGATGACTGCCAGGTGCACCTTAAGGGTTGCCAACCGAAGGCCCGATGGAGAGAGGGACCATAGACAAATCAAGAACGCTAGCCACCAGACAGAACAAAGGGTCCAACCCCTTGCCCCAACACCAAATGGAGAATCTTTTCCATTTGAAGGTATAGCACTTCCTGGTCGACTCCTTCCGAGATGCCTCCACAATGGTGAAGACAGCTTTGGAGAGACCCAAAGTCTGGAACTCTAGCCACTCAGAAACTAGGCTGTCAGGTGCAGGGGTTTAAGGTCCAGGTGGGGTATCTTCCCCTGATTGATGTAAAGCAGATCTGGGCGTATGGGAAGACGCCTCGGGAGCTTGCTGCTGAGGCTGAGGAGATCAGGGTACCAGACCTGGTGTGGCCAGTCCGGAGCCACCAGGATCACCTGTGCCTCGTCCCTCCTGGCCTTAAGCAGCACCTTGTGGATCAAGGGAAACGGAGGAAAGGCACAGAAGAGGCCTGGGGTCCAGGGCCTAGAGAAGGCATCCCCCTACAGCATTCCCTGCTGAAGGGGGTGGGCACAATACAGCCTCAGCTTTGCATTCTCCCTGGAGGCGAACAGGTCCACCTGAGAGTGCCCAACTGGGAGAACACGCTGTGAACAACCTCGGGGTGGAGAGACCACTCTTGAGACGCCTCGCTCATCCAGCTGAGAGTATCCACCAGCTGACTGGAGGCCCCTGCCACATGGATGGCTAGGACATCTGCCTCCAGGCTGCACACAAGGGTCCACACATGGAAAGCTTCTCTGCATAGAGGCAGGGAGCGCATCCCGTCCTGTTTTTTGAGGTAGTACATGGCCGTGGTGTTGTCCATCTGGACCTGAACCACCTGACCCTGGATGTGCAGAACGAATGCAGTCAGTCCCAGCTGGACTACCTGGAGCTCCAGCAGGTTGATGTGGCATCGGGATTCCTCGGGGATCCAGGGCCCGCGGACTCTGTGTTGCCCTAGGTGGGCACCCCAGCCCATGAGAGAGGCATTGGTCATCAGGATGACTGTCGGCTCTGGGTGGACAAATGGCATCCCTTCCTGTAGATGTACTGGGACTAACCACCACTGGATGGCATTCCACATCTTCTGGGTCAGAGTGACCAGCTGATTGAAGTGAGCATTGTGCTGAAACCACTGGCTGGCCAGCTCCCACTGCAGGAAAACACATTCTCCAGTGGGCCCAATGGACCACGCTGGTGCAGGTCGTCATGTAGCCGAGCAGGCGCAAGATGTTCCGGGCAGGGCGCAATTGCCCAACCTGAAATGATCGGGCAAAGGAGGGGAGAGCCTCAGTCCTGTCCGCCGGGAGCCGGGCTCTGGCTCTGCAAGAGTCGAGCTCCACCCCGATGAAGCTGATCACCTGCGAAAGCACAAGTTCCAATTTGGCCTCGTTGAGACGCAGGTCTGGAGGGCCAGGTCCCTGGACTGCTCCACCTCCTGCCTGGAGGGGCCTGCGATCAGCCAGTCATCCAGGTAGGGGTAAACACGGACCCCTCAGCACCTCAGGTAAGCTGCCACCACTGCAGTGCACTTGAAGACGACCTTGGGGGCCAAGGAGAGGACAAATGGCATGGCCTGGAACTCGTAGAGGGTTCCTTCTGCTCGGAAGCAGAGTAACCATCAGTGAGACGGACAGATTGGGACATGGAAGAACGTGTCCTGAAGATCCAAGGAGCAAAATCACATATTTTGCTTTACAGATTGTATAATCTATGACAGTGTTACCATCCTGAAGGTGCATGACCTGAGGAACTTGTTCAGGTCGTGCAGATCTAGAATGGGGAGCCAGCCCCTTGTCTACTTTGGCACCAGGAAGTACCTGGAGACAAACCCTGGGTGTTCTGGAGGATCTGCATCAGGAACCATGACCTCCTAAAGGAGGAGCTGGGCTATGTCGGCTCTGAGAGCTGACAGCATGTCTTCAGAAAACCAAGTCCTCCCATGGGGCACAGGCTCGGCAAGGAGGGTACTGCTCAAATTCCAGAGGCAGACACTGACCCATCACTGCGAGAACCCACCTGTCCGTGGTGACAGCGGACCAGGCGGAAAGGAAGTGGCGTCGCTGGTCCCCACGGGAGGACCCAAGGGAGGTGTGATGGGCATGAGGGAGGCACCCTTCATCCAGTCACTGTGCAGGCTTAGAGGAGGAGGTGGGCCCAGCTGAGGCGCCACTGGAGCCTCCCCCAACAGGCTTGCGGACGGCCGAGGCCGCTAGGCCTGGGCCTGCTGACCAGTCTGATGCTGGGCGGGTTTGGTCACAGGAGTGGAAGTGGACCAAAAGGGCTTCCTCTTCTGTTGCTGCTTGGAGTCCTTAGGGTCCTTCTGGGAAAATGTCACAGAGTCCAAGGTGGCACGGGACTTCTTGATACAGGTGAGGTGGCCCTGGCCCCCAGGCCCGAACAAGTCGGTACCCAGGAAAGGAGCATCTGCCAGCTTGTGCTGAGTGTCTGCCATGATGGTCGAGATCGTCAGCCAAATCCTGCGGTGCATGACCACTGAGGCCACCATGGAGCGGACACAGAAGTCCCCAATGTCCATGGCACTCTGGAGCTGTTTGGCTACAGCCCGGCCCTGGTCCTGGACCTGTTTGACCGTGGTCTTAAGGTCCACCAGCAGATGAGGAAGCACCTCATCCAGGGTGCCCAGCAGGGCATGGGAGAAGTGGACCATGAGGAGGGCCGAGCTCGCCTGGTGAAGACCAAGCGAGGAGACACGACTTTTTTAGCCACATGGTCCAACTTCTCGGACTGCTTGTCGGGTGGCTTGTTAACATCCCTGGTGTTGCCAGAGCTCCTAAACACAGAATCTGCCACCAATCCCTTAGCCAAGGGGTGCTCTGTGAATCCCAAAAGGGAACCGGTAGGTACTGCGTAGTTGCGGGCCATCCAGGCAGAAGGAACAGGGCAGGAAGCGGGGGGCTGCCAAAGCTCCATAGCAGGGCCAAGAATGGCCTCTGCCCCGGGAAAGCCTCCATAGGAGTGTTTCCCAAGTCAAGGATCTCGGTTGATAGGTAACGAGCTTGCTTCTGGACAGGCTCCATTTTTATACCCGTTGACTCAGAGATCAGGCAGAGAAGGCACATGAAGGAAGATGGGCCTTCGTCCGTCAAAACATCCCCATCAGATTCCACGTCAACTGGACGGGAGTGCAGGGAGGAACCCTCAGACTCTGAAGAGTCGTTAAAGAGTGATTGACTGCCCGAGTCCCCGCTGACCCTCCACAGATGGTCAGGGGTGACAGTGACCGATAGCTGATGGGAAAGCCCCTTAGACGGCTCAGACTCCTTAGTCAAAGTGCTGGTCGTCGGCTGTTTAGGCAGCGGTTCCACCACTATCGACGAAGACGCCGGGACTGGCCAAGCTGGGACCATTTTGGTCTGCTCCGTCAATGGAGACAGCATCGGCCTTTCAGTGATGGCCGGTGTAGAAGCTGGAGTCGTCCTGACGCTGGTAAGCACCAAATGTTGCCATCTAAGATCCTCACAGCATCGACACAATTTGAGCTGAAACCTCTCCTCACCCAAGGAGGATGAGGATGAAGAGTAACAGTGGCGCTGCTTCCTGTGGTGCCAAAAGTGGGAGCGCCAATGTCGGTGGGAGTGGCTCGACCCACTGGAGGAAGACCGAGACTGAGACCTCCACTGCCGGGGGGACCGGCGACGGGGCTCGATGGGAGTCAGTGAATGTCAAGGCTCCTCTGGGTCAGGGTCTGGGCCAGAGGCGGCAGGTCAGCGGACTGATCCGTCCCTCCAATGGTCTGCATCAGGACCAGAATCCTGGACAAACTGTCTGCCTCTTCCGCTGACAACTGGTCGGTCGGCTCGAGAAAAATCTCAGCCAGGATCTCAACCAGTGTCTCAGCCAACAGACTCAACGGGGTTACCGTAGAGCCGGCAGCCAAGGCCGAGGATTCGACTTGAAGTCAGATCCGGAAAAGTGCCGGAATCAGAGATTCTTGACCGAGAGCGCTCCCAATCCCACGATCGACGACGAGTGCCATCTCTTTTTTGAACTCCTTCTTTCATTTGGATTTGTGCCCAGAGGGTCCCTGACTGAGGGTCGGCAGAGACTGGCACAATTCTCTGAAGGAACCCATAAAAGTCGAGCCCAGCTGATGCGACATGAAGCCAAAGCGGAGAAGGACACAGCCTGGGCCACCTCCTCTTCAAAGGCCGCAAGCTGTTCTGCAGACCCCGCAACCACAGAGACCACCAACCGGGCATCCTTGGATTTGACTGGCAGATTCTATTGTGCTGAGCAGCCCAGTTTAAGTCAGTCAAGACGGTCTTCCAGAACGGTCGGGTGAAACGAACAACAAAAGTCGCAGGCCTGGGGATCGTGCTCATGCCCCAGGCAGTAGATGCATGTGGCTTGCAGGTCAGTTCTGGATATCTTCTGCCTGTAGGGGCACTGGCAGAACCCGGAAGTGGACTTATCGTCCATGAAAGTCATGATCGGAGATCAAGCTGAAGACGAAACTCATGAGAGTTTTAAGTTTTAGGAAGTAAATCCGAAGATTTAAGATCAAGGGCCTACTCAATGCAGAAGCGGTAAGGAGGGAACCCGCTTCTTCCAGCGGAAAGGAAGATCTGGCGTCATGGGGCGGAGCTGAGTTACCACCTGGGTGGGTGGGAGGAGCCAGCTTGAAGACTTCCGGCAAGTTCTTAAAGGGAAAGGACGCTGCCAGAAGTGTGAATAGAACATCATGTGCACGTCCCTAGAATGCTTACTTTTTGGTGGCAAGTATTCTGGGGAACTTTGGGGTGTAAGCGGTTCTTGCTGGACTCTTTATAAAATATATATTGTGGCAGGAGGAGGGGGTTGGCCATCTCCAGCTGTGCTTGGCTGGCCATACTGTATGTTTCCCTTATCCCATGCACACACAAAAAAACTTCTTGCTAGATAGACATGGGAGAGGCCCAGTTCTTTTGGGCAGCAAAACATGTTCGACCTGTATTCTGTACTAGTTGCAAATGTATAATATAAGATTGTTTATCACTTTTACTTTTCAAACTGGGAAATGTGTTAAAAGTGTAGGGTTTCTCAGCACTATTGGAGACGATGGTTTAAGATGTAGAAGTTAGTAATTTAGTTGTATATACTTCGTATTTTGCTTTTTATTATGTTGAACATCACATTTATGCTCTCTTCAATGCCTACTGTGTATGGGTATCACGATCTCTTACAAACACACACCAAGCCATAACTGTGTGACACCAACTTTTCCTGGGCATTTTAATGAGATACGCCTATAGCTCGGGCAATTTGGGGTATGTTCTGAATTTATACAGTTTAGGAATCATCCCTCGGTGTAGTCACAGCGTAAGTGGGCTAAAGGTTGTTCTTGCCTTAATATTGAGCAATGGCTTGTCACCAACAGAATGATCATTAACCCTAACAAGACCAAGGCCATGCTATTTGGCCCAAGAACCCTTGGCCGGGACAGAAGCCCACATCTCAGGCTGATGACCAAATCAGGAAAAAGACCTGAGGTGGTTGAATTGATAAAATGCCTTGGCCTCACCCTGGATCAGTGCTTCTCCCTCAAGGATCATGTCGAGCAGGTAACCAAAAATATTCACGCCAAACTCGGGACCTTGTATAGGTTGAAAGACCAGTTGATACCCGCGGCCAGGGCCTCCATCGCTACAAGCGTCCTCCTCCCTACCCTCTCCTATGCGGCCCCGGTGATACAGGGAGCTGCCAAACAAGAGATGAACAGATTACAAGTTCTCTATCACAAGCTGGCTCGCTTCACCACCCTATCCGGCTCCCAGGCTCACCACTGTGACACTCTGCCCCAACTAAACTGGCCCTCCTGGGAGGCTCGGCTCCAATACCCCCTACTCTGCCACACTCATAAACTACTCAGCCCATCCCCTCCTCCCAGCCTCACTGGACTCATTGCCCAAAAGAGAAACCCTAGGCTCCTCAGAACAACGGACAGGACCCTCCTCGCAGTGCCAAGGGTTAGAACCAAGGCGGGGGTAAGTCGTTTGCCATCACAGCGCCCACCCTATGGAACTCCCTGCCCCCTGGTGTTCAGGATGCTACCTCTACCCACACCTTCCGCACCAGGCTGAAGGCTCATATGATGGTCACCTCCATATGCAACTGCTAAAGTGAGAGGCTCCTAAGTGGAAGCCCACCCCTCTCCCTCATATGGAAATAGCGACTATCACTGCACCCCATCTATATAGCACTGCACCCCATCTGTAGAGCTTACCCAGGAATGTTAACTGCTAAAAAGCTACTATGTCTTACCTCTTAAATGTAACTGCTGAAAAACTACTATGTATTATGTTCCTCGCTGTCTAGTGTAATGTACCTGTGCTGTATGCTACCCCATGTATTATTCCATGTAACTCCCCGGGTCGCCCCTGAGAAAGGGACCTTCGGGGCCCAGCGGGCTTACCTGGTTATCAAAATGTAATAAATAAATAAATAAATATAATGTTCTTTGTGGAGCTCTTCCCTGGACACTATTTATGTAGAGTTGTATTTTTATAAATGCAATAAAATATAAATAAAAAAAGTCTTCTCATGAACTAATCAAATATACTGTTTTACAGCCTGCTCTATATGTCTGTTATTAACTGGGCTCAGAAATGTTTTATAACTTTTAAGAAAAAACTTTTTATCTCAGTAGAGAGATCATACGGACTGAAACAGCCTCAAGTTAGAGGTTTAAAAGTTGACATCACTTGTGGGACAGTCACAGCAGCTGCATTAAGTAGGCTCAGAAACAGAAATGTTTTATAGCTTTTCATGAAATTTTTTTTTTTTATCTCACTGGGGTGATCACTCACAGAGCTAAAAGTTGTATTTTTTTCAGCTGTAATCTACTGTGTCTTCCTGCCTGCCCTAGAGCCCTCCAAGCCCAGCAACAAATAATTTTTTTTAAGTCAGTCAGCTGTCAGCTTGCCAATGTGAGCCAGCCCATCAACAAAGTTCTTTTAAAAAACATGACTCTAAGGGCTCATACGCAATATACATGCATGCAATGAGCAGCTCTTCCAGCGCCAGTAAAGCCAGCCCTGCTTTTGTCAGTGCATCCCCTCCCCTTCCATCAACAATTATTTATTTATTTAAACGTTTCCCCAGGAAAGACATACTGAGCTAGAAGCTCGTTTCCAGATGAGTCATGGAGGGAGAAAGGAAGGTGGAGATTACAATTCATGAACTTACATACAATACAGGAATGCAATTTCAAAATAACACTGCACGAAATGTTGTGAGCATTACATGCAGTATCCAGATGCGTCCTAGGGGAAAGGGGGAGGTGGATATTACAATTCATGAATTAACAGACAATGCCAGAATACAATATCAAAACAGCATTATAGGAAATATTGTAAGCATTACATCCAGTATACAATTACAGAGTTACGCTGTATAGTTGTGAGTTGTACCGAGGTCAAAGTGCACAGGTGCTGAGTGCAATTTACTGTTAGGCGCATAATAATCTGCTGTACAAAGGGAGGGGGTGCAGGTGGGTGGGAGGAAGAGTGCAGGAGGAGGGGTCAAGATAATTAAGAACAGTTGCAGGAGGATGGGGTGAGGCTATGGAGGCGATAAGAGAGGGTTCGAGATGATGGGGCATTCCAGATAGTTTGATTTGAGGAAGGAAATTTCAGAGCCTGTGGGAAACAGTGGCTGAAAGCCACTTGTCCAATTGTCGCTGCAGCAAAAGGAATTGCCAGGGAGCGAACATTTGAGCTCCTGAGAAAGTGGGAGGTGGGTGGGGGTAGGGAAAGTGAGGTGGCGAGGTAGGAGTTGTGCTGTACTGTGCTCTCTCTCTCTCTCTCTCTCTCTCTCAAAATTCAACTGACAGACTGCAAAATTTGTAAACTAATGTAATATTTTTCTTTTACCAGCTCAGTTATACATACAGGTTGGTGTTCAGTTATACGTGCAGGTTGGTTGGTTTGGCTACCTGCTTAGCCTGCCTGCAATCTGCTAAAATAATACTCACTGATGAACTCTGCTGCTGCTGTCAGGAGCACAGCCCCTCACACTGTCATGTCATGCTGCTCTGATCCTGGTGTGCAAACATGAGGGATTTATATACTCCCACAACCTCATCACCCTTCCTCCAGGCATGGCACACCATGCAGCAGGGTTAGAAGGCAATCAGTGACAACGTCGTACTTGACTAGACTGCCAATACTGCAGCCACATAAACTCATTGCCCCACAATGCACAGACAGCATGTGCACGACCATAAGTCCCTCATCCCCAAGCCAAGACTCCCCCTCCTCCAATCAACAGACAGCTCTTGTCAGTAACCAAGTCTGACTCCATTCAGCTGCACACTGTAGGAGGCAGGCAAGCTGGTGCCAAGACAGCTGCTGCACTGCAGAGCTGATTGCAATGTAAGTGGATGGTTAGCTACATACTCGAGCAGACTTGATAGACTCGGTGGCCTAAATCTGCTGGCAGTTTCGTATGTTCACATGTGATAGGCTACTGATTTTTTTTCATTGTGCGGCACTGCTTGCGTTATGAGATAACAAGTCATTCCTATAAGGAAGCCAGTCATCACTTACAGTTTCCTTTCCTGGGGTTTCTTTAAAACTTTAGGCCTTGGAATTATGGATTTTTCCAGTGTAACCCAATTTGGCTTGCAGTTACAAGTCTCTGCTATACTTGACTAACCAGAATGTTTGGCCCAACCCATTACTACGCCATATAATTTATGAATGGTCATGCCAGTAAAAGGGGTTTTATTGTTTTTGCCCTCCCAAAAAATTGAGCCACAAATCTTTCCAACCTTGCTTCAGTTGAGTACATGAGATTTCACAGGACTGGGAACCCATTCTGTTAAGGAATACAAGTATTCAGTTCAAGGAAATTCTGCAACGGCAAGGAAATTCCCTGACCTCGGAGCTCGCTGGTTGATGGCATGCACACACTTACTGTCTAACTATGGATTGTTTCAAGAAGTGCGTCTAATTTATCACAATATCTATATTTTAAGAGAGACTCATCATATAGTTGCGAGAAAAGGGATTCATGTAATCCAACCACTAACAGATATATGTATGAAAATCAGTCACATTTTCTTTGATTTTTTGTAATAAATGCATGCAGTTTATCAGAGAAAAAGGAATAGAGTTGTACTATATGGATCTTCTTAATGGCTCTGAACATATACTGTACCACTAGTTATAAATTTAAAAGTTTATTTCTCCCTTTTCTTAGTGGCAGTATTAAAGTTCTAATGTATAATATAAGTCATGAATTGACTTCTGTGATTATCCAATGACCTCTTAAATTACTTGTCGTCATTCCATTTACAATTAAGCCACATATTACTGATAATAAAAACATAACGAAGAATCTGGTTTTATTGCAGATACCATACAGAGGATTTAATGATACATTGTAGAGGGATGTGGGAAATACAGACAGTGAGAATTTTTCTTATGAAAAGACAAATGTTATTTAACCCAAAATGTGCCAACTGCGATATCACATTTGGGGCATGTAGGGGACACACCCAGGTCAACTGAGAGCATCTGAACAGGGGTGTAGTAAGCTCTACACATGTAATTGATCTGTACCTCATGACTGCTGCAGAAGCAGTTGCAAAAGTGGGCTGCTACTGCTTTCCAATGTGTGAGGTAGTAACCGTATCAAGGTCTTGTTTCTATATGGCAATAAAATCCACATTTGGAGCTCGGCATCCTCCCAGAAAAAGTCTATAGAAAATCATCAAGGGTCTAATGGTTGTGGTGGGTGGACTATAGCTTCCATGGGGAAAAAAACAGGTTACTCACCTGTAACAGCAGTTCTAGGAGTGGTATATGATGTTCATCCATATTCTCTGGCAGTTGCCTTTCCCTTTAAGGATTGCTGGAGACGTTTTCTAGCTGGCTCCTCCCACCCACCCGGGTGTTTACTCCCTCGGCTAGGCCCCATGACACCAGATCTTACCCACTGGAAGCAGAGGTTGTGCGCTGAAGCTGGGGAGGTCGGGTGGGTCCATGTGGATGAACATCATGTACACCTCCTAGAATTAGGTGAGTAACCTGTTTTTCTAGGGATGTGGATATGATGTTCTATCCACACTGTCTGGCAAACTCCTAGCAGTTCTCCGAGAGAAGGGAGGCAAGGCACACACACCCTACTTCAGGAACACAGACTGGAGAACTGAGGTCCCAAAACCAGCATCCCTGCATGACTCGAGGTCAATGTGGATAATGGGAAATGAAGGTGTGAGCTGACTTCCAGGTAACAGCCCTGCAGATTTCCTGGATAGGGATGTCTCTAGAAGCAGCCACCAACACAGCGGTATTCAGGGTGGAAAGAGCCGTTAGCCCTCCGGGAGGCTCCCTGCCTGCCAACCTATGGCAGAGATCAATGCAGGATGTGATCCACCTGCCGGTGCGGCTTCAGCGTGGGTGACAAACAGCTGATGAATCTCTCCCCGAACTCCAGCCGTGCTCTCTTTGTAATAAGCGAGCGCTCGCCTCAGGTCCAAGATACGGAGCCTGTGTTCGGCCTCCGAGGTGTGATTGGTGAAGAACACCAGTACAGTCATCACCTAGTTCAGGTGAAACTCTTGACACAACCATCGGGACAGGACAACCTTGTCCCTGTGGAAGACCAGGTAAGGAGACTCCATCGAGAGGGCCTGGGGCTCATTAATCCTTCTGGCTGACATGATAGCCACTAGGAAGGTGGTCTTCCATGATAGGTGAGACATGACATACCTGTGCATTGGTTCGAATGGCTTGCCCATGAGCTTTGCCAAAACCAGCAACAAGTCCTATGGTGGTGGTGGTGGTTCACGCACCAGAGGGGAAATATGGTCAAGGCCCTTAAAGAAGTGCCAGAGCACCTTCTCCTGTGCCACCGACTGCTGACTGGCCCATGCCTGATAAGCAGAGATGGCTGCCAGGTGCACCTTAAGGGTTATCGACTGAAGTCCCCCTTGGGAGAGAGACCACAGGTAGCCTAAAATACTAGCCACTGGACAGGTCGAAGGGTCCAGTCTCTTGCCCGGACACCAAATGGAGAATCTCTTCCATTTGAAGGCATAGCATTTTCTCGTCGATTCCTTGCAAGATACTTCCACTATGGTGAGGACATCTTTGGAGAGACCCAAAGCCTGGAACTCTAGTCACTCAAGAACCAGGCTGTCAGCTGCAGGGACTGAAGGTCCAGGGTGGAGTACCTTCCCCTGACTGATGGAAAGCAGGTCTGGGCATGCTGGAAGACGCCTCAGGAGCCTGTTGCCGAGGAGATCGAGGTACCAAATCTGGTGGGGCCAATCCGGAGCCACCAGGATCACCTGTACCTTGTCCCTCTTGACCTTGAGCAGCACCTTGTGGATCAAGGGAAGCGGATGGAAGGCATAAAAGAGGCCTGGGGTCCATGGCCTCAAGAAGCCATCCCCTTGTAGCGAGCCCTGCTGAGGGAGGTGGACACAAACAAGCCTCAGCTTTGCATTCTCCTTGGAGTCGAACAGGTCCATCTGAGGGGGTGCCCCACTGGGAGAACAGTTTATGAACTACATCCGGGTGGAGGGACCATTCGTGAGATGACTCGCCCACCCGGATAAGGGCATCCGCCAGCTGATTTGAGGCTCCTGCCACATGGAAGGCTGGGAGATCTGCCTCCAGGCTGCGTACGAGGGTCCAGATGCGGACAGCTTCCTTGCACAGAGGCAAGGGGTGTGTCCTGTCCTGCTTGTTGAGGTAGTACATGGTCGCGGAATTGTCCATCTGGACCTGGACCACTTGACCTCGGACAAATGGAGCAAATGCGGTCAGGGCTAGTTGAACCACTCAGAGCTCCAGCAAGTTGATATGGCATCGGGACTCCTGGGGGTCCAGAGCCCCTGGACTCTGTGTTCCCCCAGGTGGGCACCCCAGCCCGTCAGAGAGGCGTCTGTTGTCAGGATGATTATCGGCTCGAGGCAGACAAATGGGATCCCTTCCTGCAGATGTGCTGGGATGAGCCACCACTGGAAGGCATCCCACATCCTCTGGGTCACAGTAACCAGCTGGTCGAAGTGACATTTGTGCCAAGACCACTGGCTGGCCAGCTCCCATTGGAGGGAGCGCATATGCCAACGGGCACATTGGACCATGCTGGTGCAGGCCGCCATGTAACCCAGAAGGCATAGGAAGTCCCGGGCAGGGCGCAAGTGCCCAACCAGAAATGACTGGGCAAAGGAGAAGAGAACCTCTGCCCTGTCTGCCGGGAGCCGGGCTCTGCCCCAATGAAACTGATCACCTGCAAGGGCACAAGTTCTGGCTTGGCCTCGCTGACCAGGAGGCCAAGGTCGATGCAAGTCTAGAGGGCCAGGTCCCTGGACCGCTCCACCTCCATCCTGGAGGGACCTGGTATCAGCCAGTCATCCAGGCAGGGGTACATCCAGAACCCTCGGTGCCTCAGGTAAGCCGCCACCACTGCTATGCATTTGGTGAAGACCCTGGAGGCCGAGGAGAGGCCAAAAGGCATGACTTGGAAGTCGTAAAGGACTCCCCCTTCTCGGAAGTAGAGGAACCTTCGATGGGACGGATGGATGGATCGGGATATGAAAGAATGCATCCTGAAGATCCAGAGAGCAAAATCACATGTTTTGCTCCAGAGATGGTATGATCTGGGAAAGAGTTACCATCCTGAAGGTGCGGGACCAGAGGAATTTGTTCAGGTTGTGCAGATTTAGAATGAGGTGCCAGCCCACTGTCCGCTTTGGCACCAGCAAGTACCTGGAGACAAACCCTGGGTGTTCTGGAGGATCCGCAGCTCTGACCACGACCTCCTTGCAGAGGAGCTGGGCAATGTCATCTCAAAGAGCTGATCGAGTGTCTGCTGATACCAAGTCCTACCATGGGGCACAGGCTCAGCTTGGAGAGTTCTGCTTGAATTCCTGGGGCAGACCCTGACCGACCACTTCCAGGACCCACCTGTCCATGGTAACAGCAGACCAGTCGGAAAGAAAGTGAGGGAGACGACCCCCCCACAGGAGGACCCAGGGGAGGCATGATGGGTATGAGGGTGGCAACCCCTATCTCATCACTGAGCAGGCTTGGATGAGGAGGATCCGGCCAAGGAGCCACCGGGTCCCTTCCCTCAGGGCTTTCGGACCACCGAGGCCACGGACCTGGCCCAAGGTCGCCATGACTGAACCTGCTGGCCAGACTGATGCTGGGCTGGTTTGGCCACAGGGATGGAGGACCAAAAGGGCTTGCGCTTCTGCTGTTTAGATCCCTTGTTGTCCTTCTGGGCGGATGTCAGAGTCCAGGGTGACACTGGACTTTTCAATGTGCTGGACGTGACCCTCCACACCAGGTCCAAATAGTTCAGTACCCAAAAAGGGGACATCTGCCAGCTTGTGCTGGGTATCAGCCGTGAAGATTGAGATCCGCAGCCAAGCCCTATGGCGCATGGCAACTGCGGCCGCCACTGAACAGGCACTAGAATCACCAACATCCAGGGCCACCTGGAGCTGTTTTGCCACCACCCTACTCTGGTCTCGGACCTGTTTGACAGTGGTCTGAAGGTCTGCAGGGAGGTGAGGGATCACCTCATTCAGGAAGCCCAATAAGGCATGAGAGAAGTGTGCCATCAGGACAGCTGAGCTCGCCTGGCGGAGACCGAATGAGAAGGCAGCTATATCTTTTTGGCCAAATTATCCAATTTCTTGGACTCTCTGTCCAGTGGTCTATCGACGGCTCTGGTATTGCCCGAGTGCCAAAACACTGAGTCAGCCACCAACCCCTCAGCTGAGGGATGCTCCATGAACCCTGAAAGGGTACCGGTGGGCACCGCATACTTACGGGCCATCTGGGCTGAGGGCACCGGCCAAGAGGCGGGGCACTGCCAAGCCAGGGCAGGGCCAACAATGGCCTTGGCCACTGGGAAAGCCTCCATTGGAGAATCCCCTTTGTCGAGGATTTCTGTGAAGGGATACTGAGCCCGCTTTTGAACGGGCTCCAGCTTCATCCCGTAGATTCGGAAATGAGCTGAAGAATGCCCATGAACAAAGTAGGGCCTTCGTCCGTGGAAAGATCCCCAATCGACTCTGTGTCCAGTGGATGGGAGTGCAAAGAGGACTCCTCAGACTCCAAGGAGTCTGCATAAAGCGGGCGGCCACCTGTGTCACCCTCGACCCGCCGCAAATGGTCAGGAGTAAGAGTGACCGACAGCTGATAGGGAAGTCCCTTGGCAGGCTGAGACTCTTTGGTCGGAGCCCCTGCTGGAGGCTGTTTAGGTGGTGGCTCCACCATGATCGGCAGAGAAGCCTGCTTCAGCCTAGGTGATGGGGTCTGAACTGGCTCTGCTGGGGGAGGAACGGTGTCAACCAGCCCTGCCGGGGAAGTCAGCATCAGCCTTTCAGGCGACAGCCATGTAATGGCCCGGGTGGAAGCTGGTGTTGGCTTCGGCCCCGACAGAACCAACTGTTGCCACACTAAGTCTTCATAGCATTGACACAATTTGCACAGAAGCGTCTCCTCACCCAAGGAGGATGAAGACGAGTAGCGCTGGTGCCACTTACCATGGTATCGAGGTGAGAATGCCTATGTCCGCGGGACCTGCTCAACTCTGAAGTCGAAGACGACCATGACCTCGGCCGTCGGTGGTGCTGATGGGGGGCTTCGGAGTTGAGTAGATCTGCGGCTCCTCCTGGTCTTGCTTGATGACCAGCGGTTCCGGCTCAGTAAGCTGGGCTAACCCGTCAGTGGTCACCGGCAGGACCGGAGTCCTCAAAAGAGACTTGTCGGCCTCTTTGGATGACAACCGGTCGACAGCGTTGAGAAAAATCTCACCCACATCATCAGCTGGCATCTTAGCCAACTGGTCTGACAGGGTTATTGTGAAACTAGCAGCCAAGGCTGCAGTTTTGACCATAGTCGAAAAGTACAGTTACATAAGAACTTACCGTAACAGCAGATCTTTGAGACAGGCTCTTGCAGTAGGTACTAACCAACAGGACTAAGCCGGCAGGAGCCAGGTCCCCACGGAAAATCTTCTAGCTAACAGTTCCTGGCGGGGACCACCCCCGGTGTCAGCTGACCGACATCAGCATGCAGACAAAAGGGGCAGTCCCGTGCCCACCCTCCAGTTCTCCCGCTGGAGGCCCAAGGGTGTGACAGGAGAAAGAGAAAAAGTCCCTAAAAACAGGAGAGAAGAAACTCGGGTGGGGGGGGGAGACAGAGGGAGGGAAAGCAGTACCTACTGCAAGATCCTCCCTCAAAGATCTACTGTTATGGTAAGTTCGTACGTAACTGTACTATCTTACTTCTAGAGGGTTCTTGCAGTAGGCACTAACCGACAGGACCGAATCCCAAGCAGTTCTGAACAAAGAAGCAAGGGAGAAGGACATAAAAAAACTGTCCACTAAAGGTCTGGCAGGAAATGTCTTATGACAAGATGCCCTGCAGGACCGCCAGGCCAAACCCCGCTCTGCAGCGTGAGGCCACATCCAAGCTGTAGTGCTTGGTAAAGATATGGACAGAAGTCCAAGTAGCAGCAGCACAAACCTCTGCAGCTGACACGCCCCTGAAGCATGTGGCGGAAGCCGCCATGCCCCTGGTAGAATGACTCTTCACCTGGCCTGGAAGAGGTTTGTTGTATTTGTTGTAACAGAAGGTAATACAGTTGGCAAACCATTTGGAGAGACACTGTTTGGAAACGGCGTAACCCTCCTTCTTTGGAACAAAGGAAACGAACAGTTAGTCCATTTTCCTATGGTCCTTGGTTCAGTTGGTGTAATACCTCAGGATTCTGTGCACATCCAGTGTACGAAGGAGGTGCTCTCCTCTATTGGAATACTCCGGGAAGAACACAGGAAGCTCAATCGATTAATTGAAAGTGGATTCCACCACCACCTTGGGAAGGAACTTGGGGTAAGTCCTCATGGTCACCATGTCCCTATGAAAAATCAGATAGGGGACACGGCACATCAACGCCTGGAGCTCGGAAATTGTCTGAGCAGATGTGATAGCCACAAGGTCTTCCAAGACAAGAAACGCAAATCCGCCTCCGCTGCTGGCTCAAAAGGAGGCAGTATGAGTTTGTCCAGAATAAAGTTAAGGTCCCACGGGGGGGGGGTTTGCATATGGAGAACTCCTTTGAGAAAGGTCTTGGAGACCTGAAGTTGAGCCACTGATTTGTCTCCAACAGGGAGATGACAGGTGGAGATGGCCAATAGGTGAACCTTCAGAGAGGAGTAACTGAGGCCCAGGTCGAACAGATACTTGAGATACTCCAGAATCCTGGTCACAGGGCAGGAAAAGGGTTTCATAGACTGGGATTCAGCCCAGATAGAAAAGCGCTTCCACTTCACTGCGTAAGTGGACCTGGTAGAAGGCTTCCTGGCCTCTACCAGGATATGGGCTACCTCTGGAGAAACCCCAAAGCACGAAGCCGCTAAGTCTGCAGGAGCCAAGCATACAGATGAAGGGACTTGAAGCCTGGATGCACCAGGGTCCCTTGGTCCTGGGTCAACAGATCCTGGGAAAATGGGAGGGGAAGAGCTGGCTCTTCTGAAAGCTGCTGCAGAAGAGAGAACCAGACTAGTCTCAGCCAAAAGGGGGCAATGAGGATCAGTCGTGCGCCCTCCACCTGGAGCTTGTGTAGAACTCTCAGGATCAGTGGAATTGGAGGGAAGGCAAAAACGAGCCTGCCCCTTCAAGACAGAGACAGCGCATCCTGTCAAAAAATGTCTTGCCCTGGAGCAAGCAGAAGGCAGGAAGTTTGGCGCTGGATGGGGATGCGAACAGATCTATCTGAGGCATTCCACAATGGAAGAACAGAGCATTTACGACGTCCTGTTTTAACTCCCACTAGTGAGCTCTCATCGAGGAATGACTGAGGGCATCCGCCAAGGAGTTTTGAACCCCCGGTACATGAAGCGATGTCAAGCAAAGGCCGAGCTGAACAGCTCTGTCCCAGACTCTCATGGCCTCCCGACATAGCAGGTAGGATCAAGTCTCCCAATTTGTTGAGGTTCCAGACAACACACTGAGTGTACCATCGGGGGCCCGGAGGGATGAGGGACTGAAAGGCCTGAATGGCATACAGGACCACCCTCATCTTGAGCATGTTGATGTGCAGCCGAGACTCCTCCAGTAACCAGCACCCCCCCCCCCCCGAGTCTGATGGGACCTGAGACGGGCCCCCCACCCAGTTCCTGAGGCATCAGTTGTCAAGTTCTGGGAGGGGAGCTCGGGGTAAAATGGCATTCCCTGGGAGAAGTTCTCCGGGAGCAACCACCATTGAAGATCCCTAATCATGGGGTCGGAGATGAGGACCTCTCGATCCAGATCGTCTACTGCTTGGTCCCACTGGGCTTTGAGGGTCCATTGGGAAATCCTCATATGCAGCCTGGCCAGGGGGACCATAGGAATGGCCACCGCCATAAGACCGAAGAGGTGGAGGACCATCCTAGCGGGGACGTGTCTCTGAGAGATCAGAGAACAAGTTTCCAGAAGCGATGTCTCGATCCAGTCTGGAGGAAGAAATGCTTTGCCCAGCTGGGTATCCAATACTGCCCCAATGAACTGCAAGCACTGGGAGGGAACCAAATGAGATTTGGCCAGACTGACTGTAATACCCAGTATGGAGAAAGTCTCTAGGGTAAGGGTAAGGGAATGGCGCAGATCCTCCTGGGAGGGAGCCGCAATCAGCCAGTCATCCAAATAAGGGAAAACCTGGACCCCCTGTGTGCGTAGGTAGGCTGCCGCTACTACTAAACACTTGAACAACACCCCGGGCGCTGAGAAAAGGCCAAATGGAAGGGCCTGAAACTGAAAGCGCTCCCTCTGGAAGCAGAACCGGAGGAACCTGCGATGGGCAGGGTGGATCAGAATGCAAGTAAGCATCCTGCATGTCCAGGGTGCAGAGCCACTGACCCACTCTTAGAAAAGGGAGAGCATTCTGAACCCTTTGTAAGTCACCAGAAGACTGAGGGAGCCGAGGTCCAAAATGTGCCTCGGGTCGCCCATCTTCTTGGGGACCAGCAAAAATTGGGAGTAACAGCCTGTCCCGCAAAACTGAGGAGAGACGGGTTCCAGGTCTTCCTTCAGCAGGAAAGCATTTATCTCCTCTTGAACCAAAGAAAGATGGTTTGGGGGATAAGATGAGCTGGGAGGAGGGGGTCTGTGAGTGGGTGGCTGAGAGAACTCTATGGAGTGCCCTTGAGCAATCAGTTGGAGCACCCAAGAGTCCGTCGTTATCCTCTCCCATTCTGGAAGGTGACGAGAGAATCGACCGCCTACCTGCTCCACTGGAGAGACATCCAGACGGAGAAGGAGAGGCAACGACTCAAGAGGTAGTGGGCGGGGCAGCAGCACCTGCAGCTCTATGAACCTTGGCTGGAGGAGCTGTCACTGCTGAGGCAGCCCCTTGTTTATGCTGACGATGGGGCTGCACCTGTGTGTTGCCGTTTAGGCTGCCTTTGAAAGGATCGTTTCTGGCCTTGACATTTGTGGTACATAGATTGTACATACCTCAGGACCTGCCCCTTATCCTGTAAGTCGGTGATAATATCTTTAGTATCCCCACCGAACAGAACCAACCCTCTAAAAGGGGCATCCATAATAGCTGACTGAATCTCGGGGGTCAGACCTGAGAGCTGCAGCCAGGAGTGCATGCAAAGGCCAACAGCAAAGGCAGAGGCACGTCCCGCCGAACCCACTGCCTCATAAGTGGCGCGCAGCATGTGGCGACATGCGGATCTGGCAGAACGAACCAGCTCATCCAGTTCCAGTTTAACAGAGGAATCTAGGAGGGCATCTATTTTGGAGGAGATCTGTCCTAAAATAGATTTCTGGTAATCCCCCATGTGGCCCACATAATCAAGGGCTCGCATCCCCAGGGTGGAGGAAGAAAAAAAATCTTTTGACCGTACTGGTTCATGGTCTTAAACTCTTTATCCAGAGAAATACAGCTAAGATACTTAGGACTAGTGGTCCTGTCATGTGCAGCACTGATCACCACTGAATCAGCTTTTGGTTGAAAACTTAAAAAGTCCTTGCCCTCTGGGGATTAGTACAATCTATCCGCCTTACGAGCCAAAGTGGCCAAGGAGAATGGTTGTTTCCAGACAGTGGTTACAAGATCTTCATGAGACTCCAAAAGGGGGATAAGGGTGGGTGGAGTCTCAGTCAGGTCTAAGTGCTCCACCAGCCTCTGGTGTTGCACGTCTTGTTCGACCGATTTCCAGTCATAAGCAGCCTGGATTTGTTGAAGTAACTCCAGAAATGAGTGATCCTCCGGAGACTTCGGGGAATCCTTGAGTTTGTGAGCCTCAGGGGTGCGTGGCTCCTCATCTGGGCCCATGGGGTAGCCATCGTCAGAGCCGAGTAGCCATCGTCAGAGTCGGAAGACTCAGAAGAGCTGGAAGTACCCCTTCGGGGCAAAGGGAGGTCCACCGACCTGGAGGTATACGAAGGGCAGGTATACTCCCTAGAAGGCTTGCCTGCAGACGGATCCGGAGTGGGAACGGGGTCTGTCGAAGGAAGCTCTTGAGGTTGACGTCCCTGGTCCGGCGTCAGGACTGGTGCCGGGTGACATCAGTCCAGCTCTGACGTCAGCTGGGACATGGCCTCGGCCCGCCAGGTGGACAAAACCTCCTTAAGCTCTACCTGGGGAGAAGGCAGGGGAGGCAGGAATTATCACAGGTACAAGAAGCATGGGTAATCATAACCCGACGGTGGGAAACCCAGGTCAGGATATGGCAGCGTCAGGTAGTGCGGCATTGGGTATTGTGGAATCGGGTACCCTGGCGTCAGATAATGCGGCGTCGGGTAGCCAGGGGTCAGATATCCCGCCGGCCCTGATGGAGGGGCAGATGGGACAGCCGTTGCTCCAGCGGGCAGAGGGGATGGGAAGGACGGCCCAGGAAGGGGGGGACCAGGTCCCCTGCCACTGAAGGCCGTGCAGAGGGCCCGAAGGCCAGTCACCAGATTCTTGGAAGGCGGCGCCAGAGCAACCGGCGATGATCAGGTGTCAGAGGCACTGGCATAGGGGGAGGGACTCCAGATGGTGGAGGTGACCCATGATCCTCGTTCCATGGAGGGGAAAGAGGAGCAAGCTCCAGAGGAGGAGGGGTCGGAGGAGCCTCCGACGGCTGCAGCCAAGAAGGCCCCTGCGGCGAACCCTGGATGTTGGATGAGGCGTCAAGGCCTGATGGAGGAACGCTGGCTGGGTGCTTGTCAGACCCAATGTGCGACTTATCAGCCTTGTCTGAGCGGGAAACGGCAGAGCCGGAGCCCGACATACAGGACCCACCCTCACGCTGGGCTGTGTAGTGGTAGCCAGAGCAAGTGTAGAGGCCTCCCTTTACCCTGAAGGCTCCCGTCGGACCCGGCCTTGCGGAGTCCGGCCGGGAGGAGCACGCACGCCGGACACAACCAAGGTGGCAGTCAGAGTGAAAACCCCCAGAGGGGAAGAAACTGTAAGCACCGCGACCCCAGCCGGAGTCTGCAGGGCTGTGGAGGGAGCGTCCCGGTCCCTGTGCTTCTCTTTACCCTTCTTCTTTGGATGATGCCCTTCAGGAAAGTCTGACGTCTGTCTGAGTTTCTTTAACTCCTTCTCCATGGAGAACATCTTTTGTTTTAAAATATGGGCTTCCGGGGCCTGCTGCCTTCTTTTTCGGGTAGCAGAGTTGAATTTGTGGCAGTGATCACACTCTTCTATGCGGTGGTCCAGGCCTAGGCAAAAGAGGCACAGGAAATGGCCATCCCTGTGCGGTAGTTTGGACCCACAGGAATCGCACTTATTTTTATGCACCTCGGCAGGCATATGGGATGACATGCACAGCCGATGTCAGAGACTGAAACAAAGAAATTATTTCTGGGGGAAAAAAAACAAGTAATACTCATCCAAATCGCGATGCTAGCAGTGCTGATCTTCCACAAGGCGACTGAGTTGGAGCAGATGGCGGGAAAGAACTGGAGGGTGAGCACGGGACCGCCCCTTTTATCTGACACACGCTTACGTTGGTCAGCTGACACCAGGGGTGGTCCCTGCCAGGGACTGCTAGCTAGAAGATTTTCCGTGGGGCTCTGATACCTGCCGGCTTAGTCCCATCGGTTAGTACCTACTGTAAGACCCCTCTCGAAGTAAGATCCAGAGTTTCCTGCGAGCGGGAACGTTTCTGGTCTCAGCAGCATCAACGCTGAAACTTCTCTTTGTCCTTCTTGGACTCCTTTCATGAGTGAGAACTGTGCAACTCGGTAGGGCCCTCTCCTTTAGTCGAGAGGGACTGGCACAGCTCCTTGAAGGAGGCCGAATAGGTGGAGCGCAACTGGAGTGGAACAAAGGCCGAGGCTTCCTCCTCGAATGCCTTGAGCTGTTCCAACTGATCGGTGGATCCCGTGGCCGCGGAGACCATCCAACTGGCATCCTTCAATTTGACCGGCAGGCATCGTTTCTCCAGCCAGCCCAACTTCAGGCGGGCAGTGTGGTCATCGAGAACGTTAGAGTGAAACGACAGACAAAAGTTGCAGGCCTGCGGATCATGATCATGGCCCAGACAGTAGACACACGAGGCATGAGGGTCCACACGTTACATCTTCTGCCTGCAAGGGCACCGGCGAACCCTGGGAATAGTCCTGTCTTCCATTGCGGTCGTGATCAAAGATCGAGGTGAAGACGGAACTCTAACGAGTTTTAAAGTAAGTTTTGGAAGTAAATCTGAAAATTCGAGCGCCAGTGCCTTCTAAACGTGGAAGCGGTAAGGAGGGAACCTGAACCTTCCAGCGGAAAGGAAGTTCAGGTATCATGGAGTGGAGCCATGGTAGTTACCACCCAAGTGGGTGGGAGGAACCAGCATTAAGACGCGTCCGGTAATCCTTAAAGGGAAAGGCAACTGCCAGACAGTGTGGATAGGACATCATATCCAAATCACTAGAAAGTAATTTAAGGTAGAGATGCGGTCATTCCCTGTGGCAAATAACTGTCAGATTTTGAGATATGCAAAGAAATCTCCTGTAGGGATTTTCCTCGAAACTCACAGGACACCAACAGTTTGAAGTGTTTTTATACACCCCCCTCCCCCCGATATGTAGTTGTATTTTTATTTATGTATTTATTTATTTATTTATTATTTACAAAGTTTTACTAGGAGTGACATACCAAGCTGGTAACAACTTGTTTCCAGATGTGTCCTAAAGGGAGGGAGGGGAGAGGAGGACAGTAACAGTACAAGGTAAATATAGCGCAGTGGTCTAAGGCTCTGAGCTGCAAATCTGGTGACATCCAGCACACCAGACCTGGGTTTGAATCCCACAGCTTCCACTTGCATACTGTGTTACCCTGAGCAAGTCACTTAACCTCCTTGTGCTTCCAGGTCGCTCCTGTAAAAAGAGCTTCCAGCTTAGTGTGCTATACCTGGTTAAACAACTAAATTTAAAAAAAAAAAGTTAAATAAAATGAACAACTGTACAAAAGGCAAACATAACATTTAGACAGTCACAGTACAATAAGGTGCAACAGGTTAAATCAAAAAAAAAATTTGTGCAAAAGGAAAATATACAGTTCTGAGTAGGATCAATAGCTGTAATTGTACTAGGTGGGTTGGGGGGACTACACTAAGGCACGACTAGAATGTAGAGTAAGCAGTGACTGGAGAGTGGAGGACCAACAGCACATGATACAGGATCAAAAGCAGCTGCAGGAGTGAGCTGTCCCAGAGGAGAGATTTGAGAGTAGAGAGAAGAAGCAAACTGTATGGTCAGAGAGAGAGAGAGGACCAGAGTTTAGGGAAGCGGAAGGAGGTAACACCTTACCCTGCAGTGGATTTCACTGGAGGAAAGGAAAGAGAGTTAGAGTTAGTATTGCAGAGTGAGTATGAGATGGTGGGGGGGATGAGAGGAGTGAGCCAAGGTACAGGGGAAAGGAGCCAAGCCAGAACTGGAGATAAAGGAAGCACAACAGGTGAAATGCCTGGCATCAAGGGAAGTGAGGGACAGGGAGGAGTACAGAGAGCGGTGTGAGGAGGACAGCCCACGGCAAAGCAGCAGAGTGTGAAAGAGGGGGTCCAGCCTAGTGAGAATGGACTTGGGAGCAGCACTGTAAACGACGACACCATAATCAAAGATAGGGAGGATCATCTTCTAGACTATTTCTCTGTGAGCAGGAAGTGGAACAGTAGCTATGTTATTGATCTGATTTTTTTTCTTTCTTTGTTTGTAGGAAAATTAAGTATAACAAAAATACTTTGTGCAGGGAATTAAGCAGAGGAGGGGACCCAGAATTGTCAGTTTTACTTGTGCACTATTTATTCTAATAGAACCAGGAATCCAAACGCTGAATATAGAATGAGGGAGGTAGCAGTGGAAAGCACTACTGAGGAAAAGGACTTGGGAATATTGATTTCAGACAGTCTGAAGACATCAGCACAATACTAGGACAGGACAAACAGGATGATGGGTTGCACAGGAAGGGGGAATCGGCAGCAAGAGGAGGGAGGTGAGGTTACCACTGTACAGATCACTGGTTCATCCTCACCTGGAGTACAATGTGCAGTTTGGGAGTCCGCATGTGCAGAAGGACAGGGACAGAGTGTAGGCAGCGCAGAGAAGGGTAAACGGGATTGCCTGGGGCAGCAGGAGAGGACTTATGAAAAGAGATGAGCATTTCTAAAGACGAAAACACTGGAGGTGAGAAGGGGGAGCAGGGGACATGCTTGAAACATAAAAACACCTCCACAGGGTAAATACAGTGGACAGGGAGGAATTATTCTGACTAAGTGGGAGCACAAACATAGGGGCAACGGGGTGGATTTAGGAGGGATGCCATTTAAGGAAAAAGTGTTGTAGGGTTGAAATACACTACTTAAAGAGGTTGTCTGCACAAAATCAATGGGTGCATTAAAACATGGGGTGGACAGATACAAGGGCTTCATAAAGATCATATCAGAAAGGGGGAGATGTGGAGTGATAAGCAAATGAAGGCTCTTTCATTCAACATTAGAGAGGTAGGAATGGGCTGACTCAACGGACCAAAGTTCTTTTCTGCTGATAGAGTCTATGTTCTATTTAAGTATATTAAGGGACAGAGCTACATAGTACCTTTTGAAGTTTGTTAAAATTCGGTATAGCACAGGGTTGAAGAGGGAGTTTAATTTTACAAGCAGCAGAAGATAATGAAACCCTCAAATGCTTGTTTCATTACAAGGAAAGGTGCTGCATTTTGCAGAATGTATCTTTTTTATGGAAAGGTGCTTGTGTGTTTATCTTCTTGTACTGCCATGAAAAATTAAACAGTCTGTCCAACCCTGTTCCATCAGTTAATTCAATAAACTTCAAAAGGAATTTTTCCTTGATGATCTGAAATCAACTGTCAGCCAACAATTCCTTTTACTTTGTTTGCTGTTGGTGGAGAAATAAAATACTTAAAGTTCTGGCTGTTACGTATTCTTTTTCCTTATATGTAGGTGGTATCTTTATTGCTCTTTGTTAGGATACTGCTTGGGCATTTCCCACATGTTCAACCCTTGTCCCGACTGCCTGGGCACTGCCACTTTAGTAGCTGCAGCCCACGCTCCTCTGCATGGGCTTCTGATCCCAGGATGCAATAAGCACGTTCTGGTTAACGGAACAGTCATCTTATGGGGTTGATTTCTCACATCTCCCTCTGTGTCTTTATACTAACAGCAGTGTAGCGTCTGGAGAAATATTTTCCCATCTGTAAAATGTACTTGGAAATGTCGACTCTCCAGACCATCATCAGATCCATGATATATCTGGTGCAAAGAATCTTCTCCGCTACCTTTTCTGGTCTAACACAAACACGTGATCCTGAAGCTTGTTGTCCATTTCATATTTGCAGATTTTTTTTCTAGTCATTTATATCATGAGGCAAATAAAAGGATGCCAACCAATTTTTATCGTGCCATATACTGTGTAAGTTTGTTACACCATTTTGTAATATTTTAAAATTTTCCCGTTGTGAATTATGTTATGAAAAATCAATCCTCCATGACTGACACACAAAGACAAACTTGCATAAATAAGAGTGCACACCAACATAAAATGCCAAAGACAGAGCACCGTTGGTTTTTGAATTTATAACTGTCAAGAAAAAAAGGGGGGAAAAAAAAAAAGAAAGACACTGGGCCCGATTCACAAACAACCGGACTTGGTGCATGGTGCATGCGCCAACCAGGAATGGCACATGGGGCAACTTGTGCCACTCCATGCACCAGTCCTGATTCAGTTGTAGCCTGCGCCAAATGGGGGGGGGCCGCGCCTGTACCAGCTGGACTTGTGCCGCTGTTACGGTGAATGAATGGCTGCGTCATGAGAGAGAGATAGGGGCTTGCGCCTTTGTGGTGCTGCCATATCCCATTTTGTAGGATTCCAAAAGTGCCGCAGTGGGAGCAGGGTTCGCTGGGGCTTAAACCAGCCAGAGCTAGTCTACCGTCTCGTGTACCACCAGGTGAGTGGAGGTACCGTGCCACCCAAGTTTCAGTTGCCCAGCCAAAGTGTCCCATGCCCAAACAGCCCCTACACCCACCAGCGTGCTGTGGCACACACTACAGCCGCCCATTCCACCCTCCAGAATGAGCCCTAGCTGGAATGCTGCCTCCCGTGTACCCCTCGGTGACTGTAACCCCCCCCCCGGCACTGGGTACAGTGCCACATGCTCCACACAGACAGCTGCACTCAGCGCCCCCATGTCCCTGGAAGATCGCCTGCAGGTGCCCATTGCATGGTGTCCCTACCACTGGTCACGGCTCTAATTTCTCACATTGTGTCACTGAAGGTCCTGAAACTGCACTAATGTTTGTAACTGTTTAATAGTTTAATGCAGATTTGTGACTTTATTTGCACTTCTGTAATTTGTCTGCTACCAACTGTGTTAGGTCGTGTAACCTTGACCCGTGATTGTTAATCTGCCAAGTCTGTTGTGCCAGTTTTTCCCTATACAACCCCTTCCCCAGGTTGCATCTGGAAATAAGCCTCAACTCAATGGTGCCTTTCTCAGTTATCAACATTTAAATAAATAAACAAACTGGCACCTATCTGACTGGCTGAGGGCATACCTGGTGTACAGGCTGGCTGCAGCACACCCGCATGTGTGCTAGGCCGTGTAAGTGCTGCCTGCCATAGGGCCCCGGTACACCACATCAGGTCCATGGCACTCATGGATACTGTGGGCACAACTGCTGCTGCTTGTGGCAATTGCTGCAGGGGCACATCGCAGCACATGGCATTCCCTTGCTGTGTACCTGCACTTTGATGCACAGGTGTTGTTGCCGCAAATTGCAGGAGTTTGGTGCCGGAACCCCTCCCATTCGACAGTTGGGCCTAAGCAACTGTTTGCTGCAGCTTGCAACGATCTAGGAGGCGCTATGTGAATCCGGCCCATTGTTTAAATGCATTTCCCTATATGAAGGGAATTAGTCATTTGTTTGCTCCATAAGAGGTGTTAAAATGTTATTAGCCTGACCATGTGGTTTTTATTTGGATATCTTCATGTTTAAACAAGCTAATTATACTGTCAGAAAGCTAACATTTCAGATTTCCACCCGTATAAGCAGTATGTCTCTAAATTGAACTGATGGGCTGCAAATATCCAATGAAGCAACAGTATGTGTTTACACAAAAGCAGAATAAGCTGAGGGACTAAAACTGCACTTATTTCAATTTTTCTTTGTGCACCAGTAAAATACTAGAAACTTGAGTTGGGCAGCACTCTTCTGAAGGGGAACTCAGAGGGCTGCTGCCCAGATGGCAGTGATGCTGTCACTCTACCTCTCTAAAGAAGGGTACCAGGACAGCCTTATTGTGCCAACTGATGCAGTGCTGCCGATGTCCTGCTCTCGCGAGGGGAACTGACACGGGGACACTGCACTGGTGGCTGTAGTATTGCGACATTGCTAGTAATGTCCCCCTCTTCTGAGAGGGAACACAGACAACTGCTGGCAAGCTGCAGTTCTATAGTAAGTGCCCCTCTCCAAAGGGGACTGGGAGATAACAGCGCCCATGGCTACTGCCTGTAGTGTCTCTCTTTCCTGAGGGGGACCAGGAAAGCCCTCCCATGCCAGCAACTATATGGTCAGTGACCCCTCTCCTGAATGGAAGAAGAAAACCACTGCTACACCAGCAGCTATTGTGCCGGTGTCCCCCTCTCCTGTGGCGGACCAGAAGAGGACCTCCATGCAATGGCTGTAATGCTGGTATTCTCCTCTTCTGAGGAGGATGAGCATTATCTACTGATGACTGCTCTGCTGGTGTTCCATGGTGACTTCCACCCCCAACCACAGACGGCTAGAGAGCGGAGATCTAAGTCGCCAAATGACTACCTAAACAACATTAACAGTATGCCTACTAAAGATGTTACATAGAAACATAGACTTTGATGACAGATAAGGATCGCTTGGCCCACTCAGTCTGCCCATTTCCCTACCTTTCGGATAAGCTGCAGATCCTACTTAACCAACAGTCTTCTTCCTCCTACTCCCCACTAGAATTGCCTTACATCTGTCCCATGCATTCTTGAATTCCCCCACTGTTTTTAACCCCACTACCTCCTCTGGAAGGCTGTTCCATGTATCCACTACCCTCTCTGTGAAAAAATACATCCTCACATTGCCCCGAGCCGTTCCCCCTCTATCTTCAAATTGTGCTCCCTTGTTCTTGCACATCTCTTTTTCTGAAAGATGCTACCCTCTTGGACTCTGTTGATTCCCTTGAGGTACTTGAATGGTTCTATCATGTCCCCCCTCTCCCTCCTTTCCTCCAGGGTATACATATTAAGTTCCTTTAGTCTCTCTTCATATGGCTTCTGGTGCAGACCCTGCACCATTTTAGTTGCCCTCCTCTGGACTGCCTCCATCCTGTCTATGTCCTTGCAGAGATGGGGTCTCTAGAACTACACACAGTACTCAGATGGGGTCTCACCAACTGTCTGTACAGAGGGATAATAACTTCCTGTTTTCCACTGGTGATGTCTCCCCTAGCCATCCCAGTACCCCCCCTACCCTCACTGCCTTCTCATATTGCTTGCCTACCTTTAGGTCACCTGATATGACTACCCCCCAGTCCCTTTCCATTTTTGTTGTTGTTAATACCTCCCCCCAATTGTGTTCTCTTCCCCTGGGTTTTTGTTTCCCATGTGCATTACTTTGCACTTCTTTGCACTGAATCTAAGCTGCCATACTTTTCAGCATTCCTCCAACCTTGCTAAGTCCCTTCTCATCCTTTCCACACACCTCCCCCCTTGTGTATCAACCCTGTTGCAGATCTTTGTGTCATCTGCAAAGAGGCATACTTCTCCTTCCAGCCACTCCACAATGTCACTTATAAAGACATTAAAGAGGACCGGTCCCAGCACTGAACACTGTGGTACCCTGCTAGTAACTCCCCTTTCCTCAGAGTGGACTCCATTTACTATTACCCTCTGCGTTATGTTGTCCAGCCAATTTTTTACCTAGGCTTCCACCGTGGGACCCACTCCAATACTGGCTAACTTGTTTATTAATCTTTTGTGTGGGACTGTATCAAATGCCTTGCTAAAGTCCAGGTAGGCCACATCCACAGCCCCTCCCTGGTCTACTACTTTGGTCACCCAGTCAAAGAAATCTATTAGATTCGTATGACATGACCCTCCTGCCATGAATCCATGCTGCCTTGGGTCTTGTGGCCCCCTGACTTCTAGGTACTCAACAATTCTTTCTTTCAGAAGTGATTCCACAATTTTCCCTACCACTGAGGTCAAAATAACAGGTCTGTAGTTCCCTGCCTCTGCCTTGCTCCCACTTTTGTGGAGGGGAATAACATCCTCCTTCCTCCAGTCCTCAGGTACCACCCAACCCTCCCATGATTTGTTAAAGACAGTAGTCAGTGGTGTCACTAGTTCTTTCAGAATTCTGAGGTGAATCCCGTCAGGCCCCATTGCTTTGTCTACCTTGAGTTTTAGTAATTCTTTCAGGACCCCTTTTTCTGTGAATGGACTGGTATCGACCCCCCATCTAGCGTGCTTCTAATGTTTGGTTAAGGTACCCCCCCCCCCATCTTCTTTTGTGAATACTGAGCAAAGTACTGATTCAGGATCTCTGCCTTATTACTGTCACCCTCTGCCCCCTCCCCCTTATTAAGGCTCACTATCCCTCCCCTTGGTCTTTTTTTGCTCCCTAATGCACCTATAAAAGGTTTTATTCCCCTTCTTAACTGAGTTGGCTATCTTTTCCTCGGTTTGGGCCTTTTTCCCCTGATGTTTCAAATTCCAATTTTTCTGATGCACCCGAAAATGATTTCAAGGCTGTTTACTGGCAGAAGTACATTCTTAAATATATGGAAGCATTATTAGAATAATGATTTATTCATATTATGTCATGGCCAGTTAAGTATAGATACAGGAAGGCAGTGAGGAAATTAGCCCCCACAACTACAGCCACTGGCATAATTCAAGGCGTATGCGTAAATGCCTGTCTGTCTTTGGTTACTCTCTCCCTTTTATATTTACATCCTTATCATTCTCAATGTACTTTTGAATTGTTTGAATAGCTTTCTGGCAAGTTTTATTTATTTTTTTTTTATATATATGTTTTTATCCCTCCTGGCAGGTATGGGTGGCTGGCTCAGCCCTGTCCCATCATCCACAGCTGTCCCGGGTTTCCTCTGGCGGGGCCAGGAGGGCCATCAGCATGAACAGGCAGGGCTTCATGAAGCCCATCCTCCATCTTCCTCCTTGTTCCTGAACCCAGGTCGCCGACGTGGGATGAGGTAAGGCACTCACGGCACCTCAGCCTTCTGCACCACCAGGCAGGTAAATTTATTTTTTAAAAGTTTTTCAATTAGTTTGCCCTAAACCGACCACACTAAGAAACGTTCAACGTGGAGCCGTGGAACAGTCTGCCAGTGAATGTGGTGGGCGCCAAGACGGTAAATGTTTCAAGCATGACTGGGACAGAGTGAATGGTATGGTGGTTGCTCAGGTCGGCAGCAGCAGGGAGGGAAGCAGGAGGGTGGACCGGGAGGGATAAAACCTCATATGGACACTATGTCCCGGAGCAGAGGGGGAACGCTGGGCAGAACAGATGTACCTCTGGTCTTTTTCTGTCAAACACAAATTAGGTTACTCAATGACAGCAGCAGGCAAACTCTTATTTGCTGCCTTACAAGGTAAACCCAAAGTCCTTTCTATCATCATGTACCTAGTATGCTACCATGTTATACAAACACTGTTTAAAACTGCTGTCCATAGCAAACACATATCTACTCATCACACAAGTTACCATGGGTAAATATAGTACATACGGATTGTTTTGGATATTAAAACAATTTTTGATCTCAGTGATGACCCCTCTGAAGATGCAAAATCCTGTTTACAAGGGCTCCAGACAGTTCTGTGGCAACATACTGTATTATACATCTATTTCACATCCATACATCACAAATACTACAAGTTGTGAGCATTTCAGTGATTTATTGTAAAAGTTAAATTATTTCATTCATGACTCACTGTATGAGCAAATGCCGGCCTGCCCTTTTCCGTTTTTATTTTTGATAGTTTATACACTGGTGACTCCAAAGACCTCACGCAATAGTCATTTGTAACTGATTTGCAGAAGGCTAAAGGTACTCCAGACAGACGCTAAAATGTTTACACACTGATATAGGAAATTACCCGTGTCGCTCTTATCTAGTGGTTATATTAAAGAGCAGGTATCCATTTCAGTACATACTTTTTGTGAACAGAATGTTTTGGTCATTACGATTTACCAGAATATACATTTTCAGTTTTTAATTCTCAAATTTATAACACATCTTGTAGCCTATCCAAGAATTCTGTATCAAAAGCATTTGCTTGTCCTCAATTCATCGCTCAATGATTTGTTTATAACACCATAGTGCTTGCCATGGCAACAGACTGTGATGTCTCAAACACAGCAAGAGTGAGACCAGTTGTGGGCACTCGATGCTTTCTGAAAGACAAAGTGAAATATGTACCACAATATCTGAACTACTTGTTCTATTCTGATAGCATCTGATCCTTTTCTGGTGTTGACCCCAGTACTATGTTGCACTTGTACCTTATTTTGCACAGTTACACATCTTTATTTTGTGTCGCCCTGATTATCTGACTGTATACTATGACTGCACACCTGCAATGTATGTTTTTTATATTTTTTTATCGTATTACCTTGTATGTTATTTTTATTACTACTTCACCTTTTAGTTGTTATTTACATTTGTGCATCCCGTATACTTTACTCCTCTCCCATGCCCCCAGGACACATCAGGAAAACACAGGTTACTCACCTGTTCCAGTAGTTCTAGGAGTGGCATAACATCCACACATTCTGGCAGTGTCCTTTCCCCTTTAAGTGATGCCGGAAAGTTTTGAAGCTGGCTCATACCACCCATCCAGGTGGTATAACCTTCGGCTCCACCCCATGACGCCAGATCTTGCCCGCTGGAAGCAGTGGTTGTGCGCCTGAGCCAGGGGAGGTCGGGTGGGTCCGTGTGGATGTACACCATATACCACTCCTAGAACTACTGTTACAGGTGGACGTGGATATGGTGTACTTATCCACACGTTCTGGCAGACTCCTAGCAGTCCTCCTGGAGGAGGGAGGCAAGGCGCACACCCCCTACTTAGGAAACAGAGATTGGAGAACTGAGGCCCCAGAATCAGCATCCCGGCATGACTTGAGGTCAATGTGGTAATGGGAAATTAAGGTGTTTGCTGACTTCCAGGTAGCAGCCCTGCAGATTTCCTGGATAGGAACGTCCCTAGAAGCAGCCACCGACGCAGCAGTATGGCGGATGAAATGAGCCCTTAGCCCTCTGGGAGCCTCCCTACCCGCCAACCTATAGCAGAGATTAATGCAGGATGTGATCCATCTGCCAATCATCTGCTTGGCTGCAGGTCTGCCAGGTGCGGCTTCAGTGTAGGTGACAAACAGCTGGCGAACCTCTCCCCAAACTCCAGCCGTGTGCTCTTTGTAGTAAGTGAGCGCTTGCCTCAGGTCCAAAGTATGCAGCCTGTGTTCGGCCTCTGAGGTGTGATTCGAGAAGAACACCTGATGAGTTCAGATGAAATTCCAACACAACCTTTGGGAGGAACTTCGGATTGGGGTGCAGGACAACCTTTTCCCTGCGGAAGACCAGGTAAGGAGACTCCACCGAAAGTGGCTGCAGCTCACTGTTCCTTCTGGCTGACATGATAGCCACCAAGAAGGCGGTCTTCCACAACAGGTGAAACATCTCACACCTGTGCACTGGTTCGAATGGCTTGCGCATGAGCTTTGCCAAAACCAGCAATAAGTCCCACGGTGGTGGTGGTTCATGCACCAGAGGGGAAATGTGATCAAGGCCTTTGAAAAAGCGCCAGACCACCTTTTTCTGTGCCATCGACTGCTGACCAGCGCTTGCCCGGTAAGCAGAAATGACTGCCAGGTGCACCTTAAGGGTTGTCGACTGAAGTCTCCCTTGGACAGGTAGTCCAAAATGCCAACCACTGGACAGGATGAAGGGTCCAGCCCCTTGCCCTGACACCAGCAGGTTGATGTGGCATCAGGGGTCCAGAGCCCGTGGATTCTTTTGCTCCCCCAGATGGGCAGCAAATGGAGAATCTCTTCCATTTGAAGGCGCTGCATTTTCTGGTCGATTCCTTTCTAGATGCCTCCACCAGGTTGAGGACATCTTCAGAGATATCCAAAGCCTGGAACTCTAGCCGCTCAGGAACCAGGCTGTCAGGTGTAGGGATTGAAGGTCTGGGTGGAGTACTTTCCCCTGATTGATGGAGAGCAGGTCCGGGCATCTGGGAAGACGCCTCGGAAGCCTGTTGCTGAGACTGAGGAGATTGGGGTACCAAAACCGGCGGGGCCAGTGTGGAGTCACCAGGATCACCTGTGCCTTGTCCCTCCTGACCTTGAGTAACACCTTGTGGATCAAGGGAAGTGGAGGGAAGGCACAGAAGAGACCTGGGGGTTCACGGCCTTGAGAAGGCATCCCCCTGCAGTGTTCCCTGCTGGGGGGGGTGGGCACAATACAGCCTCAGCTTTGCATTCTCCCTGGAGGCGAACAGGTCCACCTGAGGGGTAGCCCCACTGGGAGAACAGACTGTGAGCTACCTCCGGATGGAGAGACCACTTGTGAGACGCCTTCCCTACCCAGCTGAGGGCATCCACCAGTTAACTGGAGGATCCTGCCACATGGATGGCTAGGAGATCCGCCTCCAGGCTGCGCACGAGAATCCAGATGCAGAGAGCTTCCTTGCACAGGGGCAGGGAGTGCGTCCCACCTTCCTTGTTGAGGTAGTTCGTGGTCGTGGTGTTGTCCATCTGGACTTGGACCACTCGACCCCAAACAAACGGAGCAAATGCAGTGAGCACCAGCCGAACTGCTCGGAGCTCCAGCAGGTTGATGTAGCATTGGGACTCCTCGGGGGTCCAGAGCCCATGGACTCTGTGTTCCCCCAGATGGGCACCCCAGCCCATGAGAGAGGCATCAGTCGTTAGGATGACCATCGGCTCGGGGCAGACAAACAGGATCCCTTCCTGCAGATGCCCTGGGACTAGCCACCACTGGAGGGCATCCCACATCTTCTGGGTCACAGTGACCAGCTGGTCGAAGTGATCTTTGCGCTGAGACCACTTGCTGGCCAGTTCCCAGTGCAGGGAGCGCATATGCCAGCAGGCCCATTGGACCACGCTGGTGCAAGCCACCATGTAACTGAGAAGGCACAGTAAGTCCCGGGCAGAGCACAAGTGCCAACCAAAGGAGGAGAGAACCTCCGCCCTGTCTGCCGGGAGCTGAGCTCTGGATCAGCAAGAGTCGAGTTCTGCCCTGATGAAGCTGATCACCTGCGAGGGCATGAGTTCTGACTTGGCCTCGCTGACCAGGAGGCCAGGGTCGATGCAGGTCTGGAGAGCCAGATTCCTGGACCTCTCTACCTCCTGCCTGGAGGGACTTACTATCAGCCAATCATCCAAGTAGGGGTACACTCAGACCCCTCTGCACCTCAGGTAAGCTGCCAGCACTGCTATGCATTTGGTGATGACCCTGGGTGCCGAGGAGCGGCCGAACAGCATGGCCTGGAACTCGTAGAGGGTTCCTTCAGCTCGGAAGTGGAGGAGCCTTCGATGGGTCGGACAGATCCAGACGTGGAAGAATGCGCCATGGAGATCCAGAGAGCAAAACCACATGTCTTGCTCTTGGGATGGCATGATCTGGGACAGAGTTACCATCCTGAAAGTGCGGGACCTGAGGAATTTGTTCAGGTCATGCAGCTCTAGAATGGGGCACCAGCCCCCCATCCGCTTGGGCACCAGGAAGTACCTGGAGACAAACCCTGGGTGTTCTGGAAGATCCGCAACCTTGATCTCCTTGCGGAAGAACTGCGTCATGTCTCGGAGAGCTGACTGAGTGTCTGCGGATACCAAGTCCTCATGTAGGGCGCGGGCTCAGCTGGCAGGGTACTGCTCGAATTCTAGAGGCAGACCCTGATCAACCGTTTCCAGAAAGCACCTGTCCGTGGTGACAGCGGACCATGCGGAAAGAAAGTGATGGAGCCGGCCCCACAGAGGAGGACCCGGGGAGGTGTGACGAGCATGAGTGTGGCACCACCCCATCCCGTCACTGAGCAGGCTTGGAGGAGGAGGACCCAGCTGAGGAGCAACTGGGTCCCTTTCCTCCAGGCTTTTGGACCACCAAGGCCACAGACTTGGGCCTAGGTCGCCAGGACTGAACCTGCTGGTCAGACTGATGCTGGGCTGGTTTTGCCGCAGGAGTGGAGGATCGAAAGGGCTTACGCTCTGCTGCTTGGATCCCTTGGGATCCCTCTGGGCAGATGTCACAGAGTCCAAGGTGGCACTGGACCTCTTGATACGCTGGAGGTGACTCTACACACTGGGCCCAAACAGGTCGATGCCTAAGAATGGAACATCTGTCAGCTTGTGCCGAGTGTCTGCCGTGAAGGTTGAGAACTGCAGCCAAGCCCTATGGTACATGGCAACTGTAGCCGCCACCAAGCAGGCACAGGAATCTTCAATATCCAGAGCTGTCTGAAGTTGCTGCTTGGACACAGCCCAACCCTGGTCTCGGACCTGCTTGACCGTAGTCTGGAGGTCTGCAGAAAGATGAGGAATCATCTCATTCAGGGAGCCCAAAAGGGCATGGGAGCAGTGTGCCATCATGACAACCAAGTTCGCCTGGCGGAGGCCAAGCGAGGAGGCACCATAGACCTTCTTAGCCAAGTGGTCCAATTCCTTGGACTCCTTATCTGTTAGCTTAGCGACATCCTCAGTATTGCCTGAGCGCCAAAACACGGAGTCAGCCACCAACCCCTCAGCCGAGGGGTGCTCCGTGAATCCTGAGAGGGAACTGGTGGGCATCGCATATTTGTGGGCCATCCGAGCCGAGGGCGCAGGGCATGAGGCAGGGCACTGCCAGACTTCCAGAGCAGGGCCAACAATGGCCTTGGCCACTGGGAACACCTCTGTCGGCGAGTCCCCTTTGTCCAGAATCTCTGTAAGGAATAGCAATCCCGTTTCTGGATGGGCTCCAGTTTCATACCCATGGACTCGGAGATGAGACGGAGGATGCCCATGAAGGAAGTGGGTCCTTCCTCCGTAGAGAGATCCCCCACCGACTCCATGTCGACCGGACGGGAGTGCAGTGAGGAATCCTCGGACTCAGAAGAGTCCGCATAGAGTGGCCGACCACCCAAGTCACTCTGGACCCACCTCGGGTGGTCAGGTGTAACAGTGCCCAACAGCCGATGGGGAAGCCCCTGAGCCGGCAGAGACTCATTAGTTGGAGCCCTGGTCGCCGGCTGTTTGGGCGGCGGCTCCACCACAATCAGTGGAGAGGCCAGCTTCGGTCAAACCGGATGGTCTGAACCGGCTACGCTAGCGGAGGAATGGTGTCGACCGGGGTTTACCTACAGCAGGACAACATCCCCGACAGTTTCAGACACAATGCTGAGTGTTGGCAGTGTACTGTCGGGGATGTGTTTGTTCCTTCAGGGATCTGTACTCCGATCCCCCCAACATCGGTTAATAAATATACAACTCCAAGTCGGAGCTGTCTCGGGGGGGCGAAACACTGGGCGATGCAGTGCCAATGGGAACCTCACAGCGACCCAACGTTGTTGGTCGAATTCTGTCACTGTGATGGTCTTCGCTCTTACAGTTTCACTGTGCGGTCAGCCCACCAGGGCGTCAGTGTTGGCCTTTTGGGCAACAGCCAAGTGATGGCCGGTGCTGGAGCTGGGGTTGGCTTTGGACCGGACAACACCAACTGTTGCCACACAAGGTCTTCGTAGCGTCGACGCAACTTGCACCAAAGCCTCTTCCCACCCGAGGAGGAAGATGACGAATAGCGGCAGTGCCACTTCCCATGGTGCCGAGAGCGGGATCCCCAAAGCCAGCAGGACCTGCTTGACCCAGAGGATGAGGAACACCTAGACCTCGACCACCGGGGGGTGCTGACGGGGGATCTCGGAGGGAGCCAAGGAGTGCCACGGCTCCTCCTGGTCTAGGTCGGTGACCAGAGTCCTGAACAAGGAGTTGTCGACCTCTTCTGACAACCGGTCGACAGGGTCCAGAAAAATCTCAGCCACATCGCTGGCCAGCGTCTCGACCAACTGACCCGATGGGGTCTCCATGAAGCCAGCAGCCAAGGCCGTGGTTTCAGCCAAGGTCAAAACCTGTGATTCCTGAGACTGAGAACGTTCCCGGTCCCAAGAACGTCGACAGCGAGTCTTCTCCTTTTCTTTCCTGGACTCCTTCTTGTGGGAGCTGTGCGAACCCGAAGGGCTCTGTCCCTTGGTAGGGAGAGACTGGTACAGCTCCTTTAAGCAACCCGAGTAAGTGGAGCCCAACTTGAGTGAAACAAAGGCCGACAACGAAGAGGACTGTGCGGTGGCCCAAGCCGTCTCCTCCTCAGAGGCCGTAAATTGCTCCAATGGCTCGGCGGACCCCGCAGCAGCGAAGACCACACAACAGGCATTGTTGGATTTGACTGGTGGATGTCGTTTTTCCGGGCAGCCCAATTTCAGCTGGGGGAAGTGGTCCTCTATGACCGACATGTGAAACAACCGGCAAAAATTGCAGGCCTGGGGATCGTGTTTGTGCCCCAGGCAGTAAACGCACGTGGCATAGAGGGTGGTACATGATATCTAATCCCTGCATGGGCACCGGCGAAATCCGGGTGAGGACTTTTCCTCCATTGCGGTCGCAATCGAAGATCGAACTTGAAAGTTTTGGAAGTAAATCTGAAGATTTGAGCTCTAGGGCCTACTCAACGCAAAAGCAGTAAGGACAGAACCTGCTTCTTCCAGTGGAAAGGAAGATCTGGCGTCACAGGGAGGAGGCGAGGGTTATACCACCTGGGTGGGTGGGAGGAGTCAGCTTGAAGACCTTCCGGCAAGATTTAAACGGGAAAGGACAATGCCAGAACATGTGGAGAACAACTTAGCCACGTCCCTAGAAATAAGAATATTTTGCCTTGCCTTGTGACTGCTAATCAGCCCAGTCCAATGCTGCAGCATGCCTCTGTCCAGGTCCTGAACAATTCTCAACTAAACCTCCTACGCATTACAGCAGTAAAGTATAGGAAAGTCAGTTGAAAGCCAGCTGTGACCCCAGAAAGAGGTACTTTGCAGTACTGGACCAGGCTGATCAGCGACCAAATGCATTGAAGTAAGGTTTTTTTTTTGGGGGGGGGGGGGGGGGTTAAGGTGGGAAGCAAACAGGCAGCTAGTGGTTGGGCAAAAGAGGGTTTATTATTAACAAAGATGACAAATGACTTTGCTGACTGGACATATGCATTGTGCCCCACCACCATCCCACCATGAACTAAGTGTGTGTGTGTGGGGGGGTGGGGGGTGGTACAGAAACCCAGAATTTTTTGTAATGCACACAGGTTGCTCAAAGGAGAAAAAGTGGAGCCTCAGCAAAGAGGGTACTCATGACAACACAGGAAGCCAGGCTACAAAGACATCAGGATGCTTGGAACCAGGACTTGGTTGCAGGATTAAATATTTTATTTCAGCAAGTTCAGCAGCTTGCAGACACCCCAAAAGACACCAGCGTTCCGCACTATATCACGTGCTGAAACCAACCCCTGGTTTCAAGCGTCCTTGTGACAGGGTTGAATAAGGCCCTGCCCCATTTGTTATGCAAACTTTAAATGCAAGGGTCTGTTCTATCCTCTCCTTTTCTGTCTCTTCTGTCTGGTTGTGCAACCAAGTTTTCTTGTGAGACCTAGGAACTGATCACTCCAACGGTTTCGCAATTCTCCGCCTCTCATTGTCTCTCTGCCTTCACTTGCTGTTCTGTCTTTTATTCCCCATTGCACATCTGCAGTTATAAAAATACATGTGAATCTTTATATGGAAATGTCACTGATACTGGGACCCCTTTGTTTAAAACTATACATAGTTATACTGTTGAAATTATTGCAAAAACTGGAATTCATGGGGTTAACCTGAGATGTTGGCTTGAAAAATATTTCCAGAGCTGTCAACAAGAGGTCAGTTCTGGGTCATAATGTTCTTTTTGCAGCACTTGCTCAAAATGACAAGGACACTGTGTGAGAAGCATAATGTTCTCTTAACGAGCTCCCTGCAAAGACTTGTTATAAAAAGAGCTGCAATGTTTTACAAGATGGAGACACAGAGACTGAAACTAAGATTGGAAATTGAGAAGAAAAACTCAGAAGAAGGACTCTGCTTTCTATGTTTGTATTGTCATTGTAAATAGTTATACTGAACAATTTTTATTTTTTATTTTTCTGTTCTCAATAACAAAATGCTATTTGCAAATTTTGAAACTGCTCTTTTCCCATGCTTCCTGACCTATGCCTCGACGACAGTCCTGGGGCCCGATACTGGAAAATGGGCAAAAACGGAGGGCAAAGGTTTGCACTGCACTTGCCCATGACCCTGAGGATGCTATATTCAGTCGGACAGCGCACCAGTGCTATTTGACTGAATACATGGGCATGTCAGCGCAGCGTTAAGTCAAGTAGTGCTGCCCCAAGATGGATCTGGAAAGTGCAGGGAATAGCGCCCCCAGACCCGATAACGCAGGGAGCCCCCGGCGCAATATTCAGCCAGCACCATGCAAATAAGTCCACTGGGCATGCAAGGCGATAAGGGGCCATATGCATGCCCATTATCTGCATATACACTACACTAGTTTTCCTCCTCCCTCCGGCTTTACCCCTTCCTTACTTCTTTAACGTGCCTACTAATTCTCTCAACTCAACCCTCTTGCTCATGCAACACCACCACCCTGCCCCATCACCCCCAATTACACATGCTTTTACTCCAGGGTATACTATTTTTTTTTTTTTTTTTTACTACTGACTTGGATTTCTCATCCTGTCTAGTCCATTAGCACTGTATTACTCTGCATGTAATATGCAAGCACTAGTCTATTATTAGTCTATTTGCAATGCACTATACAACTGTATGTTATCATTTAAGTAACATTCCTGCCTAATGGTATGTTGTATATGTATTATTCTGCCTAAATGATTGCTATTTCACCATGCCTGTATCATTCCTAACAAATTACCTACATATTGCTCTGCCTACATGATTGTTATTTTCACCAAGCTTGTAATTTCCCCATTTTATACCCCTATCCCAGGTTGCACCTGGAAACGAGCCATGTCCATCTGCATGCAAAGCGGTAGCAGGGTAGAACCCCTCCTGTGACCGCCCCCCCACCACAATCACCCATCCCTGTAACAGTTTAAAGATTCCCTGGTGTCTAGTGGCAACTCCCCGCTCTCTGATCGCTGGCCCCGTAAAAAAATACAGCAGTCCGTGGTGTCCAGTGGTACCCCCCAAGCTCCAATCCCCCTCCCCATAAAAAACTGAAAGATTACATAGATACATAGAAATGTGACGGCAGAAAAGGACCACCTGGCCCACCTAGTCTGCCCACTTTGCCTAGGTATCTATTAGGACATATCCTCCCCCCCACCCCTTCAACAGTCCCTTGTGTCTGTCCCATGCTCTTTTGAACCCTCCCACTGTTGTTTCTCCAACCAACTCATCAGGGAGCCTATTCCAAGTATCCACCACCCTCTCTGTGAAATAGTACTTCCTAATGTTCCCCTTGAACTGCCTCTCCACAATCTGCAATCCATGGTCACTATTTTTCTGATTTCCCTTCAGCTGGAAGATGCTCTCCACTGGCACTTGGTTTATACATTTTAGGTACTTGAAAGTCTCAATCATGTCCCCCCCCTTTCCCTCCTCTGCTCCAGGGTGTACATGTTCAATTCCCTTAACCTTTCTTCGTAGGAGAGATGGCTGAGCCCCTTTACCATCTTCGTTGCCCTCCTTTGAACATGCTCCAGCCTCCCCACATCCTTTCTGAGATATGGCCTCCAGAACTGGACCCCATATTCCAGATGTGACCTAACCAGACTGGTGTATAAGGGCACTATGACCTCCTTCCACCTACTAGCAATCCCCCTCCTGATGCAGCCCAGCATTCTCCCTTTACAGTATGCAGGATACACACTCCCTGTCACTGCATACGGTGGACAGCCGAGCTGGTGAGAGTAGGGATTTACCAGTCACCGTATGGGCTCCCCACAGCACCAGTGACCATGGTGGGGGAGTGGCAGGGTGGTGTACCCAGTACAGACAGTGTGGTGGGGGCCGCTAGATGCCAGGGACATCTTTGAAGAAACTGTGGCGAGCAAGCGGAGGTTGGGGCATGCCACTAGACACCAGGGACCATCTTGAAACTTACGGGGCTAAGGATCGGAGGGGAGGAGGTATCTACTTGTCAAAAGGGAATGTTTTAGTTTTTTACAGGAGGGGATCAGAGGGTTGAAGACACCACTGGACACCAGGTGATGTTTTATTTACACAATCACGGGCATCAGAGGACAGGGGGTACCACTGGACACCAGATAATGTTTTATTTTGTACGGGGCCGGGTATCAGAGGGCAGGGGGTATAACTGGATACCAGGGAATGTTTTATTTTGTACAGGAATGGGGATCTACGGGTGGGAGGTGCCACTAGATACCAGGGACTATCTTGTAACCTACAGGGCTGGGGATCGGAGGACGGGGGGTACCACTGGAACCAGGGAATGTTTTATTTTGTATATGGATGGAGACTGGAGGGTAGGAGGTGCCACTAGACACCAGGGACTGCTTGTGCTTATAGGGATGGGGAGTACCACTAGACACCAGGGAGCAGGTGTGCTCCCTCAACTACCAGTGGCCACTAGGGTTGCCCTGGAGTAAGCCAGGCTTTTTCTCGGCAGTATCTGGGCTGTGCAAAGCTGCCTGCGCTAAACCTGTTGCTTATCGCAAATGTACTGAATATACTGCTGTGCTGGCTAGCCCAGTGGAGCAGAGGATTGAGGCTCTGGACGCCACACCCTGTACCACGCTGGCGACCCGAGGGTGGGAGAAGCTCGGGCTGCCAGGGGTCGACCAGGAGAGAGAGGATCAAGAGTCAGGAGGACTGCTTTCCTTTCTCAGGGAGGGTGGTTTGTGGCTTCCCTGCTACCAGCGACTCCCAGTGGAGACTGGGGGAGGGGGGAGAACAGCAGGGACCACCAGGGAAAGGGGCGGAGGAGATGGAAAATGTCCACGGGACTGGTGCGGGGAGCATGCCCATCTCATGCTGGACGTCAATGCATGTCCACGCCTCCAGGAGGGAACTCACGCTCACGAACAAAGGAAACACCCCTATGGCAGGAGGAGACGACAAAGTGCCTCCAGCCCATGCCCCCCACCGTCAGATCCTGCCCTCCCTGGGTCCCGATATCCTCCATCCTTCATCTTACCTGCATGGAAAGTAGATTCAAGGAGCACCAAGGTAAGCAGATGACGACACCGCCTTGGTAGGCACAAGTCAGGGGGTCTCCTGCCGGATGGGGGTGATAGGTTGGAGTTCCGGGGGTGGGGGCCAGGGCAGGTGGAAGTAGCTGGATGGGGACGTCTGAGGGATGCCCCTGAAGTCAGTGACTGGAGGGAAAAAGAATTGAAAAAAATAGATATAGTTCTACACCTTTATTCATGTCACTGCTCCTCTCTTTGCCCACTGAATATACCATCTTTTACTACACGTGCTACCCATTTTAGTGCATGTACTCCCCCCCCCCCCTTCTGAATGTTGTGCTCAGATGCAAACTCCATGCAAACGGCATGCAATCACTTTGCTCACCTGGCAAACTTGTGAATATCTGGATGTCTGGATTTATGCGGTATTAGTTTAAAAAAAAAAAAAACTCATAACGTTGTTACTGTTATGTTCAGGAACGTGGGAAAAAAAACATGCCCCATTTCTCCTATTCTCTGATATCTCCTGATAGCTTGGCAGAAGACACCAGGAGATAGCTGGCAGAAGACACCAGGAGAAAGGACTGCTGTGTGACTGAACTTCTCTGCTGGGACTAAAGTAGAAGAACTTTTGTACTTGGATCTTTAATTTAGGGTAAAAAAACTAACATACAAAAAAAAAAGTGTGTGTTTGGGTTAACTGAACTGAATGGGTATCTGAAGAGTTATCTAGGTGTAAATCTCAGGTGACTGAAAGGACTTAACTGCTGTGAGGTTTAAATTACTTGTGGAAAGATCTGGTAAGTAGGGGAAGTGGCTTAGCTAGAAGGAAGCTACATTTAAAGACTGCCTTAGAAAGATTCTGCTAATAGCTTGGCAGAAGACACCAGGAGAAAGGACTGCTGTGCGACTGAACTTCTCTGCTGGGTCTATATTGCCCTCCTTTCCTCCCCCCACCCAAAGCTAGTTCTATTTTTATAGGCACAGGATTGGACTGACAACAGGAACTTCCTGTTTAGGGGCAGGAAGTGAGTAATCACAGAACCACCAAGGACCCATCATCCTAGAAGGGCAAGAGTAGCTCTCCGGCCCCCTCTAGCTGCTGGAGGTCTGCCTCTGAGCAAGTAAGTGGTCTACTGAGAAATATAGGATATTCTTGTCTCAGAACAGGACAATCAGGAGCTTAAAGGGCACACAAGCAGAAAGTAAGGAGAGAGAAAAAAAAAACAGAGGAAAGAGTAAGGATTGCAAACAGTTAAGGGGCCAGAAATAAGACATGATTGGAGTGGTGCAGTGCAGTGGCTGTGGAGCAGCAGTCTTCCGGGAGATGTTCTGGAGGATGCGGTGTTGTCCCATCTGCAGGCACCTCTCTGGGCTGAGGGAGGAGGTTGCTCATCTCCAGGCTGAGTTGGCCAAGATTTGTGGGACCTCCTCTTCAATCCAGGGACCACCAGTGCCACTGCCGTTGCCTCAGAGGTTGCCAAGAAAGAGAAGCAGTTGGACCACAGTGGGCTCAGGGAGGGTGAGGGTGGTGGAACAGAGGCACATCCCTCCAGTTGTACCTCTCCACAATTCCTATGCCATTCTGGCAGAGTGTGGTTCCTCTATGGAGGCACCCACAGTGGAGACCAAGGAGGATGTGGGAACCCCACAAGGAGACCCACAGGAGGGTGGCAGGGGACCCTGCAGGGAAGGAAACAACTCCTGGTGGGGACTCCATTGTTAGGAAGGTAGAACTGGGGAGGAAGGGAGAGGGAGGTAGGTGCCTGCCTGGCGCATGGCTTGGAGGGACAGGGAGTTAACCTCAGGATTGCCGAGCAGCTGCACAGGGGAGGGAGCTGGATGTCATTGTCCACCTAGGGACAAATGACCTGGCTAAGAAAGGGATTAGAGAAGTGCAGGAAGAGTTTGTGGAATTGGGGAGGGCCTTGAGTCAAAGCCACGCACGGTAACCTTCTCGGAGGTGCTACCCATCTATGGCATAGGAGAGGCTAGGGTGTTCCGCACTATGGGATTCAATCAGTGGTTGAAAAACTGGTGTGGAGCTCAGGGATTTGGCTTCATTGGGGACTGAGGGTCCACCTGGAGTGATGCAAGCCTATACTGGCATGATGGGCTGCATCTGTCCAGGAGGGGAACCAGGATCCTAGGTGATAGGTTTAAATGCTTCATTGGCAAGCTTTTAAACTAGCCAAGGGGAGGCACTGGAAAGGAGCAGGAAAATCTAGCCCCCAAATAATCACCCGTTAGTAAGTCATGACAAACACCAACATAGAGGTGTCGATAGGAGAAGGGCAGGGGTAAATGGAGAAAGTGACAAAGGCAAGAAGGACAGGGATGGGGCAAAGGGAGTAAGGCCATCAGGAAATGGAGGGTAATGAGTACCAATGCCCGTAGTCTGGGTAACAAGCTCCCTGAGCTGATGGCCTTAATGGAAGAGGATGCCTGGATATCGTGAGCAGTCACAGAAACATGGTACACAGAGAAACATGACTGGGATGTTAACATACCAGCGTACATAACCTACAGAAGAGACAGGCAGGGGAGAAGAGGGGGAGGAGTAGCTCTCTATGTAAAGGAAGGGATAAAAGCAACTGAACAAAAGAGTAAACAGGGAGGAGAGGAGGCACTGTGGGTCACCTTGGAGACTGGAAAGAGCACCACAATCCGCACAGGGGTTGTGTACAGACCCCCATGTCAGGGGAAGGAATGGACAAGGATATGATAGAAGGCATTCTTAGAATAGCAGAGAAAGGGGAGATACTGTTGATGGGAGACCTGAATATGCCAGATGTTAACTGGAGCACATTTGCTGCAGCCACATCCAAGAGCAGGGCCATTCTTGATGCCCTACAGGTGGCAGGCATTAGACAGCTAGTTTCGAACCCACTCGTGAGGGAGCAATCTTAGACCTCTGCTCTCAAATGGGGGCAGTGAGAGGATCTCAGATCTAGAAGTGGGTTGTCATCTGGGGACAAGTGACCATCAAACAGTGTGGTTCACGTTAAACTCAGCTACAGAGTCAAGCCATACAAAAGTGAGGGTACTGGACTTAAGAGGGCTGACTTTGGCAAGATGGGAGAGTGCCTCAGAAAGCACTAGCAAACAGGCTAAAGGAGGTGTGGAGCAACAATGGGGAATTATCAAACTGCCATCACAGAGGCAACAAGCCTTGTGTGAAGCAAATAAACAAATCAAAACGAAAGAAAAGCCACTATGGTTCTCAAAAGAGGTGGCTGTGAAAGTCAGGAAGAAAAGATAGCATTCCGGAAGTATAAGGAAACACAGAAGGAGCAGGACAGAGAGCTGTACCAATTAAGGCAGAAGGAAGCAGGGAGGGAAGTCAGAATAGCAAAGGCCCAAACTGAGGAAAAGATACCCAACTCAGTTAAGAAGGGGATAAAACCTTTATAGGTACATCAGCGATTAGAAAGACAAAGGAGGGATAGTGAAGCTGAATAGAATGAATGGTGGGTGGGCGGGGGACAGTGAAAAGCAGGAATACTGAACTAATATTTCTGCTCAGTATTCACAAAAGAGGAGGGGGAAGTGCCTAATCCAATTAACAGAAGCACTCTTGATAGGGGGTCGATCCCAGTCCTTTCACAGAAGAAAGGGTTCTGCAAGAACTCCTAAAACTGAAGGTGGACAAAGCAATGGGTCCTGATGGAACTCACCCCAGAATTCTAAAAGAATTAAGGAAGGAACTAGTGAAACCACTGGCTACTCTTTTTAATAAATCATGGGAGGATGGTGTGGTACCCGAGGACTGGAGGAAGGCGGATGTGATTCCCCTTCACAAAAGTGGGACCAAGACAGAGGCAGGAAACTACAGACCTGTTAGTCTGACCTCTGTGGTAAGGAAAGTGATGGAGTCACTTCTGAAGTAAAGAATAGTTGAGTACCTAGAGGCCAGTGGAGCACAGGACCCAAGGCAGCATGGGTTCACAGCGGAAGGTCATGCTCAGACGAATCTAATAGATTTCTTTGACTGGGTGACCAAAGTAGTAGACCAGGGAGGGGCTGTGGACATGGCCTACCTAGACTTTAGCAAGGCATTTGACACAGTCCCACACAAAAGATTAATAGTCAAATTAACCAGCCTGGAGTGGGACCCAGGGTGGTAGCCTGGGTAAAACATTGGCTGGACAACAGGGACTAGAAGGTAATTGTAAATGGAGTCCACTCTGAAGAAAGGGGGTTACTAGTGGGGTACTGCAGGGTTCAGTATTGGGTCCAGTCCTTTTAATGTCTTCATCAGTGAGGTGCAGAGGACTGGAAGGAAAATATGCCTTTTGCAGATGACACAAAGATCTGCAACAGGAGTTGATACACAAGGAGTGGAAAGGATGAGAGGGACTTGGCAGGGTTGGAGGAATGGTCAGAAGTATGGCAGCTAAGTTCAATGCAAAGAAGTGCAAATAATGCACCTGGAAACAGAACCCAGGAAGAATACACAGTGGGTGAGAGGTAGTAACAACAAAAAAGGACAGGGACCTGGGGTAATCATATCAGATGACCTTAAGGTTAGCAAGCAATGTGAGAAGGCAGTAGGGAGGGCTGGGGTATACTAGGATGTATAGGAGAGGCATCATCAGCAGAAAACAGAGTTGTTATCCCTCTGTACAGACAGTTGGTGAGACCCCATCTGAGTACTGTGTCCAGTTCTGGAGACCCCATCTCCGCAAGGACATAGACAGGATAGAGGCAGTCCAGAGGAGGGCAACTAAAATGGTGCAGGGTCTGCAAGAGAAGCCATAGAGGAGAGACAAAGGAGCTTAATATGTATACCGTTGAGGAAAGAAGGAGAAGGGGGACATGATAGAAACTTTTAAGTACCTCAGTGGAATCAACAAAGTCCAAGAGGGTAGCATCTTTCAGAAAAAGAGACTTGCAAGAACAAGGGGACACAATTTAAAGACAGAAGGAGGCGGTTCAGGGGCAATATGAGAAGTATTATTTCACAGAGAGGGTAGTGGATGCATGGAACAGCCTTCCTGAGGAGGTTGTGGGGTCTAAAACTGTGGGAGAATTCAAGAATGCATGGGACAGACATAAGGCAATTCTTGTTGGGGGTAGGAAGAAATAGGCTGTTGGTTAACTAGGATCTGCGGCCTATCCTGTAGGTAGGGAAATGGGCAGACTAGATGGGCCTAGCGGTCCTTATCTGCCGTCAAAGTCTATGTTTCTATGTTTCTATTACTTCCCCTACAGACTTTGCATCAGCGCCAGGCCTAAAGATGATGCTGGTCAACGTCTGCAGTCTCATGAACAAAACAGATTTAGTAAAAGTTTGGGTTACACACACAAACCCTGATGTTTTAGTAGTGATGGAAACCTGGCTCAAGGGCAGCATTATGGACCAACAAATAGCGCTGCAGTTCTAGAACACCTTTAGACTGGATAGGCAGTCGGGGAGTTAATTATTTATGAAAATTCCAAATTAATTGCCACCAAAATCCTTACTATTACCAGACCCAAGGAATTTGAATGTCTGGCCATAAGACTCTCCCTGCACCCATCCAAAGAATCACAACACTGGCTGTTACAGACCGCCAGTGGGGTGGGGGGTGTAGAACTACTGCCAACCCTCAGAAACATCATAGAAACTAACTCTAATGAATCCATCATTCTTAGTGACCTTAAATATGGACTGGTTGTTCCCTAGAGCAAATACACTAAAGGACATGTGTGATGAGCTGGGTATCACGCAGCTCGTCCTAGATCTCATACAAAATTCAATGCCAAAATAGCGCTAAAAGCTCCATATTAGATTTAATACTTACAAACAGACCACATAAAATTGCCCATACAGCCCGTCTTCCACAATGATCTTAGTGATCACAACATTGTCGTTTGTACAAGAAGCCTAGAAAAACAACCATCCCACCCCACATTAATCACAAAGTGAAGTTTCCATAAATACAAACCTGAAAGTTACCTAGCAGACCTCTGAGACACAAACTGGCAAAACATCTACCTGGCTACTTCACTAGATGAGGCCGTTGATATCCTAATACTAACTTAACAAACCTAGCAAATAAGCATGCCCCATTCGTTAAATGTAGGGTGAAAAGGCCTTGTATCCTTGGTTTACGTCCGACCTGAATGCAGTCCTGACCCCAACGGATAAAGTATGGGCAAAGCGACACAGTCTAAAGCTCTGGTAGACTGGCTGGCCTTTAGAGTCTCAAGAAATGCTTGTACCAAGCTGGTTAGAGTAGCCAAATCAACCTATTACGTGGAAACCCTTGAGAGTGCCAAGGGTAACTCAGCCGAGACCTGGCAAACCATCAACACCATCGAAGGACAGAGAACCCCGCCTGCAATCCCCTCAAAGTTATAATACCAGGTACCACGATCTACGACCAGGGCATCATTCTAGAAAAACTAATTGAGCACTTCACAACAGCAGGCCTAGCATCTGACTCCTCCCCAGCTGCCAGGCTTGTTGACTGCTCGTCACCCAATAAGGCCCCCTTGGACCATCAGACTCAGGACTCCTCCTGTTTCTCACTAGTGACTTTCAAGCAAGTCGAGAACCTATTAATAAAATTAGATACAAAAAAAGTGCACACGCAGATGGAATGGAGTTTTTCTTCCTAAGGCTAGGGTACCACTTTCTAACTGCCCCCATAGCACATATATATGGGCTACAACATGGGTGAGAGTGAAATAGCAGAAATAACTCCACAAGCTGCCATTGATATCCCACGAGTGGCGAAGCTACGAGTGTGATATCTAGAGTTCAATGACAGTGTGTGGAGATATTTCTACCATCTCACTGCCACCCATGTCATATTCAAGTCATACAATAAGTGTGGGTCTCTCTTTTTCAGTTTTAAAGTTATTTGCATTTGTTTCCTGCAAAAAGTAAAAAAAAAAAAAAAAATAGGATTTTGTGCTTTTTTTTTGTTTGTTTTAAGATGCTTTTTTTTCCCTCCTGGCTGCCTGAGCTGCTCCCTCGCATCGAGGGACATCCAGCCACCGCCCGCTACTGCCGCGGACACGGAAGTCTGCGGCTTACCCCCCCTGCAGTGGGGCCGCAGGGAGGGATCCCGTGTACTCCCTGCAGGCGCGGATCAAGGCAGGTGCCCCGGTGAAACTTATGGACGGCCATTAAGCCGCTCGCTTCAGGCGCCTTTTTTCCCCTGTTTTTTCATTGCCCAATCAGTGCATGCTCAGACACTGCCCCCAGTCTCCACTGGGGGCCGCTGCTGAGCGATACGTCCCTGGATCCCACCCCCGGACAGAAGAGCAGTCCGCCAGATGCTCAAGCCTCTCCGTCCCCTGCCGACTCCCGACGCCCCGAGTCCATTCCCGAACCCGGGTCGCCGGCATGGGTTGAGGTAAGGCGCCAATGCCTTAACCCTCTACACCACCGGGTCGGCCCTTTTGAGCTTTTTTTTGCTAATTATAAAAAAAATTAAAGGTATCTGTAAATGAAACACCACTCATTTTGTAGATCTTTTGTGCTGAGCAAATTTTGTGCTCACAGTACCATGCTATCATTTTTCATTTTAAAGTTATTCGCATTTTTTTGTTGAAAAGGTGAAAAGAAAATACATTATCTGCTGTTTAATTATAAAAAAAATAAAATGGTAGCTATAAATGAAACACCACTCATTTTGTAGATCTTTTGTGCTGAACAACTTTCATGCTCACAGTACAATGCTATCATTTTTCATTTTTAAGTTATTTCCATTTGTATACGGTTAGTACTGTTACTGAGACTAAACATTCAAAATGAGTTCCAAACCTTTTGTGACATACCCAGCTGGCCAAGATATCCACTGTGACATACCCAACTGTGAAGATAAAAAGTGACATCTCACATATGAATATGCCAGCAGATAAAGGCCTTATGGTCTGATTGAGTCTACTCGAGTGTGCAGCTAGCAACCTTAACTGCCCCTCCCTCCCTCCCTGACCCTCCCTCTTACCCTATCCCATCCCCTTTGAAGCAGTCCACTGTTCTACAGGCTACCACTTCCGCAGGCAACGCGTAGCACCTAGACACCACTCTTTCCGTAAAAAGTGTCTTCACATTTCTCTCCTGAACCTTCCCCTCTAATCTGAGATCGTGACCTGGAGTGTCCCTACCCCCTTAACTTGAATAGTCCTCCATGCCTGTCTTGTTTATTCCTTCATGTACTTGAAGGTTTCAATCATATCCCCCTCCTCCAGTGAGTACATGTTCAACTCCCTCAGCCTGCTCATAGGGTATGTCCCTAGTCCCTGGATCATCTCTGTTACCCTGCGCTGCACCCCCTCCAGTAACTTAATGTCCCTCTTCAGGTATGGGCACCAGTACTGCACGCAGTTCTCCAGTTGTGGCCTAACCAGTGACCTATAAAATGGCAGGATCACCTCCCCTCTCCTTGAAGATATACCCCTGGCAATGCAACCCAGCATTTTGTTGGCCTTTGCAGCTGCCATCCTGCATTGTGCTGAGCTGTTCATTAAGCCAATTATAATCACCGCAGATCCTTCTCCTCCTGTACGTGGCTAGCTGGCTCCCCAGCTGGTAGCGCATTGGGTTTGCTCGAAATGTAGCAGTAGCTGGATGGGGACGCCTGAGGGATGCCCCTGAAGTCAGTGACTGGAGGAAAAGAATTGAAAAAATAGATATAGTTCTACACCTTTATTCATGTCACTGCTCCTCTCTTTTGCCCACTGAATATACCATCTTTTACTACACGTGCTACCCATTTTAGTGCATGTACCCCCTTCTGAATGTTGTGCTCAGATGCAAACTCCATGCAAGCGGCATGCAATCACTTTGCTCACCTGGCAAACTTGTGAATATCTGGATGTCTGGATTTATGCGGTATTAGTTTAAAAAAAAAAAAAACTCATAACGTTGTTACTGTTATGTTCAGGGAACGTAGGAAAAAAACATGCCCCATTTCTCCTATTCTCCTGATATCTCCTGATAGCTTGGCAGAAGACACCAGGAGATAGCTTGGCAGAAGACACCAGGAGAAAGGACTGCTGTGTGACTGAACTTCTCTGCTGGGACTAAAGTAGAAGAACTTTTGTACTTGGATCTTTAATTTAGGGTAAAAAAACTAACATACAAAAAAAAAAGTGTGTGTTTGGGTTAACTGAACTGAATGGGTATCTGAAGAGTTATCTAGGTGTAAATCTCAGGTGACTGAAAGGACTTAACTGCTGTGAGGTTTAAATTACTTGTGGAAAGATCTGGTAAGTAGGGAAGTGGCTTAGCTAGAAGGAGCTACATTTAAAGACTGCCTTAGAAAGATTCTGCTAATAGCTTGGCAGAAGACACCAGGAGAAAGGACTGCTATGCGACTGAACTTCTCTGCTGGGTCTATATTGCCCTCCTTTCCTCCCCACCCAAAGCTAGTTCTATTTTACAGGCACAGGATTTGACTGACAACAGGAACTTCCTGTTTAGGGGCAGGAAGTGAGGATCACAGAACCACCAAGGACCCACCATTCTAGAAGGGCAAGAGTAGCCTCCGGCCCTCTAGCTGCTGGAGGTCTGCCTCTGAGCAAGTAAGTGGTCTACTGAGAAATATAGGATATTCTTGTCTCAGAACAGGACAATCAGGAGCTTAAAGGGCACACAAGCAGAAAGTAAGGAGAGAGAAAAAAAAAAACAGAGGAAAGAGTAAGGATTGCAAACAGTTAAGAGGCCAGAAATAAGACATGATTGGAGTGGTGCAGTGCAGTGGCTGTGGAGCAGCAGTCTTCCGGGAGACGTTCTGGAGGATGCGGTGTTGTCCCATCTGCAGGCACCTCTCTGGGCTGAGGGAGGAGGTTGCTCATCTCCAGGCTGAGTTGGCCAAGATTTGTGGGACCTCCTCTTCAATCCAGGGACCACCAGTGCCACTGCCGTTGCCTCAGAGGTTGCCAAGAAAGAGCAGGTTGGACCACAGTGGGCTCAGGGAGGGTGAGGTGGTGGAACAGAGCGCATCCCTCCAGTTGTACCTCTCACAATTCCTATGCCATTCTGGCAAAGTGTGGTTCCTCTATGGAGGCACCCACAGTGGAGACCAAGGAGGATGCTGGGAACCCCACAAGGAGACCCACAGGAGGGTGGCAGGGGACCCTGCAGGAAGGAAACAACTCCTGGTGGGGGACTCCATTGTTAGGAAGGTAGAACTGGGGAGGAAGGGAGAGGAGGTAGCGTGCCTGCCTGGCGCCATGGCTTGGAGGGACAGGAGGCGAATCCTCAGGATTGCGGAGCAGCTGCACAGGGAGGGAGCTGGATGTCATTGTCCACCTAGGGACAAATGACCTGGCTAAGAAAGGGATTAGAGAAGTGCAGGAAGAGTTTGTGGAATTGGGGAGGGCCTTAGTCAATAGCACGACGGTAACCTTCTCGGAGGTGCTACCCATCTATGGCATAGGAGAGGCTAGGGTGTTCCGCACTATGGGATTCAATCAGTGGTTGAAAACTGGTGTGGAGCCCAGGATTTGGCTTCATTGGGGACTGGGGTCCACCTGGAGTGATGCAAGCCTATACTGGCATGATGGGCTGCATCTGTCCAGGAGGGGAACCAGGATCCTAGGTGATAGGTTTAAATGCTTCATTGGCAAACTTTTAAACTAGCCAAGGGGAGGCACTGGAAAGGAGCAGGAAAATCCTAGCCCCCAAATAATCACCGTAATAAGTCACGGCAAACACCAACATAGAGGTGTCGATAGGGAAGGGCAGGGGTAAATGGAGAAAGTGACAAAGGCAAGAAGGACAGGGATGGGGCAAAAAGGGTAAGGCCATCAGGAAATGGAGGGTAATGAGTACCAATGCCTGTAGTCTGGGTAACAAGCTCCCTGAGCTGATGGCCTTAATGGAAGAGGGATGCCTGGATATCGTAGCAGTCACAGAAACATGGTACACAGAGAAACATGACTGGGATGTTAACATACCAGCGTACATAACCTACAGAAGAGACCGGCAGGGGAGAAGAGGGGGAGGAGTAGCTCTCTATGTAAAGGAAGGGATAAAAGCAACTGAACAAAAGAGTAAACAGGGAGGAGAGGAGGCACTGTGGGTCACCTTGGAGACTGGAAAGAGCACCACAATCCGCACAGGGGTTGTGTACAGACCCCCATGTCAGGGGGAAGGAATGGACAAGGATATGATAGAAGGCATTCTTAGAATAGCAGAGAAGAGGTACTGTTGATGGGAGACCTGAATATGCCAGATGTTAACTGGAGCACATTTGCTGCAGCCACATCCAAAAGCAGGGCCATTCTTGATGCCCTACAGGTGGCAGGCATTAGACAGCTAGTTTCGGAACCCACTCGTGAGGGAGCAATCTTAGACCTCGTACTCTCAAATGGGGGCAGTGAGAGGATCTCGGATCTAGAAGTGGGTTGCTATCTGGGGACAAGTGACCATCAAACAGTGTGGTTCACGTTAAACTCAGCTACAGAGTCAAGCCATACAAAAGTGAGGGTACTGGACTTTAAGAGGGCTGACTTTGGCAAGATGGGAGAGTGCCTCAGAAAAGCACTAGCAAACAGGCTAAAAGGAGGTGTGGAGCAACAATGGGAATTATCAAACTGCCATCACAGAGGCAACAAGCCTTTGTGTGAAGCAAATAAACAAATCAAACGAAAGAAAAAGCCACTATGGTTCTCAAAAGAGGTGGCTGTGAAAGTCAGGAAGAAAAAGATAGCATTCCGGAAGTATACGGAAACACAGAAGGAGCAGGACAGAGAGCTGTACCAGTTAAGGCAGAAGGAAGCAGGGAGGGAAGTCAGAATAGCAAAGGCCCAAACTGAGGAAAAGATAGCCAACTCAGTTAAGAAGGGGGATAAAACCTTTATAGGTACATCAGCTGAGTAGAAAGACAAAGGAGGGATAGTGAAGCTGAATAGAATGAAGTGGGTGGGCAGAGGGGACAGTGAAAAGCAGGAATACTGAACGAATATTTCTGCTCAGTATTCACAAAAGAGGAGGGGAAGTGCCTAATCCAATTAACAGAAGCACTCTTGATAGGGGGTGATCCAGTCCTTTCACAGAAGAAAGGGTTCTGCAAGAACTCCTAAAACTGAAGGTGGACAAAGCAATGGGTCCTGATGGAATTCACCCCAGAATTCTAAAGAATTAAGGAAGGAACTAGTGAAACCACTGGCTACTCTTTTAATAAATCATGGGAGGATGGTGTGGTACCCGAGGACTGGAGGAGGCGGATGTGATTCCCCTTCACAAAAGTGGGACCAAGACAGAGGCAGGAAACTACAGACCTGTTAGTCTGACCTCTGTGGTAAGGAAAGTGATGGAGTCACTTCTGAAGTAAAGAATAGTTAAGTACCTAGAGGCCAGTGGAGCACAGGACCCAAGGCAGCATGGGTTCACAGCGGAAGGTCATGTCAGATGAATCTAATAGATTTCTTTGACTGGGTGACCAAAGTAGTAGACCAGGAGGGGCTGTGGACATGGCCTACCTAGACTTTAACAAGGCATTTGACACAGTCCCACACAAAAGATTAATAGTCAAATTAACCAGCCTGGAAGTGGGACCCAGGGTGGTAGCCTGGGTAAACATTGGCTGGACAACAGGACTCAGAAGGTAATTGTAAATGGAGTCCACTCTGAAGAAAGGGGTTACTAGTGGGGTACCGCAGGGTTCAGTATTGGGTCCAGTCCTTTTTAATGTCTTCATCAGTGACATTGCAGAGGGACTGGAAGGAAAAGTATGCCTTTTGCAGATGACACAAAGATCTGCAACAGGGTTGATACACAAGGAGGCGTGGAAAGGATGAGAAGGACTTGGCAAGGTTGGAGGAATGGTCAGAAGTATGGCAGCTAGGATTCAATGCAAAGAAGTGCAAAATAATGCACCTGGGAAACAAGAACCCAGGGGAAGCATACACAATGGGTGGTGAGGTAGTAACAACAACAAAAAAGGAAAGGGACCTGGGGGTAATCATATCAGATGACCTTAAGGTTAGCAAGCAATGTGAGAAGGCAGTAGGGAGGGCTGGGGGTATACTGGGATGTATAGGGAGAGGCATCATCAGCAGAAAACAGGAAGTTGTTATCCCTCTGTACAGACAGTTGGTGAGACCCCATCTGGAGTACTGTGTCCAGTTCTGGAGACACCATCTCCGCAAGGACATAGACAGGATAGAGGCAGTCCAGAGGAGGGCAACTAAAATGGTGCAGGGTCTGCAAGAGAAGCCAGATGAGGAGAGACTAAAGGAGCTTAATATGTATACCCTTGAGGAAAGAAGGAGAAAGGGGACATGATAGAAACTTTAAGCACCTCAGTGGAATCAACAAAGTCCAAGAGGGTAGCATCTTTCAGAAAAGAGACTTGCAAGAACAAGGGGACACAATTTAAAGACAGAAGGAGGGGTTCAGGGGCAATATGAGGAAGTATTATTTCACAGAGAGGGTAGTGGATGCATGGAACAGCCTTCCTGAGGAGGTTGTGGGGTCTAAAACTGTGGGAGAATTCAAGAATGCATGGGACAGATATACAGGTTACTCACCTGTAACAGGAGTTCTAGGAATGGTATATGTTGTTCATCCACACTCATTGGCAGGTATCCTTGCCGCTTTAAATCTTGGGAAGGTCTTCAAGCTTGCTCCTCCACCCACCGGGTGGTATAACTCGGCTCCGCCCCATGACGCCAGATCTGGCCGCTGGAAGCTCAGGTTGTCTTGTCCGAAGCCGGAGGTCAGGTGGAGTCGTGTGGATGAACAACATATACCATTCCTAGAACTCCTGTTACAGGTGAGTAACCTGTATTTCTAGGGACATGGATATGTTGTTCATCCACACTCATTGGCAGACTCCTAGCAGTTCTCCGGGAGGAGGGAGGCAAGACGACACCCCAATACTTACTTGGGAAAGAGACTGGAGAACCGAGGCCCAAAACCAGCATCGGCGTGACTCAGTCGATGTGGTAGTGGGTAATGAAGGTGTTTGCTGACTTCCAGGTAGCAGCCCTGCAGATTTCCTGGATAGGGACATCCCTGGAAGCAGCCACCGTTGCAGCAGTATGGCGGGTAGAATGAGCTCTTATCCTCTGGGAGGCTCCATGCCCGCCAACTTATAGCAGAGATCTATGCAGGAGGTTACCCACCTGCTTATCGTCCGCTAGCTGCAGGTCTGCCAGATGCGGCTTCAGCGTGAGGTGACAAACAGCTGGCGAACCTCTCCTCAATTTCAGCCGTCGCTCCTTATAATAAGCGGCCCTTCTAAGGTCAGAGTATGGAGCCTATATTCGCCTCCGAGGTGTGATTGGGGTAGAACACGGCAGAGTCAACACCTGGTTAAGGTGAAACTCCGACACCACCTTGGAAGGAATTTGGTGGGGCGCAGGACAACCTGTCCCTGTGGAAGACCAGGTAAGGAGACTCGATGGAAAGCGCCTGGAGCTCTCCCATCCTTCTGGCTGACGGATAGCCACCAAGAAGGTCTTCCACGACAGGTGAGAGAGCACACCTGTGCATGAGGTTCAAATGGCTTGCCCATGAGCTTTGCCAGTACCAGCAGTAGATCCCACGGAGGTGGGGGTTCCCGCACTGGAGGGGAAATGTGATCAAGGCCTTGAAAAGCGCAGACCACCTTCTCCTCGCTGACCGACTGCTTCCGCCACGCCGGTAAGCAGAGATGGCTGCCAGGTGCACCCCTTAGGTCGTCGACCTAAGCCCTTGACTAGAAAGGGACCATAAATAGTCCAAGATGCTTGCCAAGGAACAGGAGGGAAGGATCCAAGCCCTTGCCCTGACACCAAATGGAAAACCTTTTCCATTTGAAGGCATAACATTTTCTGGTCGACTCTACGGACGCCTCAACTACATTGAGGACCTCGTCGGAAAGACCCAAGGCCTGGAACTCTAGCCGCCAGGAACCAGGCCGTCAGGTGCAGGGATTGAAGGTCCGGATGGAACACCTTCCTGATTGACTGAGAGCAGGTCCGGGCGAGCTGGAAGCTGCCCGGAGTCCTGGAGCTGAGACTGGGGAGATCTGGGTACCAGAACTGGCGAGGCCAGTCTGGGCTATCAGAATCACCTCGCCTTGTCCTCCTCGCCTTGAGAAGCACCTTGTGGATCAAGGGAAATGGAAAGGCGTAAAGAGGCCAGGTCCATTGCCTCGAGAAGGCATCCCCTGCAGCGAGCCCTGCTGAGGCGGGCATGGAACAGACTCAACCGTTCGCTCCTGGAGGCAAACAGGTCCACCTGAGGTGTGCCCCAAAGGGAGAACAGATGCTGTACTACCTCCAGCAGGAGAGACCACTCGTGGGATGCAGCCCCTATCCGGCTCAGGGCATCGGCCAGGGTGTTGGAGGCTCCTGCCACGTGAATGGCTAGGAGATCCGCCTCCAGGCTGCGCACGAGTGACCAAATGCGGAGAGCTTCCTTGCATAGAAGCATGGAGCGCGTCCCGCCCTGGCGGTTTAGATAGTACATGGTCGTGGTATTGTCCGTCTGGACTCGGACCACTTGACCCCGGAGGAACGGAGCAAAGGCGGTGAGAGCTAGGCGGACGCTCCGAGCTCCAGCAGGTTGATGTGGCATCGGGACTCCCATGAGGACCAGAGGCCATGAGCCCGATGTTCCCCAGATGGGCACCCCAACCCATCAGAGAGGCATCGATGGAGCAGAGACCGTCGGCTCGGGCGGACCACGGATGCCCTCCTGCCAAATGATCTGGAGCGGTCCACCACTGGAGAGCGTTCACATCCTGTGTCACCGACTAAGCTGGTCAAGGGATCGGCGTTGTGACCACTGGCTGGCCAGTCCCCACTGAAGGGACGCATGTTCCAGGGCCCCAACGGACCAGCTAGTGCAGGCCGCCATGAGACCCAGGCGCCCAGGAAGTCCCGGGCAGGCGCAATTGCCCAACCAGAAATGATCGGGCAAAGGAGGAAAGAACCTCGGCCCTGTCCCGGGAGCAGCTCTGGCTCGAGAGAGTCGAGCTGCGCCCGATGAATAGAATCACCTGCTTGACTCCGAGTTCCGACTTGGCCTCGTTGATAAGGAGGCCCAGTTGAGAAGCAGACCTGGAGGCCAGATCTCTGGACCACTCCGCCTCCTTCCTGGAGGAGCTGCTATCAGCCAGTCGTCCAGGTGAGGGTACACCCGACCCCTCGGCGCACATGAGAATGCTGTCACCACTGCCATGCATTTGGTGAAGACCCTGGGAGCTGGAGACAAGCGCAAGGGCATGGCTTGAACTCGAGGGATCCTTCCGCTCGGGCGAAGGAATCCCTGGTGGAGACAGACGGATAGGGACGTGAAAAAAGCGTCCTGCAAGTCCAGAAACAGAACCACGCGGCGTTCAAGGATGAGTATCTGAGCCAGAGTCACCATCCTGAAGGTTCGAGACCTTAGAACTTGTTTAGGTCGTGTAGGTTCGAGAATGGGGGCGCCAGCCCCGTCCGTTCGGAACCAGGAAGTACCTGGACACAAACCCTGGGTCTGAAGGAGGTCCACCACCTCTTACCACCTCCTTCTGGAGGAGAGGCGTCTCGGCTCGGCGAGCACGCCAGTGAGGCTGGGGATCTGAAGTCCCCGAGGCGCGGCTCTGAAGGGTGGTGCCTGCTCGAATTCCAGAGGCAGGCCTCTTCCCACCACCTCAAGACCCACCTGTCCGTGGTAACAGCGGACCAGGCGGAGCAGTGCCAGGCCGTCCCCGGGGGACCAGGAGTAAGGTGACGGGAATGAGGCGACACCCCTCAGCCCGTCACTGGGCAGCTTGGAGGAGGGACCGGCGAGGGACCTCCTGGCCCTTCCTCCTGCCTCCTGTTAGAGGAAGCCGGCGGCTTGGGTTTGGGATGCCAGGCCGAGCCTGCTGGCCCTAGCGATTGCTGGGCCAGGCGCGTGAGCACAGAAGAGGACGAAAGGGCTTAGGCTGTGGTTTCTTGAGCCTTGTCCTTCTGGAGGGAAGAGACGAGTCCAAGGTGGCATTGGACTTCTCGATCCTCTGCAGGTGACCTTCCACCCCAGGGCCGAAGAGGTCAGTCCCCAAAAAGGGAACATCCGCCAACTTGTGCTGGGTATCCGAAGTAAAGGTGGATATCCTCAGCCAAGCCCGCCGACGCATAGCCACTGCGGCCGCCACCGATCTGGCACATGAGTCCCCTATATCCAAAGCAGTCTGGAGCTGCTGTTTGGCCACTGCCCTGCCCTGGTCCCGCACCTGCTTAACCGTAGTCTGCAGATGGCGGGAAGATGAGGGATGACCTCATCCAGGGAGCCCAACAGGGCATGAGAAAAATGTGCCATGAGGCGGCCGAACTGGCCTGGCGAAAGGCAGAGAGAGGACATGGCGTAGACTTAAGCCCCGACATAGTCCAATTTCTTGGACTCCTTGTCAGAGGTTTGTCCACATCCCAGGCGTTGCCCGGCGCGCGAAAAGCGCTGTCGGTAACCAACCCCTCGCAGAGGGTGTTCGAAAAAACGGACAAGGAACGGTAGGGGACCGCATACTTCCTGGCCATCCTGGCCGAGCGCAGGGGCAGGAAGCAGGGCGCTGCCAAAGCTCCAGTGCGGACCCTGTAGCCTCGGCCACGGGAAGAGCCTCCGTCGGAGAATCCTCGGTCCAGAATCTCCGTGAGGATACCTGGCCCGTTTGGAAACGGGTTCGAGCTCCATCCCGGTAGACTCCGAGATGAGCCGAAGCAGTCCTAGGAAGGACGACGGGCTATCGTCCATTGACTGACCTCCTGAAGACTCCAAGTCCAGTCGCTTGGAGAAAAAGGAGGAATCATCTTCGGACTCGGAAGAGTCCTCGAAGAGCTGCCTCTGGCCTGAGCCACCCTTCACCTGCCGAGGTCGGTCGGGAGTGAGGGTAACTGACAGCCGATGGGGTAGACCCTTAGCCGGCCGAGAATCCTTGGTGAGCCCCAGTAGGTGTGGGCGGAGGTTCCACGAATGGGGTGGAGCAGCTGGTTTTAGCGCGAACAACGGCCTGAGTATAGGCTCCTCGGATAAGTCGAGGGTTGTGTCGGCCGTTCGGTGACAACCACTTAATGGCGAGGAGGCGGCGGGGTCGGCTTATTCCGCCAGGAGGGCTGTTGCAACATAAGGTCCTCACCGTCGGCGTAATTCATGAAGCCTCCCCTCATCCGAGGAGGAGGGGCGAGACGGCGGCGACGCCGCGCCCGCGGTGCCGAGACCGAGACCGCCTATGACGGTGGGATCGGCTGGACCGCGAAGAGGTCCGAGACCGAGACCGAGAGTCCCGGAATTTCCGAGGTCGGTGCGGGGAGGTGTCGGCCGGAACCGGCACTCCCTTCAGCTCGGATGGTCCATCCGAGGGCTCCGGAACCGGAGGCACAGGCGAGCCCACGGGATCCTCAACTCCTCCCGGGGGAACCGGAGAGAGGGGAATCTCGGCTGCTAAAGGCGACAGCCCGTCCAATGGGTCGAGAAAAATCTCGACTTCGTCGGTGGGAGTCTCGGTCAACTGACCTGGCGGGGACACCGTGAGGCCAGTGTGGCGCGTCGACGCCGAAAGCTTGACGGTCGACGGCCGGGAGAGGACCTTTCCGCTCCCAAGAGCGTCGACGGAGGACTTACCCTGTCCCTCTTTTTGGACCGAGAATAAGGTCCAGCAGACGCAGGCCCTTCTCCTTTAGTGGAGAGGGACAGACAAAGCTCCTTAAAAGAAGCCGTGTAGGAAGAACCCAGAGAGAGCGGGATAAATGCCGCGGCCGAGGAAGATACGGCCCGCGCCGCCTCCTCTTCGAGGGCGACCATCCGCTCGAGCTGATCCGCCGAGCCCGCCGCCGCGGACACCGCCAACCGGGCCTCCTTGGACTTCACCGGAGGGAAACGCTTCTCGGGACGCCCAGTTGCAATCGGGCAACACGGTCTTGAGGGCGTGAGGCCGAGAAAGATGAGCCAGGTCGCAAGCCTGCGGGTCGTGCTCAAGGCCTAAGCAGTAGACACACGTGGAGTGTGGATCCGTCCGAGACATCTTCTGCCCGCATGGGCATCTCGAAATCGGGAGTCGATTTGTCCATCGCAGCCGTGAGGGATAGAAGACTGAAGTCTTTTTTGCAAAATTTATTTTTAAATCCGCAAACGGAGAAATAGGAACCAGTCTCAAACGCAGAGCGTTAAGGAGGGAACCTGAGCTTCCAAGCGGTAAGGAAGATCTGGCGTCATGGGGCGGAGCCGAGAGTTATACCACCCGGGTGGGTGGGAGGAGCAAGCTTGAAGACCTTCCGGCAAGATTTAAAGCGGCAAGGATACCTGCCAATGAGTGTGGATGAACAACATATCCATGTCCCTAGAAATAAGGCAATTCTTGTTGGGGGTAGGAAGAAATAGGCTGTTGGTTAACTAGGATCTGCGGCCTATCCTGTAGGTAGGGAAATGGGCAGACTAGATGGGCCTAGTGGTCCTTATCTGCCGTCAAAGTCTATGTTTCTATTACTTCCCCTACAGACTTTGCATCAGCGCCAGGCCTAAAGATGATGCTGGTCAACGTCTGCAGTCTCATGAACAAAACAGATTTAGTAAAAGTTTGGGTTACACACAAACCCTGATGTTTTAGTAGTGATGGAAACCTGGCTCAAGGGCAGCATTGTGGACCAACAAATAGCGCTGCAGTTCTAGAACACCTTTAGACTGGATAGGCAGTCGGGGGGTTAATTATTTATGAAAATTCCAAATTAATTGCCACCAAAATCCTTACTATTACCAGACCCAAGGAATTTGAATGTCTGGCCATAAGACTCTCCCTGCACCCATCCAAAGCAATCAACATCACTGGCTGTTACAGACCGCCAGTGGGGTTGGGGGGGTGTAGAACTACTGCCAACCCTCAGAAACATCATAGAAACTAACTCTAATGAATCCATCATTCTTAGTGACCTTAAATATGGACTGGTTGTTCCCTAGAGCAAATACACTAAAGGACATGTGTGATGAGCTGGGTATCACGCAGCTCGTCTCAGACCATACAAAATTCAATGCCAAAAATAGCGCTAAAAGCTCCATATTAGATTTAATACTTACAAACAGACCACATAAAATTGCCCATACAGCCCGTCTTCCACAATGATCTTAGTGATCACAACATTGTCGTTTGTACAAGAAGCCTAGAAAAACAACCATCCCACCCCACATTAATCACAAAGTGAAGTTTCCATAAATACAAACCTGAAAGTTACCTAGCAGACCTCTGAGACACAAACTGGCAAAACATCTACCTGGCTACTTCACTAGATGAGGCCGTTGATATCCTTAATACTAACTTAACAAACCTAGCAAATAAGCATGCCCCATTCGTTAAATGTAGGGTGAAAAAGGCCTTGTATCCTTGGTTTACGTCCGACCTGAATGCAGTCCTGACCCCAACGGATAAAGTATGGGCCAAGGCGACACAGTCTAAAGCTCTGGTAGACTGGCTGGCCTTTAGAGTCTCAAGAAATGCTTGTACCAAGCTGGTTAGAGTAGCCAAATCAACCTATTACGTGGAAACCCTTGAGAGTGCCAAGGGTAACTCAGCCGAGACCTGGCAAACCATCAACACCATCGAAGGACAGAGAACCCCGCCTGCAATCCCCGCCAAAGTTATAATACCAGGTACCACGATCTACGACCAGGGCATCATTCTAGAAAAACTAATTGAGCACTTCACAACAGCAGGCCTAGCATCTGACTCCTCCCCAGCTGCCAGGCTTGTTGACTGCTCGTCACCCAATGAGGCCCCCTTGGACCATCAGACTCAGGACTCCTCCTGTTTCTCACTAGTGACTTTCAAGCAAGTCGAGAACCTATTAATAAAATTAGATATAAAAAAAGTGCACACGCAGATGGAATGGAGTTTTTCTTCCTAAGGCTAGGGTACCACTTTCTAACTGCCCCATAGCACATATATATGGCTACAACATGGGTGAGAGGAAATAGCAGAAATAACTCCACAAGCTGCCATTGATATCCACGATGGCGAGCTACTTAGTGTGATATCTAGAGTTCAATGACAGTGTGGAGATATTTCTACCATCTCACTGCCACCCATGTCATATTCAAGTCATACAATAAGTGTGGGTCTCTTTTCAGTTTTAAAGTTATTTGCATTTGTTTCTGCAAAAGTAAAAAAAAAAAAAAAAATAGGATTTTGTGCTTTTTTTGTTTGTTTTAAGATGCTTTTTTCCTCCTGGCTGCCTGAGCTGCTCCCTCGCATCGAGGGACATCCAGCCACCGCCCGCTACTGCCGCGGACACGAGTCTCGGCTTACCCCACAGTGGGGCCGCAGGAGGGATCCAGTCAGCCTCCCTGCAGGCGCGGATCAAGGCAGGTGCCCCGGTGAAACTTGTGGACGGCCATTAAGCCGCTCGCTTCAGGCGCCTTTTTTCCCCTGTTTTTCCATTGCCCAATCAGTGCATGCTCAGACACTGCCCCCAGTCTCCACTGGGGGCCGCTGCTGAGCGATACGTCCTTGGATCCCACCCCCGGACAGAAGAGCAGTCCGCCAGATGCTCAAGCCTCTCCGTCCCCTGCCGACTCCCGACGCCCCGAGTCCATTCCTCAACCCGGTCACGCATGGGTTGAGGTAAGGCGCCAATGCCTAACCTCTACACCACCGGTCGGCCTTTTGAGCTTTTTTTAATTATAAAAAAAAATTAAAGGTATCTGTAAATGAAACACCACTCATTTTGTAGATCTTTGTGCTGAGCAAATTTTGTGCTCACAGTACCATGCTATCATTTTTCGTTTAAAAGTTATTTGCATTTGTTGTTGAAAAAGTGAAAAGAAAATACATTTTCTGCTGTTTGGTAATTATAAAAAAAATAAAAGGTAGCTATAAATGAGACACCACTCATTTTGTAGATCTTTTGTGCTGAACAACTTTCATGCTCACAGTACAATGCTATCATTTTCATTTTAAGTTATTTCCATTTGTATACGGTTAGTACTGTTACTGAGACTAAACATTCAAAATGAGTTCCAAACCTTTTGTGACATACCCAGCTGGCCAAGATATCCACTGTGACATACCCAACTGTGAAGATAAAAAGTGACATCTCACATACGAATATGCCAGCAGATAAAGGCCTTATGGTCTGATTGAGTCTACTCGAGTGTGCAGCTAGCAACCCTTAAACTGCAGCTGCCCCTCCCTCCCTTCCCCTGACCCTCCCTCTTACCCTATCCCATCCCCTTTGAAGCAGTCCACTGTTCTACAGGCTACCACTTCCGAGGCAACGCTGAGCACCTAGACACCACTTTTCCGTAAAAAGTGTCTTCACATTTCTCTGAACCTTCCCCTCTAATCTGAGATTGTGACCTGGAGTGTCCCTACCCCCCAACTTGAATAGTCCCTCCATGCCTGTCTTGTTTATTCCCTTCATGTACTTGAAGGTTTCAATCATATCTCCCCCCCCTCCTCCAGTGAGTACATGTTCAACTCCCTCAGCCTGCTCACATAGGGTATGTCCCCTAGTCCCTGGATCATCTCTGTTACCCTGCGCTGCACCCCCTCCAGTAACTTAATGTCCCTCTTCAGGTATGGGCACCAGTACTGCACGCAGTTCTCCAGTTGTGGCCTAACCAGTGACCTATAAAATGGCAGGATCACTTCCCCTCTCCTTGAAGATATACCCCTGGCAATGCAACCCAGCATTTTGTTGGCCTTTGCAGCTGCCATCCTGCATTGTGCTGAGCTGTTCATTAAGCCAATTATAATCACCGCCGGATCCTTCTCCTCCTGTCGTGGCTAGCTGACTCCCCCAGCTGGTAGCGCATTGGTTTTGCCCCGAAATGTAGCACCTTGCACTTTTTGGCATTGAACCCCAACTGCCAGGTGTCCGACCAGGTCTCCAATTTTGACAGATCATCCTGCAACCCATGACACCCTCCCACATCATCCACTACTGCTCCTCCCATCTTGGTGTTATCTGCAAACAAACAGATCTTGCTCTTGATGCCCACTGAGATGTCTGATATGAACAACCCAAACAACACCGGTCCCAGCACTGAGCCCTGCGGTACTCCGCTTGTCACTGACCTCGGAGATGAGAGCTCCCCTCCCACCACCACCCTCTGCTGCCTTCCCTGTAACCAGTTTACTACCCATCCCACCATTTTCGCCCCTGCACCTGTACCTGCCAGCTTATTACCCAGCCTCCCATGCGCACAGAGTCGAATGCCTTATTGAAGTCCAGAAACAGTACATCCACTGCATGGCCCTTGTCAATCTGTCTAGTTACCCAGTCATAGTAATAATTCACCAGGTTGGTCTGACAGGATCTGCCTGTGACAAACCCATGCTGCCCAATGTTCTACAGCCCACTGGCCTCCAGAAGGGACACCAGCCTCTCCTTCAGGATGCTCTCCATCAGTTTTCCCACGATGAATGTGAGGCTTACCGGCCTGTAGTTTCCTGGTTAGTCTTTGGGACCACTCTTATGGAGGGGTACCACGTGAGCCATCCTCCAGTCCTGAGGTACACTTCCTGAGACCAGGGAGACATTGAACAGGTCTGCCAAGGGCCCCGCCAGGATTTCTACCAGCTCTCTCAGTACCCTGGGGTGAATGCCATCTGGCCCTGGCACCTTGTCCACCCTCAGTGCCCTCAGGCCCTCTAGTACCCTGCCCTCTGTGATTCCCCCATTTGTCACCTTCCCGGCCCCCCGAGCCTGACCTCCCACCTCCTCTTTGGTAGCACCCCTCCTTGCTCCTTGGTAAACACTGAGTAGAAGTATTCATTAAGCGCTTCTACCTGCTCTGACCCTGTTTCCACCCACCCCCAACCCTCTTAATCCTTGCTATTTTGTCCATACAACTCCTTTTCTCTCTGATGTACCTGAAAAATTCCCTCCCCCTTCTTGACGCCTTGCGCCAGTCTGAGCTCCTTTGACGCCTTGGTTGCCCTTACTGCCTTCATCACCTCCTTTGATTCCTTCAGGTAATCCTCTCTGTCCTCCCCTCGCCCCATTTTTTTGAACCTCCTAAAGGTGGCTCTTTTATTTCTTACTTTCTCCATGATCCCCTTGCTCAACCAGCTGGGTTTCTTGGCCCTAGCTCTTTTACTCTGGACCCTGATGCAGGTTTTGGTTGCCTCCTCAATCGCCAGTTTTATGCCCTCCTACCTCTGGTTAGTGTCCATATTAGTTTGGATTCTGGCTAGCTATCCTTTAACTACCTCCCCGATCCTCCCGAAGTTGGCCTTCCTGAAGTCCAACACTCTTGCACCTGTTTCTACTCCCTCCTTAGTCATTTTCAATGTGAACCGCACTGACTGGTGGTTGGTCCCTGCCACAGGTTCTTTCACCCCCAGCTCCCTCATAAACTCCCTACTTGCCAGCACGTGGTCTAGGGTGTTCCTTAACCTGGTTGGCTCGCTGACCATTTGCATTAGGAAGCTATCCTGGAACGCATCCAGAAATATCTGCTCCCTTCTATTCGTGGTGGCTGGGGTACTCCAATCCACTCTCGGCAGGTTGAAGTCCCCCACAATCACTGTGCTACCCTTTCCGCAGGCCCTTCTGATTTTTCCGGCTAGTTCCCTGTCTAACTCCTCTGTCTGAGATGGCCTGTACACCACTCCCATCCTGAGAGTCCTATTCTTGGAATCCTGGATTTGCATCTATAATGACACTGTACTACCCTCCTCACGAACACACTTCAGTCCTTCTCTCACATACCATGCCCCGCCCCCCCACCCTTCCCATTTACCCTGTGGTCAGTGAGATATCTCTTATCTTCCTGAAAAGAGGCACACACTTGTATAAATTCAGCTTATCAATCACATCTGTAACAGTCCCATCCTGCTAGAAAACAGGCTTTATACTACCTTTGTTTAAATCAGGAGACCCCTATGACCTTAATTACAGACTGATTTCCATCTTGCCTGTCCTGTCGAAGCTCCTAGAAAAGTTAATCAATAATCAGCTGAAGGATCACCTTGAAAAATCAGATTTATTTAACCCTCCTCTTCAATCCGGCTTCCGTCAAAACCATAGTATGGTGTCCGCTCTAGCCAAAGTGACAAATGATTGGCTCACTGACGTAGATAATAAAAACTCTACTGAAGCCATCTTCCTAGACCTAAGCAAGGCCTTCGACATGGTCCATCATAACACTCTGTTAGCCACACTCAAAAACCTTAGTCTGAATAACTGCTCACTAAACTGGTTCACTAGCTAGCTTACTGGTCGACTCCAACGCATCAAAACCAACAGACTCTTTTCCTCTTCCCTACCGATAACTAGAGGTATACCCCAGGGATCCATTCTTGGACCTGTTATTCACGATTTACATCAAATCCCTTAGTGACAACATCCATAACTCCAGACTCCACTTTTTCATGGATGATACAGTCCTTTATACATCTAAACCCTCACTGTCAGATGTCGTCACAGAACTACAGTCCCATTTTAGTCAGTTGGAGCAAAATCTGATAAGATCAAATGCCAAGAAAACTAAAATTATGTACTTGTTACCCCCACATCCCCCAACTTCTCTATGTGGACAGCCCACACCAGAGCCTATACTGACCTTACTAGGAGACTCACTAGAGTCAGTTGATCAATTCAAATACATAGGCGTATGGTTGGATAGCAAACTATCCTTCGCATACCACATTGAATCCCTCACTAGGAAACTGAAAATAAGATTTTTTTTTTTTTTATACAAACGAAACTGCCAGCAGATAAAGGCCATATGGTCTATCAAGTCTGCTCCAGTGTGCAGCTAGCAATCCATTACAGTGCAGCTGCCCCCCTCTTCTCCCACCCTCATGGTGATCCTCCCCTTCACTTTGTCCCATCCCCTTTTAAAACTGCCCACTGTCTTACAGGACACCACTTCCTCTGGCAGCTCGTTCCACCTAGACACAACCTCTTCCGTGAAAAAAATGCCTCCTCATTTCTCTCCGGAATCTGCCACCCTCCAGTCTCAGTCCATGCCCCCTTGTGCCCCCCCCAACTTAAAAATCACCTCTGTGCTAGTCTTGTTTATACCCTTCATATATTTAAATGTTTCAATCATACCCCCCATCCCTCCTCTCCTCCAGAGAGTACATGTTCAACTCCCTCAGTGTCCCCTCGTAGGGTTTGTGTTCCAAACCCTGGATCATCCTTGTTGCCCTGCGCTGGACCCCATCTAGTAACTTAACATCCTTCTTTAACCCTTAGGCTGCTGACAGAATTAGAATGTATAGGAATTCTGGACTGATATATCAGTCCGCGGCACAGCAAGTGTTAAGTATGGGCACCAGTACTGCACGCATCACTCCAAGTGTGGTCTCACCAGCGACCTGTAAAGGGGCAGGACACCTCCCTGCTCCTGGAGGTGATTCCCCTAGCAATGCACCCCAGCACTTTGTTGGCCTTTGCTGCTGCTTTTCTGCATTACGTTGAGTGGTTCATCTGCCCTGTTAGTATCCCCCCAAGATCTTTCTCCTCCTCTGTAGTGGCTAATTGTACCCCCCGCCCAACTGTTAACATCTTTTTGAGTTCCTTGCTCCAAAGTGCATGACTTTGCACTTCTTAGCATAGAACCCCAGCTGCCATGTGTCTGACCAAACCTTGAGTTTAGCCAGATTATCCTGCAGCTCTTGCCACCTTGCTGCGTCATCCACCACTGCACCGATCTTGGTGTCATCCGCAAAAAGACTAATCTTGTCTTAATGCCATGCGAGAGGTTGACAATGAAAATGCCGAACACCACCAGGCCCAGTACCGAGCCCTGCGGTACCCTGCTTGTTACAGCCCTTGGAGAAGAGAGTTCCCCTCCCACCACTACCCTCTGTTGCCTTCCTTGCAGCCAGTTCCTGATCCAGTTGACTATCTTTGCCCTTGCTCCCTGGTGTCCCAACTTGCTAATCAGCCTCCCACGTGGCACCGAATCGAACGCCTTGCTGAAATCCAGATACAGGATATCCAGCACATGGCCCTTGTCAAGTTCCCTAGTCACTCAGTCATAACAGTCAAGCAGATTTGTCTAGCAGGATTTGCCAGAGACAAACCCATGCTGCTTCACATCCTGGAGTTCATTCCATTCCAGTAAGGTTACCAACCTCTGCTTAAGGATTGTTTCCATTAACTTCCCCACTATGGATGTGAGGCTTACCGGTACATAGTTGCCCGACTCATTCTTGGGTCCGCTTTTGTGAAGGAGCACCACGTAAGCCATCCTCCAGTCGTGGGGTACACACCGTTTCCAGAGAGGTATTGAACAAGTCTGCCAATGACTCTGCCAGGATCTCTGCCAATTCCTTCAATATCCGGGGGGTGTATGCCATCTGCTACTGGTGCCTTAAACCTTCTAGTACCCTGTCCACTGTGATTTCCCCATCCGTCACTCCCTCCCCCCAAGCCTACCCTCCCTAACCCCTGAGGCAGTGACCCATCCTTCTCCTTAGTAAATACAGAACATAAGTATTCATTTAGTGCTTCCGCCTGTTCGTCCCCTTTCTCTACCTACCCCGCATCCTTCCTGATCCTTACTATCTGACCTTTGCAGATCCTCCTCTCCCTTATTTACCTGAAAAAGTCCTTTTTCCCATCCTTGATGACCTCTGCCAACCTAAGCTCTCTGAAGGCCTTGGCTGCCCTTACTGCTCTGGTCACCTCCTTTGATTTCTTCAGGTACTCCTCCTTATCCTCCCCCCATCCGGACCTCTTAAATCTCCTGAAGGCTACCCTTTTTTCCCTCACCTTTTCCAACACCACCCCGCTCAACCAACTTGGTTTCTTGGCCGTAGCCTTTTTGCTTTGTGTCTTGGTACAGGATCTAGTTGCCTCTGTAAGCCCTTGACTGATAGCCTCCCATTTCTGGTTAGCATCCATGTCTGGGTGGATAATAGCTAGGTGCCCGGCCACTATTTACCCCCATCTTCCCAAAGTCAGCCCGCCTGAAGTCCAACACCCTAGTCTCTGATCCCCCAGCCTCCTTACCCATGCTGAGTGAAAACCACACTGTGTGGTGGTCACTCCCTGCCAGCGGATCCTCCACCCCCAGCTCTTTGACAAACTCCCCATTAGACAGCACGAGGTCGAGAGTGTTGCCCAACCTTGCTGGCTCACTTACCATCTGTACCAAGAAGCTCTTCTGGAAAGCCTCAAGGAGGACCTGCTCCCTAGCACTAGAGGTGGCTGGGGTGCTCCAGTCCATGCCTGGCAGATTGAAGTCCCCACAACCACACTGTTACCCTTCCTGCTGACCCTCCTTATCTGCTCTACTAGTTCTCTGTCCAAGTCCTCTGGCTGTGATGGTGGCCTATACACCACCCCCATCCTAAGCGACCTCTTCCTCAAATCCTGGAACTGCATCCATAATGCCTCTGTTCTACCTCCTCCGTGGCACACCTTATCCCCTCCTTCACATAAATTGTCACCCCACCCCCTTTCCCTATCCCTGCGGTATATCCTGTACCCCGGGATCACCAGTCCTGGTATTGGGTAGCCAACGTTTCGGTGATGGCAGCTATGTCCACCTCTCCCTGTGCCATGAGAGCCTGCAATTTGACCATTTTGCTCCCCAGGCTCCTTGCATTCAAAGAGACTACCCTCCAATATGTGCCCTTCATACCCCCCCCCCACCGTGAGCACTTTCAATATCAGTACTGTATGTACACTGCCTTGATCTATCTTTACTGGTATGGACGGTAAGCCTGTTCAGCTCCCAATCCTGGAAACCTTGTTGGAATTCCACCCACTTTCCACCCCCCACACCTAATTTAAATCTACTCTGGTTGCTAAGTATTCCCCTATTCTCCGTTTTAATACCCCCGAGCCTTCCTTGCTCAAATGTAGTCGTCCTGGGCATACGGGGCGCTGCTATCCCAAGTCCTACCCCATCTCCCCACCAGCCCATACCCTTTGGTCTGACATCAGTCTCCCAGCCAAGTGTTAAACTCTTCTATTCTCAGTTTCCTCACGGCACTTGCTCTAGGTACCGGGAGTACTTCCGAGAAAGCTACCGAGTACTCTACTTCCTCACACAGCCTCCCCAGCTCCAAGAACCTCTCCTGTACCTCCTTGACCATGCTTCCCTCTAAATCATTTGTACCCAAGTGCACCAAAATATGAGTTCTCTGTCTTCCCCTCTTTGTATACTTAAGAATATACTGGCCCACCCTACCGCTGTCATTCCTGGCATGCACTCCACCCATATGCGACTATGCTGTTCCCCTTTACTTCCCCATCTCACTCCTGTTAGTATTGAGTCTCCCAGAACTAAGGCCCCCACCTCCTTTTTCCTGCTTTAGCCTCAGCCCCTTTCCCTTAGGAGGCAGTATAGTGTAGTGGTTAAGGGCACTGAGCTGCAAACCGGGAGACCTGGGTTTGAATCCCATCTGCCCCCCACTTGCATACTGTGTGACCCTGAGCAAGTCACTTAACTTCCTTGTGCACCCAGGTCACACCTGGAAACAAGCTCCAGCTTAGTGTGTCTTTCCTGGTTAAACAATTTCCCCTTCCCCTTCTCCTGGTCCAAGCTCTGAATCTTTTCCCCCTTTGGCATATCCCTTTTTCCCCCTTGCCCCTGCTGCCTCCTCCCAAGCCACTACCCTTGTCCTGACCCCACCCCACCGTTTCCCTTATTTGACCCAACTGTCACATCCCCCAATGCTCCTCTGCTCCAGCACTGCTGCTCCATCACCACTGACCCTTTGCTTCCCTTCCTCTACCGCAGCTTCAGTCCCCCTGCATACCCTCCCAACCTTTTCCCTCTTCCCATTAACCCTCATATCCCTGTCCCCTCCTGTAGCAGGGTTGTTGTTCAGGAGACAATTAGCAGGCAGACATCCAGAGTTAGTGCATAAAAATGCCAGGCTGGCATTTATCATTTTATTATTTGTAGCATAAAATGATAATTATTCAGAACAGAAAATAAGAAAATTGTCATTAAGTCCGTAACATCAATGCTGTCTAGGGTATAGACACAGGCCTTCTAAACTGAAGGTCTTACACCTCTCACAGTCAGTTCTAGACTGACGCCTTATCTTAACTCCCTAGTGGTAATCTTTAATACATTTCTGGGGAGTGACATCATAATCAGATGAGCCTCCCCTTTCTGAAAAATCAAAACAAAATACTACATGTTCCCTTTTTACTATACATTTTCATTCCTAATCATCAGGTGTATAAGTGTATAACAGTATTATTACTAAATAATCCCATAACCTTACTTTGATGTCCTAAAACAATGTTCATAGAGTTAATTAGCCTCAATAAGGCTAAGCCCCTCCCTTGATAGTGACATCACTCATTACAACTTCTACAAAAGCAGACAAACTGTGGGCTGCCAGCCCTATAGAACACCCATGCAGCCCAACAGGTAAGACAAACAAGAATATATTGCTCACTTTAAATTTACTTCTTTGCCAAAGTGCACACCATGCAATATTTAGGGACTCCCTGGTCTCATTTCCTACATGTCTTTTGTTAGTACAACTTCTTTATTCATTTAGGAGCTAGCATACTTCCACACATAGAAAAAACACTGAGTTTTATTTTATTGAAATGCTTAATACAGTGTGCTCTATTTCAGAGGGGTAGCTAACAACAAAGGTTAACTTAGTTTTTATTTTATTCATGTTCTCTCCCTTCTCTGCAACTATTAATTTGAAAAGTAAAACTCTTCTTTCGGCTCATTAGTGGCATGAACTGAGATGCAAATGAAAATCTTTTTCTTAAGGTTTTCTACGTCATTGGGTCACTCTCAAGCCATCTGGAACATGGACAGTTTAGCAAGTTCATACTTGCTTTTCACAGAGCAGCACCTTATTTCGAGGAAAGACTGCGAATACAGTCTAATAATGCAACAAACGGAATAAAGACAGCTTCAAAGGGATTTGTCAAGCTGTCGGCTATAAGTTACAACTCGGCAGCTGACGCTTTGCTAGGAGGTCTTTCTAAGTAAAAATACGGGGGTTTCTCCTAACTCATCAGCTACAATTACAAGCGAATTAGCTCAAGGGGCTCAGTCTCCTACATAGAGATAAAATGTATTTAAAAGAAATACAGAGCGCGTCATGAGCCTGTGCACAATCGCAAGGAGTCAGACGATCGCATAACAGTCATGCTAACCAAAGCAAAGCTTTGCATACTACAATATGACTGTTCGGGAAGGGGGATTTTTGAAAACTGCAGAACTCCTGCCTGAACAAACAAAGTTTCCCTTCTACTAAAATAAAGTATGGCAGATTGGTAATTCCTTCTTCCACCAACCAAACCAATGCTCCAAAAATGCAGCATAAGGTAATGAAATAAAAAGGGGAAGGGAATGATAATAATTTTGCTTGTTCATTATATTTCTGTGTAACAGGCTATCTGCTCAACCAAATCTAACAGATAATGCTAGAGAAACTAAGAACCTAACAGGCTATTTTAAAAGGGTCCTGCAAAGCTGTAAAACAGACAAGTTACAGAACAACTCTTACACTATATTGTGTCTGCCCCACTGGTCACTTAAGGTAATTTCACTTTTACAGAAGCAATACCCCTTTAATATATCCATGTGTATATATTATATGTTTCTACATTACACATAAATGCCTTCACTATTCAGCACCTGGTACTTTATACCTAAGCACTTTGTCTCTTTGGGGGGGGGGGGAGGTACTTGGAAGAATATTAGGGCCTGTACTCATCACAGGGAGCATCCTGTGACACCTCCATCTGCCATACTGCTGCCTTCTGGGTTGCCAGTACCCCTCCTGTCTTCCTGCCCCATCCTCTAATTCCTCTCTCTCCTTATCCTCCATTGTAGCCAGCACTGAGTACCTACTGCTTGACACCTGTACCCTGCCCTGAGCTACCTCTGACAAACTGTTTTGAGACTTTCCTTTGCTGCTGGCTCTTGAGCCATTCCTCTTCCCATTCTTGAGGGGGTGGCAATATTGGCCCCTTGACCCAACCCCCTTACCTCCCCTTGGTCTGGGGGATGCCTGCCACCATCTGGGGTACTCCTATGTGCCACAGGTCCTGGATGGTTCCCCACACTGCCCCCTCCCTTTCCTTAGTTCTGCCCTTAACCCTCTTATCTTGTCAATAAGCTGTGCAAGCTGCCTACACATCAAGCACCCCCTGCCCTCCATGCCACCCCTAAAAAGGTAGCTGTCCTGCAGGTGTTACATCCTGCCATCTTTCCCCCTATCTCCACCAGCCATCCAGCTCCCCACTGCACCCACAGCTGTTGGTTGCCTACCCAGTCCTCTAGGCCCTAGTTCATCTATGCATATCCATGTTTTTGTACCACTGCCCCCTCATTCTCTCTGACAGCTAGCTATACTACTTTAGTTTTAATTGTTTTGTTCTGCCGCTATTTTCTGCCCCCTGTACATCTGGATGGTCACGACACAGTGGTGGATACATCTGGCCATGCAATCCACCAATCCCAATGCAGCACCACCCCAAATGTGGAATTCACGGGGAGGGAGGGATGGGGGAGGGTGATTTGGGCCACCCTGACTCCTGTGAGAGTCAATCAGCTTGCTACACAATAGTGCACCTCAGTTCCTCCCTCACCACTGCTGAGACCGCACGAACCTCCCAGCACAGAGGCCTCAACCAATCCCAAAGAAGTAGACACAATAACAAGAAAGATTTACCGTCCCCTCTAGTGGCTCCTCGCTCAGCTCTGCAGCGGCTTTGCTGAGTGAACTACTAAGAGAGGCATGTATAAAATCCCGACTCCCTAGCCCTAACTGGCTAGCCCACTACACCTTTCACTCCTTCCCTCTTCCTCCCACCTCTCATAGTTCTTCCCAGAAAGTCCCACACACCAGTAGAAAACTACATTTCCCCCAAATGTCCCACAGAGTCATAAAATGTACACAATCCCCCCACAGTAACAGAAAGAAAAACAGATTACTGTCCTCCAGTCGCTCCTCAAACCACTGGAAGCGGCTTGCTGTGCAAGTGAACTACTAAGATGGCGCCTTATAAACCCCGACTCCACGGCCTGACTGGCCTGTCCATAGTCATGTGGTGCGCTTCTTCCTCTCTCCTTCTTCCTTTTTTTTTTTTTTTGCATGATATGTTTATACCGCCCACCCCATGCTACACTGGCCCCCACTCCTTCAGGCTCCACAAGCTCCCCCCGACCCCACTGACCTTTATCCAGCCCTCCTCAGGTCCTCATATCGCAGCCGATCCTCAGGATATCCCAGCGTATCCCTATCACCGGGTGGGTCCCCCTCCTCTGAGGGAGAAGGGCACCAGGGCAGAAGGGAAGACACCGGCACACACTACATTAGGGCCCGGGGATGCTGCTGAGGAGCTGGAGGCCCTGGACAGCAATGGAGGTGCTCGGAGAACAGGGAGCCGTCATCTGGGTGGCCAGCGAGACAGTTTTCCGGTTTTCTGCGGGGCACAGGACGCTCAAGGCATACCGCGCCCGCCTCCTCCCCAGGTAACTCAGGTCAGACACCTGGCGATGTTCCCAGCCTCCACTAGGAGCCAGCAGGCACCGGACCTATCCCTGCCCTCCCCCAGAGAAGGAGAGCTATTATGGACGCTCAATCCTTCTTTCCCCGGCTGGCCTCTCTAGTGACCCAGGCCCGTCTCGAACCCGGTCGCTGGCGCTGGTGCCGGAATCCAACCGATGCCCTGGGCGGGTCAGTTCTCTCTTCCTTCTAGCGTCTTCCCTCCACCTCCCGTAGTTCTTCCCAGAAAGCTCCCATACACCAGCAGAAAAACTACATTTCCCCCAAATGTCCTACACAATCGCAAAATGTACACAATCCCCCCAAAGTAACAGGAAACAAAAAACAGATTACTGTCCCCTCTGGTCACTCCTCGCTCTGCTTGGTGGCGGCTTGCTGTGGAAGCGAACTACTAAGGTGGCACCTTATAAAAACCCAGATTCTGCGGCCCGATTGGCCTGCCCAGAGTTATGTGGCATACCTTTTTTCACTCCCTCCCTCTGGCATCTTTCCCCTACCTCCCGTAGTTCTTCCCAGAAAGTCCCCACACACCAGAAGAACTACATTTCCCCCAAATGTCCCACAGGGTAGCAAAATGTACACAATCTCCCCACAGTAACAGGAAAGAAAAAAAAAATTACTGTCCCCTCCGGTCGCTCTTCACTCCACTCGGCAGTGGCTTGCTTCTACAGAAACAAATCCCTTTTTCCCTTAGCTATTAGGAAATGGTTGGCTCAAGCCACCTTTCTTCCCTTACTCAACTACGTGGATATCATTTATAATTATACCATGGACATAAGTGAACAGCCAATGAAATGGTCAGACTGGCAGTTTACCACCGGTGTAAATCCTACGATAATCACTGGCTGATGAGCAAATACTAATGGAGCAAATATTGGTCCTCTAAATCCTACTCAGCCCAGAAATAAACAGAATAAAAATAAAAACACAAAGCAACCTCTTTAAAAGTTGCATTTTATTATAGTAAAGCCACAAGCCATCGTATAATAGGAATAATGCCCTCCAGGGTGGGAGTTATGCTGGGATGACATCCCTTCTCGGGTGTTGGACGCCCTCAGCCAGTGGCCTCGGGCCCAAACACCCGAGGTGGGATGCTATCCCAGCATAACTCCCACCCTGGAAGGCATTATTCTTTAATAGTAGTGCAGTAACCAACCTTCATAAGCTTGACACCCTGTTTCACCGTGCAATCCGCTTTATAATTAATGCACCCTACAGAACCCACCATTGTGCCCTTTACGTGGCTGTAGACTGGGCTTCCCTGGCCGCATGAAGGACGCTACACATTAGTATCTGGGCTCTTAAAACATTTCAGAACAAAGTCCCTTCCTATATCACCTCCCTTTTTCATCGTTATCATAGCTCCTACACCCTTAGAAAAATGCTTTCATACTAATAAAAGTACCCAAATTCCACACACTTTATGGTAAAGCTGCATTTAACCATGTAATCCTGTCCACTGGAACAAACTACAAGCCACACCAAAACTCCCCGAACCAGCCTCCTTTAACGTATTTAAAACCCTGGCCAACAAAACGCTTATGGAAATTTGCCACTGCCACTGCCAAAGCACCTTGTAGCCCTCCTAGCGGAGAAACCGTTATAGTCTCATAAAGCACCTGAATGTAAGCTTTCATGTTTCCCCCTTTTCTCCTTTCCTGCCTATTAGCTTAATTCCTGAAATGTATATAATTTAGCCATAACTCCCCTCATACTGTACACAGTTTACCTGTCTCATTACAGTTTGAACCTGATGTGTCACAACTGTATTACTGTACGTTGTTTACCTGTCTCAATACTGTTCGAGCTTGATGTATCACAATTGTACTATACTGTATTATAATATTGTGTATTCTTTGTACTAAGTTGTCCTACTAGTACCTCCTTGTAAATGAGTGTGCTCAATGGAGTTTTCCTGCAGACAAGCAAACTTGAACTGTACAGCCTGGTTTCCAGTGCTGTTGGGGATACAATGGTGTTGCACATGGTGTAAAGAAGAAAGTAAAGTAATACACAGAAAGCTGCTGATGGGTTTAGAAACAAAGGATGGGTGGGTGTTACAGACCTCGCAACGACGATCGCCCAGGTACGCGGCGCTGACATGTCGCTACTTCAGCAACAGGGAGGAACGGGGAGAAAATGGAGGAAAACACGTCATGGTGGCAGGATGAGGATCGACCCTCTGGTGGCCAGGCAGCCGATCCTGTGGCCAGGACGGTTCAAGGTAAGATCCTGGAGGAGCCGGGTGAAAGAGCTGGGGGGCTGATAGGATAGGGGCCACCGCAGTGAGAACAAGGTGCAGAAAGTACAAAGAAAAAGAAACAAAGCTCCCTTTGCACACTTATAAAAGCAGTGCTAATGCATAATCCCTGCCAACCCTCCCCCTCATTAATTGCAATGTTAATCAAAAATAACATGTTAACGAATATACACCTGGAAGTACATTTTGAAATTTAATGGGGAAGCAGTTTGCAGAGCATTCTACATACAGCGTTGTGCTGTTCACACGGTACAGCAATGCCATTAATGGTAGTAATTCAAGGCCGGAATGGACTCTAGTATCCCCCGCTCACAAGCAGGATTAATAAATATGCTGTACGTAACACATAGTAATTTATATAGATTTCAGTGCTAACTTTGCTACCCAGGGTGTCCTGTGATGCTTCCTCAAACAATTGTTCTAACGCTTTCTGAAAACACCTTTATCTGGCAATCCTGCACTGCCCCCCAAAAATCTCACATAAAAATCCAATTCATTAAAATCTGCATCTGTCAACAGTGGCAGACTGGACTGCAAGACTGTCATCGGAATCAGTGTGCCTCAGATAATGCAGCTCGGAATGCTGCCAGCATCGTGGATACCACCCTCCCTTCCTGTGTCAAGTACTGCTACAAGGTAACAGCTGAGCACCAAGTTAGTGATCTCCTGCAGAAGCCATACCCCCTCACCTATCATGACAATGGTGAGCACAAAGTTGCTGATTTCCTGTAGAAGGCGGGGTCCAAATGCCAGCAAAAGCCCTGCAACCACCTCGATCCATCCCACTGCCATGAAGTACTGCATCGGCTCCGGCTTGTAGCCAAAATCCTTCAGAGGGAACACTTCTGCAAACTGCACAAACTGAGATTTCTGTAAAAGACAAACAAGTACCGCATTCATGAGAAAACTGTGCTTTACTCAGTTTTACTTTAACCAGCTAATATAGAGAATATGGGCAACTACGCAGAACCAGTGTGTTCTGCCATAGAGGGATTCTGATTCCCTCTGACCTAGAGAGTGAAGTTTGAGAGGTCCATGGGAATCAGAACCCCGAGGTGGCAAAACACTCTGGTTGTGTATACAGTTGCTCATCCTGTATTTTTTATAGTGTATAGTACTATGTGAAAAATGTGTTTTGTGAGTTCTTTTGCTTTCAAAATGAAACTGACTCATGCAGTTTCTAGAGGTTCTAGAATGCTGTTCTATCACAGTAGGGTAGAACAGCATTCTATGACCTTGGAACTGTGGAGGAACAGCATTTTGAAAGGGATGGAATTCTATACAGAACACCATTCCACTATAATACACCTTCCATTGGACTCTCCAGTCTCTCCTGTGCATCTAAACACAAATGAAGTACTTCAATCAATCAATCAAAATCAAAGGTGATCAACATTGAGCAAGCTCATTTACAAGGTGGACCTGCAGTTTGCAAGGACGAGGGTACAGAATAGAGTACAAGTAAAATATACATAAAACAACAGTAGTAAGACATATACAACAAAATATATACAGTGTAGAAATAAAGGTAAGTAATATATACAGAGATGCCTTTATAATCCTATCCATCAATAACATGTTCATAGCCTGTAAAGGAGTCCCTGGGATATGGAAAAGCGCAAGCGTAGGAGGCAGGACGCTGGCAGAAAGACTCTGTGATACTAAGCAGGTGGTATCAGGGCATAAGAGTGGGCAATGGGGGGGGTTGCAGTGAGTACGTAGTACTGGTGGGACTGGAATGGACTGAGGTGAACCGGTAGTACCGGTGGGACTAGAATTGACTGAGGGAGGGGGGAGTAATCTTGGTAAGGGAACACTTAGTTTGAACGGGAAGGGCTTAGATTGAGCAGAAACATCAGCTGGACAACTAGGAACGGTGGAAACAGTTACAGAGCTCCACAAATGTTTTGACATACAGGGTCTTGAACATAGCAAGACTAACAGGGGAGCTAAGTCCCAGAGATTTCTGTATCCTATTCCAAAGCGTGGGCAGGAAAAAGCTTATGGCTGCTCTTCCAAAGCGGGTACTGACCCTAGGTACTTTCTGGGAAACCAGCAAGTGACTTCTCAAGGCATAATTCCCAATCAGGCTTAGTGGGAGACAGTCAGCAACGTATTGCGGGAGTTTGTTGGTGATGGCACGGAGCATCCAGAGGGCTGCATTTCTATACCGCCTGTGTTGAAGGGAGGGCCAACCCACAACTGCATATAGTGAACAGCGGTGGGTGGAAAAGGGGAGGGGGTGTGAGGCTGGGCACTGGCCATATATGAAGTCAGCATAGTCAATTAGTGGGAAGAACGTGGATTGGATGAGCTGTCTTTTGGCGTCTGTGGTCAGGAGGCAATTTATTCTGAAGAAGAGTCCAAGCCTCTGCCTCAGCTTTTTCAGTTTTTCTATATGTTCCACAAAGGAGGGTTTATTGTCTATCCAGACACCCAAATATTTGAATTTCGGTACATATTCAAGATGTTCACCTCAATGTGGTACTTCAATGTGGAAATATAATCCATATAAATTAAATGTATCAAAAATATACCCTTCAGCAGTGAATGGATTGAACTCGGCCCCAGTTTACCCAGACACAGATTTTACTGGTACCAGACAGATCCAGCTTTGGCCTGCAAGAAGCAAAAGCCAGAAACTGACAGCCACTTAGAGATGAAGCCATGCTTAGCCAGGTTTTCCATTTCATATATTTTATTTGAAAACATTAAAGAGAGTAGTTGAAGTTGAACAAAAAAGTGTTCTGCAAGCAGATACAGCCAGACTGAATCTGGATTGACAGCAAGTGCTTTCTTCTTTGCAATATTATTTTTTAACTTTCATTTCTGCTCCTTTCCAACCTAGCACTCACATCCTTTAGGTGCACCCAAAGCCCACAAACACAACCACAGTGCTGTCCTCCATTGAGCCTTGGCTCTACCACCCCAGGTGGGGGATACCCCTCAGTCTCACGTGTAGTGCCATGAAGTGGTGGTCCAGACATAGCAGGGTTTGTCATCACTGTGCTGGGTCCATTTTCCCATGTTTCTCCCAGCCCCAGGGAGGGCAGAAAGCATGGGGGCTCTGTGCGTAGGCATACACATCACCACGCTGGCCAAACGCCCAATCAAAGTACATCCTCCCACGCCGCCTTCTGCTATGTTATCACCTGTGGTTACATAGGTGGCAGCAGGACAGCGAGTGCAGTGACCCTCCCTTCCAGGAGGAAAGCGTACATGTACTCTGAGCCACTCAACACTCCTCCGCCAATTGGCCATCAGACGGCCCTGGCTCATTCCCGAACCCAGTCGACTGCATCACAACCGCTAACCCTGCAACTGCTAGTTAACTAGGATCTGCAGCCTATCCAATAGGTAGGGAAATGGGCAGACTGGTTGGGCCAAGCGGTCCTTATCTGCCGTCAAAGTCTATGTTTTTATGTTTCTATCTTTCTATGCTAACAGGCTGTGCAATACATTTTTTAACCCTTAACTCCCTTTCACACAAGTTCCATCCACTGTGTAAAGCTGTCAAGTTTATAGGTACACGATTTTCACCATTAACATACAAATTAATCAAAAATACATACATTTACATACATCTAAATACATTTCACAGTTTCAGAAAATATTTAAAATATTTATTTATTGAAATGGTGTCACCAGGTAAATATACAGAGACAGACAAAAATAATTGTGCTTACTGATGTGACGGGGGGGTGGGGCGCAGACAAGTAACGCAGCAGAATAGCACAAAAAATTTCAAAATCTGTTTAGGTTACAATATTCACAGGCATGATCAGCAATGAGAAGTAGCCCCTGGGCATTCCATCTTCCAAAATTATTTTCCTGAATAAGTCATTTAGAGGTAGGCAGTCCTCACTTCTTTAAAAAGTTGGATTCATTGGGGACTGGGGACCCATGTAGAGGCATGGGAGCCTGTTCAGGAGGGACGGCCTACATCCGTCCAGGGAGGGGACTGCGGTCCTCAGTGGAACGTTTAGAGGCTTCCTTGCCAGGCGTTTAAACTTGCCGGGGGGGCGTCAGGAGCAGGGAGACTTAGGCAGCCCACCTCCACAGGTCAGAGTAGCTAGCAGGATGGATCAGGAGGAAATGTTGAAAACAGATTTTCCTAAACTCATTACGAGGGGTAAGGCAGAGGAAGGAAGGCATCAAATGAATGAAAACAGGGTTGGAAAGAAGGAACAGGGAGGCAAGGGTAGACGTGCAAGGGGGACAGGTGGGGAAATAGGGACAGATATACCTGGGCCCGTTACAACAGATAAGGCAGAGGTAAACAGGCAGGAGAAAGAAAACAGGGCTGGAAGGAGGGAGCTCAAAGGCAGAAATACAAGGGGTACAGGCTGTGAAACATAGACAGCCATGTATGCAAATGCACGAAGTCTGGGGAACAAAATCCCAGACCTGACAGCCGTGATGACAGAGGCGGACTTAGACATAGTGGCAGTTACAGAAACATGTACACTGGAAACCATGACTGGGAGGTAAATGTACCTGGGTACAACCTACACAGGAGGCATATGGAGGGTAAAAAAGGGGGGGCCTTTTATGTGAAGAAGGTATTAGGGCAACTGCAGTGCAAAGTAGATGAGGGGAGGCCAAGGCACTGTGGGTCACACTCAAGCCAGGAAATGGAACAGCAATTCGTACAGGGGTGATCTACAGGCCTCCGACACAGAGGTAGGAGGTAGATAGGGAAATAGTGGAGGAAATACAAGGGATGGCAGCAAAGGGGGAAGTACTGCTGCTGGGCGAGTTTAACATGCCAGATGTAGACTGGTCCATCCCGGCAGCTGCCTCAGCCAGGAGCTAAGACATCATGGAATCCTTGCAGGGGGCAGGCCTCAGAAGCCCACCATGGACAAGTCAATCTCAGACCTTATGCTGACCAGTGGAGACAGGATCAAGGAAGTCAGGGTGGATGGAGACCTAGGGTCCAGCGACCACCATACAGTGTAGTTCAGCATCAGTGCAGTGTCACAAGAGAGCTACACAAAGACAAGGGTTCTGGATTTCAGGAAGGTGGACTTTGCTAAGATGGGGAGAGGAATCAAAGAAGCCCTGGCAGGAAAAGATCAAGGAGGAGGGGTTGAGGAGCAGTGGGCACACCTCAAAGAAGCCATAGTGGAGGTGACAAATCAGTGCATTAGGCTGAGGAACAAGGGAAAAAGAAGGAACAAACCACTATGGTTCACAAAGGAGGTGGCAGGGAAAGTGAAGGACAAAGAGAGGGCATTCAGAAAGGACAAGGAGACTCATAAGGACAAGGATAGAGTAGTGTACCTAGAGAGACAGAGGGATGCGGGGAAAGCAGTTAGGAGTGCAAAGGCACAGACAGAGGAGAGATCAGCACAGAAGGTAAAGACAGGGGACAATATTTTATAGATGCATTAGCGATAGAAGGAAAACCAGGAGGGATTGTAAGGCTCAAAGGGGTGGGTGCAGAGGGGGATCTAGAAAAGGCACTGATACTAAATGAATACTTCTGTTCGGTATTCACTATAGAGGGGGAGGGACACAGACCACATACTTAGGCAACGGCAAAACTATAAACACCAGTTCCTCTACAGAAGACAGAGTCCTGGAGGAACTCTCAAATTGAGGGTGACAAAGTGATGGACCAGATGATATACACCAGGATATTAAAGGAATTATGGACAGTGCTAGCAGCACCGTTGGCGGCCCTGTTTAGTGAGTCACTCGATACAGGGGTGATTCCAAAGGACTGGAAGGGCGCAAATGTAGCCCCTCTCCACAAGAGCGGTAGCAGGGAGGAGGCAGGAAACTACAGGCCAGTCAGCCTCACCTCAGTAGTGGGTAAGATCATGGAGGTGCGTCTTAAGGAGAGAATTGTGGAACTCTTGGAAACTACGGGAGCACAGGATCCAAGGCAGCATGGATTCACCGCAGGAAGGTCATGTCAAACAAATCTGATTGACTTTTTTGACTGGGTGACGAAGGAGGTGGATCAGAGAAGAGTGGTGGATATTGTCTACCTAAATTTCAGGAAGGCCTTCGACACTGTACCTCACAGAAGACTGGTGAACAAGCTAGGTAGCCTGGGGGGTGGACCACAAAGTGGAAAACTGGGTTAGTAACTGATTGAGGGACAGGAAGCAGAGGGTAGTAGTAAATGGGATCAAATCTGAGGAAAGGAGGGTGACCAGTGGGGTACCTCAGGAATCGGTACTGGAGCCAGTCATTTTTAATGTCTTCATCAGAAACATTGCTGAAGGGCTGGAGGGGAAGGTTTGCCTATTTACGAATGATACCAATATCTGCAACAGAGTAAACACACCAGATTGGGTCACAAAAATGAAGAGGGATCTCAGAAAGCTGGAAGAGTGATCAGGGGTGTGGCAATTAAAGTTTAATGCAAAGAAGTGCAGGATCATGCGCCTGGGGCGAAGAAACCCTGTGAAGAGCTACAAGATTTGGGGGGACTGCTGACAAGTCACCAGGGAACAGATGGATTTAGGAATAATCATTTCAGATGACCTAAAGGTGGCCAAACAGTGTAACAATGCTGTGGGGAGGGCCAGTGGGATGTTGGGGTGCACAGGAAGGGGTATCACTAGCAGAAGAAGGGAGGTGGTGATGCCATTGTACAAAACCCTGGTGAGGCCTCATCTGGAATATGGTGTTCAGTTCTGGAGGCTGCATCTTCGCAAAGACATAGACAGGGTGGAGGCAGTCCAGAGAAGGGGGACCAAGATAGTGAAGGGCTTCCATCAGAAAGCATATGAGGACAGAGTAAAAGACCTCAATATGTATACACTTAAAGAGAGGAGGAAACGGGGGGGATATGATAGAGACCTTCAAGTATCTTAAAGGCTTGAACAAAGTGCAGGTGGGTGACACCTTTCAGTACAAGAGTTGTTCAAGGATAAGGGGACACAATATGAAATTGGAGGAGGACAGGATAAGGGGAAATGTGAGGAAGTTCTTCTTCATGGAGAGGGTGGTGGATGCTTGGAATAGCCTACCCCAGGAAGTGGTGGGTGCCATCACAGTGGGGGGATTCAAACATGCATGGGACAGACATAAGGGAACCCTAGATCGGGTGAAGAAAGGCAACAGCCAATGACCAAGTAGGGTCAACGGCTGCTGATGCAGGCAGGGAATACAGGCAGACTAGGTGGGCCTAGCGGTCCATATCTGCCATCAACTACTATGTTACTATGAAACACAGTGTGCTCTGCTGTTTACAGCAAAGAACTATGAAACAGGATGCCTCGGTTCATATCCCATCATAGCCATGAGTGTACGGAGTGACGTTGAGCATTCACTTGCTCTCCCTGTAGTTCAGCTCTCCCCCCACCTAGACAAGCTGCAAAAGTGGACAGAAGACAGACCCTACTGGAGGGAGGGAGAAATGAATTAGGACCATCAAGACACTGCTTAAACAATCTTCATACCTCATGGTAAGGGGGCCCATCTTCTTGGCTTCCCTCTCAATGTTCATTATTGAGCAAAAACTACTAACTAGCCCATGTCTCACTTAAATGTATGAATACAGTGGAAGCCACCAAACCTGTTGGCTGTTTCTCCTGTTATATAAACGCAACTCAAACCCAGATCCCACAGTAAAATACTACTGTTTTTCTTGTTAATCTTTAGTTTATTTCTCTATTTTAGGTCTGCCCTCCACTCTTTTCGGTCGCACCTACCCCTCCAACTCTATTTTGGCACACCAGTCTGCAATACGCCACTGCAGTTCCAGACCACCAACTGCTCAACGACACCCTGTGAGATATATTCCTACAGTGGAGACCAAGAGCCATAACAGTTCCACGCGGCGGGGGGAGGCAGTCTCAAAGTGTGCCAAACATACTGCCACCAGGTCTGCTGGGGTCGCAGTTATGGTAAGGATGGGTGATGGACGACAGCCCGATTATTTTTATTTCTTTATTTGCATCTCGGATTAACACCTTTAAGTTAAAAGCTTGTTTACAAAGGTTCCATGTCGTTTAGTACAATACATACACATAGAGCAGTTTACAGTTAATTACATCGGAGTTAAGAATTCGCCGTAGTAGGATTTACAGATTTTGCTGAGACTGGAGTACAGTTCACACATATTGAGAATTACACAATAATTCAGAAGATATTACAACAGGGGTACAAAAAATTCAGCGGTCACACTACTGCTCACTATGCCACCAATCAGGGTTAAGGAATGAAGTTGGGTCTCTTGGAGACTGGCCAGGGATGGAGAATTGCGCATTCCCTGGAAGGCTCTTCTCCCTCAGGAAGGGGAGATTTGTGTGTCCTGCTGGTCAGCTGCCACTGAAGGAATCTGGGCAGCAGCCCAGCGAAACCGCTGGGGAATGGATCCGACACCTGGACGCTGGGGGCATCTCCGTGGAGGTGGATCATGCACGTTATGTCATTGCAAGCATGTAGCCCCACTGGATAGAAAATGAGGGGAAAAAAAAATCACTGATGGCAGCTGGATGATGTTTCAGTCCCCCACAGGCAACTGGGCACCTCCAGCTGATCGTATGGCAGGAAACAGAGCAAGGTAAGACCAAAGGATGTCAGGTGATGAGGCTGGGGGAACCAGTCCAGATGGGGCGGCAGGTCAGGATATGGGAGCAGAAACTGCTAATAAATAAACAAAAAAGAATGGCTGATAGTTGGACTTCTATTGAGGAGGTCTTTTTTAGCTTCTCAATCAATTTTATTTGTACACTGGAGGGTATGTGAGCAAAAAAGCCCGTTTTTACAAACGTTCAGTGTTTGAAATAACAGGTACATGAATTACAACATAACAGGTACATGAATTACAAAGTCAAAAGGAGTACATAGTATAAGAGTACAGTGATCAGATTCACATTTAAATAAAAAGTACATGATATATACACCGTAATTACAGTGAAAAAGCAAACTATACACAATGTGTACATTATATATATATATATATATATATATATATATATATATATATACATACACACACACACACACACACACACACACACACACAGTGGGTGTAGCGGTAATAGAAAGTCAAGAGGAAAGAAGAAAAAAACAGGGGAGACTGGCAATAGAAGGCAGGGGAGATGGGCCATGTTAGGAGCCTATGGTTAAAAATGCTAAAAGGTGGGGAAGTGCCAGAATGGCAGTGGAAAAAAAATGCAGAATTCAATGAGTGGGCCTAGGAGGGGGCTTATCAGGGCAGTGGCAGGTGGACGATATGAGGATGTGCTCTTTGAGGGAGGTGTTGAAGGAGTAAAAGGATCCACAGGCCTGGATTTCGAGGGGCAGTTTAGTCCTATAAAAAGGGGTGTCGAAGACCTGGCTGGCGGCACCCCTGGTCTGCCGCCCGGGGGCTGCGAATGAGAATAGGGAGTTCACACTAGGGGGGTTGAATATTGAGGTATACCTTATGGAGGAAGGAGAACATTTTTAGATGGAACCTTCCTTCTAGAAAGGGCCAGCCGAGGCAAGAGTATAAAGTGAAGTGGTGTGTTTTCCAGAGGAGGCGTGTGACGAAACGGGCAACGCTGTGGTATGTGGCCCTGAGTTTGGAGTGTAGGAGGAATGAGGTAGGAGGGGAGAAGACAACGGAACCATAGTCCAAAAGAGGCAAGTGTAGACAGCTAGCTAGGCGAAGTCTGGATGCGGGGATCAGGAATATTCTGATCCTATACAGAAGACTGAGCCTGACAAGGACCTTTTTTTATTAGGTTGCTGATGTGAAGATTGAAGAAGAGGTGTAGGTCAAGGTGGAGACCCAGGCATCTGAATTCTGAAACTTGTTCTATAAGGTTACCAGAGTTGTTGAAAAGTTCAAGGTCGGGGACAGGGGCTTTTCTTGGGTCCAAGAAGATTATGAACTTGGTCTTCTTGGAATTTAGGACCAGGCCGTTCCCTGAGAACCAGGAGTGCATCTTACTAAAATCGGACTGTAGATTCTCATAGTGCAGAATAATAATCCTTTTCATGCTTAAGCCATTTTTCAATAAAACTCGGGCATAAAAAAGATACGGTAGGACACGGAGGAACAAAAGAAGGGCCACGTGGAGGACTGAAGTGAAAGGAATCTTAACATACAAAATGAAACTGTCTGTATATACACACCTTTGTATACTGACAGTAAGAGGGCAAACATGGAGTGATGACCCTGGCTTGAGAACCTGTGAGATCACCCTCAAAACACTCAGACATGTTTTGCCAGATCTGGCACTCATTAAGCCCTGCCTTCCACCACCACTGCCCTGCCGAGTCCTGCACATTCCTGCACTTTTACATGGGTGAAGTCAGCTTCCTCCATCATAGTCCAGCGGAGGCTCCCAATGTAGTCCATAAAGTGAATATAAACACCATGAAATGGACCTTCAGGAAAGATGGTTTAAGAGCTGAAGAGACCAAGGACAGAAGGCAGTTTATTACTAGGGCTGTTCTTTTGTCATAGAAAAGTTTTGAGAAAATCATGTTATTGTCATGATTAACATGACAGAACTCACGGAAATCGTAGTAAAAGTCATAGATTAACTGAGTGTTAAATAATTTGCCTCTGTTTTGATATATTGCTACTCAAACACATCAGCAAAGATTTAAATGTTTTAAAACATCATCATTAGGCTCGTCCAATAGCACTGTGCAGCCATCGTGGGTGGGGGCTTGCATGCAAGCTCCAAAATCCAACACTGGGGCCACCAGATGATCTGGTACATTGCAGTACTCGGGTACAGAATTATAGATCTGTTATTTGCAAACACCAAAAAACTAAGGTGTTTTCATGAAAAATGTTTCAATTAATGATGTTGTCATGGAAGATGCTAAAAATCATGGATTTTTCATAAAACGGAGCAAGCCCCAGAATCCATCATTTCCATAACAAAGGTGCAGTCATATTTATTACCGTAGAACTGGGCAAGCAAGTAGGACGAAATGGAATTTCTTAGTTTATATCCTAATATGAGCCTGGGAAAAACCCAAGCAGGGGACCTCAGAATTGAGTGAAGCTTTTTATTTGGACTTCACAGAATCTGCTGAAATGGACTGGCTTACAGAGAAAACAGAACTGGCGTGGGAGTGGTTCCTGCTCTGTCCTTGGCCTCAGGAACCAGAGTCTCAGTGCTCATCATCTGACCCAGAACCTGGGAAGCAGTGGTCACTGCTATGGAACTGCTCTCTCTTTTCATAGTGCCTGAGCATTCAATGGCATCAGTAACACCATTCCAGGCCATTCAGATGAATATTATGGAATGATGTAACTGATCACATGGCACGTCTCAGAATTATGAAAAAAAGAGCAGTAGTTGCTGAGAAGAGTGGTGCTCTAGGCAGATCCGAGGGCACCCCAAAGCTAGATACATAGAATAGTGGATGGGTGACCATCCACAAAAAGGCTGTGAGATAGAGATCTCTAGAGCGAAGCTGCGGATGGTCACCCATCCACTGTTTTTTTTTTTTTTACAGTATAGGATTCCCTGAAATGTACAAAGTTTAATTTCACACATGGTTCATGCCTTGTGAACATGCTCCCGCTTGCTCCCAGTCCTTGCTGCAGTCCCAGGTCCAGTCCTGACACTGAAGATACCGGTCCTCCCTGCAGTCCCACTCTGCTCCGACCACAAGGATTAACTGCGCCAGTGATTTAAAAAAAAAAAAAACGAAAAACTGGCAAATTGATAAGTCTGACAACATGGTGCAGACTATGGAAGTCGTGTCCAAACTATCTTAATGAATGCCACACCCAACTGCTCGCCAAGCGCCACCACCATTTTAGAGGGTATTGTTTTGATCAGCTTTGTTTCAGCCAATCGCATAGCTGCTCAAGGCTGAAAAGTTGTACTATCGATGTGATGTCAGAATAATAGTACAACTTTTTTGACATCTGAACCGTCCAACAAGAATTGGAAAGCAACTGTTTTCAATAGATAATAAGTCCTAACCATATACTATATTTATTAAGATTTAGTCAAAGCATTTCAAAATACATAACTGGCATGGAAAGGAAAATGCGAGGACAGTTTACAATGTAAACATCATTTCCCATCACTTTATTTACTTACTGTTCACTATAATATTGGTTATTTATTACCTAGGAAAGTACCTTTGAACCAAAAGCTCTTTTACAGAGGTTCCACGTCGTAGCAATCACATATGTACAAATTCAAAATACAGAGGTTACATACACACAGTCATCAAATGTTCAGTTTACAACAGGGCAATGTTATAACCAGTAAAAGTATCAAACCAGAAGTACAAAATACTGAGCAGAAAATGCTAGAACAGGTTCAGTTGGTAAAGTAATGCACTTTTGCAGATATAGACAGTTGCTTTGGGGTGAGGGTATCATACAGTAGTATAACCAGGACAAGGTTACTTGGCCCAGTTAAGAAAATAAGGCAGTTAGCAATATAGAATATTGCAGGAAACACGGTGTGCATCAGAACTAAAATTAGGCAAGCTATGAAAACACTTATCTAGGTTGCCAGAACATGTTTAAGCATCAGTTCTATTCTCTGAAGTGCTAATAAGAATAGACAGCAGGGAGGCCCATGTTACCTGGGTGAGAAAGTGACAAGGTAGAGACCCTGAAGCCTGGGGGGGGGGAGGGGCAGGAGTGACTTACCAGGGTGGAAGGGGGAGGTGAACAAAAGTAAAAATGAGTGAGATGGTAAACAAAAGAAAATGGGGGAGATGGGGAGGGGTCGGGGAAACGAGAAAATGGGGATAGAAACATAGAAACATAGAATTTGACGGCAGATAAGGACCGCTTGGCCCACCCAGTCTGCCCATTTCCCTGCCTACTGGATAAGCTGAAGATCCTAGTTAACCAGCAGCCTACTTTTTCCTACCCCCATCCCCTAGAATTGCCTTATGACTGTCCCATGCATGCTTGAATTCCACCACTGTTTTTGACTCCACGACCTCCTCCGAAGGCCGCTCCATGCATCCACAACCTCTCTGTGAAAAATACTCCTTAAATTACCTCTGAGCCGCCTCTATCTTCAAATTGTGCCCCTTGTTCTTGCACACCTCTTTTTGAAAGATGCTACCTCTTGGACTTTGTTGATTCCCTTGAGGTACTTGAAAGTTTCTATCATGTCCCTCTCCTTCTTTCCTCGAGGCTATACATATTAAGCTTCTTTAGTCTCTCTTCATATGTCTCCGTGCAGACCCTGCACCATTTTAGTTGCCCTCCTCTGGACAGCTTCCATCCTGTCTATGTCTTTGCGAAGACTGGGTCTCCAGAACTGCACGCAGTACTCCAGATAGGGTCTGACCAGCTGTCTGTACAGAGGGATAATATCTTCCTGTTTTCTACTGGTGATGCCTCTCCCTATGCATCCCAATATCCCCCCAGCCCTCATTGCTGCCCTCTCACATTGCTTGCCCACCTTTAGGTCATCTGATATGACTACCCCAGGTCCCTTTCCATTTTTGTTGTTGTTAGTATCTCACCCCATTGTGTACTCTTCCCTGGGTTTTGTTTCCAGGTGCATTACCTTGCACTTCTTAGCATTGAATCTAAGCGCCATACATTTGACCATTCTTCTAACCTGCAAGTCCCTTTTCATCCTTTCCACCCACCTTGTGCATCAACTCTGTTGCAGATCTTTGTGTCATCTGCAAAGAGACATACTTTTCCTTCCAGTCCCTCTGCAATGTCGCTTATAAGGACATTGAAGAGGACTGGTCCTAATACTGAACTCTGCGGTACCCCACTAGTAACCCCACTTTCATCAGAGTGGACTCCATTTACTATTACTCTCTGTGTCCTATTTTCCAGCCAATTTTTACCCAGGCTGTCATCTTGGGACCCACTCCCAGGCTAGCTTAACTTGTATATTAATCTTTGTGTGCGACTGTGTCAAATGCCTTGCTAAAGTCTAGGTAGGCCATGTCCACAGCCCCTCCTGATCTACTACTTTGGTCACCCAGTCAAAGAAATCTATCAGATTTGTCTGGCATGACCTTCCTGCTGTGAATCCATGCTGCCTTGGGTCCTCAGCCCTCTGGCCTCTAGATACTTGACAATCCTTTCCTTTAGAAGTGATTCCATCATTTTCCTACCACTGAGGTTAAACTAACAGGTCTGTAGTTTCCTGCTTCTGCCTTGCTCCCACTTTTGTGAAGGGGAATCACATCTGCCCTCCTCCAGTCCTCAGGTACCACCCCATCCTCCCATGATTTGTTAAACAGGGTAGTCAGTGGTGTCACTAATTCTACCCTTAGTTCTTTTAGAATTCTGGGATGAATCCCATCAGGCCCCATTGCTTTGTCCACCTTCAGTTTTAAGAGTTCTTTCAGAACCCTTTCTTCTGTAAATGGGTTGGTATCAACTTCTGTATCCAGTGTGTTTCTACTGTTTGTTCTAGGTACCCCCCCTCTTCCTTTGTAAATACTGAGCAAAAATATTTGTTTAGTATCTCTGCCTTTTCACAGTCTCCCTCTGCCCACCCTCCCCTTTATTAAGCCTCACTATCCCTCCCTTGGTCTTCCTTCGCTCCCTGATGTACCTATAAAAGGTTTTATCCCCCTTCTTAACTGAGTTGGCTATCTTTTCCTCGGTTTGGGCCTTTGCTGTTCTGACTGCCTTCCCAGCTTCCTTTTGCTTTAACTGATACAGTTCTCTGTCCTGCTCCTTCTGTGATTCCTTGTACTTCCTGAAAGCTTTCTTTTTCTCTTGAACCTTCACTGCCACTTCCTTTGAGAACCATAGTGGTTTCTTACATCTTAGTTTTGTTTATTTGCTTCACACAAAGGCTTGTTGCCTCTGTGATGGCAGTTTTTATTATTCCCCATTGTTCTTCCACCCTCCTTCCTGCCCATGTGCTAGTGCATTCCTTAGGCACTTACCCATTTTGGCAAAGTCAGCCCTCCTAAAGTCCAGTACCTTTGCCTTTGTATGGCTTGACTCTATTGCTGTGTTTATTAGAACCATACTGTTCGATGGTCGCTAGTTCCCAGATGGCTACCCACTTCTACATCTGTGATCCTCTTCATCTCCATTTGAGAGAACCAGGTCTAAGATTGCTCCCTCGAGTGGGCTCCAATACTAGTTGTCTAAGGCATGCCCCCTGTAGGCATCTAGAATAACCCACTCTTGAGTGGCTGTGGCAACTGCACTCCAGTTAACATCTGGCATATTCAGATCACCCATCAGCAATATCTCCCCTTTTTTTGCCATACTAAGTATACTTTCTATCATTTCCTTGTCCATTTCCTCCCCCTGAGAAGGGGGTCTGTATACAACCCCTGTGCGGATTGTGGTGCCATTGCCGGTCTCCAAATTTACCCACAGTGCTTCTTCTCCTCCCTGTTTTCTCTTGTTCTGTTACTTTGATTCCTTCCCTTATGTAAAGAGCTACTCCTCCTCCTCTTTTACCCTCTCTGTCCCTCCTGTAGATAGTGTATCCTGGTATGTTTATGTCCCAGTCATGGTTTTGTGCGAACCATGTTTCTGTGACTGCCACGATATCCAGATGTTCCTCCTCCATCAAGGCCACTAATTCAGGAAGCTTGTTACTCAGACTACGGCATTGGTACTCACTGCTCTCCATTTTTGATGGCTTTACTTTCTGTTGCAGCATCCCCCACTGACCTTTCTACCTCGGTCTTTTTCTCATTTAGTATTGTTTTGTAGGGAGAGGCTGGGATTTTCCTGCTGCTCATCAGTGCCTCCCTTGACTAGTTTAAAAGCTTGCCAATGAAGCATTTAAACCGATTGCTCAAAAGACTTGTTCCTTCCTGGACAGATGCAGACCATCCTGCCAGTATAGGCTGGTGTCCTCCAGGTGGAACCCCAGTCCCCAATGAAGCCAAACCCTGTGCTCCACACCATTTTTCAACCACTCATTAAACTGCATGGTGCAAAGTACCCTTGCCTCACTCATGCCATTTACAGGCAGCACCTCTGAGAAGGTTACTGTGTGTGCTACTTGTCTTAGGCCCCCTCCCAGTTCTAAAAGTCCCTCTGCACTGCTCTAATCTCATGTTGAGCCAAGTCATTTGTCCCTAGGTGGACAATGACATCCAGCTCAGACTCCTGCAGCTGTTCTCGTGATCCTGAGGATGGCTTCCTGTCCCTACAAGCCATGGCACCAGGCAGGCACTTACTTCAGTTTTCCTGCTCCCCCAGTTCTATCCCCTAATAATTGAGTCCCCACCAGGAGCTGCTCCTTTCCTTGTGGTATCCTTTGCCTCCTTCCTGTGGGCCTCCCTTGTGACAGGTGTCCTCAGCCTCCTTAATCTCCTCGTGGGTGCACCCATGGGAGCTGTGCTCCCCAGAATGGTGTATGGATTGTGGAGGAACAACTGACTGGGTGTGCCTCTGTTCCACCCTCCTCCTCCCCCCTGAGCCCACTGTGGTCCAACTGCTGTGCTTTTGCAACCTCTGAGGTAGTGGTGGTGGCTCTGGTGCTCCCTGGATGGGGGGTTCCTTCCTACCATCAAGTCCGGCCTGGGGGAAGGTTCTCTTACTGCTGTCCAGTGTGGCCTGAAGACGGGCAACTTCCTCCCTCAGGGCAGAGAGTTGTCTGCAAATAGGGCAGCATCTCAGCCTCCAGAAAGACTCCCGGAAGACTGCTGCCCCACAGCCATTACATTGCACTACTCCCCACATGACTATGTACTTTTTTTTGTGTGTGTGTGCTTGTGTGTGTGATTGGTTTGTTATATAGAAATATATATATATTATATAATGTATGTGATATTTTCAGTGCTGTGTGCTAGAGAGGATATGACATTGATATGCACCTTGCACTCTTGAGGAAATGATGTCAGAACCCTAGGTATAAAGGAACTATTTCCGGGGTGAGGGTGGGAAGGGTTGGGCCTAAACTGCGCCCTCACAAAACAATCAGCTAAGAGCTCTGACCCACCACTGCGATGAGTGCCTTCCTGTCTGCAAGATACTATACACAACAATTTGACAGAGAAAATCCCTGCTAATCAAACAGAGAAAATCCAGACATCCAAGTCAGACACAGGTAAACCTCCCAGCCCCAAAACAGCCTGGTGGTTTGTGCTCTGAAAGCAGTCAGCCCCAAAATAAGTCAGCTGTGCTTTGAACTCTTCCTGCACTGAAAATCTTAAGAATTGTAACAAGACTGTCTTTTCCTGATAATTGTAAATTCCTTCTTTCACCTTTCAGTTAGAAGCAGCCTCCACCTGCAGTATATCTGCTACAAACCACAGACAATTGAAAGGTTCCCCTCCCTCTGTTGTGAGCACAACTCGCTTTCTTGCAAATCCTATGTTCAGTATTGCAGCTCCCAACAACAGATAGTTTGGCTAGGAAAAATATTAGCTGTTCTGATGAGTTTGCTATAAACACTTGCTCATAATACTATTCTTCTCAGGTCTGTTACCAAAGCTATTGGCTGAATTAAGTCTCTGTGATGAAATCACTTCCTGAGAAAGTTTGGAATTGCCTTTTAAGGCAAACAAAGATAAACACAGAAAACAGTTTACTGTCTGGGTCAAATACACAACCTGTACCTGCACTTATTTCAGGATTTGTGACAAATGTTTCGCCCAGAGTTTAAAATCTTCCTGCACTGAAAATCTTAAGAATTGTAACAAGACTGGGATAGGGCGGGGGAAGGGGCAAAGGAATGACCATGGGCAGAGAGGGGGTGGGGTGGGATGATGGGAGAGCACGGGGAAAGCCAGGAGCAGAGAGGGAGTGGAAGGAAGGGGGGGAGACAAAGGGAAGGAAACAGGGAGGAGGTACACACAGGAGGGAGAGGAGAGGGGAGGAGGATGAGGGTATAGGAGTGTCACTGGGATGCAGGACAGTGGGGATAGAGGGGAGAAAGGGGGAAAATGAGAGAGAAAGGAAGAGGAGAGCAAGGGGGTAGAACAGAAAGTAGGTAGGGGAGAAGAGCAAGATTAGAGGGCAAGTAGGAAGGTGGAAGACTGATAAGAGGAGAGTAGATGGGCGGGGGATCAGGTCCCACAATCGCAGTTGCTGTTTGAGGCTAGGGCCATACGGAGTTTAGATTTAAAAGGTCCTAGCTTTATTTCTTTCATAATGCCTATACTGTATCAGACTAATTTTATTTACTTCTAGGCTGACATCTTCTATTACTACAAATCCCAGAATCCCCTGCAGTTGACATCAGAGCAGTAGGCAGTAGTGGGAGATTCAGTAGCCTGCAGTGCATGTTAGAGCTTTTATAATTGCACAGTGCATATAAGAGATCCAAGGAATAACAAGCCACTGGCCCTGCACTACAGCCATCGTCCTATATTCTCAGGTGGGGGGGGCCCTGAAGCATAGCAGTGTCAGTGGCTCAGTAGAAAACACTTGCCTCTGAGGCCGGGAGATCAGAGGGCTGTGGGTTCAGTTCCCACATCTGGCACTTGGGTTAATATCCCAGTAGACACTGTAGTGCAGCATGAGAGGGGTGCTGCACTTCTGAGGTGCCGTCTTTCGGATGAGACGTTAAACCGAGGTCCCATCTGCCTGGATTGGTGGTAGTTCAGGTGGATGTTAAAGATCCCATGGCACTTATCGAAAAGAGTAGGGGAACTTCCCTGGTGTCCTGGCCAAATTTCCCTCATTCACTAAAAAAAAAAAATACCACCAACAGCTTAATCTGGTTCAAGTTCAGTTGGCATTCATCTGTATCCCCTTCCCCCGGGTTGTGTCTGAAAATAGGCAGGGATTTGTCTAGTGCACTTACCCGGTCAACAAAACCTAAATTAAATAAATAAATAGTTTATCTGCTAAACAGTCACTAGACAAGCTAAGAAAATGCAGGAGCCCAGTGTGGATGCCCCAAATATGTGCCTACCAGCCAACAGTAGGGCCTCGTTGCAGATGTCTCTACTTCACTGATTCAGTGGTGGGAGGATAAATACCACCAGTGGGGGAAAATGCTTGCTCCGTATCCAAAACACCAATGCCCAGCCCAACCACCTCAGAACTGCAACACTGCTGGTTCTCTCCTCCCCCACTTCTCAGCTGAATAGCTGTTCAGCTGAAGTAATAACTAGTTAGTGAGCTGGCCTGGGACAGGGAGAAAAATAAGAAAATTTAGGGAAACAGTGATTGCCAACACCCCCCTCCGCAACTTAAGGAACATACTGCATCTGAGGGTAAACTAGTCCTCGCTCCCTTCTGGGCACTTCAGTTATTATTACCTGCACCAATATATTCTCCAAAGTAGATCAGGGCTTGTCATATTCATAGTAGTGCCCACATAAATGCAAAAAGAAATCAGAAATTGAAATTAATAATTCAAATGAACAGGTCAGCAGGGACTTTTTGAATCAGGACAGCTGTATTGGCCTTGTCTGCTTCGTTGCAAAAGGGATGGAGGATTCCTTCACCAACACTTGTGTATTGGTTAAAGCAGCACTCGCCACCCACTGCGTGCTGGATTAGCTAAGCAGAACCTTGGTCTGTGTAATGTGCCAACCTTTGAGTATTAGGCAATATGCATTTCTGGTAATCTTAGGTTCTGCTGACAGTACTCATTTCTACCTTTTGGTGGCAGTATTGACCTGTTTTGCTACAACACAGCCCAGCAATGCAACAACAGCCTTTTCACCACCACCCATCCATCTCAATTCAATATCAGATGTTCAGGACACAACAAAGAACAGGAGACGCATCCCACCCTACTGATTGGCTACAGAGGCCCAGAAATAAGAAACTGTCCCACTTAGTTTTAGTAATCTAGCACATAGGTCAGTGTAGTGCTTTGTATAAAAGCATAACCAAGCTCAGATGGGAAAAAAAACAAAAGTACCTGTTACAGAAAATGAACGAAGGAACTGCAGAGCAAGATCTACATATTACTGTTCAAATCACAGGAATATGGTGTAAATGTCTACTGGAAGAATCACAAAGCACGTATCACTGCTGTTTAAATATGTACACATTCTTCTGTCAGTGTTGCTCAGGTGGTGTCACTCTCATCTCTAGGCAAGAAGAATATTTATTTATTGAAATGTTTCACCAGGAAGGCACAGTGAACAACAAGTTGCTCGTCTCACGGTGTGACCTGGGGGAAGGGGGTACTGGGAGGATATCAATAGCACAAAATATACATGACATACAGTCCCAATACTGGGTATAAACAATGCACAAGATACAACAATGGAAGGAATAACAGCAATCAATATACAACTGTAACCCCCCTGCAAATGGGGGTTCCCAAAAGACTTCCAGGAGCTTGCTTGAATGCTCCAAGCCTGAATGGTGTTTGGCATTTAAGCCATTTATCAGTGAGTGTTTTTAGAACCTCTGGTACTGTCTCTTTAAGAGCTGTCTGCTTGCAGACATAATTAGTTTGTATGGGGACTGTGTTTCTTTGATTGAGTACCACTCAAGCTGCTGCCAATTCACTTCATTTTGCAGTCACTAGAGTGCAAAGGAACCTATCTGAAAGATGTAACTGTTTGCCAGAAATTATTTAGAGTAATAATGAAATTACAGTTTGTCTAACCTCTGCTTTGCAGTCAGAACTGTGTCTGCTAGTTCCCCATTCTAGTTTTGAACTGCTGAACTGGACCAATCAGTGTGGGGTAAGCTAGCTCTAAAATGGTGCCTTGACGAATCAGAACTTGACTCATAATCTGAGCCAGCCACAAGAGGATTGTATGGGCAGTGACTCTGGGAGATGTAGTTTAGACTTCAGCACCTTTTGGACCAACAGCAGCAGTCTATTGTGAGGACAGCCAATCCAGTCAAGAACTGGGAGGAACTCAAAGAAGTGCCCGGTTTGTCGGGTTGGAGTTTCAGTTGAGCTTTGGCAGTGAAGAAGGAAGGAGCCCTGTGCTTTTCAGTGTGCAGTTTTAGTCAAAAACGTGTAAGGCCCAGAGTTCCGGTCTGCAGCTTGTTAGGACTGAATCAGTCTGTGAAAAGAATCAAAGGATCTCTGAAGAGTAGAAACCAGGCTCACCCTGTAGAAGACTGGAGGAATTGCTGAAAATTACACTCGGTCTGTCAGGAACTGAATCTGCTGTGTGTTCTCCCGGTATTGTGCAGTAATTCGATCGATACAGATGCAGCCTGCCTGGTATAGTGCTTTCTTTTATATGGATGTGTGAAGAGGTTTGTGTACCTCAAGTGAGCCCTGCTGACATTGAAGGACCCTATCTTATTTGGAGGTCGTGAGTACTAATTCAGGTCGCTCCCTGTTGAATTGCCACATTAAATCCAAATGGAATTACTGTACTGCTGACTGTTTAATTCTCCTTTTCTCTGTGTGAAAGGGCCCCTACCAGCTGCCACGGTTTGACTAGCCACTAGGGCTTGGGTACCCAGGGACAGTAACTGATAGGGATAGGCCTGTGCACAGAGCCATAGGTAGATTATTAGAGTGATAAGCTAATTAACCTGATTTCCCCCTGTCCTTGTTATATCCCCCTAAATAAATCAGAGCTGCTTGTTTCAGCAAAGTTATACTGCCTGAGGTATTTGTCTATGTTAAAGTACTGTACTGTGATTGTTGCACTGTATCTCATTTCACAGGAGGTCCCAGTGCCGGAACCAGACCTGGGGTAAGTGTATACTGTGAAGGTAATTTGATATATTGTGTGGGCCACTAGTGGGAAGAAAGGGGTTGCAGTGTCCCAGAGGGCTGTGACCAAGTTAGTTTAACTATTGCAAACCCTGACCTCTGGGTGGAGGCACCGCCATTGGATCCAGGCCCCTCAACCTGTTAGTGGCAAATCAGGCAGGGGTAGTAGCCCCTGGGATAGCGCCATCTAGGGTTACATCTTGGAGGCTCACCGCTGGGATTGTGTGTCCTCTAGTGGCCATATTTACTAACCACTGTTAAGAAAAAATGGGTACCCGACAGAAGTGGCTGTGCACCGCTGGTGGAGGGTGTACTGGGAGGAGATCGACCCCAAAATGCTATGCTTATCCTGGACATCCCCTGTATCAATACGGACACTGTGCAGGAGTACTTTCCAAGGTGGAAGGTTTACAAAACCCTGTGGTGGTGGGTCGGCATGCTAATCTGCTCACCCACACTTTCCTGGCCTAGTAGAGTTTAAGGATCCCATAGATAGCTCCAAAGTGCCACAGACCATTACCCCAGAGGGAGCCCTCACTGCTTGGAGAGTGATAACTAAGGACAGTAAAGACCTGGGGGGGAATCAGCCCCCACCACTATCTGAAATCTTTGAGGAGAAATTTGCTGAATGGTTGCTGGGAGAGGGGAAAACTGTGGAGGACTTGAAGAAACTATTCTTGCCACCTGGGGTGTTCCTCCCCCAACACCCTCTCCTGCTCCAGTGCCCGTAATGGTGGCTGAACCAATGCAGACTCCTATTTCTGCACCTGCCATTAGTCACGACTCTTACCGAGGTTGAGGATCTTCTCTGGCACCTCCCCACCCCCAAGGAGGATGACTGGGAGACCTGGATAGACTATGTTGCCCCCAAGTGCTAGAATGGCAATGCTCGGAAGGCGAAAGCTAAAGAGGGTTAGTGAGAGCCCGAGGTCCTGCCCTGGCTACCATCCGTGCTAACGGGCCAGTAACCCTGAAGACTGCACAGGCTCATCTTGAGGCCTTGGAGAATGTGTATGGGAGCCCAGATTCTGATGAGGACCTATGGTGGAGAGTAAGAAATGCACAACAGTACCAAGGGGAGTTGTTGTCTGTGTATGTCTCGGCTGGAAAAATTGTTGCAAGAATGCCTCAGAAAGGGTAGTTTGCCAGCGATTGAACTGGACCGAACCAGACTGGACAGAATCCTTAAGTCTGCCCCCTTCTCAGAACTGCTGTTGCTTCAATTACGCCTGGCAAATCGACTGGAATCCCCACCTCCTATGATGAGTTAACTAGAGAAATTCGAGGAGTTGAGAAAAGCACTCGGAGGTACCTGCACCAACAGCTGTGGCTACGACCCGAGTGACTGAGGGTGACCCATCAAGTGAAGTTCAGGGCAGAGGTTGACAGTCAATGAGTGCTCTGACAAGGAAAAGATATGCCACAATGGGGCTTAACTGTTGAGAGAGATCCGGAATTCAAAAACAGTCCTTTATGAAGGCCACGCCTGCAAGTACGGGCCCTGACCTATATCCGACTGCATCTGCTATGGGGTGGGTACCCACCCATGTATCTCCTGCTGATAACAGCTCCAAACTCAATTCCTTGACCATGGAAGTGGAGAAACTGACGAGATGTCTCCAAATGCTTATCACGCGCAGAGACAGAGATGGCACCCAGGTTTCCAGTTAGTAATACCCCGCCCTGGCTCCCAGTGTGTGCCGGCCAGCTCAAACTCCAGAAAGTATGTTTTGCTATAATTGTGGGAAAGATGGGCACATGAAAAGGGAAATGCCAGTCCCCAAAAGACACTGACAAAGTTGCATATAGGCTACAAGGAGAGCTTCGGAGAAGAAATCAGTGGTTAAGAGGTGCACGACATGATCCCAGTGAGGGCACCAAAATGCTAATTCACGCCTTTGTGGCAAGGTCAGTTGCCCAGGCCCCCACTACCGCTCTCCAGACTGGTCCAGAATAGTGGGTCCCTCCATGGAGACCACTGTAAAGGTGAATGGAGTGTCTACAAGAGCTGTATTAGACAGTGGCCCCAAGTGACAATTATGTTCCAGGATTGGTATCAGAAGCATTTGTCAGACGATCTTACAACCATTAGAAGGACTGCATGTATGGGGGTTAAGGAGAAGGCCTACCCCTATTCCGGTATATCCGATTTGGCTGTCTTTCCCCACCTCCGTGGCTGGAGTGGCCGAACAAGTAGAGACCCTAGCCTTAGTGTGTCCCCCACTGGACTGTATGATGGTGTCCCTTGTTGATTGGAACAAATGCTCATATGTTCGGAAGGCTGGCACAGTGTTATGAAAACAGGGGTCAAAGACTAGTAGAGCTTTAAGAGTTCCGGCTTTAATTAAGAAGGCCTATGAGGCACAGAGAGATGCTGAAAAACAGAACCAGAGGAACCGGTCGGAATTGTATGGAAGAAGGATCCTGAGTCTCTGATCCTGGCGCCAAATGCCCAGTGTACCTTACAGGAGAGGTCCGTATCAGAAAGGATGTTAAGAATAAAATATTAATGTTGGATGCACCAGGCGATGGAAAATTGCCAGAGGGACTGCTGGTCGTTTAGTATTTTGCCCGCTAGAGCCCATGCTTATGCCAGAAGGGTAATGGTCCAAGTTCATAATGTGTCTGAAAGAGACATTCGGTAAACAGAGGTTGCATCCTGGCTAATGTGCATTGTGCAGACACTGCAGTGCTACCAGCAGCAAGAGTTCAAGGAAGAATGACAGAGTAACGCCTGACTTGTTTGATTTCGCGACTCCCTGCCAGCTGAATGGAAAGTGAGGATCAGTGAGAAGCTTGCCCAGAGAGACCAGTGTTTTCTTTAAAGGAATGGGATGTAGGATGCGCAAGGAGCTGAGCACAATATCCGCTGCATGACGAAAGACCATTTCGTGAGAGGTCTCGACGCCTGGCACCTGCTGACATAGATGATGTGAGACGGCATCTGCAAGAGATGTTAGCTGCTGGTGTAATACAAGAATCCAGAAGCCCTTATGCTTTCCCCATTGTGGTAGTGAGGAAAAGAATGGAACAGTAAGGATGTGTGTGGATTATCGCACTTAAACCGGCGGACTATCCCTGATCAGTACACAATGCCCCGCATTCAGGATGCTTTGACTGCCTAAACGGGAGCAAGTGGTTCTCTGTGCTGGATCTCCGCAGTGGGTACTACCAGATCCCGATGGCCCCAGAGGACCGTGAGAAGACGGCCTTTATCTGTCCGCTTGGCTTCTATGAATTCATGAGGATGCCTCCAGGGATTTCAGGTGCCCCAGCCACTTTTCAACGATTGATGGAGCGTGCAGTGGGGGACATGAACTTACTAGAGTGCCTGGTATACCTAGATGATGTTATTGTGTTTGGCAGCTCACTGGAGGAACATGAGAGTAGATTATTTAAGGTATTGGACCGACTGGAGGACTTTGGCCTTAAACTGTCCATTGATAAGTGTCAATTCTTTCAAACATCAGTAAAGTATGTGACATAGGTATCCACCGAGGGAATAGAGACCCACCCAAGTAAAGTTGAGGCCTTGACTACCTGGCCACAGCCCAAAATCTAAAAAGAACTGCAAAGATTCCTGGGATTCTGTGGTTATTATCGGCGCTCATCAAGGACTATTCAAGAGTGATCCGCCCTTTACTTAACCTTACTCAAGGGTATCCCCAACCCACAAAAAATACCAAAAGTCAGCCCCTCAAGACTGAAAGAGTGTATTTTCATCCGAGTGAAGTATTTGGGGCCCGCTGGACTCTGATTGTGAGACTGCTTTTCATGAGATCATATATCAACTTACCCATGCTCCAGTGCTGGCCTATGCCGATCCAAGAAAACCTTGTCCCTGCACTGATGCTAGCTTGCAAGGGTCGGGGCTGTGTTTACCAAGAGCACGAGAATGGCCTGAGACCAGTGGCCTTTGCCAGTAGAAGCCTGACCCCATCCAAAAGAACTATCCTGTACATAAGTTAGAGTTCCTAGCTTTGAAGTGGGCTATTGTTGACCAATTCCATGAGTACTTGTATGGGGCTAAAAATACTAGTAAAACTGACAATAATCCTTTGACCTATGTGCAGACCTCAGCTAAGTTGGATGCCACTGGCCATAGGTGGCTTTCTGCATTATCTACATATGACTATGCTCTCGAATACCGAGCAGGTCTGAACCACATAGATGCTGATGCTCTCTCCGGAGGCCTGCTCCCAGAATGATTGGGTCCGATTGGCAGAACCTGACATTCGGGCACTCTGCCGAAGTTTGACAGGGAGGAACAATGTCCACGGACGAGTGGACTGTATGGTGGATTGCTTGGGAGCCTCTGAGAATTGCATACGCTGCTTATTGCCACTTTTCTGCAATAGACATTGGTGCACTGCCTCAGCTGGACAATGACAGTATTCGCTGGCTCAATCCCGCAATCCCATGATCAAAGCAGCTTTAGAAGCCTCTATGCAGGAAAAGATGTGTCCAAATTACGCTCCACTGATTTGAGAACTGCACTGTTATACAAAGAAGGTCCTAAGTTGAAACTGATCAATAAACTGTTATACAGAGAAACAGTAGACAGAGGGGACAAGTAGACAACAACAACTAGTGCTGCCCACTGCCTTCGAGACTCAGTACTGAGGTCTTTGCACAACCACATGGGGCACCTTGGTATAGACAGAACACTTGACTTGGTGAGATCCAGATTCTATTGGCCTAAGATGGGGGCTGATGTGGAGCAACACATTCGAACTTGTAGTCGCTAGCCAGAGGAAAGCTTTGCCCAGAGGGCTGCCCCTTGTTAACATCACCACCAGTGCACCCATGGAGCTGGTCTGTATTGATTTTCTGAGTTTGGAGTCAGATCAAAGAAATATCAGTAATGTGCTGGTGGTCACTGACCATTTCACGAGATATGCCCAAGCTTTCCCCACCAAAGACCAGAAAGCATCCACTGTGGCCAAAGTACTTGTAGAAAACTTTTTGTTCACTATGGGGCTCCACAAAGAATCCATTCTGATCAAGGGAGAGACTTTGAGAGTCGCCTGATCAAAGAGATGCTTTTCTGTGGGGAGGCCAAAGTCCAGAACCACTCCTTACCACCCCCAGGGGACCCACAGCCTGAACGCTTCAACCGTGACTTGCTAGATATGCTAGGCACCCTGCACCCAAAGGACAAGCCTAGATGGAGCCAACAAATTAGCACCCTGGTACATGCTTATAACTGCACCAAAAGTGATGCCACTGGATTCTCCCCTACCGCCTGATGTTTGGAAGAGAAGCTCGACTACCAGTAGATGTGTGTTTGGGGTCTCTCCTGATGGGGTTCAAGCTGACAACTATTTACAGTATGTGCAAAGTTAAAGGCCCAGCTAACTCATGCGTACTAACTGGCTCAAACCATGGCTGCCAAAAGAAATCTGGCCAACAAAGAAAGGTATGATAAAAGGTGAAAGCACAGGAACCCAGGAGGGAGATCGGGCATTGCTAAGAAATCTGGGACTGCATGGCAAGCACAAGATTGCTGACAGATGGCACCATCTCCTCACATTGTAGTGGGCAAACTAGATGATCTGCCAGTGTACAAAGTAAGGCCTGAGAATAATTCAAAAGATGTAAAACAATGCATAGAAATCATTTACTGCCCATTGACAAATCTTAATCGAGTCTGAGCCCCTAGAAGATGCCCCTCTGACCAGTGACTAGAGCTGCTGCTAAGAAAAGATCAAGAAAGTCTGCACCTACAGAAGCAAAGTTAAAGTGTTCCCTCCACAAGTCCCAGTTGAGCATGACTGTCAGTCCATATCGGAAGAAAGTGAGTGACTTTGAATACTATCCTTCTTACGAACTGAGTCAATTGTTTCGGGGCAATCCCTAGTCAATACTGGAGATGAAGCTGGGCCTTCTGGACTGTCTAAGCCCCAGCTTCGTCCCTGGAGCCAATGCTCCCAGAAAGTGAACTGCAAAGCATCAGATCAGATGAAATGGAATCATTGTGCATGGTTGAACTGTTTGAGCTTTCAGGGAGGAAAATGATAGATTGGGGCAGACTGGTGATACACCTAACAAGAAGAGTATTTTGAGTGCCCTGACAGTCCACTGCCAGTGTCCGAAGCTTCCATGCGAGCCAAATGTTGTGGACTCCAGAAACTGTAACTCCTGGAGCTGAAAGTGCCCCAAGTTCTAGCCTCTCTACCCCATGGAGACTCCCTGACAAGTGAGGACAATGCTGAAAATGAGGCTCAGAGTGCAGAGACTATAACAGTTCCCCTAGAAAGACTGGTCGAGCTGTAAAGCCTGTGGTGCGCCTCAGTTATGATTCACTTGGGAGGCCTGTGGACTTGCCTCTCAATGTTGTCCATAAAGGAGTGTATGTGTCCCCTAGCTCATTGCCCAAACTCAGCATCAGTGCTAACTCCAAGTTACTTGTGTTGCCTCTAGTATGGTGCCCTTGCCCCATCCAGCCCCAAGGTAACTGATAGGAAGGGCCCTCTCTTCAGGTTTCATGTACAAGAGGTATAACTTGAGTTATGGTACAATGTATGTAATACTGTGTAAAGAGTGACGTACTGCAATGTTTCAAAATGTGTTCTTGGTAAAATGATATATTGACTGATGATTACATGTGCGAGCCTAATGCAAATGTATATGGTTGCAGTTGAAACTTATGGTACTTGGTTGACGCTGACGCCAAGCTTTCCCAGGCTAGGAAGGGTGTAACCCCCGCAAATGGGGGTTCCAAAGACTTCCAGGAGCTTGCTTGAATGCTCCAAGCCTGAATGGTGTTTGGCATTTAAGCCATTTATCAGTGAGTGTTTTTAGAACCTCTGGTACTGTCTCTTTAAGAGCTGTTTGCTTGCAGACATGATTAGTTTGTATGGGGGACTGTGTGTTTCTTTGATTAGTACCACCAGCTGCTGCCAATTCACTTCATTTTTGCAGTCACTAGGAGTGCAAAGGGAACCTATCTGACAGATGTAACTGTTTGCCAGAAATTATTTAGAGTAATAATGAAATTACAGTTTGTCTAACCTGCTTTCTTTGCAGTCAGAACTGTGTCTGCTAGTTCCCCATTCTAGTTTTGAACTGCTGAACTGGACCAATCAGTGTGGGGTAAGCTAGCTCTAAAATGGTGCCTTGGACGAATCAGAACTTGGACTCATAATCTGAGCCAGCCACAAGAGGATTGTATGGGCAGTGACTCTGGGAGATGTAGTTTAGACTTCAGCACCTTTTGGACCAACAGCAGCAGTCTATTGTGAGGACAGCCAATCCAGTCAAGAACTGGGAGGAACTCAAAGGAAGTGCCCGGTTTTGTCGTTGGAGTTTCAGTTGAGCTTTGGCAGTGAAGAAGGAAGGAGCCCTGTGCTTTTCAGTGTGCAGTTTTAGTCAAAAACGTGTGTAAGGCCCAGAGTTCCGGTCTGCAGCTTGTTAGGACTGAACTGCCTGTGAAAAGAATCAAAGGATCTCTGAAGAGTAGAAACCAGGCTCACCCTGTAGAAGACTGGAGGAACTGCTGAAAATTACACTCGGTCTGTCAGAACTGAATCTGCTGTGTGTTCTCCTGGGTATTGTGCAGTAATTACGATCGGGATACAGATGCAGCCTGCCTGGTATAGTGCTTCTTTATATGGATGTGTGAAGAGGTTTGTGCACCTCAAGTGAGCCCTGCTGACATTGAAGGACCCTATCTTATTTGGAGGTCGTGAGTACTAATTCAGGGTCGCTCCTGTTGAATTGCCACATTAAATCCAAATGGAATTACTGTACTGCTGACTGTTTAATTCTCTTTTCTCTGTGTGAAAGGGCCCCTACCAGCTGCCACGGTTTGGACTAGCCACTAGAGCTTGGGTACCCAGGACAGTAACTGATAGGGATAGGCCTGTGCACAGAGCCATAGGTAGATTATTAAAGGGATAAGCTAATTAACCTGATTTCCCTGTCCTTGTTATATCCCCTAAATAAATCAGAGCTGCTTGTTTCAGCAAAGTTATACTGCCTGAGGTATTTGTCTATGTTAAAGTACTGTACTGTGATTGTTGCACTGTATCTCATTTCACAGGAGGTCCCAGTGCCAGAACCAGACCTGGGGGTAAGTGTATACTGTGAAGGTAATTCTGATATATTGTGTGGGCCACTAGTGGGAAGAAAGGGGGGTTGCAGTGTCCCAGAGGGCTGTGACCAAGTTAGTTTAACTATTGCAAACCCTGACCTCTGGGTGGAGGCACCCGCCATTGGATCCAGGCCCCTCAACCTGTTAGTGGCAAATCAGGCAGGGGTAGTAGCCCCTGGGATAGCGCCATCTAGGGGTTACACAACAGAACGGAGTTGTGACAAATAATTGTACATATAAAGTGCAAGTCCTAGTGCATAAGTGCAGGTGTCTAATATATGATACAGACCTAGTTAGGGGAGGAGTACTAAAGGGACATTGGGATATGTTAAGAGAGTGAATAACAGGTGCAATTAGAGGAAAGGAAATTGTGAAGGGCAGAGGAGAGGGAGTGTAAGGATTAGGAGTGCCGTATTTTTTGCGGAAGGGCATTCCAGATTTTTGGGAAACGATGAGCGAAAGCAGACTGGCCAGCAAGAGCAGAACAGCGAGGGATCTCAAAAGTGCGAGAGTCAGTGGATCTTAAGGATTGGGGGGTGGAGAGGGGGGGAGGATAAATACAAGGGAAGTGAGCCAAGCCAGTATTTAGAGATGAGTCTAGCACAGTGGGACAAGCGCCTGTTAGCAAGAGATGGGAATGACAGGGCATGGTAGTGAACACAGTGGTGAGTATGTACAGGGGAGTCCAGGACAAAGCGGCAGAAAAAATTGAAAAGGGGATCCAATCTGGATAGGGTGGATTTGGGAGCAGCACTATAGACCACATCACAGTAGTCAAAAATAGGGAGAATCATCTTTTGAACAATCTCGTGCCTTGCCGTAAGAGGAATACTGTTACGGTTCCTGTATAGGGTGCTGAACTTTGGACACAGTTTTTTTTCAGGATGGCATCAATGTGTCCTATATTAATGCCATCAGAGTGGAATTATTTGAATTTTGATTGTGTTTTTTATATACAGTATCCCAAAATGCTTTACAAACAATTAGACACTTATAAACACTTCTGAACTTTTTCCGAATGGTATTGTAATAGTGTGTGTGTTGCCAGTGTTGCAATAACCACACTTTTGTACAAGAACAAATACAAAAATTCGCAATCAAAAGTCAAACAGTAAGTCTGTAAATTGTACAATGGTTTAAATGAAGTTATAAAGCATACAACCACAAAAAATGAATCAAAACCAACACAAGCAGTTACATTATATTTTTACTACATTAATTTTATAACCGTTTGAGAAAGCACGGAGCATAGGGAAAAATCTGATTGAGGGATTGTATTCCATAACAAGGCTGTTCGAAATCAAAGAGAGTTTTGTCCCATTTAGATCTGAAACAGAGAAACTCACAGGAGGTTATTGGTTGTGGAATGAGAACAAGATAATTTAATCAAATTAAGTCATATAATCAAGGTCTTTTTTGTGTAGATGTCTGAAAACAAATTTTGCAAACATCCAGTGGACTTTATCTTCAGAATGGAGCCAACTTAACACATTCAAATTGTGACAAATTATGAATCTTGACCCATGGGGTGTTGCAAATCTAGCCATCTTCAAATAACGTCCACACTTTTTAGTAACAACAGTTCTCAGGGCAGCATCAACAACTATAGCACCGTTGACAAGGGAAGCAAACTACTCAACTACTGCAATTCTGGTTTCTGCAGTTAAATGCTTGCAAACTCTGGCTTACGGCCCTCAGCCAACCTTCATTTTCACAACCCACCAGGGGTTGTAGGGTTACTGCCACACACCTTACCATGGATTATTCCTTACTAATAGTGTAAAGACTAAACAGGGACCAGCAGCCATTCCACTCAACACACACACACACACACACACAAAGCCATGGCCAACTGCTTGAACTGGTTTTATTGGGAAGAAAAGTGTTGGCCAGGACACTGGGGAAGTACCCTTACTCTTGTAAAAGTGTCATGGGTGCTTATCTTCCACCTGTGCAGCTCCAGAAACTACCAGAACTGCAGAGGGGACTTCACAAACCATGACCTTCAGGTTCAGAAACAGACGTGTTACCAGCTGGAGCAACACAGCCACCTGGGTCGTGGGTTAATGTCCCACACCTGGAACATGGATGTATATCCAGTGCTGACACTGCAGTGCATCATTAGGGACATGCTGTGTTGTCCGAGGTGCCATCCTTCAGATGTTGTATTAAAAATCAAAGTTCACTCTGTCCATTTTTGGTGGCTGACAAGGGTGACGTAAAAGATCCCAGGACACTTTTCATAAGAGTTGGCGCATACCCTGGTGTTCTGGATCCCTATTCTTACAGCAGTTTACAGAGCAACTGCATTCACTAAAAATACCACCAACAGTTTAATCTGGTTCAAAGTCAGTTGGCATTTATCTGTATCCCCCTCCCCCCAGGTTGTGCCTGAAAATAGGCAGAATCTGTCTAGTGCACTTATCCGGTCAACAAAAACGAAATAAAAATAAATAAATGTTTGAGGCTTGGCAGAGGACACCAGAAGGAAGGAGTGCTGTGTGACTGGACTTCTCTACTGGGACTAAAGAAGCAGAACTCTTCTACTGGGACCTTTAATTTAGGGCAAAAAACAAACAAAAAAAATACTGTGTTTGTCTCAGTTAACTAAACTGGTTATCTGAACAGTTATCTAGGTGTAAATCTCAGGTGGCTGAAGGGGCTTGATTGCCGTGCAGTTTAAATTACTTGTAGAAAGATCTAGTAAGTATGGGGAGTGGCTTAGCTAGAAGGAAACTAGATTTAAACACTGCCTTAGAAAGATTCTGTCAGAGGCTTGGCAGAGGACACCAGAAGGAAGGAGTGCTGTGTGACTGGACTTCTTTACTGGGACTAAAGAAGTAGAACTCTTCTACTGTCTACAAAACTATATTGCCCACCTTCCCCCCCCCCTGCGCTCCCAGCTAGTTCTACTTTTATAGGCACAGGATTTGACTAACAACAGGAACTTCCTGTTTGGGAGCAGGAAGTGAGTGAACGCAGAGCCACCAAAGACGCACCATACTAGAAGGGCAAGAGTAGATCTCCTGCCCCCTCTAGCTGCTGGAGGTCTGCCTCTAAGCAAGTAAGGGGTCTACGGAGAAATATAGGATCTTCTTGTCTCAGAACAGGACAATCAGGAGCTTAAAGGGCACAGAGGCAGTAAGTAAGTAGAAAGAGAGAAGGAAAAAAAAAAACAAGGAAGGAAAAGGAGGAAAGAGTAAGGATTCCAAACAATAGTGAAGGGGCCAGAAATAAGACATGATGGGAGTGGTGCAGGGCAGTGGCTGTGGAGCAGCAGTCTTCCGGGAGACGTTCTGGAGCATGCAGTGTTGTCCCATCTGCAGGCACTTCTCTGGGCTGAGGTGGGAGGTTGCTCATCTCCAAGCTGAGTTGGCCAGGATTTGTGGCACCTCCTCTTCCATCCAGGGACCACCAGGGCCACTGCCGTTGCCTCAGAGGTTGCCAAGAAAGAGAAGCGGTTGGACCACAGTGCGCTCAGGGAGGGTGAGGGTGGTGGAACAGAGGCGCATCCCTCCAGTTGTACCTCTCCACAATTCCTATGCCATTCTGGCAAAGTGTGGTTCCTCTATGGAGGCACCCACAGTGGAGACCAAGGAGGATGCTGGAACCTCCACAAAGGAGACCCACAGGAGGGTGGCATAGGACCCCACAGGGGAAGGAAACAACTCCTGCTGGGGGACTCCACTGTTAGGAAGGTAGAACTGGGGGAGGAAGGTAAGGTGCCTGCCTGGTGCCATGGCTTGGAGGGACAGGGAGCGAATCCTCAGGACTGCCAGAGGAGCTGAACAGGGGAGGGAGCTGGATGTCATTGTCCACCTAGGGACAAATGACCTGGCTAAGAAAGGGATCAGAGCAGTGCAGGAAGAGTTTGTGGAATTGGGAAGGGGCCCTTAAGACAAGTAGCAAGCACGGTGACCTTCTCGGAGGCGTTGCCTGTCTATGGCATATGAGAGGCCAGGGTGCTCCACACCATGGGATTCAACCAGTGGTTGAAAAACTGGTGCAGAGCTCAGGGATATGGCTTCACTGGGGACTGGAGGTCCACCTGGAGTGATGCAAGCCTATACTGGCATGATGGGTTGCATCTGTCCAGGAGGGGAACCAGGATCCTAGGTGATAGGTTTAAATGCTTCATTGGCAAGTATTTAAACTAGCCAAGGGGGGAGGCACTGGAAAGGAGCAGGGAAATCCTAGCCCCCCCCCCAAAAAAAAGTCATGGTAGTAAATGCAGTAAACACCACCACAGAGATGTCAATAGGGAGAAGGGCAGGAGTAAATGGAGAAAGTGACAAAGGTAAGAAGGACAGGGATGGGGCAAAAAGGAGTAAGGCCATCAGGAAATGGAGGATAATGAGTACCAATGCCCAAAGCCTGGGCAACAAGCTCCCTGAACTGGTGGCCTTGATGGAAGAGGGATGCCTGGCTATCGCAGCAGTCACAGAAACATGGTACACAGAGAACCATGACTGGGAAGTTAACATATCAGGGTATGTAATCTACAGGAGAGACAGGGAGGGGAGAAGAGGGGGAGGAGTAGCTCTCTATGTAAAGGAAGGTATAAAAGCAACTGAACAAAAGAGTAAACAGGGAGGAGAGGAGGCACTGTGGGTCACCTTGGAGACTGGAAGTTGCACCACAATCCACACAGGGGTTGTATACAGACCTCCGGGTCAGGGGGAGGGAATGGACAAGGATATGATAGAAGGCATTCTTAGGATGGCCGAGAAAGGGGAGGTACTGTTGATGGGAGACCTGAATATGCCAGATGTTAACTGGAGCACATTTGCTGCAGCCACAGCCAAGAGCAGGGCCATTCTCGATGCCCTACAGGTGGCATGTCTCAGACAGCTAGTTTCGGAACCTACTCGTGAGGGAGCAATCTTAGACCTCTACTCTCAAATGGGGACAGTGAGAGAATCTCAGATCTAGAAGTGGGTTGCCATCTGAGAACAAGTGACCATCAAACAGTGCGTTTCACGTTAAACTCAGCTACAGAGTCAAGCCATACAAAAGTGAGGGTACTGAACTTCAGGAGAGCCGACTCCGGCAAGCTAGGAGAGTGCCTCAGAAAAGCACTAGCAAACAGGCTAGAAGGTAGGGTGGAGCAACAATGGGGAATCATCAAAACTGCCATCACAGAGGCAACAAGCCTTTGTGTGAAGCAAATAAACAAATCAAAACGAAAGAAAAAGCCACTATGGTTCTCAAAAGAGGTGGGGGAAAGTCAGGAGAAAAGACAGCATTCAGGAAGTATAAGGAAATACAGAAGGAGCAGGAGAGAGCTATACCAGTTAAGGCAGAAGGAAGCAGGAAGGAAGTCAGAATAGCAAAAGGCCCAAACTGAGGAAAGGATAGCCAACTCGGTTAACAAGGAGAATAAAACCTTTATAGGTACATCAGGGTGCGTGAAAGACAAAGGGGGGTAGTGAGGCTGAATAGAATGAACGGTGGGTGGGAGGAGGGGATAGTGAAAAGCAGGGATACTGAACGAATATTTCTGCTCAGTATTGACAAAAGAGGAGGGAGGTGCCTAATCCAGTTAACAGAAGCACTCTGGATAGGGGTCAATCCCAGTCCTTTCACAGAAGAAAGGGTTCTGAAAGAACTCCTAAAACTGAAGGCAGACAAAGCAATGGGGCCTGATGGAATTCACCCCAGAATTCTAAAAGAATTAAGGGGAGAACTAGTCAAACCACTGACTACCCTTTTTAACAAATCATGGGAGGATGGTGTGGTACCCGAGGACTGGAGGAGGGGCAGATGCGATTCCCCTTCACAAAAGTTGGACCAAGACAGAGGCAGGAAACTACAGACCTGTCAGTTTGACCTCTGTGGTAGGGAAAGTGATGGAATCACTTCTGAAGGAAAGAACTGTTGAGTACCTAGAAGCCAGTGGGGCACAGGACCAAAGGCAGCATGGGTTCACAGCGGGAAGGTCTTGTCAGACGAATCTAATCGATTTCTTTGACTGGGTGACCAAAGTAGTAGACCAGGGAGGGGCTGTGGACATGGCCTACCTAGACTTTAGCAAGGCACTTGACACAGTCCCACACAAAATATTAATAGTCAAATTAGCCAGCCTGGGAGTGGGTCCCAGGGTGGTAGCCTGAGTAAAACATTGGCTGGTCAACAGGACACAGAAGGTAATTGTAAATGGAGTCCACTCTGAAGAAAGAGGGTTTACTAGTGGTGTACCACAGGGTTCAGTACTGGGTCCAGTCCTTTTTAATGTATTTATAAGTGACACTGCAGAGGAACTGGAAGGAAAAGTATGCCTCTTTGCAGATGACACAAAGATCTGCAACAGGGTTGACACACAAGGAGGCGTGGAAATGATGAGAAGGGACTTGGCAAGGTTGGAGGAATGGTCGGAAGTATGGCAGCTAGGATTCAATGCAAGGAAGTGCAAAATAATGCACCTGGGAAACAAAAACCCAGGGGAAGATTACACAATGGGGGTGAAGGTAGTAACAAAACCAAAAAAAGAAAGGGACCTGGGGGTAATCATATCAGATGACCTTAAGGTTAGCAAGCAATGTGAGAAGGCAGTAAGGAGAGCTGGGGGTATACTGGGATGCATAGGGAGAGGTATCACCAGCAGAAAACAGGAAGTTATTATCCCTCTGTACAGACAGTTGGTGAGACCCCATCTGGAGTACTGTGTCCAGTTCTGGAAACCCCATCTCGCAAGGACACAGACAGGATAGAGGCAGTCCAGAGGAGGGCAACTAGAATGGTACAGGGTCTGCAAGAGAAGCCACACGAGGAGAGACTAAAAGAGCTTAATATGTATATCCTTGAGGAAAGGAGGGAGAGGGGGGACATGATAGAAATGTTTAAGTACCTCAGTGGAATCAACAAAGTCCAAGAGGGTAGCATCTTTCAGAAAGAGACATGTAAGAACAAGGGGACACAATTTAAAGATGGGAGGCGGTTCAGGGGCAATGTGAGGAAATACAGGTTACTCACCTGTAACAGGAGTTCTAGGAATGGTATATGTTGTTCATCCACACTCATTGGCAGTATCCTTGCCGCTTTAAATCTTGCCGGAAGGTCTTCAAGCTTGCTCCTCCCACCCACCCGGGTGGTATAACTCTCGGCTCCGCCCCATGACGCCAGATCTGGCCCGCTGGAAGCTCAGGTTGTGCGTCGAAGCCGGGGAGGTCGGGTGGGTCGTGTGGATGAACAACATATACCATTCCTAGAACTCCTGTTACAGGTGAGTAACCTGTATTTCTAGGGACATGGATATGTTGTTCATCCACACTCATTGGCAGACTCCTAGCAGTTCTCCGGGAGGAGGGAGGCAAGACGCACACCCCATATACTTACTTGGGAAAGAGAGACTGGAGAACCGAGGCCCCAAAACCAGCATCCCGGCGTGACTCAAGGTCGATGTGGTAGTGGGTAATGAAGTGTTTGCTGACTTCCAGGTAGCAGCCCTGCAGATTTCCTGGATAGGAGACGCCCTGGAAGCAGCCACCGTTGCAGCAGTATGGCGGTAGAATGAGCTCTTATTCCTCTGGGAGGCTCCATGCCCGCCAACTTATAGCAGAGATCTATGAGAGGTTACCCACCTGCTTATCGTCTGCTTGGCTGCAGGTCTGCCAGATGCGGCTTCAGCGTGAGGTGACAAACAGCTGGCGAACCTCTCCTCAATTTCAGCCGTGGCGCCTTATAATAAGCGTAGCTCTTCTAGGGTCCAGAGTATGGAGCCTATATTCGGCCTCCGAGGTGTGATTGGGGTAGAACACCGCAGAGTCAACACCTGGTTAAGGTGAAACTCCACACCACCTTCGGAAGGAATTTCGGTGGGGCGCAGGACAACCTTGTCCCTGTGGAAGACCAGTAAGGAGACTCGATGGAAAGCGCCTGGAGCTCTCCCATCCTTCTGGCTGACGTGATAGCCACCAAGAAGGCGGTCTTCCGACAGGTGAGAGAGCACACCTGTGCATAGGTTCGAATGGCTTGCCCATGAGCTTTGCCAGTACCAGCAGTAGATCCCACGGAGGGGGGTTCCCGCACTGGAGGAAATGTGATCAAGGCCTTGAAAAGCGCCAGACCACCTTCTCCTGCGCCATCGACTGCTTCCCGCCCGCGCCTGCAAGCAGATGGCTGCCAGGTGCACCCTTAGGGTCGCCGACTCAAGCCCTTGACTCAGAAAGGGACCATAAATAGTCCAAGATGCTTGCCAAGGAACAGGAGGAAGGGTCCAAGCCCTTGTTCTGACACCAAATGGAAAACTTTCCATTTGAAGGCATAGCATTTTCTGGTCGACCTCACGGGACGCCTCAACTACATTGAGGACCTCGCCGAAAGACCCAAAGCCTGGAACTCTAGCCGCCAGGAACCAGTCCGTCAGGTGCAGGGATTGAAGGTCCGGATGGAACACCTTCCCTGATTGACTGAGAGCAGGTCCGGGCGAGCTGGAAGCTGCTGCGAGTCCTGGAGCTGAGACTGAGGAGATCTGGGTACCAGAACTGGCGAGGCCAGTCTGGGGCTATCAGAATCACCTGCGCCTTGTCCCTCCTCGCCTTGAGAAGCACCTTGTGGATCAAGGGAAATGGGGGAAAGGCGTAAAGAGGCCCGGGGTCCATTGCCTCGAGAAGGCATCCCCTGCAGCGAGCCCTGCTGAGGCGGGCATGAAACAGACTCAGCTTCAAGGCTCTCCATGGAGGCAAACAGGTCCACCTGAGGTGTGCCCAAAGGGAGAACAGATGCTGTACTACCTCCGCGGAGAGACCACTCGTGGGATGCAGCCCTCATCCGCTCAGGGCATCGGCCAGGTGTTGGAGGCTCCTGCCACGTGAATGGCTAGGAGATCCGCCTCCAGGCTGCCGACGAGTGACCAAATGCGAGAGCTTCTTGCATGAAGCATGGAGCTGCCCGCCTGGCGGTTTAGATAGTACATGGTCGTGGTATTGTCCGCCTGGACTCGGACCACTTGACCCCGGAGGAACGGAGCAAAGGCGTGAGAGCTAGCGGATCCCGAGCTCCAGCAGGTTGATGTGGCATCGGACTCAAGGGACCAGAGGCCATGAGTCAGTGTTCCCCAGATGGGCACCCCAACCCATCAGAGAGGCATCGTCGACAGAGAGACCGTCGGCTCGGGCGGACGTAACGGGATGCCCTCCTGCAAATGATCTGGAACGGTCCACCACTGGAGAGCTGTTCATCCCCTGTGTCACCGACACAAGCTGGTCCAAGGGATCGCAGCGTGACCACTGGCTGGCCAGTCCCCACTGAAGGGGACGCATGTTCCAGCGGCCCAACGGACCACGCTGGTACCAGGCCGCCATGAGACCCAGGAGGCGAGGAAGTCCCGGCAGGGCAATTGCCCAACCAGAAATGATCGGGCAAAGGAGGAAAGAACCTCGGCCCTGTCCGCCGGAGCCGCCTGGCTCGAAGAGAGTCGAGCTGCCTGATGAATAGAATCACCTGCCTGCTCGAGTTCCGACTTGGCTCGCTGATAAGGAGGCCCAGTTGAGAGCAGACCTGGAGGCCAGATCTCTGGACCACCGCCTCCTTCCTGGAGGGAGCTGCTATCAGCCAGTCGTCCAGGTAAGGGTACACCCGGACCTCGGCACCAAGAGGGAATGCTGTCACCACTGCCATGCATTTGGTGAAGACCTGGGAGCTGGAGACAAGCCGGAGGGCATGGCTTGAATCGAAGAGATCCTTCCGCCGAAGCTAAGGAATCTCTGGAGACGGACGGATAGGGACGCGGAAAAACGCTGGCCCTGCAAGTCCAGAGAGCAGAACCACGCTGCCCAAGGATGGTATTATCTGAGCCAGAGTGACCATCCTGAAGGTTCGAGACCTTAGGAACTTGTTTAGGTCGTGTAGGTCGAGAATGGGCGCCAGCCCCGTCCGCTTCTGGAACCAGGAAGTACCTGGACACAAACCCTGGGTCTGAAGGAGGGTCCACCACCTCTCTTACCACCTCCTTCTGGAGGAGGAGAGTGATGTCGGCTCGACGAGCCGCCAGTGAGGCTGGGGATCCCGAAGCCCCCCGAGGGGCGACGGCTCTGAAGGGTGGTGCCTGCTCGAATTCCAGAGGCAGGCCTCTTCCCACCACTTCAAGACCCACCTGTCCGTGGTAACAGCGGACCAGGTGGAACGGAAGTGCGGAGCCGTCTCCCCAGGGGACCAGGGTAAGGTGACGGGATGGGGAGACACCCTCAGCCCGTCACTGGGCAGGCTTGGAGGAGGGACCGCCGAGGGACCTCCTGGGCCCTTCCTCCCTGCCTCCTGTTAGAGGAAGCCGGCTTGGGTTTGGGATGCCAAGGCCGAGCCTGCTGGCCTGACGTTGTTGGGCAAGGCCGAGGGCGCAGAAGGACGAAAAGGGCTTAGGCTGTGGTTTGCGGCCTTTGTCTTCTGAGTGAAGAGAGACCGAGTCCAAGGTGGCATTGGACTTCTCGATCCTCTGCAGGTGACCTTCCACCCCAGGGTCAAGAGGTCAGTCCTCAAAAAGGAACATCCGCCAACTTGTGCTGGGTATCCGAGTAAAGGTGGATATCCTCAGCCAAGCCCGCCGACGATAGCCACTGCGGCCGCCACCGATCTGGCACATGAGTCCCTATATCCAAAGCAGTTCGAGCTGCTGTTTGCCACTGCTTCTCTGTCCCGCACCTGCTTAACCGTGAGTCTGCAGATCGGCGAAGGATGAGGGATGACCTCATCCAGGGAGCCCAACAGGGCATGAGAAAAATGTGCCATGAGGACGGCCGAACTGGCCTGACGAAGGCCGAGAGAGGACGAGCGTAGACTTTTCGCCTCGACGTAGTCCAATTTCTTGATCCTTGTCAGGAGGTTTGTCCATTATCCTGGCGTCGCCGGGCGCGCTGAAAACGCTGTCGGTAACCAACCCTCAGCAGAGGGGTGTTCAAAACCGGACAAGGAACCGGTAGGACCGCATACTTCCGGCCATCCTGGCCGGGCGCAGGGCAGGAAGCAGGCGCTGCCAAGTTCCAGTGCCGACCCATCATGGCCTCGCCACCGAAAGGCCTCCGTCGGAGAACCCCCGTCCAGAATCTCCGTGGAGGATACCTGGCCCGCTTGGAACGGGTTCGAGCTCCATCCCGGTAGACTCCGAGATGAGCCAAGAGTCCTAGGAAGGACGACGGGCTATCGCCCATTGACTGACCTCCTGAAGACTCCAAGTCCAGTCGCTGGAGAAGAAGGAGGAATCATCTTCGGACTCGGAAGAGTCCTCAAGAGCTGCCTCTGGCCTGAGCCACCCTTCACCTGCCGAGGTCGGTCGGGAGTGAGGGTAACTGACACCGATGGGTAAACCCTTAGCCGATCGAGAATCTCTTGGTCGGAGCCCCAATTGGTGGCTGTGGAGGCGGAGGTTCCACCGAATCGGTGGAGCAGCTGGTTTGGCCGAACAACCGGCCTGGTATAGGCTCCTCGGACAAGTCGAGGGGTTGTGTCGGCTGCTCCGTGACAGTTACTTAATGGCCGGGAAGGCGCCGGAGTCGCTTATTCTCGGCCAGGAGGAGTTGTTGTAACATAAGGTCCTCGTACCTGCCGACGTAATTACGCGCCTCCTCATCCGAGGAGGAGGACGAGGACGGCGGCGACGCCGCCATTCTGGGTGCCGAGACCGAGACCGCGGCTATGACGGTGGGACCGGCTGGACCGCTAAGAGGTCCGAGACCGAGACCGAGTCCCGGAATTCCGGGTCGGTGCGGGAGGTGTCGGCCTGAACCGCACTCCTTCGCTCGGAAGGTCCATCCGAGGGCTCCGGAACCGAGGCACAGACGAGCCCATCGGGATCCTCAACCTCCCGGGGAACCGGGGAGAGGGGAATCTCGGCTGCTAAAGGGGACAGCCCGTCCAATGGGTCGAGAAAAATCTCGACTTCATCAGTGGGAGTCTCGGTCAACTGACCTGACGGGGACACCGTGAGGCCAGTGGCCGAAGCCGAGCGGTCGACCGAAGCCGACGGACGACGGCCCGGGGAGAGGGACCTTTCCCGCTCCCAAGAGCGTCGACGGAGGGACTTACCCTTGTCCCTCTCTTTGGACCGAGAATAAGGTCCAGCAGACGCAGGCCCTTTCTCTTAGTGGAGAGGGACAGACAAAGCTCCTTAAAAGAAGCCGTGTAGGAAGAACCCAGAGAGGCGGGATAAATGCCGCGGCCGAGGAAGATCTCTGCCAGCGCCGCCTCCTCTTCGAGGGGCGACCATCCGCTCAGCTGATCCGACCGAGCTCCGCCGCCGACACCGCCAACCGGGCCTCCTTGACTTCACCGAGGGAACGCTGGACGGCCCAGTTGCTAATCGGCAGCACGGTCTTCGAGGACGAGGCCGAGAAAGATGAGCACAGGTCGCAAGCCCGCGGGTCGCTCAAGGCCTAAGCAGTAGACACACGTGGAGTGTGGATCCGTCCGAGACATCTTCTCCGCATGGGCATCTCCAAACTGGAGTCGATTTGTCCATCGCAGCCGCGAGGGATCGAAGACTGAAGTCTTTTTGCAAATTTTTATTTTTAAATCCGCAAACGGAGAAATAGGAACCAGTCGCAAACGCAGAGCGTTAAGGAGGGAACCTGAGCTTCCAAGCGGTAAGGAAGATCTGGCGTCATGGGGCGGAGCCGAGAGTTATACCACCCGGGTGGGTGGGAGGAGCAAGCTTGAAGACCTTCCGGCAAGATTTAAAGCGGCAAGGATACTGCCAATGAGTGTGGATGAACAACATATCCATGTCCTAGAAATATTTTTTCACAGAGAGGGTAGTGGATGCATGGAACAACCTTCCTGAGGAGGTTGTGGGGTCTAAAACTGTGGGAGAATTCAAGAATACATGGGACAGACATAAGGCAATTCTTGTGGGGGTTAGGAAGAAATAGGCTGTTGGTTAACTAGGATCTGCAGCTTATCCTGTAGGTAGGGAAATGGGCAGACTAGGTGGGCCAAGCGGTCCTTATCTGTCATCAAAGTCTATGTTTCTATGTGTCCGTGTGTTTGTCTCTAAATATAGTCATTGCACTACCAGTATTCAACTCAATGTTTTGCACAGTGTTTTTAGATACTGTGTAAACAAAAAGCAAAAAATAGCACCAAAATCCATTCATTCTTTGTAAATGTTTTTATGAACGCCTTCTTTCCCAGAGGTGAATCAGGATATTATAGGAGGATGTGGAAATCCCAGGTATATATGTGGTATTCAAGTTTCATTCCTCATAAGGAGTAAGTAGACGGCTAAACTTTTGATGTTTTCTCTGTCTGGATTTAGTGTCTCTATAAATGGAATGGATTTCAAGACAACAGCATAAAAGTTGGCTTTTGAGATGGAAACATGAGAGCCCAGTGCATCCTCCTACTGGATCTCTTCATCAACAACTTATTCCCCCAATTCCCCAATAAAATAAATAGTCTACAGCTGGGCTTTCACGAGTAGAACCCTTGGGGCCTGATGCTCAAAAAGACCGTTTACGCATGATTTAGGCTCCAGTTCCCCATGTGATTTCAACCGGTGAAGACAAGGGGCACGAAAATCATGTGTGCACTTCCTTACTGAACAAAAGGCTTAATACCCCCCACTGGCGTCCCAAGGGACTCTTTAGAAAAACCTAATTTTTAAAGACATTTGCAGCTATTTCACAAATCCTCTGTAGTTAGCATCCTGTTTGTCATTATAGCTATGCATATTAACATTACAAAAGACTCCCTTCCACCTACTTTACATCTGCTCTGACTGCTTGTCAACACCTGGTATCATAATGGTCTATTTATGCCATCATAATAGTTTCCACAGCAACAGACTGTGAGGTCACAAGTAGAGGATGTGATGTCTATTGTAGACAAGCACCACAGCAAGATGTTGTTTAGGAGACAGTGATCCTATTTTTATGTTATTTTGTATAATTATTAAGAAAAATGGTTGCTAAATATAGAAAATGTATTAAATATAAGCTGAAATGTGTCTAAGAATTATGTTTTCAGAAATTTTCAATTATGTGAAAGGCTCAAACTTTATGAGATACAGATATGGCAAGGGTCGAGCTGCGTCAAAGAAAGATTTCTTTAGACTAGGCTGTCTTGGCCACTTCTCAGTAAGTGAGGGCACTGCCTCCAGAATATATGCCCAATTTTCCTTACAATCAGAAACCCACTGCAGTGTGAATCCATATGTGTTGCTCCTATAACTGTCTTAACAATATTGTCAATTGTATGCACCACTTAAAACCTGAATAAAAAGAAAGTTTAACAAAACAAAGACCACAACAGCATCCAGCTCTGTGAGAAATGCAATGTTGCCCAAGCTCATGCAGTTAAATTAGAATTTTTGTATGCCAAATAATGGCAATGACTTGCTTTCTTCTTTTGTAGCCACAAACTAACACCATACCTCATTAAACAAGCATTTGTCAATGCCGAATGTTGTCGTGCTGGCACTGGTGGAGACGCATAGCGCTGTGATTTTGTTAATGTGTCCCAAAAGGTGATTTTGCACAGCGAGTACGCCATTGTGCGGCAGAGGTGCGGAAACGCATTTTGGGCAGGCTGTGGAAAATGGCAGCTGGACTGTTGATAATGAGGTGTGCACAAATGTTAGTGGTGAAAATGTGGCATGAAAATATTGCAGATTGACGAAGTTACAAGGGTGCGTGGAAACTGCGCAATGCACACTTGCAACACAGTCATCGTATGGACTTCCGGCACCAAATTTTCAACGTAGGCATTTTAGGACCTCTGCTGATGAAGTGGGTCACCGTCATTTCCTCAAACTGTCCCGAAAAGAGACTTCGTCCGGTGACAGTGCAATTCTGCACCGGACGTCAAAACACATTTCAGCCAGCTGTACTGTTCATTAAGGAGGTATGGGAAAATGGCAATGATGAACAGCTGGAGGAAAGCGCATTACAAATTATAAAGTCATTGCCAGCGTGCAAACCAAAACAATGCGCGCCAGAAACACTCATTTTATTGACTTTCGCCCAAATTTTCAACATAGGCATTTTAGGACATCTGCTAATGAACAGTGTCACTGCCATTTTCATAATGTGTCTCGAACACGGGCTTTCCACAGTGACTGCGCTATTGTGCGCCAGAACTGCAAAAACAGAGTTTGGTCAGGATGTGAAAAATGACAGCTGTACTGTTCATTAGGAAGTACAGAACAATGGTATTGGTGAAAGTCTGGAGTGAAAATATTATAATTTTGCGAACTTACGAGCATGCATGCAAACTGCGCAACGCACACTCGTAACACAGTCATTTTATGCAGTATTGTCACCAAATTTTCAACACGGGCATTTTAGAACCTCTGCTCATTAACAGTGTCACAGTCATTGTCGAATTGTGTCCTGAACAGTGATTTCGCACAGCGACCATGCTATTCTGCGCCAGAAGTGCGAAAACACATTTCGGCCAGGATGTGAAAAATGACAGCTGAACGGTTCACAAGAAGGTGTGGTAAAATGCCAATGTGGAGAATCTGGCATGAAAATATTCCAAATTTGCTAACTTACGAGCGTGTGTAGCAACTGCTCAACTGACACTCTTAAAACAGTCATTTTTTTCTATTTTTCCCACCAAATTTGCAACATAGGCTTTTTGAGAGCCCCCCTCATGAACAGTGGCACTGTAATTTCGTTACTCGGTCCCGAAAGGTGATTCCATGCAGTGACTGCAAAATCACCTTTCGAGACTGAATAATGGACAGTGCAAGAATTCATGAGTAGGGGTCCCAAAAACCCCATGTTGAAAATTTGGATCCAAAATTTCCAAAAATGCCTGAGATACGCAGCAAAGTTGAAAACCCCCTGTTTATTCCATTATACAGCTTACCTGCATTTCCTCAGTTCGCGGTTGGCTTTGAAGAGTGCAGACGTGTTCCCGGTCCACCGATGATCGGCGCACGGACTCCGCAGGTAAGTATGAGGCGAGGGGGGTGCGGGGAGGCAGGGTGGGCAGAGGGTGGTCGCGGGTGGGGCCAGGGTGACTATGAGGGACAGTTTCGCTTTTACAGGTGGGGAAAAAACATCGCGACAGTTTTTGTATTTCAGAGGATTTAGACGCTGTGGTGGCACCCAGCGTGCCATCTTAAATGCTTGGGGGTCTGTACGATAGGGAATGAGCACCTCATCGCCCACAACCAGGGGGCGGTGGAGGAAGTTATGCCAGCGGGACTGGCACTCCTGTCGGCACAAAAAGAAAGTGGGGAGGGCTAGCCAAGGGGTTGGGCACCCCCTCGGTATTTAACAATGGGGGATTTATGCGACAGGGGTGGCCTCCTGTCGGCACACAAAGAAAGTGGGGGTAAACCGACAGGGGATTGGGCATCCTCGTTGGCAGTTATGGTTGCCGCCCAATTATGCGTTGATAATGTCGGGCGAACACGTAGGAAGGGTCTCGTCTGCGTCTGACGAGCTTTGCTCGGATTGCAGCAGACCTTTTCTTAGATGTGCTCGCCACATTATGTATGCATGGTGTGGCGCGGGCATGCAGGCTGATTGAGGAATGAGGGACGCACCTACTGGTGCGTGCCCTGCATTCGCCTAACAGCGACTGCGCCTCCAAAGCTGCACTGTCCCAAGATGTTGGCTGCGCAAGTGCGCCAACAGAAAAATATTTCAGGTGCTAGTAATATATGTATTTTTTAATCTGAGCTAGGAGTTATCTTCTATGGAAGATGTCAAATGATTTCCTAATTACTGATTACCCACCCAGATTTGGGTGTGCATCTTTATTACAGGAATGAGGCTATGGAAACAAAATCTCTATACCAGTTTGTGCACAATGATGGTATAAAGGCTACAGAAGTTCAGGGAAGATAGGGGGAGGCTGAGGTAACGTGGGTCACCCTGGACCCAGGGAATGGAACAGCAATATGCACAGGGGTGATCTACAGACCTCCGGCACTGAGGGAGGAAGCAGACAGGGAACTGGTGGAGAACATACATGACAAGACAACTAAAGGCGAAATCCTACTACTGGAGGATTTCAATATGCCAGACGTGGATTAGGCCACCCAGGTGGCTGCTTCAGCTGGAAGCACCACAGTCATCCTAGAATCCCTGCAGGGGGTTGGACTCAGGCAGCTGGTGCATGAGCCAACCAGGGACAAGTCAATTCTGGACCTGGTATGAACCAATGGGAACAGAGTCGAAGAAATTTATTTATTGAACATTTTGAGTGTACAAACCTTTGACTCTGGTACTAATTTACAAAGGCTCCACATCATGTGATAATTTACATAGTAAGTGAGACAGACAAAACAGAGTTTACAGTAAAGTTACAGAACAACAGGCATTAATGGCTACAACTATCAGGCACTTAGCCTAGACTCACGGCCAGGCTGTGTCAAGGTACTACTGAGTAAGGGGTGGGAATAGTGTCGACACAAGACATAGAAGGAGAGGGCAGGGGCAGGGGGAACGAGGAGGTCCATTGAAGGGATAAAGGTGTGGGGCTAAGGGCAGTCACAGATATTAGTGGTCTGAAGGTGATCCCTGAGAAGAGTTATAAAATGGCCGAGCTTACGTTTGGAGGTTATGGAGCTAGGTAAGGAGTTCATCCAAAGGGGGGGCTCTGTAGGAAAAGGTTCTCTGCCCCAATGCGGGGGGGGGGGGAGGATTTAGTGGAGCTGTGGGCGTTTGTGGTGCGTGCGGCCGGTTGCAGGAGGGCGGAGAGCCTGGGGGAGGTCAGACCAGAAGAAATCTTTTTAGCCATGAGGTAGGTATGGTATCCGAGCCTGTTGTTAAGGTTGATTCAGTTGGACTGCTGGTAGAGGGTAAAAGTATGAGTGGTACGGTCACACCCAAGGACAAGCCGGCAGTCCTTGCTGAGGGTTACCTAAACTCTCTGGAGGGACGTGTTGTCAGCAGCACCGTAGACTAGGATACCGTAGTCAATTAGGGCGAGGATGGAGGAGGATACAGCAAGTCGGACAGCATCTGGGGTGAGGCAGTGTTTGACATGGTAGAGTAAACCGATTTGGGTATTAACCGCTGTGCAAAGGTGGTGTGTGTGACTGTGGAAGTTAACAGCGGGGTCCAAGAAGATACCGAGGTATTTAAAAGGAGGTAACCTGGTCAACAGGCTGCATCTGGGTGTTAAGGATACGGAGGGTAAGGTCCTTATGCCTGCTCTACGGGTTGACGAATAGCATTACTTTAGTTGTTTTGTAGTTGAGAACTACATTAAACCAGGCCTTGGCATCTGAAAATGATTTTTGCAGTGAGAGTTGGAGTTAAGAGGGGTGTCAGGTGAACAGGACCGCATCATCTGCGTACAGTAACAGCTGCCCGAGCATGAGGATGGGAGGGTGTTTAGGAAAAGGCTGAAGAGAAGGGGTCCAAGTATGGAACCCTGCAGGACTCCAGACCTGACAGGGAGAGAGGAGAGGGCAAGCCTATCCTGACTTGTTGAGTTCTTCCAGATAACCAATTCTGAGAACCAATTCAAGGCATCAGGGGAGAGACCTATGTTGGAAAGGGTGTTGAGGATGGAATGGTTAACTGTGTTGAATGCTTTCGACAGGTCCACAAAGGCAGCCCCGGCTAGCTGGCCTTTGTCAAGGGTGGAATGCAAGGAGGAGGTGAATTCCAGCAAGGCAGAGGTGGTGCTATGGCCATGTTGAAAACCATGTTGTTGCTGGCATAGATTCTACTTGGTGAGTTGGTCGGATACAATTCTTTCTAGTGCCTTGGATGGGGGGGGGAATAGAGATGAGACAGTAGTTTCCAGCAAAGGCGCGGTCACTACCTTTGTGGATTGGAGTGATGACTGCAGCTTTCCATTTGGAAGGGAAGGACCCAAGACACAGGGAGCGGCTGAGGATGGAGGTGAGGGGCGAGAGGACAACATCAAGGGTAAGGCGTATGAGCTTGAAGTCAGGAGCGTCAATGCTGAGGGGCATGCCCCAAGGCCTTTAGTAGGTGGGGCTTGACTTGGGGGTGACTGTCCTGAAGTGAAAAGGGGGTAGTGGCTACATTCGAGGTGGGGGGGGGTCGAAAAAGTGGGGAGGGAGCATACTACCGAAGTCAGAGAAGGATGTATTAAGGATATCTGCTATATGTTTGGGGTCAGTGGAGGCAGTGCCATTAGTGAAGAAGGTTGGGGAAGGGGTTGGGGGTTTTCCATTCAGCTCTTTGAGATTGTTCCAGAATTTTCTGCCTGACCCCCAGGTGGAGGTAAGGGAGAACTTGTAGTGCTCTGCTTTGGCTTTACGAATTGCCCAGCTGCATTTGTTTCTCACAGCACGGTACAGCTGCCAATTAGCTGGCTTGCCAGTGTCAATGGCAATCTGCCAGAGGGAGTCACGCTGGCGCACAAGGTCAAGTAGCGAACAAGTAATCCAAGGGGTACAGGATTGCTTAATGGCGCTTTTCAAGTACGGGGCGTATCTGTCACAGGCGAAAGTGAAGCTGGATATAAAGTAATCTAAGGCTGCGTTGACATCAGAGGCCTTGTAGATAGGTGACCAGTTATGGGAGTTGAGGTGGTGTTTTAGGCGATGGAGCATCCCGGACTTCAGATGCCGTTGTGAATGATTTTTGAAGGTTACTGAACTCTTATTGAACCAGGTGCAAGTCACAGGAGAGTGATCACTCAAGGTGTTGAAGAGCACTGAGACACGCGAGATTCTGTCAGGGTGGTTACATAGAAACATAGACTTTGACAGCAGATAAGGACCACTTGGCCCACCCAGTCTGCCCATTTCCCTACCTACTGGATAAGCTGCAGATTCTAGTTAACCAACAGCCTACTTCCTGCAACCCCCCACTATAATTGCCTTATATCTGTCCCATGCATGTTTGAATTACCCGACTGTTTTAGACCCAACGACCTCCCCAGGAAGACGGTTCCATGTATCCACCACTCTCTTTGTGAAAAAAATTACCTCACATTACCCCTGAGCCGTCCCCTCTCTAACTTTAAATTGTGCCCCCTTGTTCTTACACATCTCTTTTTCTGAAAGATGCTACCCTCCTGGACTTTGTTGATTCCCTTGACGTACTTGAAAGTTTCTATCATGTCTCCCCTTCTCTCCTTTCATCAAGGGTATACATATTAAGCTCTCTCAGTCTCTCTTCATATGGTTTCTGATGCATACCCTGCACCATTTTAGTTGCCCTCCTCTGGACTGCTTCCATCTTGTCTATGTCCTTGCGTAGATGAGGTCTCCAAAACTGCACACAGTACTCCAGATGGGGTCTCACCAACTGTCTGTATAGAGGGATAACCACTTCCCTTTTTCTACTTGTGATGCCCCTTCCTATTCATCCCAGTATCCCCCTGGCTCTCCTTACCGACTTCTCACATTGCTTACCCACCTTTAGGTCATCTGATATGACTACTCCAGGTCCCTTTCCATTTTTGTTGTTGTTAGTACCTCCTCTGCTACTGTGTACTCTTCTCCTGGGTTTTTGTTTCCCAGGTGCATTACTTTGCACTTCTTTGCATTGAATCTAAGTTGCCATATGTCTGACCATTCCTCCAACCTTGCCAAGTCCCTCCTCATCTTTTCCACCCCCTCTTGTGTATCAACTCTGTTACAGATCTTTGTGTCATCTGCAAAAAGGCATACCTTTCCCTCCAGACCCTCTGCAATGTCACCTATGAAGATGTTAAAGAGGACTGGACCCATACTGAGCCCTGAGGTACTCCACTAGTAACCCCTCTTTCTTGGAATGTGTTCCATTCAGTATTACCTTCTGTGTCCTGCTGTAGCCAGTTTGCTACCCAGGCTACCACCCTGGGACCCACTCCCAGGCTGGCTAACTTGATTATTAATCTTTTAAAGGGACTGTGTCAAATGCCTTGCTAAAGTCTAGGTAGGCCATATCCACAGCCCCTCCCTGGTCTATTACTTTGGTCACCCAGTCAAAGAAATATATTAGATTCATCTGACATGACCTTCCTGCTGTAAATCCATGCTGCTTTGGGTCCTGTGCCACACTGGCCTCTAGGTACTCAACAATTCTTTCTTTCAGAAGTGATTCCATTATTTTCCCTACCACTGAGGGCAAACTTACAGGTCTGTAGTTTCCTGCTTCTGCCTTGCTCCCACTTTTGTGAAGGGGAATCACATCTGCTCTCCTCCAGTCCTCAGGTACTACCCCAACCTCCACGATTTGTTAAAAAGCGTGGTCAGTGGTGTCACTAGGTTCTCCCTTAGTTCTTTTAAGATCCTGGGTGAACTCACAGGCCCCATTGCTTTGTCCACCTTGAGTTTTAGGAGTTCTTTCAGGACTCTTCTTCTGTGAATGGACTGGTGTCAACCCCTACCCAGAGTGCTTCTACTGTCTGGTTTAGGTAACTCTTCCTCATCTTCTTTTGTGAATACTGAGCAAAAGTATTCATTCAGTATCTCTGCCTTTTCACTGTCTCCCTCTGCCCACCTCCCCTCTCCTTTATTAATCTTCACTATCCTTCCTTAACCTTTCTATGCTCCCTAATGTACCTATAAATGGTTTTATCCCCCTTCTTAACTGAGTTGGCTATTTTTATCTTGGTTTGGGCCTTTGCTATTCTGACTGCCTTCCCCACCTCTTTCTGCTTTAATTGATACAGTTCCCTGTCGTGCTCCTTCTGTGATTCCTTATACTTTTTGAATGCAGCCTTTTCTCCTTAACCTTCCCTGCCACCTCTTTTGAGAACCATAGTGTTTTTTTTACTCCGCTTTGTTTTCTTTATTTGTTTTACACAAAGGCTTGTTGCCTCTATGATGGCAGTTTTGATTTTTCTCTATTGTTCTTCCACCCCTCCTTTTTGGCCATTTGCTAGTGCATTCTTCAGGTATTCACCCATTTTGCCAAAGTCAGTCCTTCTCAAGTCCAGTATCCTTGTTTTTGTATGGCTTATCTCCATGGTTGTGCTCATGGTGAAGCACACTGTGCAGCGGTCACTTGTTCCCAGATGTCTACTGACTTCTAAATTTGTGATCCTCTCTCCATTTGAGAGTACCAGGTCTAGTATTGTTCCCTCCCGAGTGGGTTCCAACAATAGCTGTCTAAGGCCTGCCCCCTGCAGGGCATCAAGAATGACCCTGCTCTTGGATGTGGCTGCACTACATGTCATCCAGTTAACAACTGGCATATTCAGGTCTCCCATCAACAGTATCTCCCCTTTTTCAGCCATTTTGAGAATGACCTCTATCATTTTCTTGTCCATTTCCTCCCCTTGAGACGGGGGTCTGTATACAACCCCTGTGCGGATTGTGATGCCATTCCCTGTCTCCAAGGTGACCCAGAGTGCTTCTTGTCCTCCCCCTTTACTTTTTAGTTCTGTAGCTTTGATCACTTCCCTTATGTACAGAGCTACTCCACCTCCTCTTTTACCTTCCCTGTCCCTTCTGTAGATTGTGTACCCTGGTATGTTGACATCCCAGTCATGGTTCTCTGTGTACCATGTTTCTGTGACTGCCACAATATCCAATTGTTCATCTTCCATCAGGGCTACTAGCTCAGGAAGCTTGTTTCCCAGACTACGGGCATCGGTACTCATTGCCCTCCATTTAATGTTGGCTTTATCCTTATTTCCCCCATCCCTGCTCTTATTGCCCTTGTCTATTTTTCCATTTACCCCTGTCCTGCCCTGTGTTGAGCTCTGTACCTCAGTGTTTACCTTACTACCTGCCATGTTTTGTGGGGGAAGGCTTGAAAGTTCCTGCTTCTTATCAGCACCCCCCCCCCCGGCTAGTTTAAAAGCTTGCCAAGGAAGCATTTAAACCTGTCACCTAGGAGCTTGGTTCCCTTCGTGGACAGATGCAGACCATCGTGCCAGGATAGACCTTTATTTCTCCAGGTGGACCCCCAGTCCCCAGTGAAGCCAAAGCCTTGTGCTCTGCACCAGTTTTGCATCCATTCATTAAACTGCATAGTGTGCAGTACCCTAGCCTCACCCCTGCCATGGACTGGCAGCACCTCTGAGAAGGTTACCGTGCTTGCTACCCATCTGAGGCCCCTCCCCAACTCCACAAATTCATTCTGCACTGCACCGATATCATGCCTAGCTAGCTAATTTGTCCCAAAGTGGATAATGATATCTAGTTCCCTCTCCTGTGATGCTGCTTCTGCAATCCTGAGGATTTGCTTCCTGTCCCTCCAAGCCATGGCACCAGGCAGGCACCTTACTTCCTTCTCCTCTCCCTTCCACAGTTTTACCCCCCTAACAACTGAGTCCCCTTTCAGAAGCTGTTTCCTTCCCCTGCGGTGTCCCTTGCCACCCTTTTGTGGGTCTCCCTTGTGGATGTTCTCAGCATTCTTCTTGGTCTCCACTGAGGGTGCCATCATAGAGGAACCTTGCTCTGCCAGAATGGCATATGATTTGTGTAAAGGTACAACTAGGGGGTTTCGCCTCTGTTCCACCACCCACACCCTCCCAGAACCCATTGTGGTCCAACGGCTGTTCATACTTGGCAACCTCTGAGGCAGTGGTTGTGGCAGTGGTGCTCTTTGGGTCGGGGAGGCCACCTTAATCCTTGCTAGTTCAGCCTGGAGGTGGGTAACCTCCTCCCTCAGAGCTGACAGTTGCCTGCAAATAGGACAGCAACGCAGTTTCCAGAATGTCTCCCAGAAAACTGCTGCCCCAAAGCCAGTACATTGCACCACTCCCCACATGTCCCTCTCCCTTATAATATACAATATGTAATATATATATATATATATAATTTTTTTTTATTATTATTATTTGTGGTGTGTACCTACCCTTTATGCACTGTGCTGGTTTATTAAGAATATGACAGTTCTGCCCCAAGACCTGTTGAGTAAGTGATGTCAGAACTTTGGCTATAAAGGAAATGCCACGCTTGGGGGTGTGGGGAAGGGTGGATGGGTAGTCCACAGCCACTGGTGACTGTTAGAAACAATCAAATACACAACTGCTCCACCACCCTGGTGAGTACTGCCCTTTATAGTAATTCAACTAACACCACAATTTTCTAGACCACTGCTCCTACACAAACCACTCTATTGAGTCCAGGGATAAAAATGAACTCACTCCTCAGCCAGCAGGACACTTTTAAAATGCTGCAAAAATATCCTTCCAAATCCTAGGTCTCAACCACAGGAATCAAGCAACTTCAGTCGTATCTCACTCCCTCTGGTTATAAAATTACTACACTTTTAATGGAATCCTGCAATTCACTGCTTAATGCCAATAAGGAAAAAAATGAAACTTTCTGTAGAAAGCGTAGCTCCCCTTCTTAACAAGTCCCCAACAATATTATGCCTTACAAGGTTTCCAGGTCCTAAACGGAGTTATAGTTTGTTCTTTGCAGTGTAGCAAGGTTCTCAGCCTCCAACAGACAAATCAAAGTCAGTCTGACTCTTAGTTAGTAACAGGTCAAGCAGGGCAGCAGTGCTGGTTTTGGGGTTGAGCCTTGTGGGGGTGGGGACAATTTGAACAAAGTCCATCGCAGCAATGGCATCCTTGAGGGGGCAGCAGAGTGGGAAAGCTAGTTAATGAAGTCACCAAGAGCTAGGCATTCAGATTTTGGGGGCAGAAGGGAGAGGTAGTTCAGGACAGAGAGGAAAGCAGATTTTTGGTTCCTCGGTGAGATGTATACAGCAGTGACAAAGAGAGGAGCAGAGGCTTTGTGGAGGGTAATTTTAACGGTGAGGGCTTGTGCACCATGGTCAAGGTGGGAGGGAGGGCAAGGCACTGCAAGGAATCACGCAGGTAGATGGTACAACCCCTTCCACGTTTACCATACCTGTTGGACCGGACGACAGAGTACCCAGGGATAGAGATGGTAGAGTCGGGTGGTTTTGGAAAGCCAGGTTTCTACCAGGCAGAGTATATCAGGATGGTGTTGGATGATCCAGACCTGAAGGGAGTAACATTTTTTCTGCAGCTACAGATACAGATTGATGCTAGATTCAGACTGTAGGATGTGGAGTAACTAGGAGGGGGGTAAGGGTGGGTCCAGGGTTGGGGTGGACGTTGCCTGACATCAGCATAAGAAGAATGAGCAGGGGCCTGAGCAGTGAGAGCTGTAAATGCCTGCAAGAGAAGTGACCTAGGAGGGTCTGGCAGGAGAGCTTAGGGCCGGTGACAGGGATGGGGAGAGAAAGAACGTGGGGTGCTGTAAACAGGGAAAGGAAAGGGCAGTAGGAGGGGTGGAGGAGGTGTTGAGGTGAAGGGGAGGAAGTGGGGAAGCACACAGAAGTAAAGTGCTGGGATGCATCGCCAGGGGGATTACCTCTAGAAAGGTGGAAATGATCCTTCCACTGTACAACTGCTTTGTTAGGCCACATCTAGAGTATTGTGCGCAGTTTTGGAGACCACATTTAAAGAGGGAAATTATACTCTTAGAGAGGTCCAAAGGAGGGCAACCAAAATGATCTGGGGCCCGGGGGACAGGATCTCTGAGGAGAAGCTCAGGGAGCTCGACATGTACACCCTGGAGGAGAGAAGGGACGGGGGGGACATGATAGAGGTATTTAAGTACATGAAAGGGATCAATAAGGGAGGCCCAGTCAGGGTACTCCAAAGGAAGGATGGTGGGGCAACGAGAAATGACAGGTGTAAGCTGGAAGGGGGCAGGCTCAGAGGGGAGAGGAGGAGATGTTATTTCACTGTAAGGATGGTGGAGCCATGGAATGCACTGCCCAGGGAGCTGGTAGAAGTGGAGACTGTGGACGGGTTTAAGAGGGGATGGGACAAGTACAGGGGGAGGGTAAATCTGACCAGGCCCAATACAGGTGGAACATCTGGGACTGGGGACAGTATAACCCAAGGTGGAGGGTGGACGCCAAAATCGGCCCTCAGTGCGGGTGCTGAAAATCGAGCAGACTCGAGAGACTGTTGGGCCTATTCTGCTGGCATTTTAGTATGTTAGTATGAAATACAGGTGGAAGGGCAGCTGGGGTCCAGTGACCACCACATGGTGTGGTTCAGCATGGAGACATGTACTCAATTAAGCCACACAAGGGCAAGAGTATTAGATTTCAGGAGGGTAGATTTCCCTGAAATGGGTAGATGTACACAAGCAGTGCTGGAGAAGGAAGGTGTAATAGAGGGGGTGGAAGAACAATGGGAGAAACTGAAAGGAGCCATAGTGGAGATAACAAACCAATCCATTAGGATAATGGCCAAAGGGAAAAGAAGAAGGAAACCACTATGGTTCTCCAAAGAGGTGGGGGACAAAGTCAGGGCTAAAAGGCTGAATTTCAGGAAATATAGGGGAGCCAAAGGAAGGAGGACAGGGAGGTGTCCCTTGAATGCCTAAGGGAAGCAGGAAGGGCTGTTAGGAGGGTGAAGGTGCAGACAGAAGAGGATTTAGCATGGTCTGTAAACAAAAGGGATAAGGCATTTTATAGGTACATCAGTGAAAGAAGAAAAACTGGGGGGGTGAGATTGTGAGGCTCAAAGGGGAGAAGGGAGAGTGTAAGGAGGGGGATCTGGACAAGGCGGAAATACTGAACAAATACTTATGCTCCACATTTACTAAGGAGACAGAGAGTCAAGGACCACAGTTGAGTTGCAGAGGCAATGGGGGGTGGACACCAGTCCATTCACAGAGGAGAGAGTTCTGGAAGAACTCACAAAGCTCCAAGTGGATAAGGCCATGGGGCCAGACGGCAACCAGCTGAGGATATTAAAGAAGCTGCAAAGGGAACTAGCAGCGCCCCTGGTGGCCCTGTTCACAGAGTCACTCAACACGGGTGTCATTTCAGAGGACTGGAGGAGGGCACAGGTAGTCCCACTGCACAAAAGCGGCAGTAGGGAGGAGGCGGAGAACTACAGGCCAGTCAGCCTCACCTCAGTGGTGGGAAAGATCATGGAGACACTGCTGAAAGAAAGTATAATGGCACATATGGAATCCAGAGGTGCTAAGGATCTGCGGCAACACTGATTCACAGCCGGAAGGTTATGTCTATCGAATCTAATAAATTTTTTTGATTGGGTGACTAGGGAAATCAATCAGGGTGTGGTGGTAGACATCACCTACCTAGATTTTGAGACACTGTCCCACACAGAAGGCTGATTAACAAGATGGTTAAGTCTGGGCATGGGAGACAAGGTGGTGAACTGCGTTAGGAACTGGGTAACAGACAGGAGACAGAGGGTGGTGGTAAATGGGGTACAATCTGGGGAGCGGGGGGGGGTGACCAGTGGGGTCAGTACTAGGACCAGTCCTGTTGAATGTCTTCATTAGTAACATTGCAGAGGGACTAGAAGGAAAAGTCTGCCTGTTTGCAAATGACACCAAGATATCAAACAGGGTGGATACTCCAGAAGGGGTGCAGAAAATGAAGAGGGACCTGGAGAAGCCTGAAAGATGGTCGAAGATGTGGCAACTGAGGTTCAGTGCAAAGAAGTGCAAAATAATGCACCTGGGTAGAGGGAGCCCTGGGGAGAGCTACGGGAGGGGGGGGGGAGGTGAGGAGCTGACTGTCACCAAAGAGGAAAGGGACCTAGGGGTTATTATCTCTGATGACCTTAAGGTATCAAAGCAGTGCCCAGAGGCAGCAGGGAAGGCCAGTGGCATGCTGGGGTGCATAGGCAGAGGTATCACTGGCAGGAGGTGGTGATGCCATTGTATAAAACATTAGTAAGGCCTCACCTGGAGTAGTGCGTGCAGTTCTGGAGGCCACACCTGAGCAAGGACATATAAGGTGGAGACTATCCAGAGAATGGCAACAAAGATGTGCAGGGCTTGCACCACAAAACATATGAGGAGAGATTAAGGAACCTCAATATGTACTCACTGGAGGAGAGGAGACAGCGGTGGAGGGGGGGCATGATTGAAACTTTCAAGTACTTCAAGGGCATAAACAAGGTGCAGGTGGGGGACCTTTTCCAATGTGGAAAAAGTACTAGAACAAGGGAGCACAATATAAAATTGGAAGGGGGTAGATAAAGAGGCAATGTGAGGAAGTTTTTCTACAAAGAAAGGGTAGTCAACGTTTGGAATAGTCTGCAACAGGAGGTAGTGGGGGCAAGCATAGTGGAGGGGTTTAAGCATGCCTGGGACAGGCACAAGGGAAGCTTGAGAGGGAAGGGAGTGATGAAAAGCCACTGATCACATAGGGTCAGTGGCCACATACAATGTATAGGGCCTATGGGCAGACTGGATGGGCCTAGCAGTCCTTATCTGCCGACAATGTCTACATTTATATGTTGGGCGCCTACACCCATCTTATATATAACGTAAACCTGCTTGTTCTCCCTAGTTGTATGCATAACCCTGTTCATTGAGCCCAGATATACACATAATCCGGTCCGTAACCCCCAGCTGTAGTATTAGTTGGGCAGACTCAATGGACCTTAGGTCTCCTGCCGTCAAATTCTGTTTCTGTCTATGCATAACCCTGCCAGTTGACCCCAGTTGCTTACAAAACCCTGTCTGTACCCGCCATATATATACATAACTGTTTCCCCAGCTGTATATTCTGTATAACCCAGTCTGTTGCCCCCAACTGTCTACAAAACTCTATCTGTAACCCCCAGATGTATACATACTGTAACTGTTTCCCCCAGTTGTATACCTAGCCATGTTACCCGCGGTTGTATACATAACCCTCTCCGTTTCCTCTAGCTGTATACATAATCCAGTCTGCTGCCCCAAGTTGTATAGACAATAAGCATGTTTATCGCTCTGCTGTTGTATAAAACAGTCTGTGTCTAGTGTGACGCTTGGCCAGCTGGTTCTGATTTCTCTATGATTTTTGGACTATAAAAAAATGTAATGTTGATTGTCTGTCATAAGACATCCTGTGCTCCTAGGATGCCCCCCCCCCCCAAGGTTTCAGTTCAAATGACAGGATATGTTAAACAGCAGAGCTCTGTAATGTGATTAACTTCCAAGAAGTCGAATTTTATGGCCTTGTTGATGAGCTGGGCTTCTTTGAAGCCAAGAACTAAAATATCCATTTTATGATGTCTTCAGAGGAAGGACAGTTAATTTCAACTGGTGCTAAAAGAAGCTATATGACATCTAGGTGAGAAAACTGCAGAGTTGTAAAAGTCCTGTGATGTCTTTGAAAAGCAAGAAACCACACTAGAGCAAAGAAAAGACTTAATTAAGAAGTCATATTGGGAAATGAGTTTTTGCTGATGTCACCTTATTTAATATACCTCCTGATTAGGACATCCTGTTTGTATAAGTTTTACATTCTAAAAGGAGGAGCTAGATGGCATCATAGAAGAGGTGGAGACACAGGGTTCAAACTATACTCTGCATTTCCACTTAGAGACATTCCTGTTGGACTCTGAAACAACAACATCTAACTATAAGCACTGTAAGAATGTAATAATACATTAGATAGACAAGTCTAATTGTATTGTGTTAGGAGTTTTTTTTTGCACTTTTTCCTTGTTTTAAGTGATTGTATGCTTTGTGATATATGGTTCTGTGTTTACATTTTACATATTTTTTATCCATTTTTAAGTAAATCTATATTTAAAGAGACTGCCTGGTGTGCCTTCGAAATTCTTTCTTTTGCCTGTGACGTACAGATGGTTAAAGTTGACACTGTTCATAAGCTTAATGATAATACCAAACTGGGAAAAGGTAAGAATTTTCCTAAGGTCTTTCACAGAGTTTTTAGGGTTCATTTTGGATACCTGGTTAGGTAACCTTAGGCGAAAGATATCTGGCATTCCCCGAAGAGCAGAATTATCTAAGCCTGTACATTTGGGTATGCTAGCATAAGGTTCACAGTTTGAATCCCTCCAGAACTTGAGACCAAAGGTGATTCGGACCCACAAACAGACAGGAGGGTTACCCTGTTCTGTTAACTGTTCACAATACTGCACTCGGAGGTTGGCACTGTGGGAGCAGAGGGCCTGACCTGCTGAGCGAGTCTAAGACAGATTGGTTGGCAGCGGTGCTGATAAATTTGGTAATACACGCTTTAATTGTTCAGTGTGTCAGCTTGATACTATACAGCTCACTTGCAAAAAAAGGCAGTGATTTATTTTTAAAAAGGAAACAGAACTATATCATTTGGCTTACAGTCAAGTTCCTACCTGTTTTATTTTTTTTTCTAAAGTGCAAGTTAGAGTAGCCGCAGTTAGGGAAGAAGATGGCTTCCAACTACAGTGGGCACACTGTAGACTACCTGAGGCAGTTGTGCAGGGACAGAGGAGTCCTGTATGAGGTGAGAGCCGCCAAGCAGAACCTCATGGATGCCCTGATGGTAGCAGATACCCAGAGCATGGAGTCACTGACTGTGACTGTAAAAGACCAAACCTTGAGTGTGGAAGGGCTAGCGGCCAGTGCAGTGTCCAGATCCGATGAGGATGACACCAGGGCCAGCGCCAGCAAAGGGCCACAGCAGCAGGGGAAGGTCACCAGCATTCTGGAGCCAGAAGTACTCAGGCTGCAGACTGAGTTGCACAGAATGGAGCTGGAGTTCCAGAAGGAAGCTGAGCGAGAACGCCGAGAGGCAGACCATGAACAGCAAGAGGCGGACCAGGAGAAGCGAGAGCGCTAGAGGCAACATGAACTGGAGAAGCTACGACTCCAACCACCAGAACCACAGCAGGTAAGTGGCTTGGATTTAACTGGAACTACAGGACTGGGTTACAAATTGAATTCTAAATTGATACTCGAATTTAAAGAGGGGGAGGATATGGATGCCTTTTTAAATTCCTTTGAAAAAGTTTGTATTCAGGCTAAAATTCCTAGAGTTCTGGAGCTTCCAGATATCCCTGCTACTTACTGGGAAAGTTCGGGATGCATTGGGTCAAATAGACAATGAGGACAGTAATGATTACAGCAAAGTTAAAGCTGCACTGTTAAAAAAAAATTTGAATTAACTGCTGAAGCATACAGAGCTAAATTCCGTAAGCTCAGGAGAAGCCCTGATATGAGCTACGATGAACTAGCCACGAATCAGCATCAGTTTTTAAAACGCTGGTGGGAAGGAACTGAAGCAAACTCTGTAGATAAAATTGAAAATGCTATTTTATTAGAACAGTTTTTTGGGGCATGCCCAGCAGAGTTGAAAACCTGGCTGGAGGACCGAGATCCCAAAACAGTGCAAGAGGCTGCTGAACTCTTGGACCACTATGCCAAGAGCAGACCTGCTCTGAGAGCAAATGGGGCAGGGCAGCGCAGAAAGGGAAAAGCACGCCTTCAGGGTAACTAAAACCCTCACTGCCTCCGCCAAAGCCAGTTAGCCCCAGGTTTCAGAGAAAAGATTTCTCTGAGAAAAGAAATGAATGTTGGTTGTGTAACGAAACTGGGCATATTGCCAGACAGTGTCCCAAAACAACGAGCAATACACAAGGTGGTGCTAGGAAAGAAGTGGGTTGTTTGTATGTCCCTGGAAACATGTCTGTGAACATGAGGGAACACATGCACCCAGTCACGGTGAATGGTGTACAGCCACAAGGGTTAAGGGACACAGGGACATCCCTGACATTGGTAAAAGGGGATCTGATAGAGCCTGGTCAGCTTATACCCAATGAATATGTCACTGTACAAGACTTTACTGGTGAGGAGAAAACATTGCCCCTCGCTAGTGTTCTCCTAGACTGGGGTGAAACCGGGGGAACTGTGCAACAGGTGGCTGTAGCCAAAACGTTAGCAGTGGACATCATCCTTGGCAACAATCTCAAACAGGAGATGGTGTGTGCAGTTACCGTAGCCAGCGTTAAGGAAGAAATTGTAGTTCCCTGAACCCCACAGAAGCCATTGTGGAAACCACTGGGAGGCTGGTTCCCCAGCCTGTGTCCCCTGATATTGAGACTAATGAAAAGGGGGTATAAATTTCCCCAGTAGCAGTTAACCACACAGCTACAGAGGGTTACTCCGAAGGGGGGGTTGACCCATTGTCAGAGAGCTAGGGATGACAGTGATACTGAGTGCCCTGATGCTAGTGCTAGGAACCCTAGTTTAGAGACTGAAGGGGACCTGTCTCAAGCCTTGGGAATGTGTGAGGAGTTTGTTGCTGCTCAGAGAAGTGACCCTAGTCTAGAGAAGCTGAGGGCTTGGGCAGACTCCGACAGAGCACAGGAAGGTGACGGCACACATAAGGTTTATTGAGAAAATGGACTGATATATACTCAGGCTGTGCAGACAGAGGGAGGGGTGATAGGCAGGCAGCTTGTCGTTCCCCATGGGTATCGTGAGCAGTTGCTCAAGATTGCACATGATATTCCCTTGTCTGGTCATGCGGGAATCACGCGCACTATGCAGCGGTTGGCCCAGAATTTCTATTGGCCCAACTTCACCCAGCAGGTGAAGGAGTATTGTAGGTCTTGTCACTGGTGCCAAAAAATAGAGAAGGGAGAAAGAAAACCCAAGCCGCCCTGATTCCATTAGCCATAGTGGAGGAACCATTCCAGAAGGTGGGAATGGATATTGTGGGGCCTTTAAATACCCCCAGCTCCTCAGGGAAGAGATTCATCCTGACTGTGGTGGATTATGCCATCTGGTACCCAGAGCAGTCGTCCTATCCTCACTGAGGACAGACAAAGTGGCAGATGCCTTACTTGGGATTTTCTCCCATGTTGGGTTTCCTCAGAAGGTCATCACCAGTCGAGGGGGTTCCTTCATGTCGAACCTGATGAAATGTTTGTGAGAGAAGTGTGGGGTGGTGCAGAGATGCACGACACCATATCACCCACAAGCCAATGGGTTTGTGGAAAGATTTATTGGTACCCTGAAGTCAATGCTCCGGGTGTGTGCTGAACAGCATGGGAGGGACTGGGAGAAATACCTTCCCCACCTGTTGTATGTATACAGGAAGGTGCCCCAGGAGTCGACAGGATTTTCCCCCCTTTGGGCTCTTATATGGACGCCAGGTACGTGGGCTCCTAGACTTGACCTGGGAGGACTGGGAAGGCAAGCATGCCACCCAGAGAACTCCCCTAGTGGATTACATCCTTAGGTTTACGGAAAGGCTGAAGGAGCTTATGGAGACAGCCCACAGCTACCTGGCAGCTTCCCAACAGAAACAAAAAGTGTGGTACGACCGCAGTGCCAGAGCTCACTCGTACATGGTGGGTCAGGAAGTCATGGTCCTTATTCCGGTCCAGAAAGACAAGCTGCAGGCTGAGTGGGCAGGACCGTACAAAGTAGTTAAGAAGGTAAATGACGTGAGATATATTATAGAGTTACCTGACAGAAGACAGACAGAAGAGATGTACCATGTCAACATGATGAAGCCATATGCTAATAGGGCTAACATGGTGTTCGCAGTATGTAGTCATGGGAAGGGGACGGATGAAGGAGACCCCCTTCTGGACTTGCTGGAAGAAAGCAAGTGGGAGTCCTCTGTGGAGGCAGTTAAATTGTCTCCCCAGCTGGCCCTGGACAAGATCCAGAAAGGGAGGTTTTAGCAGACTTTGCCCCACTGTTTAGCACCAAGCCTGGACTAACCCCCTTAGTGACGGACGATGTGGAGACAGGGACAGACGCCCATACGGCGGACAGCTTATCAGGTGTCAGAGACTGTCCAAAAGGACATTAGGAGGGAAGTGGAGATGCTGGATTTAGGGGTAATCCAGAGATCCCACAGCATCTGGGCATCACCCACGGTCCTTGTGCCCAAGCCAGATGACTCTACTTATTTCTGTGTGGACTATCGTGTACTGAATGCAGTCACAAAGTCAGATGCCCACCCGATGCCCCGGACGGACGTACTCCTAGATAAGTTGGGAGGGACAACCTACCTTACAACCATTAACCTGACCAAGGGGTATTGGCAGGTAGAGTTAATGGACAGAGCTATGGAGAGGTCGGCCTTCATCACTCCAATAGGCTTATTTGAATTTAAAGTAATGCCTTTCGGAATGAAGAACGCCCCAGCCACTTTCCAAGGTTGGTGAACTAGGTGTTAAATGGTGCTGAGGAGCACGCCGTGATGTACCTGGATGACACTGCCATCTTTAGTGCCAGCTGCGAGGAACATCTATCCCACCTTAGGGAAGTGCTGGGCAGGATACAAAGGCCAGGCTCACTGTCAAAGCTGAGAAGGGACAGGTGGCCATGGGAGAAGTGGCATACCTCGGGCATGTGGTAGGTCAGGGACAGCTCCGTCCTAACCAAGCAAAAATAGAGGTGATCCAGGCATGGCCCAGACCAGAAATGCAGAAGCAGGTCAGGAGTTTTTTTTAGGGACAGCAGGGTACTATAGGAAATTTGTACCAAATTACAGTACCCTGGCTGCTCCCCTATCTGACCTGGTAAAGAAAAGGATGCTAAAGAAAATTACCTGGGAACCAGCCGGTGAAAAAGCCTTTACCAGACTGAAGGAGGCACTGTGCAGTACTTCAGTATTGACAAGTCCTGACTATAGCAAAACCTTTATAGTTCAGACTGACGCCTCAGACATGGATATTGGGGCAGTACTGAGTCAGACATCCAGCCAAGGGAAAGATCACCCGGTAGTGTACCTGAGTAAAAAGTTACTTACCAGGGAGCAGGCATACTCTACTGTGGAAAAAGAGTGTCCTGCCATAGTGTGGGCCCTAAAGAAGTTAGAGGCATACTTATATGTGCAGCATTTTGTGGTACAAACTGACCACAACCCTCTGGTCTGGCTGACGAAAATGGGAAAAACTAATGGTAGATTGTTAAGATGGAGTCTTGCTTTGCAAGGGTACGACAGGACAATCCTACATAGGGTTGGAGTGACCAATCAGAACAGTGATGGCTTATCGCGCGTCTATGAGGAGTGAACTGATTTGGGAAGCTCATCCCATGCAGGGGATAGAGCCCCCAAATTCAGTCTAGGAATGGAGGGAGGATCGTGATGCTTGGCCAGCTGGTTCCGATTTCTCTATGATTTTTGTAATATAAAAAATGTAGTGTTGACTGTCTGTCATGAGACATCCTGTGCTCCTGGGATGACCCCCAAAGTTTTCAGTTCAAATGACAGGTTATGTTAAACAGCAGAGCTCTGTAATGTGATTAACTTCAAGAAGTCACATTTTATGGCCTTGTTGATGAGCTGGGCTTCTTTAAAGCTAAGAACTAAAATATCCAATTTACGACGTCTTCAGAGGAAGGACAATTAATTTCAACTGGTGCTAAAAGAAGCTATATGACATCTAGGTGAGAAAACTGCAGAGTTGTAAAAGTCCTTTGATGTCTTTGAAAAGCAGGAAACCACATTAGATCAAAGGAAAGACTTAATTAAATAGTCATATTGGGAAATGAGTTTTTGGTGATGTCACCTTATTTAATATACCTCCTGATTAGGACATCCTGTTTGTATAAGTTTTATATTCTAAAAGGAGAAGTTAGATGGCATCATAGAAGGGGTGGAGACACAGGGTTTAAACTATATTCTGTATTTCCACTTAGACACACTCCTGTTGGACTCTGAAACAACATCATCTAACTATAAGCACTGTAAGATGGTAATAATGCATTAGATAGACAAGTCTAATAGTATTGTGGTAGGAGTTTTTTTGCACTTTTTCCTTGTTTTCTTTTAAGTGATTGTATGCTTTGTGATATATGGTTCTGTGTTTACATTTTACATATTTTTTTATCCATTTTTAAGTAAATCTATATTTAAAGAGACTGCCTGGTGTGCCTTCGAAATTCTTTCTTTTGCCAGTGAAGTACAGATGGTTAAAGTTGACACTGTTCATAAGCTTAATGGTAATACCAAACTGGGAAAAGGTAAGAATTTTGCTAAGGACTTTCATAGAGTTTTTAGGGTTCATTTTGGATACCTGGTTAGGTGCCCTTAGGCGAAAGATATCTGTCATTCCCTGAAGAGCAGACTTATCTGAGCCTGTACATTTGGGTACGCTAGCATAAGGTTCACAGTTTGAATCCCTTCAGAACTTGAGACCAAAGGTGATTCGGACCCACAGACAGACAGGAGGGTTACCCTGGTCTGTTAACTGCTCACAATACTGCGCTCGGAGGTTGGCACTGTGGGAGCAGAGGGTCTGACCTGCTGAGTGAGTTTATGACATCTAGTATGTGTGAAACATAGAGCAGTGTTCAGATGGAGGCATTTGTACTGTGGCTTGCCCATCTGGAACACAAAATTCTGTAACATCAGTAGGTGGTGAAAATGGTACCCTTTTGATAGAGGAAAATGTTGTTGCCCAACATAAATAAATTTGTACACTATGGGTATGTGTTCCTACACTCGTGCTCTATTATACACAAGCGTGACATCACCCACATGAATATCAGACATCACTTTTCTGCGCCGTGCTCTGTGCTGGAGAAATCGCAGCTCGTAAGTTACCAAACGCATGAAGGGTTTTAGTAGTTCTAAAATAAATAAATAAATAAATAAAAATACATTTTGTACCACCATGCAACTTTTTTTTTTTTTACTTACACAATCAGTGTGCGTTGCCTGTATAGACCACTTGTATCATCCAACACTCAATCTTGTCTCTAACTCTGCATGGTTCAGGTTGCCACCTGGGTGGTCGTTGCTCTGGATCTTAACTGGTCATATAGTTCCGCATTAACACACTGGTGTTGAATGCCAACATGACAGCTCCTGATTAAACCAGGAACAGAATGAGCATACCGAAAATAAACTTAACAGCACACAGTGTAAACCAGAGAGAGCGATGGGTACAAACTCATTTGGTTCCACTGCGTTTTCACAGACTCTACTGTAAATTGAGTGGGGAGTGCAGACAGTTCATGTCAAACTTACCTTCTTTGCTGTTTACGTTCTGTGTTTATTTACTGCAAAACCTCCGAAACTTCTGGCCATGACAGGTTAGTAAAACACCAAGAAAAACAGCAATCTGCAACTCAAGACTCATTTGTGAACTTATTACTAAGAATATAAATAATTTATTCAGACAAGTTAACAGATGGGAAGGCTAGTTACTGCATTATTATTTAATTACACGGCCTCAGCTGAGAGCACATGTAGCATAAATAATTCTGTGCTCCTTCAGCTGTATGACAAACTTAGCAGCGCAGTGCTTTAATGTCACATTTTTAGCTGCCTGAGGCCAGAGCCCTAGTTGGACTGTGGTTCCATGTAAACAGAGACTGGAACTGGCAGTTCAGACACAACAGAGAGCAGTCCACATTACAACACAGAGCTGTTTGAGTTCAGCATGGCTTACGTACAAGAGTGTCACACTAGGGTTGCCAGAAACTATAGCGAAGATCCCTATGATTTCAATGCTACCCTCTATGGTTGCAGTTTCAGTCAGTTCAGACTCCTTAAAAAGGTTGCTCCAGAAGGGTTAAAGGTGCTGAGAGCCTTACCTGCCGCCATGCTGGCAACATGGTGTGACAGGGTGGAATAGGACCCTATCCCATTTGTTATGGAGGAAGTGTTTAAATGCAGAGATCTTTCCTTTTTTCTGTCTCTTCTGTGGTTGCGCAACTCAATTTTCCTGTGAGACCTCGGACTTGATCAATCCAAACAGTTTCATAATTCTTTGCCTCTCTCTGTCGCTCAGTTTTCTTTTGCCGACTGTTTTTCCTCCCTTGCATATCTATATCAGCTAATATGAAAATATGTGCAGGTTAATGTATGGAATGAATCTGATATTGGGATCCCTATTGTTTAGAAAATATATAGTGTTACTGCTGAAATGTATATATTTATATTTTGAGATGACTGCATAAACTCTAGAGGTTACTTGAGTGCAAATGTTGAGCCTTTTGCAGTAGCTGCCAAAGAGGTCTCTCAGCTCAGGCACGGTGTTCTAGCAGCTCCTGAAACTTACTAGGACAGGATGTTTGCTACAATTGGGGGGTTAGAAAGGCGTTAAAAGGGAGCTGAGCCTGAATTTCAAGAGTTTTTTTAGAATAAGGGACACAGACACTGAAGAATGATTTTATTTTATTCCTCTGTACATAATTACTCAGAACAAGTTTATTTTTTTCCTATGTTGCTGCTACTACAAATAAATAGTTCTGTTGATTCTACAACTGCTCCTGGTTTTCCTTATGCTTCCTGACGTGCCTCAACGACACATGGGTTTGGAAGTGGACTTGGGTTGTCGAAGGTCAGTTGGGGAGGGAAAGAACAGAACATCCAAGGGACTGCTGTCCTCCCCTGGGGAGGGAAGGCTTGTCTGTCCGGCCTCTGACTGCCACCAGGTGGAAGCCTGCTGGTAATGCAGCTGTAGGTGGCACACAGGGAGAGGTTGCGTGATGTGTGTGCCTCCACATGCATGCATCTACGTCAAGCTGCAGCACAGAATGGGGAGAAAATGGTGGCTGGGCCTTTGCAAAGCCTGCCTGCCACCCCGGATCCACACTGACACTCAGGACCTCCTGGTCCATCTAGATGCGTGTCCCTGGGGTGTGGGAGGATGGCCCTCCAGCCCCATATGGGGGGGGGGATTTGTGGGGAAACTCTGACCAGGCAGATCCCAGGGGAACAAAACAAAAATGGCAGCTCCAGTCGGCAGACATGCCTCGCCAAAAGAACAGTCCAGAAAAAACAATCAGACTAGCACCATCTCAAAGTGCAAAAAGGTTTTACTTTCAAAGAACCATTAAAAAGTGCTCACATATTGATGGTGCAAACATGCAGTTTGCTTGCAGGGGAGGAGATTCCTAGTTGCTGTGTTTGCTCAGTTTGATCAGTTTCAAGGGAAGTAGAGGCCAGTTCGGCGGGATGGGGACAGGGCTGATTAGTCACCCCATCTGACAAGGAATAAGAACTTTTATGGGAAAATAAAGGTTTCTCAAGTCTTTGATTACACACATTTTTTGCAGGTGACAGTGTCTTGCAACCTCCATGATTCTGCTAAAATGGGGCTTTGCAACCCCTGTAATTTGAAACTATAGCATGCTCACCTAGACTGTTGCTCAAGCACAATCAGTGATGTGAACAATATTCACAACAAAGTCATTTCGAAAAAGGAACGGGGGGGGGCTCAATTCTCAGTTGAACTGGGACATAGCATGGTTGCAACTGGTATGAGGGCAGGGTACAAGCAAGAGGGACTGTTGGTCAGATTCTACATCATAAATCCCAGTTCCTATGTAAACTGTGGTCATTTAGCAAACAAACTTGGGCCATGGAGAATAACAGACAGTACTACAATGTTCTTCATTCTCAGTGTCTCAGTGATGACTCAAATAAAGTGGAGTCAATCAGCACAGATAACGTTGGGATTCTGCTAGAGGTTCCGATCGTTGCTAAAACTATAAGGGATGGATGTGTAAGATTCAATACCTACAGTGGAAATCCTTACAGCAGGCTATAGCCACAGACATAACAGTATTTTAAAGCTTTAACAGCAACATTTCCAGTTTCAATGGAAGAAACACAGTAGTTCATTTTGTGATGCTGCATTCTTGTTCTCTTTCACAACTGAGCACAATCAAAGTATTTAATAGGCAGAGACAGAATTTACTGGCAAACAATACCACAGCAGAAGGGGTGCCAAGTGCTGCTAGCCATAAAGGCAACCCTATTTTACATCCAAAATGTAGAAGGACAGCACAGGCCGATCAAGGGAGAATGAGTACACCACTAGTGCACACTCCTCCTCAAGGAGGGAGACGTCCTAATCATACTCTGATCTCCCCGTGGTGACCCAGAAGATGACTGCAGGAAAAGCATGCAATAAACCCCTTACGGGGGGGCCTGATCACCGATGCAGCCAGGCAAAGGAGGCTATGAAAAGAGGAAAAGCGCCAAACTGCAAATGAAGTATTGCCCGTCTCCTTATTCATAGAGGGCAGTGCCATCTCCATAACTAGCACTCCACGCACAGATATCAATTCCCCAGTGACTGCTACAATGTCAAGGTCCTCGTCTGGGGACATCTGGGCACACTGGGTGAGCCAAGCGGTCCTTTACTGCAAGCAAATTCTGTTTCTATGTTTCTACACTACTTTTTTAAGGTTTGTCGAACAATTCTGTCAATTAGATTGTGATTAGTAAACTTTTTTTTTTTAATTTCAAACAGCTGTTTGCTTTCCTTGGATACATGCATCATGACTGTTTGGTGTCTTTTTTTAACATGCATCAAAACTGTTTGGTGTCCTCTGTTGCATATGCCACAATGAGCATTCCTTTTCTCGGATGTCTGTAAGGCAGTTATCTTAAACTTGGCCACTTTTTTACCAGCTTGATATTATCTTTAAATACATTTAAAATTTGATCTACTGTGGAATTTAAAATATGACCTTCATGCCATACTTTGGTACACCATTTTAATTAATATATTCCCATATGGTATGCAAGGCACTATGGTGCTATTAGCATGCCATTATGTGGCCATTAACCACTCCGTGCAATGCATCCACACACAAATGTGCCGAGACACTGTGCAAAACCTCAGCTGCTGCCCCCAAACTCAACCAATCCCTAACAGCATATCCCTGGTAGTATAGTGGTCCACCCTCTCACCCCAATCCCAGTTAAAATAACTACCAACTTCCAGGCAGTCCAGTGGTCCACCCTTCTGACCCGATCCCCAGTGAAATAACAGACTCTCCGATAGTCCAGTTGATCTCCCCTCCTATCCAGATTCTCAATGAAACAGGAACAGACTCCCTGGAAGTCCTGTGGTACCCCCATCCCACCCCGATTTCTGTGATGGCAGTCCTAAACTCCCACCACCCTGCCCAGCTCTCCCACTTGTGAAAGGGTAGGGTAAGACCCTCTCTTATTTGTTATGCGGAGCACGTTAGAAGCAAGGAGCTATGTTGTCCTCTCCTATTCTGCCACTTGCCTGTCTCTTGCCTGCTTGATCACGCAATCAAATTTTCTTGTGGCATCTAGGAACTGGCCACTCCAATGGTCCCAACCATTACCTCCCTTCCTTCACCTGCTGTTTCTGTTCTTTTTCCTCCCTTTGCTTCTCTGTGTATATAAAAAATACCTGTGAATCTTTATGTGAAACTGGGATACCTTGGTTTGCACATGTATATACTTATGTTGTTGAAATGACTACAGAAAGCTATTTGAGTTTCATAAAAATATAACAGGGGGTTGACCCTCAGATATATTTTGACCTCCACCAGCTTGTTTACAGAACTGTCAACAGGAACCCAGCTGTGGGACAAAATGTATTATTTTGTTGCACCTCTTAAGTCTAGATGTACTCTTCAGACTGGCTTCAGGATGGAAAAGGACAAAGTTTGAAGCATTTTGTGAAAAACAGAAGATGCACCTTACAACAGGATGCAGAGTTTGAACTGCCAGGCAAAAGCATATTGTATATTCACAGCAATAGTTTTCCATAGACTCTCAGATGGAGGTGTTTGTACTGCCTTTTTGAAGCGCTATCCTGTACAATTCAATTTTTTTTCCTATTTTATTATTATTGATAATAAAACACTACTTGCATAGCCGGTCCGGTGATGCGGAGGGCTGAGGCACTGGACACCTTACCTCGTGCCATGCAGGCGGTGAGTATTCCAGTACGAGCACGGGCCGCCGGAGGCCGGCAGGGCACGGAGCTGGTAGGAGTTGCCGAAAGGCAGCTCTCCTCTCCGGGATGGTGGGGTTGCATCCCTCGGCCATGGTCTGCCTCCTGGTGGAGGCCAAGCTGCAGCGCAAGCCAGAGGAGTGCAATGGCGCTAGGCCAATGGGTGGGAGGAAGGGGCTGCTGCCGGGGCTGTAGAGCGCATGCGCGCCTCCACGCGCATGTGTCTCTACTCCTGGGGCCCCGGGTAACGGGGAGAAAACACCCAGCAGGCAGGATGATGCCCAACCATCTGCAGGCACCATTCCCAGGCCGAGCATAAGGTAAGCCCCAGTAATTCCGGATGTCGGAGCTTGGGGGGGGCTGGTCGGGCAGAATGGGGTATGCCAGCGTCAAAAATAGTGACATGTTAAAAAAAAAAAAAAACACTACTTGCAAATTTTATAACTTCTCCTGGTCTGCCTATGCTTTCTAACCTATGCCTCTACACCACTCAGCAACCCCCTGACCCCTGGCCTACCCACTCGGCACCCACCACCCAAAGTTCCGCAATAACATTCTCACCTTTTTACAGAGTATGTTCCTCAAGACCTCTTAGGTCTCAGACAGCAGTCCTTCTTGACTGAAGTCAAACTTAATTTAAAAACTGTGGAAGGGAAAGCTTTCTCTGTTAGTTTTCCTGCTTTGGAACTCCCTACCTCAGACCATCAGGCAGGCAACCTCTCTCGTCACCTTCAAACAACAACTTAAAACTGTACATTCTCGTCAGCTTTTGGGACCGGACACATTCCTTTTTTCAACTCAATTTTTTAATGTCATTTTTGTAAATGTGTGATTTAAGCTGACTGTATATTTTCAATAACTATGTACCATATTATCTGTACTTCTACAGTGCACTTTGTACAGCGCTCTGACCTTTCTTGGAAAGGGTGCTTTAGAAATAAAGTTGATTGGATATATAGTTATAAATAGCTAAAAAAAACTTACAGAAATTAACAAAAAAACAAACAAAATGAAAACTAAACACACACACACAGAAAGCCACCAGTCCGAACAAAATGCTCCACTCCAAAAACTGGGATAGAGACAAGATCAAAGAAACAGGCATCAATCCTCAAGGGCTGTAAGTTCTAACGCCTTGTTTTCAAAGTCTCTATTCACAAACAAAGCAGGAATGTCAAATCTGCCAAATGAAAGAAAAGGTCCAAATCACTGCTGCTAGGGAGATGTCACTGAAAGGCAAACAAGTCTGCCACCACTCCCCCCAGAAGGACTCCAGCTGGGGAGTCAGGGCTCCCTCTGCCTAGCCCCCATAGTCCTCAATAATGTGGGAACACCACCTCTGGGGAGCTGCATACTCCTCAGCTTGCCACAGTGGCTGACAGAACCAACGGCCACCAATAGAGAACATCAGATCAGGTCAGGTGCCCTGAGCTGCTGCAACTCTCCATGCAGCAGGAGGCGCCTCTCAGAAAACAGTTACCGAAACTGGAGTCAACCTCACAGAGCAGCAGATAAGCTGAAGCAGCCACACAATGAACACTCATATAAAGGGGAATGGGACCATCATAAACAAAGATGAAAAACAAAGTGCAATCCGACAGCCTGCCACCACCTGGATACTGCTGTGATCATTCACCACATATGTCAGTATTCTAATTGTCCTGCGACATCGTTTCAGGAAAACAATCACAGATCATAGGATTTTTTTTTGTGTGTGTGCAGCTAGCTGTAAACCACAACTTGGATTCTTGGGTAAGTGCCACACTTACTTCTACTGTTCAGCTGTAATCACCCCACCTAGGTGGACTGTGTCCAATGGTTAGCGGTTTAGTGGTCTACCTGCTTAACTTGACAATTGGTGTTACTCTCTCCCAAAGCAAACATGTTCCTTGCAATAATAATGCTGCTTCCCTGTCTAAGTACAGTACAGTTACAGGATCCTTTCAAGCTCTCTGTGGCGAGAGAAGCTATCTCCCTTGGTCCCATGCTGATACCAAATCCTACTGACCCCCCCACCCCCAAAACAACCCAACAGTCCCTCACTCACTACTTCCAACACCTCAAGAAGAAAGTACAGTTACATAAGAACTTACCATAACAGTAGATCTTCGAGAGAGGCTCTTGCAGTAGGTATTTACCAGTAGGACTAAGCCGCCAGGCATCAGGACCCCACGGAAAAATCTTCTAGCCAGCAGTCTCTGGCAGAGACCACCCCCGACATCACCTGACTGACGTCAACACGCGTCAGTATAAAGGGGGCAGTCCCAACGCCCGCCTTCCAGTTCTCCCACCAGAGGCCGACAGGGCATGACAGGAGAAGAGGAAATGCACCCTAAGAAAGGAAAAAACTCAGGGACATGGAGGGAGGGAAAGCAATACCTACTGCAAGAGCCTCTCTCGAAAATCTACTGTTACAGTAAGTTCTTATGTAACTGTACTACCTTACTTCGAGAGGACTCCTGCAGTAGGTATTCACCAGCAGGACTGAGTCCCAAGCAGTACAGAACAAGTCTGAATTCAGGGAGGAGGAGAAACAACATCCACATGCAGAAGAGGGATCTCAAGAAAGGAGCCCCTGTAAGACCACCAAACCGAATCCCGTCCTGCAACCAGAGGCAATGTCCAAGCTGCAATGCTTTGTAAAAGTATATACAGATGTCCAGGTAGCAGCTGCACAAACTTCTGCAGCTGACACGTTCCTGAAACAAGCAGCAGAGGAAGTCACCCCTCTGGTGGAATGCCCCTTCACTTGACCCAGAAGGGGTTTGTTGTACTTTTCGTAACAGAAAGTAATGCAATTAGCCAACCACTTAGAGAGGCACTGCTTGGAAATAGCAGTGCCTTCCCTCTTGAGTGCAAAGGAAACAAACAGTTGGTCTGTTTTCCTAAGATCCTTGGTTCTGTGAGTATAGTATCTCAGGATCCTGTGGACAAAGAGTATGTAAAAGATACTCTCCCTGGTTAGAATGCTCCAGGGAAAAAGACCGGGAGTTCGATGGACTGGTTCAAGGTGGATTCAGCCACCACCTTGTGCAAAATTTAGGACTGATGCCTATAGTACATGGTCTTTGTGAAAAAATCAAGTATGGGATTTTACACATAAGTGACTGAAGTTCGGATATTCTCTGAGCTGAAGTAATGGCCACAAGGAAAAACGTCTTCCAAGAACGGTAGCGCAAATCAGCATCGGCTGCTGGCTCGAAGGGGGTCAGCGTGAGCTTCTCCAAGATGAAACTGGGGTCCCGGGGGGAGCTGGGCTACAGATAGGAGCTTCAAATGAAGAACCCCTCTGAGGAATGTCTTGGAGACCTCCAGCTGAGCAACCAACTTGTCCCCCACCGGAAGATGGTAGGCTGAAATGGCCGCCAAAGGAATGTGCAGTGGAGAATAAGAGGATGGGGGAGGTCATCTGTGGGGGGGGGGGGTTGAGCGAACTCTATCGAGTGTCCCTCTGACACCAGCTGGAGCACCCAAGAGTCCGTCATTATCCTCTCCCATTCTGGCAGGTGGAAGGAGAACCTTCCCCCCACCGGCTCCTCTGGACTGAGGGGAAGAGGAAGAGGCAACGAGTCAGGAGACCGAGGGCAGACTGGTGGCCGCAGCTCCAGAAGCCTTACGGGACTTGGTCGGAGGGGCTTTGGTTGCTGACGCAGTTCTACGTTTGTTTGGGCATCGTGACTGCATCTGCTTCTGCTGTCGATGATTCTGACGTCAAAAGGAACGTTTCTGTCCTTGGGGAGGTTTGTACATAAACTGCACCGACCTCAAGGCTTTACCTTTATCTTGAAGGTCGGTGATGATGTCTGACATCACCACCGAATAATGCTGACCCCGAGCGGGCGTCCTGGATGGCAGTTTGTACCCGGAAGCCAGACGATCATTAGCCAGCACATGGCGTATAATCCAACGGTGAATGCCGAACTCCTGCCAGCCGTGTCCACCGCATCATAGGTGGCACGGAGCATATGCATACAGGCAGATCTAGCTGACCGAACAAGCTCCCCTAGCTCTTGCTTGGTCAAACAGTCTGGAAGAGAGTCCAATTTAGACTCCACCTGGCTGAGAATGGACTTCTGGTAATCCCCCATGTGGGCCACGTAATTGAGGGCCCTAATGCCCAGGGTAGAGGAGGCAAATACCTTCTTCCCTACTAATCCAGAAGCTTAGATTCCCTGTCAGGGGGAGGAGAGTTCAGGTGCTTAGGATTAGCGGTTCTGTCGTGGGCAGCACTGATGACAACAGAATCCGCCTCAGGGTGAAGGCTAAGAAAATCCTTGCTTTCAGGGCATTGATATTGCCTGTCCGCCTTGCGAGCTAGTGGAGCTAAGGAGGAAGGCTGTTTCCATATAGTCGTGACCAGATCTTCGTGAGGTTCAATCCAGGGTGGAATAAGGGTGGGTGAGGTTTCAACCAAACCTAAGTGTCCAGCTAACCTCCGCCGTTGGGGATCTTGCTCCACCGTCTTCCAGTCATAAGCTGCCTGGATCTTCAACAACAACTCCAGAAAGGAAGGATCTTCCGGTGGAGATTTAGAAGAGTCCTTCAGTTTGGGGGTCTCTGGAGTGTGAGGCTCGTCTCCTGGGTCCAAGGGCTCAAAGTCACTGTCGGACTCCTGAGAACTTGAAGAGGTTACCGGAGAAAGAGGGAGCTCTACCGATCTGGACGCATCCAGAGGACGGGAAAACTCCCTGGAGCAAGAGCCAGTGGAAGGTTCTGGTCTGGTGTCCAGGAAAGGCAGAGGGGTCTCCGCCAGCCGACATCCAGAGTCTGGCATCGGCTGACGCTTATCCAGTTCTGAGGCAAGCTGGGATTTGGCCTCAGCCCACCATGAGGACAGGACCGCTTTCAAATCCACCTGCGCTTGTGAAGGACGACGACTCGGGAAAGAGTAGCTCGAGAACCCATAATATCAGTACCCGAAGCATGACGGTGAGTAGCCTGGGCCAGGAAATCGTGGTGTTGGGTATCCTGGCATCAGATGGCCTGAAGGGGCGGATGGTCCTGATCGAGGTCCAACTGGGGGGGGGGGAGACACGCAACAGGTCTGGCATCGGCCCTGTGGGCGGAAATGAAGGCCCCGTTGAAGAGTCCGGAAAAACAGGTCCTGCCGGCCCAGATGGTGGAGCAGGTCGGTCGGACATCAGACAGCAGCAAGCTGGAAGGTGACGGCGGGGGGTCCATCATTGGATCCAGTGTAGGAGGCTCTGGAGTTGAGGGGGGGTGGCACCCCAGATGGCTGAAGCGTCCCTTGGTCCTCATCCCTGGCAGGGGAAGGAGGAACAGACTCTGAAGGAGGAGGAGATGGAGGAGCCTCTCACGGCAGCTGGTCGGACATCAGCTGTGGCGACCCCCGAACGTCAGGTGTAACGTTAGGACCTGACGGGGGATCGCAGCTGGACATTCGTCGGACGGGCCAACGGGCGACTTATCAGCCTTGTCTGTGGGTGGAGAAAAAGGCAGAGCCAGAGCCCAACTTATCGGACCCACTCGCACAGCTAGGCCGGGTAGCAGAAGTTGCCACAGTGGAGTGGAGGCCTCCTTTGCCCCAGAGGCTCCCGTCAGGCTCAAGCGCAAGCCTGACAGGGGGGCCGATGCACGCTTGGACACCACCAAAGCAGCCATCGGAGAAGATACCAGCAAGGCTGCAACTCCAGCCGAAGTCGTGGGGCTGTGGATGAAGAGTCCCTGTCCCTATGCTTCTCCTTGTCCCGTTTTTTCTTGTGGTGGCCTTCAGGAGAGACTGACGTCTGCCTAAGTTTTTTTCAATTCTTTCTCCATGGAGGCCATCTTTTTCTTCATAATATGGGCTTCCAGGGACTGCTGCCGCCTTCTGCGGGTGGCCAAATTGAATTGCTGGCAGTGGTCGCACTCCTCCACGTGGTGGTCCTGGCCTAGACAGAAGAGGCACAGGGATTGGCCGTCCTTATATGGGAGCTGAGTTACGCACAAGTCGCACTTATTTTTATACGATTCGGAGGGCGACGGGAACGACACACACAGCAGATAATGTAGAACAATTTAAAGTCAAAAATGAGAGGAAAAAACACCGAAGAAGTTGAAATTTGGAGTAAATACTCATCCAAAATGGTGATGCTAGTAGCGCTGTTCTTCCGCAAGGTACCTGTCACAAGCCGATGGCGGGAAAGAACTGGAAGGCGTGTGTGGGGACCACTCCCTTTATACTGATGCGTGCTGACGTCAGTCAGATAACATCGAGGTGGTCCTGCCAGAGACTGCTGGCTAGAAGATTTTTCCATGGGGTCCTGATGCTTGGCGGCTTGGTCCTACTGGTGAATACCTACTACAAAAGCCCTCTCAAAGTAAGATCTGGGACTGCACTGCTACCGGTGACTTTAACATCAACTGGAATGCTAAATCAACCGTAGATTATACGAACATACGAATGTGCCAGCAGAAACAGACCTCCTGGTCTATCAATGTCTGTTCAAGTGTGCAGCTAGTGCCCTTAAAATGCAGCTACCCCACGCCCCTCCCCTTTTGTCCACCCTTGGCCATTCTCAGCCTCACCCACCCATACTCTCCCATTCTCTGTCCCATGCCCTTTTAAAGCTACCCACAGTTTTGCATGATATCACTTTCTCTGGTAGGGCGTTCCACTTCAACACCACTCTCTGTGTGAAGTAATGCCTCATTATCTCTCTCCTTAATATATCCCCCTCTGTTCTTAGCCCGTGCCCTCTAGTGTCCCTTCCCTTCCTCAGTTTAAAAACACCATTGGCTCCATCCTTGTTGATTCCCCTCAGATACCTGAAAGTTACGATCATGTCCCCCCATCCCTCCTCTCCTCCAGGGTGTATATATTCAGTTCCCCCAGCCTGTTTTCATAGTCTTTCCCCTCCATTCCCTGTATCATCCTCATTGCTCTCCGCTGCACTCCCTCCAATAGCTTGATATCCTGCCTCAGGTATGGCCTCCAGAACTGCACACAGTACTCCAAGTGCGGCCTGACCAGTGACCTGTAGAGGGGCAAGATCACCTCCCTCAACCTGGATGAGAACCCCCCTCGCTACACACCCCAGCATCTTGTTTGCCTTTGCTGCCGCTTTCCTGCATTGGGCAGAATTGTTCATGCTCCCTGTTACCATCACCTCTAGGTCCTTCTCCTCCTCAGTGATCCCCAGCTTCATCCCCCCAACCAGTATTCTCTCCTTGGGTTCTTTGCCCTGAAGTGCATAACCTTACACTTCTTCGCATTGAACCTCAGCTGCCAACTTTCCAACCACTCTTCCAGTTTGGTCAGGTCCCCCTGCAGATGCTTCTATTCCTCCTCCTCATCCACTACTGCATCCATCCTGGTATCATCTGCAAACAAACTTACCCTGCTCACCATTCCATGCACGATGTCTGAGATGAAGAGCCCAAATAGCACCGGGCCCAGTACTAAGTCCTTCGGTACCTCGCTCGTCATTGGCCTAGAGGTTGAAACTTTCCCCAGCACCACCACCCATTGTAGCCTCCTACGCTACCAGTTTGTAATACAGTTTGCCATCTTCGTCCCCACTCCCACGCCAGTTAGCTTCCCCCCAAGCCGCCCATGAGGTACTGAATCAAAGGCCTTGCTGAAATCCCAGTAGAGGACATCCACTGCATGGCCCCTATCCAGCTCTCTTGTTATCCATTCATAATATTGTATTAGCTTAGTTTTACAGGATTTTCCCTGATATGGACCCATGCTGCCTCACATCCTGGAGGTAACTGTCCTCTAGAAATTACACCAGCCTCTCCTTCAGTATCGTCTCCATAAGCTTGCCCACTATGGAAGTGAGACTGACTGGTTGATAATTGCCTGGTTCGTCCCTTAGGCCACTCTTGTGTATCGGCATCACATGGTCCATCCTCCAGTCCTTAGGCACACATCCCGTATCCAGGGAGGTGCTAAACAGATCCGCCAGTGGTTCCGCCAGCACCTCCGCCACCTCCCTCAGCACCCTGGGGTGGATACCATCCAGCCTTGGTGCCTTGTCCACTTTTAGCACCCACAGTCCCTCTAATACTCTACTTCCCTCAATATATCCATCTGTCACTCTCCCCCCACCTCCCAGTCCAAGGTGGTGTGGTCCCTCCTTCTCCTCCGTAAACACTGAGTAATAGTATTCATTTACTGCATCCACTTGTTCCCCTCCCTTTTCCCCCCTCTCCCCCATCCCTCTTTATCCTCACTATGTTATCCCTGCACTTCCTTTTCTCTCTGACATATCAGAAAAAGTCCCCCCCCCTTAATTCCCTGTGTTTACCTTAGCTCCCTTGAGCCTTAGCTTCCCTCACCCTCTTGGTCACTTCCTTGGACCATCTTGCATACTTCTCCCTGTCCTCCTCCATCCCAGTCCTTCTGAACCTCTGATACGCAGCTCTCTTTGACCTCACCCCCTCCATCACCTCGCTGTTCAACCAGCATGGTTTCCTTGCTCTGCTCCTCTTACTCTGTAACTTGGTGCAAGCTTCCATCGCCTCTGTAATCCACTGTTTAATAATGTCCAATTTCTGAGCCGCTTCCATCCCTGGCCCTATGCCCTCAAGTTTCCCTTTCAGTATCTCCTGCATCCTCCCGAAGTCCACCACTGTTGTTTGTGAGCCCCCGACTCCCTGCTCATTGTGATAGTAAGCCACACCGTTTGGTGATCGCTATTGGCTAGTAGGTCCTCCACCTTTATTTTCTTCACTGCCTCACCATTCGACAGCACTAGATCTAGCACGTTACTTAGCCTCGAAGGTCCAGTGACCAGCTGTGTCACGAATCCCTCCTAGATCGCATCCAGCAGCACCTGCTCCTTAGCACTGGAGGTCACCAGAGTGCTCCAGTCAACCCCCGGCAGACGGAAGCCCCCACGATGACCATGTTCCCCTTCCTACATACTCTCCTGATTTGTTCTGCTAACTCCCTGTCCAGCTCCTCTGCCTGGGATGGCGGCCTGTACACCACCCTGAACTTCAGCTTCCTACCCTTGGGAGTCCAGGAGCTGCATCCAAATTACCTCCGTTCTCCTTTCCTCTCCCCTTGTACACTTGATCCCATCCCTCACATATATTGCCACCCCACCCCCCAGTCCTTTCTGCACAATTTATACCCTGGGATTGCCAGATCCCCGTCCCGGTACTCATCCCACATTTCCATGATGGCTACAATATCCACCCTCCTCACTGCCAAGAGTGCCTGTAACTCAGCTGATTTGTTACCTAAGCTTCTCGCATTCAGTGAGACCACCCTCCATCCTGTCCCCATCCATTCCTTTCCCTGCTTCTCCTCCCTCCTATCCCCCCCCCAAAGTGCAACTTCCCCAAATCCTTCCCTGCTAGCTTGGGGGTGGGGGTAAGCTCATTTGGCTCCTCTCTTCGGGATCCCCACCTACCAGCTGTCCACTCGCCACCCCCCTATCTAGTTTAAATCCACCTTTATCGCTATGCACCCCTCTAACTTCTGCTTTAATATCCCCTTCCCCTCCCCACTGAAGTGCGGCCTATCCCCTGCATACAGATCATTATTGTTCCAGGTTCTGCCCCATCCACCCAGTACCCCGTACCCCTTGGATTAACACCACTCCCCCAACCATGTGCTGAATTCCCCAATCCTCCTTTCCTTAACGTACTACTTTGGTACTGGGAAGCACCTCTGAGAAGGCCACCGACTCCTGTGTCACCTCACACAACCTTCCCACACCTCAAACCTCTCCTCCACCACCTCCCACCGCCCCCTCCCCCATGGTCGTTCGTGCACCATGTACCACTATATGCGGTTTCCTCCTACCCTTCCTTGCGCACTTTAGAATTCACTGCCTGCCCTGTCTGCCATTAACTCCGGTACTGACTCCACCCATATGCGACTATACCGTTCCCCTTGCTGCCCATCTGATCCTCTTAAGTATGGAGTCCCCCACTACCAATACACCCCCTTCTTCATTCCTCGCTCTCATCCTCACTTTTCTACCCAGGCTCCCATTTCTAGAGTCCCCCATATTAGAAGCTCAACCGTTTGCTCCAGCAGCTCCCCCTCTTTCCATCCCTGACCTATCCCTTCCCCCCTTCACTGCTCGCTCGCTATCCTCCACCTCTACCCCATCTGCCCTGGGCTCCTCCTCCACCTCTACAATAACCCCTCTCACCCCCTCCACCAGTACTGCCCCTCTTCCCGAGTAACCCATAGGTTGTGTCCAAGAACAATCAGCCAAGGAGTTCCCAGGCAGTGGCTAGTCCAGTCACAGCCACTTACAAACTGTTCCAAGTTAACAGAAATTCGACCCAAACAAAACTGAGTCACAGCAGCCAGAGCCTGCTGAAACCAAACACAAAGCCAGTGAAATTAACTGAAACCTGCCCTTAGATACCTACAGCAACTGAAAATCCAGCCACACCCACTTATAAACTGCTCCAAGCTAACAGAAATTCAGCCCAATCCAAACAAGATATCCACAAATGGTCACTGAGCACACCAGGATGAATTATAAAACTAGCACTATGAGTTACTCGACTGGGTATTGGTCACATACCCAGACAGGGTTAACGCTGTCAAAGTTCAGCCAGATACCCTAAATGACCATACCCCAGTACAATGTCTATGGGCAGTTAAACAGTCCAGGCCACCCCCATGGACCATATTCAATTGGGTCCTAAACAAAAGGAGATGCCTGAATTCAAAGCCCACTTGGTCCAAATTGATTGGGTTTTCTTGATGCCATTCCAGATACTGACTCAGCCCTCGATTTCCTTATCTCTGAGTTTACACTTGCCTGTGATAAATCTGCACCCATCAAAAAACACAAGGTAAGAGGCACATTCGTCCAGCTGGATCACCCCAGATCATCTTTCCTGAATAACAGAGCAGGACAATCTGTGGGCACTGGCCAGAAATCAGGGTCCCTAATCCACCTGCAAAGATTCAGAGAAGCCCTCAATAAATGTACCAGTATGATTAAGAAGGCCAAATCTGATTTCTGCAAGGACCAGCAGATACAGAATTTGAGCGATGGCAAAAGATTCTGGGATTTCTCTGAGCTCCTTGGCAAGGGTGATAAATCTTCACCTAAAATTATCTTGGTTGAAGGTTGAGAGGTCATTGATCTTACTGAAACTGACAATTTTTTCAGTTCACCCTTCACTGACACAAGTTCCATCATCCCCGCTAAGCCTGCCAAGACCTCCTCTGGGGGACCAGGTCCTGAAGCCTCTCAGATGCTGGGCCCCAAACCAACTTATTACCCCAAATTCTACTTGGAAGCTCTGTTAGTCAAGGACACTTTGAGACATATCAGTAGAGTGCTTGGGAAAACCAGGGTTGGAAGTGACTCACTGAACATGAAATTACTTGCCCTGGTGGTAGAAGAACTCCCACATCCCATCTCTAGAGTTTTAACTTTTGCCCGTGTTACAATCCCCAGAGAAGTGGATATCAACTCTGGTTACACTAGTATTCAAAACTGGTGACCGCTCTTGTCTAGTCTAGCCAATTTATATTCTCTTCCCCTTCTCAAAGGTGTTGGAGAGAATAGTCTCCAACCAACTTGTCTCATATCGCAAAAAATTCAGCATCCAGTGTATCCAGTACTGGTACGTGCACAAGGCACTTGACTTGGTCGGCGCCATCTACATCAATCTTCCAAAAGCTTTCGACCTGGTCAACCATAAACTCATACCCAACAAACTCACTGACCTGGGTATGTTGTAGACTACAGTGGACTGGTTCCACAGTTACTTCACAAACCGTACTCGCTGTGTGAAGATCGAAGGATCTTTGTCTGATGTTAGGGGAGTATCTATTGGTGTCCCCCAGGGCTCCATCCTGGGCCTACTCCTATTTGGCCTCCTCATAAACAAATTGCCTGATGCATGTCAGTCAGTCAAAGTTTTCCTCTATGCTGTTGATTCCATCATTTACACCAGAAAACCGTGACCCTGACTGCCTCACTAGCACACTCCAAAGTAACTTCAAAACCTTGGAAAGTTGGTTCACCAACAAAAAATTGGTCCTACACTACAAAACAACTAAGACCACGTTATTCTCTAGCCTCCCACAGAAAAGAAAAGCTCCATCCTTTGTCATCCAAATGGCCTGGGACAAAATCTTGAGCAGATGGATACCTTTAAACACTTTGGTGTAACACTGGATGACACCCTATAATTTGCCCCCCATGTAGACAATCTAGTGGCGGTAGTCAACAGAAGACTGGGCGCTCTGTACCAAAACTGGAATAATCTAATTGTGGAAGTCAGACACATTTTAGTGACCAGTTCCAGTTCAACAAGCACCAGATATCATCATACTAACCAAAACCTGGCTAAACCCCAAACTGAAGGACACCTCTATCGCCATCCCAGGGTTTACCATCACTCGACTAAACCGACCTACCAGAGGTGGAGGCGTTGCTATCTATACCGCCACAGACTTACATTTCTCCATAACCCTAGCTAAAAATGAGCCCCAAGCTTATGAACTTTTATTACTACAATTGTTCCTCCCCTTCTCGCTCCCGATCTACATTGCTGGCGTCTACTGCCATCCTAGTACCCCGGCAGCAACAGTCTCCGACCTTATAAACCACCTAGTCTCCCTCGCCCTGACTGGCGAATTATTTATCTTGGGAGATTTCAATAACAACTGGCCGTCACCCACTCTAAACAAACTTCGTTCTGAAATAGCTTCCCTAAATCTCACTCAGGTCATCACAGAGCCAACTCACTCCAACCACAAAGCAGGTAATCACTCCCTTATTGACTGGGTGCTCACCTCCCATCCACATCGCGTCCTCAAGTCTGGCTTACTCCCTGACTCAATAAGTGACCATCATATCACCTATTTAGTCCGCAAAATCCACCATCCTAAAACACCACCGAAATTCCTGCTACAACATTCTTATAAATCTCTAAATCTCAGCCCCCTGCTGGAAGACCTTGCCAATGCCAATTAGGGCCCCTCCCTCGCCAACATTAATGCAGATGTTTCCCTAGCTCACTTTCATTAACACATTCCTTAACGTCTGGGACAAGCACGCCCCACTCAGACGTATTCGGGCCCAGGGAAACCACCTACCCTGAATTACCCCAGAACTGATAGCCTGCCAAAAGGCCCGGGATAATGCCTGGAAAAACTACAAATCCTTACTCCTCCCATGCGACAACATTACCAACCGCATGCTTCGAAATAAGTGCACCAAGGTCACCCATCTAGCGAAAGCCAAGTATTTCAACGCCACTTTTAACACCAACATGAGTAGCCCATCCAAATTCTGGAAGGTTATTCACTCACTTTTCTCCCCCCCTTCATCAAATCCAACCCCGCTCCGCTCCTGGTCATTAACAGCTCCCCTCTCTCCGAGCCACTCGCAGTTGCCACTGAATTCAACACCTACTTCACCTCTTGTGCCGCCACTCCTTCCCCTACCCACTGTTGCGCCTCCCGGCCCCCAAGCTGGTACCACAGCTAACCCTGACCCTAAAACCTTCTCCTTCGGGAACATCACTCCTGAGGAGGCCCTAAACGCCTTACTCACCCTCAACCCCTCCAAGGGCAAATCCCCTGATGGGATGGATACCAAACTCCTCTATCTAGCAGCCCCTGCCATTACGTCTCCACTGGCTGCCCTTCTAAACAAGTCTATAGCCTATGCTACCGTACCCACGGATTGGAAACATGCTACTGTTCTACCCCTGCCTAAAGGCAGTGACCCAACCTCTGCGTCCAACTACCGCCCCATCTCTCTCTCCTCCCTGCCCTAACAAAAGTACAAGAGCACCTTGTGCTTTCTCAACTTTCCAACTTCCTCTCTGATTCCAACTTCTTCACCCCCTACCAGTCTGGATTTTGGAAGAATCACTCTACTGCCACTTCCCTACCAAGACTCTCTGACTCCATCCTATCTGGGATGGACAAAGGTCAAATCACCTCAGCCATTTTCATTGATCTAGCCAAAGCATTCAACACCGTCTCCCATTCCATGTTGCTCACCTGACTCTCTGGTAGGGTGAGCTCAAATCGATAAGAATTGCTGATTCCACCTCCCCTCCATTCCCCATTAATACAGGGTTTCCACAGGGCTAAGTACTTGCCCCTATCCTTTTCTCCATCTTCCTAAATGACCTGCCACTAATCTGCTCATCTTACTCTATTCACATGTATGCAGACGATATACAGTTCTAGTCACCACCAGCCGGTCCCCTGAGGAGGTAGCTACCAGCCTACACGCAGACTTCAACAAAGTTCAGCTCTGATTAAGCTCCCACCAACTCTCCCTAAATGCCAAAAGAGAGTCTCCATGACCTTTGCAACTAGGCAGAGACTGTCCAGGCTCACCACCCTCCCAAATTTCCACACCCTTGACGGGATGGTCATTGAGGACACTACTACCTCTAGGTACTTAGGGGTATGGCTTGACCAACACCTCCTTCTCTGCACACACAGATGCCATCCTGAAGAAACTGCGCCCTCTACAGAAATTGCAGTATCATCCCTCTACCCATTAAGCGTGAAATTGTGCAGATGATGATACTACCTATTTTTGACTACTGTGATGTAGTCTGCAGTGCTGCTCCCAAGTCTACCCTATCCAGACTGGACCCCTTTTCAATGCTTTCTGCCACTTTGCCCTGGATGCCGCCGCCCCGCACCCATCACTGCGCGCTCTACTGTTCACTGGCTTTTCCTTCCCTAGGCAACTGTCGACTACTGCATGGTGCCAAATTTGCCTCGAAATTCTGGCTCGGTTCCCTTCCAAGCTACCTTACCTCCTCCCTTGCACCCACACCCACCCCCACCCTCCATTCAACAGACACCTGCTGCTGTCTATCCCCACCGTCGGACCTCAGCAGGCCAGGCAGCCTTTCCCTACTACCTCCCAAACTCTGGAATGCCCTCCCGCACACAGTCCACTGCCTATGCACCCACTATCCGCTGCCTTGTCAAACTTTTGTATGGTAAATTGCTCCTGTCCTTGATACCTCCCCTGCCTCCAGCCCCACCTCCTCCCTAAATGACTTCCCACTTATCCTCATACATACACCCTGTGGTTAACTATCCCTCCTACTCCCACCTAGCCTGACCAGTGGCATGTTAGCTTGCTATAAACGCTGGCATATAAACTTACACCCACACTTGCCCCCCATATCTACTTTTTGTACTTATAAGTTGTCCCCCTGTCAATGCCTCATGTCTTCCCCAGTGTTTTTAGGTCTGCTCTTTTTCATCTTGTCGTATAAAATTCATGTTGTAAACTTGTTAAAGCAACCCTAATGTATGTAACCAAATTTTCAATGTTGTTGTAATTCCTGAACACTGAATGTTAACCTCCTTCTCCAATGTGTTGCAATTCCTGTATATCTAATGTGCTGAAATTTGTTGTAATTCCTGTATATCTAATGTGCTGATATTCCTGTAAACTAACCTAGTGACAATGTCGCACGGACTGTATAAGCTCTCCACCTGTACCCCCACCCCCCCAGGTCACACCATGAGACGAGCATCTTGATGCTCAGTGTGCCTTTCCTGGTGAAACATTTCAATGAATAAAATAGATTATAGCCTCCCTGTATATGCAGTTGCCTGCAACACAGTGCTAAAGAGAGTATAGCCAAACCCCGTAGAATTCTGTGGCCACAGAATTTTATGCAGAACTTCTGCAGTGCCGCAGATTTCACTGTTCTTGGTGATTCTTTATTAATATTTCTGTTTATCTATAGAACCTAGTTCCTTTCCCCTCTTTTTATATCCCAAACCCCTCTATGCTCAGCATGTGATGTTATCAGTGCTATAACATCATACATTAGCTAATGAAATGGCTGCATTCTGCCACAGAAATGAACAGTCACTTATCTACCACAGATCACACTGCCTGAGGCGGTGGCACAGAACATCAGGTACGGTGATATTTGCTCAACCTGCACAACAGCCTAATACAATTTTCAGTCTTATATTATTATACTTGGGCCAACTTAAACAACACCTTGACAACAGCACAGACATGTTAAGTCCATACCTGACTTTGAACAAACTTATTTTTGCCTTTGAGGTATAGAGATGCCATCTGAAACGAATACCTGGTAAAATGAATTAACCTGTTGTTTTTAAGAAAAATAATGTAATTATGCCCAGAAAAGTGGAATATAATAATGTGTAGACCTGTTGAAAGAATAGACCTGTTAAATGAATAATTGCACTGTACACATTTTTGCCAGGGTTACTGATTACATATTGTCATTGGGTGATAGAATCACCTAAAAGTTATGGAGAAATGTTGTGTGCAGGGCCAGCTGTTGGGCCAGAGGGTAGCATGTTGTGTCCCATGCCAGCAACTCGGGTTCAGAGATGAGTTCTGGGAGTTGGCTGGGCAGCACAAGGATTGGGGGGTGCACACCACTGCTCTGAGCCTGAAAAGGTATGGCTCAGTGTTCTGTCACATGGAGAACACATTGTGATGGGCTGGAGAGCTTTATCTCACAATGGATTCACATGCATGTCATGGCCTGTTGGTGTTACATAGTGTGTCAGGGGAAGAGGGTTGGTATGAAAAATGAGTTTTGCAATATCTCCTCTAGTCTGTTTATTCAATTTCCAAAGGGACCTGTATGAATGAGGATACAATTTCATGGAAATTTAATATATACAGTATTTCTCTCACTATATATATGTATGTGTGTGTGTGTGTGTGTGTGTGTATATATATATATATATATATACACACACACATACACACACACACACACATATATATATATATATATACACACACACACGCACATTTTTTATGTAAGTTGCAGATTGCATATAAATATACAAGATACACAGTGGGGACCTCATGAGTGGTATAGACAGCATGAGTATAGAAATAGCTTATTTATCACATTTATTTTTTATTTTATTTTTTTATTTTATTTAAACAGCAGTTTGGAAAACCTTTGAGCCATAGGCTCATTTACAAAGGTACCTTGTCACAGTAGAGTAAGGGTCCCTTCTGCGTATTTCATTTATGCAATAGGCTAGGGCCTTAAGGGATAGATAACTTTTTTTTGCTTCTTTAGACATAAAATGATTTCTATCAGTCTGTTATTTTTTGAACTAGTGTTACTGTGCTTTCCCCCATCCTGATTGCTATAACCATTGCCATGGACATGGAAGTCAGGATGACAAGCTGACACTGTAAAGTGGTAGTTCATTAGTGCCGCAGAACTTCAGCAGAAATTACAAACCATCGTCGCAGAAGTTCTGCGGCAAATGGTAATCTTGCCGCAGAACTTGGTCTCAATCTGCCGCAGAAAAGTAGGGGCCCTGAGTATAGCTGATCTGTAATAAGGCATGCCACTTTGTACTTGGTGCAGATAACCACACCCACGCTTGCACCCTAACTAAATGGTTTCCACTACCTAGCAAAATAAAATCACAGACCTGTCTGCTAGTCAAAAATGCACTCCTATGTCTCACTCCCCCCACCTTAACTAACTGCTTCCACACCGTTTCCAATCACTACAACACCAGCACCATAACAAGGTCTGCCCTAGAACCTCCCTTCCAGCATACACAGCTGGGGAAGTGGTCATTTGTTGTTAGGACTGCAAACTGGCTAAGAGAACTGCCTAATACCTTGCTGAATCAAGTTTAAGAAATCTCTGAGGTTCGCCCTTGCAGACCAATGCAGTTGCAACTGCCAACTCTTAAATTCAGATTTTCTTTGTACTTATCTTATGATCTGTTGCGCAATGATCTACGTTTATTTGCACATTTCTGTGTGTAGTTTTTTCCTGTCTTGTTTAATACGTGACCTTATTCGACTACATTCCACTGGAATTGCCTGCAGTACTTGTATTGTCTTATTTTGTGCCTGTACAATCTGACGTGGAAACCTTAATAAATGAGCACTTGTATTCAAAGGTTATCTGATGTATACAGTAAATTCAGTCAACAAAAACTAAATAAAAACTAAATAAAAATAAATTAGTGTTCCCCATTCATTATTTTAGCACGGTGGGCCACTGCCCTATTTTTGTTTCCCACTGCCCTATATTTGTAGCCATCAGCCTAATTTCTGTTTATAAAATCCTACAAAATTCTCTTTTACCACCATATTTTGTTGCACTACTACCCTTGTTTTGATACCAGTACTCTAAACCTTACTTAAAACCACTTATGTACATGTACAGTGTATTTAACAGGCCCAAGGAACAATACACCTTCAGCCCCAATCACCACAACCATCATCCTATGTATGCAGGATTTGGGGAACCCTGTAAATAAAGAAATTAATTCAATAAATAAAACAAGTGACCCACAAAATCTGTTGAGTTTAAAACAGTAATAAACACTATGGAATTGCAATCATTGTTAGAATACCGCATAATGTGGGAGGAAAAGATACGTATGCTCCCTCAGGTTTCGTAGCCGAAATGCTTGCCTTAGTACTGAACATCTAGTGTGCTCAAAGGTAAACAGTGTTGCAAGGCTGGCTGTAAAGTGCGAGGGTGCCATGTGGATGGAGTAGGGTGATGCTGTTCAAGAGTCAGCAATCAGCTTTTCTGTATCATCTTTTTTACTGAATTGTGAGTTTTCCAAACATTTGCACAAGACAATCCCATACTTAAAAAGACAAACATGTACAGCAGCCCTACCTAACCACCCCCCCTCCTCTTTGTTTATTTATTTCAAAAGTTTTACCAGGAAAGATATATGGAGCCATTAACAACTCCTTTCCAGATGCATTCTGGGGAAGGGAGAAGGGAAGAATTAGATATGATGGTAAAGGCGCTACGGGATTTTCCTGTCTGGAAATTCTCCTCTCAGGAATGAGATTTTCCTGTCAGCAAATTCTCCTGTCAGGGATGACATTCTCCAGTTAGGAATGATATAGAAAGTGTCTTGTCAGGAACCTCCTGGCATGGTTTTAATCTCTGCAGCTAAACAGCTCAACTTCACTGCAGTGTCAGCTTTGTGGTGTAGTGGAAAGGTCTACAGCCTCGTAAACAAGAGGTTGTGGGTGTGAATCCACACAACATTCCCTCGCCTTTCTTTTGTCACGATTTCACTCGAGTGGTGGTCCATGGCGGTGTGGTGTTAGAATAGTAAATCTATACGGGAAAAGGGACTTGCATGGCAGAAACACTAAGTGCAATGAGGGGATCGCCACAGGGGTCTTGACAGGAAAATCTCGTGGCACCTTTACCAGGCCTGCGAAGAATTACACTGCACTGCAATTTCAAAATACTGTGTTCAGAAAAAAATGCAGTAATAGTGGAAAATAACTACAACGAAAATGAGCAAGTCATGGGCAATGCATCTGCGCAGGAAATATGCACTGCAATAAATGCAGAAGACGATGAATATGCAGTGTGCAACAATGCCAGAACTAAGAAGGGGTGGGGGTAGTGTCTGAAACTGAGGGGGTGGGGTTAATGGACTGGTGACAATGAAGGGTGGAGGGCACAAAGTCCAGGACCCAGTGTCAGGGGCAACTGCAGGAGTGAGCTGTGAAATTTTTTTCAAATAATTTTATTTATTAGATTCTAAAACAAGTTATACACACCAGCAGGTATATTTGTGTTTACTACAGCTTTTCTCTCTTAGCCCCTTCCCTGAAACTGTGATGCCATAAAAAGCAACTATGAGGTCAGCTAGAGCCAATCTGTCATTTTAAAGACAGTGAAATGCATTGTCAGAGATATTTAGTAAACCAAAAACAGAATAAAGTAAAAAAAAAAAAAACAACTAGAGAACATTAAAGTTAAACAATACTGTGGTAACTCGCAGTTTTTAAGGTTTTTGTTTTAATTTTTGGGCCGTGTGATAAATCGCTTGCAGGATTATACTGTAGGTTAACAGCTGCGTTGTTTCTTGGACACTTATCTATCAAAATATGCAGCAGGAGATAACCCTCTGGCAATACATACTCCAGCTAAGAACTACTGTTCCACGGGGACAGACTTTAAGTCTGGGACTGAAGGCCTTGTTCTTAAGACATTTTTTTTCAAAACAGTAAACACATTCCATACTTTATTGCACATTTTTGGGGGTTTATACCATGTTTTTGGCAGAAGTTTAATTTACAGCAAGGACTGAGTTGCTACTTGTGTTGTTTCAAAACAAGCATTTGTCAACGCCGAATGTTGGCTTGCTGGCATTGGTAGTGCAGGAGTTAAGATGCATAATAGGAATGGCAGTGAAATACTGAACTAATGCCGCCCCCCCCCCGCAGAGACAGAAAGGCGTTGGGGGTGTGCCTTTGGGTCGTCGGCCATAATGCTTATACCATTGCGCCTGTCCCCACCCTGCAGACAGCAACAGGTGTCACGGTGTGCCCTGGGGTCTTTGGCCCTTACGCTCACCCTATTCCATAAGGAAATAAGCTTAGATGGGTGCAGTATAGGAGAATGGGGTGAATGTTAGGGCCAAACACCCCAAGTCGCACCTCAATGCCTGTCAATGGCCGCAGGGTGGGGGTGGAATGCCATGAGCATTACGGCTGACAAAACCCAAGTCACACCTCAAGTCTGTCGTCTTCACAGGGTGGGGTGTTATGGTTGGAAACCCTAACGCCCCAGGCGTTTGTTGATATTTTCACTCCAAATTTTCAACATGGGCTTTTTGGGACCCCACCTCATGAACAGTGTCACTATTATTTCGTTACTCAATCCTGAAAGGTGACTTCACACAGCGACTGTGCCATTTGGCGTCATAGGTGCGGAAACACATTTTGGGCAGGATGTCAAAAATGACAGCTATACTGTTCATGAGGAGGTGTGAAAAAATGGCAATGTTGAAAATCTGGAGTGAAAATATTAAAAACTGGCAAAGTTATGAACATGTGTAGAAACTGTGCAATGCACGCTTATAACGCAGTCACTGTTTGGAATTTTTCACCAGATTTACAACATGGGCCTTTTGGGACCTCCCTCATGAACAGTGGCACTGTTAGCCAGACTGGCCCCAAAAGGTGATTCCATGCAGTGACTGGCTTAAATTACCTTTTGGGACCAAGAAACAAAATGACAGTGCCAGTGTTCATGCGGTGATCCCAAGAACCCCATGTTGAACATTTGGAGCCAAAATTTAAAAAATGGCTGATATATCAACCAATTGACCCCCCCCCGCCCCACTGACTCCCATTATACGGCTTACCTTCGATTCTTCATTTTGCAGTTCAGCTTTGCAGAGTGCAGACGTGTCCTGGTCCACAGAAGATGACAGTGCCCGACCTCTGGAGGTAAGTATGGGGAGAGAGATGGTCCGGGGAGGTAGGTGCGCAGAGGGAAGGTTGAGATGGGGAGGGGAACAGCGACACAACAATGGATCGTTTCCTTTTTTACAGGTACAAAAAAAAAAAAAAAAAAAGGATTGTTTTCTTCTTTCATTTGGATTTTTTTTTTTTTAATTTAATTAATTAATTAATGTGGCCACACTGGGTGGGCTCCCAGTGTGTCACAATAGTGAGAAAATATGCTGAAATGTGGACTGGGCACCCCTTTTTCGGCAAATCATGTAGAGGGGTTTGGGGTCCATCCGACACCGGGAGTAGGCATCCCGTGTCAGAAGAAATCGCATTTTTGGCACACTGGGGTGGGTCCCAGTATGCCACATTTAATGGGGATACATGATGACACGGGCTTGAGCAACCATATGTCCAGTCTTTCTTGGACTGTGGGCGCGGGCGGTAGGAGCTGCCATTGTGGAAACCGCCTCTGGCTACATTATTTATTGAAATGTTTCACCAGAAAAGGCACACTGAGCAAACATGGTGCTCGTAACTCCAGCTATGCACATTACTGTGCACTGTAATGTGCATGGCCGGAGTCTTGTCATCTGCCACCGCAATGATGAAACTGCACCTGATTGCAGCAGGTGTTTTTCTTTCAACTTGTTGTCTCTCTTTGAAGTTTTCTGCCATCGCCAGCATGCTCACTAATTGGCAGCTGAGGGACACACCCACTAAAGCATCCCCTGCATTTGCCACAACACTGACACACCTCTGAAATGTGCTATTACCACAAGATGTTGCTTGCACGTGCGCACAAGCCAGCATAAAAAGGAGCTATGTATTTTAAGTATATGGCCTTCTCCACATCACCTTGTTTTAGAAATAGAAGTTTCCATGCACCCCACCCCCAACAACCACCACCACCACCATTCTGCTGAGGACTTCTGAAGAAAAGGGTGTTCTCAGTTTTCTGTGTGATTACTGGGGGTTGGGGGAAAGTACTCCACACCAGAGAGTAGCCAGTGAAACAGTGCACACTGCTCAATGCTACTGGTTGCCCTATACAAACCTATGGCCATCCTGTCAAACAGTTCACATGTCAAACATAACCCAGGAGCGACTAGTTATCCAAACAGTTTCCTAGCCAGGGTTGAGAATTTCTGATTTCTGTCATTCAGGGTGTGTGTGTGTGTGTGTGTGTATGGCTCGCACACATGCCTGCCTGTGTGCTTGCATGTCTGCCTGCATGTGTGTGTGTGCGCACATGTATGCTTGGGGAGTGGGTTCAAAATAAAGGAATACAATAATTAAGGTTAAGCTAAATACCTGTGCCACTACTGTTAGCTGGCAGCCTGTAATCTCACATACTGTATTCATGGTGGATAAAGTTATTTATAGATTACCAGGGATATCTTATTTGTCAAAACTAAGTAGAAGGTGGCACTCCACTCCCTGGGCCAGGCAACGGTAACACTGGCAGCACACCCAACCCTGAGGCGGACATCCAGTGGTGACCTGGGCTCCCTCACGAACCTGGGTCACCCCATATGACATTACCTCTGGGCCACCAGGGAAGCTCTACAGCAGGTATCCATTCACATTTCAACTTTTCACACACGCTTACTATACCCATTTTATACCAGCAACACTGTGCCCTTGTACATTAGAGAACCCAGGCAGTCTGTTCTTTCATGCAAACACTGTGACAGACTAACAGGTGTCGATGGACTACATTTATTATACAGAGAGCTCAAATGCTACTGCAGTACAATGATAGCTATACAAGAACACAGGCAGGCAGTAAAACAGCACTGGTGAGACACTGGAAGTGGGGACTCGCACATCACAATGGAAACTTTAAATGGTAAACAATTATTTCATTTTGATGAAGATAACCCAGCAGCCCACCAATGTGTCGGGGTATAGGAACACCCCTTCTTCTGGGTGGACTGGTTACCGTTTTCTACAAATGATTCAAATATAAAGCATACTGTCTGTAAATAGAGAAATCAGGTTTAGTAATATTTACTTGTTTGCCACAAAGTTGTTTATTACATTTTCAGTTTATATTTATTTTTTTAGTTTTTGTTGACCAGGTAAGTGCATCAGACAATTAAATGCCAATTCTCAGGCACAACCCAGGTTGTTACATAGAGTCAGGGACATTAAAGAGGAACTGTCATATTCAGGATTTCTTAATGTCTGAAAGTCCATAAAAAGCTAATTTGAGTGAGCCATTGTGTTTTGAGTCTTTGCAGTCCAGAGTTATTCATATGTAAATCAGCCTGAATTAAGGGCTGGGGGCAGCCATGTGTTTTAGGCTCCTGACGGGAAATGATGTCACCGATGGTCTTGGCCCTGCTTTCATTGTAGATAATTCAACAGGTTAAATAGGAAATTGTCTGTTTTATGGTGTTAGTACAACACTTTCTACATTTATAATAATTGTTTTGTATGTGCATTGAAACTAGTGAATTATCACCTTTTAATTACAAACTGTTAGTAAAAATAATCCAATTGTATTCTGGCATTATTACAGTAGACAATTCCATTCCATCCAAAGTATTTCAGTAAGAAACTGTTATACTTTTAACTTCATCAAAAGAAGTAAAATACTGTTTTAATAATGCATTTCAGGTTATGCATGTTTTAACAGTGTTGTCCATGTATGTGTTTTTGCAGTTTATAAACAAGTAACTGTCCTATTTTTTTTTCTTTTTAAGTCAGATCTGGATAGAAAGAGCATAATATTTTCAGAATCATAGCACATGCTCAGATTGTTTTTACTGTGTTTGTCCAGGAAAGGAATACAGCTACAGCTTGTTCCTGGGTGTGTTTTGGGGCACAGGGAGGTTAAGTGACTTGCTGTGTTCACACAAGTAAGCATTAAGCCACGATGAAGGTGACATCTAATAGGGAATTAATGCATGGTTGGGAGTGCCTACAATGGGCTAACCATGCGTTAATTCCCCATTAGATGCCACCTTAGGAGTGATTTAATGCGCTTGTAACATGGGTTTCTGTTAGGTTAATATATTACGAATATAGATTTCAGTATGGAACAAATGCTATAGAGACTTTTTTTTTTTTTTTTAAACACATCTTTACTGCACTTTAGCAAACTCTCACACATGTTTATTTCTATACAGATGGTGCCAAAAGTACAGTTCACATACAACAAGAGAAACAGTTACTTAACCGAAAATGTACTACATTTCCTCATTCTGCATGGCTATTATTTTCATAGCCTGCTGAGGAGGACTCCGGTATGCTGCTTTTGGTGTTTCAGAACTCAACTCTGGTAATAATTTGCATAGCGTCTGACCTTGTGTTGAGGTGTTCCAAGTCCGTGGTATGTCGCTTTGTTGTGCCGCTTTTCTGAACGTCTTGTTTTCCTGTGAACTTCATGGATAACTGCATGCATATATTTCTTTTACTCTGCAGTACTTTCTGCCCCGTGATAATTTAAATGCACGGTTCCATGCACCGTGAACAACTGACACTTGCCCGGACAGTTGAAAGCATTACACATTTGCCCCTGACGCACAATGGCTCCCACTGTGGTCCGGAAGTACTTTGGCTTCTGCAGTGCTACTCTCTGTCTCCATATTGTTCGGTGCTGTTTTGCGGACACTGCTTTTGAAGTTGCGTGGTTTGTTCAGGTACTTCACTTTGAACACGGCATTATTGGTTAAATAATGCCGTGTTGAGTGACTACCACTTGACTAATTTTAGCCATTGAGGTTTCTGGTTTTTTGGCTTTCTAATTTAGCCATGTTACAATATACAAATACAGCATGTTGGAATCAAAACCCATTCTGCTGGATGAACGAAGCTTGTTCACAGATCTTTGCTCTAGGCTGTACTGACAGCTGATAATCAAAAACAACACATTTCAAGGCTGGCCCCATGATGCCAGGCCAGTAGGTATGCAGACACATTTGCATCTTGTAGACTTGAGTTCACACCCAAAATCGTAAGAGAAAAGGCTGTAAGACAGGGAATGGAAAAAGACGGAAGTTGGTGCTGTGGCAGCCCCAGAAATCTGTACTGACATGAACACAGCCAGGGTTTAGAAATCCTGATACAGTATGGGGCCCCAATACCTGTTGGCACCACAGAGCCAGCCTTGAGATGTGTAGTTTTTGATGATCAGCTGGCAGTATAGCCTAGCGGTTAAAGCAATCCTGAAGATGGATTATTTTTTACTAACAGTTTGAAATGTAAAGGTGATGACTCACTAGTTTTAATATACATACAAAACAATTATTATAAATGAAGAAAGTGTTGTAATAACACCTTAAAACACACTTAAGAAAACAGACAATTTCCTATTTCAACTGTTGGATTATCTACAGTAAAAGCAGGGCCAAGTCCCTCAGTGACATTATTTTCTGTCAGAAGCCTAAAACACATGACTGCCCCCATCCCTTAATTACAGGCTGATTTACATATGAGTAACTCTGGACTGTAAAGACTCACAGATAAACACAATGGCTCACTCAAATTAGCTTTTTATGGGCTTTCAGACATTAAGAAATCCTGAAGATGACAATTCCCTTTTAAATAAACTAGTACAGTACAGAAACTGTGAATGACACTGATAACAGCATATATATCCGATTACATAGCAAACGTTAAGTACACAGATAAGCAAAAAAGGGCAAAGTTACAAGGCACTGGAGGAGCAGGCCCACTACTGTAAGAAACCAGACAATGTAAATCGTCTTAACGAGATACTGCAAGGCAAGTCATAGTAACAAACAGCAGGGTAACATTAGGGGCTCAAGTGTAGCAACCAATTCAGAAACAGAGCTCTAGATGCGAGAGTATACATGAGACTTAAAGAGGTGGCTGCGATAACCCTTTCTGAAGGCAGTGGCAGTCTATTATAGGCAAGGCAATATAGAATTCCATAGCCTAGGGGCAACAACAACAACAAAAAAAAGTCACCCAAATGTGTCCTGGTTCTTGGAATAGGTAATTCTTCACGAAAAGTGGACCTTAATAAGTAGATACCAGTTTGAGAATGGAGAAGACGATAGTGAAAAAGGGGACTGGTTTTGCAAGACACTGTAAATCACCTCTCCTAGCACTAGGTCACGCAGGGCAGTAGGAAGACGCCATCCCAGTTTAGGGTATAATGTGCAGTGATGGGTATGGTGGCTAAGGGATGTGGCAGATCAACAGATGTTATTATATGTAACGTCTCATTTTTGCAAATTGGTTTGGATGATGTTTGGATTACAGGTACTCCATAACTAAGCTTGGGAAGCAGGACTCCACAGGCTATAGATAGGCGGCCTAAAGGGTTGAGGTTATGTTTGAGCTTATACAAAAGACCTCATTTAGTGTTTATCAATTTACTGATACTCATTATGTGCAAGGAGAAATCAAGGGATGCACTGAGTGTGACACCAAGGTAACTGAATGTAGGCACCAGTGCAGGGGGGTCCATCTCTAAACAGTACTCAGAGGGGTAGTACAGCTTTTAATTGTGGGAGCAGAGCCAAACAGCATGGCCTGTGATTTAGCCATGTTTAAGAGGAGTTTATTAGCTAGGAGTCAATGTTGCACTCCGTGGAGGTCAGGAGATAAATTAGTGTTAATGTGAGACATGATATGCAAGCTCAGGTGCAGAACAAGGTTGTCTGAATATCATGTAGGGGTGAAATGGGCGAGGGTCTGGTGAATGTCATTTATATGAAGGGAGAATAGGAAGGGTTCAAGTATGGAACCTTGTCACACTCCCACCATGGTGGAGGCAGGAGCAGAGAAAGTAGTTCCAACTTTTATCCTTTGACTCCTTCCATCAAGACAGTTCCCAAACCGTAGTAGTACAGTGGAAGAGACCCCACGTTGCTTAGTCTGGTACAAAGTAGATGGTGGTCTACGACATTGAATGCCTTACTGAGGTTAATGAATACTGCCCCTGTAACCTGGGAAGTAAAAGAAAGAAGAGCAGTGGTAGTGCTATCAATTTTAGGGCTGCAGTGGGCGTAGCCCTGCAGACCTCTACGAGAAAAGGACTCGGCGCATTCCTTCCAATCGAACAACATGTTGGAGCTGTACCACAGTCACCTCTGCGTCCGTGAAGCACTCCACTTGTTGTCTTGATTGGAAGTAGCACAGCACTATTTTTACTGTGTCTGCGGTCAAGGCAGAACACGGTACACTCCACCGTGTCCAAGATGGCCACCAAACTGTATTGCTATTAGCGCATGCTCAATACAATGCAAGAAGAAGCATTGGCTCGGAGCAAGGAGTGAGTGGTAGCTTGAGTGGCAGTTTAAAACATAGAAATTGTCAGCAGATAAGGACCGCTAGGCCCATTCAATCTGCCCATAAGCCCTACACTAATTTATGTCACCTCTGACCCTACCTGGTCAATGGCTTTTCATCCCTCCCTCCTTCCCACCTCTAAGGTACCCTTATGCCCACTCCAGGCATGTTTAAATCCCTCCACTGTGCTCGCTCCCACTACCTCCTGTGGCAGACTATTCTATGTGTCCATCCTCTCTGAGAAGAAAAACTTCCTCACATTTCCTCTTAACCTGACACCTTCCAATTTCATGTCATGCTCCCTCATTCTTGTACTCCTCCTATATTGGAAGATGTCTCCCCCCGAACCTTGTTTATGCCCTGAAGGTACCTGAATGATTCTATCATGTCCCCCCTGATCCCTCATCTCCTCCAGTGAGTACATATTGAGGTCCTTTGATCTCTGCTCAGATGTTTTCTGGTGCAAGTCCTGTACCATCTTAGTCACCCTTCTCTGGACCACCTCCACCTTATCAATGTCCTTACCAAGGTTTGGCCTCCAGAACTGTACACAGTACTCTAGGTGAGGCCTCACCAGCATTTTATACGATGGAATCACTACCTCCTGCCTTCTGTTAAGTGATACCTCTGCCTATGCATCCGAGCATGCCACTGGCCCTCCCTGCAGCCTTTGTACTCTGCTTAGACATCTTTAGGTTGTCTGAAATGATAACCCTCAGGTCCTTTTCTTCCTTGGTGATCGTCAGCAACTCCTCCCCATCCTGTAGCTCTCCCCAGGGTTCCCCCATGCCAGGTGCATGATGTTGTACTTCTTTTAACTGAACCTCAGTTGCCACACCTCAGATCATTATTCAAGCTTCTCCAGGTCCCTCCTCATTCTCTCCACCCCATCTGCAGTATCCACCCTGTTGTGGATCTTGGTGTCATCTGCAAACAGGTAGGCCTTTCTCTCCAGTCCTACCGCAATGTCACTAATGAAGACAATAAACAGGACTGGCCCAAGGACTGATCCCCGAGGTATCCTGCTGGTCACCCCCCTCTCCCTGGATTGGATCCCATTTACCACCACCCTCTGCTTCCTGTCCGTTAGCCAGTTCCTAACCCAGTTTACCACTTTGTGCCCCATGCCCAGACTCCCCACCTTGTTAACCAGCCTTTTATGTGAGAAGGCCTTGCTGAAATCTCGAGGTAGACAACGTCCACCGCCCCCTGATCTACTTCCTTCGTCACCCAGCTAAAATAAATTTATCACATTTGTCTGACATGACCTTCCTGTTGTGAATCCATGTTGCCTCGGATCCTGGGCATCACTGGATTCCAAGTGTGCTACTATTCTGTCTTTAAGCAGTGCCTCCATGATCATACCTACTACTGAGGTGAGGCTAACCGGCCAATAGTTCCCTGCCTCCTCCCTACTGCCATTTTTGTGTAGAGGGACTACATGTGCCCTCTCTTCCAGTCCTCTGGAACCACTCCTCTGTTGAGTGACTCGGTGAACATGGCTGCCAGAGGCACTGCTGGCTCTCATCGCAGCTCCATTAATATTCTCAGGTGTATGCCATCTGGCCCCACTGCTTTATCCACCTTCAGTTTTGTGAGCTCCTCCAGGACTCTCTCCACTGTGAATGGACTACCCCCTCCCCTTCGTGTCTGTTACACAGCTGTGGTCCCTGACCTTCCCCCTCTTCTGTGAATACTGAACAGAAGTATTTGTCCAGTATTTCCACCTTTTCCAGGTCTCCCTCCTTACACTCTCCTGTATCCCCTCTGAGCCTTACAACCTCCCCCGATTTTCCTTCTTTTGTTGATGTACTCATGGAATGTCTTGTCCCCTTTCTTCACCGTCTGCATTAACCTTTCCTCAGTCTGCACCTCTGCACTCCTTACAGCCTTCCCTGCTTCCTTAGGTATGCCAGCCCAGTGTCGCTGAGGGTTGAGCAGCTGGACACCACACCTCATGCTGTGCCGGTGACCGGGTTTGGGAACAGGACCGGGTCGCCGATGGTTATGGGGGAAGAAGGAAGGAGCAGGATTGAGCAGCCAGGTAGCAGCTCTCCTCCTGGGGATCTTTCACCCCTCCTGCAGTTCCGCCTCCCATCAGGTGGAGGTCCCGACGGGTAGCGCAGGCAGGTGGGGCAGCAAAGCATCAGGAGGGTGCCCTGGAGCCACGGCATGCATGTGAAACACACACACACATATATGCATGCACGCGAGCGACCGTGGTGCAGTTACAAAAACTGGGGGGGGGCCTAAAAAATCCTTAGGTACACCTCCCTGTCTGCCTCCCTTTGCGTCTCCTTATATTTCCTGAAACTTGCCGTTTTGGCTCTTACCTTGTCTGCCACCTCTCTCGTGAACCACAGTGGTTTCCTCCTTCTCCTGCCTTTTGTTTACCATCCTCTGCGGCTCCCTTCAGGTGTTCCCACTGCTCCTCAACTCCTCCTCCTATCTCCCACCTCGCCAGGGCCTCTTTGATACCACTCCCCATTATAGCAAAATCTGCCCTCCTAAAATCTAAGACCTTTGCCTTTGTGTGACTAGACTGTGTCCCTGTCTCTATGCTAAACCTCACTATGTGGTGGTTGCTGGATCCCAGTTGACTTTCCACCTAGATGTCTGCAATTCCATCCCTGCTGGTCAGTACTAAGTCCAGAATCACCCTGTATCTGTTGAGATCAATCAGTAGGTGTCTGAGGCCTGCCCCCCTGTAGGCAATCCAGGATGTCTCGGCTCCTGGTTGATGCAACTGCTGGGATGGGTCCAATCTACGTCTGAGATATTGAAATCACCCAGCAGTAGGTAGGTAAGTAGGTAGGAAGGAAGGAAGGACAGAGAAAAGGAGAAAAGAAAATAAAAGAAAAAGAGCCCCTGAGTGTCTGAATCACTGATACAGAAAAGTACAGTTACGTAAGAACTTACCGTAACAGTAGATCTTTGAGAGAGGCTCTTGCAGTAGGTAATTACATATAGGACTGAATTCCAAGCAGTCTGGAACAAAGGAAAAGGCACCAGGAGGAGGGAACTACTCTAAAAAGTAGCCCTAGCCGTGTAAGCCTCAAGACAGGAGACCTTGCAAAATGGCCAATCCGAAGCCTGCTCTACGGCGCGAGAGGCAATATCCAAACTGCAATGTTTTGTAAAGGTATGGACGGAAGTCCAGGTGGTGGCAGCGCATATGTCTGCCGCAGACACATTCTTGAAACAAGCCGCAGAGGCCGCTACTCCTCTTGTGGAGTGGCCTCTAACCTGACCCGGAAGGGTCTTGTTGTACTTGTCATAACAGAAAGTGATGCAATGAGCTAACCACTTCGACAGGCATTGCTTGAAACAGCATTGCCTTCCCTTTTGTGAGCAAAGAGACCTAACAACCGATCAGTCTTTCTGAGATCCCTTCATTCCTGTTGGTGTAGCATCTCAGAATCCGTGAACATCCATGGTATGGAGTAAATATTCCCTTGATTAGAGTACTGCGTAAAAAGGCAGGTAGCTCTGTGGACTGATTTAAGGTGAACTCTGCTACTACTTTAGGTAGAAACTTAGGATTAGATGGAAAACGCTCGTTCTTTGTGAAAAATCAAATAGGGATTTTACGATAAGGGCCTGGAGCTCGGAAATTCTTCGAGCGGAAGTAATGGCCACCAAGAAAAGCGTCTTCCACAAAAGAAACTTCAGATCTCAGGGTTCGAAGGGAGGGAGAGTAAGTTTCTCGAGAACAAAGTTCAGGTCCCAAGGGGGAGCAGGAGTATGGATGGGGGGCCTTAGATGAAGGACCCCTCTGAGAAAGGTCTTAGAGACCTCCAGTTGAGCGAAAGCTTTATCTGCGAAGGGAACATGCTAGACTGAGACAACTGCCATGTGAACCTTCAAGGAAGAATGGCTGAGACCCAGGTCGAAGAGATGACGTAAGTACTCCAGCAGAAAAGCCACTGAACAGGAGAAAGGCCCCACGTTCTTGGAGGTTGCCCAAATAGAGAATCTCTTCCACTTCATGGCATAAGTGTACCTGGTGGAGGGTTTTCTAGCCTCCACTAAAATTTCCGCCACTTTTGCACTTTTGGAGAGACACCAAAACGGGATTGGGCTAGGTCTGCAGGAGCCATGCATGTAGTTGAAGGGATTTGAGGCCTGGGTGGACCAGGGTCCCCTGATCCTGGGTCAGCAAACCTCGATATAGAGGAAGAGGAAGAGGAAGAGGAGGATCCTCTGAATATTGTTGTAGAAGAGAGAACCAGATTTGCCTGGGCCAGAAAGGAGCGATCAGAATCATTCTCGCTCCTTCTGTGGCTAGTTTCTGTAATAATCGTGGGATAAGAGGAATTGAGGGAAAAGCACAGACGAATCTGTCCTTCCAGTCTAGAGACAGAGCGTCGTTCCAGAAAGCGCCTCGCTCTGGAACGAGTGAGCAAAAGGTGAGCAGTTTTGCATTTTGAGGAGAGGCGAACAGGTCTACCTGCGGAGTCCCCCAAAGCTGAAAGATATCGTCTAGTACCCCTTGGTCCAGTTCCCACTCGTGTGCCAGAGGAGCGGCTCAGCTTGTATGCCAGAGTGTTGTCAACTCCTGGAACATGAATCGCCGTTAGGTGAAGGTCGTGTTGTGTTGCCCAATCCCAAACCCTCATTGCCTCCCTGCATAGAGGATAAGACCGAGTTCCTCCCGGTTTGTTGATGTACCACACTACGCACATGTTGTCCGTCTGGACGGCTAGGTGGCCGGGAAGGATGTATTGGTGAAGGGCTTGGAGAGAGTACGGCACAGCTCGAAGCTCGAGCACGTTTATGTGGAGAGCTTGTTCTATTCTGGACCACGAGCCCTGGGTTCGATAAGGACTGAGATGAGCTTCCCAACCTTCACCTGATGCGTCTGTAGTCAGAGTCTGGGAGGAGGGAGGATGAAACAAGGGGGACCCCCCGAAATAGGTTCTCTCAAACCATCCACCATTGCAAGTCTCGCACCATCGGCGATGAGATCAGAATTAATTGATCTAGGTTATCCACAAGTTGATCCCACTGCGAGCAAAGAGTCCACTGAGAGATCCTCATGTGGAGTCGAGCTCGGGGGACCGTCGTAATAGCAGCTGCCATGAGCCCCAGAAGACGGAGGACCGACCTCGCCGAGACCCTCCTGCGTTCTGATAGCAGGGAAATCTGAGTTTGGAGAGAGGCCACCCTGTCCGGAGGCAGGAAGGCCTTGCTCACAGTCGTATCGAGGATAGCCCCGATGAACTGTAGCCTCTGGGAAGGATCCAGATGAGACTTGGAATGGTTGATAGTGATACCCAGGCAGGTGAAAACCTGCTGGGTGAGGGAGAGAAAAGCAGGAGTTCCTCCCTGGACAAGGCCGCCAGGAGCCAGTCATCCAGGTAAGGGAACACCTGTACTCCCACTGTACGCAGGTGGGCCGCTACCACAGCCAGGCATTTGGTAAATACTCGGGGGGACCGAGGAAAGACCAAAGGGGAGCGCCTTGAATTGGTAGTGGTCCCCCTGAAACGCAAAACGAAGATACTTGGGTGAGAAAGGCGACTGGGAATGTGCAGATAGGCATCCTGCATATCCAGTGCACAAAGCCATTGACCCGGCCGAAGGAGGGGCAGAAGGCTCTGCAGAGAGAGCATCCTGAACCTTTTGTATTCTACATAAAGATTCAAGGAACTAAGATCTAGAATAGGTCTGAGATCTCCCCTCTTCTTTGGGACCAGGAAGAAATGAGAATAGTAACCCATCCCTTGAAGATGAAGGGGAACGGGTTCTATCGCCTGCTTCATGAGAAGGGCCGAGATTTCTTCCCGGACCAAAGGAAGATGTTCCCTTGAATAAGATGACTTCAGGGTTGGGTGGCGGGGTGGTTTCTGAAGAAACTCTATGGAATGCCCTTCCGCTATAAGCTGGAGTACCCAAGAATCCATGGTTATCCTCTCCCATCCCGGAAGTTGGAGGGAAAACCTCCCTACCGGTTCCTCTGGGAAGTCCAGAGGCGGTGGGAGAGGAAAGGAGTCAGGTGGTGTGAGGCAGCGCCGCAGCTGAAGCACCCGCTGCTTTTTTGAGCGGGGGGGTGCTTAACAGCTGCGGGGGCCCGGCGTATGGTGGCCCGCCTTCCCTGTGGTTTTGCCTTTGGCCAAATCCGTCTGCAAAAGGGACGGTGCTGCTGTTGTTGGGGACGGTACATGGAATCCACGGATTTCAGAGCTGTCCCCTTGTCCTGCAAATCACTGATGATGTCCTTGACATCATCCCCCAAAAGCACTGACCCCCAAAAAGGTTCTTCCTTAATAGCGGATTGCACCTCCGGGACCAAATCTGACATGCGGAGCCAGGCATGCCGCCGTAGACCCACGGCGAAAGCGGAGCTACGCCCAGCAGTGTCTACTGCATCATATGTTGCCCGCAAAATGTGGCGACTGGCCGAACGAGCAGAACAGACGAGGTTGGCTAACTACTGTTTGACCTGGGATTCAGGTACGGAGTCCAGCTTGGATTCCACCTGGGTAAGGACAGCCTTCTGGTAATCCCCCATGTGGGCGATGTAATTCAGGGCCCGAATTCCCAGTGTGGAGGAGGCGTAAATCTTTCTTCCATACTGGTCCAGAAGGCGAGATTCCTTATCAGGAGGAGACAAGCTCAGATGTTTTGTATGTGCCAAGTGGCCGTGAGCGGCGCTAATCACGACCGACTCAGCCCGAGGGTGAGAGTCTAGGTAGTCCACACCCTCAGGAGCCTGGTATAGCCTGTTTGACTTCCTGGGAAGTGGGGCTAACGCCGACGGTTGTTTCCAAATTGTGGTAACAAGGTCGGCATGAGGCTCAATCCAGGGTGGCACTAATGTTGGAGCTGTCACGGGCAGATCCAGATGTTCAGCGAGTTTAAGTCGCTGAGGATCTGGTTCCAAAGAGTGCCACTGGTGAACTTCCTGGATTTTTCCAAGCAACTCCGTGAAAGATGGATCCTCTGGAGGAGACTTCGGAGGGGTCCTCAGCCAGGGCTTAGACGGAGAGCGGGGCTCGTCGTCTCTCTCAGAGCATCCCTCGGAAAAGTCTGAGGAATCCGAGAGGGAAGAAGAATAAGGCTCCCTTACGTGACTTGGGGGAGGAACGGGTTCCTTGGGTGGTACCCGTAAACGCGTGTCCTGCCCCTCTCTGGACCCAGAGGGAAGAGCTATGGAATCCGGAGGTGGTGAGGGAGTGTGCCGCCTCGGACGTATGGGAGCCGGTGGCGGCACCGTCGTTGTAAGGCGGCTCTCTACCTCCCTGGTGAGTTGAGCCTTGGCCTCGGCTCAGGAGGCCAGAGTCTCCTGCAGATCCACCGGGGGCGGTGAAGGTGGAGGGGGAAAAGTGTACGGGTTGTACCCGTAAGGCGAGTAACCAAAACCCAGCTGCGGGAAACCCGGCGTCGGAAAGACCAGCGTCGGGTACTACGGCGCTGGATTCTGTGGTCCCGGGTACGATGGCGTCGGATACGACGGCGGGTACCCGGGAGCCGGGGCTGCCAGAGCAGGCGGCCCAGTCGGCGCCTCGCAGGCGGGTCCACATGGGGCCCGAGGAGGGGCCCAACAGAGGGGAACATCCGGAGCGGGACGCTTCCTGAGCCAGTGAACCAGCGTTGGTGCCGACGCCGAGGCACCGGGCGCTGCCGCAGAAGAGACATCGGGGCGGCGTCAGATCCAGTTCTGACGGAGGAAGGTCTGATGGAGGAGGAAGATCCCCGCTCGTCCGGGGATGGAGGAGAAATCCCGGGGTCAGGCTGGGGTGACTCAGGCTCCCCAGATGGCAGCAAAGGCTGCGGGGAACGAAGTGCAGACGGGCGTGGGAGGGTCCGTCGTCCGTTCATCACCTGGCGCCGCGTTGGAGGAGCCAGCGATGCGCCCTTGAGTTCCGGCAGGCGCCAGAGGCAGCGTCCGACACCGAAACCCGCACCGGCCCGGCGGGCAAAGGAAGATCAGCCAGGTCGGGGGAGTAAGGTCGTGCGCCACCCGAAGGTGCGGATCTTATCGACCTCTCCATGCCGGGCGATGAGGAGAGCCGATGTCCGACTTAGAATCGCCCATGCCAGTAGGCATAGCTCTTGCTTGGCAGACGGCAGAAGGCAGGCCTCAATCGCCCGGGCGCCCGCAAGAGCCAGCGCAAGCAAAGCAGGCAGACGGCTGGCGCCTCCTCAAAACCTTGCAGGCAACCCGTCTGGCGGTCCCCGGAAGAGGATGTTACCTTGGTCCCGGCGTCTCCAAGCGGAGGCGGTGAAGGACTGCTCCGGTGCCTCTCCTTGTCCTTCTTCTTCCGATGTCCTTCAGGGAAGTAGACGCCGCCTCAACTTTTTCAACTCTTTTCCATAGAAGACATCTTTTCTTGAGGAGATGGGCTTCCAGGGACTGTTAGGCGCCTCTGGTAGCGCGTTGAAGTTGAGGCAATGCTGGCGCTATAGCGCGGTGATCAGGGCCTAGGCAGAAAAGGCACAGGAATGGCCATCCTTGTGTGGCAGTTGAGCGCCGCACGAGTCGCACTTGTTTTTGTGCTCGGAGGGTATAGGGGACGACATACACCGACGATGTACCTGACAACTGATTGAAGAGTAACTATATTTCGGTAAAAACCGACGAAAGATAGGGCTGACGAAGCACGAACTTTACCGTGAGGTGCTGCACGAGCTAACGGCGGGAAAGAACTGGAAGGCGGGCGTCCGGGACCGCCTTTATACTAACGTCGTATGACGCCGGTCACCTGACATGGGAGCGGTCCCTCGCCAAGGACTGCTGGCTAGAAATTTTTCCGTGGGGTCCTGCCGCCGGCCGGCGTCAATCCTATATGTAATTACCTACTGCAAGAGCCCTCTCAAAGTAAGATCAAGGTCTACCAGGTGAGAGGGAAGACTGTCTGAAAACTGTTTACCAGTATACTACGCTACAGTACAAACCACAATGTACTATACTGAGCACAAAAACCACATAACTGTAACTTCTATCAGCACATACTGCAGCATCACTACAACCCACAAATAATTAATTTTTTATATGTTCTCCTACAATACCCCATGAATCATTTTTTTACATAGCTAATTTTTTTTAATAAAATGTTAATCCATTTTATAACAGCAATAATACACTCAAGGGTGTGGCATATCATGGGATATCCTCACTTCCTGGATGCCACTCCATCTAACTCCTCTCAAATTACTGTTCTACTTGCCCTATTGTTAGGGACCTCACCCTAATTCGACTATATACCCTTTCAACTACAAACCAGCTAGCAGTTAAGCAGGCCAGCAACACCAAACAAACTACCATGGGGGTGCAACCACCTACTACTATTCCTCACTACCTCTTTTGGCATTGCTGGTACCATATACGAATTCAGACCTCTACCTCCCCACTCTGAATCCTCACTGGGTGCAAGCTGGAAGAAAAGCATACACATGGCCACTACCACTTCCAGTAACGATAGGCTCTTTATCCTCCTGCACCTCCCATACACAGTCATCGCCAACCCACCCTTCCAAACCGTAACCTTAACGGTAAGCTTTCCCCCAATTTAACACAGGCGTATAGACACCTCCCCCACCTTAAGCGCAGGCGACGGAAGACACGAGGGAAGATAAATATCACCCTATCTGCCAGAAAGGTTATCTTTCTGCTACTGCTACTCTCTGGAAATGTTCACCTAAATCCCGGACCAACAACCCTGAGGAGCAGGGGGGTCCATACAGTGAATGGCCTAAAGACAGCATCGCTAAACATCTGCAGCCTAACTGCCAAATTCGACTAGCTCCAGGCTTGGATGACCATCCATGCCCCTGACATACTCTGCCTAACTGAAACCTGGCTGTCGGGTAGGATCAAAGACGGTGAGGTGGCCATCGAAGGATTCCAAGTATTTCGACGATAGAATAGGCAGGAAAGGTGGCAGCTGCCTCCTATATGCCAGAAACTCACTGAGTTGCTCCGTCCTCCCCATCTCCAAAGTTGTGGAGGATTATGAGCTACGAGTGGTAAAAATACAAGTCGGCCTAAAAGGCAAGACCCTTACGATCGCCACAACCTACCTGCCCCCCAAGAAAGCCAAGGAAGGCCTTCCTCTTGTTATGGAAGAAATTAGCACACTCAGAAAGGGCTCAGAACTCATCTTGACCGGTGACTTTAATATTAACTGGTTATGTAAGGAGGCAACACCCTCCAGAGACCTAATCACCTCCCACAATCTCACGCAACTCGTAACTCACCCCATCAGGCAGAATTACAAGGCTGGTACCAGCACCCTCATTGACTGGGTCTTAGCTAGCTCACCGACTCGATTCTCCGAACTCAGGGTTCTCCCGGACGTGCTAAGTGACCACTCCCCAATCTCCTTTATATGGACCACTAAACTTGCCAAAAGCCCACCTCGCCTCATCGAGAGCAGGGTTCTGCGGAAAGGCAAACTTGGATCCCTCAAATTGGCCCTGTCTGCCTACAACTGGTCCCCCATCAACAAGGCACCTACGCTGGACCAGGCCCTTAGTTTTTTCACTGACGGCTTCAATTCCATCTGTGATATCTATGCACCACGCACAAAACAGAAAATTCGGGGGGAGGTTAACAGCTGGATTGATGGCAAGCTCCTCTCCCTCCTAAAGGAGAGGGACTGCCTCTGGGGAAAAAAGCCTTAAACTCAGGCAGCAAGCATGACCTACAGTGCTACAAAACGGCTAGAAATCAGTGCACCAAACATATCAGGCTCGCAAAAGCCAATTTCCATAAGACCCAGCTTAACAATGCATGGGGAGATGGAAAGAGGTTTTAGGACAACATCAAGAACATCTTTGGTAAAGATCAAAAGCAGCACCCTAAGATGCTCAACATTAATAACTCATCCTCCTCAGATCCGCTAGCCATTGCTGATGACTTTAACCAGGCCTTTACAGACCTGTCCTCAGTGCTGCCTCCAGACTACCTTCTGCCTGTGGAGGACCAAGGTTGCGCCAACCTGCTCATAACTAACCACCCAGCCTTCTACTTCAGGAAGGTGAAGGTAACGGAGGCCCTAATAATGGTCAGGAAGCTCCTAGGCAAAACCAGATTGGGGAGTGACAGGCTAGACATGAAGTTACTATCTCTCACCCTTGATATTCTTATCATGCCCATAACAATGCTACTTAATAAATCCTTGGCCCTAGCTCAATTTCCAGAGGTATGGAAGCAAGCCCTGATAACTCCAGTGCATAAGAATGGTGACAAGGCGCTGGTGTCAATCTATAGGCCAATATCTATCCTCTCCCCACTATCCAAAAGCTTTGGAAAAAATCGCGGCACGTCAACTCACAGAATACCTCAATAAGTACAATCTGCTCTGCCCAAACCAACATAGCTTCAGGCAAAAACACAGTACCACTAACGGCACTGCTGGAATGGATGAAGGCAGATTGGTGGGGTCCATCTTCATTGACCTCACCAAAGTCTTCGACACCGTCAACCACCCTCTACTAGTACTCCAGCTCCAAAGATTGGTTGTGGCACCAAACGCCGTGAATTGGTTCAATGACTACCTAACACACAGGAGCCAGCGAGTCAAAATCGGGCAGACGTTATCCAGTTCCAGAGATGTACTCCTAGGAGTCCCTCAAGGATCAATTCTAGGACCCCTGCTTTTCAGCCTCTTTGTAAATGACCTACCCACAGCCTGTGACACCAAACTTATTCTGTATGTGGACGATGCCGTGCTTCTGAGCAGCAGCACCTCTCAGGTTGCCCTACAAACAGAACTACAGAACTCTTTCAGTAAACTCTAGGACTGGTTCAGTAGGCAAAAGCTGCTACTAAATTACAAGAAAACCAAGGCCATGCTACAATCCAGCCACTACAACAAACACAAGCATGCTCCCCTCATAATCACCAACAAGGCTGGTGAGCAGACTGAGCAGGTGCACTTGTTCAAGTACCTTTGAGTCACTATTGATGACTCTCTCACTTATACGCACCACGTAGACTCCCTTGTCAAAGCGGTAAACACAAATATCGGGGTCCTCTATAGGCATAAGAAATCCCTCACCCCGGAAGCACTCCGAATCTCAGTCTCCAGCTCCATACTCTCCACGATAGACTACGGGTTGGTGGTCAATGGAGCTGCTACTGATACAGTGCTCAAAAGGGTCCAAATTGCACTCAATAAGGCATGCCGCCTCACCCTGTGTGCAGATCACTACACTCATACTTGCACCCTTTATGAGCATACAAACTGGCTTAACCTAAAAGACAGGATCAAATACCAAACTTGCCTCCTGGGAAAGAAGGCACTCCTTGGAAAAACCCCACCCTGTATAGGAAACCTGCTCGAGGCTTCTCTCTCAACACACATCACCAGACGGAGGAAAAATGGAGCACTGTCCATACCATTCTGCCAAACCTCACTAGGGCAGCTGCTTTCTCCTATCAGGCCCCTCTGGATAAATGAACTCCGATGAAATTACAAACAAACAACAGCCTGTCTCAATTCAAAGTAGGCCTCAAACAGCACCTAATGTCTAACTCAAAATGCACCTGCTTCTCAGGCCCCACTTGACAGACAGGCTACCCCAAGGTAACACCAGCAGGGCTACCTAGAGAACCCTGCCTCCATTCCAGCCTAAAGGGCTTAAGTAACTATCAGTCCTCTTTAAATGCACTTGGTACTTTCCCTCCCAAACCCCCACACACACACACACACACACACACACACACACACACCATACTAAACAAAGCCCTCTGGAGCTGCTCCCCATCAGCCCCCCGTTTCCACTATCCCCACCTATCGCTGTCTGAGGTTGGTTTCAAACCCAGTCCCCCTTGTTTCACTGTCACCCAGCCTCTCACCATCTGAGATAGCGTTAAACCCTATGCAGTTACTCTGCCATAGTCTATCAACGGATTTGGAGGTTTCCAGAGGTGTGCTACCTAGGGCAAACTATTAGAAATAGCTTACTATTCAATTACAACTGCTCAGTTTTTTTTTTCTCCTATTTGTCTAATTGTCATGTACTTGCTCTTTAATGCCTAATGAACAGGCCTCTGTAACCACTGAATATGTTTATTGTCTTACTGTCCACCCTGATGTGGAACCTTTGTAAAAGAGCTCATGCTCAAAGGTCTTTCTGAAATACTAATTAAACAATTATAAGTCACTCGACCTGTGACCTCGTGCCTTACAACACACCTGAAGCATGATAATATCCTATGATATACCACACCCTGTCATGTATTATTGCTTAAATGTATGTGCTAATGAGGAATTAGAAAAAACTGACTATACTACTTGTCAAACATCAAGAGTGGTGTACATCCTGAAGTGCCCCTGTGATCTAATGTATACTGGGAAGACACTACACAACTGAAGCCTAAACAGGAGAACATAAAAGTGCCATTATAAGGGAGAATCCCAGCTCTCCAATTGCTCGGCACTTAAAGGATGCAAACCACCAAGTAAGATTTTTTGGACTAGAAAAAGTATCTGTGGGTAGAAGAGGTGGTGATTTAGACAAATTGTTGACCAGAGAAACATAATAAATTAACAGATTCAGAGGTGCTGAACATAAATAAGACTTAAATGAGACATCACTATCAGTCATTCAGGATTTTTCACTCTAAAACATTATAGGTACTTTTATAACCATTATATGGCAATAGATTGCCATTACCCAAACAGCAAGAACAACTATACCTCTTCTATGTACAGCTGTCTCCTCGCGCTACCTGTTTGATGCACCCACTGGCATTTTCACCGTTTGCTGTTTGTTTTCACTTTTATGATGCAGCAGACCGTGCAGTCCACAGCACTAATTTCCAGAACAGAAATGGGGGGGGGGGACTTGCCATATTTTTTAAACATATGTCCTCTTCACCACCACACTGAAGCCACAGTCCTACGGCCCTCACACCATCACGCCGAACTCACAGTGTGCCACACGCATCCAAAATAGAGGACGATGGAACATGCCAAATACACACAGGGGGAACAGGACTAAAATAAAATAAAAAATAAAACCAGCAGATTTTCTGAATCAAAAAACTCCATATACTCATTATAGGCATTCCATTGCCATATAATATGTATATGGGTGCTGTAATCTGTGTTGGCGAGGACTTGCCCTCCATCACGGGGGCGATCAAAAGACGATGCAGTGACATTCTAACGAGTTTAAGTTTTGATAAGCAATCCAAAGATTTAAGCGCCAGGGCCTACTCAACACGGGAGTGATAAGGAGGGAACCCGAATCTTCCGGCGGAAAGGAAGATCTGGCGTCAAGGGGCGCAGCCAAGGGATATACCACCTGAGCAGGTGGGAGGAGCCAGCTTGAAGACTTCCAGCAAGCTATTTAAAGGGAAAGGACATGCCAAACAGCGTGGATAAGAACAACATATCTCCATCCCTAGAATCTGTGTTTCTTCTGGTGTAACAAGAGTATCTCATGGCTGGCCCGCTGACGCAGCAGTAGTTCTACTGCTTGCGGCCCTGACTATCCGGGTTAGGGAGCAAACTCGAGGCATCAGAGGGTCGGTCGGGGTGAGGAAGACTGAGCGTACACAGGACTGCTCTCCTCCTCTGGGGTGGGAGGGTTGCAGTGCCCGGCATTAGCCTAGCCCCTAGCAGAGGCTAGGGGCCAGGCAACCACAGACCACTTGTAAGGGAGTCGAGGAGTAACAGCTGGTGACATCCTATGCACGGGAGCTTGCGTGGAGTTGTATGGACGGCACTGAATATGTACTTCTCTCAGGGAGAAACATGGAGGAAGTAAATTGTTCGCAGCAAAAGCAGGATGAAAAACCAACCCTTCCCAGGCTCTGCACCGGCTATATTGTCCTCTCCCAGAACCAGATCCGTTGACGGTGGCAGGAGGGAGCTGCTGATCTGCTTGGAAGCAAGCCCTGGAAGAAGACTGGGATTGGAAGGTAATCCCCTGGGAAGCCAGGCCGCAGAGCTAGAGGGTTGTGTCAGAGGGTAGCCTGCACATTGCGGTCCTCTCACCCAACCAGTACGTAAGACACTTGTCACATTACAGCTCAGCATTCATGTGATATACATATGCAAGAGAATGTCTCATGCAAACAGTTCTATTAAGTTCTAAGTTCAGTTGGCATATGCCATTTTCCAGAAAGGAGATTCTCTAATATTCTGCAAAGTATAACAATTTGATTATACATACAAATTTTATTTTTAAAAACAAAGGTCTTTAACATAATTTTTTAAAAATTTATTGAACGAATCGGAATTACAACCTTCGAGTCAAGGACTCCTTTGCAAAGGCTCCACATTATATATATATATATATATATATATATATATATACACACACACACACACACATACATTACAAGAAATGACAAGATATACAATAATAAATATATAGAGAACACACCAGAATACATACACTGCAAGTTTAGAAACAGTATATAAAAAAAGAGGCATATAGTGAAGACAAGTTAGCGTTCAAGAGTAGAAAGGACCAACCCATGTCAAATCATTATAAGTCCAGCATGTACAATAACAATATACAGAAATCAAAAGGTTACAGTCACAGACAAGGGGGAGAAGGACTAAGCATAGTCACAGTTGGAGTAGGAGAGGATTTCAGCACGGAGTAGGGTTTTAAACGGGCCTAGTCGCTGTTCCTGATGATGGCCAATAGCTTTTCCTTCAACCAGAAGGGGACCTGTAGTAAAAGGAGTGCTGGCCCAGAGAGGTCCTGCAGTGGGGTACAGAGAGGGGGGCTAGCAAGAAGCTCTGTGTAGATCGTGGCTAAGCAGAGGGCTGAACAAGGTGGTGGAGACCTGGGGGGAAGCTGTTTAGGGAGAGCTTCCTAGCAAGGAGACAGGTCTGGTACTCGAGTCTGCCTTTGAAAGTTAAGCCAGTCGGTGCATCTATAGAGCTCATAGGTGTGTGTCCAACAGCTGCATCCAGTGACTAACTGGCAGGCTTTATTTAGGGAGATCATGATTCGATGCAGGGCAGTGGGGTCAGCCGTGCCATAGATAACAATCCCATAGTCAATAAGGGAGAGTACAGATGATGTCACAGCAAAACCTAGGGCGTCAGGAGGCAGACACCCCCTGTGCCTATATAGGAGACCTAGTCTGGAACTGATAGCTGAGCTGAGCAGACTGATGTGATTGCGGTATGTGAGAGAGAAGTCAAGGGTGATGCCCAGGTATTTAAAGGTGGGCACAAGGTCGAGGGGGGAACCCTGGACGTTAATGATGTTGAGGGGAACATTTTTAAGCTTATTTTATCTGTGAGTGAAAAGCATGGACTTGGTCTTTCTGTAATTCAGGACAAGACGGTGCTCTGAGAACCAGACCTCAGCTTCAGAAAAGGAGCACTGCAGGGAGGATTGAAGGGAGTGGGGGTCTGAGTGGTTGTCAAATATAACAGAGTCATCGGTGTACAGAAGCATTTATCCTGAGCAGGCCTTTGGGAGAGTATTCAAGTACATGCTAAACAGGAGGGGTGCCCAGCATTGAGCCTTGGGGGACTCCTGAAAGTACCAGTTTACTGGCCGAGAGTGTGGAGTTTAACATGACCCTCTGGATTCTGTCAGGGAGGTAGCTTTTAAACCATGCAGTAGTGTGCAGGGACAGGCCCATGCAATGCAGGGATTGGATTAGGATTCTAGCACCTTGAGGGGGGGGATGGAGATGGGACGGTAGTTGCCCTGGGAGGTGCAGTCCCCACTTTTTTAATATTGGTGTGATGACAGCTGCTTTCCAGCATGAGAGGAATTGTCCAGGACAGAGGGACCGGTTTAGGATGTCAGTGAGCAGGGAGATAATGGAGTCTAAGGTGAGGAGGACTAGTTTTAGGTCCAGCGAGTCGCTACTAAAGCGTGTTTTCCCGAGGGTTTTGGTTAAATATGATCTTGCCTCTAGGGGGATGATTGTTCAGAGCCTGAAAGCGAGGGTGGAAGCTTTAAGGGGTGGGCCGGTGGGCAAGTCCAGGGCCAGGTCGAAGAAGTTAGGGGGAAGGACACCGCTAAGATCAGAAAATGCAGTGTTGAGGGTATCGGCAATCAACAGGGGGTCCTGGGAGAGTGAGCCATTTCCTAGCAGCGGGGGGCAGATTTTCCATTCAGTTCTTTAGGGTTGTTCCAAAATTTACGCCCTGAGCCCCAGGAGGAGGAGGAGAGCGTCTCCTGGTAGTGGGTAGCTTTGGCTTTCTGAATTTCCCAGGTACATTTGTTCCTAAGTTCCCTATAGAGTTGATGGTCGTGCGGTTTGCCTGATTCATTAACTTTATGCCACTGATTGTCGCATTGCTTCATGAAGTCAAATAAGGCATGGGAGAGCCGGTGGTGTCCTGACTTTTGACTTTCTCTTTGGAGACTGGGGGCATAGAGTTCACAAGTGGAGTTAAACATGGAGATAATGTAATCCAGGGTGCTGTCAGTAGACTGTGCAGTGCTGATGTGAGTCCAGTCACATTGTAATAGGTGTTGTTTCAGGTGCGAGAGAGATCCCTTTTTTAGGCGACGTATAAAGGTATATTTGGGTGGCCGCTTCGGGATTTCTATTGAGGACCATCTACAGAGGACTGGCGAGTGGTCGCTCAGTGCATCCGGAAGTACTGAGACCTCAGATATGAGGGTGGGACGATTCGAGAATATGAGTTCAATGAGTGTGGAGGTGCCAGTTTTATAGTTAAGCCTCGTGGGGGACTGGACGACTTGGTTGAGGTCCAGTGCTGCGACAGCATTCTTGTAGTGTGCAGAGGAGGTCGCTAGCCTGTTGACGTTGTAATCACCCAGGGTAATGATTTCACTGGAGGTGGGCAGGTGGGCTAGGCAGGCCATTACCGAGTCAAACGCTGGCCTTTGGTGCTGGGAAGGGGAAGAGATATAAAATGTGACTATGTGTAGGGCTTTGCCAGACGTGTCAAGTTGCAGTTTCACAGTGAGAATCTGTGCACCATGGGATGGATTGGGAGCGCCAGGGACTAGCGAGGCTTGAAGGGAATCCCTGTAATAAAGAGCGCACCTCCCCCCGTAGCTAGCCTGTCAGCTCTGAGGATAGAGTACCCTGGAATATGGACAGCTGAGTCCAGGGTATCAGGATCAAGCCAGGTCTCTGTAACTGCAAGGATATCTGGAGAGATCTGTACCATCCAGCCCTGAAGGACATTTAGTTTTTTTTTTTTTTTTTGAAATTACACTTTCTGCCTCCCTCACCCCAGCCTGCCACCCCCGACCCATCAGCAGAGACAAATGACATCCCACTGCCTTCTACCCTACCCGGATGGACCCTAGATCCCCATGGAGTTGCAGTTGTACCCCCCAGACGAGGCGAGGGTAAGTCCCCAGAACTTACATCACGGGTCTCATCGGGTGGGCGGAGGCACATAGTAGGCAGTCAGCACAGTTCCCCATCTTCGGGCGGTGGCAGGCTCATTTTCCCATTTTCTCCCTCCCCGTACAGTGTGCAGTTCCCCTGAAGTCATGGCGCAAGGCGCCAACGTCCACACTGTAACACGGCCAGCCATCCCTCAAGGGGCTTGCAGTACTCCAAGCGGAACAGCAAGTGTGCAGGCATTGACATGCTCCTTCCCCGGAGAAGGCGAGCCATCGTAGGATGCTTAAGCCCAACTCCCCCCTGTCGACCCACCAGCGCCCCGAGTCCGCTCCCAAACCTGGGTCGCCGGTGTGGCGTCCAGCACCTCAACCCTCAATGCCAATGGGCCGGCCCACTAAGCATTTTTTTGACGGCTACAGATGTTGATGGTGGCTAGGAGAAGTCTATTCGATGACCCACAGTTAATGTGTCTCTTAGGTTATAATGGTTTCTTCTGAAGCCCTTTGAGTGCCAGAGGCATTGTATGGTGAAATGACAATTGTGTACTCTGTATCAAATACTGTACTTGGCATTATGTGGTCAAAATCTTAAACAGTCAGCTGTTCCTTGCATGTCTCCCAGCACCCTCAGCACTGCAATGAAGCACAATTTAGCACACAGATGCAATTCTGCTTTGCCTCGACTAGATTGTCCCGAGTGAATGGTAAACGTTATGTATATTAATGTAAATACTACATTTTAATGTAATATGTATTTTATGTGATCATGCAGGACAGCCATGTAAATAGGGTTTATTTATCTGATTGGCTGAGAGCTTGTCTCAGCCGTGAGTAAATCTGACCACATTATCATACTTTTAAAAAAGGTCACGGCAACAGCTTTTTTACAGCACTACATATCGCTCCACTGGCATCCCGATTTGCTGACTTCAACAGGCTACCTTGTGCCAAACTGCAGCGCGAGCACTACAAGGCCCTGCTTGTACCAACTGCACTGCCACTAACTGCTACATCCACAAATTACCCACTTCAGCGGACTTCTCACAGTGAACTTACTACAAAGCCATGCTTGGGCCAACAGCACTGCTGCCGACCGTGGCATCCACATTAATGACCTGCTCCAACCAGCTGTACTGATGCTAACTGCAGATTACCCAACTCTGCACTCTTGTGTAGGGGGTATGGTTGAGACAGTCGACACCTATAATAAAGCAATGTCTGATGCACTCCTACTTCCTCATGCGGTCCACGTCGATAAATCTTCCACTTGAGGTTTCGTGGTTTGACGGGGAGCTCAAGCCGATGAAGATTAGGGGTCATAGTGCTGCTGGCTAAGACCGGGCTGTAGGTGGACAGACTGGCCCTGCGCACTGACTATTGCGAGTACCAGGGGCCAATCAACTGTAAGAAGGCAGAGTTCCTGTCCAGGGAGATTGCTGCCAGGAAGAATCAACCAGCTATGCTGTTTTGGACTGTGGAAAGGCTGTTACATCCAGCCTGTCTCCAGCTGAAAAACAGCCTTTTCAGATGCTTTATGCGATGAATTTGCTCGATTCATCTCGGACAGGGTGTCTGCTATCTGGCTTGGAATTTTGTCAGTGGGCCACACTGTGGTCAACAGTGGTTGCCCTGGGCATCCAGAGAGTGCGCCGCCTGTTTGGGGTGAGTTTAAAGCAGTAGAGGTGGCTGAGATCACTGGGGTCGTTTCCAAGTCGAAGCACACATACTGTGAACGGGACCCAATGCAGATGCGTTTCTTGACAGGATGTGTCTACTTCGTTGGCCTAGTGTTCGCCTTGTCAGGTGTTCTTTGGCAGAGGGGTTTTACCCAGATGCCTTGAAGGAGGTGCTGGAGAGACCCCTTCTAAAGAAACCAACTTTAGACCTCGACGTCAAGGAGAATTACCACGCCATCTCCAACCTCCCATTTTTAGGGAAGGTTGTTGAGAAGGTTGTGGCGCAATAGCTTGAGGATCACCTCGTGGCCTCTGATCTATACAAGCCCCTCTAGACTGGGTTTTGGGCAAGGCATAGCATGGAAACAGCGTTAGTTCAGGTGTACAATTACCTCATCAGGGCGAGAGATCAAGGAGAGGAGATAGTTCTCGTTCTCCTTGATCTCTCCTTAGCTTTTGACAGGGCAGACCATTGTGTGCTGCTTGACTGCCTGAGGGAATTTTGTGGACTTGCTGACACTGTCATCTACTGGCTTGAGAATTCTCCTCCTCCCCCCCCCCCAGCCTCCTGTCCTGTGGAGTCCCTCAGGTTTGGTCTTGTCACCAATGTTGTTTGCCGTGGTATATGCTACTCCTGGGTGTGATCATTAGTAAGTACAGTTTGGGTTTTCATTGCTATGCTGTCGATACCCAGCTGTACCTTTCCTTGGCCCCTGGAACATCCAGCACAGTGGAAATGCTGAATAATTGCCTTGCTGAGATCAATGACTGGATGGCCTCCAGCTGGTTGCGACTTAACCCTGATAAGACAGAGGTGCTGTTGGTGGAGTCGAACAGAGGGCATGATAGGGTGGCCTCTGGCTCAGAGACAAGTTTATTCCTGGGTTCTGTGCCACTGAAGGCCTTCTCTAGGGTGCGCGATCTTGGCGTCATCCTCGACAGCAGTTTGACATTTGAAGCTCAAGTGTCATCCATTGTCTGGACCAGCTTTTTCCATCTGAGGAATATCGCCAGGCTCAAACTCCTAGTTCCGCCCATGGACCTCCCCACCTTAGTGCATGCCTTTGTGACGTCTATGCTTGATTACTGTAATATGCCCAACCTTGGGGTCTCCGGAGGCACCCTCCGCCGGCTGCAGCTAGTGCAGAACGCGGCTGCCAGGCTGCTGACGAGACAGTCGAAATACTGTCACATCATCCCGGTGCTGCATGAACTGCACTGGCTGCCAGTCAGGTGGAGGGTCCTCTTTAAGGTGGGCTTGCTCACCTTCAAGGCCCAACATGAACTGGGCCCTGGCTACCTGTCAGACTTTCTTACACCTGCTGCCTCGGTCCGCGCACTGCTCCTCCTCTAGGGGCCTCCTTGTGATTCCCAGGATGAGGTTAAAAACTGCTGGTGACAGAGCATTCAGTGCTGCCGTCCCCGTCCTGTGGAATTTGCTTCCTCTAGCTGTACAGGAGGCCCCTTCAGATGAGGGTTTTAAGATCCGCCTCAAGACTTTCCTATTCAGTCAAGCATTCCCGGACACTCCTTTTTAAGACAGCGGACCAGGAATTGCCCCAGTATCTGTTTTAGGTCAGGGTCCCATTGGGGGTCTGCTTTATATTATTGCTTGAATGTATTTATTGTTATATGTATTTTATTGTGTGTATTTATTTAATGTGTTTTATATGTTTTAATTTTGCAGTGCCCAGAGCCTCCGCGATTGGGCGCCTTAAAAATAGAATTTGCCTTGTCTTACTTTCACTTAAAGCAGCAGTGCAACGAAAAAAGTTATTCCAAAAAGCTAATTTTTTGCTATGGTTATGAAAAATATTGGCTAAACTGTTGATTTGGGTTTACTAGATGCTTTCTATGCTGTGTACTGTACATCTACATTTTTGTCTGGATTCTTACCCTCCTCGGGTCCTCATTATTATTTCTATGCAAAAATAAGGTGGCCATCTTTTTTTCTTGAGAAATAATTACTTTAAAACTTCCATAAAATTCTTAAATGACAATGAAAACTGAAAATGTTACCACTAAAATAAACTGGAAGACATCGGGCATCAAGTAGGAAGAAAATAAGGTGGGGCCAAATTTTAGCCTATTCTCACTGCACTGCTGCTTTAAGTGCTTCACTTACTTGTAAGGTCTTCCGCCATTCACCTCAAAGCCATTCTTTTAAATCCTAATATCAGCTTCAAGCAGTGCTTTCCGCAGCATTATTAAAAAACAAATGTATAAAACACAAGCAACTGTGTGTGTGTGGGGGGGCGCAGATCTACATAAGCAGATACAAATTCTATTACTTTCCAGCATAACTGGTACAGTGCCACCTCCTTACCAATGTAGATAAGAACTTTTCTCATGTATGGAGAGCCATGACTGGGATGTCAACATACCGACGTACACAATCTGCAGGTGGGACAGGGAGGGTAAAAGGGGAGGAGGAGGAGGAGCTCTCTATGTAAGGCAAGGGATCAAAGCAACAGAACTAATGGGTAAACAGGGAGGAGAGGAGGCCCTGTGGGTCATCTTGGAGACAGGAATTGGCACTACAATCCACACAGGGGTTGTATACAGACCCCGTCTAAGGGGGAGGAAGTGGACAAGGAAATGACAGAAGGCATCCTTGCAAATGGCAGAAAAAGGAGAGATATTGTTGATGGGGGACCTGAATATGCCAGATGTTAACTGGAGCATATCTGCTGCAGCCACATCCAAGAGCAGGGTCATTCTCACTGCCCTGCAGGGGGTATCCCTCAGACACCTAGTGCTGGAACCCACTCGGGAGGGAGCAATCTTAGACCTGGTACTCTCAAACGGAGATGGAGAGAGGAACACAGATTTAGAAGTGGGTAGCCATCTGGGAACAAGCGACCACCAAACGGTGTGGTTCACGATAAACACATCCGTAGAGTCGAGCCATACAAAAGCAAAGGTACTGGACTTAAGGAGCACTGACGCTGGCAAAATTGGGTGCATGCCTAAGGAATGCACTAGCAAATGGGCAGGAAGGAGGGGTAGAACAACAATCGGGAAAAAATCAAAACTGCCATCACAGAGGCAACAAGCCTTTGTGTGAAGCAAATCAACAAAACAAAACGAAGTAAAAAACCACTATGGTTCTCAAAAGAGGTGGCGGGGAAGGTTAGGGAGAAAAAGATAGCATTCAGGAAGCATAAGGAATCACAGTAGGAGCAGGACAGAGAACAGTATCAGTTGAAGCAGAAGGAAATGGGGAAGGCAGTCAGAATAGCAAAGGCCCAAACTGAGGAAAAGATAGCCTACTTAGTTAAGAAGGGGGATATAATCTTTTATAGGTACATCAGGGAGCGAAGGAAGACCAAGGGAGGGATAGTGAGGCTTAATAAAAAGGGAGGTGGGCAGAGGGTCACAGTGAAAAGGCAAAGATACTGAATGAATACTTTTGCTCAGTATTCACAAATGAAGAACACGGGGAGGTACCTAAACCAAACAATAGAAGCACTCTGGACAGGGGGGCTTGATACAAGTCCATTCACAGAAGAAAGGGTCCTGAAAAAACTCCTAAAACTCAAGGTGGACAAAACAGTGGGGCCTGACGGGATTCGCCCCAGAATTCTGAAAGAACTAAGGGGCGACCTAGTGACATCACTAACTACCCTTTTTAACAAATCATGGGAGGATGGTGTGGTACCTGAGGACTGGAGGAGGGCGGATGTGATTCCCCTTCACAAAAGTGGGAGTAAGGCAGAGGCAGGAAACTACAGACCTATTAGTTTGACCTCAGTGGTAGGGGAAAATGATGGAATCACTTCTGAAGGAAAAAATTTCAAGTACCTAGAGGCTAGCGTGCACAGGACCCAAGGCAGTATGGATTCACAGTGGGAAGGTCATGTCAGATGAATCTAATAGATGTCTTTTGGTTTTTAAATTATACTTTATCTTCTCCCACTACCTGTTGGCCCTGACTCTTCAGGGTATCCAAGGGGTCATTCTTCTGCCACCTGCTCACTGATACTACCTCCGGATCCCCATGTAGCTTAGGCTTACCCCCTGCCGGGACGCAGGTGGGGGCCCTCGTAAATCAACTTTCGCCAGGTCCAGAGGTAGTCAGCGAGCAGGGGCACATTCAAGGCACGCCCGGGAAGCCCATCTTCCCAGAACCGACAGGCATTTTTCCTTCCTCCCCATGCAGCTTCTAACCCCTCGACGATCATGGCGCTTAGTCAAGTCTGGTACGGTTGGCCGCCTGCCTTCTAATGGAGCCAGGTCCCCGAGCCTCCGCCCAGAGTCGCAAGTGCGATGGGCAATGGCCCTCACCCACCCTCCCTGGAGACAGCGAAGGTCGTGGGACGCCAAACCGAGCTGCTCCCAGCTGACCCACCAGCGACCAGAGTCCGCTCCCGAACCCGGGTCGCCAGCGTGGAGCGAGGTGTGGCGTCCAGCGCCTCAACCCTCAGCGCCACTGGGCAGACTAATAGATGTCTTTGACTGGGTGACCAAAGTAGTAGACCAGGGAGGGGCTGTGGACATGGCCTACCTAGACTTTAGCAAGGCATCTGACACAGTCCCACACAAAAGATTAATATACAAGTTAGCCAGCCTTAGAGAGGGTCCCAAGATGGTAGCCTGGGCAAAAAATTGGCTGGACAACAGGTCACAGAGGGCAATAGTAAACCGAGTCCACTCTGAAGAAAGGGGGGGTTACTAGCGGGGTACCGCAGGGTTTAGTTCTGGGACCGATCCTCTTCAATGTCTTTATAAGTGACATTGCAGAGGGACTGGAAGGAAAAGAATGTCTTTTTGCAGACGACACAAAGATCTGCAACAGGGTTGATAAACAAGGTGGGGTGGAAAGGATGAAAAGGGATTTGGCAAATTTGGAGGAATGGTCAAATGTATGGCGCCTTAGATTCAATGCAAAGAAGTGCAAAGTAATGTACCTGGGAAACAAAACCCTTGGGAGGAGTACACAATGGGGGGAGATATTAACAACAAAAATAGAAAGGGACCTGGGGTAGTCATATAAGATGACCTATAGGTGGGCAAGCAATGTGAGAAGGCAGTAAGGAGGGCTGGAGGGATACTGAGATGCACAGGGACAGGCACCACCAGCAGAAAACAAGAAGTTGTTGTATCTCTGTACAGACAGCTGGACAGACCCCATCAGGAGTACTGCGTGCAGTTCTGGAGACCTCATCTCTGCAAGGACAGAGGCAGGATGGAGGCTGTCCAGAGGAGGGCAACTAAAGTGGTGCAGGGAACCGACCAGGGAGGCGCAGATACTGGAAGTGGTCCTAGCAGACAGTGACCAGACTGGGGCCTGGAAGTAAGGGACCCGTTAGCAGGGAGCGACCATGCCACAGTCTGGTTCTGCCTGGACCTAGAAGGGGTAGAAGGCTGCACAAAGACGGAGGTAACGGACTTCAGGGGGGCAGATTTCAAGGAAATGGGAAGGATCCTTAAGGAGCATTTGGATGGGATTGGGCCAGACATGGATGCTGAAAGTAGGTGGGAAATCATCAGGAGGGGGTGCAGGATGCTACCAGCACCTGTGCAAGTGTGAGATGCAAATGCGTTAGGGCCCGAAAACCCTGCTGGTGGACCAGGGAGGTTCAGGAGGTGGTGAGGGGAAAGAAGGCAGCCTATAGGCATTACAAGTGCTCCAAGGAGAAAGGGATCAGGGAGGTTAGCCTGATGGCCAGAAGGGCCATTAGGTGGTGGAGGGCGGCTGCGGCAAGGAAGGAGCAGAACCTGGCCACGGAAATTAGGAGAGGGAACAAGTGGTTCTTTAGATACACTGGGGAAAAACAAAAGGTGAAGGGGCAAATTAGCAGGATTAAAACAGGGGAGGGATGGGTGCTGGCTGAGGTACTAAATGAGTACTTCGCCTCAGTTTTCACCAAGGAAAATGGGGGGGCTGCATCATACATGGGAGGAGATGGTGAAACTGAGGAGGGGTGACCCTTACCGATCGGTGGGTCTGGGGAGGGGGGAGTCATCACTGGCAGGAGGGGGTGGAAGGCAAAGCAGGGGAACACAGTAACGGAGGTGGAAATCATGGCAGAGAGAGAGAGTGAAGGGAAGCCCTCAGGTCCCTTAAGACGGAGGAAGCACCAGGGCCGGATAAATTAAATTGCATCCCAGAGTGCTGAAGGAACTGGCGGATGTCCTGGCGAAACCCCTGGCGGAGCTTTTCGGCATCTCTCTGAGGACAGGGTGGGTGCCCCAGGACTGGAAGGTGGTGCATATAGTGCCTATCCACAAGGCTGGATCAAGGGAGGTGGCAGGGAACTACAGGTTCATCAGCCTGACATCGGTGGTGGGCAAGGTGATGGGGGGCACTGTCAAGGAGAGGCTGGGGGGGCCTGGAAAAGTCGGTGTGCCTGGATGATAGACAGCATGGATTCGTCCCGGGGAAATCGTGTCAGACAAACCTTTTTGGAGTTCTATGATTGGGTGATGAGTGCCTTGAACCTGGGTAGACCAGTGGACACACTCTTTCTTGACTTCAGCAAGGCGTTTGACTCTGTTCCTCATAGGGGCCTGTTGGATAAGCTGGAGGAAATGGGGTGGGGAACCAGATGATCAGATGGATAGGGAATTGGCTCCAGGAGGGTCATGGTTGGCGGGATAATCTCATCCCCAAGGAAGGTCATTAGTGGGGTCCCTCAGGGATCGGTCCTTGGGCCCCTCCTGTTCAACGCCTACGTCTCTGACACAAGGAAGGGTATCAGGAGTGACATGAGTTTCTTTGCGGATGACTCAAAACTGGGGGTGGTGGTGGATGGGGAGGAGGGGAGGGTGGCCCTACAGGGGGATCTGGAGGCTCTGGGAAGGTGGTCTGGAAAATGGAAACAGGTTCAATGCAGGGAAATGCAAGGTACAGCACCTGGGAGCCAGAAACACGGCCAAGTGTACACCCGAGGTGGTGGTGGGGGGGGAAGACACTACAAGTCATGATGGCTGAGAGGGACCTGGGAGTGGTGGTGGATGTCAGGATGAACAACTCGGAGACTTGTAGGAGGGCAGTGGCCAAGGCCAACAGGATGCTGGGATGCATCGCTTGGGGGATCACCTCCAGAAGGAGGGAAGTGATACTCCCTCTGTATAACTGCTTGGTGAGGCCGCACCTCGAGTACTGCAAGCGGTTTTGGAGGCCACACTTAAAGAGGGACATTGAACTCCTGGAGAGGGTCCAGAGGAGGACAACGAAAATGATCTGGGACTTGGGGGACAGAACCTATGAGGAGAGGCTCGAAGAGTTAAATATGTACACATTGGAAGAGAGAAGGGACCGGGGGACATGACAGAGGTCTTCAGGTACATGAAGGGGGTAAATAGGGGAGGCGCAGTCAGGGTGCTCCTAAGGAAGGAGGGGGGCCACTAGAGAGCATGGGTGGAAGCTGGAGGGGAGACTCAGAGGAGACAGGAGGAGATGCTACTTCACTGAGAGGGGTGGTACAGCCATGGAATCGCTGCCGGGAGGCCAGTGGAGGGTTCAAGGGGTGGGACAGGTACAGGGAAGGTTCTGGAAGCAAAAGTCCAGCAGCGAGAATATCCGGGACTGGGAGGCAGCTCCCGAGGGCAGCAGCAAGGTCAGTCTTCAGGGTGGAGGCTGACAAAAAGAAGCAGACGCGAAAGACCGATAGGCCTATTCTGCTGGCATTTTAGTATGTTAGTATGTCTGAACCAGAAGATATACGAAGAGAGACTAAAGGAGCTTAATATGTATAACCTCAAGGAAAGAAGGGAGAGGGGGGACATGACAGAAACTTTAAAGTATCTCAAGGGAATCAACAAAGTCCAAGAGGGTAGCATCTTTCAGAAAAAGAGGTCTGCAAGAACAAGGGGGCACAATTTGAAGCTAGAGAGGGGATGGCTCAGAGGTAATGTGAGGAAGTATTTTTTCACGGAGAGGGTTGTGGATGCATGGAATGGTCTTCCTGAGGAGGTTGTGGAGTCAAAAACAATGGTGGAATTAAAGAATGCACGGGACAGACATAAGGCAATTCTAATGAGGGGTAGGAGGAAGTAGGCTGCTGGTTAACTAGGATCGGCAGCTTATCCATTAGGTAGGAAAATGGGCAGACTGGGTGGGCCAAGCGGTCCTTATCTGCCATCAAATTCTATGTTTCTATGGGTCCCATTGCTTTGTCTACTTTTAGTTTGCTAAGCTCTTCTAGGTCTCTCTCTCTCAAGAAGTGGAAGTCATCTGCTGTTCTACCCCTACTTCTCTCTACCAGCTCTGCCTCCATGTCCCTCCTCTCTCAGGCATACCACAGGATTGGAAAGTAAAAGCACACTCGCACCACTGTGATGTCCTCTCCTTGCTAGGCTGGTTTACTTACACTGATAAATTAAGGTACTCCTCCCTGAGTCTCTTCAAGCTCGTCCATGACTTTACACCTCCTTGCGTTGACGATCTCGTGCGCCTCCAGCATGCACCCTTCGCTCCACCTCACTTCCCCTTCTTGTTTTACCAAAACTCTGTCTGACCACCTCCAAGAGTTCCTTCTCATTTGCTGCTCTCTCGGATTGGAACTCTCTCTCAGACAATCTTGTCTTGCTCCTCTCTTAATTTGTACCAATCTAAGTTATCTGCCTTGTTATCCATCTCTACACCCTGTTCCTGCTTCACATGACTATGTCCCCCCCAATCCTCCCTCCTTTCCTAATATACCGCTGATGTTCACTTCGCTGCTTAATGCTTTGTTGAAGTTATTATCCTGTGTCAATGCCTAACCCTGTTTTTTTTCTTATCTCTTACCTGACAAACCTTAAGTATTTATTCATTGCTTTGTTTTATTGCTCTTCTATATGTCAAATGTTTTACCACTCTGTTAATTTGCCACTATATGTAATCCATAAGTGGGTCGCCTCTAAAAAAGGGACTGTATTGTCTCAGTGGACTTACCCGGTCACCAAAACTCAAATAAATAAATACTGTTGCACACTACCTTTCCCATAATAGGGCCGCTGCCTTGGTCTTCAATGGTGAAGACTGAGCAGAAGAATTTGTTTAGCACTACTGCCTTGTCTTCGTCCTTTTCAACGATCTGTCCTTCAGCTGATTTTAACCCGATTATCCCACCCTTACTCTTTTTTCTTTCACTTATGTACCCCAAACCCCCCTTTGTTACTCCCCGCGCTATTTTCTCTGTCTGAGCTTTGGCTATCCTAATAGCCTTTCCCGCTTCTCTCAGCTTTGATATGTAATGCTGCCTGTCTGCTTCTTTCTTTGTCTGCTTATACTGCTTGAAAGCCACTAGATGTTGTTGGTGTTCTACTGCTGCAGTCTATCCTATGATCTCCCACCACCAAGTGACACTGTGCAGTGCTGATATGGCGCTGCAGGAAGCTGCTACACTTTGGTGGTGAAGAGCTCATTCCAGTGGCTGCAGCAGTGAGAACAGCGAAAGACCCTACCTCATCAGACAAGTGCCGCCGCCAGCAGCACTCTGACCGCAACTGCCCACTGATAGGCTTCCCAGACACATTCATGAACTTGGGTCATCTGCACAGTAGCACAGTGCGCTACTGCCAGGCCAACAGGCAGCTCAGGTTGTCTTTATCTTAAATCACAATCCTTAATTACTGTATGTATTACAAGCCCTTTTGTGTTAACCTTGTGATGCCACAGAAGAGTATAACCTCATGTGTAGACTGGCAGAAGCAGGAGAAGCAGATGACTTTCATCATTTATTGTTTCAGGTCAGTAGTAGTGAAGGAGGAGAGAATTACAGAAAATAGTAGTAAAATAGTTTATTCTGCATTTCCAGAAGAGGATAGCCCGACTGAGTCGAGGCTCATTTACAATGGGGTCCCAGGTATCGAAGGACCGCTTTACGTCTTAAAATACTAGTTACAAACATGAATATAAAAGTAACACAATACACCATACAAACTATTCACAACACATTTTTGCCAACACAGCATTTGGTTGGCAGTACAGTTTAGAGGTTAGAGTAATGAGCTTGGTTCATCCAGCTGACCTGGGTTTGATTCCCACTACCTCCACTTGCATACTGTGAGACTCTCAGCAACTCAGCCAGCCCAAAGCTCCCGGGTCGCCATTAAAAACAGGCACTTGTGCCTAGTGCACCTAACCCGGTTAACAAAGAATAAATAAAAATAAAATTATTTACAAAGCTTGGCCCAGATTCTAGAAACGTTATGAATGGCGTAACTGCACATGCGCCAAAAAGAATGGTGCAAGTAGCAAGTTACATCAGCAGCTGCGATGTGTGGTATTCTACAAAGTGGCCCACGACATGCCACAGGCCATAGCAAAGTGTACATCGCCACATGATTACACCTAAACTCCTGTGACATGGCTAGGGGTTTCGGCAGCTGTTGCACTCTATTCCAGTAGGGCAGCAACAGATCCCAATGTCGGGATTCTACAAGAATCCCCGAGAACTGGGTAACGAAGTTACACCAGCATTTAGCTGTTGTAACTACGTACGGCCTCCGAGGGTCCTGTAGAATCGCCTGCAGCACAGCACCAAGTCCATGTGCCCTCCCCTCCTATGCCCAGAACACCTCCATTGGTGCCCCATTGGGCATCTCACGCCCCCGCCCTATCCACCATACTGTATGTGCCCCCCCATACCCCCACACAGTAAAAGCCCCACAGGGGTGACCACACACCTCATGCCCCAGAACCCCCACTGCTAAGAGGCCCGCCGAAATGGTGCTGTCAATCCCCAATCCGTTGCCCAGACCCCAAGACAGTGCCACAAATGGAACCGCGCAATATCCTTGGTAGTCTAGTGGCCCCCCCACCAGCAGTGCCACTCACCCAGCAACCCCCACCGTCCCCAGCCAGGGACTGGCACAACCCTCCTCTCACCATCCCGGCCAGCCGCCGACTTAGCTCCGTCTGAGCACTTACTGTAGAGACGTGCTCATAAATGAATGCACACATTCATTTCTGAGCGCTTCTGTACAGTATGCGCTCAGAAGGAGCACAGTGGCAGCTGGCCGACTGCCTCCTACCTTGCTACTTATGCCAACCTTCTAGAATCGGGGCCCATGTTTTTAAAGAACTTCAGGATATAGTTCCCTTTAGGGGTCTTCTTAAATGGCTTTTTAGGTTGTTCCATAATTTGGGACCCATACCGAAAATAGAGCCACCCTTAATGGTTTTCATATACAGAGAAAAAGAGAGCTACCCTTAATAGTTTATATATAATCTGCTAATCTGTTTGTGGGTTGGGTGGAGGAACAGTTTTTTCTCCCATTCACAGGGACTGTGCCTGAACTCTACAAACACTACATATATGATTGTGTGGGGGCCACCTCCTGCTCCAGGGAGACCCCCCCAAGTCTTCCTCGACAAGTTTACCATGGCCCATCCTTCCCTTCTATACAGTGTTGAAGTATCCTCCTCCTCTACACTGCCCTTTCTGGATATGCAACTGTCAGTACAGAACACTGGTCTGAAGACATCTGTTTATTACAAACCTACTGACTCCCACAGTTTCCTCCTCCACAGCTCCTTCCATCCCAAACATGTCAAGAACGGCCTGCCTTATTGACAGTTTCTGAGACTTTGCAGGTTATGCAGTCAACAGGATGATTTTGCTGAGCAGACTCAAATAATGCATAGTTTTTTTTTTTTTTTTTTTTATCAACGGGAGATACCCTAAAAGCACAGTGGACAGAGCATTCTCCCGAGTCAGTAACATGCCTCGTAACCTTGACCCCTACAGGAAGGATACTGTCACGCAAGAACAGCAAATTCCACTAGTGCTTCCTTTCCAGAGCACACCTTCTCTTCACAGGATCATCACGTGTAACTTTCCTATTTTGCAAATTGATCCCAACATTGGTGCTTCCTTTACAGAACCACCTATTGCATCCTACCGCCGGCCACCCAACCTTCGGAATTCTCCTGGTTAACAGCAGCCTACCTACTCCTAACAGTTCCTCCCTACCAGGTACCAAACCTTGCAACAGAACTCGCTGGTACACCTGCAAATTTGTTTCTAGTGTGACTGAAATTCGGGGGCCTACAGGCGTTTTTCACATCACCAAGGAGTTCTCATGCACCTCCACTAATGTGGTGCATTGTACTCTTTGCAGGAAATGTACAGCTATTTACATCGGAGAGACTGGTAGACGCCTTGCTGACCGTTTCATGGAACATTACAGAGCAGTCAGGAATGGAGACACTGCTAAACCCATTGTATCCCACTTCATCTCCAGGGACCACAGCGTCAATGACCTTTGTAACATGGCAATAATCGGAATGCCGAAATGGGGAGCTGCGACTGGGTAAAGCGCATCACGAGGCCGAAGTCAGAGCAGGTATTAATCCAGCATACCCGCCGTGTTCAAAAGTGAACTACCACCATCAGCCAGACAGCTAGGTTAGCAGCACTGGGCAGAGGTGGGGATCGAGTCTCAGAGAGGCAAGTGTGGTACAAGGACAGGGAGACCAGCTAGACCCAGACGGAAAGGGGGCAGGGGAGAAGAAGCAGGCGTGGACAGGAGCAATACATAGCAAAGTCCGACACAGACACAGTATGCGGCAGTTTCCGACATCGGACGAGTCTGTGAGAAGCAAGGGGAAGTGACCCAGCCAGCATGTTAATTTCTGAGCGGGTCGCACACCGCGGCGAGGCAACCATCCACCGGAGACCTCCAACGGCTAGTATCAGAGAAATACCCGCGTACATCGCCACATTATGTGGACTGCCATGTGAGCCGCACTGTTCTGTTTCAGTAGAGCTACTTAATGTTTTGACCGCATCAGCATATTAATGCTGATGTGTTAGACAATTTGTAAGTGCAGTAAAAATCTGATCAGCACACCGACTCCCTGTGTAATGTTGTTCTAGCCAGACGAAATACGCTCCTCGCGACTCTCTCGTTGGGCAGCCCATGTTACAAGCACATTAAGCCACTCCGGCGGTGGCATCTAATGCGATTAATGCATGGTTGGGCTGTTGTTCGCCCTCCCAACTGTGCATTAATCCAGCATTAGATGCCACCTTCGTCGTGGCTTAATGCTTACTTCTGTTTGTGTCCTTCAGCAGTGCTTCTGGGATTCTGGCCATAGAAACAAACATGGAAACCAAGCTGATTATCCGCCTTGGCTCCCAGCAGTCCTCCGGTTTAAATGATAGACTTATTTTCTACTAACATCTTTCAGCTACCCCATTTTCCCTAAAGTCTGTTTGTATCTGTACACATTTAATTTCTTTTTCATTTTCACAATAAGTCTCCATCTCTGTCTCCTTCTCCCACATTTGTCACCTTTCAGCCTTTCCTACTTGGCCCCGTTAATTAGTCCCCACCTGGGGACCTCTCTAACTCTTTCACTCCTATTATGCTTTGTCTTTACCATCATCACATTTTTGTTTCACAGATTCTCTCAATCTTGCCATTTATCATTTCTTCTCCCTGAGCCTCCCCTTTTTCTTTACACACACACACACACACACACACACACACACACACACACACACACACATATATATATATCCCTTATTTTACCTCCCCTCTACACTAACTTTGTTTTTTTTTCTCTTTTAGATATTTCCTGAAGAAGACCTAAGGTCGAAAAGTAGATTTTTAATTCTATTTTCAGCATGCATTTAATATAACCATTTTGTTTTGCTTTCAGACCACATGCTGACGCAGCACTTTATTTTTGTTTTTACATTTTGTGATATATATAATATTTATTTTATTTATTAAGAAGTTTCACCAGGGAAGTACACTGAACAATCAGGATTGCTCATCTCCCGGTGCATCCTGGGGGAAAGAGAGTACAGGTGGGCAGACAAAAATACTGAAATCTGTGGCAGTAGAGATATCTGGTCCTATAACATACTTGTTTAATCTTTCCATTTCTAGGGGCATAGTGCCCAAGATATGGAAGGAATTAATAATAATAGTTCCAATTTTTAAATCAGGGGACAGAACAAATGTCACAAACTACAGACCAATATCTTTGTTCCCTACATTAGGAAAGTTATTGGAGAAATGTGTTTATAAACAACTGGTTTCTCATTTAGATTCCTAGGGGCTGTTGTCTGAACAACAGCATGGATTTAGACGGGGTCACAGCACGTCGATGACCCTGGTTGGGTTGGCGGGCACCGTGGTTGATGCTTGTGATCGCGGGATGATGACTGGTGCGGTGTTCGTCGACCTGACTAGGGCCTTCAACGCTGTCAACCATCGTATATTACTAAGGAAGCTTTGCTCTTGTGGAGTAACGGGTACTGGTCTGGAATGGTTTAGGAGTTATTTAGATGGCAGGGTGCAAATGGTTAGGATAGGAGACTCTGTCAGAATCTCTGCAGATGAAGTCATGTGTTCCACAAGGATCAGTGCTGGGTCCTCTGTTCTCCATTTTCATAAATGACCTGTCAGAGGCACTCACAGAAACAGAATGTATACAGTATGCAGACGACATGGTCTTTTTCCACTCAGGCCAATCAATTACTGAGATTCAAAGGTCATTATAGGGAGATTATAACAAACTTGTAAAGTGGATAATTCAAAAAAAATTGAGGTAGAATGAGAAGAAAACAAATGTGATTTTGTTTGGTACATCTCAGAGACTGGCCCGGGCTGAAGGAGACCTGTCTATTAGTGGAACTGACGGTGTAGAAATGTTATGAGTCCCATTGGTTAAATACTTGGGTATTAACCTAGACCCAAGGTTAAATTTGTGGGTCACCTGGGGAATATAGGTAAAAAGATTCACCACAAGTTAGGTTTCTTATACAGGAACATCAATTCCTTGACAGATGAGGCCCACATGATTATAGCAAAACAAATGTTGTTACCAATAATGGAATATGGAGTGGTACTCTTTATAAACCAGGATAAGTCATTTGTTAAAAGATATCAGCTTATTCAAAATAGTATTTGTAGATTTTGCTTGAGGGCCTCATTACGGATGCATCATTGCCATTTGTGTGATAAGATGAATATCTTACCTCCCTCTCAACACAATGAATATTTGGCTGCCACTTTTGCTTTTTCTGTTTATGTAATAAATGTATTCAGTATAACGGTCTATACTCAGCTAGAAAACAGTAAGATACCCTCTTCTATTCACCTCTGGTAAAACTGGAGATCTGTAATCTTTCTTTTTCTCAGTAGGCACCTACATTACTAAACAAAATGTCTAGCATAGTTAAAACAGCAAAGAATGTCAAGCATTTTAAAGCTTTGCTTTTTGAACATTAACAAAACCCTAAAATGCAATTGTTTTGCTTGATGTATGTTGATTTATTTTGTATGTGTAACTAACTGATATTTGTGTGTTGTACATTGTATGTATTTATTGTCAGGCGTAACTGAAAAAGGGCTGGTCCAAGTTACCTCCTGGTTAAAAATAAAAATAAAACACAGAAACACATAAGTACATATGAGGACATTTGAAGGCTGGTTACATGAATGCCGTAGAACAAGTTATACAATATTGACAGTGATAAAAACAAGTTATATACAGGATTACAGCAAAGCAATACAACCAAATCGATCATGGAACATGAAATAAGTACTTGAATGAGTAGCAACTATATCAGTTGAGGGAACTAGGAGTTAGGAGGGAATGGGACTACAAGGCACAGTATACGTGTAGAAAATGGTCAGGTGGGATTTTAGAAGGGGGACGGGGATGCAGATACGTAGGGAATGATGCTGGAGTTCATTTGATAGGATTGTAAAAATAAGAGTCAGGTGGGATAGAGGAAGGGAGAAGGTAATGTCCTGGGTAGGGCAGGGGGAGAGGATGGGGGGATAGAGGTGCAACATGGTGAAAACAGGACTAAGAAAGGTAAACTCTTAGGTGCAATTACAGCACCTAATAACTGAATTGTCTCTAATACTTTATTTTTCAAAGTTTTCCCCTGGGGAGTCGAGGATTCCTTAACCCTGTCTTTTTATATGGATCCTGTAACAAACAGGCACTCAAGCACATTTATTACAAACAAAAATGGCCAGTTAAAGCATGGAGTAGGTATGAAATAAATGGTTATATGGGCAGAAATGCATTGCAAGTTAATTGCTGAGGAAAGGAAAACTTGAAAAACAAGATTTATCCAGCTGGCTGACAGACTACATATGGATGACTAAGCATGAAAAATATGTACAATTACATTTACTTCAGAGGAGAAATTTACTGTCCCCCTTCCCCCTCCCCAAGACTATCTGAACTCGTACAGTGGATAAGTCACTGAAATCAAAAAACTGTGTGTTGATACAGTCTGACAAATTCCTGTGGGCTGGAGTTTAGTCCAATGTATTTTTGATCCCACAAATTCTGTTCATCAATTTCCCTGATCTCATCACGTATTAACCATGATGATCTTACCCCACGAGGCACTTTATTATACCGAGGACAAGGAACGTAATGTTTGGAACTTTTCACATGTATGATCAGGGTATGAAAGAAGTGCATTTAGTAAGGCCAGTTATTCAAAGCACCCATCCATACAATTGAGTTCTGCATGAACATTTAAAACAGCAGTTTTAGCAGACAATATCCCTGCCCGGAGTTTCCAGGTCAGCAACATCAAGAGACTTTGCATGAGTTAACATTCTGGTGACATGCCTGGAGACTCTGGACAGCCATTTCCTGCCAAAAGGAAAAAACATGCTTTCAATTTTCTTGAGCAACCAAACTGCACGTGCAAAAGTACTGAACATCTGACCTTACATGTTTAGGCAGTTTGCACTACTGATCAGGGTACAGAGCTATGAACCTGAAGACCTACAGTATGTTAGAATTCCACAAATGCCACTTACTGTATGTACCTGAGCAAGTCACGTAACTCCCCTGTGCTAAGCCTCTCTAGAGCCTTTCTCGAATCTTTCTTTCAGGCAATTTACACTACCACATTTGCATCGCAGCAACACGAGCACTCAGGTTGCTGCAGTGCAACTGTGTCAGTATGAACACTTACCCGATCATTGTAAGTCAGTCCTATGACCTCTCCCTGAGCCGCAGCAGAGCTGGGAACGTGTCCAGGAGCGAGTGGTGTAAGCTTCCACGTGGACAGGCTGCACCACTCACTCCCAAATATGAACAGTCCAGAGGCAGGAAGGCTCAGCATTAAACACTCACCATAACATACACAATACGCAGGGCTTTAGTTGGATTTGTTTGACCCAATTTGTATCCGTGTCTCGGCTCAGTATGCCTTCAGCTTCCATTTGCCAGATACATAAGGCAAACTGTTATTAAACCATACGAACATACCAAAGGTGTCCAAAGAAAGGCCTTGCAATCTAATGAGTCTGCTCGTAGTACAGAGTCCCAAGTGGCAGCTAAGGGCTCCGACCCCCTCCTCAACTAATAACCCCTCATTCCCGGCCATTTTCCTTTTGGTCCTGACTACGCCTTGGCTTTTACCCTGTCCCATCCCCTTTTGAAACCTTCTACTGTTTCAAGTGATTCTACCTCCCGAGGGAACCCGTTCCACGCCACGCCACCCCCTCTGTGAAGAAATGTCTCCAGGTCTCCCTCCTGAACCCCCCCCCCCCAGCTTAAGGCAATGCCCCCTCATGTTTTTAGTTCCACTGAGCCTGAAGAGACACCCTTCATCTATCTTGTTTATGCCCTTCAAATACTTAAAGGTCTCAATCATGTCCCTCCTCTCTTCCAGGAGTACACATACAGGGCTTCCAACCTCTCCATGTATGTCCTACCCTGCTGACCTTTAACCATCTTTGTCACCCTCCTCTGGATCGCCTCCAGCAGGTTAATGTCCCGTGAGCAGCCGAATAGCTGGCGGACAAACAGTCACGGTCAAATTGGCCTCCATGAGCTTGCACATGACTGAGGTCAGGCTCACCAGTCTGTTGCTGCCCAAGTCACCCCGGGTCTGTTCTTATGGAGTGGCACCACATGCACCATTCTCCAATCCACAGGTGCTGCTCCTAACTCAAGTGAACAACTGAACAGGTCAGCCGGGGGCCTGCAAGTTCTTCCACCAATTCCCTTAGCACAGCCCAACCCCCCCTTGCAGCATCAGGCCAACCCTCTCTTTTGTGAAGACCAGGCGAAGCACTTGTTCAGTTACTGTGCCTTGTCCCATCATCTCCCCCATCTTCAGCCTTACTATTCCATCTTTCTCATCTCTTTTCTCAATATTATATTTAAAAAAGGCTTTTTTCTCCTTTTTTAATCCCCTCCACTAGCTGCAGTTGTTTCTGAGCCTTAGCCTGCCAGACTACTTCTCCCGTCTCCCTAGACTTCCTCAGGTACTCTTCCTTGTCCTTTTCGACTCCCTATAGGTAGCCTTGTTTTCTCTGACTGCCTGGGCCACCTCACGACTAAACCAGCTGGGTGCTTTGGCCCTTGAGTTTTTCCCCTGTAGCCTATCGCACTCTTTTGTGGCTGACGCTATTCCCGCCTTAATTTCTGATCCATCCCTGTCTCTACACTGATACCATCCAGGTCACCCTTTAGCTGCTCCCCCATTCTTCTAGAGTCTGTCCTTCTAAAGTCTAGGTCCTTGGTCTTTGTGGGCACCTTCCCCCTGCCATGTCCAACCTGAACCATGCAGTGGTCACTCCCACCCAAGGGCTCCCCAACCTGTGTGTCATCCTCATTTGTCACTATCAGATCAAGGACTGCCCACTCCCGAGTGGGTACCGTGACGCCCTCTGTCAGGAACCCACTCTGCTCCGCATCTAGGATTACCCGATTCCTGGGGCACACCATGGCAGGGATCTTCCAATCCGCCGTAGGCAAGTTAAAGTCCCCCACCATTACCACCTCTCCTTTCCCGCAGCCACCATTCTCACAGAATCCAGTTCTCTGTCTCTCTCCTTCTCTTGGCAAGGCGGTTTGTAAACCCCCTCCAGTCTTATCTTCTTCCCCCTAGTGGACTGTATCTGAACCCACATCACCTCTAACCTCGCCTCTTTTGGCTCCTCCCTCATGCTCATTATTCCTTCCTTTATATACACACCACTATCCCCCACCCGTCCGTTCTGTACAATTTATACTCGGGGACAGAGTGGTCCCAATCATGGTTAAGAGCAGCACGAGTTTCAGTTCCGCCATAATGTCCACCCTCCTCTCTGCCAACAACACCTGCCTTTTAACCTGTGCTGCAGCACTCTTTATTTGTAAACGGCAGTGTAAACATGCTTGTTGTCAGCAGTTGCTGAACACCAGCCCCCCCCCCCACAAAAAAAAACTCACGACCTCTCCCAACACAGCTTGCCATCAGCACTGAGAGAGGCCACGCACATGTGCTCCAGCACTGGTGTGGGAGAAGGGGGCAGGACAGAAGCAGTGCTTGGCGACTGAGTGCGGCAGTGTAAACAGGCCTTTTGTGCAATGAAACTCTCCCTGTGTGCCAGAAATAGCAGCAACATTTTCTTCATTCCTTTTTCAGCACTATAACGAAAACAGAGAAATCCCTTTCCGTAAAAGGTTTATTTTTACGCCTACCTTGCATTGCTATGCAGCAGCTGTTTAGGTACCACTAGGAGGAGGGACAAAAACAGAACAGGAAATTCTAGTTTATCCTTCAGAATGCAATCCCAAACACTCGTCAGAAAAATAGTTTACCTCACACTATTGGCAAATGTGCGAGACAAACTATTTTTCTGATCTGTGTAATGCCTGTACCACCTCAGTTTGGGACAAATGGACTAGGTAAAACTATGCAGATGCTGCAGCATGGAAATTAAATACACACATACGTACATAGTTGCCAGCAGATTAGGCCTAACGGTCTATCTCGTCTGTCTGACCCAGCTCACTCTTAGTGTACAGTAGCTGCTCTACCTCCCCCCATTTCCCTCCTCCCACCCACTTCCCCTCCCTCTACACCTCTGGTGATCACCATACCCTCACCCTGTACCATGCCCCTGTGGCTGTCCCAGCCCTCCTTGAAACCTCCCACAGTTCCCAGTTTTACTAGATCATCCAGCAGAGCATTCCAGGGTGACTACCCTCTCCTTGAAATAATGCCCCCTTGACTCCCCTCTGTACCACCCCACTTCTAACTTTAGAGTATGGACTCTCGTAGTCCCCTCCTCTCTCAACTTGAGTAGACCCTTCTTGTTCCCTCTGTAGAACCCCTTCAGGTATCTGAAGGTCTCGATCATATCCCCCCATCCCTTCCATCTTCCAGAGAGTACATGTTCAGCTCTCCAAGTCTATCCTTGTAGGACAACCCCTCCAGATCACTAATCATCCTCGTCACCCTTCTCTGGACTCTCTCCAGCAGTGCAATGTCCTTTTTTAGGCAAAATTATGAACTACAAGTGTTGATTTTTGAATGTCAGCTTTTAAACCTGTACAGCGGATGGTGCGAGGCTGAAGGAGACCTGGGAACCTACTCTCCTATTTTTCAAACATGTCGGTCGGTACTGGTCTAACTGCCACAGTGGTCAGTTGATTCTGTTCCTTCCTGTATGGCTGGTCACAGGCAAGCTCTGCTGGTGGAGCTGTCTCCCCCCACCCCCCACCTCCAAAATCAAGTTTTGGGTACTGCAGAGTTCAGTCCTTGGTCCTACTATCTTCTCTATTTTCCTTAATTACTTCCCAAGGCCTACACTTCCTCCTACATTCAAATGCATATGGATGATACAGTCCTTTTTGCTTCTGGGCCCCCTGTTGACAGCACAGTTTCAGATCAACTTCTCTAATGTCCAGAGTTGGCCCCAAAATAACCAGCTTATTCTAAATTTAAAACACAAACTGTCTCCATAACTTTCAACACCCGACTACACCTCACTAACATTCAATCCCCAGTCTTTTTGACCCTTGAGGGCTCCAAAATAGAGGCAGTCCCCTCCTTTATGTACCTGGGTGTGTGGTTTGAGTCACCTTCATTTTTCAGCTCTTATCAACACCATCCATTCAAAGCTCTTTCCTAAATTGGGGGCACTCTACAGGAACAAAGTTTGTAACCCTTCCCCAACCAGGCATGAGATTGTCTCAAATGATAATCCCAGCCTTCAGTTTTGGCGATGTAGCTTACAGCAGTGCCCCTAAATCAACCCATGCAAGACTAGATACTCTATTTCACTTCTTGTGTCACTTTACGCTGGTCTGTCCACCTGGTACTTATCACTGCTCCCTTCCCTCTCCTTCCCATCCCTTTAAGGCCATCACCTCTCTCATTGCACCCCCCTCACTGCTAAGTTATGGTTTGACTCACTCACCTGTTGTCTCTCCTCCCTCCTTTCTTTCTCTCATACAACTTCCTATGCCCTTCACTCTGCCGACTCCCGCTCCTTCTCCATCGCATGTGCCAAATCCACTGCTGATCAGTCTGCTTTCTCCTGCAGGCTCCCTTTACTCTGCCCCCCCACATGTCTGTGCTGCTTTCTCCCCTTCCTCTCTGAAGTCCCGTCTCTATACCCACACCATACATGCCTGCTCCTGTATTTACCACTGTGCCTAGGCTCATCTGATCTCCATGTCTTCTCGTGTATGTTCACTGCCCCATACTCAGCAATGTGACTTTTCAGTGAAGTATAACTGTTTCATACTTAACCTGGTTCATACCAACTGTCCACACCCCTCCTGCTGCCTGGCAAACCTCACAGCTACTAATCTAATTGGGCTATTTACCTAGTGGTGGATTTTTTCCCAGCCGTACGGAGTGGGCCAGGGTGCCAGGCAGCAGAGACCCTTCAGGAGAGGAGCAGCGGCAGAAGAGCTACTTCCCGACCGCAAGGAGCGGGCCAGGGCAGAGGCAAGCATACAGGAGGACAGGGGGATTTTCTCCTGCCCACCCACCTGGGCCCTGACCTCTATTAAATGCCCAGGGAGGGAGGAGTGGATCGGCAGAAAGGATCCCATTAGTCGACCAAACAAGCGGGGAGGAGCTGTGCACCTCAACCTAGAAAACCGGACTGGAGTCGGACTGGGAGGAGGAGGAGGAGGAGGAATGAGTATCTGAACTAAAAACTCATAGCTGTAAAGGGGGGGAGGTTCTGGATGAAAACTAGGCACCACTTCTAAGCATTTGGGTAGGGCATTTATTATTTGTTTTTAAAAAAAATTCTGGTTGGAAAAAGCAGGGCAAGGGGAGATCTGTGTTATAACCAGCCACCCCACCCTTTTGGTACCTGGGGTTGGACATGGAAGTTTGGTAATTTCTGGTACTTTGATTTGGTCATGTAACTCTGGGTACTAACCAGTTCAACTTTTGCTACGTTTTGTAACTTGTAGGCATCTCATTTTTGTAAGTTGGTCATTTAATTGAAGAAATTTCTCTGCTTGAGAAAAGGAAGTGAAGGAGTGATCTGAAGCAAGGGGGCATTTATTGATTGTTTTGAGGAGCCCCTGTGAATGAATAAATAAGAATGAGGAGGGACAGGAGGGAAGGGGCTTGGACCAGGGGAGAGAATCATATGGGAGGGGGGCTGGCAAGGGTCGGGACAGCAGCAGCAGATTCTCACTTGGAGGGGAATAGGAGAGGGATGTTACAGGGCATCAACAAGATATAGGGGAGGCACAGGGGGAAGAATAGTGGGATGCACTTTGGATTTCGAGAAATTTGATGGTCGCTGGGCTGGGCGTGCTGTCGGCTGCTCCGACAGTGTAGTGTTTCTTCGTTTGGTTTGTTTGACTGTTCTTATTCGTTTGGCCCGTTCGTTTTAATCTCCTTTTCGCCCGTTCCCTCACTGTATTCTAATGTTTTCGACTTTTCTGTGAGCCTGTTGCAAGAGAACTGGTAGCGGGTATTCTGGGCTGAGGCGTCACAGGCGTTCTCACGACGACCTTGATGCGCACTGGGGCCGTCTCGTATCAGCCCCGTTACCGCTCACGTATACTTAATTTGCCGGGCCTGCTATCGGAGTCTCTCCGCCGGATTATTACTGGGCACTCGAAATTTGAGCTTTCAAGATCTGGACGTACTATTGTAGTACCTGTTGTCTTGTGCCGGCTGGGCTGGCCGGCCAACGAAGAATCTTGGAAGGCAGGAAGAGGGAGCTGTGAGAGAAGGTGATCTGTGGGAGCGAAACAGCAAGCGACAACTTTTGGATTTATAGCGGACCTTAAGCTGGATAGCTGAAGTTTGGAGACTGTGAACCGCAGGTTGGTGAGCTTTGGAGAAGTAGCTTAATTAGGAGCAGTGAGCTGTTGGTCCCAATCCTGCAGGTGGGATTGTCTGGGGGTGTGCACTACACGGGGGACTGGGCCCTATTCTTGCCGGGTAGCAGTTTTTGGGCCACTGGTCCCTTAGGATCTTCCGTGAGCTAGCTGGTGGGGGTTGGCCCGGGTGGAGATCTGTAGTGGTGGCCGTGGGCCTTACAGTTTTGCCTCCTGTATAGATTTTTGGGGGCCCTGCTCATGCCCAAAGTGAAAAACCAGCAAGAGGATTTCCCTTGGACTTCCCTCTTCTCCAAATTACGGTGAGACTTTTCATTTTACTACTGGTTTTGTTCAGGAAGGCAGTGAGAGTGCCCTTTTTTTAACCTCGGGAAGTGACAATGTCTGGAGACAGTTAAAATACTTTGGACATACTGTTACCTTCATAAAGTCTCTACTACAGAGAGAGTGTTTTAGGGATTGGAGAAATCATCAAGTCTTTCTAACATCTGCTTTACCCAGGAAGTTAGAGTTCTTGTGGGCTTTTGGCCTCCGCTGGCTGTGAGAGGACTATAGGGAACTGGAAACTTGATTTCTCTGTTGTTTTTTTTTAGACCTTATTTTTATTTCTCTATGCTTACAGTTGCAGAATTAAGGATTTATTAGTCATCTTATTTTCTGGCTTTTATGCTCTCCGAGCTGTTGTTCTGGACTCGACTGCGCTGTTTTACTTATATATTTTTAAAGTTTAGTTTTTAGTATAGCTGATGTTATAGGATTGGGTTTTTTTTGGTTAAATTTGGTGGTGGGTTTGATTTTGTTTCTTCCCTATGTGAGAGGTGTGGAAGTATTTTATTTCCTTTTATTGGTATTATTTTATTATCAGCGTTCATTTTGTTTTCTTTATATTTTTTAATTTTATTTCTTATTTAGTTTAATTGATTGGGGTTGTTTTACTTGTTTTTAATTTTTGTGTAGGCTTGGTGTATTTTTTGTTGGGGTTATCAATGTGTGTAGGGGGCTTGCCCCCGCAGTCATGCGCTATTCATCCTCCGCCCTTCGCACCCTCCGACCTTTCACCCCGCTGCAGTTTACCACCTAACAACGCTGTAGAGCACTGGATATCGCTCACCGGGGGGAGGAGTAGGGTCGAGGGTGCAAACGGTGGAGGGTGAATAAGCAGAGCCACCTCATCTGGGTAGTGAAATCCAGAAGATGCCCTGGGGAGAACTGGAACCCAGATCATGGACCGCCATGCCTGGTTTCCATACACAAGGGAACCAACAATATAGGTGGGCAGGTATTTCGGGCGGCCCCGGAAGTCCATCCAACTCGAGCAGTGTTATGTAGCGCGAGGTCCCTTAAAAACAAGACTGCAATTACTGCAGATCCTGTTGGGTAAGCGGACCTGGCGTGCATCACCGAGAACTGGCTGGATGAGAACTCTGGCCCCATACTGGAGGCCGCAACTCCAGCCAGGTACTTGATGATGCATCGCTCGAGATTGGATCGGCGGGGGGGGGTTGTGGTCTGTTTCAAGACCGAACTGGGCCTCACGAATGTACCAGTTGAGGAGTCTGGGTCATTTGAGTGTACTGTTGTAACAGATGTAGGCTGTAGGATCGCTCTCATCTACCGTCCACCCGGGGATGAGAAGCGTTTCCTTCAGGAAGTAGCAGATTTCGGGATTGACATGGCATTTGAGTCTCCCAGGCTGATGGTCCTGGGTGACTTTAATGCCTGGATCGATGACAAACTCTCATAATTTGGACAACACTTCCTCCAGTTGATGACATCTCTGGGCCTTACACAGATTGTTAACGCTACTACTCATAAAACACGGTCACTCTCTTGACCTAGTCTTCCTCCTGGGGATCGAAGCCTTCCATTTGGGGGTGGAACCTGTCGGATGGACCGATCACTGCACCATGGGGTTGTTTTCCTGCCCCCACACGTCGGCCTACCCCTGTGGATATGGTCAGGTACTGCCCTTTAAGAGATGTAAGCTCTGAAGGTCTAGCGGCAGTACTTGACCTATCGGTGCTTCCAGGGGCAAACAATGACCCAGAGGCCTTAGTCGTGGCCTATAATACGGCCACCTCTGTGGCTCTGGATGTCATTGCTCCTACCTGTGTTCGTCCTCTCTCCCTTCGCCCTCAGTCCCCTTGGTTTGATGGGACCTTGAGGGAGATGTGGCGACTAGGATGTAGGTTAGAGTGTTGTTGGCGGAAATCCGCCTTGGATGCCGGCTGCCTTAGGTTGATGAAACATTACTGAGTCTATCAATCTGTAATCACCCGTAAGAAGGCAGAGTTCCTGTCCGGGGGGAGTCTGCGGCCGCTCAGAATCAACCAGCTCAGCTCTTTCGAACTGTAGACAGACTGTGCAACCCAGTCTGCCTACAGACTCGAAGAGCCTTTTCGCAAGTAGAGTGTGATGAGCTTGCTCGATTTTTTGAAGCTAAGGTGGCCGACATCTGGGCGGAGCTCCAACCAACACACTCTATGGGAGACACTCTGGATTGGCGCACAGTCACCGCCCCTCAGTTCTCCTGGAAGTCCTTCAGCCAGCCGGAGTTCATAGTGGTCATGCGGATTGTCCAGGGTATGCGCCCTATGTGCTGTAGTTTGGATCCGGGACCAACTACCCTAGTTATGGGTTGTAGTGATATCATTGGCCCAGTCCCAACACGGATAGTCTGGTGCTCCTTGGAGACAAGTGAATTTTCTAGCTCCCTGAAGGAGGCGGTGGTGACACCTCTCCTGAAGAAAGCTTCTTTGGACCCAGACTGCCTTGCTAACTACAGACCAATCTCTAACCTCCCCTTTATCGAGAAGGTGATTGAGAAAGTAGTGGCCCTACAACTGGAGAACCATTTGACCATCCATGACATCTATGAACCTCTCCAATCCGGTTTTAAAAAGAGACATAGTACTGAGACGGCGCTGGTTTGGATGCTCAATGATCTCCTGATTGTGAGGGATCGGAAAAAACATTCTATCTTGGTTCTTCTAGATCTCTCATCAGTATTTGACACTGTGGACCATGGGGTTCTTCTCAATCGCCTGAAGTTCATCTGTGGCCTGTCAGGTACAGTCCTCAGATGGTTTACATCCTTCCTCACTGGCAGAACTCAGAAGCTGGTGTCAGGGATTTATTCCTCTGGCACAGTCTCTCTGTCATGTGGGGTACCTGAGGGTTCGGTGTTGTCCCCCATGTTGTTCGCAGTGTATATGCTCCCTCTTGGAGACATTGTAAGAAGGTATGGGCTGAGGTTTCACTGCTATGCTGATGATACCCAGCTCTACCTTTCTTTCGCACCCGACCAAGATAGAGCTCTCTCGGTATTTAACAACTGCCTCACTGAAATCCAGGGTTGGATGAATTCGAGCTGGCTGAGGTTGAACTTGGAAAAAACTGATGTGTTGGTTGTGGACCCGGGACGCCAGATAGAGGGGCTGTGGGCAGGTCTGCCTTCTGGACTTTTTCTTGGGTACTCCCAGCTGCTTACCTCTGAACGGGTGCAAAACCTGTGGGTGATTTTTGACGAGGGGCTGACACTGCAATCGCAGGTGTCGGCAGTCATCAAATCCTCTTTCTACCATTTGAGGAACATCTCCAGGGTTAAGCACCTAGTTCCATCCAGCGACCTCCCTACGTTGGTCCACGCCTTTGTGACCTCACATCTGGATTACTGCAACTCCCTTTATCTAGGGTAACCTGGGGTGGATATCTGCCACTTGCAGCTGGTGCAGAACATTGTAGCCTGGTTACTGACGGGGACACCCCGGTCTCGTCATATCTCTCCGGTACTGCGCGAACTGCACTGGCTGCCGGTGCGGTGGCGGATTACTTTTAAAGTCGGACTTCTGACTTATAAAGCCCTACACGGACAGGGCCCAGACTACATGAAAGAGCTCCTGGTTCCTTACTGCCCCGGGTGATCGCTCCGCTCGGCTGACATGGGGTTGCTAGAGATTCCAAGGGTTTCTGTAATATCTTCCCGGGCCTGGGCATTTATGTACGTGGCCCCTGCCCTTTAGCATTCTCTACCCCATCAGTTACAGGAGTGCATGACCATGGAGGGATTTAAACAGGCCCTTAAAACACACTTATGGTGCCAAGCCTATGTTTGATTTTATGTTGTCCGCTATTTGAATTTTATAAGTATGATATTCAATGTTTTATGTATTGCTCATTTTATTGTTAGGCACCTTGATTTGTTGAAAGGCTCCTTACAAATAAAAGTATTATTATTATTATGCAATGGCTGTGGGACTGCTGTTTACATGGGCACAATGTGGAAGTTAGGGGGCTGCCTTATCTGCCAAAAGATAGGGAGGATGGAGGCAGAGTTAGCACAACTGAGGCAGAATCTTATAGAGATTTCCTCAGGCATAAGGAGGGGGCAGGAAGAGTGGCAGATAGACAATGATGGAGTCTCTAAAACTACATGCATGACAATGGGAGCAAGGCAAAAATGGGCAGGAGGTAGAAATGAGGGAACCCTTAAACAGAATAACAGGGGTGCAGTCTTGGGGACTCAGGAAAGGAGGAGATACTCTGCGGGGTTGGGGGGCGCTAGGAAAAAGACTCAGAAAGGGAGGAGATACTCAGCAGTAGGGGAGTGGAGTGACCCGGGGGGGGGGGTCTGGTGAAAGCTCAGGGAAACGCACACAAGAGGGTGAAAGAGGGAGCATAAAGACGGGAGAGGGATCCAGCAACCAGGAAGGAAGGAGGGAGAGGGTGCACCGGAAGGGACAACCACAAGAGGAGGGGACAGCGGCAACAGGAACAGGGGGACATGTAGCAGACAGAGAGGGGAGAACCCCAACACGTAAAAATGCACAGGTAGGATTAGAGAGCACAGGACCTTTGAGAACTCCACTGAAACAGGTTAGGCAGTGAGGAAGGTCCCAGGAAGCAGAGAAGGAGAGGTGGTCCCCTGGATCAGGACTCTGTAAAAATGCACAGATAGGAGCAGCAAGGGCTGGACCTGTGAGAACTGTGCAGGAACAACCCAGGCAGGGAGAAAGGATGCTGGGGACAGAGACTTCTGCAGAAAGGGCCGGGGACTGGGGGCATGGAGCTGAAATGAAGCTGGGGGGAAGGGGACAGAGGGGAAATCCCAGCGGGGGTCCAAATGGAGCAGGGCACAGGGGCAGGTAGCAGCACAGAGGAACCAAGGAACCAGACACTGGCTTAGGGAGACAAACAGAGGAAGAGGCCAGGGAGAGAAGGTCTCAAGAAAGTTTGGGGGGAAAAATAGCAAGAGTAAGGATAGTGATAACTTGGGAAAGGGTGGGAGAAATGCAGTAGAGAGAGGTGCTCAGGAGAAGGAAGGGGACAAGGTTTTAATAGTTGGGGGCTCTATTGTAAAAGGTGTTACATGGGGCGAAGGGGCAGCGGGGGGGGGGGAAATCGGGTGGAATGCCTGCCAGGAAAGACGGCGGCCAAAGTCATACACTGGATCCCCTCAAGGGGAAAGGCACTGGATGAGAGAACACATCTGCTGTTCCACTTAGGGACAAATGACCTCACAAGGAGTAGTGTGATGGAGGTGCAGGCATGGTTTATGGGACAGGCTAGCTTCTGCAGCAGCTTGGATTTTAAATCCTTGACATTCTCTGGGTGCTGCCAGTACCAAGGGCCAGCACAGAGGTGAAACAAAAAATAGAGGAATTCAACAGTTGGCTAGCAGGATGGTGTGCTCAGAGGGGATATGGAGTAGTAGGAGATTGGGAAACAACGTGGAGGGACAACAGCCTATATGCCCTGGATAGGCTGCATTTAAATGGGGAAGGGAAAGCAGTGCTCAAATGTAAGCTAGAAGATTATGTTGAAAAGCACTATCATTTAAACAAAATTGAGGGGGGGCAAGGGGAAACTCTACCTGTAGGACACATGGCAGAGGGCAGTGAGCCCCCCTCCAAACAGACGAGAGGCATGAGGGTAGGAAATATAGGGTGTGTAGCAAGTGGGTAACGGGTTGGAGGGTCACATGTACAAACGCTAGAAGTCTGGGTAGGAAGATCCCAGATCTAGCAGCGACAGTGGTTGAGGAGAGCCTTGACATTGTGTGTGTGGGGGGGTAACAAAAACATGGGCCATCAAGAGCAAGGATGGGACATGGAGATACCAGAGTATACACTTTTCAGGAGGGACAGTGAGAAAAGGGGAGGGGGAGAGGTTGCACTCTACGTAAAGGAGGGTATCAGGGCATCAGAACTGCAGGGCAAGTGGGGGGAGGCTGAAGGACTATGGGTCTCCTTGGCTGTGGGGAAGGGAGAGGTGGTGCATACTTGGGTGGTTTACAGGCCCCCAGCACAGCAGGAATCTGTGTATAGATGCATGGCTGATGAATTTGTGAGAATGGCGGCTAAAGGGGATGTGGTCCTGACGGGAGACCTGAACCTACCAGATGTGGACTGGGGCACCCTATCAGCATCATCAGCCAGCAGCAGGGAAATATTGGACTCCCTAAAAAATGGCCCTCCTGAGGCAACTGGTCAGGAAGCCAACCATGGCAGGAGCTATTCTTGATCTGGTCCTGACAAATGGGGATAAGGTAGGAGAGGCGTCAGTGGGTGAACACGTTAGAACGAGTGACCACAACACAGTTTGGTTCAAAATAAGGAACACTGCAGAGGTTCACCAGACTAAGCTGAGGGTGCTTTATTTTAAGACAGCAGATTTCAGGAGAATGGGGGGAGTAGTGGAGAGGGCTCTGGAGGGGGTGGAGGAGTTAACAGATGTGGAGAACATGTGGGAGAGGGTAAAGAAGGTACTGTGGAGGCCATGGACCTATGCGCCAAGAGATCAAGTAAAAATAAGAGGAGGAGGAAACCCCTGTAGTTTAACAGGGTTGCAGCAGAAAAGGTCAGGGCAAAGAGTAAGGCCTTTAGGAAGTTCGTGGTAACACAACTGAAGAGGACTGGTGAGCCAGAGAGAAGCAGGGGTAGAAGTAAGGAGGGCGAAGGCATGAACAGAGAAGAGCACAGCTAGTGTGGTCAAAAAAGGGGATACTTTTTTTTAGGTATGTCAGTGAAAGGAGAAAGACTAAGCAGGGAATACTCCAGCTAAAAACAAATGAGGGTGAGCTGATACAAGGGGACAGAGAGAAGGCAATACTACTAAACAACTATTTTTGCTCGGTGTTCACTAGGGAGGAAGAAGAGGTGGACAGCAGCGCAGGAGAAGCCAAGGCGGGGGAGAGGCGTGGATACGAGTCCATTTCGGGTGGAGGAGATGTTGGGAGAACTAGGTTGCCTGAGGGTGGACAAGGCGATGGGGCCAGATGGAGTGCACCCAAAGGTGCTGAAGGAACTTAAAGGTATACTGGCAGCACCCTTGACTGCACTCTTCAACAGGTCCCTGGAGTCTGGAGAGCTACTGGAGGCAGGCAAATGTGGTCCCTCTGCATAAGAGGGAGGAGGTGGGTAATTACAGGCCCATGAGTTTGACAGCGGTGGTGGGCAAGCTCATGGAGAAACTACTGAAAGTCAGGATCACCAGTTACCTAGAGGTAAGCGGCCTGATGAATCCAAGGCAACATGGCTTTACCAGGGGTAGATCCTGTCAAACAAACTTGATAAATGTTTTTTGACACGGTCACCAAGGAACTGGATTAGAGGAGGGCAGTAGATGTCGTTTATCTGGATTTCAAAAAGGCATTTGACTCTGTGCCACACAGGAGACTGCTATACAAGCTGTCATGCCTAGGTCTGGGGCAGAAGGTGGTTCGATGGATGGGAAACTGGCTGGGGGACAGGAGACAGAGGGTCATTTGAAACGGGATGGCATCTGGAGAGGGCATGGTCACAAGTAGGGTCCCTCAGGGGTCAGTGTTAGGGCCACTACTGTTCAAGCTATTCGTAGGGGACATCGTGGAGGGCCTTGAAGGGGGTGTGAGTCTGCTTGCAGACGATATTAAAGTCTGCAATAGGGTGGACACTCTGGAAGGGGTAGAAACAATGCAGAGAGATCTGGGGAGGCTTGAGGCATGGTCAAGGAGGTGGCAGCTTTCATTCAACACAGACAAATGTAAGATCATGCATTTTGGATACAGGAACCAGAGTGCGGGGTACTGTATGGGAGACCGAGACCTGGAAGTAAGAGAACAGGAAAGGGACCTAAGCATCACTATATCGACGGACCTGAAGGTGTAAAGGCACTGCAAGGGAGCAGTGGCTAGGGGCAGCAGAATGCTGGGCTGCATCCGAAGGGGGATTGCCAGTAGAAAGAGGGAGGTCATAGTAGCCTCGTACACCCATCTAGTTAGACCGCATTTGGAGTATGAGGTCCAGTTCTGGAGGCCACACCTCAGAAAGGATGTGGGGAGGCTGGAGCGAGTTCAGAGGAGGGCAATGAAAATGGTTAAGTGTCTCAGTCACCTGTCCTACGAGGAAAGGTTGGGAGAATTGAACATGTACTCCCTGGAACAGAGGAGGAAGAGGGGGGACATGATTGAGACCTTCAAGTACCTTAAGGGTATAAACCGGGTGCCGGTGGAAAGCATCTTCCAGATGAAGGGGAATTAAGAGGACTAGGGGGCATAGGTTACAGACTGGGGGGACAGTTCAAGGGTAACATTAGGAAGTACTATTTCACAGAGAGGGTGGTGGATAACTGGAAGAGGCGCCAGGAGGAGTTGACTGGAGAAGCAACAGTGAAAGGCTTTAAAAGGGCATGGGACAGACAAAGGGGATTGTTGAGGGTGGTGGGGAGAGGGCATGTCCTAGTAGATAGCTAGAAAAATGGGAAGACTAGGTGGGCCTGTCGGTCCTCTACTGCCATCACATTTTTATGTTTCTATGTACACTGTAAATTAAAACTACAAAACTGGGGGTTTCGCCGTGCCACCCCTACACGGCAACCATGTGGCGGTATGGTGAAAGGGCAGCAGGTGTGACAGCAAATGGAGTGGCCAGCACATGGTGAGTGTATGCCTCCACATGCACAGACATGTGTGTCACTGCATACCCTCAGGCCAGCAGACAGTAAATGGTATATGGAGCAGGCAGCACAATGCCAAGCTTGTTTATTTAGGCCTGCGCTGCCGCCCAGGCAAGACCAAAATCTGGATGTGGACACTGGGAAGGGATGGCCTTCCCGGCCCCATCAAGGCAGGCAACCCATGGGGATCTTCATTGACCCAGGGGAGGCAAATGCCGATCAGGAGAGTGAGCTGGGGCTAAGGAGATAGCCTGCACTGTGGAGGAAAAGCTCTTTATGGAAAACAAAAGACATTTCGGGGTTATACAAAACAGCTGTGCCTGGGCACCAGACTACTACAGCCCACCAGGAGAGAGGGGGACACATAGGAGAAAAGCTATGGCTGGGCAGCAGGCCACTACAGTACCCCTTGATAGAAGGAACACATATGAAGAAGTCACGACTGGTCAGCAGGCTACTCCAGTCCCCCTTTGGGAGACAGGCACATATATGAGAAAAGCTACAAATGGGCAGAAGCCCACTCCCATCTCTTTCAGGAGAAAAAGAAACATGATAAAACCTGTGGCTCTGAGGCAGGCCCCCTTGGGAGAGGCAGGCAAGTACAGACAAGCTGCAGCTGGGCAGCCTTGTCAGTCGAGCGGTGTCCTTCATTAATTTCCAACTGGCCATCATATGGCATTAAATCGGACACAAAGTGGAGCCCTATTCATTTCAATAGGGCGCATCCCCACGCTCTCCCTTTGCTCAACATCATAGCGCGGGGGGCGTGTTCATCAGTAAGGAAATAAGGGAATCAGCTGGCAAGGTTTCTCGGGGGGCGGGGGAGAAGTATGATACCTTATAGCAAAATAAACACACAGCATTAAATACTGACTATGGTGGGGACTGATTTACGTGGACCTAGGGTATACTACCAGGTAAGGAAGGACCCAATCTGACAGAATCACTTTAACCAAGCCAAAACAAAGATTACTAAAAAACAAAATGTAGTATCAGCAATGGGAAATATAGAGGTGGCATGGCTGAGGTCTGCGGCAGCCAAGAAGACTTGGTCAGTTGGGCAGTTGTTGGTGAAAAGTACCAAAAAAACGAAAAAAGAAACATGATGCAGCAGGCACAGACATAATGTGACATGTAAGTCAGTGACACAGCTGAACGAATGAACACACAAAATACTGACCTAAAACGGTCTGTTGAGTGACAAATAGATAAAAGGGGCATATGGCCCAAATAAACAAGCATTTGTCAATGCCAAAGTTCGTCGTTGGAATTGCTGTTGATACACACCAACTGGCAGGACTACAGTTCCCAGCAGAAAGAACAAGTTATGCCATCAAATTCACATTCCCACTGAAATACAGTGAAGTGCATACTGTTTCCTCAATTCGTGATCCATCTTTGAAGAGTGAAGATGGGTCTACGGTTCAAAGAAGATGAGGGCACTGGAGCCCCACCATGGGTTTGGGGGGCGCCATTATGATTAGAAACCCTAATGCCCCAGGCATTTGTTGGTATTTGCACTACAAATTTTCAACATGGCCTTTTATGACCCCCACCTGGGACATCTGCTCATGAACAGTGGCACCGTGATTTTGTTAATCTGTCCCGAACGTTGATTTCTCACAGCAACCACGCCATTCTGCACCAGATGTGCGAAAACACAGCTCAGGCAGTATGTGAAAAATTACAGCTGTACCATTCATAGGGAGGTGTGAAGAGATGGCAATGTTGAACATCTGGAGTGAAACTATTAAAAATGCTCAAACGTACAAGCGTACATGGAAACTGCGCAACTCACGCTCGTAACAGTCATTATATGGACTTTTATCACCAAATTTTCAACATAGGTATTTTGAGACTGTGACAGGGAGCTCCTGCCACTCGAGAACGGACTTTTTCTTAAATCTGTTGCACCAGTTCTTCTATTTCTAAGCCTGATCTATCCTTTACTATTTCTAGTCCATAAGGTTGGCCTCCTATGGGCACCCTTCCCCTTTCTTGACTATGCTATAGTGTCCTCTTCAATTTTCCTTTCCCCCTCAGGTCCTCGTACAGGGAGGTTATTGTTGTGACCTCCAAGCGTATGTAAAACAGGTTGTGTTTATCTTTGTTGGATTTAGTATGTAATAGCATTATGTCATAATATACCTTATGTTTAAGAAACCTGTAAATGTTGAAAATACCATGGCACTAGGTGTTTTTGATAATGGTAAAATGTATTAGGTGACTATTATAGAAATTAAGTTAGTTGTGCTATTTAAAATACAAGTAAATTGCAATAAACTGAACAAGTCTGAAACTGCAAGGTGATTTGCATATATCCCACGATGCTTTGCATTATGGAAGTATGTATGATGTTGTATTTCTTTGAAACTTGATTTGTGGCCAGTGCCCTTTGGGGTAACCCTTTTTTCAGTGTTTCTGCACTGAGGTTATTTGTTTTTCTTTTCTTTTTGAGCCCCCACTACCCAAGCAAACGGGGCCCACATAGGGATGAACGGTTTTCACTGAAAGGTGGCTAGATCAGAGTCAGTAGGTGCTGGCCAAGTGCAGAGAAAGGACATTCTTAGTCTGTTACTGCAAACTGATGTACTGAAGAAGGAATATGGTACTGCAGAAGCCTATTTCCTGTATTTTGAATAAACATCACACAGAGATTGTGTGTTGAACTTGAAGTTCGGTGTCTGGTCCATCTGTATCCCACAACTCTTCCACAGAGATCTCTGCTCATGAACAGTGTCACTCTGAGTTTTGTAATCTGTCCCAAACACTGACCACGCTATTCTGCGCCAGAAGTGCGAAAGCAAATTTTGGCCAGGATGTGAAAAATGACAGCTGTACTCATCATGAGGAGGTGTAAAAAAATGCCAATGTTGACAATCTGGAGTGAAAATATTACATATTTGCGACGTTACAAGTGTGCGTGGAAACTGTACAGCATGCGCTTATGGACATAGTTATTTTTTATTTTTCACCAAATTTGCAACATAGGCTTTCTGGGAGCCTACCTTATGAACAGTGACACTGTCGTTTCATTAATCGGTCATGAAAGGTGACTCCGCGCAGTGACCACGAAATCACCTTTCAGGACCGAATAACCAGATGACAGTCGCTGAATTCATGAGGTGGGGTCCCAAGAACCCCATGTTGAAAACTTGGTGCCAAAATTCGCACAAATGGCCGAGATATGCACCAAAGTTGAAAAAAAAAAACATTATGCCATTATACAGCTTACCGAAATTTTTTCAGTTCTCAGTCAGCTTTGAAGACTGCAGAAGTGTTCTCGTTCCACCGAAGATTGTCGGGCCGACTACGGAGGTAAAGCACGGGTGATGAGGCGGGGGTTGTGGGTAGGTGGATGCAGAGGGTGGAGTGCGGGTTGGGGGCATGGCAGACTACGAGAGACCGTTTTCTGGTTTACAGGTAAAAACAATAAACAAATCCTGCACAGGAAGGTTTTCTTTTTTTAACAGGGACTTTGGTACGCTGGAGTGGGCTCCCAGCTTGCCACCGGAGTGTTTGTGCGAGGGGAGCTGTAGCCGACGGAGATTGGGCACCCCGTTGGCACATACCGAGTGTTTGGGGTAGAGGAAAGAGCAAAGGGGGACTAATCACCCCTCTTGGCACACAACAAATGGGGGCGGCATTACGCTGATGGGGAGTGGACTCCCCCATCGGCAAATGAACTGGGAGGGGGCATGCCGACAGGGGGACTGGGCACCCCCGTCAGTTTGTTTACTTGAAACGGCAAGGGGGCATGCCGACAGCCTGGGCTCAGCGCATTCACACTGCTGTAAGATATAGCAGTGTGAACGCGCAACTAGGAATTTAACAATGCAGGAATACAACATCAAAGGACCAAGCCGCGCCAGTATTGGTATGGCTCTGTTCTTTGAAAAGTTGGCCAGTTCCACCCCAACAGCTGAAAGGGAGTCATCGCCAGCCTGCCGACTGATTCGCCTGCCGCTTATCTGTCCCTTGAAATGGAGCTCTCCATTGGGCACACCCCTGTATAGCACCTCTTACTACCCCTCAGTAGAAGGCCAGAGTGTGGGGCCAAGGTGCTAAGGGAACATCAGAAGAAATAAACTCCAGCAGCTAAAAACCGTCTACTTACCTTATTTTACCAGAAGTGCAGATACAATAGTGTGTATATGTATAGCACCTCTTATAGCAATGTGTTAATCGGCACCAGCGCGCCATGACAAACTCAAAAATGAAGGTGAGGACTAAAGCAGTGCACAAAAAGTCAGGGTCCCGGGGGAGAGAAAAATGATTTCTTCTGGTTGGACTGGGAGGGAGGGTGGTAACACTAACAGGGTGCAGTAAACAAAAGTTGCCCAATTTGCCCTTGTCATTCAGAAGTAGACAATGTGTTTTCAAAAAAAGCAGTTAGAAAACAATTTTTTTTAGAGGAAACTAAGGGGAGGGAAGGTCCGTGACCCGAGTACATATCCCAAGAAAACCTGGATTTACTATTTAAAAAAAAAAAAAAATAGCAGCATAAAAAGAACTTCTTCAGGAACCATGTGGGGAAACAACTGAAAGGGGTGGGAAGGTCTGTGACCTAGGTGTATCCCAAGAGAAGCTGGATTTGTTCAAGAAAGAGAGACTTAAGGCCTCTGCCTCACCCTCCAGACAAAACGACCAAAGTTTAAGAGAGGGTCAGGTTTATTTTAACTAAGTATTTTGCATTTTCATTCATTTGGCTACCTTTTTCAGTGACTGTCCTGCTGTTTGACCCACTCTTTTATTTCTAAACTACCACGTCAGTGCCTTTGATACCCAGCCAGTCTGTCTGTCATCAAACACACAGAGGAGCACAAAAAGGAAGACCAGAAAATACAAAACTGCAAGTGCAATTTTTATTAACACTCACACACATCAGCAAACAAAATGTAATTTTTTTAGGGAACCCCCCCCCCCCAATGTATCCTTCCCCCCAAAAAATGTGAGTTCCCCCATTTGGTAGACCCAGAGGGGAATTCCCCTGACCCAAACCCAAACTTTAAGCCCTGTGAGGATTCAACCAAGAAAGCCAAAATCAATTCTAAAATGTTTCCTAGATATCAAGAGGGGATTCCACTCGCTTGCATACCAATTTTCAAGGCAGAATACCATTTTCATCATGGTGGTATTCCAGCTGGAATACCACTACACCATTCAGTCACTCTGGAGCTTAATCTGTAGCATGCTGTTTTGGATAGGTGGAATAAACGGGTTACTCACCTGTAACAGTAGTTCTAGGAGTGGTATATGATGTTCATCCACGCTGTCTGGCAGTTGCCTTTCCCTTTAAGGATCGCCGGAAATGTCTTCTAGCTGGCTCCTCCCACCCACCCGGATGGTAACTCCCAAGACTCTGCCCCATGACGCCAGATCTTGCCCGTTGGTAGCAGAGTTTGTGCTCCAAAGCTGGGGAGGTTGGGTGGGTCCATGTGGATGAACATCATATACCACTCCTAGAATAGAGGCGAGTAACCTGTTTCTCTAGGGATGTGGATATGATCATAGGTTTTGTCAGCAGAAATTCTGATGAGGAAGCCCCTTGGCCGGCCGAGACTCCCTGGTCAGAGCCCTGGCCATCGGCTGTTTAGGTGGCAGCTCCACCACGATCGGTGCAGAAGCCTGTTTTGGCCTAGCCGACTGGGTCTGAACCAGCTCCACAAGGGGAGGAACGATGTCGACCAGCCCCCACCGGGGGAGCTGGCATCGGTTCGGTGACAGCCATGTAATGGCTGGGATGGTAGTCAGTGTTGGCTTCGGCCTTGACAAAACCAACTACTGCCATAATGGAGGTCTTAAATCGCGTCCAGCAGCGATTTGCATGGCTTCTTTCCTCACCTGAGGAGGACAAAACAAGTAGCGGTGGCACCGCTTACCATGGTGTCAAGACTGAGATCGCCAATGTCGGCGGGACCTACGAGACCCCTAAGTCGAAGATGACGGAGACCTCAATCTTGGCCATCAGTGGTGCCGACAGGGGGTCTCGGAGGGAGCCAGGGAGATCCGTGGCTCCTCCTGGTCTTGGTTGATGACCAGTGGTTCTGGCTCAGTAAGCTGGGCTGACCTGTCAGTGGTCACCAGCAGGACCAAAGTCCTGAAGAGAGAGTTGTCGGCCTCTTCAGACGACAACCGGCCAACAGGGTCGAGAAATATCTCGGCCGCATCGTTGGCCAGTGTCTCAGTCAACTGGTCCAACGGGGTTACTGTGATGACCATAGTCGAAACCAGAGTTTCCAGAGAGCGGGAATGTTCCTGGTCCCAGGAGCGCTGACGATGAGTCTTCTCTTTGTCCTTCTTGGACTCCTCCTTGCGTGAGCGGGAACTGTGTGACTTGATGGGGCCCTCTCCTTTAGTCGAGAGGGACTTGCACAGTTCCTTGAAGGAGGCCGAACAGGTGGAGCCCAATTGGAGTGGAACAAAGGCCAAGGCAGAAGAGGATTGAGCAGCGGACTGGACCACCTCCTCCTCGAAGGCCTTGAGCTGTTATAACTGCTCGGCGGACCCTGCAGTAATGGAGACCACCCAACAGGCATCCTTTGATTTCACCAGCGGGTATCGTTTCTCTGGTTGGCCCAACTTCAGGCAGGCAGCATGGTCATCGCGAACACTCGGGTGGAACAACCGATAAAAGTCGCAGGCCTGTGGATCGTGATAGTAGCCCAGACAGTAGACACACAAGGCGTGAAGGTCCATATGGGACATCTTCTGCCCACAAGGGCACCGGCGAAACCCGGAATGGTCTTATTCTCCATTGCAGTTGCAATCGAAAATCGAGGCGAAGACAAAACTCGAAGAAGCTTAAGAGTAAGTTTTGGAAGTACATCTGAAGATTTAATCACCAGGGCCTACTCAACGCAGGAGCGGTTAGGAGGGAACCTGAACCTTTCAGTAGAAAGGAAGATCTGGCATCATGGGGCAGAACCATGGGAGTTACCACCCGGGTGGGTGGGAGGAGCCAGCTAGAAGACGATTCCAGTGATCCTTAAAGGGAAAGGCAAATGCCAGACAGTGTGGCTAGATCATCATATCCACATCCCTAGAAACAGGACTTTGAGACAGAATACCAAATTTAGGTTTTTGGTACTCCACCTCCCAGACCAGATTATTTTCTTAATTTTTACCCCTGATCTTGATCTGTTTTTAAGATATTTTGAGAGAATCTGTGGGCAGCTGGAATTGGGCAGGGCTTCTTGGGCAACTCACCTACTGCCACTGCTCACAGGGAAAGCATTGGTAGCCTTTGCCAGAATGGACACTGATGCTTGCCTTTGCTAAAGCTTTTTTTGTTAACCCACCTAACCCACCCCTGAGGCCTACAGGAAGAAATTTAAAAGGTTAAGAAAGGCACCAAGGACAGCTATGCTGAAATGTGTATGCAACTAAGTAACTTGTTAGAACGCTGGGCAGAAAGTGCAAAAGCTCGTTCTGTAGAAGAAATAAAAGATTTATTTCTTCTGGAACAATTCTCAAAAAATGTGCTGAGGAACAGAGACTATGGTTGTTGGATAGAACTTCAATCTTCGTGGGAGACAGCTGAGAGGGCTGATCAGTTCCTATTCAGCCAATCATCCTCTCATCGCACATGTAATGAAAAGGGACATCAGGTGGTTTTAGGGGAATCCCAGGGGGCAGCCTAAAGGAAACCAGCCTGTGCCCGAACAAAAAGGGAAGCCAACTGGTCTCAAAAGCACGGAGACAGGTGAATGAAGGTGGTCTATCTGCCAGAAACTGGGACATCTATATTATGACTGTCCGAAAAAATGTGAAAAAAAAGGTGTTATTGGAGGGGGTAGCTCCAGAAGCTTCCAGCAGTTAGCAGCATGTACACAGAATGCAGTTCCCTCAACTCCACTACACACATACACCATTTTTTTTTTTTAATGCAGACATTTTTCCCCAACTGCCAGCGAGGCTCAGTGGCGGCGTACCAACCATTTGCTCCATCCCCCATTGCGGGATCACTGGGCACAGCAGGGGGTGTGGATTTTTCCATGGTTACGTATGTAGGTACTGAAGCCCTAACCCCCGAGGGTGCTTGGCGCGAAGGACCAAAGTCCAAGCAGGAAGCCATGCAGAGACAGCTTCAAGCGCCTAACAGCGCCCCTCCCGAAAACGTGCTCGCTGGTCTGATCAGTACCCCCACCCTCCCCAGAGAGAAGAGCTGCCCAATGGCAGCTCATTCCAGTTCCCCCCCCGCCCCATGACCCAGGCTCATTTCAAACCCAGGTCACTGGTGCAGCACGAGGTGTAGCCCAGCACCTCAACCCTCAGCACCACTGAGCCGGGCTGCACACATGCACCCTGTGTATGTAAATGGGATAGTGACCCACAAATTGAAGGACACTGGGGCCTCCCATTTCTTTGGTGAAGCAGGATTTGATTCAAGAGAAACAGATTCTACCAGCCAGTCTTCTAGTATTAGAGAAGTGACAGGACCTGCGGTCTCAGTGCCACTGGCCCGCATCTTTCTAATCTGGGAAGGTAGCCAGTGAATATGAGAGGTGGGTGTTGCACCAGACCTGCCCGTGGATGTAATCATGGGAAATGATGTCGACAGTAGGCACAATATCGCATGCATCACTACCCGTAACGTGGTGAGAGAACCAGTTTTTGAGGCCCCAGCGGGGGCAGTGCATGAGGAAGCAACCCCCACCTCAGTAACAGGAGAAGTTGCAGCTGAAAAAAGGTAGCAGCAGCAGTTCTGAGCCACACCTATAGCTTGAGGAGAGCCCAGTCATAATCAGCTCTCCCACAGCACAGTGTGTTTTGGGGAAGGTCAGGCGTGCAGAGCTAGGGAGAGCTCAGAAAGCTGACCGATCCCTACAAAAGTTAAGGGAGACAACCACCAGTGTGTACGGGAACTCTCTTGAGTTCTGGGAAAAGGGAGGTGTACAAGGAGAATGGCTCCTGTACTGCGAGTCCACAGAGTTCTCACCCTTCGAGCTCCTGTTTGGTATGGTAACAGGCCCCCTCTTGATTTAGTAAGGGATGAATGGAATGGTGAGCTTCCTCCCTAATAGGAATTTTTTGTGGAGTATGTCCTCAATTTCAAGTTATATCTCAAGGAGCTCATGGGGTTTGCCTGGGAGCACCCAGCCACTGCACAACAGAGGCAGAAAACATGGTATGACCGTGGGGCCACAGCCTGGGAGAACGAACTCGGGCAACGGGTGAAGGTGCTCGTCCCCATCCAGCAGAACAAATTACAGGCTACTTGGGAGGGGCCTTACTCAGTTGTCAGGGGGAGTGAATGATCCTAATTACGTGGTACAGCTACCTAACAGGAGATGCAAACAGCGAGTTTACCATATTAATATGATGAAACTCTACTATGACGAGGATGAGATGGTCCTGGCTGTGTGCAGCTATCCGGAGGAGGGGACAGAAGCAGACACACTGGTGGATCTCCTGGGTGAGGTTAAGGGAGAATCCTTAGTGGATGCGGTCACCCTCTTGGAGTGGATGACACCAGCCCAAGCTGTCAAAATGCATGGGGTGCTGTGTATATTTGGTGAACTGTTCACAGGGAAACCGGGGTATACCATACTGGCAGAGCACCACATGGATACAGGGTCCCAAGCCCCACTGAGACAGCCACCCTACAGAGTCCCAAATGGAGGAAGTCATGCCATAGAGGGTGAGATCAAGGAAATACTGTCTCTCTGGATGATCCAGCAGTCCCTGGGCCAGTGGTACCGATTCCCAAAAAGGATGGGACAAGGTTCTGCATAAACCACTGTAAGCTCGCCGGCACAGTGCTGCAGAAGGTTGAGGCACTATGCACCTTACCCTCACCACGCCAGTGATCCGGTTCAGAAATGAGCTCAGGTCGCCAGGGGTTTGGGGACTGAACATCCAAGGCACACCTAACCCTTCTCTCCCGGGGGAGGAAGACTCATCGACTTTGGCCTTGGGTGCCCCCCAGTGGAGGCCTGGAGGAGTACCGACAACTCAAGTGGCACAAAGGGAGGACCTGCGGTCCTGTAGCATGTGTATGCCACCATGTACACACACACCTACGTTGCGGCAGGGACAGCACAAAAAATCTGGAAAAATGGCTGCTGCAGGCTATATGAAGCCTTGCCCACCTGCCTTCGCCCTGTGCCATCACTAGTTCACTGGCCCCCAGTCTGGATGAGAGGATAGTGGGGGGAGGACAGCCCTCCCCTTCCCAGCTCCACCATGGGGGGGGGGGTTCATGGGGGTACTGAGGCTTGGTGGATCAGGGAGGCAGGTGCATGGCGGGGGGGGGCGTGGACAGGGATGGGCAGCGGCTTATGACAGGTCAATGGGGGACAGAGTATAAATGGGGGGAAACCTACTGCAAGCTCAACAGCTGCACAGAGTCAGACACATACCCCATGCTCAGGACAGATGAAGTCCTAGAGAGGTTAAGGGGAGCCCTTTACCTATCCGTGACAGACCTGACAAAGGGCTACTAGCAGGTACCCCTGAAGCCAGAGAAATGTCACCCTTCATCACCCCGTTTGGATTATTCAAGTTCAGGGTAATGCCATTCGGGATGAAGAATGCGCCAATCACCTTTCTGTGGCTTATGGACCACACTCTGTAGAGGGTAGGAGACTTCACTCTTGCATACATGGATGACATCGACATCTACAGCATACCTGAGAGGATCACGTCAGGCATATGACTGAGATGTTCCGCCATATGCATGCAGCTGGGCTGACAGGCAAGGCACAGAAGTGCCAAATATGGATGGCAGAAGTGTCATACCTTGGGCACAGGGTGGGAAGTGGGTACCTTTGGTCTAAGCCAACGAAAATTTAGGCCATCCAGGGATGAGCCATGCCCAAAACCAAGGGGAAAGTACGGGCCTTCCTAGGGAATGCAGGGTACTAGTGTAAGTTTATGCCAAATTTCAGCAGCATGGCCAAACTCATCAATTTCACCAGGAGGAAAAGGATAGAAAAGGTTCAGTGGACAGAAACCTGCGATGACACATTCTGCCGGATGAAGGTGGCATTGTGTCAAGCACCTGTGCTCACCAGCCCGGACTATTCTCTTAGGTTTATTGTACACATAGATGCATCTGATCATGGGCCAGTTGCGGTTCTGAGTCAGGTTATGCATTCGGAAGAGGAAAGAGACAAGTAAGGGTTGGGACTACAAATAGCTGCTATCTAAGGGTCCAAGTCTGCCCTGACTCAACAAAATGTCCTGTGTGGGTAAGCCTCTATAGTTTGATGAAATTAAAAAGTGTAGTAAGATTTTTTTCTGATGTGTGCAATCATTTTCTTTTCATTTCTGTAGAATTACTGTTTCCTATAATCTTACTGTAATATTCTGTATTATGTGTATAGATTTCTGGAATTATTAAAATATTACATTTGATATACTTCATGTTTCTGTGACTTAATCCTCTGAGGTACAGCTGGGTTATAACTGACAAAACTACATTTCAACCTCTGAAAAGAAAGCTACCTGTTTCTAAAAGTAAGAAGTTCTCAGCTGTGACAGAGAGGGATGGGTCAGCTGCCCTTCAGCAAGGGGCGCTGTACTGTGTGAGCAGAGTTCTCTGGAAAAACTCAAACCCAGAGATACCGCAAAAGAGCGTCTATGCTGTGAGGTAGCACAGAACAGCACAGTTACGTAAGAATGTAGCGTAACAGTAGATCTTGGAGAGGAGCTCTTGCAGCAGGTAATACCATTAGGACTGAGGTCGCCAGGTGTTAGGACCCCCTGGAAAAAACTTCTAGCTAGCAGTCCAAGGTGGAGAACCACCCCCAAGGTCAGCTCCGCCCGACGTCAGACGTGGTATAAAGGGGGCGGTCCCCCGGCGCCATCTCAGTTCTCCCGCCAGAGACCCAGCTGAAGGAAATGGAGAACCGAGCAGGATCTCCCCTCCACAGAAGAAAGGTAAACAGAATTCCTGGGGAATGGTGGGTAAGTCACCTGCTGCAAGAGCTCCTCTCGAAGATCTACTGTTATGGTAAGTTCTTACATAACTGTACTATCTCACTTTGTAGGGGGAGCTCTTGCAGCCGGTAATACCATTAGGACTGAGTCCCAGGCAGTACCCAAAGACAGGCCCAAGTCTGACGGGAGGGGGAGAAAAAACAAACGACAGAGAAGCCTTAAGAGAGCAGGCCCTGAAGGACGGCTAGTCCAAAACTTGCTCTCCTCCTAGAGGCAATGTCCAGGCTGTAATGCCTCACGAAAGTGTGGACTGTGCTCCAAGTAGCGGCAGCACAGAGGTCAGCCGAGGACATATTCCTCAAAAAGGCAAAGGACGTAGCCACAGCCTTAGTGGAGTGGCCCTTGACCGAGCCCAGCAAGGGCCTACCATGGTGCTGATAACAAAAAGAGATGCAGTGGACTAACCAGCGGGTTAGCATCTGCTTGGTGACAGGGGCCCCATCTTCCTGAAAGCGAAGGAGACGAACAAGTGGTCCGTCTCCCTAAACGAATTAGTCAGGTGAATATAGTAACGTAAGATCCTTTGAACTTCTAGAGTATGCAACAATGCTTCTCCCCTATTGGAGAACTCTGGAAAATTAACCAGAAGCTGGATGTCCTGGGTCAGCATTAATTTGAACACCACCATCAGCAAAAACTTGGGGTTCATATGCAGGGCCACCCTGTCCCTGTGAAACACCAGATAAGGCTCCCTATATGTAAGGGCCTGAAGCTCGGAAATCCTCCAAGCAGAAGTAACAGCAACTAAAAATAACACTTTCCAAGAGAGAAAGTGAAGCTCACACATCGCACCTGGCTCAAAGGGAGGCAGGGTGAGCTTCTCGAAAATAAAAAGGAGATCCCTGAGGGAACAGGGTCCCTCCTCGGGGGTCTGATATGTAGAACACCTCGCAGAAAGGTCCTACACACATTAAGCTGTGCCAGAGTCTTCTTCTCAAATGGTGCATGATAGACTGACAAGACACAGAGGTGCGCCTTAAAGGACAAGTAGCTCAAGCCCAGATCCAAGAGGTGGAGAAGGTAGTCTAGCACATGCTTGACCGGACACTCCAAGGGATCTAGGGAATGTGCTGTTGCCCAGAGGCAGAAACACTTCCACCTTATGGCATAGGCTGCCCTTGTGGAGCGTTTTCTCGCTGCTACCAAAACCTCAGCAACCCTGCTTGACACTCCTAATCTCTCTTCTGCTAGGACTGCAGTAGCCAGGCGTGCAGGTGAAGAGACCGCAGGGCAAGATGGACCAGCATTCCCTGCTCCTGAAAGAGCAAGCTGGAGGAGAGGGGAAACTGCATGGGGGGCTCCGTGGCAAGTTGTTGTAGCAGCGGGTACCAAAACTGTCGGCGCCAAAGAGGAGCTACCAGAATCATTCTGGCATCCTGTTTGCAACTTGAGGAGAGGGAGAGAAGGCATACAGAAACCTCCCTGTCCAGGAGAGGGACAATGCGTCTCACCAGAAAACACCAGGCCCTGGATCTAGCGAACAAAAATTTGGCAGTTTAGCATTGCAAATGGACGCAAAGAGGTCCAGCTCTGGACGGTCCCAGCGACCAAAGAGGTTGTCTGCAACTTCCTGAAGCAACTCCCATTTGTGATTCAGAGAATAAGAGCGACTTAGACTGTTGGTAAGAACGTTCTTGCTTCCAGGCACATGCACTACCATGAAATCCAGAAGGTGTTCTGCTGCCCAGTCCCAAACTCTCATGGCCTCCCTGCATAGGGGATATGAGTGGGTGCCCCCTTGCTTGTTGATGTAGAAGACAACCCAGTGTGTTGTCGGACGGCACCAAGAGAGGGCCCTTGGATACCTAGTCCTGAAAAGCCTGAAGGGCATACAGAATGGCTCTCATTTTGAGAATGTTAATGTGGAGAGGCTGCTCTATGGGGGGGGCCAGGTTCCTCTGGTCCTGTGATCCCCTAGATGGGCCCCCCAACCTGAATTTGAGGAGTCCGTCGTAAGAGTTTGCGATGGGCATGGTCTCTGAAAAGGGACTCCTCTCTCCAGATGTGGAGGACATAGCCACCACTGGAGAGAATGGCAGACAGCCACTGACACTCAAATCGGATGATTCAAGTCGTCCACAGCCTGGTTCCACTGAACCTTGAGGTGCCATTGCAGAATCCTTATGTTCAGCCTGGCAAGAGGGACCATAGCTATGACAGCCGTCATATGGCCCAATAACTGCAGGATTACCCTCGCAGGAAGAGAAACTGTTGCCTGAACCCTGCGGGCCAGATCCATCAGACGGCCTGCCCAGTCTGATGGCAGAAAAGCCTTGCCCTGGGTAGTGTCCAGGACAGCTCCGATGTACTGAAGCTGCTGGGAGGGCCAGGGTTGCGATTTCAGCCAGTTTACCATGATGCCCTGGGCGAGAAAGAGGTCTTTGGTTTCCTCCAGGGCTGACGTCAACTGATGTGTTGACTGAGCCGAAATAAGCCAGTCATCCAGGTAGGGGTAGACAAAGTGGCCTTTCCTTCTTAATGCTGCCACTACCACAGCCAGGCACTTGGTGAAAACCATGGGTGCCGACAAAAGGCCAAAGGGCAACATCCTGAATTGATAGTGAAGATCTTGAAAGCGGAAGCATAGAAACCTCCTGTGAGAGGGCAGAACCTTGATATGCATGTAGGCGTCCTGCATATCGAGGGAGCATAACCAGTCCCCTTGACGAAGGAGGGGCAGCAGGCTTGCCAATGTCACCATCCTGAATCTCTGATACCTGATGAACAGACTGAGTTGGCTGAGATCCAGTATGAGACGAAGGTCACCCATTTTCTTGGGAACCAGAAAGAAATGGGAGTAAAAGCATGTGCCCCACTGGGCGGGGGGAACTGGCTGAATTGCCTTCTTTTGAAGGAGGGACTGTATCTCGTCCGCCAGAAGCTGGGCATGGTCGGGTGAGCAATGACGGGAGGAGGGGTGGACTGTCCGGGGGGACGCTGAGAAACTCAAGGGAATAACCCCTCTGAATGGTTTCTAGCACCCACTAGTCCAAGGTGATGTTGGACCATACTGCAAGGTAAAGGGAAAACCTCCCTCCTACTGCCTCGTTCTGCATGACCTGAGGTTGAGGAGGGGGATGCAACGAGTCAGGCCGTTTTTGGGAGAGCTTGGGCCAGGTGTCAGAGGAGCCTTGGAGTGCTTGGGGCCCTGGGTGCCTTGGGGGACAGGGTGGCCACACCTCCTGAACCCCCCCTTCCCCAGGGGCAGCTTGCTCCCCTGTTGTCCCTGTCCTTTATGAAACCCTGTCCTTTATGAAAGGGATGATGACGGGGGCCTTGAGGCTCCGAAGTATACATTCTGTGCACGTCTGCAATGGCCTTGTCTGAATCTTGCAGGGTTTTAACGAGGGACTACCTCCTGGCAGAATAAGACTGGGCCCAGAAAGGGAGCATCCAGTATAGAGTCCTGAAGATCAGGACGAAAGCCTGACACCCTAAGCCAGGAGTACCTCCTCAGATATATTGCCATTGCGGCCGCACGGGAAGCCATGTCCACCGAATCGTAAGAATGACGGAGGACATGTCTTTCCACGTCCACTCTGGACTGGACATAGGCAAGAATTTCACTCTTACTGTCGGAGTCGGGTAGAGTCTTAACCAGCTCCATGGTCTTCTCCCACAAGGATTGTTGGTAGGTGACCACGTGGGCCAGAAAATTCAAGAAGCAGATAGATCCCATGGCTGATGAATACACCTTCCTGCGCCAGTGATCTAGCTTTTTAGACTCCGGATCAAGCGGTTGGGCGCTTAGGTGCTTAGGCTGGCTGACACGGCCATGAGCAGCTATGAGCACTAGAGTGTCTGCCTTAGGTTGCTCTCCCAAAAAAGGTTCTTCTTTAGGGGCCTTATAGAGCCTGTCTGCCTTCCTAGGCATGACGGAGGTGGACGAAGGGCTTCGCCACGTGAGCCTGGTGACGTCCTGAAAGGTCTCCACCAGTAGACGGATGACCAAAGGTTTTGGTTCCTTGGACCCTAAAAATTTAGCTACCCATTTTCTTTCCGGGTCCAGCTCCTCAGTATCCCATTCATAAATAGACTGAATGTGGCGCATACTGTCCAGGAACAAGGGGTCATCCGGAGGGGCATCTGGGTGAGTCCCTGGGGCCTGGGGATGAAGGAAGCAACCCCTCCTCATCTGCAGATTCTGAGGAAGAGGGGCTCGCAGCCACGTCCTCTGAGGAGGTTGGGCGCCCACTGGAGGAAGGTACTGGTGATGAGTGTCTTCTCCTCCGCTTGCCTTTGGGATCTGGTGGGGGAAGGGAACCCTCTCCAGGCTTGTCAGGAGGTGGAGGGGGTCCGGATGGAGGCTCCCTTGGAGGAGGGTCAGTAAAGTAGGTCCCCCTTGACCATGTTCCACCATGATGAAAAGAGCGATCCAATGTCTGCTAAGAGGAGACCGGTGCGGCGAGCAGCAGATTCGCAGGACCAGGCGTCTGGTCAGGGAAACCCCCTTTGGTCGAGTCTGGCAGCTGCTTGACGTCCGTGTCCTTGGGGGACTCGGCGTCCAGAGTGGGAGGGAGGGCCCCGGGCGACTGCCCTTTGGAAGGTAGGGCGGGCTATCGTATATCATCCGGCGACGACCTCCGAGCTGGCGTTGGGGCCTGAGACGCAGGAGAGGGCGACCAGCTCAAGGGACGCTTGTCAGCTGGGAGTGGGAGTTCCTCGGCCAGAGGAGGAGGCGTCCAATGGTGAATGGTTTCCTGTCGCCTGTCCGAGTTGTCCGGGTGTTTGCGCTACTCGGACGACCTGCTGGACTTACGGCCAGAGTCCTTAGGCCTGCCGGAAGGCAACTGCCCTTCCTGGGTCAACCCAGTAGAGGGTTTGTGGGGTCGGTGGGCCAGGGAAGGCTGGGCAGACCAATGACCAGAGAAAGACGACTTCCTGTGCTTACCTTGGGAGGAGGAGGGAGCTGACTTCGAAGATGTGCCCACAGGGACCGAACCAGACCTCCCGCCAGAGGCCGAAGACAAAGACGCCCTGGAAGGAGACTTTTGGCAGAACTCAGTCCTGGCCCTACCTATCTCCCTGTGATGGTGCTTCCCTTCCGAAGCCTTCTTCTTGGGTGGGAGTCCTGGGCGGGAGAAGACGAGCTGCGCTCAGAGGTCCTCTGCATAGCTGCCACCTTCTGCTCGAGGAGATAGGCCTTAAGGGTGTTGGCTCTCCGGGTCCTCATCTTCTGGTTGAACCTCTTCCAGTGCGTGCAGTCAGCGGGCCAGTGGTCAGGGCCTAGGCATATAGTATGAGGCAGGCCGCGTGGCCATCTTTTGCCGGTATCTGCTTCCTGCATGCACACTTTGACTTGCGCCATGGTGGGGAGGGCGAAGACATGAAAGAGAACAATCGACAATCAAAAGTGAAATTCTGGAGAAATATGAAGAAAGCGCGGTCGATTGCGAGAAAGGCGAATGTGGAGCCAAACTAAGCGGGTCGAAAGGGAAAAGAACTGAGATGGCGCTAAGGACCGCCCTTTATACCATGTTTGATATTGGGAGAAGCTAACTTTGGGGTGGTCCCCACCTTGGACTGCTAGCTGTTTTTTTCATGGGGTTCTAACGCCTGGCGGCCTTAGTCCTAATGGTATTACCTGCTGTAAGAGCTCCCCACTAGAAGTGAGATCATAGATTTTGTCAGCAGAAAAGGACCTTTAAGCCCATCCAGTCTGCCCCTTGTCCCTGCCTATTCCATCATCACTGACCCTAGTTGGTCATAGGCGTCACTCCCTCCCCAAATTCCCCTACCCAATATGCCGCTGTGCCTATCCCACACATGCCTGAAGCTCCCCAGTCTTTGCTCCCACTACCTCCTCTGGTGGCTGTTCCAGTCATCCACCACCCTTTCTATGAAGAAATATTTCCACACATCTCTCCTAAGCTTTCCACCTTTAGCTTCATTGCATGTACCCTTCTTCCAGTGCTTCCCTTTCTCTGAAATATACCCTCCACTTGTACCTTGTTCACTTCTGTGAGGTACCTGCAGGTTTCAATCATGTCCCCTTTTGCTCTCCTCTCTTCCAGGGAGTATATGTTGCGCTCCTGCAGCCTTTCCTCATATGGCTCGTCTTGCAACCCCCTCACCATTTTGAATGCCTTCCCCTGTACCGACTCCACCCTTTCCATACCATTGCGAAGGTGCGGCCTCCAGAACTGGACACAGCACTCCAGAAGGGGTCTCACCAGTGAGTGATACAGTGGCAGCACCACCTCCCTCCTCCTGCTAGAAATTCCTCTCCCAATGCACCCCAGCTTCCTGCTAGCTTTCCCCCTGCTTTGTCACACTACCTAGTCACCTTCGGGTCAACCGATATGATGACCCCCCAGGTTTTTCTTGCTTGGTGATTGTAAGCTCAACACCCCCTATTTTATACACAGCCTCAGGGTTTTGTGGCCTCAAGTGAATAATCTTGCACTTTTTGGCAATGAAATCCAACTGCCACCCCCTAGACCATTCGTCTAGTTTCCTCAAAGCCTGTTAAAATACTAGATTTTATATACTTCTTGTTTCTGAGACTGAATCCTTTGAGGTACAGTTACTTGCATACTGTGCGACTCTGAGCAAGTCACTTAACCACCCAGTGCTCCCAGTTCACCCCTGAAAACAGGCACTTGTGCCTAGTGGGCCTTACCAGGTTGCCAATGACTAAAATAAAAAAAAAAAAATTACTGAGTTATAATTGACAAAGCTGTACTGATTACCCTTGCAGGCATCTAAAGGGTTTGAGAAAGCCGGTAACAGCTGCAGGCTTGTCTGGAGACTATTTTGTCACAGATGGACAGTAAGCCAGGTGCCTGGCATCTAGAGAGAGGAGGGAAAGGGAGTCTACAAAGAACAGTAGTGAGTGTGAGGGAGACTATCCACAGTGAAACAGCAAAGGGTGTAGAAGACGGGGTCCAGTCTGGCTAAGGCAGAACAGGAAGCAGCACTGTTAATGTCACCATAGTCAAAGATGGGGGTATCATATTCGAGATGATCTCTCAGCAGGCAGGAAGCAGGATACCACCCCATTCCTGTAGATGGCATCATGTCTGGAGTGGAGCCTCTGGTGTATGGTGTCCACATGAGCAGAGAAACTAAGGTGATGATCTAGCCAGACCCAAGGTATTCGAAGGAGGAGATACCCTCAAGCGCAGCACCATCAAGGGTAAGGAAGGAGGGGTGTGGGGTGAGTTGAGCAAGCCTCTGCCTAGCATCAAAAGTCAGAGCAGGAACATAAAGCAGACTTGATGGGACATATAGGCCCTGATATTCATTGATTGGTGCCGACATGAACCGTTTGCCTGGTACCAAGCCAGGTTTGTGCCAGCACTCTGAGCGGGGCCATATTCAATGGCACCCATGCTCAATGGAGCATTTCCTGGTAAAACAAAATAAGTGAAATAAATGAAATATTCAGAGGCCCCAGGAGAACCCCAAAACCCAGAAGTGCCAAGGTGCTAAAATACAGCTGTACCTGTGCAAATGAGAGAGTCCCCTTGTACATACTGGTGCAGCGGCATTTTCAAAGGTTTGCAGCAGTGACAAAAAGCCCCTGAGCGGCACTGCTTACCACCGCCGAAAACCATATCTTAACCAGGCACTAGGTGCACCCTACTTCTTCAATGGTAACCCTCGAACTGAAAGATTAAACAAAGGCATTAAGATAACTTAACTATATGCCTGAATAAACAAACCTGTTCATCAGAACAGAGTTCCAAAAACAGCCTTTAACCAGAAAAACACAGAATGCCAATCTGCTACATAATATGGGTAATATTCTCTATTAGGAGTGTACAGATACTGTTAATTGCAGTCCCAGTTTCAATGTTAAATCTAACAGAAAAATAAATTATGTTAAGTGATAGAATTTCTTCTTCTTCCTGTAGAGTGCCACTTAACTGAGAAGTCGTAACAAATGTGTTACAATAAGCTACACCCATCAAGTTTTTGGTGGGGGACAATACTGCCAAATAATTTTCATCCAGAGTTTTATTTAATTGCTGTCTGCAGCACTTTGTGCCCCAAAGGCTACATCAGTGGAACTGTGAGCATTAAGCCCGTAGTGCTTGGTGAAGATGTGCAGATCACGTGGCTGCTCTGCCAAACTCTGAAAACCAAGGCCTCAGCTCTTTTGTCCCAGGAGGTCACAAATACCCTGGCTGAATGTGCCTTGATCAAAGCTGGTGGCTGTTTAGTAGCCACATAAGCCTTCACTATACATGCTCTGATCCGCCCATCCAAGATGACCTTGAACGCCTTTTGCAACTTCTTTGCATCTCACTGGAGCATGAAAAGCTTCTGATCCTACATGGTACATTTTAACCCCTCTGTGCTCAGTAAGCTTATTTATTTTTATTTCAGTTTCAAATTAACACCTTTGAGCCAAAGGCTCATTTACAAAGGCTCCAAGTCAGCAGACACATGACAAAAGAGCAAAGTACATACAAATGAACAAGAAATTAACATAAAGTGCAAAGTACACCGTTTCAAAAGTTTTACCAGGAAAAGCATACTGAGCTGACAGCAACTCATTTCCGGAAGTGTCCTGGGGAAGGGGGAATGGAGATCAGTGCAGTGCTATAACAACATCGATATAACAAGGCATCAAGTATCACACCTGAAACAGCAGCCATGGAGTGAAATTACCAGACTGTGAAAGAAGAAAAAGACCCAGAAGTCCATCTAGTCTGTCTGTTTCCCTGCCTAGCTCCATGATCAGCCTAATGCTGAAGTGGATTTATAGATCTGACAGCACTAGCGGCCAACTGTCAAACCCTTTTCCTAGTATCCCTGCCTATCTTCTGCATGTGGATCCCACTATTCCCTTATATATGTCCCACCCAAGTTTAAACCTTGACACAGTCTTAGCTTCAACCACCTCTCTAGACAATCTAGGTCATCCTTTTACCACCCACTCTGTAAAGAATATTCTAAAGTCCCATCTAAATCTCCTCCACCAGTCTCCACCCATGTCGTCTAGTTACTGTACTCTTGTTTCTCATGAACAAGTACTTACAATTCACCATCTTGTTCATTCCTCTCAAGAACTTTTTTTATTGTTACTTTTTCTCTTGGGATCCTCTGCCAGTTCCCCTCCGATGTCCCTCCCCCGCACCAAGCACCGGGTATCAGACCCCTTCCCCTTTAACCCCCATGACTTACCCTTCGTGGCAGGGGTTGGGGAGACCTCTCGACCCACCAGACCGGATCCAGTTCCGGGGAGACGTCTTCCCAGGCGGCACTGCAGGGGGAAAATCGTCATCCTTCGGCAGAGGACTCCCTTGTTTTCCCGTTTTTTTCCCCCCCTTCCTGTGCGTGCTCCTCCAGGCATCTGCTCCATCCCCTGCCCACATCTTCAGCGTCAGCGAGCTGCCCCCCCCAGCCTCTGTTAGGGGGCAAGCGATCAACGACTGCGGTCTTCCACCTCCCCACAGAAGTAGAGTAGTCCTTGGGACGCTCAATCCTTCTCTGCCCCTGCCGACCCTCGGCGGCCCGTACTCATTCCCAAACATGGGTCACCAGCATGGCGCGAGGTGTGGCATCCATTGCCTCAACCCTCATCGCCACCAGGCCAGAAAGAACCTGAATGTCCCTATCATATTCTCCCCCCCTTCCCACTGGCCACCAGCATATATATGTTAAGGTCTCCCAACCTTTTCTCATACGGCTTCTCGTGCTGCCCCATGATCATAGGATCATCTTCATAGCCCTCCTTTGTAGGGTCTATGCGGCTCTTCCCCCCGTTTATGCCCCCCACCTTCTACACCACAGCAAGACCTATCCCCACTGGATCTTCCAATGTGCTATAACTAGGCCTATTACCAGCCCCCTACTGGTGTCTTGCCTCCATGCTGCGTCACATTCAGTACCCTCCCATGGGGGGAGATCCCCATCCTACCTGCATACGGCATCATCAGGCTGGTTCCTAAGGGTTTCGGATTCAGCCCTCTTTGGTTCACTGGAGGCCGTCAGGCTGGCTGTGGGGTCCAATTTTCAGTTTCACCTCTTCCAAATGATGCAGGCGCTCACAAAGATCCAAGGGACGTGTGCACGCCAAGGAGTGCTGCTGCTTCAGATCTCAGCATGAGTCCTCCCCTCTCACAGCACCCCTGACTGCATTGCCACCTGTGGTCACCCAGGTGGTTGTACAGTAGTGGGGATGGTGAGCCTCCCACTCCAAAGAAGGAAAGCATCCCCTAGGACACTCAAACCTCCTCCTCTGGCCAGCCCCCAATGACCCAGGTTCTTTCACTGACCCAGGTCGCCAGCATCACGAATGGTAGTGCTACCGCTCACTGAAGGACTGGCAGTCATGTCTTTCTTGAAGTGTGGACTCCAGAACTGCGTGCAGTATTCCAGATGTGGCCTAACCAGGGACCTGTACAGGGATGGTATCACCTCCTTCCTCCTACTATCAAATTCCTTTCATATACGTCACATAAACTGCAGCAAACAATGACAGTACCACATAACAGTATACAAAAACAGGGTACAGAGTATGTCACCCAAAAAAGAACTAGACAGGTACTTAAGGTATATAATTTAGCAACTTCAAGGTCAAGAACAACACTGTGCAGCATTAGTAAATTAACTATGCAAGGTAGCCCTCAATGGTAGTGTGCAACGCATGATACATTAGGTAGCTGGGCTGGTATTTGTTTGATTTAGATTAGAAGGAGTAGAACTGAATTGCAGACTTATGAGGGTACACGATACCAGGAAGCGTCAGTTGCAGGCATGGGCCATTAGGTCAGGTAAGAAGGCTTTAAAAGTTAGCAAGCCCGGAGGCGCTGAGGGTTGAGATGCTGGACGTCACACCTCACGCCATGCCGGCGACCCAGGTTCAGGAATGAGCACGTGTCGTCGGTGGGGACGGGAAAGGATTGAGCATCCTAGGGACTGCTCTCCTTTCCCGGGGAGGGGGGTCAGCACAAGCCGCTGTGCTGGTGACCTCTGGTGGCTGCTGGGGGTTCCGCAGCAATCGTGGCAGCAGCATAAGGGTGGAGCTGCAGCAGACGTCTTTCGGGTGTGTGCAGGAACATGCACATGCCGAGCAGGATGTCACTGTTCGCCCGAGCTCGGGGAACCCAACAAGAAAACCTCCCTTTGTTCTGGTAGGCGAAGGCGGGCTTAGTGGCGCCGTGGCACCACGTCCAATGCCAGGCATGGGCTGCAGTCCTGGGGGTTCTCTGCGTCTGACCTCAGCCTGACACTTGAAGATAGTGCGCCGGAAATGTGGCTGTCCTTGCCTCTGGGGAACTTAGATCCGGAGGGGCTCGGTGGAGGGGGGGGCGGACCGTGGAGATTAGCGTGATCCTCAGGAATTGCAGTCGAAGCTTCAGGCGGATGGGAACAGTTAGGGTCAGCCTCACAGCCCAGCTGGAGAGAGAGTCCAGCTCGCAAGAGAGATAAATAAAGTCTACAAAAAAAAAAAAAGGCTTTAAAAGTTGCAAAAAAAGCAGAGCAAACAGCAGGTGGGAGGTCGAACCACAGCCAGAAGAATCTGCAAGCAAATGCAGCCTGACCTGCTCATAATTTAGTGCAGAGGAGGGGGAAGAGAACGAGTGCCTAATTTTCAGAGGGAGTATGTTGGGATAGAGGGACTGGTAAGTAGGGAGCCAGGATGAGAGGCAGGATACCATACCAGAAAATGATTCTCCTCTACACGGTGAAGTCATTTTAGGGCATTTGTGCTTCTCCTCTGCCCAGTGAAGTACCTTTAGGGTGTCTGTGAGCATTTTTGAGTTTGCGCATGCGCATTGAACTCCTTGGGATAGTAGGCTTTGAGGGGTGTGACATTGTCTGTCCAATGCAGAGTGCTCTGCATGGGGTTCAACAGTATCACACCAATCCTCAGTCAGGCTGGTTCTGATGCTGCTTTGCCTGCAGTGGTCTGCACTTGAAAAGAAAAAGCCACACCAATCAGGAGCTGGCTTTTCCGTTCATCTGCAGGTCACCGCAGAGCAAACAGATGTATGCGTCATGACGTCTCTGTGATGTTCCGCTGTCTCCCGTTCTAAAGTTTCTCCCACCCATGCGGAGCAGGCCACAGCCTAAGCTCCGAACAGGGTGGGAGTACCAAGTGCCCGAAAGCACTTTTATTGTACGCGCTGGCTGGAAGGAGGCGCTTTCCTCGCCTGCCTCCTCCACGTTCCCAGTCATGCTGGCCCCTCCTCCCACCTGCCAACATCAGGGTGCTCAACTCCCTTTTGTGGCCTGTATCCCCCCCCCCATTCTTTAATGTGGCACACAGAGCCCACCCCAGCATGCCAAAACCGGCTGTGGTGTTTTCCGACATCAGGATGCCACTCCCAGTGTTGGATGCCTCCCCCCAACCACATATGCTCTGACCTCGGGGTGCCCAATCCCTGGGTCGGCACTGATCCCCTTGAACCCCTCCAAGTACTCTGGCACACTGGGTGCCCACCCCAGTGTGCCAAAATCCATGGTTTCCCTGCAAAAAACAGCAAACAGACCCACAAAGTCTTTTTTGTTTGTATTAAACATGAAAAGAAAGAAAACGATCCCTCGTAGTTGCCGCCAGCCCCCCATCCCCAACCCGCACCCTCCCTCTGTGCACCCCACCTTCCTGCACCCCCCTCGCCCATACTTACCTCCAGAGGTCGGGGGCAGCGATCTTCAGTGGACCGGAAACACATCTGCACTCTTCAAAAGCCGACTGCAAACTGAAAAAATGACGGTAAGTTCTATAATGACAGTGAATGGAGTTTTTCTTATGTCGATATCTCAGCCATTTTTGGGAGTTCTGGTCCCAAATTTTCAACATAAGGTTCTTAGGACCCACCTCATGAACACAGTCACTGTCATTTCGTTTCTCGGTCCCGAAATGTGATTTCGCAGTCGCTACGTGGAATCGCATTTCGGGACCATTTAGGCGGGGTCTCAAAAAGCCCCTGTTGCACATTTGGTGAAAAAAAAATCCCCAAAATTACTGCGTTATAAGCATCCGTTGCACAGTTTCTACGCACGCTTGTAACGTCATCAATTTTTAAGATTTTCACTCTAAATTTCCAACATTGTCATTTTTTCATACCCCCTTATGAAAAGTACAGCTGTAATTTTTTGTGTCCTTCCCAAATTGTTTTTTTGCAACTGTGGCGCAGAATGGCACGGTCGCTGTGCAAAATCAACTTTCAGGATAGATTAACAAAATTCCAGTGCCACTGTTCATGAGGGGAGGTCCCACAAAAGCCATATTGAAAATCTGGTGAAAACATTCCAAAAAATTATTGTGTTATGAGCGTGCATTGCGCAGTTTCTACGCACAATTGTAACTTCGCTACTTTTTCATATTTTCACTCCAGATTTTCAACACTGCCAAATCTTTACACCTCCTCATAAACAGTACAACTGTCATTTTTCACATCCTGCCCAAAATGCGTTTTCACACCTGTGGCATCGAATGGCACACTCTGTGTGCAAAATCACCTTTTGGGACTGAGTAACAAAATGATACTGGCACTGTTCATGAGGTGGTGACCCAAAAAGCCCAATATTGAAAATTTGTAGCAAAAATATCGACAAACGCCCAGGGCATTAGGGTTTCCAAATGTAACACCCACCCTTAAAATGCAAGACAGAGGACTATACAGAGACAAATATGGGAGGCATGTACAAGAGCAATACCAACAGTGAACTCTTGGCATTGACAAATGCTTGTTTTTTTTTTTTCTTTTTTTTTTCTTTTTTTAACTTCTACTTTCTTCCCTGCTCCAGGATCTGCCCCCTTCAGCCCAACCTCAGACCCGGCCTAGTAACCTGCCTTCTCCAGGACTTACCATTCTCCTGCAAGCTCCATCCTGGCTTCCTCCCCAGGTGAGGCCGGCGGGGGGGTCGTCCTTATTCCCCTGGTAGTACTTCAGCTTCAGTTGTCAGGAGAGTTCCGCAGTCGGTGGTGCGGGGCCTGTGGCACAAGGCAGGCATGGTCCTGGCTGTTTACTCCCTTTTCAGTCTCCGTCCCCTGTGGTGCTTTGTGGCCAGCAGTATGTGACACTGCACAGGCACCCAAGTAAACATCATCCCACTGATCTGGGCACCCAGTGGCAGTACCTCCCACGGTCACCGAGGGGCACAACACCGGCGACACTACCCCACCCCCCTCCAAGGTGTTGAGCATCCCAATGAGACGCTCAATCCATCTCCCTCTGGCCAGTTCTCCAAAGTCCCAGGTCCGTTCCCAAACTCAGGACACCTGCATCACAAGCAGTAGCACTACTATCGTGCTGGCAGGCTGGCCTGTGGGCATGTTTCTGCTTTTTGTGCTGCCTTGATTCTTTATGGACATGACTGTCACCACATTATCCGAGTGTACATTTACCGCACGAGACTTGTCTTGATCCTGAAACTGGCAAAAAGCAAGAAGAATACACCCTTATCTCAAGAATGTTGATCTGTATGTCCTTGTCCTCTGGACCACAATCACCCTGAACCGGAATCTGTTTCAGAACTGTACTCCAAGAGAAAAAAAGTGGCATCTATCGTCATAATCACCAGCGTGGAGAACAGAGGTGTCCCCTTTAAGAGATTGTGGGGCTTTTCCCATTAAGACAATGACTGGAAGACTGACGGGGGAATCCATATTGGAACCTGATACTGTTCCAAAGCTGATGACCAATTCACAAGTAGATTACCTTGTATGCGTTTCACAGAAGGCAAGACCAAGGGACTAATTCTACTGCCAGCATCATCAGCCCTATCATCTAAAGGCACCAGTGGGCTGACACTACTGTCTGAGACATGATATGTCCTGTAGGAGATGTTTTACCCTCTATGGGGAGAGAAAAGGCTCTGTAAATTCATCTGAAAGGACACCCCTAGATGTTCCATACTCTGGGAGGGCTGAAGAGAGCTCTTCAGTTTCTTTACTATCACACCTGTGTTGCTCCAGGACTTGCAGTGCCCACAGAACTACAGTTTTGGTCACCTGCTCCAAAGATTCCCAGATCAGGTGATCGTCCAGGTGGGGTACATACTGTATGGTGACCTTATGACTAGAAGATGGCTACAATCACTTATTTATCAGAATCTTCATAGAGGGAAGGCCCCTCAGCTCTCTATTCTGTTTACCTGTGTAGCTTGTAGGCATGAACAATGATTGCCTCTACTGCACCCTCCTAATTTCATCAGGATTTAAATGTAAATGAAGGTACTTAGGTCTGGTGTGAAAGGCTTCTTCACTCCATTGCAAAGGTCATGATGACCCAACTCATATAAGGCACACTGAAATTTTATGATGTTTTAGTGCTAAAACCTACAGTAGTTATGGAGGGATTAACCCACAACAGTATGGGTTTATTGTGCATTAATCCACGCGGGGTTGGAGTCGCGAAGCAGAGTGACTTCAACCACCCAGGCGTGGATTAAACTGTATTAATCAGAGCAGCTGCTGTTCTCTGCAGTCTCTATGTTCTTGTCTTATGTTAACCACAAAACTTTTCAAGGCGCAGTAAGGGCCTGCTGTTTTCTTTAAAGTGCATCTGAGTTAGGAAAAAATGCTCTTAGAGAACACAGGGACTTCACAAGATATCTAACAGAACTGAATGAGAGTATAACTTCTGCTGGCTTGTGCAGGTATGCATCATCAACTCCCATGATGCCTCGCATGAGTGGGGTCCTGACCTTTGCCAATGGAGAAAAACAGGTTTTCACACCATAGCAAAACAGAGTGAAGCAACCTCATTTATACTTATATTACGTTAAAATTAGGGGCATGCAAGAGAGGAACTCATTCGTGCCTACAAACTACACAGGTATACAGAAAATAGGTTATGGGGACTTCCCCTTTAAATACTCTTGGCACAGAGATTCGGATGAAGGGGACAACCTGGTACTGAAAATGCTGCTTTCAAGTAGATAACCTCAGGAACTTCAGATGTGGGCAGCAGATTGTAATGTGAAGATCAATCAATCAATCAATCAAAATCTTTATTTATTCAGGCGAACATCATTGAGCATAGCTCATTTACAAGATGGACCTGAGTGGTCATAACAAAAAGGTTACAGATTGTATACAAAAACATGATATTGAATAAGCATAAATACAACCATTTATGAGTGAGATAGATGTACAAATATTTACATATATACAAGGCAAAGGACAGTAAACCTAAAACCTAATAAAGGAGAGAAAATAAACAGTCTAGTAGGGATAAGGCTTGGATAATGGTACATAGGTGGGCATATATGTACGAGGTTTGATGGGAAAAGGACCAGATGAATGATAAAAGAATAGGGAGGAGCTTTAAAAGGGGGTGGAGGAGAGAGGGGGTGGAGGGGTTGGGGTGTGGAGGACTAGGCCTTGTGGAAGCAATTGCACGAATCTGGGATTAGGCTGGTATACAGCTTTGAAGGATGTAAGAGAATCAGTGTATCCATTTCAATGACTTTTGATAGAGTTCCAGATAAGTGCCAGCTAATAACTGATTGCAGCTCTTCCATACCGGTGCAGGTGATGGAATCTCAGCAGGATCAGTTTGTTGATCCTCAAGGTGTAGGGCCTGATGTGATCCGTTGAAGCAGTCTGAGATGTAGGAAGGAGTTTGTTTGTCAGAGCTTTGTAGATCCAGATAGCAGCATTTTTTTTCTTCTATGTTGCAGGGATGTCCAACTGACTGCATTGTAGAGAGAGCAATGATGGGTGCTAGAGAGGAAGGTCAGTAATGAATCTAATAGCTCTATGATACAGGGTGTCTAATTTGTTTAGATGGGGAGGGAGCAATGACCATAGAGGAAGTCAGCATAATCAATGAGGGACAGGAATGATGCTAGGATTAATCTTTGTTTGGAATCTTTGGTCAGGTAGTGTTTGATCCTATAGAATAGACCAAGTCTTTGTCTTAGCTTTTTAGGAGCTCTTCAACGTGGGTAGTATAGTCTAGTTTATTGTCTATCCATACTCCTAGGTATTTGAATTTGTCAACATATTCCAGATTTTCACCAAGGATGGTAGAGAGTTGTGGTAGGGTGAATGATGGGATAGTGGAAGAACAGTTCTTGTGGCAAAGAACATAGCTTTGGTTTTCTTGGCATTTAGTAATAATTTCTTTCTAATAGGTTGTGCTGAAGGAGGAGAATTCAGACTGTAGGAGCTCACAGGCTTTTGATGGTGAGGGATTGCTCACATATAGTACAGTATCATCTGCAAAAAGGTGGATATTAGAAAGTGAGAGATTGGAATCAATATTGTTGATATAAATGGCAAAAAGGATGGGACCCAGGATGGAGCCTTGCGGTACACCTCTTAGGAGTGGTTTAGAGGTAGATAGATCACCTTCATTTTTACCAGTTGTAATCTTCCGGAGAGATAGCATCTGAACCATTTAAGAGAGAGTGAGTCAAGGCCTATGGAGTTCAGAGAGGAGATTAGAAGATCATGATCCACAGTGTCAAAGGCTTTGCTTAGATCCAGAAACACAGCACAGGTATTATTCTTTTGTCTAGGGCAGTCTGCCAGTCATTTGTGACTTTTGCTAGTGCAGAGATGGTGCTATGCATAGATCTGAACCCAGATTGAGCTGGATTTAGAGATTGTTGGTATCAAGGTAGGCAGTTAACTGAGAGTTTACCAGCTTCTCAAGCATCTTGGATAGTACTGGTAAGATGGAGATGGGCCTATAATTATTGAGGTCCATGGGATCACCTGCCTTAAGTAATGGAATCACTTGAGCTGTTTTCCATATTGAGGATAGAACCAGTGGCAAGTGATAGATTGAAGAGGTGGGTGAGGGGGGGCGGTTAAGGCATGCAGAGCTACTTTAGAAAGTAGGGGTCCAGGAGTCTGCACCTGCACTTTTGGTGGTATCTAGCTGGAGTAGAAGGTCTTCTACTTTGAAGAATATTGGTTTGAATGAGAATGTGGAAGCAACCTTTTAACCCTCAGTAGATTGTAGGTTTAGAGATGATCTTAATAGGTTTGCAGGAGAGGAGTCGAAAGCCAGGCCAGCTGTAGTGAAATGATCGTTAAAGGCATTCAAGATATTTTGCTTGTCGGTGATTTCAATACTATTTAATTGAATTTTGGGTGGTAAGACAGGGGTAGAAGTTTGACCTAGGATAAGCATCCGACAGGTTGATGCTGGCCAGGTAATCCCCTGGCTAAACAGTTCTGATTATTTAAAGGACTTCATCTCAAACTAGGTTTGTCTCTAGAATTTGTTTAGACTTTTAAAGGTTCAAAGTTGGGAAACAGCCCGCTAACCCAACTTTTTTAGAATGATTAAGTTAAACCCCTGAACCCCGCTCGTTGTCGTTCCTTTCATGGGCATGGATACCAACAGGGAACAGATGCCTTCTGGAACATCAAGTCTCAGAAAAACAGAGGCTCCCTTTATTATAAATGTTTCGGAATAGCCAAATGCAGAGGCGGTTATTCAGCAAGAGAACATGCAGCCCTATTCTTGTCCACAGCCTCTGGGCAATGCCTACAGAGCTTATACGGCAGATGGACCTAGAACATGTCAAATGCATGGGTACTGGAGATAAGGTCACAGGATTATGCGATAAAGTTCTCTCCTTGTCAGGTAACTTTTTTTTTTTTTTACTGTCTCCAGTACCTACAAATCCTAGGAAGAACAAAGCAGTAGATCAAAGGTTAGATCACCTGCTCAAGAGTTTGTAACTCCAGTTGCTCACAAAGAAAAGGTGTGGGTGTTTTACCTCATTTCCTTCATAGTTCCCCAAAACATTGGGAGGATTCCATCTAACCCTGGATCTCCAGTCTAAACCAGTTTGTGAGACCCCATCATGTTTAAGATGGGATCTCTGAGGCCATCATTGCAGCAATTCAGCCAGCAATTTTCTAGTTTAAACAGATCCATCAAATGCTTATATACACACACATTTGGAATCAGCAGTCACACCAGAAAATTTCACAAGTTTGTAACTCAGAATCAACACTTTCAGTATCAGGCTACCCTTAGCACTAGTCTCTGTCATGAGAGTATTTACCAAGGTCTTAAAAGTCATGGTGGCTCTCCTCTGCCAAGACGGTCACCAAATTTATTCTCACCTGGACAACCTCCTGATCCAAGCAGATTCAGAACAGTTGGCCGTATGTTAACTCTACAGGACTTTACAGATTCTACAGGAATATGGTTGGACAGTGAACCAGGATACGAGTTCCTGTCAATCATCTCAATTTCTGGAGCACCTCAGAGCATGCTTCCAGACAAACAAGGTGAGACTCAGAGTCTTTCGCTCGCTGACCTGAATAAACAGTTTTTTTTCCATCAGATTCGACAATTAAGAAAATTTAAGGTTGTATCAGCCAACAGATGTGTCCAGATTTTAAGTATTATGATGGCGACCAATGAGATGCTCCTTGGACTGGACTACATGAGATCTCCTCAGGTTTTCCACCTATCTCATTGGCCAAGTCAGCTGCCTTGGAAGAGTACCAAGTTCCAATCTGGCTGTTGAGGTCAGTCTGCTGATAGGGAAACCCTTAGGATATCTGGAAGGGGTTCTCCCTTATCGCAGCTCATTCTGACTACTGGTGCCAGTCCAACGGGCAGAAGTACAGAGCTAGACAGACCAGGTTCTAGTCCAGGAATCTGGTCACCGGAGAGAGAGCTTCCAAATTAACATCCTGGAAACCAGAGCAGCCATTCTGGGGTTAACTCACTTCCAAAGACATTTTTTCTGAAATCGATCAATGCTCTTGCCGACAATGCAGTAACTGTTTCTTATATAAACAAGAAAAGTGGCACAAGAAGTGCAGTGAGGCTGACAGAAGCGTACACACTTTTTCAATGAGCAGAAGCCAGTCTAAAGTCCTTGCCAGCAGTTTAGATGGCAGACAAACTCAAACTCTCAAGCAGCCCCACAGAGGGCACTGAGGCAAAGAGTGAGCATTTTAGCCCTAGAGTGGGCATTCTGGTCCCCAGGGTAATCATACAGGCTCCAGCGTCGGCATTCTGCCATACAGAGTGGTCATTCAGGCCCCTAGGGTGGGTATTTCAGCACACAGGATGTACAATCATGCCCTAGGTAGGGCACTGAGGCACAGAGGGTGGGCATTTTGACCCAAGAGTGGGTATTTCAGTACCAGGGTGAGCACTGAAAAACTGAAAGTGGTCTTTCCTGCCCAAAGGGTTGTCATTCTGGCTCCAGGATGGGTTACGCAGAGGGTGGGCATTCCAACCCTAGGGTGGGCACTGAGTAGCATTATGGGCATTCTGGCCCTCAAGGGGGGGGATTATCCCCCTCGTGGGCATTCTGCTCCAACGGTAGGTCTTTCGGCCTCTGGGTGGCCAGCACTACATTTGGTGGGGGGTTATTCCAGCAGGTGGGGGTCTTTGGCTGGGCCCAAAGCAAAAAACATACCGGCACAAAGACAGTCAATTTATTTATTTAAAGGAGATTTACCAGGAAAGACATACTGAGCCATGAAGCTCGTTTCCAGATGCGTCCTGGGAGAGGGGGTAAGGGAAGAGTACAAACAAGTAGCACAGCAGTACAATAATACAAAGGATGTACAATAATATATGTTATCAAATAGTCAAGGAATAATATTGCTGGTTAAAACATCAGAAGTGAGCAGTACTAGGCACTCACACGACTGTACATGTCAGTATAGGACAGAGCAGAAAAGAACTAGAAAGAGAGAGGCAAGGTGGGGGGGCAAAAGGAGTAAAGTAGGGAAGACAAAAGTAAAGAGAAGGGAGATAAATTAGGATTACAGAGTAGGGGGGAGCGTTGGAGGGAATATAGTGTTAAGGAGAGGATAAGGAGATTAGAAGGGGTAGAAAGGGTATTTGGGAGGTTGGGATGAGAGAGTAAGAAAGGTGGGGGGAGGGGTACAGGATGGGGAAAGAAGGAGAGGAAGGGGGTAGTGAGATGGGATGGTGAAAAAGGTACAGAGGAATGGGGTAAATGGGAGGAGTAGTAGGACACTGGGTTAAGGGCATTTACAGGAGGGGGCATAGTGTTCTTGGAGTAAAGAAGAGAGAGATTGTTTGGAGAAGGCAGAGCGAGTTGTCAATGAAAGGGAATTTGTCAGTGGAAGAGAGTTCCAGAGATTAGGAAGACAGAAGGAGAAACCAGACTGGCCAGCCATGGATTGAGGAGAGCAAGAGGGAATGATAACCTGAGTTACATAGAGAGAGTACATTGGGGGAGCTGAGATAAGGAGGAGGAGCCAACCAGAATTTAGAAATAAAGAAGGCACAGTGGGTGAGGCAGCAGTCAAACAAGAAGGGAAGGGAGAGCTCAGTGTACAGAGAACAGTGGTGAGTGTGGGGGGACATGCCAAGGCAAAACAGCAAAAAGAGTAAAAGAGGGGATCCAGTCTGGCCAGGGTGGATTTTGGAGCAGCACCATAGGTTATGTCACCATAATCAAAAATGGGGCAGATCATCTTAGTGATGACGTCTTGGCATGCAAATATAGGGATACAGCAGGGGGGACATTTGTTCCCATAAAGGGCACCGAGCTTAGGGTGGATTTTTTTTATACACGGCATCTATGTGCTGAGAAAAACCAAGGTGGCGGTCAAGCCAAACACCGAGGTAGTTAAATGAGGACACGTCGTCAATTTTACCCCCATCTAGAGAGACAGGGAAGGGAGTCTGGAAAGCCTCTGCCAAGTGCCAAAACACATGAAGACCGTTTCCGTTTCATTAAGGGATAATTGATTAGCCCTGAATCATTTCTGGACAGTGTCAAAATCAAGCTGAAGTCTGAATGTTAACTCAGATGGAGAAGAGCCAGATGAAAAGAGGACCATATCATCTGCATACATGTGGATGGATGCAGAGGAGTAGGCTGAAGAGAGGTCATTGAGGAAAATGGAGAAAAGCAAACGGACAAGGACGGAGCTTTGGGGGGTGCCGGTGTATATAGGTGGGGAGGGGGGAATTCACCAGTTCTCACAGTTTGAGATCCATCTACAAGGTAGGAGTTGATCCATCTAGTTGCGGAGTCGGATAGACCCGCCGATTTTAGCTTGTCCAGGAGAAGAGGGTGGGAGACAGTGTCAAAAGTTTTCACTAGATCGACAAAGATGGCAGCAGTGAGGAGGCCTTGCTCCATGCCAGTATGGATGGAGTCTGTGAGCCTGAGAAGAGAAGAAGTGGTGGAGTGATGTTTGCAAAAGCCAGACTGGAAGGGGGTGAAGAAAGAGTTGAGTGAGGTAAACACCAAGTTAGAGATGTCGATAGGGAGAAGTGCAGGGGTAAATGGTGAAAGTGACAAAGGCAATAAGGACTGGGATGGGGCAAAAAGGGGTAAGGCCATCAGGAAATGGGGGGTAATGAGTACCAATGCCCATAGTCTGGGCAACAAGCTCCCTGAACTGGTGGCCTTGATGGAAGAGGGATGCCTTGATATCGTAGCAGTCACAGAAATATGGTACACAGAGAACCATGACTGGGATGTTAACATACCAGGATACACAACCTACAGGACAGACACGGAGGGGGGGGGGGGAGTAGTTGTCTATGTAAGGGAAGGGATAAAAGCAACTGAACAAAAGAGTAAACAGGGAGGAGAAGTGGCACTGTGGGTCACCTTGGAAACTGGAAATGGCACCACAATCCACACAGGGGTTATACACAGACCTCTATGTCAGGGGTAATGGACAAGGATATGATGGAAGGCATTCTTAGGATGAGAGAGAAAGGGGAGATACTGTTGATGGGAGACCTGAACATGCCAGATGTTAACTGGAGCACATTTGCTGCAGCCACATCCAAGAGCAGTGCCATTCTCGATGCCCTACAGGTGGCATGCCTCAGACAGCTAGTTTTGGAACCCACTCATGAGGGAGCAATCTTAGACCTCATACTCTCAAATGGGGACAGTGAGAGGATCTCAGATCTAGAAGTGGGTAGCCATCTGGGAACAAGTGACCACCAAACAGTGTGGTTCACGATAAACTCAGCTACAGAGTCAAGCCATACAAAAGTGAGGGTACTGGACTTCAGGAGGGCTGACTTTGGCAAGATGGGAGAGTGCCTTAGAAAAGCACAAGCAAATAGGCTAGGAGGAGGGGTGGAGCAACAGTGGGGAAACATCAAAACTGCAATCACAGAGGCAACAAGCCTTTGTGTGAAGCAAATAAACAAATCAAAACAAAAGAAAAAGCCACTATGGTTCTCAAAAGAGGTGGTGGGGAAGGTCAGGGAGAAAAAAGATAGCATTCAGGAAGTATAAGGAAACACAGAAGGAACAGGACAGAGAGCTGTACCAGTTAAGGCAGAAGGAAGCAGGGAGGGAAGTCAGAATAGCAAAGGCACAAACTGAGGAAAAGATAGCCAACTCGGTTAAGAAGGGGAATAAAGCCTTTTATAGGTACATCAGGGAGCGTAGAAAGGCAAAGGGAGGGATAGTGAGGCTGAATAGAATGGACGGTGGGTGGGCAGAGAGGGGACAGTGAAAAAGCAGGGATACTGAACGAATATTTCTGCTCAGTATTCACAAAGGAGGAGTGGGGGAGGTGCCTAATCCAATTAACAGAAGCACTCCGGATAGGGGGGGTCGATCCCAGTCCTTTCACAGAAGAAAGGGTTCTGAAAAAACTCCTAAAACTGAAGGCGGACAAAGCAATGGGGCCTGACGGAATTCACCCCAGAATTCTAAAAGAATTAAGGAAAGAACTAGTGAAACCACTGACTACCCCTTTTTAACAAATTATGGGAGGATGGTGTGGTACCGGAGGACTGGAGGAAGGCGGATGCGATTCCCTTTCACAAAAATGAGAGCAGGTGAGAGGCAGGAAACTACAGACCTGTCAGTTTGACCTCTGTGGTAGGGAAAGTGATGGAATCACTTCTGAAGGAAAGAACTGTTGAGTACCTAGAGGCCAGTGGGACACAGGACCAGGGCTTGATAAATCCTATAGCCCGATGTCCCGGGCTATCATTTTAAACTCTGGGACAAGCACTTTCATGAGAGTTACTTGTCCGCGGACAAGTATGGTTTTAAAAAACAAAACAAACAAAAAAAAAAAAACATTTTTCTTTTGCAGTTGCTTAAACTTTCCAGCAGGGTGCGTGCGCTAGTGGGTTGTGAGGCCCGATCGGCCTGGTGGTCATGTTACACATAGATCGACGGGTGCTGATCCGCGTGATGGGACACCAGAAGAGCGTGCGGCCAAGACAAGGGAAAGCGCGAACAGGGAATATGGGGAATGAGTTGCTGGCAAATAGTCAGAATAGGAAGAATGTTTGTTGATGTTGGATTAGGCAAAGTTTGGGACCGTCCAGACAGACACAGAGAAGAGGGACATTGAGCAGCAGTAAAGGAGGAGAGAGAGAGAAGGAGACCAGAGAGACAGTTTAAAACTAGCAATTCCAGAAGTGAGCAAATAAAAAGCAATGAAAGAAAATAACAAGCTGCTCTAAGGGGATAAATATTAAAGAAAGGGAAGGGGGAGAGAGATAGGGTTGGGATTTGTAGAATAATCTGCAGAAAAAGGCAACAACTTCAACAAACAACTGACTAAACAGAGCAACCCCCCAACCCCAGAAAAAGGACTGGGAGTCAGAGGGAGATTCACATAGGGAGAAGGATTGGGCTTTGTTGTTGTCATAAGAAAACTAAGGGGTACTGTGTTATCACAGCTCAACATCTGGCAAAAAATAAATAAATAAAAGGCTAGTCTAGGGAGATATATATTTGAGAAAGGGAAGGGAAGAGGGAGGGTTGGGATTTGAAAAGTGTACTAAGCTGCAGATAAAGTTAACAAATTCAGCAGTTAACCAACATAACTGTTTATTTCTTTATCCCGTCCCAATCCAATTCCACTGTGACTGCATCCTGTCTTGCTTAGTTTAGCAGCCTGGCCTTGCTAAGTAAAAGACAATTTTTTTTATAGTGTCTTGTCGGTTCCCTTTCCCTCCTCTTCTTGACTACCCATACCACCACAAAATAAACACACCACACAATGACTTTACAGAATAGATTTTATTAGCATCACAAAACAGTAACTATATATATACACATACACTGTTCTAAATTATTATCCTGACCTACTAGTACGCATGTTAGTTTGTTGAACTTTGTTATGGGATTGGCACTTGTCTTACACTTCCATGTCCACCTGTATTAATTTAACGGAAAAACATAATTTTTCCTGTTTTCCAGTAGTTACAGCTACATATTATTCATAATACAACCCCCTACACCATGTATTTTGTTGCTATACAAGTTTTCCTTAACTTACAGCCTTCCAAACGTGGACTACCACTCGCAACACTGGGACTACCATTTCTGGCTAGACCACTTGTCCCTGGGCTAGCATGTAATTTTAAAATTTGTCAACCCCTGCTCAGGACCCAAGGCAGCATGGGTTCACAAGTGGGAAGGTCATGTCAGACGAATCTAATTGATTTCTTTGACTGGGTGACAAAAGTAGTAGACCAGGGAGGGGTTGTGGACATGGCCTACCTAGACTTTAGCAAGGCATTTGACACAGTCCCACACAAAAGATTACTAGTCAAATTAACCAGCCTGGGAGTGGGTCCCAGGGTGGTAGCCTGGGTAAAACATTGGCTGGACAACAGGACAAAGAAGGTAATTGTAAATGGAGTCCACTCTGAAGAAAGAGGGGTTACTAGTTGGGTACCGCAGGGTTCAGTATTGGGTCCAGTCCTTTTTAATGTCTTTATAAGAGACATTGCAGAGGGACTGGAAGGAAAAGTATGCCTCTTTGCAGATGACACAAAGATCTGCAACAGGGTTGATATACAAGGAGGTGTGGAAACGATGGGAAGGGATTTGGCAAGGTTGGAGGAATGGTCAGAAGTATGGCAGCTTGGATTCAATGCAAAGAAGTGCAAAATAATGCACCTAGGAAACAGAAATCCAGGGGAAGATTACACAATGGGGGGGTAGTAACAACAACAAAGATGGAAAGGTGCCTGGGGTAATCATATCAGATAACCTTAAGGTTAGCAAGCAATGTGAGAAGGCAGTAGGGAGGGCTGGGGGATACTGGGATGTATAGGGAGAGGCATCACCAGCAGAAAAGAAGTTGTTATCCCTCTGTACAGACAGTTGGTGAGACCCCATCTGGAGTACTGCGTCCAGTTCTGGAGACCCTATCTCCGCAAGGACACAAGACAGGATAGAGGCAGTCCAGAGGAGGGCAACTAAAATGGTGCAGGGTCTGCAAGAGAAGCCATACGAGGAGAGACTAAAGGAGCTTAATATGTATACCCTTGAGGAAAGAAGGGAGAGGGGGGACATGATAGAAACTTTTAAGTACCTCAGTGGAATCTACGAAGTCCAAGAGGGTAGCATCTTTCAGAAAAAGAGATGTGCAAGAACAAGGGGACACAATTTGAAGATAGAGGGAGGGCGGTTCAGGGACAATGGGAGGAATTATTTTTTCACAGAGAGGGTGGTGGACGCATGGCGCAGCCTTCCTGAGGAGGCTGTGGGGTCTAAAACTGTGGAAGAATTCAAGAATGCATGGGACAGACATAAGGCAATTTTTGTGGGGGGGTAGGAAGAAACTGGCTATTGGTTAACTAGGCTCTGCAGCTTATCCTGTAGGTAGGGAAATGGGCAGACTAGGTGGGCCAAGCAGTCCTTATCTGCCGTCAAAGTCTATGCGTCTATGTTCTATGTTTCTATGAGAAACAGGGAGAGTTGAGCTAAAACTGTGTGTTCCTGGAGTTTGGATAAGGTTGGGAGAAGAGAGGTACGGAAGTAATTGCCAGGAGAGGAGGAGTCACCTTCTTTGGGAACGGAAATGACAGTTGCATGCTTCCAGGTATCAGGGACTGAGGCAAGAGAGAATGAGAGGTTAAGCAGGGAGGAGATGGGCAAGGCAATAGCAGGTGCATAGAGGTGCAGGAGCTTGGGATCAAGCCCATCAGGGCTCCCACCTTTCTGGGGGTTGAGAGCCAGGAGGGCTTTTAGAGAGAAGGCTGGTGTAACTGGCAAGAAGGAGAAGGGGGATAAAGGGAGGGATGGAGGAGGAGAGAGGTGAGGAATAATGGGGAGTGCAGAGAGGAGTAAGGAGGCACAAGAGATATTTTTGCTCAGTATTCACAAATGAAGAGGGGGAGGTACCTAAAACAAACAGTAGAAACACTCTGGATACAGAAGTTGATACCAGCCCATTTACAGAAGAAAGGGTTCTGAAAGAACTCTTAAAACTGAAGGTGGACAAAGCAATGGGGCCTGATGGGATTCATCCCAGAATTCTAAAAGAACTAAGGGTAGAACTAGTGACACCACTGACTACCCTCTTTAACAAATCATGGGAGGATGGGTGGTACCCGAGGACTGAAGGAGGGCAGATGTGATTCTCCTTCACAAAAGTGGGAGCACGGCAGAAGCAGGAAACCACAGACCTGTTAGTTTAACCTCAGTGGTAGGGAAAATGATGGAATCACTTCTGAAGGAAAGAATTGTCAAGTATCTAGAGGTTAGAGGGCACAGGACCCAAGGCAACATGGATTCACAGCATGAAGGTCATGCCAGACAAATCTGATAGATTTCTTTGACTGGGTGACCAACGTAGTAGATCAGGGAGGGGCTGTGGACATGGCCTACTTAGACTTTAGCAAGGCATTTGACACAGTCCCACACAAAAGATTAATACACAAGTTAGCCAGCCTGGGAGTGGGTCCCAAGATGACAGCCTGGATAAAGAATTGGCTGGAGAATAGGACACAGAGAGTAATAGTAAATGGAGTCCACTCTAAAGAAGGGGGGTTACTAGTGGGGTACTGCAGGGTTCAGTATTAGGACCGGTCCTCTTCAATGTCTTTATAAGCGACATTGCAGAGGGACTGGAAGGAAAATTATGTCTCTTTGCAGATGACACAAAGATCTGCAACAGAGTTGATGCACAAGGTGGTGTGGAAAGGATGAGAAGGGACTTGGCAAGGAGGTTAGAGGAATGGTCAAATGTATGGCAGTTTAGATTCAATGCTAAGAAGTGCAAGGTAATGCACCTGGGAAACAAAAACCCAGGGGAAGAGTACACAATGGGGGGTGAGATACTAACAACAACAAAAATGGAAAGGGACCGGGGGGTGGTCATATCAGATGACCTAAAGGTGGGCAAGCAATGTGAGAGGGCAGCAAGGAGGGCTGGGGGGATACTGGGATGCATAGGGAGAGGCATCACCAGTAGAAAACAGGAAGTTATTATCCTCTGTACAGACAGCTGGTGAGACCCCATCTGGAGTACTGCATGCAGTTCTGGAGACCCAATCTCCACAAAGACATAGACAGGATGGAAGCTGTCCAGAGGAGGGCAACTAAAATGGGGCAGGGTCTGCACCGGAAGACATATGAAGAGGAACTTAAGGAGCTTAATATGTATAGTCTTGAGGAAAGGAGGGTGAGAGGGGACATGATAGAAACTTTCAAGTACCTCAAGGGAATCAACAAAGTCCAGGAGGGTAGCATCGTTCAAAAAAAGAGGTGTGCAAGAACAAGGGGGCACAATTTGAAGATAGAGGGGGAGCGGCTCAGAGGTAATTTAAGGAAGTATTTTTTCACAGAGAGGGTTGTGGATGCATGGAACGGCCTTCCGGAGGAGGTTGTGGGGTCAAAAACAGTGGTGTAATTCAAGCATGCATGGGACAGTCATAAGGCAATTCTAGGGGGTTGGGGTAGGAAGAAGTAGGCTGCTGGTTAACTAGGATCTGCAGCTTATCCATTAGGAAGGGAAATGGGCAGACTGGGTGGGCCAAGCGGTCCTTATCTGCCGTCAAATTCTATGTTTCTATGTTTCTAAGAGGTGAAATAGGAGTTGAAAGCTGAGGCAACAGAAGGAGTTGGAAATGGTGGAGTCACCCACCTTGAGGACAGGAGAGGGGGACCGAGTGGTGGGCAGAAGAGGGCATCTATAACTTTCCAGAAGTTATAGGGGTTGGTAAGATTGTTCTGAAATGTGGAGCCAATCTGGTGGCTCTAGTACAACAGTTCCTCAAGGCACGGTACTTGTTAAGGTTAGGCAGAGTGCCTGAGGACTTGCAAAACTTCCAAGCCAGATTGCGTGCATGGAGGCAGGCCAGAAGTTCAGCTCAGATCCAGAGGAGGTGAGAACCGCTGACCCTGGTTTTCCTGGAAGGGGGGGCACGCTGATCCCAGACTAATAAGACTTTAGATTGGAAATATCGGAGGGCTTGATTGATATGACTGGCCATAGGGATAGGGGACCAGTCAGTGGTAAGCAGATCAGTGTGTAGCGAGGTAAGTCAATTGATCGGAAGGATCCGATTTGGATAATTTTCGGAGGGGCTATAGGGTGGTGAATTTTGTGCGCCAAGTAAACAAAATGATGGTCACTTAATGCGTCCAGGAGGGTACCCTCTTCAATGATCCAGTGCGGGTGAGTAGCAAGTACCCAGTCCAAAAGACAGTGGTTGTGGGAATGGGGATTGTGATGTGTGGGGACAGAGAAGAGTTGCGTAAGCTGCTGGGACTTTATGTTTTGACAGAGTTTAGAGTTAGAGTGTGAAAGCCAATTAAAGTTAAAATCACCTAAGATAAGAAGTCCACCAGAGGAGGCACGAGTAGAGATAGTGGTTAGCAGTTCTGTAATAGAAGCATGAGAAAGCCCTGGGAAGCAGTATACACCTGCCACAAATATGGGAAGGGCAAAAGGGAAGGAGAGTTTAAGGATGAGAAGTTCACAGGCAGCAGGGGAGGAGACAGACAGCACCGGGGTAGACTAAATGGCAGAGGAAAGGTAGATGGCGATGCCGCCGCCCTTCATGGCATGAGTTTGGCAAGAAAGGGAGTATCCAGGGATACTGATGGCAGAATCGGGAATTTTGTTGGAAAGCCAAGATTCTGAGACTGTTACAACATCAGGGCAGAGGAAGACCATGAGAGGTTGCAGCAGGTCAGTTTTGGGCAAGAAGCTACATACATATATTAATGTGAGCCATTCGTAGACCTTTGGGGAGGACAGTGTGAGGAGAGAGGGCAGGACCAAGGTTGGGCTCAATATCATCTGCTCTGAGGAGTTTGGCAAGGGCTGTGATGCGCTTGCACTATAGTGGAGAGGAGGGGGGGTGGGGGTTGGAGGGAGAGGGAGATTCTGATAGACGCATTGTGGAGCCAGGGAGAAGGGAGGAAAATGGGTGCCAGGGGGAGTGTAGTGGAGGGAGGAAACAAGAGGAGGGAAGAGTTGGGGAGGCAGTGGGGTGAAGGGAAGGAGATGGGAGAGAGGGAGGAGGAAAGATGGCTGGAGAAAGGTTGGGAGAAACAGAAAGGGTATGAGAAAGAGGATGATGGGTAGCATACAAGATAGCTGCATGATTGAGAGACCGAGTGGGAAGGGGCTAAAAGTAAACAAAAGAAAGAGATACGGAGTAGTGGGTTATTGGAAGGACCCAGCGAACAGGAGAGGAAGTGGGAAAGGTTAGGAAGGGAGGAAGGGGGAGTATGGAGGTAGCAGACACTGGCAGAAGAAATTAGGAAAGGAAGGGAGAGAACAAAAGTAGTGAGAGCTAAAACATTGTGAGCACATGGATGAGAAATAATGGAACAAGCTGAGCAAATTAGAGGAATAGCCAGATAAGAATTGCCAAAAATCGGATATAAAATAGTGACTAAAAATAGTACATAAGCAAACAGTAACAGCTGCTGCACTGAGAGAAAATCAAGTTAACAGTGATTGTTGTTACTGAATATAAAGAGGAAAAATGCTCCTCTTTTAGTCATGTGATCTATGGAGGGCGAAAAGTAGTTAAGACAGTAATTAAATCTGAGCAACGATTTGCTCCACCTCTACAGCTGCCTGGACAGAGCGTATAATATTAAAAATAGGGGATTTAATAAGTTGTGGAGGTGGGGGCGAGGAGGTTAGGCAAAAAGTCTCTCCAGTATGTCTGCAGGAGTGGGTCTCCTGCAATTAAGAAAATAAACCTCAAGAACCATATGAATTCAGAAGTGCAAGTTTTATTCCACAAAAAGTGAAAGCAGAGTAGACAATGGACATGGATATGCTGGCTGGTCGCATCGGTGGCTGTTCAGGGGAAGAGGAGCCTGCTTTTTTGCCGCAGTCAGCAACGAGCGGGAGAATTTTATTTATCTTTTGTTGACCAGGTAAGTACACTAGACAAGTTATATGCCTATTTTCAGGTACAACCCGGGAGAGTACAATGAGATACAGATACAGGTTCATACAGAGGACAACATGACACAAGTTAGGCAGTATACAGAGTCAAAACAGAACCATGTGAACATAACCAATAGACAGAAAGCATAGTTAAGATATGTACAGGAATATACACACATATATATATATATACATACACACATACATACATACACACACACACGTATGTAGATATATACACACACACACACACACACATATATATATATATATACACATACATACATACATACATACACACACGCAGAGACACCAAGGCTAAGAACAGTACAATTTTACAAGGTATACACGGCTCTGAGCCACAAACAGAGCCCTTGACTGTATTGTCGGTCGGACAGCCAGAGGGAGCAGCAGATCCAGGCCGCAGTTGGTGGATGAGAAGCGTGGGGAGCTGCTTCTGTGGTGAGGTTTTTCGCCTATCAGGTCCTTGGCCCAAGGACCTATCGGAACACTGCTGAAATCAGCCACCCTATCAGGAGGGAAGGTGCCACGCAGCCTGGCTTTAAAAAGCTATGCTGGCCTGTAAACTCCAGTTGCTGGCTGATCGCATCAGCAGCTGTCCGGAGGAAGAGGCGCCTGCTTTTTTGTCACAGTCGGCAGCGAGCAGGAGAATTTGACTGCATCGGTGGTCGGGCAGCCAGAGGGAGCAGCAGATCCAGGCTGCAGTCGGTGGCTGAGAAGTGTGAGGAGCTGCTTCTGTGGGGAGCTTTTTCTTCCCACCCACCCTCTCCAACCCCAGCCTCCATTAAATGCCAGAGTAGATACGAGCAAGGAAGATTAGAGGAGTCAGCAGAAGGAGACGGGCGTGGTCAGCAGTCTTAGAGAGCAGCTAGAGGAACAGGGAGTAGTACGTGGATTTCACAACTGGGCAAAGGAAAATTTCTTCACGAAGGAGCTGTAATTGCTGGATCGACTAGGTCTCTGCAGGAGAAGATACACAAAGACCTGGGCAAGCTGGGCCTCATGGTAATTATAGACTGACTGGGTCTCTGCAGGGGAAGATACTCCAAGAACTGGACAAATTGGGACTCGTGTGGTAATTATGGACAAGCGCTATTGACAAGTGTTACCTATAAAGTCAAGTACTGCATAACTGTGCTGAACTGCTGAGCGGTAGGATAGTTCCCCATAAAATGAAGTGCTACTTATATATCTGCCTTAAATTATGAACTGCGGAACAGCAGAATTGTACCTGTACAATTAAGTGCTGATTGTATATTTGCAGAGTGGTAGAACTGTTACCTAGGGAACTAACCTATTTATTTATTTATTATCGGAATTGCAACCCTTTGAGTCAACAGACTCATTTACAAAGGCTCCTCGTCTGGGTACAGAGACAGGTACAGTAAACAATTATAGATCCACCTTATATAACACATATATCTATCTTAGATGATGTAATTAGTTGTACCTTACTGCACACCTCTGTGAAATGTCATTGATGTTTGTACCCAATGTCTGTAACAAGAAATTGTTGAACTTCTCTGCCTACTTTCAGTGTACACCTCATACCCGGGTCGCACCTGGAAACGAGCCTCGGCTCAATATGCCTTTCCCGGTCACCAATTTAAAATACATAAATATACATAGCAGTTTCAGAGAGAACCGAAAATGGGTATAACATTCAATACAATATTTACATAATTAAACGAATGGGTCAGATCCTATACAAGTTGGCAGCTAAACACAGATTCATGTAACATTATTTATCCTGAAACTAGTATCTCTATTGTTATATTACTTCACAGGCTCTATATACCAATATCTCTGCAAAAAGTTTAGGGACTCTACCTTAGGAACTCTATTGCTGAGTATACTTCATAGGCTACATATACTGTAGCTGGTGGGGCTCATCAGGAAAGGCGTGAAGGGGCCTACAGTAGAAATTAAAAATTCCTGCTTGACATTTAAATAGGAAGGAGATGTGTGTTAAGCAGGGCCACAAATCTCTAGGGCCAGCATCTTTGGTAGGGTGGTGGGGTGTGCAGGGTTTGGTTCGGCCGCGGTTCTGGACTAGGCTTGGAGGATGGGGGTCTGTTTGGCATGTTGCCAGTTAGCACAATTAAGGGAGGAGGTAAGGTGGATAAAGTGGAACATAGGTGGGAAAGGGGGGGGGCGGAGAGACTGTCCTGATATGAGGAGTGGTGAGGGGTACGGGGAAAATATGAGGTGGCTTTAAGAAGCGGTTGCACCCAGGATTGAAGATAATGAGCCAGCTGGGGGTGCTGAGATGAAGCGGGGCGACAGGGGACAATATGACAAGGGCCACAATGGCTGGCAGTATGTAAGATATAGAGGGTCGAAGCGGCCCAGACAGGAGCAAGCTTGTGGGGGGTTGGACTGCACTTAAATAACAGATTTGAATCTCTACTTCTGATAAAGGATGGAGAGGATGTTGTAAATGGAGCAGTGGTAGAAAAGGGTGTTGAGGGTGGGCTGCGCATGGGGGATCATCAGGACAACAGGAGAAGCTGGGGAGGACAGTAAATGACCTAGTACACAGGGGAAGCAGGGAGGGTTTTTTGCAAAAGAACACACAGGGATTGGGTGGGGCTGACAGTCTGGCTGTTGGGAAGCACAGGGGTGTAAAGGGGCAGAGGGACACAGGGGGACCTCACTGTACTGGAAGGTGTGAAATTGTAGCACAGAGTAAAGGGGGGAGCGGGGGCCCCAGGTCAGGACTCCATAAAAATGCACAGATGGGTGCAGCAAGGGTGGGACCTGTGAGAACTGTGCAGGAACAACCAAGGCAGGGAACTGCGAAAACTGTGCGGGAACAAACCAGGCAGGGAAAAGTGATGCAGGGGACAGGGACTTCTGCTGGAAGGGCTTGGGACGGGGGGGGCATGGACCTGAAAGGAAGCTAGGGGTACAGGGAACGGAGGGGAAATCCCCGGAAGGGGTGACCAAACGGAGCAGGGCACAAGGGCAGGTAGCACCACAGAGAACGGGGGGCATGGACCTAAATGGAAGCTAGGGGTACAGGGAACAGAGTGGAGCAGGACACAAGGGCAGGTAGCACCACAGAGGAGCCAAGGAACCAGGCATTGACTCAGGGAGATGAACAGGAGGAGGATGGGGAGAGGAAGTCTCAAGAAGGTTCGGGGAGCGGGGGGGAGAGCAGCACAGAAGAGCCAGGGAACCAGACACTGACTCAGGGAGATGAGCAAGAGGAGGATGGAGAGGAGGCTTCAAGAAATATGGGGGGGGGGGAGAAATAGCAAGGATAAGGATAGGGATAACTTGGGAAAGGGTGGGAGAAACGCATTTGCTAGAAGTGCCCAGGAGGAGGAAGGGGACAGGGTTTTAATAGTCGGGGCCTCTATTGTAAAAGGTGTTACACAGGGGAGTAGGGGAGGCAGAGGGGTTAAAATATGGGTGGAATGCTTACCAGGAATGACGGCAGCCAAAGTCATACACTGGATCCCTTCAAGGGGAGGGCACTGGATGAGAAAACACATCTGATCTTCCACTTAGGGACAAATGACCTTGCAGGGAGTAGTGTGACGGAGGTGCTGGCAAGGTTTATGGCACTGGCTGGCTTCTGCAGCAGCTTGGATTTTAAATCCCTGTCTTTCTCCAAGGTGCTGCCAGTACCAAGGGCCAGCACAGAGGTGAAACAAAATATAGAGGAATTCAACAGCTGGCTAGCAGGATGGTGTGTGCAGAGGGGATATGGAGAGGTAGGAGATTGGGGAACAACGTGGAGTGACAATAGCCTCTTTGCCCCAGATAGGCTGCTTTTACAGTCGTGGCCAAAAGTATTAGCGCCCTTGCACTTTTTCAAATAACTCACAATTTTCTCTAAACATAAGTTGAAATTAACAACAGTACAGTATTTGGTCTCCACAATTCTTTATTTCTCTGTTAATATTACAGAACCTTTGTTTTTGATTAGAATTTAATATATCCTTTTAAATCAGAAAATGAAAACAAATGGCATTGACAAAATTATTGACACCCTAGACTTAATATTTGGTAGCACAGCTTTTGGTCAAAATAATTGCAATCAACCGCTTCCTATAGCCATGGATGAGCTTCCTGCACTCTCTACTGGCAGTTTAGCCCACTCTTCTTGTGCAAACTGCTCCAGTTCTCCCAGATTTGAAGGTGCCTTCTCCCAACTGCTGTTTTCAGATCTCTCCACAGGTTTTCAATGGGATTTAGAGCTGGACTCATTGCTGGCCACTTCAGAACAGTCCAGCATCTTGTCTTGAACCATTCCTGGGTGCTTTCTGAAGTGTGTTTGGGGTCATTGTCCTGCTGGAAGACCCATGACCTTCGACGGAGACCCAGCTTTCTGACACTGGGTTCAACATTGCGCTCTAAAATGGCCTGGTAATCTCCAGATTTCATGATGCCATGCACACGTTCAAGGCACCCAGTGCCAGAGGCAGCACAGCAACCCCAAAACATCACTGAACCTCCTCCATGTTTGACTGCAGGGAAGGTGTTCTTTTCTTTGAAGGCTTCATTTTGTTTTCTGTACTCATGGAGATGATGTGCTTTATCAAAAAGCTCTAATTTGGTCTCATCTGTCCACAGGACATTCTCCCGGAAGGATTTTGGCTTGTTCAAGTGTGTTTTGGCAAACCCCAGTCAGGCTTTATATCTCTCTCTCTCTCCAGCAGTGGGGTCCTCCTGGGCCTCCCTACCATATAACCCCTTTCACTGAGTTACGACGGATGGTGCGAGTTGAAACTGTTGTACCTTGTGTCTGAAGGTCAACTTGAACTGCTTTCGCAGTTGATCGAGGTGCTTTCTCCACCATTGAACAATCCTCGCTGCAATCTTCGATCAAGTTTTCTCTTGCGGCCACGTCCAGGGAGGTTGGCTACAGTGCCATGGGCCTTAAACATCCTGATAACATTACGTACGGTGGAAACAGGAACGTCAAGGTCTCTGGAAATTGATTTGTAGCCTTGAGATTGTCCATGCTTGACTACAATCTTCTGTCTGACCTCCCTCAGACAATCTCTGGTCAGCTCTTCTTTTCTCCATGCTCATTGCGTACACACAGTGACACAAAACAGGAGAATGAGTCCTTTTCTCTATTCAAACTGGTTGAATGAGTGATTTTTATATTGCAGGCACCTGCAACTCACCACAGGTGAGTTCAATTCCAAAGTGAAGGAGAATCACCTGCATGAAATCTAATTATTTCTAACTACTTCTAAAAGGTGCCAATAACTTTGTCCGGGCCATTTAAGGATTTCTGTGTGGAATAAGCTAAGACTCAGTAAATTTTTCTGCTTTTTGTGTTTTATTCCACTGCAAACCAAAGAAATACATATGTGGATACCAAAATATTTTTTAATTTCAACAATTTTCTGGAAGGAATGGTGCATTATTAGAAAAAACTGCAAGGGCGCCAATATTTTTGGCCACGACTGTAAATGGCAAAGGGAAAGCAGTGCTTAAATGCAAGCTGGATGATTATGTTGAAAAACTCTATCATTTAAACTAAACTTGGGGGGGAGGGCAAGGGGAAGCTCTACTTGTAGGACACAAGGTGGGAGGGGGGGCTGCGAGCTCTACCCCAGCAGACAAGAGGCACGAGGGTAGAAAATATGGGGCAAGTGGCAAGCAGGGAACAGGGAGGAGGGGGTTGGAGGGTCATGTGTGCAAACACCAGAACTCTGGGTAGGAAGATCCCAGACCTAGCAGCGACAATGGTTGAGGAGAGCCTCGACATTTTGGGAGTAACAGAAACATGGTGCCACCAGGAGCAACAATGGGACATGGAGATACCAGGGTACACACTGTTCAGAAGGGGCAGGGAGGAAAAGGGGGGGGGTTGCACTCTGTGTAAGGGAGGGTATCAGGGCGTCAGAATTGCAGGGCAAATGGAAGGAGGCCGAAGGACCCTGGGTCTCCTTGGCGGTGGGGAAGGGAGAGGTGGTGCGTATGAGGATGGTGGACAGGCCCCAAGCACAGCAGGAATCGGTGGATAGAAGCATGGCTGATGAATACATGAGAATGGCAACAAAGGGGGAGGTGGTGCTGATGGAGGACCTGAACCTACCAGATGTAGGCTGGGACACCTATCGGCAGCATCAGCCAGTAGCAGGGAAATATTGGACTCCCTGCAAACGGCCCTTCTGAGTCAACTGGTCAGGGAGCCAACCAGGGCAGAAGCTATTGTTGATCTGGTCCTGACAAATAAGGATAGGGTCGGAGATGTATCGGTGGGTGAACACCTTGGTACGAGTGACCACAACACAGTCTGGTTCAGAATAAAGAACACTGCGGAGGGTCACAGGTCTAGGTTGAGAATGCAGGATTTTAACAGAACAGACTTCAGGAAAATGGGGGAAGTAGTGGAGAGGGCTCTGGAGGGGATAGATGTGGAGGAAATGTGGGAGAGGATAAAAGAAGCTACTGTGGAGGCCACTGACCTATGCGCCAAGACAGCAAGCAAAAATAAGAGGAGGAGGAAACCCCTGTGGTTCACTACGGTTGCAGCAGAAAAGGTCAGGGCAACGAGTAAGGCCTTTAAGAAGTACAAGGTAACAAAGGCGGACGTGGACTGGGAAAGGTACCAGGTGAGCCGGAGAGAAGCCGGGCTGGAAGCAAGAAGGGCGAAGGTTCAGAGAGAGGAGCGCATAGCTAGAAGTCAAAAAAGGGGACAAAACTTTTTTTTTTTTTTTTGGTACATCAGTGAAAGGAGGAAGACTACACAGGGAATACTCCGGTTAAAAACAAATGAGGGTGAGTTGATACAAGGGGACAGAGAGAAGGCGGCACTACTAAACAACTATTTTTGCTCAGTGTTCACCAGCGAGGAGGAAGAGGTAGGCAGCAGAACAGGAGAAGATAAGGCAGGGAAGGGGGAAGTGGATACAAGTCCATTCCGGACGGAGGAGATTCTGGGAGAACTAGGCTGCATGAAGGTGGACAAGGCAATGGGGCTGGAAGGGTGTTGAAGGAACTAAAAGATATACTGGCGGCACCACTGACTGCACTCTTCAATAGGTCCCTGGAGTAGTACTGGAGGAGGGGTCGGTGTTGGGGCCCCTACTGTTCAATCTATTTGTAGGGGACATCATGGAGGGCCTTGAGGGGGGGGTGAGTGTGCAGACGATATTAAAATCTGCAATAAGGTGGACACTCCGGAAGGAGTAGAAAGAATGCAGAGAGATTTGGGGAGGCTAGAGCCATGGTCAAAGAGGTGGCAGCTTTCATTCACCACAGACAAGTGCAAGATCATGCATCTTGGTTAAAGGAACCAGAGGGCAGGGTACTGTATGGGGGGGCAGAGACCTGGAGGTGACAGAACTGAAAAGGGACCTAGGCATCACTATATCAAGGGACCTGAAGGTGGAAGGGCACTGCGAGGGAGCAGTGGCTAGGGGCAGCAGAATGCTGTGCTGCATCAGAAGGGGGGTAACCAGTAGAAAGTGGGAGGTCATAGTACCCTTATACACCCATCTAGTTAGACCGCATTTGAGAGTATGGAGTCCAGTTCTGGAGGCCATACCTCAAACAGGATGTGGGGAGGCTGCAGCGAGTTCAGAGGAGGACAACGAAGACGGTAAAGGGGCTCAGCCACCTGTCCTATGAGGAAAGACAGAGATTTGAACATGTATTCCCTGGAACAGAGGAGGGAGAGGGGCGACATGATCGAGATCATCAAGTACCTTAAGGGTATAAACCAGGTGCCAGTGGAAAGCATCTTCCAGACGAAGGAGAATTAAGAGGACGAGGGGGCATGGGTTACAGGTTGAGGGGGGCAGTTCAAGAGTAACATTAGGAAGTACTATTTCACAGAGAGGGTGGTGGATAAGTGGAATAGGCTCCCGGAGGGGTTGGTTGGAGAAGCAACAGTGGAAGGCTTCAAAAGGGCATGGGACAGCCACAGGGGAGTGCTGGGGGGGGGGGCATGTTCTAGCAGATAGCTAGACAAATGGGCAAACTAGGTGGGCCCGTCGGTCCTTTTCTGCCATCACACTTCTATGAATCTATGAATGTTCAATGCCTTAATGTTTCGCTCGACTTGAAGCCTTCTCTGGTCTTTCATTTTTGCAGTCATATGGTTCTTGTAAGTCTTTGTTCAAGTATGTTTTGTTGCTGTGAGTGTTGTGACTGAGGGCTGGCTGCCTTAGTACTGTGCTGTCCTCAACTGTAATGCGACCTGTTTTTAGCTTCTAGTCTTTAGATGGGTAAGGGTGGCTGTTCGGCAGGTGGAGGGGTCTGTGAGATAGGGTGGTTGGGCTCAGTTACAGATTTTCCCCCACCCTGCTTGAAGTAAAATCTGCAACAGCCAGAAAGCACAAATTGTGCTTTTCGGCAGTTGTGAATTCTACCTGCTCCAGCAGTTCAGGCAGTTACGTATACCCTACTGACAGAAGGGAATCATAGCTTTCTGAGAAATGGAACAGCACATAAACAACAGACATGACAGTGGGACAAGTTCTTCCATTTAAAAATACTGTACTAAAAGCATAATGCCTTACAAACTGTGCTGCCCCCACTGCTGATTGATGTTTTCATTGCAAGGGAAAAAGTTGTGGCGCTCTATCGAGTACATGCCAACACTGTTTTGTGTTTCCTCACGTGACACTTGAAGTTCCCATTTTTATGTTGGCTTGCCGCGCTTGCACGGCAGTCAACATATTGGGGGATGCAACTTTGTAAGCGCTGGTTGTTGTTACGTAATGCAGGCACGCATCAGTAGGTACGTCCCTCATTCCCCAATAAGCCAGCATGCTAGCGCTGACACCAACATTATGTAAAGTGGACAAAACTTCTAAACAAAGTGCCGCTGCAACCAGAAACAAGCTCGTCATGCAGCGTCACTTTGTTTAGACGTTATGTCCACTTTACTACGTGCCGTCCCCCCCCCCCCCAGTACAGGGTGCCACGCTGGGAGCCCACCCCAGTGTGGCAACAGATATGGCCGACGGGGTGCCCAACTCTGCCGGCTCCATGCCCCCAGTCGCCCTTCTGCCATGCTGGGAGCCCACCCCAGCGGGCAAACGCCCTGGCGCCGCTCTTTTTTTTTAAGCCTGCAAATTAAAAATGGTCCCACGGGCGTCTCCCTGCCCCTCCCACAACCCTGCACCCACCCACCGCGCACCCTGCCTCCCCACATCCCCCTACCCATACTTACTCCGAGTCCGCGCATGCATCTTCAGTGGACCGAGACACGTCTGCACTCTTCAAAGCCGACCCGCGAACTGAGGAAATGCCGGTAAGCTGTATAATGGGCTAGATAGGGTTTTTCAACTTTGTTTATTTCAGGCATTTTTGGAATTTTTGCACCAATTTTCAACATGGGTTTTGGGCCTCTCCTCATGATTCTGTCACTGTCATGGCGTTTATCGGCCTCGAGGTGATTTCACAGTCACCGCGCCGAAATCATCTTTCGGGCCCATTAACTAAATGACAGTGGCGGTGTTCATGAGGTGCCCTCTAAAAAGCCTAAGTTCCAAATTTGGTGAAAAATCCAACAAATGCCTGTTTTACGAGCGTGCTGCGCAGTTGCTACGCAGGCTCGTGAATCTCGCCAGATTCACAATATTTTACTGCCGGATTTTCAGCATTGTCATTTTTGTACACCTCCTTGTGAACAGTACAGCTGTCATTTTCCACATCCTGCCCGAAATGTGTTTCCGCACTTCCGGCGCACAATAGCGCAGTCACTGTGGGAAATCAGTGTTTGGGCCAGATTATGAAAATGACAGACACAGTTCATGAGCAGAGGACCTAAAATGCCTATGTGGAAAATTTGGTGATGATACTCCATAAAATAACTGTGTTACGAGCATGCGTTGGCAGATTGCACGCACGCTCGATCAGCCGTGTCATTTGTGATATTGTCAGTTCGGATTTTCACCATTGCCATTTTTCCACACCTCTTGATGAACAGTACAGCCGTCATTTGACATATCGTGCCCAACATGTGTTTTTGCACTTCCGGCGCAGAATAGCGTGGTCGCTGTGCAAAATCACTTCTTGGGACACACTAAGGAAATAACAGTGACACTGTACATGAGCAGAGGTGCTAAAATGACTATGTTGAAAATTTGGTGCTGAACGCCCATAAAATGGCAGTGTTGCAAGTGTGCATTGCATATTTCCCACACACCCTAGTAGCTTCGCAAATTTGGTATATTTACATGCCACATTTTCAACACTGGCATTTTTTTACACCTCCTTATGAACTGTGCAGCTGTCATTTCTCACATCCTGCCTGACATGTTTTCCCGCACTGCACTACCAAACACCCAAAGGGACACCCTAATGCTTGTCACTCTCTGCAGGGTGGGGGTGGGTTGGCATCAGCTCAATACTTCACTGCCATTCCTATGATGCATCTGTCTAACTCCTGCACTACCAATGCCAGCAAGACAACATTCGGCATTGACAAATGCTTGTTGTAACTGGGAGGGTCACAGGTGGCTCCTCCGCCTTTACTCTTACCAAAATACAAACTGTGCAGTAAGTTTTCATACATCCCGCCTTCTAATTTCAAAATCTTAACAACGCCCCTTATCTCTGCACGTTATACTGAGCCCTCCAAATGACCATTATAGAAACAGCACAGATGTCATACCCGCAAAACAAAATCTTACTTATTGACGAGTAAGAAATTGAGGCACCGTTGAGTCAGGGGCTCAGTTTTGGACAGTTTCCAATGAATCATTTACTGGTGCGTCCTAGGAGCACAGGGCGGTTACTCAATGCACACAACATGCAAGTAAGTGGAGGTTAGAATCAAACCCAGGGTTACTGAATGCTCCAAGCTAGTTTGCAGCTGGTTACTCTAACCCCTTAGCTATACTGCCAGCCCAAAACCAACATCCCAAGGTCATAATGCGGGATGGCTTCCTCCCCAGTCAAAGGTATGGAAAATGCGTAGTTACGGCAGCGGGATTTTTGTTTTTCAGTGCCTCTCTTCTTTGTGTTTTGGCATGGACTATTGTTTTCGGGCTCGGGGCGCGATTACCAAAATCATGCAATAAGTATGCATGTAGTGCTACGGGAGCTCTGGAACATTTGTGAAGGATACTAAAGCATCCCGTTTTGCAACCAGGGTCTGTCGCGGGAAAACGGAGTTCCGTATTTCTCTAGCAGCGATGGAGTTTTGTTTACGTTCCACTCAAGCCCTAGGCTGCAGCAGCTTTACCCAAAGATATCAGAAGGTACTCCGCGCCAGGAAATCGAGTCTAGCGATGGGAGGGATAAAGAGGCATGCACCAAGAACGGTGGAGCGGGTTGCGGTGCCGTGCTACACCGTTAACACTCACCAGCTGCTCGTAGAGTTCCGCCGAGATCTGATCCGTCAGTTTCACAGCACCAGTGAGCGAGAAGAAAAGTCCCAGCAGAACTCGGATTGCAGTGAAAACGAACGCCATTATCCCGATGTGCCTGTATCGTGCTTCCTGCCACAAAAGGCGTCTGGGTGTTGCAAAACAACTCGGGCTGATCTGTAGTACACACCTCTAGAGGGGAGGGTACCCACTCAGCATACCCTTATTTTGGGTGAGAGGCGGTAGAGCTGGCCCACTTCCCCGCCACTAAACTGGAGAGTGGTTTCAGGGAGGCGGAGCTCATCCTACACACATGTTAATGACCAGACTTTCCTTGCAGTAGGCTGTCAAGTTTCTGTGGTTCACATGTGGGTTACATGATACATGAATATTTTAAACCAATGATAATTATTTCTGTTTCTTTATGCATTTTCTGGGTGTTACTAATATGGGATTTTCTAAATAACTGCAGGGCCGTTGCCAGGATTTTCACAAGGGGGGTTCGTTTTATGCAGCCTGAGACTTTTTAAAAAAAGTTTTGGGTCTTAGGGCCGCCAGTACCCCAGAAGCCATGGGATCCTAGAATTACTCTGTGGTGCATTTTGTGGCTTATTTTGAAACTAAAGAAGCCATATCTGAGATCTCCCACACGCCTTGCTCTAAACAAAATTATTATCTAGCTGGCTGCAGGGTGAATACATATATGTATTCAGTACTGGAGGGCAGCAAGATGCTGTTAATGTAATATACCTAAGACATTGTCTCAGCTATATTATGTTATGAGTTTTAATATCTGCTGCTGTATCTACTGGTGTGTAGAGAAGGGGTCTGGGGGTTACCTGGCTCTAGAAGCTTTGGGGTACTAGATGCTCTGTGGCTAATTTTGTGTATTATTTTAAACCATAATAACTAATCTGTGAGCTCCCCTCCACTTCCTGTTCTAAGGACAATTATTACTATCTGGGTGGCTCAGATTGTGTGTGTGTATTTATAAAATGGGAAGCAAAGTAAATAGATACATACATAGATACATAGACAGTGTCGGCAGATAAGGGCCTATGGCCCACCCAGTCTGCCCATTTGAGCTTGTAAGTTCAGTTTATGTTTTCCTAGAAGTCTGTTGCCCCTTACCCCTGACCTCCAGAATTCCTTTATGTCTAGCCCATGCATTCTTAAATCCCGTGATTGTTTTAGCCCCCACCACTTCCTCTGGCAGGGTGTTCCACTTGTCCACCACCCGTTCTGTGAAGAAATTCTTCCTCATGTTTCCTCTGAATCGTCCTCCCTCCAACTTCATCCCATGCCCTCTAGTCCTGGAACATCTTTTTTGCTTAAAAATAGTGTATTCCTGCACCCTGTTCCTCCCTGTGAGATATTTGTATGTCTCTATCATATCCCCTCTCTCCCTCCTCTCCTCCAGGGAGTACATGTTCAGTTCCTTCAACCTGTCTTCATAGGACTTGTGATGCAATCCATGCACCATCTTTGTTGCCCTCTTCTGAACCTTCTCTACCCTGTCTATGTCCTTACGTGAGGTATGGTCTCCAGAACTGTACACTGTAACTCAGGTGGGCCTCACTAGTGTCTTGTATACGGAATTATGACCTCCTTTTCCTGCTGGTGATGCCCCTGCCTATACATCCCAGCATCCTATTTGCTTTACCTGCTGCCTTGTCACACTGTTTCCTACTTGAGGTAATCAGAGATGATAACCCCAAGATCCCTTTCCTGCTTGGTGCATGCTATATCCTCACCCCCAACTGATATATTGTGCCAGGGTTTTTGTTCCACATGCATTATCTTGCACTTCTTTGCATTGAATTTCAACTGCCAAACCCTGACCATTCTTCAGGTTTCTGCAGGTCCCTTCTCATTCTGTCTACACCCTCTGGTGTGTCTGCTCTGTTACAGAGCTTTGTGTCATCAGCGAACAGTGAAATTCTGCCTTCTAGGTCCTGTGCAATGTCACTGATGAAGATGTTGAATAGGACCGGTCCCAGCACTGATCCCTGTGGTACCCCACTGGTCACTCTTCCCTCTGTGGAGTGACAGCCATTTACCACCACCCTCTGTGTCCTGCCACCCAGCCAGTTACCTACCCACCACACTACTGTCCTGCCCACACCCATATTCCCCAGTTTGTGTAATAGTCTTCTATGTGGCACAGTGTCAAAGGCCTTGCTGAAGTCCAGATAGGCCATGTCCACTGCCCTCCCCTGATCCACCCCCCTAGTCACTCAGTCAAAAAATTCAACGAGGTTGGTCTGACATGACCTCGCCCTGGTGAAACCATGCTGCCTTGGGTCCTGTAGTCCATTGACAACTAGATGTTCCACCAATCTCTCCTTCAGTAGTGCTTCCATGATCTTCCCCACTACCGAGGTGAGGCTGACTGGTCTGTAGTTCCCTGCTTCCTCGTTGTTCCCACTTTTGTATAAGGGGACTACATCTGCTGTCCTCCAGTCTTGGGTACCTCCCCTGTTTCCAGTGATCGGCTAAACAGGATAGCCAGAGGTTCAGCCACCACCTCTTAGTTCTTTAAGGACCCTGGGGTGCACCCATCTGGCCCCATTGCTTTATCAACTCTTATTACTTCCAGTTCCTTCAGGACCCTTTCTCATGTAAAGGGACTTGTGTCCATTTCTGCACCATTCTCACCCTTGTACTCCCTTCAGACCCATTACCCTCCTCTTCCTCAGTAAAGACTGAGCAGAAATACCTGTTCAATATGTCAGCTTTACTGTTGTCATCCTCCACGCTGGCCCCCATCCTCCCCCTTCAGTCTCACTATCCCTCCCTTTGTCTTTCTTTTTCACTTATGTACCTGTAAAAGGTTTTGTCCCTCTACCCACTAATTTTGCAATGTGTTCTTCTGTCTGAGCTTTGGCTTCCTTACTGACCTCCCTGCCTCCCTTTGCTTCTCCTGGTACTTCTCCCTATCCCCTTCTGCCTGTGTCTTTTTGTATTGCCTGAATGCAATCTTTTTGGCTTTCACTTTCTTTGCTACCTCTTTGGAAAACCATAATGGTCTCCTCTTCCTTTTCCTTTTGCTAACCTGCTTAATGCATAATTCTGTTTTTCTTGTAATCCCCATTTTAAATACTGCCCACTGTTCCTCAACCCCTGATTCCTGTCCCATTCCCCTTAATGCCTCTTTCAAGTATCTCCCCATTTTCCCAAAGTCTCCCCCCAAAATCCAGGATACGTGTTTTTGTGTGGTTTGGTTCTGCTCTTTCTGTGATTTCAAACCACAATGACTGGTGGTCACTGTTCCAGCATTCTGATTATATAAAACACATCACATGACCATGCGTATATCAGAGCGTGACTGCACACCTGCACTTTTATCCCCTTCAAAAACAATTTTGCCATTTTATAAGATAGATAACCCACTCTAGGATGTGCGGTCATGTTCTGATATACACACTCCTTGGGTGGTTGACACACTCGGCCTGCGGTCTCATGCATAACAACACACACCAAGGCGTGCGTGTATCAGAGCGTGACCGCACACCTTAGAGTAAGTTATCTATTACATATATAGATATATACAGAGAGAGAGCAAATGCTAATGCACTAAACCTCAGTGCAGAGTCTGCAACTGGTTTTGGCTGGGTATTGTACACTACTAACTTACTGCAATGCTGGCTTGCTACTAGGGCAGGGGTCTGGATCTGATAGGCCCCAGAAACTATGGGCTATGGTATGCTCAGTGGCGCACTTTTGTGGCTTATTTTAAGTCTAAATAACTCATATCTGAACTCCCTCTACCCCTTGCTGTAACCCCCACCCATCCACAACTCAATATACCATTTAAGTAATTGAGTCAGTGCAACATGGCCTATAGCAAGGCTAGCAGGATGCTGGGATGTATTGGTAGGGGTACTGATAGCAGAAGAAAGGAGGTAATACTTCCCCTCTATAGATCCCTGGTGAGGCCTCACCTAGAGTACTGTGCCCAGTTCTGGAGTCCTCACCTCAGAAAGGATAAGGATAGGCTGGAGATAGTGCAGCGCAAAGTAACTAAAATGATTCAGGGACAGCAGGGCAAATCCTATGAGGAGCACCTCAAGGCACGAAATATGTACTCATTGGAGACCAGAAGGGAGTGAGGAGATATGACAGAGATCTTCAAATTCCTGAAATGAATTAAAGTGAACTGCAGGGTACTATTTAGCCTGAGTACCAATTCGCAGTCACATGGACATGAATGGAAATTAACAGGAGGTAGGGTCAGGAGATGTGAGGGAGTACTATTTTATGGAAAAGGTGGTGGAACTTTGGAACAGTCTGTCAGCTGAAATGGTGGGTGTAAAAACAGTCAGAGGATTCAAGCAGAGCTGGGACATAATGAAGGAAATAGTGGTTACTGGGGGCAACAGAACCAAGGAGGAGAATAGAGAGAGGACGGGGAGGGTTAGTGCCCTGGAGAAATTGTAGGTTCCCGGGATTATAGAGAACTTCAGCAGACTGGATGGACCTCTGGTCTTTTTCTCCCATCATTGTCTATGTTTCTATTCTAGACATCCTGCTTGGAAAAAAATCTGTAACATAATTCTTAGTTCAATATTGAGTACTACAATTGTTGCCCCCACTCCATTCTCCAATGTGGTAGGTATGACAAAGGGAGTGAGGGGGAAAAGTAATTTGACAGTGGCGGGGGATTTCCAGTGCAAAGTTACCATCTCTTAAATGCCTACTTCCAAAAGTACAGTGGGTATATTCAAAACACTGAACTGTAGCAACAAATTTCATTCTGCTGGCACATGTGGTCATCTGGAGAAAACACATCACAACTTATTTGATTTAACGGCATCTGGCACAGATGACGCAGACAAAAGTGGAACTGAATGACAATGAAAATGGGACCACAGTGAAGACCTCTCTGAACAGCACAGTTAGTGAGGTGGCAGTGTAGATCCCAGCCAGACCCTCCAAACACTTACAATGCCTTTCCACTGTGGTACCTATTTTGCTTTTTTTATGAAAAGTTAAAACAGACATATGAAACAAGACAACTTTGCTTTTTGTATAGAGGGGGGATTTAATTAATTTATTTCTAAATTTTCAGCCCGCCCACCCAAAAAGCTCCCTTGGCCAACTGCACAGCCTATCCCTTGATATACAATTATTAAGGGACACATCTTCGGCAATAGAGGCCAGCAAAATTTACTTGCCGGTGACTAATAATATTGTAAGTCAAGGTCCTCTACTTCTTTTTTGCTCTCCTGGTGACATCACCTCTGAGCCTGCCACCATGCTCCATCTTCCTCCAGTGCTAGCTGACAGCGTGAATTGTAGGCAGCGGCTGTGCTGTATTGAGGTCACATTCACGATGCTGATGTGAGCTCCAACTGGCCAGCCAGTCATAGGGGGAGGGTGCGGAGAAAGACTCACAAAGCAGCTCCAGTCATCTTACTGGTACTGAGGGAGCTGATTGGCAGCAGATGGGGGAAGGGGGCGCATGCAGAGAGAAAGTGCTGGGGTTCATCATGTGTGCATTAGCACTCTGTAACAGTAAAAAAAATAAACAGAAATGAAGAAAAATGTTTACAAATAATGAAAAATAAAGGGGGAGTTTCAAAAGTGGGGTTCTTTTGAACCAGACGAACCCCCCGCAACGGCTATGAACTGTCATAAAGCTTCTGAAGAAGGACTTGGTTGGTCCAAAAGCTAGAGCACTTTGTTCTTTTATTGTAATATCTATGTAGGTCCAATAAAATATATCAAACCATTTGCTTCTGGAGATGATCAAACAGGCAGCTCAGAGAATGCTATAGTCAGGGCCCCTACTTTTCTGCGGTACATTGGGACCAAGTTCTGCGGCAAGATTACCATTTGCCGCAGAACTTGTGCGGCGGTGGTTTGTAATTTCTGCTGAAGTTCTGCGGCACTAATGAACTACCACATTACAGTGTCAGCTTGTCATCCTGACTTCCATGTCCATGGCAATGGTTATAGCAATCAGGATGAGGGAAAGCACGTAACACTAGTTCAAAAAATAACAGACTGATAGAAATCATTTTATGTCTAAAGAAGCAAAAAAAAAATTATCTATCCCTTAAGGCCCTAGCCTATTGCATAAATGAAATATGCAGAAGGGACCCTTATGTGATAAATAAGCTATTTCTATACTCATGCTGTCTATACCACTCATGAGGTTCCCACTGTGTATCTCATATATTTATATGCAATCTGCAACATACATAAAAAATGTGTGTATATATATATATATATATACACACACACACACATATACATATATATATATATATATATATATATATATATAGTAAGAGAAATACTGTATATATTAAATTTCCATGAAATTGTATCCTCATTCATACAGGTCCCTTTGGAAATTGAATAAACAGAATAGAGGAGATATTGCAAAACTCATTTTTCATACCAACCCTCTTCCTCTGACACACTATGTAACACCAACAGGCCATGACATGCATGTGAATCCATTGGGAGATAAAGCTCTCCAGCCCATCACAATGTGTTCTCCATGTGACAGAACACTGCGCCATACCTTTTCAGGCTCAGAGCAGTGGTGTGCTCCCCCCAATCCTTGTGCTGCCCAGCCAACTCCCAGAACTCATCTCTGAACCCGAGTTGCTGGCATGGGACACAACATGCTACCCTCTGGCCCAACAGCTGGCCCTGCACACAACATTTCTCCATAACCTTTAGGTGATTCTATCACCCAATGACAATATGTAATCAATAACCCTGGCAAAAATGTGTACAGTGCAATTATTCATTTAACAGGTCTATTCTTTCAACAGGTCTACACATTATTATATTCCACTTTTCTGGGCATAATTACATAATTTTTCTTAAAAACAACAGGTTAATTCATTTTACCAGTTATTCGTTTCAGATGGCATCTCTATACCTCAAAGGCAAAAATAAGTTTGTTCAAAGTCAGGTATGGACTTAACATGTTTGTGCTATTGTCAAGGTGTTGTTTAAGTTGGCCCAAGTGTAATAATATAAGACTGAAAATTGTATTAGGCTGTTGTGCAGGTTGAGCAAATATCACCGTACCTGATGTTCTGTGCCACCGCCTCAGGCAGTGTGATCTGTGGTAGATAAGTGACTGTTCATTTCTATGGCAGAATGCAGCCATTTCATTAGCTAATGTATGATGTTATAGCACTGATAACATCACATGCTGAGCATAGAGGGGTTTGGGATATAAAAAGAGGGGAAACGAACTAGGTTCTATAGATAAACAGAAATATTAATAAAGAATCACCAAGATCAATGAAATCTGCGGCACTGCAGAAGTTCTGCAGTAAGTTGCAAGTTCTGCATAAAATTCTGCGGCCACAGAATTCTAGGGGCCTTGACTATAGTGCCTTTATTTGTGCAAACTTGAATTTTGAGCATAATAGATTATTATGGACGTGTACTTTAAAATCTGACTAGTATAACTGTCAGAGACCATACCCTTTTCTGTGTAGGCAGCATCCTATTCTGTGTGGTACAGAGCTGTTCTGAGTTTTGATTGAAAATTATGGCAACAAAAATACTGTACCAAGGCATAAATTAGTGTTGGAGAATTGATTAGTGGCCTTTGCAAATCAAAATGAAATATGATTAGCAACTGGCCAGGTTTGATTAGCATTTTTCTAAAATGGGTATTTTTTCTTTAAATCATATAATTACTACTTATTATTGTATATGTAACCCCCCGTCTAACTAGCAGGACTGCTCCTCTCACCACATGGTGCCAAAGAGAGGGATGGGGATTGTCACTACAGTTCGGTTTACTAGTACATCTTCGGAGCTTGCCATATGCAGGCAAACCAAGTGTGGCAACTACCTGGCTCACACCTGGTGGGACCATTTATCATGGCCATCAACCTAGGTCCCTGGGAGAAAACGTTTGCTCACAGTTATGCTAGGTTTGTACTTCTGGTCAGGGGCACCCAAGTAAATCCAGACACAGTGGAAGCAATAACAGTACTGTCCAAACCAGGTTGGGATTCTAGAGTGTGGCTTTTATTCACCAACACAGAGAATAACCACAAAGTGAAGATGGACCCCCACAGGGCTACTCCTACTGATAATACAGATTACTGAGGTACAGACTTCCTGAACTCCCATTTAGCATAGGCATACTGAACACACACAGCGAACTCTCAGGTTCTGACTTGAACAGTGAACTCTCTGGTTCTGAATTACACAGCAAACTCATTGGTTCTGAATTAGACAGCGAACTCTCTGGTACTGAATTACACGGCAAACTCTCTGGTTCTGAATTACACAGCGAACTCTCTGGTTCTGAATTAAAAGGTTGGCACACACGGCCAGAACTGGTACATTTCCTCTTGACTAGGCACACACGGCCAGTACTAGGAGACTTTCCCATATTTCATGAGGAATTACTGGTGGCACCCTCAACTACCAAATAGCACATACAGGCTCACAGAAAATTCAACCCACGTCTGGGTAAACTGTTTTCTTCAGGCACTGGCCAAATGCACTGAAAGAAAACACAGGTGCCAAAACTGAACCTGGAGAGGTAAACTGGTTGCTTGAAATGGGGATCTCCCACCTTTTACTTCCAAATTTATATTCGGCCATTCATCTGGTTAATAACACCCTCACAGAAAACTTGTTGATGCTATCTTGAAATGTCTTTCACACGTAACATACTACATTACACACTTCTGAGGTGTCAGAAAGTTAACAGTTCTGTAACTGGCAATGTCTCTTCACTAGACCTGAGCTTTAGCAGACACTTTTAAACAGAAAACAGTCTAGGTGACAGGATCCCTTTGACAGAAAATTCACCAAGGAATGCAGGTGCCCCAGGGCTTTTCCAAACAAAAGTCACAGGTACTCACAGAGCAGTTGAATCTCAGGCAGCTTCAACACAGTACAGACTGGACCAGGGGATTGCCCCTGAATCCTGGAATCCACCCCATCCCTCCTGGGATGGGGTACTGTGAAAACCACTTGGCTTGGTTTCCACCACTTCACCACTAGGCTGTACTGGCTCACACTAGGGTGAGAAACAAAAAAAAAACACTACTGGTAGCTCTCTGACAGAGCTGAAGAGAGGAGATGCACTACCTGCAACCTCCTCCACTGACTCCAACTGCAGACTCTCTCACTCTAACTGAACATTCCAAGGCTAACTCCCTGCAGCTAGCTTGAGTGTGGCTTATGCTGCTGTGACAGTTCCATGATTATATCATCCTCCAGCTCAGCTGAGATTGAAACCAGAGAATGACAGTGTGAAATCCATTTAACTGGTATTTCACTAGCTGCCTCTCCCTGCCTGCCACTGATTCTAATGGGATTCTGGTAACCCCTGGGAACAAGGGGGTTACACTCACCCTCAGCCAGGAAAATGACTGCCCCCAGTCATTGCCTACCCAGCACCAGACCATCATACCCTATGTGCTACCTATGGAGAGGGGTGATCAGGCCCTCTTCTACCACGTGCCAGGCACGGGCAGGCAACACTAAAGGCCCAGAGACCATTGGCTGACACATCAGCCCTTACACTATGATCTTACTATGGAAACCAGTGACCTTGGAAGAACTGTCCAGAGCACAGCCCTAATAGTCCAGCACTGTGGCCCCTACTGCAGGTCAGGACCACAGCCTGTCTATCCCCGTAGCCCTCTAGAGAAAACTTATCTAACCAAAACAAACCTGCCCAAAACAGGGGAACCTCCCCCCATCCCTGGACACCTGCAAACCAAACACCGGAGCTAACCCTATACACAAGCATTACACTCCCACACTCCCCCACAACTACACCTGTGGAAGGAAAAAAGTTAACACATGTTAATAACTACACAGTACTTTAAAAAACACTTTAAAACACAGAGGAACTCCGATGAGTCCCTCCAATCCTCTTCTTGTCTTCTCTTCTTTCTTCACCAGGATCCATCTGAAAGAGAAAAACAGGCAAAACACCCCAAATCTGCAAACACTCAGTACAGCAACAATAACCCATACCATCAAAACACTGGAGAATCCCAAAAAATATTTGTTTAGAAAAAAGTAGAAAATTACAAAACAGTAGAAAATACCAACATCATGTACAATACACCTTTTGGGGATGGAAGGTCTTAAATGTCCCAGCTAGTGACAAACAGTGCCCGAAGGCAGGGTCCATGAAAGAGTCTCTCCTGGGCCGGAGCCCATTGAAGCACAGTTCTTGAAGTACTGTAGTCCCAAAGGGGAGAGTCTTTGTGGACAGTTCAATAGTCTGTAGTCTGCCAGGTGTAGGATGTGTATTGCAATGTCAATAAAGTAAGAAAAGTCTGGACTTACCAGTCCCTTGAAGAATAAAAATGGAACAGCACCTGGATCTCCAGCCGAAGACTCTCCTTGGCAGCATTTTTCAGATACAGTTGGATGGAAATATTCCGGAAAACAGGATGAATGTCTGGAAACTGCCGGGCTGATGTCATCTTTAGCTAATGTCATCTAGGAGATGGAACCTTGGAACAGGAAAGGAACAGCTGGCTTGATGTCATCCAAAATTCCAGATGATGAATCAGGAAAACAGCTGGACTGATGTCATCTCGGGGAGTTGTCATCTGAAAGGCCAGGCGATGGAACTGGAAGGCACACTGCAAGGCTGATGAATCTGGATGCACCTTTGGATCCTGGAATACCAGACTGGTGAAACAACATGGGTACGGCAACGGCTAGATGGCAGACACTGCCTACCACTGCTCTGCTACCCACTTGGTAGGTATGGGCACATTCACAGGACGATGGTAACATTGAGGGTAGTACCACGATGGGTCAGGTGCAAGAATTGTGACTCCATCTGGGCGCTCATAATTCACATTATGGAAAGTCTCGTTTCCTTTATCATCCACAAAACGTACAGTGTCTATGAAGAGTGTCCTGCCCAACTTCCAAAACTTGAGTTTGTTTTTGACAACTTTGTCTCTGACATATTGAGTTGCACCTGGATGCAGGTTTTTGGGTGCATCTTCCACTAGCCAGGCTCTCCTGTTTTACTCAATCTCCTCCCAGACTCTCTGAGGAAAGGACATACCATAGATCTCGTTTGCCTTCCTACGAACCAGTCTTTCCTCCTTACTACCCTTCATCAGTCTGCGACCCCCGGCCTGGCTTGAGGACAGCCAGTTCTGGTTCTGCCAGTGTCGCATACTCAAAGCTACATAGAACTTGTCCCTGACCCCTTCTGAGGGCAGGGCTATGGAGTCACCAACTTCTTCTCCTGGTTCCTCCGAGGCAAGAGCCTGAGGCTGCAGACTAGGACCGTCAACGTAGAGGTACATACAGTAGCTTCCTCCTCCTCCTCTTCCTCACTTAGGATCTGGGCCCAGGAGTGAGCAGTCGTCCTCACTCCCAAGACAGTCCACTCTTCACTGGGCGCGGAGGTAGACATCTCCCAAGCTAGGGCTTCTCGAACCTCGTCCTCTCCCACGAGGCTAGGACTAGGACCCTCTCTCCATGGATCCACTAATTCTCCCTCTGCATTGTCCATCTGTGACACAGGTGTGGAGACATCACGAGGAATCTGCTCCAGCAGTACATCTACACCCTCTTCCTTTGTGCTACACTCTGCTGGGCCTCCCCCAACAGGTTCAACCTGGTGCTGTGTGCTGCTACTTGCAGGGTCTTGTAGCTTTGTCCAAATGGGAGCCAAATGAATCTTGGGTGTCTTGGACAGACCTTGCTTCTCTAAACACCCTGAACAGTGAGGAATCATGAAAACGTCCCGTCCAGCTTTGAGGCATATTATGCATACTCTCACAGGGTATCCAGGTATTGCAACATGAGGAGGTAAGCTCCCACAATAGAAACATTGCTCTATCTCTTTAAGCTTGGTAACTCTTCAGCTATCATAGCCCGGGCATGATTCGGGTAGCGGGATGATCCCAAAGTCATGACTGTAGAACAAGACACAAAAGTTCCTGTTATTACTGAGTTCACTCTACTTGGAACAGTCTCACAAAATGGCTCCCTGCTACTGTGTTTACTTAACTGCCCCACCCTGTAATGGTGGCAGCAGCACTCCTGGTGCATCAGCAGTTTGCATCTGACTCAAGCCACTGCGCATCCGATCTACTGCATACTGATAAATTTTACTCAAACTGTACTGACTGCACTGCTTTTCTTCGTCAGCACATCTATATGCTTTTCTAGGACTTTACCATTAGCTTTCAATCAGTTTTACTTGCTTAAAGTCACAAAAACCACAGTATTTCTTGAACAGGATTGCCTGTTTGTTGCAGCCTCTCATACAACTCACAGTCTCTCTAGTTGCTCAGAAAATTACACTGTTGCTGAATCCATAATACATGCTCACAGTCTGTTGCTCAGAATTCTTGCTTGGGTTTGATTACTTTACACAGTCCTTCTTTGCAAAACAATCACACTGTTTACACACAGATCCAGCTGACTTTTGAAAAACCACACACAGTTTGAGCTCAGTTTTGCTGAATGGTACTCACTGAATCAGTAGCTGGCTTGCTCCGATGGAAATCTCGGCCTAAAGCTGATCCTGGAAGGCCTCTGGGTTGAAGTTGGCTGGCGATCCTGGTGATTGTCCCTACAAACACCACACTTTCTTCCCAGTCGATCGGAATATGGGTTGAGCCCGATTTAGCACAGAAAAGTTTGTTGTTTAACTTTTAGAACGTTCACAGTCACCGCGATGATTCTCCTGTCTACCAGCTCGCACACCACTCACTTTCTCCCTCTTGAACACTGGGCAGCGCTCTGAAACTGGCTAGGGGGCGGGACTGATTGCAGTCTCACTAATCACTCAGCGCCATGCAAATGAGCCTCTCTCTCTCTCTCTCTCTCTCTCTTCTTGTGCTCTTCTCCTTCACGGCGATCATCGAGCAGGCAACATTTAAATTGAAAAACAACTTTTTTCTTTCAACTGTAACTTCACGGCGGGAGTACCATTTTAAACCATTTTTCTTGGTTATTTCTCTAGCGACTCCCCCAGTTCACACAGCAAGCATTTGAAACTTTCAGGGCACTATTGTCTTGATGCTTCCGACATTTCACAATACTTTTTCCTGTCACAACTTGAAAATTAAAGCTGGTAAATGTTTTTTTTTTTATGCAGGACAAAGGGTACACACAATCTGGCTTTACAGCTCCTTGGTAAATGTTGGCACAGTCACAGCAGCACTTGAACAGCAGGCACACAGCGGCACATATGGAAGGCACTACTCTGGGGAAACTCCTTATGTGCAAAGCTTCTGATTTTGGGCTACCAACTGCCAGACAGACAAAACGCTAGCCACAACCTGAGCAAACATCTCTTGTTTTCTCCCAAATTCAAACACATCACAGCGGTGCCTACATTTTGTAACCCATTCCTACCGGCCCCCCTGTCTAACTAGCAGGGCTGCTCCACTCACCGCATGGCGCCAAAGAGAGGGATGGGGGTTGTCACTACAGTTCAGTTTACTAGTACATCTTCTTCTGAGCCTGCCATACACAGACAGGCAAACCAAGTGTGGCAACTACCTGGCAGGACCATTTACCATGGCCATCAATCTAGGTCCCTGGGAGAAAATGTTTGCTCACAATTATGCTAGGTTTGTACTTCTGGTCAGGGGTACCCATGTAAATCCAGACACAGTGGAAGCAATAACAGTATTGTCCAAACCAGGTTGGGATTCTAGCTTTTATTCACATACACAGAGAATAATCACAAAGCGGAGCTGGACCCTCACAGGGCTACTCCTACTGGTAATGCAGATTACTGAGGTACAGACTTCCTGAATTCCCATTTAGCATAGCCATACTGAACACACACAGCAAACTCTCAGGTTCTGACTTGAACAGCGAACTGTCTGGTTCTGAATTACAAAGCAAACTCTCTGGTTCTGAATTAGACAGCAAACTCTCTGGTTCTGAATTACACAGCAAACTCTCTGGTTCTAAATTAGGAGGTTGGCACACACGGCCAGAACTGGTACATTTCCTCTTGACTAGGCACACACGGTGAGTACTAGGAGTCTTTCCCATATTTCATGAAGAATTACTGGTGGCACCCTCGACCACCAAAGAGCACATACAGGCTCACAGAAAATCCAACCCACGTCTGGGTAAACTATTTTCTTCAGGCACTGGCAGTATAGCCTAAAGGTTAGAGGAATGAGGTGTGGATGAGCTTGGTACATCCAGCAGACTAGACCTGAGTTTGATTCTCCCAACCTCCACTTGCATACTGGGTGACTCTGAGCAAGTCACTTAACTGCTCAGTGCTCCCAGGTCGCCCCTGAAAACAGGCACTTGTGCCTAGTGGGCCTTACCCGGTTACCAAAGACTAAAAAAACCAAGAAAACAAATGCACTGAAAGAAAACACAGGTGCCCAAACTGAACCCGGAGAGGTAAACTGGTTGCCCGAGATGGGGGGGGGGTCTCCCACCTTTTGCTTCCAAATTTATACTCGGCCATTGATCTGGTTAATAATACCCTCACAGAAAACTTGTAGATGCTATCTTGAAATGTATTTCACACTTCACATACTACATTACACACCTCTGAGGTGTCAGAAAGTTAAAAGTTCTGTAATTGGCAATGTCTCTTCACTAGACCCGAACTTTAGCAGACACTTTTAAACAGAAAACAGTCTAGGTGACAGGATCCCTCTGACAGAGAAAATCCACCAAGGACTGCAGGAGCCCCAGGGCTTTTCCAAACAAAAGTCACAGGTACTCACAGAGCAGTTGAATCTCAGGCAGCTTCAACACAGTACAGACTGGACCACGGGATTGTCCCTGAATCCTGGAATCCACCCCATCCCTCCTGGGATGGGATACTGTGAAAACCACTTGGCTTGGTTTCCACCACTTCACCACTAGGCTGTATTGGCTCACCTCACACTAGGGTGGGAAACAAACAAAAACACTACTGGTAGCTCTCTGACAGAGCTGAAGAGAGGAGATGCACTACCTGCAACCTCCTTCACTGACTCCAACTGCAGACTCTCTCACTCTAACTGAACATTCCAAGGCTAACTCCCTGCAGCTAGCTCGAGTGTGGCTTATGCTGCTGCGACAGTTCCATGATTACATCATCCTCCAGCTCAGCTGAGACTGAAACCAGAGAATGACAGTGTGAAATCCATTTAACTGGCATTTCACTAGCTGCCTCTCCATGCATGCCACTGATTCTAATGGGATTCTAGTAACCCCTGGGAACATGGGGGTTACATATATATTAATAAAATAGACACTGTACACATAGCATCCAGCAGCTGTCACCTCATGGCAGGACCAGTCATGAATTCCCCTGCCAATTTCCAGCCATTCTGCCTGCCAAGCAAGCTCCCTCTACAACTTCATGGTGTAGCTATCATCACAGTACCTCTCCCGGGAGGAGCGCACAGCTAAGGCAACACTAACAATCATTTTCTTCACTTCAGCCCTGTCACTTGCAAGGACGCTGCTCCCGAGTGCATCTCCACAACAAACTGCTTCCCTGTGTCTCCACATAGCCATACAGCTTAACAGCTGCACCAGGACACATCTTGTTGCCATCTAGCCACCTCCCTCTCAGCTAAGTGGTTCAACAGCCGATTCCCGAGGATTGCTCAAGAAAAAAAATTAAAAAATGAATACAAATACAGGAAAGTCATTGCACTGAGCATGCTGCTATGCTTCTCGCTCCACTTCTTGGACCTCCAGCTTTGCTCCCCTATGCAATTGAGCTCCGCACCTCCCAACCTGCCACTCCTGCCAAAACGGTGCCTCCACTCACTCCTTCCAAGATTCTCCAGTGCTGTTGTCCACATCAGTGGTATTGCCACATGGCTAGGGTTGGCAGTTTTCAATTTTAATTTTTTTATAATTTCGATGGAAAATATCGATTTTTATTTTTAAACCCTTTTCCCTGAGTTTTATCGATCTAAAAACTTTAACAGTTGCACAAAATTATGGGTTTTTAAGCATTTATTTCGATCTGTATCAATTTAATTTTCACTGTTGCAGTTAATGACAGCAAATGCTGAGGATTTACAAACTGATAAAAGCACAAATTGTTACCTTCATATGTCAAAATAGCAACGGAACTTACTTTCTCTATCTGTAAATTTAGATTATTATCGATGGAAATATTTTTTCATCTAATTGTGTGTGTGTACTGTGAAATCGACGTTTATCTACATTTACCGATTTAAATCTAATACTGCCAAGCCTACACATGGCACACAACCCATGTTAAAAGTGCACTGTATTCTCTTGGGGGAATATATAAAATCACTCAAATGATTAGAGAGAAAAAAAAGAAAAATTAATCACAAATCTAAAATTTTCACTGTCAGCCATCATCTTTAGTCCTTACCTTAGGGTGCAGAATTCGTGTGTTTTGATCACACTAACACTTGCACAATGTGTCGCTTAACCCACGCTTCCTTTAATCCCACAGCATGTCACTTTCGGTTGCTTTCCTGCATTGTACAGGGGAAATCAGGAAGTCATCAGAGCCGGGGGATGGGTGGATTCATGCAAGGTCAGGGGAGTAGGAAAAAGTACTGCCAAGCTACTGAAACATAAAAAAATTATCTTTCATTTCAAGTACACCAGAATTAACAATGATTAGCAATGGCTGCTAATCAAGCCCATAGTTGACTCGCGCTATGCGTTTTTGGGTCACAAATTGTGACGCGAACCTGCTTATTTTATGCCTTGTGTACTCTGATTGTCTGACTGGCACGATTTACAACGTGTAAATCATGCCATCACCACACTGTAAAGAGTACCAGCCAGTCAATCAGCACCATACCACCCACAACCTAAATCACTACGATGCCCGCACATCAAACGCGCCAACCGCCATATAGTTGCCCATGGCAAAAAAACAAAAAAACAAGTGGTAAATTTAAAAAAAAACATAAATGACTTGCTCCTTCGAAATGTTCAACCAAGAGGAGCTTCCGGATACAGAAATGGAACACCCAGCACACCAAAACGTTCCACAAACTTTACTTGTACCTTACCCATAGTCGCTGAGCAGCAGACAAACAGCTCAAACGCAGGCATTTTCTCCATGGCCCCACCGGCAGGCACTCCAGCCCCGCCCGTAGAACATGCTACTCACGCTGTTGCTGCTCGTTCTCAACCACAGTTCTCTGCAAGGTGTCTTAAACACTTTAAAAAGTTATTACTGCTCACTATTAATTTGAAAATGTGTTGCTGTTCCCTGTTAACCACATTTCTTTACAGCATTTCTTGTACAACAGTATCTTTACAAGTTCATTTCAGAGCTATTTTACTACGCAGAAGAATACTTATTTGAAAACAAAATGTTTCCGATCTGCATATTTCGACCGTCCACCTGAGCACGTCGGACCTCACAGAGATTGTTGCTGCAGTTCGGCCACTTTTTTTTGGATGAATATTGCGTTTTTTCTACCTAATAGTGATTTTTTTTACTTTGTGCATGTCTTCGCTGTCTTCCACCAAGTCGTATAAAATAAGTGTGGCTCATGCAGCGTGCAACTACCGCACAAAGACTCTCATTCTCTCTGTCTCTTTTGCCTAGGCCCAGAGCACAAGGTCGAGGATTGTAAAGCCTGTTCCAGCTTCAACCAGGCCACATGAAAGCATTGCCAGCAGGCCCTCAAGGCTCATTTGTTAAAGCAATAGATGGCCACGGTGGAAAAAGAGCTCCAGAAACTCAGAAGCACTTCCGCCTCCTCTTCTACTGACTCCTACAAGCGTAAGAAAAAGAGGGATAAAAAGAAACACCAGGACTAGGACAGGTCTTCCTCTCACTCGTGGCCACCCTCGGACCCCTCAGGTGAGCAGTGACCCTCTTCCTCTGGGAAGTCTGCCGCTGCCTCCAAGCTTGCCCCAGCTTCCCAGGAACAGCCCTTGGATCCCCTGCCGCCACTAGTTACAGTGGCAATGGCGCCTTGGCTACATCCGAGGCTTCCGCCGCTCTTAGGCCCCTTTCATCTGGTGGGTCTAAGCTGTCTGGTGGGGCCAGTAAGTCACTAATTGGACCCTCCGATGAGTGCCCGGCCGAAGCTGTGAAGTGGGTCTCCGGAGTCTCCGGTGCCCGCCCGGCCACAGTTGATAAGCCGGTTGTCAGTCCACCCAATGTCCGCCCGACCAGTCAGGTCGATAAGCCAGTCGTCGGTTCATCTGATGTCCGCTCGACCAATCAGCTCACATCAGGGTCCGGTGAGGTTACCTCCCAGGTAACCCTCTGGGCCCGCCCCCGCTGGATCCTCTGGCGGGGATGACAGCACCGACACCAGGATTGCCTCCTGCCGGTCCGGCATCCGACCCGGTTTTCCTGAGTCCTTCGGGGCCAGGTTTCAGGCCTCCTCAGGGTCCTTCTTTGGGTCCCTGGCACCACCATCAGGCCTCCCATCAGGTTACCCCCCATCGGGTAACCCAATGCCACACTACCCACCAGCATACATTCCTCCGGGTTACCCACCATCAAGCTGTCAGATGACGGGGTATTCACCCATGTACCCTTTACCGGGTTATCTGGTGCATACCTACCATACGCCGGGCTACCCAACTTCTGGGTTCTCTCTGGGTCATCAGCCACCTACCAGCCTCCTTCTCCTCCTCCTCCTCCTCTTCAGGCAGACTTCAGGGCTATTCTGCAATCCTGGTGGTTGAAGACAAAGGCCCAGCTCGTGTTGGAGCTGGATAGCCGCCACCCCCCAAGGGATGTTAACCGGGTCCCATTGGACCAGGCATCCAGTTCTACCCCTACACTGGACGCACATCAGCTGATGTCCAGCCTGCCGAAAGAGCCTTCGGCAGGGCGGTCGACAAGGCCCTTCTTGGCTCTCGAGAATCTTCTCATCCTGACGTCTGGTCTTCTGAGTCCTCAGATCTGGACTCAGATTCCGACTTCTTGTCCTCTGCAGGGTCAGGGTTTTAAACTCCTCCCACAGAGGATCCTAGGCCTAAAGAATCTCCTAAATCCCCACCTGAGGACCCTCCTTTCACAGACCTCCTGAAAAAGATTGTGGAGGTCTATGAATGGAAGTCTGATGCTCAGGATCCTAAGCGCCTAAGACTAGCTGAGCATTTGGGCATCAAGTAGGCATCTCCCATCCTCACACCTCCCTGGTTAGAGCCACATGAATGTAATTCCCCAGGTCGCCCCTGAAAAAGGGACCTTCGGGGCCAAGCGGGCTTACCCGGTTGTCAAAATTTAATAAATAAATAAATAAATAAGACCTGGTATCTACCATTTGGATGCCGTCTTTAATTCTGGCAGTAGCCAAAAAGGTTCACCGGACATATAGAATGCCAGAGGGTAAAGATCACTGTAGCGTTCACCCCAAGGTGGACTTCATAGTCATTGCAGCAGCTCATGACAGGTCCACTAAGCCGAGACACATGAGCACCTTTCCTCCTGATGAGGAGTCGAGGCAGCTGGATCAATTTGGGAGGAAATTTTATTATTTTTTCATATATAAACTTTATTTTTATTCATGTGATAATGAACATACAGTACACTCTCTGATTTCATGTATAGTATACATCGCAAGATATAATAGGCAGGGTTTTAAATAATTGATTAGCAGTTTTTTTCTTGGGACAATGCTAACTGTACAGAAATTATTTTTACAGGTTTTCTAGAAATGTTATGTTTGTTAAATACAATGAGGCAAGTGCTGTGCATTTTCACAATGTTTTAGCACTTTTATGAGCAAAACACTAATCAATTTCTGGAGTTAAATAAAACCCTGATGGGCAATACGAATCCCTTTTTTCATTGTTGCAGCATTATGGGGGTAAAAAGCATCATCCATTATCATATTCCTTAATTTCTAGACATTATAGGCACTTGCAGCAAGACCATGGACAACCATACCTAAATGAAATTATGCAAAGTCCAGAGAGGCTCTTCTTTTCAGATGGTTTAATGTCATTGACAGGGCCAGATCAAGCCATGGGGGGCCTGGGACACTCACAACTTGGGTGGCCATGTAAAACGCTCAACTTTCCATACCAAAATGTTTTATTTTGCTCAACATTTACTGAGCACGTTGTTTATTAACCATAACAACCACCATATGGGGAGACTACCCCCATTATTCACAGGAGAATAAAGTAACTTGAAGTACAACACCCTGTCATGTTGTCATAGTCTGTAATGTTATATTTATTGTACTATACAAGACATGAAGGCCGCCAGGCTCCAGATGCTCTGGGGGTCTAGATGCTCTGTGGTGAGTTTTGGGGCTTTTATTGATGTCGCTCTCCTCTAGAGACCCTGTTCAGAAAAGCAAAGTAATCTCTAAGTAACCTCTTTAATCACAAGTTTATTTTAAGGAAATAAATTAAACAAAAATAAACAGTGCTTTACTAAGAGGTATGCATCCTGCTCCAAACAACAGTAAGTTACTGTATGTACCCATTGTACAGAAGTGTGCAGTTCCAATGTACAAATGCTATGACTCCAAATAAACAGACTGATGTCATACCTTTATCTGCTCATGGGAAATCAAAGGAATGATTAATTCCTTTATCTCAGAGTTAGAGGATCCATGCATGTAAACACACACACCCACGTCCCTTTATCTCTTCTTTGAACAAGCTCAGATCAATTATCTCAGCATAAAAATAAAATACAGATATCAACTTTCTAAGCCACTTACTGAACTCAAGCTGTCTGCTGTTGCTTGGTGCTCTGTTTGAAACTCCTTAGTTTAGCAGCAGCAGGCAGTTTAGGACAGTGCATCGATTAATCATGCTGCTAGCGATAGAGTGGCCGTGGCGTACAGATAGCGAGTGCAGTTGCTGCCGCTGGCAAAGTGCATGCTGAGCCTCAAAAACCGCCAAGAAAGAGTGGTTTAAAAAATGCTGCCCAGATGGATTGTATGCAAAGCTTCTGGTCCTGGCCGCCTCGATATGCAGCAGCACAGCCCAGGTCTGGTCGCAACTTGCACCGGTCCAGGTCCAGCCCCAGACTCAAAAAAGTGGAAAACCTGTCAGTATCCTAAGGAGGTAGATCACGGTGCTTGCATAGTTAGCCTTCTTCACTTCTTGTGCCACACAGTGCCAGTTTGTTTTTCTAGCAAGTCACCTGACCCTAGCTGCAGGCTGCAAATAACGGAGGAGGAAGGTTGAGGGGGGAACTAGAGAAATCTTCTCCAATGTTGGCTTTCCAGTGGGCCTATCTGTAGCAGGAGGGTCCGGGGGGCTTGTGTTTTTGTTTTCTTTTAATTAAAGAAAGCCTCTCCCAAAGTCAATTTTTTTGTTTTGTTTCATGGAGCAAGCTCCGGGGGTTGATTCACGCTTGACTCATGTGGGAGGGGAGGCATGATTTATTACAAATCCTTACCAGTACTGTACCACCTGAGGGAAGGGGAACGAGAGAATCTGCAATGTAGGCTTGCCGGGGCCTATCTGTGGCAGGGGCTTGTGTGTTTTTTAAATTTTATTTAACAAATGTGCTTCTTCGAAGTCACGCTGCTTTCACAAGCGTTTTAAGGAGCAAGCTGCCGGGGCCTATGGGGAGGTTGACTAGCGCTTAACTTGCGCTGCGGCGAGGGGGAGGTGGCATGATTTACAAACCACCAGTCCACCTACTAAAAGTGTCTCTCACTTCCGACTACTGGGGGGGCCAGTCTATGGCGGGGGGCCTGGGGCATTTGCCCCATTTGTCCCCCCCTTAATCCGGCCCTGGTCATTGATCTAGCCCAGGAGTCCATGACATTACCAAAAACAGAGAATTATTCCCCTTCATGAAAAATATTGGAGATGCCCCCTAGAAATGCTCTCAAACATTCTTCTACATCAAACTTAGATGTATTTTAAAATTATAGCAGTAGATCCCCAACTCTTCTATAGAACAACTATCCCAACCAACGCTTCACCACTAGATGGTAGCAAAGACCTCAATATATAACTTTTGCCCAAAAAGCATGTCACAGTAGAATTAGTATATGCAGCAATCCCCTTATAACTTAATGATTAAACATTTGCAGAGAAAAAAAAACACACAGCTTTTAAACAGTCTGGTATTCTATGATTATTAGAACTCTCTCAATTTAAACTTTACTTCGCCTTTGTGTTACCACCAGGCCTTATTTAGTATTGACCAGTCTCTAAATCAAGTAAAATAAACAGCAGAGTCCCATTTTTTCAGGTTTCACCGTCTTCCTCCTCCAAATCATCAGAATGATCGGGTTTGGCAAAGTCAGCCCGAACCTTTACCAGCTTCCGACCTGCGTCAGCTGGATCACTGTAAACAAAAGTTTTTCCGGCACATACGATCTTCAGCCTTGCTGCCGGCATTTGGAGAGCATGGTTAATCCCAAGTTCTCGCAGGCCCTGCTCGAACTGTGTCAAATCCATGATGATGCATCCTCGTAGAGTAGCTAAGATCGGGGAAACAGTGCAGCACGGGGCCATCTGGAAGTGTAAATGCTGCTGCCAATTTAGCCTTTTTGCAAAACCATGTCCTGTACATGCACTCCGGTTGTAATAACCAACACAATCTGAGGAAGATTCGAATTGCTAGGCTATCTACTTGGTGTAATGTGGTAGGCCTGAATAATCAAATGGTCAGCTTGTAACTGAAAGAAATCTTGCAGAAGCTGGTGCATATAGTCCACCAAATTCACTCCCTCTACTCCTTTGGGTATTCCCAGAAATCGGAAGTTGCAAGCACAGGCACCATTTTCAAGAAATTCCAGCCTCAAACGAAGTAACTTGTTCTCCTTTAGTACTCCAACTGTTACAACTGCTTGCTTTGGAGACTGTAGTGGTAAGAGCAGCATGATTAGTTTCCAGGGCAAGTACTTTAGTTTCCACTTGCATTAACCTGGTATTGTAGGTTTCAAGTTTTTTATTTATTTGCTGTACCTCTTGTAAGATGGCGTTCACTGTGGCCTCGGCTTCCTATCCAGCTGCATATAGAAACATAGAAACATAGAATTTGACTGCAGATAAGGACCGCCTGGCCCACCCAGTCTACCCATTTCCCTACCTGATGGATAAGCTGCAGATCCTAGTTAACCAGCAGCCTACTTCTTCCTACCCCCCACCCCCTAGAATTGCCTTATGACTGTCCCATGCATGCTTGAATTCCACCACTGTTTTTGACTCCACAACCTCCTCTGGAAGGCTGTTCCATGCATCCATATCATTTACAGCTCTGCTGGTAGATGGCACGGGGCCCTTCCCTTGACCTGCTTTTCTTGAGTTATCTGTTTTAGTTCTTTCTCCCCATCGTGGAATCAAGCTGAAAATACTACACTAATGCCTTAGGATCTTTAGCTTTCGAATAGAGTAGTTAGCATTGGCTAGATTTTTATATTAGGATATTTTTAACTTTTACTGCTGTGAAGGTCTGGAGCAAGTCAAGGGACGTCCTCTCCTGTCGGCTGCTGGCCACGGGTCCCCCCCCCAAATGTTATTCTTCCTCCACTTTGGCCATGCGTGTCTTAAATTACGTGGCATGCATGCTGGGTTACCAGAAGTCTCTCGTCAGTCAGCTGGAACCTGCCATTGAAGCTATGCCAGACTCTGAGCCCTCAACGATCCTGGCTGACAATATCAGGACTACCAAGGTCACCTGTCGGCATTCGCTAAGGGCCATATATGATGCCGTGGACTCCTCAGCCAGAAGCACTGCCACAGTGTTTAGCCTCAGCAGGTATTCCTGGCTAAGGGTTTCTGGCTTGGCGCCGGATGTTCAGTCAGCCATCCAGGATGCTCCCTTTAGGGGCTCTGTCCTCTTTGGAGGCGATGCCCAAGACATCATCACCTGCCTTCAGGACAAGGGCAAGGCCCTAAGTTCGGTCCACACTATGTACCGCCCTAGATTTCAGGCCAAGAAGACTTATCATCACCAGGCTAAGTGGCAGACTAAACAGCAGCAGATGGCCAGACGTCAGACAAAACAGGCATCCTCAATGACGGCCGCCCCTCCCACCAAAGCTCAAAAAGCCTCCGGCACGACTGTCCCCAACCCCTCCCTCCCTCTCTTGACTAGCAGTCTGACCCTCTTCTCCCTGTCCCTCAGAGGAGCCAGTGGGCGGGAGGTTCACCAGTCACCTGCCAGGATGGGAGTGTGGGCCCTTCAGTTGGTCAAGCAGGACCACACTCTGGAGTTTCTAGAGAAATACCCCGACAGGCTTCCAGGGGTGTCCCATTATCCAAAGGTGCACATTCACCTCTTAAGGGAAGAAATCAAGGCTCTGTTACAAGAGGAAGCAATAGAGCCCATTCCGTCAAACCAGGTTGCAAAGGGATATTACTTCCACTTCTTCCTGGTACCGAAAAAGGTGAGAGATTTGCATCCCAGCTTGGACCTGTACATAGAGTACAAACAGTTTTGAATGCTAACCCTTCCAGGTCTGCTGCCTCTCCTGCACAAGGGACAGTGGCTCTGTGCCCTGGATATGCAGGATGCCTACCTGTATATCCCAGTTTTTCAGGCCCATCACCACTACCTCAGGTTCGTCTTTCAGGAGGAGCATTACCAGTTCAAGGCCCTCTTCTTTGCCCTGCGGCACCTTGGATTTTTCACCAAGTGCCTTGCAGTAGTGGCAGCGGCCTAAGGCAACAGGGGCACTATGTGTTCCCCTACCTCAATGACTGGCTTCTGTCAGCCCCATCAAGGGAGCAGTTGGAACTTTCCCTCTCAGCTACCCAGGACCTTTTTGCGCAAGTGGGGATCACTGTAAACCTTTCCAAGTCCCAACTTGCCCCTTTCCAGTGCCTCCAGTTTATTGGAGTGGCGCTGGATACGGCCCAGTGTATGTCTTTCCTCCCTTTTGACAGGGTGGAAACTTTGATGAAGCAGGCTCTTTTAGTAGCCTCCAGCAGGCGGGTCACGGCCAGGTCAGTTCTCTGACTTCTTGGCTTATGGCAGCGGCCATCCCCACTGTTCCTCTGGCCAGGCTCCACATACGAATTTCACAGTGGACACTCAGAATACAGTGGGATCAGAGGTTGGACGACCTAGACCACATGGTCATGGTCTCCAGTTCGATACATCAGGATCTTCTATGGTGGCAGGATCTCAACAACTTTACCAAGGGGGTCCCCTTCCAGTCCCCTTCTCCCACCCAGACCCTAACTACAGATGCATCGGGGATGGGCTGGGGCACTCACAGACCCACAGGACTCATGGGCTTGGTCTCAGTCGGAGTTCTCCCTGTACATAAACATGATGAGGGCAGTGCTGTATGCTTTCAAGCCTTCCACCATTTGCTTTGCCAGGGCCCACTATTAGTCCAGTTAGATAATATGTGTGTAGTCTGGTACCTCAACAAACAAGGGAGCACTTACTCGTATCCCCTCTGCAGGGAGGCGATGCGGGTGTCAAATTGGGCAGTTCTGCATCAAATTCACTTCACAGCTGTTCACGTTCCAGGCATGTAAAATATCCTAGTGGACAGTCTCAGCCACACCACAGTTCGACGCATGAATGGGAGCTCAAGCAAGTGGTGGTCAAAGACATAGTCAACCTATGGGGTCATCCAAACCTAGATCTGTTCACCTCCACATACAACACAAAACTACCCAAGTTTTGCTTGTTCGTTCCTGGACATGGTGCTTTCTGGTGAGATGTACTATCTCTCTGCTGGACAGGGAGGTTTTTGTACACCTTCCCTCCCTTTCCAGTTCTGTAGAGGGTGCTGCTCAAGCTTCAAGCGGAGGGGGCTCACATGGTTCTGATTGCCCGATATTGGCCTTGCCAAGTTTGGTTTCTGCTTCTTCAGCAGCTTGCAGTGGAGCCTTTGGTCCCCCTGCCTCTCTGCCACGATCTCCTGACTCAGCAGAGGGGCATGCTGGTCCATCCAAGGCTGAAGTTCCTTCACCTTCACGCATGGCACCTCATGACATAGCTGCTTCATGCTATGGGGTTTCCTCCAGAGTGGTGCAGGTCCTGGTAGAGGCTAGAAAGCCTTGAATGGAAGGTGGCAGTGACAGCTTTAACTTTAAAAAAACTTTAGAAAGTTAAAAACTTTAACTTTTAAAGTTGAACCAGCATAATATTCTGTGGTGATTTACATATGCAGCCCATGATGCTTTGCATTGTGGGGTCACGTGTGATTCTGTATTTCTTTGAAACTTGGCTTCCCAGCCAAATGCCCTTTGGGGTAACCATTGCCTCAGTGCTTGCGCACAGAGGTTCTTTGTCTTTTAAATAGTTTTTTGTTTTAATTGGGTTCACCACAACATAACCCAGATAGACTATCTTAGGGTAGCTGCTTCATTCCATTTGGGTGTCAAACAGATGAGGCATACTGACAAGTCCTGGTAGGACGAAACACGTGTCTATGTCTTCTGTTGGCACCCTTTGCAAACTGTGTGAGAGGCCTTTCGGCACCATGCATTTCTGTTTAAAGTTGAACCATATTCTGTGGTGATTTGTATATGCAGCCCATGATGCTTTGTATTGTGGGGTCATGTGTGATTTTGTATTTCTTTGAAACTTGGCTTCCCAGCCAAATGCCCTTTGGGGTAACCATTGCCTCAGTGCTTGCGCACAGAGGTTCTTGGTCTTTTAAATACTATATAAATAAAGTATCTATCTATCTATTTATCTACCTATCTATCTATCTATTTATCTGTCTATCTATCTAATGATCCCACCGGTGGGGCAGCCTGCCATGTCTCCAAGCAAGCAAGCGCATCATTCTACACATGTGCATGCACTTTTCTCTACCTGCTGTCTGTTCTGTTTTCATACACAAATATGGTCAGTTTGCTCTGCTCCATGCATCTAGTAGTCATATTCAGCAGTGCTCGGATTTACAGCTTAACCAACCACACAATGGCAGGAGTCCTGGACTTCAGAAAGGATAATTTTACAAAGATGGCTGAATGCCTCAGGAATGACCTGGCAGGAGGAGATGACCTGTGTGGGGGGTGGGGTGGAGGAAAACTGGGCCAAACAAAAACAGGGTATAGTAGAGGCAACAAATCTCTGTGTCAAGCAACAGAGCAAAAGTAAAAGAGGAGACCACTATGGTTCTCAAAAGAGGGAGCAGAAAAGGTAAAGGCTAAAAGAATAGCCTTCAGAACGTGTAAGGAGATCCAGAGAGAGGAAGATAGGGACATGTATCAGAAAAAACAGAGGGAGGCAGGCAAAGCAGTAAGGAGTGCAAAGGCGCAAACTGAGAAAAGAATAGCTCAGTAAGTATGAAAGGGGACAAGACAGTTTTAGGTGTATTATTTATTTAGCTTTTGTTTACCGGGTAAGTACACTAGACAAGTAGTATGCCTATTTTCAGGAATGACCCGGGAGAGCACAAAACATACAGTATACATACATGGCAACATTGGCGAAACAGCATGATACAGTAAAAAACAGCTATAACAACGCTTGTATAAGGGCAGAGATACTGCCATACATAGTACAAATTGTTACAGGACATAGATAAACAGAATCACTGAATACATATTTCATAGACCATCATGGACTCAGAGTGGACAATAGTGGACTGCAGAGTATTACATCACAGAGACTAGGAGCAGTCACATCTTGTCGTTTGTTTAGAGTGGGACCACAGGGAGGCGAAAAGTCCCATGGGAAGGCAGAGGCGAACAGAGTCTGGAATGGAGTTCCAGAGCCTAGGCAACAAAAGCGGCAAAGTCACGATCCCCATAAGGGTCCGAGTAGGGGAACTTTACAACTCGGGTCTGTGACCTGAGCTGGTAGGGGATGGCATCCAGTTTGGGAGGAGATGCGCCAGTCCCAACGGTATGCCCGTGGCAAGCACTTTCCCGGTGAAGTTTCCTATACCAAGGATCAGGAATTGAGGGGAGCCAGCTGAGTTTGTCATAGAGCTCACATCGGTGGGTGAGTTTGGGAGCAGCAAGTGCAAACCGACAGATATCATTATATGCCGTGTTCCACCAATTAAGATGGATTTGAGGTGACCTGGCAAATAGGTGGTATCCATAACTAAGGGAGGGTAGAAGCACTCCACTCGCAAGTGCCAGCCTCGCTCCCGGAGTCAGGTTGTATTTGGCCCTGTAGGCAAGGCCAAGCTTATACCTGGTGGTTCTGCAGATGTTTTGGATATGGCTTTCCATGTCAAGTTGTGGGTTGAGGGTGACTCCAAGATATTTAATTGAGCTCGCTGTTGGCAACAGGGGGCCTCCATCACAAGCTATTTTGAGCATAGCTGATGGGGCTTTTAACTTGGCCGTGGAACCAAAGAGCATGGCCTGAGTTTTGTTAGGATTCAATACCAGTCTATGGTTGGTAATCCAGGCGAGACTCTGCTGAAGTCTTCAGATAGGCACTGGCTAAGGTCAGCAGCATTACGAACATGGGCCAGTAGCACAAGGTCATCTGCATAAAGCGTGACTTGGCACGAGAGGTCACCCGTGGGAGTTGATTAATAAAAGTGAGAATAGGAGAGGTCCAAGTACCGATCCTGGGGAACTCCATGGTCACAGCCCTAGGCTCCGAGAGGACCTTGTTAAAAGCAGGGCGCTGCTTTCTACCCGTTAGGTAGCCCATCTTCCAACTCATGGCATGCGGAGAGAACCCGAGAGCCCTGAACTGCTCCCCCAGTAGGTCATGGTTGACAAGGTCAAAAGCTTTTGACAAGTCAATAAATATAGCACCTGACAGTTTGCCCTGATCCATGGTGGATCTAATACTAGAGGTTACAGTAATCAGAGCAGTAGTGGTACTATGACCCTTCCGGAAACCATGTTGGGCCCCAGAAAGCAGCTCATGGGTATCCACGTACTCCGAGAGTTGCTCCGCCACAACCTTTTCCAGGAGTTTACCAAGGGATGGGAGAATAGCAATAGGGCGATAGTTGTCAGGGAGTTTGGGATTTCCCTGCTTCAAAACAGGGACTATCCTTGCCTCCTTCCAGATGTCAGGGATTATCCCTGAGCTAAGGGATAGGTTAAAGATATGGGCAATCAGAGGGACAATGTTAGCTACTCCCAGTTTGAGAAGCCTGGGCTCAAGGTTGTCAGGTCCTGCACTGGAGTTCTGGGAGAGGGCAGCCAAGCGGTTCCGAACATCAAGGACAGACACGGCCTTAAGATTAAATACTCCGAGGAGGATGTTCACTCTGCATCGGAGGGATATTAGAGCTAATTACCCATCGGTCGTGAAACGAGAGGTGAGGTCGAAGGTCGGAGAAGTGGAGATTGAGGTGGTCGGCTATAGTGTGGGATTATTGCACGAGACTCCATCAATAATCATGTCCACGACACCCGAGTGAGAGGGTCCACTGACGAGGGATTTAATGTTCCTCCAGAACCTCCTAGGATCTCTGACAGAGCTAAGTAGTACCGATTTACAGAAGTTACTTTTGGCAGCCCTAATGGCTTTTTTACACCGATTCCTGAGTTGCCGATATCTCAGGAGATTAGCAGGATCTCTGGAACCCTTGGTACTTGCCCAGCATTTGTGTCTCTCCCGCATCTGGGCAAGTAAGTCACCATTCGGCCAGAAGGTGGCTGTTCCCCTCACCCTCCGGGTGACCCTGGGGGCATGTCTATCTTGAAGAACACCAAAGGAATGTATGAAGCAGGAGGCTGCCACTGAGGGGTCAGAGGCTTCAAGCACCCTGGTCCAGTCAGTACATCCTAGATCGGCCAAGAAAGCCTCATGGTCAAAACTGGAGTATTTTCTGACTTGAATGATTTTGTGTGGAATTCTAGGGAAGGGGATTTTCCAGACATAGTATACCGGGGAGTGGTCAGATATGGAGTCTGATAGCGTGCCTGATGAGGCAATCTCTCCCGGCGGTTGGTCAGGATCCAGTCCAGCAGGGAACTTGAGGAACCATTGGCTGCCTGTCTCGCGGGTCATGGATTAGTTGGTTAAGGGATAGGCAGGCAAGTTGTGATTCGCATTTCCTAATATTGCCACACTCCCAGTTCATGTTGATATCACCCATAATAATGAGTTCATTGTCACCTATACTGGGCCTAACTGCATCTAAGAGGTAAGTGAGTCCTGTCAGATTTCAGGGGGGGTTATAGGCGCACACCAAGTGCAGCCTAGCATCGCCCAGCAGCAGGAGCACATGAAGAAACTCACAAGGTGGATGATCAGGTTTACTCTGTGCCACCAGGGAGATTTTCAGATGGGATCTGTAGTAGATGAGGTGCCACCTTCCTACCCCCAGTCCTGTCTAGACGAATGAACTCGTATCCTGTTAGGAAGCAGGCAGAGTCAGGAATCGAGGGTTTGAGCCAAGTCTCAGTTATCCCTAGGATGTCTGGCTTGTATAGCTCAGTCCACGCTAGGAGATCATCTCGGTTAGGAGGCAAGCTCCTAATATTCATATGCACTATTTTTAGTCCCTTATTCCCATTCCAGGTGGCAGGAATATTAGAGATCAGCTTAGATGGCCCAGGATTGAGCTCAATATCTCCAGCCATGAGAAGTGAGAGTAGGGCTAGCCAGAGGAGGAACAATCTTACGAGCGGCCTACCTCCAGGCCTGTGCATGCTTCGGACTTTCTTCACCCTGACCGTACACATAAGGCATCTAGTGTCAAGGCTAAGGACAGTACCGTAGTGCATTACCTTAGTTACAAGTTGGTTGGAAAAGGAGAAATCAGTATCATCATGGGAGGAGGGCCAACCTGGGTCAATAAATAGGCTAGGAGTCGAGGTAGCACAAAAAGGAGGACTAGCCCCAGGGCCAGTATCATAATTATTAGTGTTAAAACTGACCTGCCGCCCCCTCCTGAACATAGGAGAGGTGGCTTCCAGTTCTTCCATGGTAAGGACAGTAGTAACCACCCCCACAGATTATAGGCAACTGGAGACCTAGAAAAGGAGCAAACCAGGGCTCCTGGAAACCTGTAAAAGGGGCAAACCAGGACACCCCATATGGTAGGGCCCCAAAACGAACAGATCACCACAACTAGCACGCTGGGGGGGGACCCTCGGTGTAGGTCACCCACGCCTCCCCTCCTCTCGTCAGCAGCTTGCAGTAGTTGAAGGCGTTGGGACAGCAGATAGCAGAGCAGGAACTAAACAATGCTGATAGGCAAGCAGGTGGTGAAAATAGGAAAATGTCTTTAAAGGCAAGACAGAACAAGTGTTAGGCCTAATAGCTGCACTCTGTATCTTTAAGAGGAGTTGCAATATTAGAGAGAGGGGAGGATGAACATTGCTAGGGGTTGTGCTGAGGGGGGAGGGGGAGTATTTAATAAAGTATTTAATATTAGCAAAGAAGGAAGACAAAAAGAGGGATTGTACAGTTAAAGAGGGAGGGGAAAGCCTATATGGAGGGGGATCAAGAAAAGGCAAACATCTTGAACAAATACTTCTGCTCAGTGTTCACAGTAGAAGGGGAGGGGGCCACAGAAAGGCGCCAGGAGCTTTGATGAGAGGGAAATGGACACTAGTCCATTTTCTGATGGGAAAGTCTGGAAAGCATTCACTAACCTGAAGGTGGATAAAGCTATGGAGCCAGACGGCATACTTCCAAGGGTGTTGTGGGTGCTCAGGTAGGTACTGGCTGCACCTCTGACTGACCTATTTAACAGATCACTGGGGACCGGTCCCAGGAGACTGGCATGGTCCCAGAGGACTGGAGATGGGCAGAGGTAGTCCCACTTCACAAAAGTGGTAACAAGGAAGAGGTGGTAAAATATAGACCTGTCAGCCTAACATCATTGGTGGATAAGTTAATGGAAACACTGCTAAAGGAAAAGATTGTGGCATATCTTGTATCTTTTTTTTTTTTTCATTTGTTTAATCAGGTGAGACACACTAAGCTGAAAGCTTTTTTATAGGTGCAACCTGGGAGCATAGGGAAGTTAAAGGACTTGTTCAGGGTCACACAGTATTGCAAGTGGGGGCTGTGGGATTCAAACCCAGGTCTCCAGATTTGCAGCTCAGAGCCTTAAACCAATGCGTTATACTGCCTCCTATCTATCTAACAGATTACAGCATCCAAGGCAGTATGGTTTCACAGGGGAAGGTTATGCCAAACAAATCTGATAGATTTCTTTGAGTGGCTGACCAAGGAGTTGGATCAGAGAGAAGTGATAGACATGGCCCACCAGGATTTCAGCAAGATTTTCAACACTATCCCACATAGGAGGCTGGTTAACAAGTTGGGTAATTTGGGAGTGGGTAATAAGCTGGTAATCTGGGTAAGAAACTTGTTAGAGGATAAAGACACAAAGGATAGTGGTAAACTGAGTTTGCTCCGAGGAACGGATGGTGACCAGCAGGGTACCTCAGGGATCAGTACTGGAACTGGTCCTCTTCAATGTCTATATAAGTGACATAGTACAGAAACTGGAAGAGAAGGTCAGCTTCTTTGCAGATGACACCAAGATCTGCAACAGAGTGGGCACTCCCAGGGTGTGTTTGTGGAGAGGGGTCTGAAAAGAATGGTGGTGTGGTCAAGGGTAAGGTATTTGCGCATTAATGGAAAAAAGTGCAAAGTAATGCCCTTTGGCCATAGAAACCTGGAACTGGAGTGCAAAATGGGCAGAGTGATACTGACAAAGATCATGCAGGAAAGAGACCTGTGGTAATCATATCAGATGACCTAAAGATAGCCAAACAGTGTGTCAAGGCAGTAGAAAGGCTAGTGGGATGCTGGGGTGCATAGGAAGGGGTATCGCCAGAAGGAAGAGGGAGGTGGTGCTGCCCCTCTATAGATCACTGGTAAGACTCCACCTTTACTACTGCATCCAGTTCTGGATACTACATCTCAGAAAGGGCATAGACAGAGTGGAGGCGTTCCAGAGGAAGCCTACCAAAATGGTGCAGGGTCTGCTTCAGATATGTACACCCTAGAGGAGAGGAGGGAGAGGGGGTGATATAATGTCAGTGGCTCAGTAGGTAGCACACTCGCCTCTGAGGCCGGGCGATCAGAGGGCTGTGGGTTCAGTTCCCACATCTGGCACTTGGGTTAATATCCCAATACTGACACTGTAGTGCAGCATGAGGGGGGTGTTGCATTTCTGAGGTGCCGCCTTTCAGATGAAACGTTAAACCGAGGTCCCATCTGCCTGGATTGGTGGTTGTTCAGATGGATGCTAAAGATCCCATGGCACTTATCAAAAAAGAGTAGGGGAATTTCCCCGGTGTCCTGGCCTAATTTCTCCCATTCACTAAAAAAAATACCTCCAACAGCTTAATCTGGTTCAGTTTCAGTTGCTTACCATCTGTATCCCTCCTCCCGCTGGTCACCCTGAAAAAGGGACTTCTAGGCCCAGTGGGCTTACCGGGTCAACAAAATTCAATAAATAAATAATAGAAACCTTTAAATACTTACAGGGGTTAATAAGGTACAGGAGAAGGCTATTTTTTCAGAAGAAAAGGTGCTCTAGAATAAGGCATATGATGAAGGTGGAGGGGAGTAAATTCAGGAAGGATGTGAGGAAGTACTTCTTCACAGAAAGGGTACTGAATGCTTGGAACTTCCTTCCAGAGAAGGTAGTGGAAGTAAAAACAATGGTGGGGTTCAAAAATGCATGGGACAGGCACAAGGGACTCATAGGGGTAAGGAAGGAGGGGGTGTGGTGCCATATATCAAGTAGTGTCTGCAGCAAAAAATGAAGGTTAACAAAATGGGCAGACTGGGTGGGCCCAGTGGCCCTTATCTGCCATCACATTCTATGTTAAATCATCTTAGGGTAGGGTGACCAGAGTTCCTAAATTAGAAACTGGAACATGCATGCATTCTAGATATATGATAGGATGCCAAAAATGTTGACATGCAGCAGGGCTCTGGGGCCACCAGGGCCCCAGAAGCTCTGAGGTTTAGAAGCTCTCTGGTGCATTTTGGGGCTTACTGAGATTAAACAAAACACCTTTCTTAGGTCTCAGCCCACATGTGACTTCAGGATGAGAATTCTGATCCTTCTCAGGATTTGTTATTTTTTAATTAAAGATAAGGGTCAGGCTGAGAAAAGACTATTTTTTTTTCACTCACACACACCAGCAACTACCCTCCTTCCTCTCAGACAGAGACACAGCTGTCTTCTCTTCAGGATTTTGTTTTTTGAAGACTGATTTTTTTTTCAATTCCTCCTCCTCCTGTCTTTCACTCAGCAACTGGCAGTCCTGATCGACTTCAGGCTTCTCCTGCCCTTATGGGTCCCCACCTCATAGTCCCACTTCTTGTCATCTCTTCTCCAATCCAACCTCAGGATCTAATTTTTAATTATATTAATAAGGCATTGGTCCAGATAAATAACAGAAAAAAGAGAAGAGTGACCACAACGCAGATGAGTAGGAGCCGTTTGACCAACCACCTGAAACCAACAGTCTCTGTCCCCCAAACTCAAGCACACTGCATGCACGCACCAAACTTCCAAGCTGGAAATTCTGACCAATGCTGATCTCCCTCATGTGTGATAGACTGTGTGGTCACATTGGCAGCTGTAACAATAATTTTTGTATTGCTTTTCTCTTTGTCTTTTTTTTGTTTGTTTTCATTAATTCTATCTACTGTGGGGGAAGAGGTGGGCTGGAAAAATTACACTGAAATTGTTGCCAGAGGCCAGAGCATCTGCCTCTGAGAATAATTATAGTCCCTTTGTCTTGTAACAATGAGACCCCCTGGTCAGTTAATAAAGAAGCTTCAAAGAGGTCAGGATCTTTCATGTCCCTGGCCATGCAGCCATCTCTGTTGGGTCAGACAGGGCTCAGAACAATGAGAAGGTTTCTGAGTCCACAAAAATCCAAGATTCCAGTTTGGACCAGTTTTCCAGATGGGAGGTTTTCCCAGAGACAAAAGAACATGTCAAGTCTATGATATCAGAGTGACATACTTGATGAGGTGTTATGGTGAGCTGGCGGCTGAAAGATTCCAAGTTCAGGTTTTGGGACTTTTAGCAGTTAACATCAAAGGTTTAAGTCTGCTTCGATTTACCAAGGTGTCCTGTGTGGTAAGCCTTTTCTAATTTGGGAAAGTTAAACGGTGCACTAAGATTTTTTTGTGTTTTTTTTTCTACTGTTCAAAACATTTTCTTTTGATCTCTGTAGAAGCACTGTTCCCCATAGTCTTAATGTAGTATCCTGTACTATAAGTGTAGATACCTTGGAGTATTGAAGTATTATTTTTTATATATTTCATGTTTCTGTGACTGAGTCCTTTGAGGTACAGATAACTGGGTTATAACTGACAGAAATTGTGTTTCCATCCCTGAAAAGAAGACTACAGTTACCATATTTTGTTTCTAAAGTGAGGTGTTCTCAGCTGAAACAGAGAGGGGGTGGGTCATTTGCCCCTTGATAAGGAGCACTTTACCATTTGGGCACTGACTCTGGTGGGATTCAGACCTAGAGATACCCCGAAGGAGTGTCTCTGCTGAGTGGTGGCAGCTCCTGAAGTACCCTTGCAGGTGTCCGAAGGGTATGAGAAAGCTGGTTACAGTGTACAGGCCGAGTCTGGGAGAGACCAGTCAGCAACAAACTGGTGGCAGCGGGTGGGATCCGAGACAGTTTTGTCAATATAATGGTTATCTGGCCAGTCATAGAATGGGATATACAAAAGGAGACTGTACATTATACCAGTTTTATTTTGTTGTAAGCCAGAGTAGATAGACAGAAGACACAATGTCTGGGTCATATGAGAAAAGCACAATGCTAAAGCACCAGGAGCAGTGCAGAAGGAGAGAAGTGGGTTATGATGAAGGCCAAACACAGGCAGAACTCATAGACATACTTAAAAAATTGACCAGGGAAGCTGTGTGAAAGTGGTCAGTGCTCGCTAGCCAAAGTCACGAGACAATGGCTAGGGAGAATGCAGATGAGCCAGAGGCTTTGACTAGGGCAGCTGTGCAAGCAGACCGGGTACGAATGTTGCAGCTGGAGCTTGTGCTGGTTAAGGCAAAGGAAGAAATTGTGAGATGAAAGGCAGGTGCAGAGCTGCAGAAGATGAAACTGGAAGCAGTAGAGGGAGAGAAGCAGAAGCCCAAGGAGCAAAAAAAAGCCATATCAGCACAAGATCCAGTAAGAAGAACAAGAGCGGCAGTGCCAGCATGAGATCCAGCTAAGAGAGGAGTGAGAAAAGGAGCATGAGCATGAGAGACAGATGGAGATTCTGCGCCAAAGGACAGCACCATAAACTGAGTAATGGCTTGAGGGGTCCATCCCTGGAAGTCAAAATTAATTCTAAAATGTTTCCCATATACAAGGGTTGGATGACCTTGATTTGTTTTTAAGATCTTTTGAGAGAATATGCAGGCAATTTGAATTGGGCAGGGCTCCTTGTATGGCTCACATATTGCCACTGCTTACAGGCAAGTCATTAGAACGTTTTGCCACAATGGACAATGAGGGTTGCATGGTCTATGATAAAGTGAACAATTCCTTGCTGAAGTGTTCTGAATTAACTCCCGAGGCCTATAGGCAAAAATTTAAAAGGTTAAAAAAAAGCAGCAGGAGAGATCTATGCTGAAATATGTGTGCAGCTAAGTAATTTTAAGAATGATGGGTAGAGGATGTGAAAGCTTGCTTTATAGAGGAAAAAAAGATTTATTTCTGCTGTAACAGTTACTAAAAACTGTACCTGAGAAACTGAGAATATGGTTGTTGAATACAACACTGAGCTCTGCGAGGGAGGAAGCCAAGAGAGCTGATTAGTTCCTATCCAGCTGACCATCCTCTCATCACAAAGGTAATGGGGGGGGCATCAGGTGGTTTTAGTGGAACCCTGGAGGGGCAACCTAAAGGAAGCTAGCCTGTGCCTGAACAAAATAGGAAATCACCTGGTTTCAAAAGCAAGGAGACAGGTGAACACAGGTGCTATATCTCCCAGAAACTGGGGCATGTGTCATATGATTGCCTGAAAAATATGTCAAAAAGTGTGAGTGCAGCTGGAGGGGGTAGCTCGGGAAGCTACCAGCAGATAGTAGCCTGTACACAGAGTGCAGTGCCCTCTAACTCCACTGCACACATGCACCTGTGTTTATAAATGGGGTGGTGACTCAGAGATTGAGGGACACTGGGCTCTTCATTTCTGTGGTGAAGCAGGATTTGATTCAGAAGGAACGGATCCTGCCTGGTCAGCTTTCTAGGATTAGAGGAGTAACGGGTCCTGTGGTCTCAATGCTAGTGGCCTGCAAGGGAAGGTGGCCAGGGCATATGGGAAGTGGGTGTTGTACCAGACCTGCCAGTGGCTGTAATCATGGGTAATGACTTTGATAGTAGGGCCAGTACTGTGTGTATCACTACCCATAACAAGGTGAGATAACTGGGTCCTGAGAACACAGAGGGGGCAGTGCATGAGGAAGCAACCACAACCTCAGTAGCAGGAGAGGTTGTATTCGAAGAACAAGCTAGGAGCAGCAGTGCTGGGCCACAGCTACAGACTGAGAAGAGTCCAGCCATGGGCGGTTCTCCCACAGCAGAGTGTGTTTTGTGGAAGGTCAGGTGTGAAGAACTAGGGAGACCTCAGCAAGCTGACCCATCTATGCAAAAATTAAGGGAGTTAGGCACCAATGTGGAAGGTGACTATCCAAGTTCTGGGAAAAGGGAGATGTACTTGGAGAATGGGCTCCTATACTGTGAGTGGGTTCCTAAGTGAGGACCAGAGGAAGGCGTACTCCAGCAGGTAGTGGTTCCTAAGGAGTCTAGGAAGCAGCTTGTGACCTTAGCCCACGATGTACCTTTTTTTTTTTAAATGTATTCACTGGAATTCTGGAAAAACCTTTGAGTAAGAACTCATTTACAAAGGGTTCTCGTCCGTTAGACAGCACAAATACAGACATAATTGAATTCACAGTACAAATACAGACATGGGGCCAGATTCTAGTAGGGTTACACCTGGCATAACAGCAGTTGCGCCAAGTAAAATGGTGCATGTAGCAACTTACGCCAGCAGTTGCGACATGCACAATTCTATGTCGCAGGCCACTTGCACTGAACAGTAATTACGCCAAGATAAAACCCCTTTACATGGCTGGGGGTTTACGCAGCAGATGCACCCATTATAGAAGGGCAGCCACAAAGTCCCCTTACATCGGGCCTTTACAAGAACCCCCGGAGGAAATCCGCATAGTAAGTTACACCAGCATTTGGCTGGTGTAACCTACGGCTGCCCTCCCGGGGGTCCTGTAGACCTGTCTGCAGACATGCTAACATGCTGCCATTCCCCCACCCGTGCCCCGAACCGCGAGTCGCCCGCCACATATGCGGCAAAACGCCAGCCCTGGTAGTCTAGTGGCTCCCCACAAACTGTAATTTAATAAATATACTGATCCTGTATCCCTGGTCGTCTAGTGACCCACCGAACTGTAATAAAATAAATATACAGATCCCATATCCCTGGTAGTCTAGTGGCCCCCGATCAACATAAAACACATACTGTACACCCAACCTGGTAGTCAAGTGACCCCATCCCCACCACCCAGCCATGCCAGCCCACCCAGCACCCCCCACCTCCCCCAGCCGGCGACTGGCACAGCCCACCTCTTACCACCATGGCCAGCCACTGACTGAGTCCAGTATCAGCGCATACTGAACAGACGCGATCAGATATTAATATCTAGAACTAGAATAGGGCGCAAGGTCAATGTTGCAGGTGCGGGTGGCGCAAGTTGCATTCGGCGGCAACTTACGCCACCCTTCTAGAATCTGGCCCATAGTTGAACAATCAGTACGTAACTGAATTCACAGCACAAATACAGACATAGTTGAATTATCGGTACAGGAGGTAGCAATAACATAGAAAACAGCTAAGAGTTTCTTATGAGTTTCATTAAGGGTTTAATCCGAAGTGCTGTATGGCATAAGGAAGTATATGAGAGAGAGGAAAATGTAGGATAGGGTGGTTAGTGAATAGAGCATGGGGACAGAGCAGCCTAGGAGGAGCATTGTTACACTGCATTACAGTTTTGGAGCTGAGGAGCTGGGGATAGTGCATGTGAGTGTGTGGTTAGGTGGGAGAAGGTGGTTAGAGAGAGAGAGAGAGAGAGCGGGGGGTGTGGAGGGGGATAGAGGGAAGGGGAGAGACCAAGGGGGGAGGGAGGTGCATGAGAGTGGAGATGGATGGAGAAAAGGGGTGGGAGTGAGGGAGGTGAGAGAGAGAGAGAGAGGCTATGAGGTGCTAGACAAACGAGAGCGCAATCACTAGCGGAATAAGAGCTACGGAGCATTAGGTGCCAGAGTCTGGGGGGCAGGGGTAGGGAGTGGGGAGGGGTGGCCCATGTGAGTGAGTACATGAGTAGTTGCCGTTAGGCAGTGTTGTTGCAGGCTCTGGAGACCCGCTCTGAACAGTTTAGCACTCACAGACATTCTTTTTCAGTAGAAACTGCTTAAATTCAGCTTTGAAGGTTCATGGGGTAGCAGCATTTAGAGTGTTAGCTGGGATCTCATTAAGCCACAGTGCGACACAGTAGGAGAAGGATCTTTGTCCAAGAGCTGTCCTTCGGAAAGGGACACAGAACAGGTGTAGTTCTTTATTCCTGGTCCTGTACATGGAGTTAGTTAAGGTAATCAGGTCGGTGATACAGGGAGGACTTAGGCCTAGCATGGCTTTCCTACCTAGGAGGCACGTCTGGTATGAGATTCTATTCTTGAGGCTTAATAAGTTTGCTTTCTCATAGAGTACACAGGTGTGCGTGAGCCGGTCAGCATCTAGTATCAGTCTGCAGGTCTTGTTTAGAGCTGTGCCTACCTTCTTGAGGTTGGTATCAGTTGCTGCTCAGTAGGCCACCAGGCCGTAGTCAACCACGGAGAGAATGGAGCTGTTTATGGAGAGCATTGGTAGTGAGGCTTTTCCTGTGCCAATAAAGTATCCTGAGTTTAGTATTTCTGCCTTCACAACCTGGTCAATATGCTGGCCATATGAGAGAGTATCATCTATTATCACTCCTAGGTATTTAAAGGAATTAGCCTGTTCTAGAGGGGCCGACCTGTTGTCGGTAACTGTTAGTATGGGGTACCCCCTCTTTAGCTGAGGGCTAGAAAGGAGCATTTTTTTTTTTGTCATTGAGTAACAGCCTACAAGAGCTGAACCAGACCTCCAGTTATTGGAAGGTGGACTGCAGCTCAGCCTGCAGGGTCTCACTGTGGGCACTGCTGCTGACTACCACTGCATCATCTGCGTAGAGGATAATTTTGCTGGCACATGCCTCCAAGAGTGTGTTCAAAAAGAGGCTGAACAGCAATGGACCCAATATGGACCCTTGCTGAACTCCCTGCACTATGTCCCGAGAGGTAGAAACTGTTGGTCCAATTCTGACCCTTTGAGACCTTCCGGATAGGTAATCTTGAATCCACTGGATGGCATTGGAGGCTAGCCCAAGGGCCTGTAGTTCCTTGAGAAGGAGGGGGTGACAGACCGTGTCGAAGGCCCTCATCAGATCAATAAAGATGGATCCAACCAGTTTACTCTCGTCCATAGCCTTGTGAGTGTAATCTGTGAAATCAACTAAGGCTGTGTTTTTTTTCTGAAACCATGCTGCTGGGGACACTGCAGCTGGTATTTCTGGATATATTCCATGATTTGGTGTGCCATGATCCTCTCTAGTGCTTTGGATGGGGGGGGGAGGATAGAGATGTGCCTATAATTAGCTGTGCATGTCCTGTCCCCACTCTTGTGAACTGGGGTGACCAGTGCTTGTTTCCAGAGGGAGGGGAACTTAGCCAGGGTTAGGGACTTATTAAAGATTTTAGTGATGGGGACAATAAGCACATCCACTGTCTGAGCTACCAGTTTCATGTCAATACTGTCACTGCTGATCCTAGTCTTTCCTAAGACCTTTCTGACGTAGCCCATGGCTTCCTTAACTGTAACCTGCCTGAAATAGAATTGTGGGTGCTGTGCACTCGTGGGCATGTTTTCAAGATCCACATCCACAGGCTTCAAGTATTCATCAGAGAGGATTGAGCTTAGGTCCGTGAATGCAGAGTTAAACCCTTCTGCTATGATGAGTGGGTCCATAGAATTGGAGTCATTAATATTGAGTAGTAAAGGTTGTTGCTTGACTTCCTTTCCTAGGAGCTCCTTAAGGTTGTCCTAGAAATACCTCCCTTCCCCCCAGCTTCATTCAAGTTGATTCTTATAATAGTCCACCTTGGCACTAATGCCACAAACAACATGACTTGAAATGAGCCTTATCTGACATAACAGTCATTGAATGAATGAAAATAAGGCTACCACAGCACCAAGGTGGTGAACACCAAGCAGTCAGGGATATTTTTATTATCAAAATACTTCCATATCTGAAAGACAGATTTTTGAGTTTATAGTATCCTGTCTCTACATTGGATATTTATTTATTTAGTTTTTGTTTACCAGTGGGTGTGCTAGCCATACAAATGACTATTTTCAGATATGACCCAGGAGTTACAAGCAATACAGTATAGTAGCAAAGCACAGGGTGGGATTACAATAGCAATGATACAGCTTTTGACAGTAACAGTAAGGTACAACTAATGGATTACAATAGCAAGATATAGCTTCTGACAGTGAGACAATTGGATTAAAACAGCAAAGATACAGCTTTACAGCGAAAACATGGTTCGAATAGTGGATAAGGTAAATAACAATAGACACCTGGCATACAAGAAAATAGTACAGGTCCAGGGTAAGTGCCAGCAGCAAAACAAAAGAAATAAGAGCTAATAGCAACCAACAAAATCCACATAATAATCTAACAATACCAAGCAGTGTTTGTTGGAAGTGTGGGGTTAGGTCACAGTAGCAGCATTAGAGTGAAATAGTGAGGGAAGATCTAGGGAGGAGCAGAGCAAGGCATGGTTAGGTGCAGAAAAGGAATAAGAGTGATGTGAGACCATGAGTAAAGGGAGAAAGAGCTCCTAATCAAGCAACGGCAGTCAAGAGAAAACTAGGGGGGTGCAAGGGGTAGGTTTACATAGCTGAAACCGATACACTTTCTTAAAAAGGGAATGGCTTGGTGCAGACCAAACTGCTAGGGGAAGAGAGTTCCAGAATTTTGGGACAGCACAGAAGAAAGCACAGGTTACCTTGGAGGTTTAACATCTAGGAATGTGAAGTAGGGATTGATCGATGGCCCATAGGCCATAAGAGGATGACTGGGGAAGGCAAGAGATGCTGGGACATTAGTTCTAGAGATGTTATCCACAGGCATACCAAGGGATAGAAGCCGATAGTGTGAGGGGGAAGGCCAGTTTAGGTCAGCATATAGCTGACATCGATGTTTGAGTCACTGGGATGCCGAGGCATAGTAAGAGATGGTGTTATATGTAGTGTCCCATCTGTGTGAGGATGCCGTTGAGACATTAATATAGGTTACCACTCCATAGGTCAGAGAGGGGAGTAGAATACCTCTGGCAATGGCTAGTCTTGCAGAAGGTGTCAGGATGTGACTAGTCTTATAAGCCTGCCCGATTTTGGAGTTCACAGAGTTACATGTGGCCAGGATATGTTGGTCAAAGTCAAGGGACCCATCAAGCAGGACCCCAAAGTATTTGAACTAGCTTACCATCTTCAGTAGAGAACCACCAAGGCAGAAGTTACTGAATTGATTTTGAGCTGTCCTGAGCTTAGCCGCAATGCCAAAGACCATGGCCTAAGTTTTCCCCATGTTAAGTAGGAGCTTGTGCCTGGAGAGCCAAGACTGAACATCATGAAAGGCAGAAGAGAGATTAAGGTTTATCTCTGACATACACTTTGAGTTATGGTACAGGACAAGGTCATCCGCATAAAGGAAAGACGAGAAGTGAGGGATGTCCTGAGTAATGTGATTGATAAAGGTAGAAAAAAGAAGGAGACCCAGGATGGAACCCTGGGGAACACCTATGTTTATGGACGCTTGACCTGATGTGGCCAAGTTAAATTTCATGACTTGAGCTCTGTTAGTGGGGTAACTATTAAACCAGGATACAGACTGTGGTGAAAAGCCAAGAGATAAGAGATTGGAGAGCAGAAGAGGGTGGTCAACCAGATCAAAGGCTTTTGTGAGGTTAATGAATACAGCTCTTGTCAGAAGTCCAGAATCCATGGCACAGAGTACATCATTAATAAACTTGAGCAGAGCAGTGGTGGTACTATGCCCTTTGCAGAAGCCATGCTGGTTAGGCGAGAGCAGCTTTTTTTTGAAATTGGAGAGATGTTCAGTGGTTTGGGAGGCCACCAGTTTTTCCAGGATTATTCCTAGGACAGGGAGGATTGCAATGGCCGATAATTCAAGATGTCTTTTTTGTCCCCTTTCTTGAATACAGGAGTGACTCTGGCAATTTTCCAAATGCTAGGGACATAGCTTTGACACAGGAACAGAGTATAAATTCGAGCCAAAGGGGAGGCAACAAAAAGGGGCAGCTAGTTTCTGAAGCCTTGGCTCAATATCATCTGAGCCAACACTGGTGTTGTCAGAGATTGAATTGAGCAGTTTTAGGACATCAGCTTTGGCAATGGCTTTAAAGTGGAAAGGAGGGTGATCAGGCTTGTGATTGGTCCGCACAGGGCAGGGGTTTGGTTGTGCATGGGGGAAGGTAGAGGTAAAGCTAGCTAAGTCAGTGAAGTGGATGTTAAAGAAGTTTGCAATGGCTGTCAGATCACTGCAATGCATGCCATTCAGGACCATATCATTGGCAAGGTGGGATTTTTGGGTGCCCAGGAAGGTCTTTAAATGCAACCAAAACTTTCTAGAGTCCCCTGCACCATCCAGTAGGAGTTCCTTGCAGTACGTGCTCTTAGCTAATCTGATTTGCCTCTTACAGAAGTTCCTCTGTTCTCTGTAGATATAGTCATACAGGAGACCTGAGCTTTTATAGCACCTGCAGCTTTTGTCCCTAGCCCGAAGTAGGGCAAGCAGGTCTTTATGAAGCCATTTTGTTTGTTTCCTCGAACACGCTGAGTAATGGGGGGTGGTGTCTGTCCTGTATTTCCCCAAACTGGGTAAGGAAGTGATCTAGGGCTGTCTGAGTGTCTTGAGTCGAGTAGAGGGAGGACCAGTCAACTGAGGAGACCTCATATAGGAATGTAGCTTGATCTAGCCATTCAAAGTTTCTGAAAGTAATATATTTAGGTGGTGGGGAAGGAACTACTGAGGGGGCTCCAGGTACAAAAGATGGGGGAGTGGTCGCTTATGGCGTCCACTGGGGTACCTGCAGATTTGATCCTGTCAGTGCGATTAGTCAATATCCAGTCTATCAGTGTACCAGAATTTGAGGCTGTAGTGGGGCAGTGTATTATTTGATGTAGATTATATCCTTGCACCAGGGAGAGGAGAGTGTTTTGCGCATTGCCAATCCAGCTTAAATTCAGGTCACCCAGGATGAGTACCTCATTGTAACCAGTAGCAAGGGAAACCTTTTCAAGCAGTTCTTCGAGGCCAGTGATACCACTTTTTGGATGGTTGTAGGTGCAGATTATATGCAGCTTTTTAGCACCCAGGATGAGGGTCGTATGAAGGGATTCACAAGAGGAGAGGGCTAGGGTAGAGGCGACAGAAAGGTTAAGATGTGATTTGTAACAGATTGCGACCCCCCCACCTCTCTTAGGGATTTGTCTGTCACATCTAAGTAAATTATAACCTGGCAGGGTGCACGATGCATCTGGTATAGATGGCTTGAGCCGTGTTTCAGACAGGCAGAGAACATCAGGGCAATAGAGATTTACCCAGGCCTCCAGTTCAGGGAGATTACAGGGCAAGCTTCTGATGTTGATATGTGTTACATGTAGACCCCTAGCATTAGCCCAGGTATCATCAGAGTAAGAGTGTTGAGCCACAGGACCCAGATTTAGTTCTATATCACCCAATAGGATGAGAGCAATAAGTAGGAGGTACCATAGCTTTCTATGTACGAAGCGGGGTAGGGGGATTAAATAATAGCAGGCATCTTTCCTAATAGTGCAGAGACCAAGATAGATTATAGCTCTGGGGAGTAGGAGAGGTGTAAGATCAAGGTGCTTAGGTGGTGTGCAGAGCAGGTTGGAGAAAGTAAAATCAGTTTAGGTAAGCGGTGTAGTCATAGAGGCAGGTGGAGGAAACATCAGGGAGAACCAGGCTGCTAGGAGTAATGTTGTACCAATGATTGCTAGTGACAGTATTGTGCAAGCCATATTTGGTACAGAGCAGGAAGTAGTCCAGAAAATGTAAGGTACAGTAGTGGGAGTTTGGAGAGGGAGGGAGAGAAGGAAAAATTACTTACCATAGTAATCTTGTTTCTTCCCAGTGATACTCAGGTATTCATAACTTTCTGCAGTATCCCTGTAAGCCAGAACTTAGAGAATAGAACACATGCAAATGATGGAACTCTTTGCACGTGACAACTATTCAAATGCTGCCTTGAACTAACTGCCTTAGTTCTAAACCCCCTCAGATTTCCTGGATGCCTGGAAAGGCAGGCCCCCAAGGACTGTGAATACTGAATAACAATAATAACAATAATAATAATGATGATAACTAGGCTTAGGCCCATCACCCCTCAAATAAACCCTCCAACTGGAGGGGAAAAATCATAACAGGTACCCTAAAAAATGTCAGAATCACCTGAAAGAACGGGGAAAACAACATGAACCTAGTTTGAAAAAAATGGTGCCAGAAAGTGGCATTTATACCCCTGACAGCACAGTATTCAGTAGTGCAGAGGCTACAGGTTCTAGAAGGGGAGGCAGGATGGGAAGTTATGAATACCTGAGTATCACTGGGAAGAAACAAGATTACTATGGTAAGTAATTTTTTCTTCTAACCCCAGTAATACTCGGGTATTCCTAACTTTCTGCAGACTACGAAGCAGTACCTTTGGAAGTGGGCACAGAACCTTATTTTGGAAACAGACTTTGCAGGACTGTTGTGCCAAACCTGGCATCATCCTTGGACTGAATATCCAGATTGTAGTGCTTTGTAAAGGTGTGTACTGTTTTCCAGTAGCTGCTTTACAGATGTCCACTAGTGGGACATCCCTGGCAGCTGCTAAAGTAGCAGCTGTATCTCTTGTAGAATGGGCCCTCAATCCTGTTGGGGGTTCCCTCCCAGCTTTAGTGTAACAAAACTGAATGCACAGAACTATCCATTGAGAAATGGACCTTTTTGATGCGGGGTTACCCTTTCCCACATCCCCATATGTCAGGAACAGCTGTTTCCTGTCCTGCCTAAGGTCCTTAGTGACTGTCAAATAGTAGCTGAGAGCTCTCTCGACATCCAGACAGTGAAGTCTCCTTTCACCAGAGGTAGACTACTCAGTGAAAAAGACAGGTAGGGTAATGGTTTGGTTCAAGTGGAAATCAGAGACCACCTTAGGGAGAAATTTCCTGTTTGTTCTCAGGACCAACTTATCCCTGTGAAATGAAATGTAGTCCTGTTCAATGCAGAGAGCCTGGAGCTCACTGATTCTTTTTGCAGAAGTCATTGTCACTAGGAAAACTGTTTTCCAACTGACATATTTCAAATGAGCAGAAGACATGGGCTGAAAAGGAAGTCCCATAAGCTTAGCTATGCACACATTCAGGTCCCATGCTGGCACCGGTTACCTATGAGGGGGGTGCAAATGGGCCAAGCCCTTGAAGAACCTCCTAAAGATAGGATCTGAAGCCATTGACACATTCCTTCCAGCCGATATGTAAGCAGATGCTGCAGCCAGGTGGACCTTGAGGGTACTAGACTGCAAACCCGATGAATGTAAATAAGAGAGGTAATCAAGAACAGCTGGAACCCCAGCCTGTGGTGGTACCAGTTCTCTAGCAGAACACCAAATAGAAAACTTTTCCATTTTGAAGCATAGGTTTTCTTAGTGGAAGGCTTCCTGTAACCTCTTAGAATGTCTAAAACACTTTCAGACAGATGCTTGTGTAACCTCCCTACAAATGGGGTTCCCGAAAAGTCTTCCTCGAGCTTGCCTAAATGCTCACTGCCAGTCTGGTGTCCTGCTTTTTAGCAGTTTAAGTGTGATTGCCAGACAGTGCCTGTATAGCCTCTGTGTACTGTCTCTTTAAGAGCTGCCTGGATTGCAGTCATAAGTAATGAGACAGGGAGCTCTGCTGAAAGATGTAACTATTTGCTGAAAATCATTTAGAGTAATAATGATAATGTAGTTTGTCTAACCTGCCTTCTTTGCAGCAAGGACTGTTTTGTTTATCTCCACTATCTTGGTCCTGGACTGCGAATTGGACCAATCAGTATTGGTGGGACTAAAATGGAGCCGGACTATGGCAGCTGTCTGTGAGTCAAAATCTGTAGGAATTGTAGTTTTGGGCTTTTTGCACCTGAAGGGGGAGCTTTTGTTGTGACTGACAGGAGGATCAGCCAACCGAAGCTTTTGGATCTTGGGGAATTTCCCAGGCTGCTACAGCTAGTTTCAGTTTTGAGCTGAGAAGTGAAGAAGTAACAGCTCAAGTGATTTTGAGCAGCAGTTCTGTGTAGTTTTGCATGGGAGAACTGTGAAAGGGCTGAGTTTTGGCCTGCCTGTCTGCCTGCTGTCCCTGAGAGGGAAAATAGAGTTTATTCGGACTGAATCCGAGTTGTGAGGACTATTTAAGCCTCTGGACCGTGACCAGGCTTTAACTTGAAAAAGACCGAAGATTTGCTAAATGCGATTGGCCTGTCAGGGTTTCCAGCTGCTTTTGAATCCCCGGTTTGTGCAGAGACAATCGTGACTGGAGAGCGGTTTGCCTGGTACGGTAGAATTTCCTTACATGTAAATGTGCTGTGTATTGAAAGTGGGTCATGATTTGGTTCCCCATTGTGTGAACTGTGTTCAGCTTGCTGGTACCATGAAATCCTTTACATGTAAATGTACTGTGTATTGAAAGTGGGCCGTGATTTGGCTCCCCACTGTGTGAACTGTGTTCTGCTTGCTGGAAGCTTTATCCAGCCTCATCGGACTGAATCCGTGTTAGAAACATAGAATTTGACGGCAGATAAGGACCGTTTGGCCCACCCAGTCTGCCCATTTCCCTACCTAATGGATAAGCTGCAGATCCTAGTTAACCAGCAGCCTACTTCTTTCTACTCCCACCCCCTAGAATTGCCTTATGGCTGTCCCATGCATGCTTGAATTCAACCACTGTTTTTGACTCCACAACCTCCTCCGGAAGGCCATTCCATGCAACCACAACCCTCTCTGTGAAAAAATACTTCCTTACATTACCTCTGAGCCGCCCCCCTCTATCTTCAAATTGTGCCCCCTTGTTCTTGCACACTCTTTTTTTTGAAAGATGCTACCCTCTTGGACTTTGTTGATTCCCTTGAGGTACTTGAGAGTTTCTTTCATGTCCCCTCTCCCTCCTTTCTCGAGGCTATACATATTAAGCTCCTTTAGTCTCTCTTTATATGTCTTCCAGTGCAGACCCTGCACCATTTGCCCTCTGGACAGCTTCCATCTTGTATATGTCCTTGTGGAGATTGGGTCTCCAGAACTGCACACAGTACTCCAGATGGGGTCTCACCAGCTGTCTGTACAGAGGGATAACAACTTCCTGTTTTCTACTGGTGATGCCTCTCCCTATGCATCCCAGTATCCCCCCAGCCCTCCTTACTGCCCTCTCACATTGCTTGCCCACCTTTAAGTCATCTGATATGACTACCCCCAGGTCCCTTTCCATTTTTGTTGTTGTTAGTATCTCACCCCCCATCGTGTACTCTTCCCATGGGTTTTTGTTTCCCAGGTGCATTACCTTGCACTTCTTAGCATTAAATCTAAGCTGCCATACATTTGACCATTCCTCTAACCTTGCCAAGTTCCTTCTCATCCTTTCCACCCCACCTTGTGCATCAACTCTGTTGCAGATCTTGTGTCATCTGCAAAGAGACATACTTTTCCTTCAGTCCCTCTGCAATGTCGCTCACAAAGACATTGAAGAGGACCAGTGTCTGAACCTGCGGCACCCCCACTAGTAACCCCCCATTCTTCAGAGTGGACTCCATTTACTATTACTCTCTGTGTCCTATTCTCCAGCCAATTCTTTACCCAGGCTATCATCTTGGGACCCACTCCCAGGCTGGCTAACTTGTATATTATTTTGTGTGGGACTGAGTCAAATGCCTTGCTAAAGTCTAGGTAGGCCATGTCCACAGCCCCTCCCTGATCTACTACTTTGGTCACCCAGTCAAAGAAATCTATTAGATTCATCTGACATGACCTTCCCAGAGTGAATCCATGCTGCCTTGGGTCCTGTGCCCCTCTGGCGTCTAGGTACTCTACAATTCTTTCCTTCAGAAGTGATTCTATCATTTTCCCTATCACTGAGGTTAACCTAACAGGTCTGTAGTTTCCTGCTTCTGCCGTGCTCCCACTTTTGTGAAGGAAGATCACATCTGCCCTCCTCCAGTCCTCAGGTACCACCCCATCCTCCCATGATTTGTTAAAGAGGGTAGTCAGTGGTGTCACTAGTTCTACCCTTAGTTCTTTTAGAATTCTGGGATGAATCCCATCAGGCCCCATTGCTTTTTCCACCTTCAGTTTTAAGAGTTCTTTCAGAACCCTTTCTTCTGTAAATGGGCTGGTATCAACTTCTGTATCCAGAGTGTTTCTATTGTTTGTTTTAGGTACCTCTCCCTCTTAATTTGTAAATACTGAGCAAAAATATTTGTTTAGTATCTCTGCCTTTTCACAGTCACCCTCTGCCCACCTCCCTTCCCCTTTATTAAGCCTCACTATCCCTCCCTTAGTCTTCCTTCGCTCCCTGATGTACCTAAAAAAGGTTTTATCCCCCTTCTTAACTGAGTTGGCTATCTTTTCCTCAGTTCAAGCCTTTGCTGTTCTGACTGCCTTCCCAGCTTCCTTTTGCTTTAACTGATACAATTCTCTGTCCTGCTCCTTCTGTGATTCCTTGTACTTTCTGAATGCTTTCTTTTCTCTTGAACCTTCACTGCCACCTCCTTTGAGAACCACAGTGGTTTCTTACATCGCTTTTGTTTTATTTGCTTCACACAAAGGCTTGTTACCTCTGTGATGGCAGTTTTTATTATTCCCATTGTTCTTCCACCCTCCTTCCTGCCCATTTGCTAGTGCATTGCTTAGGCACTCAATCCATTTTGGCAAAGTCAGCCTTCCTGAAGTCCATTACTTTTGCCTTTGTATGGCTTGACTCTATTGCTGTGTTTATTGTGAACCATACTGTTCGATGGTCGCTAGTTCCCACATGGCTACCCACTTCTACATGTGTGATCCTCTCTCCATCTCCATTTGAGGGACCAGGTCTAAGATTGCTCCTCTCGAGTGGGTTCCAATACTAGTTGTCTAAGGCATGCCCCCTGTAGGGCATCTAGAATAACCCCACTCTTAGAAGTGGCTGCTGCAACTGCACTCCAGTTAACAACTGGCATATTCAGATCACCCATCAGCAATATCTCCCCTTTATCTGACATTCTAAGTATACTTTCCATCATTTCCTTGTCCATTTCCTCCCCCTGAGAGGGGGGTCTGTATACAACCCCTGTGCGGATTGTAGTGTCATTGCCTGCCTCCAAATTGACCCACAGTGCTTCTTCTCCTCCCTGTTTACTCTTTTGTTCTGTTGCTTTGATTCTTTCTCTCATGTAGAGAGCTACTCCTCCTCTTCTTTTACCCTCCCTGTCCCTCCTGTAGATAGTGTAACATAGTATGTTTACGTCCCAGTCATGTTTCTGTGTGTACCATGTTTCTGTGACTGCCACGATATCCAGATGTTCCTCCTCCATCAAGGCCACTAATTCAGGAAGCTTGTTACCCAGACTACAGGCATTGGTACTCATTGCTCTCCATTTTTTGATGGCTTTACCCTCTGTAGCAGCATCCCCACTGACCTTTCTACCTTGGTCTTTTTCTCATTTAGTACCTGTTTTGTAGGGGGAGGCTGGGATTTTCCTGCTGCTTATCAGTGCCTCCCCCCTTGACTAGTTTAAAAGCTTGCCAATGAAGCATTTAAACTGATTGCCCAAAAGACTTGTTCCTTTCCTTGACAAATGCAGACCATCCTGCCAATATAGGCTGGTGTCCCTCCAGGTGGAACCCCAGTCCCCAGTCCCCAAGGAAGCCAAACCCCTGTGCTCCACACCACTTTTTCAACCATTCGTTAAACTGCATGGTGCAAAGTACCCTCGCCTCACCCATGCCACTGACAGAGAGCACCTCTGAGAAGGATACTGTGTGTGCTACTTGTCTTAAGCCCTTCCCCAACTCTATAAAGTCCTTCTGCACTGCTCTAATCTCATGATGAGCCAAGTCATTTGTCCCTAGGTGGACAATGACGTCCAGCTCAGACTCCGTGCAACTGTTCTCGTGATCCTAAGGATGCTTCCTGTCCCTCCAAGCCATGGCACCCAGGCAGGCACCTTCTTCAGTTTCCCTGCTCCCCCAGTTCTGTCCCTAATAATTGAGTCCCCCACCAGGAGCTGCTTCCTTTCCCTGTGGTGCCCTCTGCCTCCTTCCTGAGGGCCTCCCTTGTGACAGTTGTCTGCACCCTCCTTAGTCTCCTCTGCGGGTGCATCCATAGGGGAACTGTGCTCCCCCAGAATGGTGTATGGATTGTGGAGTGGACCAACTGACTGGGTGTGCCTCTGTTCCACCACCCTTACCCTCCCTGAGCCCACTGTGGTCCAACTGCTGTGGTTTCTTCGCAACCTCTGAGGTAGTGGTGGCGGCTCTGGTGCTCTCTGGATGGGGGAGGTTCCCTTGCTACTGTCCAGTGCGGCCTGAAGACGGGCAACTTCCACCCTCAGGGCAGATAGTTGTCTGCAAACAGGGCAGCATCTCAGCCTCCAGAAAGACTCCCGGAAGACTGCTGCCCCACAGCCACTACATTGCACTACTCCCCACATAACTGTCTACCTTGTTTAGTTTTGTTTTTTTTGTGTGTGTGTTATTGGTGTGTTATATAGAAATATATGTATTTATATAATGTGTATGCTTATATTGTCAGGATATGACAGTGATATGCACCTTGCCCTCTTGAGGAAATGATGTCAGAACCCCAGGTATAAAGGAACTATTTTCAGGGGTGGGTGGGGTGAGGGTGGAAGGGTTTGGGCCTAAACTGTGCCCTCACAAAACAATCAGCTAAAAGCTCTGACCTACCACTGCGATGAGTGCCTTCCTGTCAGCAAGATGCCCTACACGACAATTTGACAGAGAAAATGGCCAGCTAATCAAACAGAGAAAAATCCAAACATCCAAGTCAGACACAGGTAAACCTCCCCAGCTCCAAAACAGCCTGGTGACTTGTGCTCTGAAAGCAGTCAGCCCCAAAACACGTCAGCTGTGCAGAAGGGCAGACACAGAAAACAGTGTTAAGCCCCTGTGGGTTGAAACTCTTCCTGCACTGAAAATCTTAACAATTGTAACAAAAGTAAAGCAAGCTCCACCTCCCTCAGTTGATTGAAAGACTGCCTTTTCTGATAATTCTAAGTTCCTTATTTCACCCTTCAGTTAGAAGTATCCTCCACCTGAAGAATATTAACTTTCCTAAGGAATCTGCTTCAAACCAAAGACAATTGTAAATTGTAAGGTTCACCTCCCTCTGTTGTGAGCACAACTCGCTTTCTTGCAAATCTTAAGTCCAGTGTTGCAGCTTCCAGCCAACAGAGGTAGCTTCACCTGAAGACTATTAGGTCACCTCCATTCGGCCTGGGCCATGCCACGCTACCTTGCAGGGTATTGATCTCTGCTCCTATGAAATGCAGCACCTGTGCAGGTAGAAGGATAGATTTCTTGTGGTTTATCAGGAACCTCAGGGATTCCAGAATCCTCTGGGAGATCTGCAGATACTCTCTGACTTGCTCTGTTGATTTTCCCACCACCAGCCAGTCATCCAGATATGGGAACACTGTGACACCTTGCTTTCGAAGGTGTGCCACAACCACTGCCAGGCACTTTGTGAACACCCTTGGAGCTGAAGTGAGGCTGAATGGCAGAGTTGAAAACTGGTAGTGACCTGATGGGAGTTTGAACCTGAGGTATTTTCTGTGAGACTCCCTTATGGGGATGTAGAAATAAGCATATTTTAGGTCCAGTGATGCCAACCAGTCTCCTTTTTGGAGTGTTGGCAGAATCAATGCCAATGTTACCATTTTGAACTTTAGTTTTGTCAAATGCTTGTTTAGTACCCTGAGGTCTAAGATAGGCCACCACTCCCCATTTTTCTTTGTGGTAAGGAAATACCTTGAGTAAAGCCCCTTTCCTTTCTGCTGAGCTGGGACAGGTTCCACTGCCCATGCAGTAGCAGGTTTCGAACCTCTGCCTCCAGCAGCTTCTTTTCTGCGAGGGAGGATGGTCTGAACACTTTGGTTTTCAGAAGAGGAAGGGATTTGAAACTCAGACAGTCCCTGACTCACTACCCCCAGGACCCACTTGTCTGTGGTGATTTTTTTTGCCAAGCCTGGAGGTAGTGAGCCAGCCTGCCTCCAACAGGTAGAGAGGAGGTGGCCTGTGAAAGCATGTCAGGGTGTTTGCTTAGCCTGGGGCTGAGACTGGGTTTGAGATTCCTGCCTGGAGCCCCTTCTGCCCCTACCTCTAAAGTACCCCTGCTGGGGATGCTCTTGGTATTGGGGTGCAGCTGTTGTCTGGAAAAAGGGCCTGCTGTGAAAGGACCTGCCCCTGCTTCCCCTTCCATAGGGCCTGGTGGATGGAGAGGCTTTCTCTTTAGCCGAGTTACTTTTTTTTTAACTCCATCATATTTATTGGTATCTCTAAAATATGATACAACTGCGCATCTTCAATGAGGTAAAAGGTATCAATCAAATACAGATCTAGTAATCTCTAATACAGTAGTGTACATCTTACAAATGTTAAGTCAACACAAATAATGCCTTCCATGACTCTAAACTGGTCTGAGCCATAGTAAAGGAATAAAGCAAGGGTACGCACTGCTTGAAGTCACAGGCTTCTGGGTGATGGATACAGTTCTTTGCAGTGTAAACTCAGTCTCTGTCCCAGTCTCTAATTGGATGATTGTTCTCCAAAAAGAAAACATCGAGTTGTCCCAAATGCTTTCTTAGGCCTTGAAATGGCATTAGAATTAAATTAAATGGTGATAAACAAGAGGAACAAACATAACATATATATGCACAGTAGCAATTTATCTTATACAGAATGTTCAAAGTTTTATGACAGTAAGTGTTCTACCCTTCCCCCCCCACCAGAGTCCTAGGTGTTAGGATCAACTATATTTGGCCCTTAGTCACTCTGTAATGCAACCTCCTGTCCCCCCTCCAACTCCGCCTCTCCCCTCCAGGCTTCCCTCCAAGTCTGCCAGGGTCGTCAAAGCTCCAGGAATTTTTCTTTCCTTAGGTGTATCGTGCAGGTAATGTTTTCTAAGCACTCTGTCTCCTCCACCTTAGAGACCCATTGTGTCAGAGATGGGGGATCAGGTGTTAGCCATTTAGTCGTGATACATTTCAAGGCTGCAACCCTCAGTCTCTGGCACAATTCTACTTATTTCTTTTTTTTAGAAGATAGGGTGGGAAGGCACAGCACTAGGTCTTGGAAAGTGAAGGGGAGAGAAAGACCTCCTACCTGTTCCAAAATTTCATGAATATGGTGCCAAAACTGCTGTAGTTTGCTGCACCCCCAAAAGATGTGGTAGTGTGTTCCCCTCGGTTCCCCGCACATGCGCCAACAGGCTGATGAAGCTTGTGAGTTAAAGTGTCGAGTGACTACTGGGGTCCTAAAAAAACACACAAGGATTTTCCAGTTAAACTCCTGCCAGACTGTTGCAGGTGTCACTTGCCAACCCATTTGAAGTCTATGGGCCCAGTCTTTCCTGAAGATAACTTCATTAACTTTTGTTTCCCACCTTTCTCTTATTTCTTCTAGTACATGGGCCCCTGGTTGAGAGGTGAGGACCATATATAATATGGATAGGTACCTCAGTTTGTCTCTGATTATGATGGAGTCCCATCAATAAGTCTCTAGATGTGTTAGTTCTCTACTGATCTTCTGAAAATTGTTCCCAGTGGTAATGAAGTGTCGGTTTAAAGAAACCTATAAAAGTCTTCCCTATAGAGTGAGAAGCGATCTTTAAGGGTAGCATAAGGGAGGCATCCTGTTCTGTCCGTCAGTTGTTTAAATGTGGTGAGACATTTAAGCTCCCAGTAGGCATACCCCTGATCTGATTTGGGGGGAATAAAGCTGTCCACATGTCTGACCAGAGAAAAGCTGAGTTACTTTTGAAGGTGGCTTTGTACTCATTCACCTTCTACATATAGGCCACTGTTGTCTCTCCAAAAAGGGAATTATCCTCCAGAGGGAAATCCATGACCTTTGTTTGAGTGTCCTGGATAAGATTTACATAGAAACATAGAGGTTGACGGCAGATAAGGACTGCAAGGCCCATCCAGTCTGCCCATTTCTTTTTCTGCCTTATAAATGTGCCATCGGCCTTTGCTCTGTCAGTGGCCTATCTATTCATACTCATCTGTATTGCTCCCTTATGCCTATCCCATGCCTGTTTGAAGCCCTGCACTGTATTCATAGCCACCACTTCCTAAGGTAGGCCATTCCATGCATCCACCACTCTTTCTGTGAAAAAGAATTTCCTCACATTCCCCCTTAATCAGCCTCCCTCTAATCTCATGCTGTGTCCTCTTGTCCTGCTATTTTTCTTATATTTAAACATGTTAGACTCTTTCACCTTGTTAATGCCCTTAAGGTGTTTGAATATTTTGATCATATCACCTCTCTCCCTCCTTTACTCAAGGGTATGCATATTGAGCTCCGTTAATCTGTCCTCATATGTCTTCTGATGCAGTCCCTGCACCATTTTGGTTGCCCTTCTTTGGACTGCCTCAATTTGGTTAATGTTCCCTGTGAAGGTGTGGCCTCCAGTACTGCACGCAGTACTCTAGATGGGGCCTAACCAGTGTCTTGTAAAGAGGGATTATTACCTCCCTCTTACGACTTGTGATACCCCTACTAATACACCCTAACATCCCCCTAGCCTTACCTACTGCTTTAGAAGTCTGCTTGGATGATTTCAGGTCATCAGTGATGGTGATGCCCAAGTCTCTTTCTGCCTTTGTGACTGCCAGCAACTCCCCTCCCAGCCTATAGGTGGCTTCAGGGTTTCTCTTCCCTATGTGCATGATCTTGCACTTCTTTTCATTAAATCCCAGTTGCCACTCTTCTGACCATTTTGCTAGTTTATCCAGATCTCTTCTCATTCTGCCCACCCCATCTGGATCATCTACTCTGTTGCAGATCTTGGTGTCATCTGCAAACAGACAAGCCTTACCCTCTATTCTATCTGCAATGTCACTAATGAAGATATTGAAGAGGACTGGCCCCAGGACTGATCCCTGAGGTACCCCACTTGTGACTTTCATCTCTTCTGACTGTATACCATTTATCACCACTCTCTGTTTTCTGCCCATCAACCAGTTTGCCACCCAGTTGACCAACTTCTGACCCACCCCGAGCCTACCCAGCTTATTTATCAATCTTCTATGTGGAACTGTGTGGAAAGCTTTGCTGAAGTCAAGGTAGGCGACATCAACTGCTCCCACTTGGTCCACCACTCTGGTTACCCAAAGAAATCTATGAGATTAGTTTGACAGGACCTTCCTTTCTTAAACCCATGCTGTCTTGGATCCTGTGTCCCTATGGATTCCAGGTGTTGCACTATCCTTTCCTCAAGGAGTGCCTCCATAATCTTGCCCACAACTAAGCTAAGACTGACTGGTCTGTAGTTCCCTGCCTCCTCCCTGCTACCACTCTTGTGGAGCAGGATCACATTAGCCCTTCTCCAGTCTTCTGGGACCTCTCCTGTGCTCAGAGACTCACTAAACAGTTCTGCTAATGGCTCTGTTAGTTCCACCCTTAGCTCCTTAAGTACCCTGGGATGTATGCCATCAGGTTCCATTGCCTTGTCCACCCTGAGCTTAGTGAGCTCTTGTAGAACCCTTTCTTTTGTGAAGGAGTAGTGCTCACCTCCTTCCCCCCTGTGTCCATGGTGCTGAGCTGTGGGCCCTGCCCTACCTTCTCTTCAGTAAATACTGAGCGAAGTATCTATTTAGGATAGATGCTTTACAGGGTCCTCCTCCTCACGTGCCCCTTTCTTCTTTGAGCTTAGCAAACACCTCTGGACTTTCTCCTTTCACTAATGTATCTATAGAAGTCTTGTCACCTTCTTTTACTGTTCATGCTAGTGTTTCCTCAGTTTGGGACTTTGCCTGCCTTACTGCCTTCCTGCTTCCCTTAGGGCAGTTTGGTATGCCTCCCTATCTTCATCCTGCTGTGTTCCCTTATATTTCCTGAAGGCCAGCCTTTTGGCTCTGACCTTTTCTGCTACTGTATTTGAGAACCAAAGTGGTTTCCTTCTTCTTTTGCACTTCCTTTTCTGTCTAACACAATGGGATGTTGCTTCAAGTATTGCATCCTTAATGCTTGCCCACTTTGCCTGTACCCCCTCACCTGTGTTTCTTTTTGCCAGGGCTAGCTTAACTCTGTTGGCCATCTTATCAAAGTCAGCTCCTCTGAAGTCCCATATTTTTCACTTGGAATGGGATGATTTAGATGTAGTGGCCAAATTGAACCATACCATGTGATGGTCACTGGCCCCCAGGTGACCTTGTACCTGGAGATCTGTGATCCCTTCCCTGTTAGTCAGTACTAGATCTAGGATAGCCCTGTCTCTTGTGGGTTGTTGTACCAGTTGTTTGAGGCCCTCCCCCTGCAGGGAAGCCACCATGTGTCTAGTTCTGGCAGATGTTCCTGCTGGTATTGACCAATCTGTATCCGGCATGTTGAAGTCTCCCATTATCAGAACCTCCCCCTTTAGCTGTCATGTTTTGTATATCTTCTAACAGTAATGTGTCTCTGTCCTCCCCCTGGTCTGGGTTGCCTGTAGACAACCCCAGTTCTTATGGCTGTCCCATTTCCTGTTTCCAGGGTGACCCACAGTTCTTCTGGCTCCTTATGTGTATTCTGAATTTCTGTAGCTTTGATATTTTCATTGACATACAGGGCCACTCCACCCCCCATCCCCTTTTTGCACCTTGGTCTCTTCTGAACAGTACATAGCCAGGTACTGAAGTCTCCCGAGTGTGGTTACTGGTAAACCACATCTCACTAATTGCTACTATGTCCAGTTTAGCCTCTGACATTATTGCCTGCAGTTCTGGGATCTTATTTCCCAGGCTGTGAGCATTGTGTATGATTTTCCATTGGCCAGATTTTGGTGTGTTAGTTGTTGGGTGAGGTTTGGCATTTCCCCTGTGCATCGTATGGGGAGATGGACCTTTTTTCTTACCTGGTGATGCAAATGAACTGCAAACATGCTGAATCCCTTTTTGACCACTAGCTGAGGGGGGGAGGGGTGTTCTTCCCATTCGATGTATGGGGTGCTGCACCCCTCTCCCCATTTGCTAGTTTAAATATTCTGCACAGACGTCAAACTTCTGCCCCAGTGCACTGACTCCCTCCTTAGTCAGATGCAGTCCATCAAATTTAAAGAACTTTCACTCCCAGAACTGTTGCCAGTTCCCTACAAATCTGTGTCCTTTTTCCTGGCACCAACCCTTGAGCCACATGTTTAGCTCCCCTAGCTCCCCTTCTTTGACCTTCCGTCCATCTGCCCCCCTCTCCCAGACTGGCAGAATCTCAGCGAAGGAGATGTCAGACGAAATGGATGATAGTTTGTCACCCAGCCTGGTCAGGTGTTCCTTGGTCTCCACAACTGACCGGCTGGTGAGATCATTTGTCCCTATGTGTACCAGGACGTCAATGTTTTTTCCTGCTTTATGAACAATTTTAGCAATTCGGTCAGTGTCTCTCCATGCTGATGTACCTGGGAGACATTTGACCGTTACCCCTGGCTGGAGATGGGTATCAACTCCCCGAATCATGGAGTCTCCTATGATCAGAAGTTTTTTTGATTTCCTTTTTGCTTTTTTTGTTTTGATTCCTGATTTGGGCGAGTTTTGTTGTGCTAGCTCCTGTGCTGCAGTGTCCTGCTCTGCAGTGTCCTCTGCCCCTTTGTTTGATTTCAGAGATAGAGGCAGATACCTGTTTGTAGTGTTTATATGGTTTTTGGAGGTAATATGTTGGAGAGCACAGAGTGATGGGGAACCTGATTTGCCCCTCCTAACCACGTGCCAACATCCTGGACCAACTACCCTCTGTGGTCGAGGTTCTTCTGTTGGATGTTGGGGAAATGGCAGGTGGTTCTTATAATGTATTTCCTCTTGAATATGAAATTTGAGGCACGCAATCTCTGCCCATGCTGCCCGGAGCTGAGCCCTAAGATCTCCAGTGGCCCAGAATGTAGGACAGCCTGGACAGTGTCCTAAATCCTGTAAGTCTGTGCTTCTGAAAAGTGTTCCGCAGTACCTGCAGTTAATGATATCCATTCCAGATAAGTTGCTGGATTTATAACCTGGTCAGAGTAATTAGAAGGAAGAAAATGCAAGTAATGGTTTGATTTTGTGTTTTGTTTTCGTATAACTTGTTATAACAAGTTAAATTACTAGTGCCCCTGTAAATGAGCTCACCTTGTGGATGCCCCACTGATCCGCCCCTTCCTGCTTTGCCACAGGAAATGTCACAACTGTGGTACCCTATAAAAGGAGTGTACTGTGGGGTGGTTGGCTGGGCCCTTCCCCTGCCAAAAAAGAAGAACCATGGATGAAAGAACAAGGAGGTAAGAGCATAATCAATCAGTCAACAACAAATGCAGTAACCCTAAAAGCCCATCCTAATGTTAGATAAAACTGTAAAACCTGTAAAGCACCACCTGTAATAATTTCAGAGAAGATATACCCTGTAAGAAACACTTTGCTACAGAGAAAAATAAAGCAGTAACACAAGATATACCTTGCAAAAGACAGTTTGTATCAGAAGATTACAGCAGTAATCTGTTAGCACACACCTTGTAATAATGCAGAAGAAGGTATACCAGCAACAACAATTTGAATCAGAGAAAAATAAAGCAATGAAATGTTAGCAACAAACAGTAGCAATCCCTGTGAGTACAAAATAGAAATAACAACACACAGTAAATCTGCTTAGCCAAAAGAAGTCCTGATCCTTTTCCCTTGCTCTGGTAAGGTTTTCTGCTCTGTCCTTTCAAGCAATCTTGGAAGGAAAGAGCTCAGGTGAAGCTAGGTGCCTTGGCTAGCAAACCAAGTCTTCTACCTCCAAGTTTCAACTAACCTGACCTTTTAGCCCTTCTTTCTGTTGGAAATTACTGACAGTTTGGCAGCTCCACCCCCCCAGATACACACCTAATCCTCTGGAAGAGCTGTGGGAGGAAAGCAATTAGCTCCTTCAATGTGAGAAGGAGACTGAAACACTTCTGAGACAACAAATCTTTTCAACAAAAAAAGAATAAAATAAAACTGTCAAACAGTAATTTTGCTCAGCCCAATGATGAAAAAGTCACAAAAATGCAAGCACCACCTGTAATAATTTCAGAGAAGATATACTCTGTAAGAAACACTTTGCTACAGAGAAAAATAAAACTCTTGGCTCTTAGCCAAGCGAACCTCCTTTGGGCAACAGTATTGGCCATCCACCTGGCTACTGTATCGTTAGTATCAGCAGCCATTTGAAACTGATATTTGGCTGCCTCCAAGCCAAACCTAGCAATTTCTGCATGGTCATCCAACAAGGGTGATGAGGCCTTATCTGCCATAGCCAGTACAGATTGCCATAATGACTTCTGATACTGGGCTGCATAGGCATGAAAATTAGCCTGCCTGATGGCCAAGGAAGCTGACAAATATTCCTTCTTGGCCATACTGTTGATTTTTCTGGACTCCTTTTCTGGTAGGTGAGAAGCCAGGGGCACCTTAGCCTTGTCACAAGCTGTAGCCTACACCACCCCCTAGTGGTCAGGGTGGGAAAACAGAAATCTGCACTCTCCCTCTTCAACTGGTATTTCTTTTCCAGCCTCTTATCAAGAGGGGGGACAGAGGGGTTTGTAAAATCTTCAAAGCATCCTTTCTGAAGATTTTATTCACTGGTAAGAGGAGCTTTTTTGTGGGGGTTAACCCCACCATCTCGAGGTATAACATCTCCTCCTCATCTTCAATTTCCTCACATGTGGTGATGTCCAAGGCATCATAGAAACATAGAATTTGACGGCAGATAAGGACCGCTTGGCCCACCCAGTCTGCCCATTTCCCTACCTGATGGATAAGCTGCAGATTCTAGTTAATCAACAACTTACTTCCTCCTGCCCCCCATTAGAATTACCTTATGCCTGTCCCATGCTTTCTTGAATTCTCCCAACTGTTCCTGACTCCACAACCTCATCAGGAAGGCTGTTCTATGCATACACAACTCTCTCTGTGAAAAAATACTTTCTAACATTACCTTTGAACCGTCCCCCCTCTATCTTCAAAATGTGCCCCCTTGTTCTCTCACATCTTTTCTTCTAAAAGATATTACCCTCTTGAACCTTGTTAATTCCCTTGAGATACTTGAAAGTTTCTATCATGTCCCCCCTCTACCTCCTTTCCTCAAGGGTATACATATTAAGCTGCTTTAGTCTCTCCTCGTATGTCTTCTGGTGCAGACCTTGCACCATTTTGGTTGCCCTCCTCTGAACAGCCTCCACTCTGTCTATATCTTTGCGGAGACAGGGTCTCCAGAATTGCACGCAGCACTCCAGATGGGGTCTCACTAACTGTCTGTAGAGAGGGATAACTACTTCCTGTTTTCTACTGTTGATGCTTCTCCCTATGCATCCCAGTATCCCCCCAGCCCTCCTTACTGCCTTCTCACATTGCTTGCCCACCTTTAGGTCATCTGATATAATTACTCCTAGGTCTCTTTCAATTTCTGTTGTTGTTATTAACTCACCCTCCCATTGTGTACTCTTCCCCTGGGTTTTTGTTTCCCAGATGCATTACCTTGCACTTCTTTGCATTGAATCTGAGCACGTATTTGACCATTCCTCCAACTTTGCCAAGTCCCTTTTCATTCTTTCCACCCCACCTTGTGTATCAACCCTGTTGCAGATCTTAGTGTCATCTGCAAAGAGGCATACCTTTCCTTCCAGGTGCTCTCCAATGTCACTTATAAAGATATTAAAGAGGACCGGTCCCAGTACCGAACGCTGCGGTACCCCGCTAGTTACCCTTCTTTCTTCACCGTGGACTCCATTTACTATTACCTTTTGCGTCCTGTTGTCCAGACAGTTTTTTATCGAGGCTACCACCTTGGGACCCATTCCAAGACTGGCTAACTTGTATATTAATCTTTTGTGTGAGACTGTGTTGAATGCCTTGCTAAAATCTAGGTAGGCCATATCCACAGCCCCTCCCTGGTCTACTACTTTGGTCACCCAGTCAAAGAAATCTATTAGGTTCGTGCCTGACATGACCTTCCTGCTGTGAAACCATGCTGCCTTGGGTCCCATGCCCCACTGGCCTCTAGGTACTCAACAATTCTTTCCTTCAGAAGTGATTCCAACATTTTCCCTACCACTGAAGTCAAACTAACTAGTCTGTAGTTTCCTGCCTCTGCCTTGCTCCCACTTTTGTGAAGTGGAATCACATTTGTCCTCCTCCAGTCCTCAGGTACCACTCCATCCTCCCATGATTTGTTAAAGAGAGTAGTCAGTGGTGTTACTAGTTGTACCCTTAGTTCTTTTAGTATTCTTAGGTGAATCCCATCAGGCCCCATTGCTTTGTCCACCCTGAGTTTCAAGAGTTCTTTCAAAACCCTTTCTTCTGTGAATGGACTGGTATCAACCCCCCTATTCAGAGTTTCTCCCTTGTTTGGTTTAGGCACCTCCCCCTCCTCATCTGTTGTGAATACTGAGCAGAAATATTCGTTCAGTATCCTGCGTTTCCTGTCACCCTCTGCCCACATTCCTCCCCTTTATTAAGTCTCTGTATCCCTCCTTTGGTCTTTCTTTGCTCCCTAATGTACCCATAAAAGGTTTTATCTCCCTTCTTAACAGAGTTGGCTATCTTTTCCTCAGTTTGTGCCTTGCTATTCTGACTGCCTTCCCTGCCTCCTTCTGCTTTAACTGATAAAGTTCTCTGTCCTGCTCCTTCTGTGTTTCCTTATCTTTCCTGAATGCTATCCTTTTCTCCTTAACCGTCCCTGCCACCTCTTTTGAAAACCATAATGGTTTTTTTCCTCGTTTTTTTTTATTGATTTGCTGCACACAAAGGCTTGTTGCCTCTGCGATGGCTGTTTTGATTATTCCCCATTGTTCCTCCACCCCTCCTTCTTGCCCATTTGCTAGTGCTTTTCTAAGGCACTTTCTCCTTTTCCCAAAGTCAGCCTTCCTAAAGTCCAATACTCTTGTTTTTGTATGGCTTGACTCTATGGCTGTGTTTATTGTGAACCACACTGTTTGGTGGTCACTTGTTCCCAGATGGCTACACACTTCTAAATCTGAGATCATTTCTCCTTCCCCATTTGAGAGTACCAGGTCTAAGATTGCTCCCTCCCAAGTGGGTTCCAACACTAGCTGTCTGAGGCATGCCCCCTGTAGGGCATCAAGAATGACTCTGCTCTTGGATGTGCCTGCAGCAAAGGTACTCCAGTTAACATCTGGCATATTCAGGTCCCCCATCAACAATATCTCCCCTTTTTCTGCCATTTTAAGGATGCCTTCTATCATTTCCTTGTCCATTTCCTCCCCCTGAGATGGGGGTCTGTACACAACCCCCATGCAGATTGTGGTGCCATTTCCTGTCTCCAGGGTGACCCATAGTGACTCATCAACTTCCTGTTTACTCTTTAGTTCTGTTGCTTTAATCCCTTCCTTTATATAAAGAGCTACTCCTCCTCCTCTTTTACCCACCCTGTCCCTCCTGTAGACTGTGTATCCTGGTATATTGACTTCCCACTCATGGTTCTCTGTGTACCACGTTTCAGTGACTTCCACAATATCCAGGCATCCCTCTTCCATTAAGACCACTAGTTCAGGGAGCTTGTTGCACAGATTACGGGCATTGGTACTCATTACCTTCCATTTACTTTTTATGGCCTTACCCCTTTTAGCCCCATCCCTGTCCTTAACACCTTTTTCTGCATTTATCCCTGTCCTGCTCCCTACGGACTTCTCTGCCTTGGTGTTTACCTCTCTAACTACTGCACTTTGTTGGGGGAGGCTGGGATTTCCCTGCTCCTTTTCAGTGTCTCCCCCCTTGGCTAGTTTAAATGCTTGTCAATGAAGCATTTAAACCTGTCACCTAGGATCCTGGATCCCCCCTGTACAGATGCAGACCATCGTGCCAGTATAAGCCTGCATCCTTCCAGGTGGCTCCCCAGTCCCCAATGAAGCCAAAACCCTGAGCTCCACACCAGTTTTTCAACCATTCATTGAATCCCATGTTGTGGAATACCCTAACATCATCCTTACCATAGACAGGCAGCACCTCTGAGTAGGTTACCATACATGCTACTTGTCTAAGGCCCCTCCCCAACTCCACAAACTCCTCTTGCACCGCTGTGATCCCATTTACAGCCAGGTCATTTGTCCCTAGGTGGACAATGACATCCAGCTCCCTCCCTCGTGCAGCTGCTCCCACAATCCTGAGGATTCGCTTCTTGTTCCTCCAAGCCATGGCGCCAGGCAGGCACCTTACCTCCCTATCCTCTTCCTCCCCCATGTCTACCCCCCTAATGATTGAGTCCCCCACCAGGAGTTGTTTCCTTCCCCTGTGGAGTCTCGTGCCACCCTCCTGTGGGTCTCCTTTGTGGAGGTTCCCAGCATCCTCCTTGGTCTCCACTGCAGGTGCCTCCATAGAGGAACCACTCTTTGCAAGAACAGCATATGAATTGTGGAGCGCTACAACTGGAGGGATGCACCTCTGTTCCACCACCCTTTCCCTCCTTGAGCCCACCTTGGTCCAACCACTCCTCTTTCTTGGCAATCTCTGAGGTAACGGTGGTGGCCCTGGTGGTCCCTGGGTGGGGGATGAGGTTTCACGAATCCTAGCCAGGTCAGCCTGGAGACGAGCAACCTCCTCCCTCAGACCAGAGAGGTGCCTGCAAACAGGGCAGCATTGCAGCCTCCAGAATGTCTCCCAGAACACTGCTGCTCTACAGCCATTGCACTGCACCACTCCCATTTTGACTTATTTTGTGTCCCTTCCCCTGTTGCTTTGTATGCTTATTGTCTCCTCCGTCTATGTATTTTTACACTTACTTTCCTACTGCCTATGTGCCCTTACAACTCTCACCCTTCCTGTTCTGGGACAGGAACTTCCTGTAGTCTTCAATAGTCTCCTTCCTCTGTGCTTGGATTCAGACCTCCAGCAGCCAGGGGGGGAATAAAGAGTTTTTTGGGGTTTTTTTAGGTTCCTTCAAGTTTGCTGAAACTAATGTGTCTCAGTGATCCTTCCCTTCCTACTGCCAAACAGGAAGTTCCTGTTGTCAGTCAAATTCAGTGGCGGTAAAACTAGAACTGGCTTTGGGTAGGAGGGTGAAGGGGTGAGAAGGAGGGAAATTAGTAAAACATCTGTAGTTCTGGACTTCTGTTTCTTGCTCTGCAACAAGTTCTCTGCCAGAAACAGCCGGAAGCTGTAATAGGAGACAGCTGCTTTTGTACACCTAAGCTGCTGAACCACACCCCTAATTAGATTCACTCTCTGCTCTCAGTAAATTAAGTTGATACTGCCCCCTTCCTCAGAAAAAACAACTTTTTTTTTTTACTTAAATGAGACCCTCTTCTTCTAATAAAGTATCTGTTTGCTTAATCCAAACAGGTACTGCTCCTGCTGAGGCAGAAGTGAAAATCTGTAGTTCTGGACTTTTGTTTCTTGCTCTGCAACCAGTTCTCTTCTGCCAGAAACAGCCGGAAGCTGTAATTGGAGACAGCTGCTTTTGTACACCTAAGCTGCTAAGCCACCCCCCCCAATTAGATTTACTCTATGCTCTCAGTAAATTAAGGTGATTCTGCCCCCTTCCTCAGAAAAAACACTTTTTTTTACTTAAATGAGACCCCCTTCTTCTAATAAAGTATCTGTTTGCTTAATCCAAACAGGTACTACTCCTGCTGAGACAGAAATGATTAATTAGTAAAAAATCTGTAGTTCTGGACTTCCGTTTCTTGCTCTGCAACCAGTTCTCTTCTGCCAGAAACAGCCAGAAGCTGTAATTGGAGACAGCTGCTTTTGTTCACCTAAGCTGCTAAACCACGCCCCCAATTAGATTTACTCTCTGCTCCCAGTAAATTAAGGGGCCTCAGCATCAGCCATTCTTCTAACAAAAGTAAAGTGTAAGGCGTAATCCTCGGTGGTTCTGGGAGGAGAACCAAAATCCTGCTCGGGGAAACCTCAGGTTCAATGGATTCCCCCTCATCCTCCTCCTCACACTCACCATAATCCTCCTCTTCAACAAATGAGGAGTTGTCTGAGATGCCAGCCTGTCCAGCTGGGGCTAGTACAGGTGGCTGCTGGTCAGTGGAGAAAAGGTCTTGCAAGGCTTGCACCTCTTTAAAAGCCTGTGCTATTTCTTTAGAAGAAGGAAGAGCCAGAGCACCCACGGAAGTCCCCTTTTTTCCAGTAGGGGGTTCTGTGTGCTTTACTTTCTTAGTCTTTTTTGAGGGAACCAGGGAGTCAGCCGGTTCAGCAGGCCTCTTAGTAATTTCATCACCCATCTCAGGGGTTGAATAAATCACCGCAGTGGTTTCAATCACAGTAGAAGAGGATGTCGGCTGGTCAGAGCCTGAGGGACCCTTAGATGGAGAAAGTTTTTTCTTTAGCCATTCCAGGCATTTCTCCACTGTTTTCTCTATGAAGGTTTTACAAATATCACAGTCTTCCTTCAGGTGATTATAACCAAGGCAGGCAACACACAAACTATGCTTGTCTGCCTTAGCAAACACTTTCCCACAATCAGTACAATTTTTAAAACCAGGTTCACCAGTTTTCTTTTTAGATTTTTCTGACATTTTATTGGGAACCAATAAAAAATGTAAACTGCTGAATAATTAAAAAGTTTTATTTAATATTTAGTGGTTGCAGTCGGTTCCGGAACCGATAAGGAACCGATAGGAACCAGGAACCGAAGAAAAAAGTGAACCAGCCGGCCCGGTGGCGCTGAGGGTTGAGGTGCTGGATGCCACACCTCGCACCACACTGGCGACCCAGGTTCAGGAGTGAGCTTGGGCTGCCGGGGGTTGGCCAGGGGGAGAAAGGCTGGAGCGTCCAACAACAGCTCGCCTTCTCTGGGGAGAGGGAGGGTTTCCAGATCGGCAAGCAGTGACCCCTGGCGGAGGCTGGGAGCAGACAGCAAGCTGAGTCACTGGGGTGTGATTGGTCAGGGGTGTAAACCTGGCACCAGTCAGCTCCGGGGGCAACTCCTTCATGAAAGGAGGGGGAGGGACGTTGTGGGCGTCGGTGTGCACGCCTTGACACTAGGGCATGCAATGTCCAATTGAAAAAGGGAAAATCACCCTCCAAAGCCAGGTAGATGGAGCGCCGAGCCCAGTCCTGATGTGCTGCTGTCTGCCACTGTCTTGGGACCTGACAAGACATTAAGGTTCAGAGGTGTTCCGCCCTACTCCGACCCCACCCTGGGGGCAATCCGAGGCTTGATGGAGGCACCCGAACAGCAGGCTAGACAGTGGCAGGGATGGGTTCCATTGGTGACTCCCAAGGAAGCGGCTCCGATAGGGACGTACAGTCATGGCCAAAAATATTGGCACCCTTGCAGTTTTTTCTAATAATGCACCATTCCTTCCAGAAAATTGTTGAAATTAAAAAATATTTTGGTATCCACATACTGTATGTATTTCTTTGATTTGCAGTGGAATAAAACACAAAAAGCAGAAACATTTACTAAGTCTTAGCTTATTCCACACAGAAATCCTTAAATGGCCTGGACAAAATTATTGGCACCTTTTAGAAGTAGTTAGAAATAATTAGATTTCAAGCAGGTGATTCTCCTTCACTTTGGAATTGAACTCACCTGTGGTGAGTTGCAGGTGCCTGCAATATAAAAATCACTCATTCAACCAGTTTGAATAGAGAAAAGGACTCATTCTCCTGTTTTGTGTCACAGTGTGTACCGCAGTGAACATGGGGAAAAGAAAGACAGCCAGAGAATTGTCTGAGGAGGTCAGACAGAAGATTGTAGCCAAGCATGGACAATCTCAAGGCTATAAATCAATCTCCAGAGACTTTGATGTTCCTGTTTCCACCGTACGTAATGTTATCAGGATGTTTAAGGCCCATGGCACTGTAGCCAACCTCCCTGGATGTGGCCGCAAGAGAAAACTTGATCGAAGATTGCAGCGCAGGATTGTTCGAATGGTGGAGAAAGCATGTCGATCAACTGCCAAACAGATTCAAGCTGACCTTCAGACACAAGGTACAACAGTTTCAACTCGCACCATCCGTCGCCAACTCAGTGAAAGGGGGTTATATGGTAGGATGCCCAGGAGGACCCCACTGCTGAGAGAGAGGGACATAGGAAAGCCCGGCTGGGGTTTGCCAAAACACACCTGAACAAGCCAAAATCCTTCTGGAAGAATGTCCTGTGGACAAATGAGACCAAATTAGAGCTTTTTGGTAAAGCACATCATCTCTATGTTTACAGAAAATAAAATGAAGCCTTCAAAGAAAAGAACACCTTCCCTATAGTCAAACATGGAGGAGGTTCAGTGATGTTTTGGGGTTGCTGTGCTGCCTCTGGCACTGGGTGCCTTGAACGTGTGCATGGCATCATGAAATCTGGAGATTACCAGGCCATTTTGGAGTGCAATGTTGAACCCAGTATCAGAAAGCTGGGTCTCCATTGAAGGTCATGGGTCTTCCAGCAGGACAATGACCCCAAAAACACTTAAAAAAGCACCCAGGAATGGTTCAAGACAAGACGCTGGACCGTTCTGAAGTGGCCAGCAATGAGTCCAGATCTAAATCCCATTGAAAACCTGTGGAGAGATCTGAAAACAGCAGTTGGGAGAAGGCACCCTTCAAATCTGGGAGAACTGGAGCAGTTTGCACAGGAAGAGTGGGCCAAACTGCCAGTAGAGAGGTGCAGGAAGCTCATCCATGGTGAAAGGACACGGTTGACTGCAATTATTTTGACCAAAGGCTGTGCTACCAAATATTAAGTCTAGGGTGTCAATAATTTTGTCAATGCCATTTCTTTTCATTTTCTGATTTAAAAGGATATATTAAATTCTGAATCAAAAACAAAGGTTCTGTAATATTAACAGAGAAATAAAGAATTGTGGAGACCAACTACTGTACTGTTAGTTTCAACTTATGTTTAGAGGAAATTGTGAGTTATTTGAAAAAGTGCAAGGGTGCCAATATTTTTGGCCACAACTGTAGGTGGAAAAATTAGAAATAAAAAAAATAAATAAATAAAAAAAGTGAACCGAGGTTATTGGTTCAGTAACCGATAAAGTGGTTACAAAAATAAAAGATTTAAAACTAAATTAAACTAAACTAACAGGGTTTTTTAGTCAGAAAACCCCAAAAAGAACTAAAATAACTCAGTTCCCCACCGGTTATACCGTACCAGGAGAAACCAATAAAAATACCCAAGTAACACTAAAACTAAGGTTTAGCTAAAAAATACAATAAGTAAAAGGTAGCAAATGAAAGAAAAAAGATACTTATATATATTTATAAGTTTCTTCACATTACAAGTAGACGTTGAGGAGAGGAACTCCGAGTGACTAGACTTGACAGGTGGAGAATGAAATCTGAGGGGGTTTAGAACTAAGGCAATTAATTCAAGGCAGCATCTGAATAGTTGTCACGTTCAAAGAGTTCCATCATTCCATCAGCATTCCATCAGCTGCCTTTATTATCCCATTCTGCCGGACCTCACTAGGGCAACGGTCCTTCGAATACATTAAACAATTGAATAAAGGGCCCCCTGCTGGCAAAATTCCCTTAACTCTGAGCTGATTGAGAAAATGAAACTACGCCCATTTAAGGCCAAGCTGATGCAGTACCTGGCCACTCTTAGTCAAGTCAAGTCAAGTCAAGTTTATTTATAAAGCGCCTTTCAAAACCAAGGTGCTGTACAAAAATAGATAAAATAATAAAATCCAAACATTTAAAGCAACCATAACTAAGAAGGATAAGCCAGAGTAAAAAGATATGTCTTTAAAGCAGTTTTAAAATTATCAACGGTTGGGCATTCTCTCAACCAGCGAGTAACTGCGACTGCATCACCTGTGCATAATCCTACTGTTATTGATAATGTATCTGTCCTGCATAGCACCCATCCTCCCCCACTTCCTCCCCTGCCTGGTGTGACCCCACTGAGCACTTACCCCCACGTTCCCTCTTTATCCCCCCCAGCCTTTCTGCTTTCTCTTCACAAATATTAATCCCCCCCAATAGTCACCCCCTACCCCTGGTTTCCCTCACCTCACCCCCCACTTTAAAACCTTTTCTTATCCCTCTCTCCCACATTACCCAGCTCTGCCCTATCACCTACTTACGTAACCCTAGGTAGATTCCTATCCAATCCCACCCTCTGACTACTCAACACCCTTATTCTGTCACCCCTTGTCTCTGCCCCCACCTCCCTGCTCTCATCTATTCTGTCCTCCCCCTCCTTTGGTCACCACCACTTCTGACCCTCAGTGACTTTACCTGCACAGTCTAAAGCTCAGCTACCACTATAAGTTGCTTGTCCACCTTAGATATGCTTTTAGTACTGTTGCAGTAAAGTTGGCCTCTCCTATCTGCTGTATTTTAACTGTACTTGCTTGAATCTGTATCTGTATGTACCATAATGTACTTGCCTGCTGTATATACCGCTATCTGTTTTGTAATGTCTATGTACCTTGTCTATTGCCTTATGACGTGAAACCTTTGTAAATGAGCTTTTAGCTCAAAGGTGTTATCCAAGATTCCAATAAATAAATACATTTGCATGTGTTCTATCCTCTCCAGGCAGTTCTGGCTTAAAGGGACACCGCAGAAAGTTAGGAATACCTGAGCATTACTGGGGTTAGAACACGAATGCTTCTTAAACGGGCGCGTGAGAGAACCAAAAGTAGGAGTCACAGGGAGGCCGCACTCCTAGCGATCAGTGACTATAAGGAGCAAATGGTAAAGTAGACTGTTAGTCACATGAAACTGTACAAGTAATTGCCCAGATAGGGCGGGAGGGTGGAGGGTGGGGAGCGAAATTAACTGTCCAGTATGAGCTCACTGAGCATACCTGCAACTGTGTCCAATTAGTGGAGCAGCAGGGCTCCAAGAACAAGCTGTCTCCAGTGGCAGTGATTAGGGCTGGGGTCTGTGGAGCAGTTAGGCTCCCGGTGCATTCCATCTCCGGTGGGTGTGGCTCGTGGCCCAAACAGCGGCTGCAGTTGTGGCAGGAAGCTTCAGCCACCCACATTGCTTTCAGCGGGGAGCTAGGGCTCAGGGAGCCTGGGGAGAAGGGAGGGTAGGTTTGAATAAGGAGACTGCAGGGAAGGGAGTAATTAAAACAATAGCAGCGAACAGGGTAGGGAGGAGCAAGGATTAGCCAGCAGATCCAAGAGGGAATCAGAGGATAAGAGACAGAAGGGCTAAATCGGGCAGGGTAAAATGAGGAGAGGATTCAGGAGTGAGAGTTAGGGACAGAGAGAGAGAGAAAAATAGGCTGGCAGGATTAAAGTAGCACAAGTCAGTAATAACAGAAAGAGAGAGAGAGAAATAGGCTGGCAGGATTAAAGTAGCACAAGTCAGTAATAGAGAGAGAGAAATAGGCTGGCAGGATTAAAATAGCACAAATTAGTAATATTTAAAACAAAAACATTAGCTGTTTAAATCAACTAATAGACTGTAAAATATTCAAAGCACATCAGTATACCCCAAGTGCATTTTTATTTTTGAGGTCTGACATTAGAAAGACTGTAATCTATTGTTGTTATCGTAATAGCAATAAAACATCAACCAGAAAAAGATTTAAAATAACAACAAATACTATAAACAGTAAGAAAAGAAAAAAAAAGAAGTTACACACAACAAACTAGGACAGGCACGAGGGAACACTGGGTGGGGAGGGAGTGATGAAAAGCCATTGATCACTTAGGGTCGGTGACTGCATACAAGTTTAGGGCTTACGGGCAGACTAGATGGACCTAGCAGTCCTTATCTGCCAACAATTTCTATGTATCTATGTAAACTAGACTATTTGAAGCAATGAGAAGTTTTGCTCACCAGTGAAGGAGTCAGTGTGCTACAATGCCAGGAAATGAAGAACTGAGGCAGTTGGAGCCAGCACCTCTTTATATGCTATGGGTACATGCATGGCACCATATAGTGTCATACATTGGCATCATTGGCTCCGAATGTTAAGATTACCGTGGGAGCCTTGTGCCTCTGGCCACTGATCCAGAGTGGTGCTCTAGGAAGACAGACCCATAGAGGATCATTTACTTTCTTGATCTAGCTACATTAGATTTGTTTTAAGTGTTGCCCTTCTTAGTTGGTGCTCATATCTTCTGCTGCTGCCAAGACATATGTGAAGTAACTAATTTCCCCCCCTACTCTTGGTCTAGACCGAAAAAAGAACACCTAAATCTTGCCCCTTACATGGACTTCCCAAATTGCTGTAAAACAAAGCTCATGAACTACCACTGAAAATGCGGCATGCAATGATCCAGAACTATTTAAAAATAAACTAAAACATCTCTTTCTTTTAGGTTTTTTACTCTGAACATTTGTACTCTTATTAGTTTAAGTGTTTGTACAGGGCACTGGAAATCTTTAAAACTTGCATTTATTATTATAAGAGATTTTACAGGGACCTTACATTTGAGATAGAAGCACAGGCAAGTTCACTCTGCAAATGCCTAGTATAGTCGTTAAATTTAATTAAGGTCTTTTTTTTTCATAACACAGTTTTACTGCAGCATTACATTAACAATGACCGCAAATGCAAAATATCAGTGAATTTCAAACAGGATCAACACACAACTAAATATTTTTGCCTTAGAATTATTCCACAATACCACTCCATTGAACAGCATGCTGGTGATGAAAGTTTTATTTATTTAAAGAGCTAATGTACCTCCTGAACAAATCATCAATAAAAAGTAGTCAACTGTGACTTTATTTCTGGGGTATTTTTTTCCTTTCCCTTAGGCCAGTAACAAGATGTTCTACCTCACATTACTAAGTGTGACGTCTGGAACATCTCTTTTCTGGGAGGCTGACATATCTACTTCCATGCCTCTTTATACCTCATCAGCCATGTGACCTCTCTGACTGTGACATCACAAATGACCAATAAGAGCCTGCTGTCAGATTTCTTACTCGAGATGCCACAGTGCTGATGAGGTATGAAGAGGAACAGAACTAGACATGTCAGCTACTAGGTAAAGTATTGTTCTACAAAGCAATCCTACCACTGTTGGGTAGTGAACTTTCTAATGAGTAAAAGGAGGAACAGAAATACATAAGAAATACAAAATAAGGACTACTTTTGAAAAGTAATAATATTTTCTGTCTGCTAGTTTTTGGAGCTAATACCTCTTAAAGACAAATTACAATATAAACCACAAGGATTTTAGTTACATTTTGGAATGTAAACCACACATTAATTAAACCTAGCAAGGGGCCTAAAGTTTCATTAAGAGGTTCCATGAAATGTACATTAGACCAAGCAACCTGTCAGCAGGGCCAGGTGAAGTGCCAACCCTTTGACACTCCAATATATCAATCTCCTTGTCCTAATAAAAAAGAATGATTGTAATTGTTATGATTATATAAACCTGGACCTTGTAAGTGGATTTTGTGCCCCGGCATCAAAGTGGCAGAAAGAACGACCCAGGTAACTATAGACCTGACAGCCTTACATCTATTGTGGGAAAATTACTGGAGATTACACAAAGGGAAAGGTTGGTAGGATTTCTGAAGGCAAACAGTCTACATGGGGGGGGGGGTATGCCAGACATACCTGATTGAGTCCTTCAACTGAGCATCTACAGCAGCCGACAAAAGGCAGGCAGTTGACATACTGTACTCTGACTTCAGTAAGGTCTTTCACTGGTCCTCTGCAGCAGACTACTGAAGAAAGTGAGAGATCAGAGAATGGAGAGGGTGGTAACATGGGTGGAAGACTGGTTAAAGGGGAGGACACAGAGGGTGGTGATGAATGGGAAGCAGTTTGAGGTTAAGAAGGCAACAAGTGGGGTACCATAAGGCTCAGTCCCGGGGCTTGTCCTCTTTAACATATTAATTTGCAACACAGAGGTAGGCATTCATGGAAAGATTTGCCTCTTCGTGGATGACACCAAGATTTGTGGTAGAGTAAACAGCAAAGATGGGATGAGAGCGATGAGAACCTGAAAAGTGGTCCAGCATATGACAGCCAAGATTTAATGCCAAGAAATGTAAGATTATGCACATCTGGTCCAGCCCAGTGGTATGGAGGGCTAAGACACCAGGTGCCTCATCTGCCACCAGGCCAGTGACCCAGGTTCAATAACGGATCAGGGTCAATCAGGAGCCAGCCTGGTGAAGGAGGACTGAGTGCCCACTGACAGCTCTTCTCCTGTGGATTGGGGTGATGGGGGGGTGTTGTTGCTTGGTCGCCACCTAGCCGAGGCTGGGTGAAACAGCAGTGACTGCTTTTCTGACTGGCCAGGAACAGGCACTAAATGCATATTGTGTCTTTATTTTGCAGACCTGTGCCATTGCACGTGTGCTGGCCTGATGGATAGGGAAAGAAATGGAAAAAAAAGGTATCTGTCCTGGTCATTTTACATGGTGGTGAATCAAAGCACTTGGACCTCTCTTTATGTAGATCTCCACTGGTGAGACAGCAGGGGAATGGTGGTTGGGGTTGGGGGCACCAGGATGCCCAAAGAAAGGAGAAAGTAGTGACAGGGTAAGCCAAACAGCTAGATTTTAAAAAAAGATTATGCTCATCAGAAACAAGAACCTTAAAACGCAATAACTAGATACATACAGTAGATACATAGACGCTGTCGGTAGATAAGGCCCACTGAGTCTGCATAATTGAGGTTGCAAGTTCCCCTTACGTTTCTCTAGAAGTCTGTTGCCCCTTACCCCGACCTCCAGGCTCCAGAATTCCCTTATGTCTATCCCATGCACTCTTAAATCCCATGGTTGTTTCAGTCCCCACCACTGATGAGGTAAGTAGTAACAGGGGGCACAATGGAGGAAAAGGACCTTGAGGTGCTAATATCAGAAAGCCTGAAATCTACTGTGCCATGGAACAGGGCAGTGGGGAAGATAGACAGGATGCTGGTGTGCATAGGAAGGGGAATCAGTAGTAGAAGCATGGAATGGTTCTTTCAACTGTGCAGGTCTCTGGTTCACCCTCACCTGGAGTACTGTGCAAGGCTCTGGAGCCCACACGTGTGGAAGGACTGTGATATGGTGGAGACTCTACAGCAATTGGCAGCCAAGATGGTTCAGGGTCTGGGGGAGAAAGTATACAAAGAAAGATTGAGAGACCTTAACATATACACCCTGGAGATGGGGGGCATGATTGAAATTTACAAATATCTCCATGAGATTAACAGGGTCAAATGCAATGAAATGTTCACCCTTAGCAAAAACATGAGCACTAGGGAGGACCTACTAAAACTGGCTGGTGGAGCCAGCCCAGTGGCACAGACGGTTGAGGTGCTGGATGCCTTACCTTGTGCTACACTGACGACCCAGGTTCAGGAATGACCTCAGGTCGTCAGGGTGCCGGTGTGGGGGGAGAGGGCGGAGCAGGATTGAGCATGCAATCTCCTCTCCTGAGGGTGGTGAGGGTGGGTTGGCATCCCTCGTAGTTCCACTCACACAGGGTGGAGGTCCAGTGGGTAGTGTAGGTGGAGAAGGGGTGGCAAAGTATCGGGCGGTGGAAGCAGGTGAGCTGGCGCCACGGGGTGGGAAGCGTGCCTCCACATGCTCACATGGCTGTGTGCCAGGGGGGTATACTGTTGCCACAGTGACTCTGATATCGCGAAGACTGCCACAGCAAAAGGAATCGGGCAAAACCCGCCGGTCGCTGTGGAGGTCTCTGCAGTGATCGGGAGTGCATCTCGGTGTTTGCCCTCCCCCGGTCCAACTACGACTCGGAGTTCGGATCCTAGAGACCGGGGTGTGTGGGGGCAGAGCCCCACACAAGGGTTTGGAGGGGGCACAGCCCCCCGATGGATTCATAGAGGTATCCCCGACACCTCAATGCTGACAGTCGGCACTGCAGCTGTCGCTGTTGGGCATGTCTCCATGCATACTGTCGCTGCGGCATGGTAAAACCATGTCGGGGCCTCAGTGGGGTTAGGGGAGAAAATCTACACACACAAAAAAAAAAAATGACTGGTGGAAGGTTCAGGTGGGATGTCCTTAAGTACTTTTCACAGACAGAATTAATGACAAATACAACAGACTGTAGGTGGAGATGGTCTGCAAACATAGGCAGGACAGAGATAAGGGCCTGATAAGGGCAGGAGATGGAAAGGAGAACAGAAAAGGGAGGAAGATGGTCATTAGGGTCATCACAAGACTATTCGGTAGGGTTAGGCAGACTGGATGGGCCAATTGGCCTCTTTCTGCCATCACGTTCTATGTTTCTATTATAGAAATCCACTACCAAGACCATCTGTAGACAACACGGGAAGCAATCAGATGTTTCCTATAGGAGTGGGTGTGAATTTTTCAACCCCTTGTCCTCCCACATGTGTATGCTTTTCATACATCACAAATGATGGCAGGAATTCTTCTCCTCCCTGAAGGGTTAATAAACTGCATTTATTATTAATTTCTTCTACGAATCCCTCATCCAAAGACTCACAGTCCACACTGTCCTCTCCATCCATCACACTGGTAGGCATATATACATGAATCTTGGTCTTAGACTTGTCTGTATCTGGTAGCAAGGGCAGACCTTTGCCAGAACTCTGAAGACAAGGGACACCAAACACTGCCATGCTTTCTGCTGGTGATTTTTTACAGTACTTGTGCAGTGCTGGCCCCATGTCTTGCTGCTCTTGTATGGAATTTAGAGGAACAGTTTGAGGTCTATTCTTGCTATTAGGTATTTTGAGAGCTGGTTTAATGGGACAAATGAATTGTGTATAGGTTTGTCTGCTCCATTGTAGAGTTGTACTTGGTCTTGCTTCTGTCTTCTCATGGAATCTGCTTTGTGTGGCGCTGCTTCCATTCTGTGTTCCAGTACTTCTGGTAGAAAAGTTGATGAAAGGAATTTGTGTGATAGGTGGCTTCCGGTTTTTCCAAAAGCCTTCCACAACGGAGAGTTCTCCTTTAGTGAAAACACTCTTGCCCCTGCTTTGAATGAAAAATAATATTACACACAGAAATGAAAGTCAAGTTTTAAAGCAATCATGATCAGTAAAATATACTGAAGTAATATTGTCAGTAACATTTTATATACACCTAAAGTTGAAGCATTTCTAACCATCCAAAATGCTGCAAAATATAGAATACATGGTGAATGATGTGTAAGAAAGATTACTGGCTGTAGTGATTATGTTTCTTCTAGGGGATCCAACAATGAGTCTTACAAAACTGAATCATCTCCATCAAGTGGTGTTGCCCCAGAGATGAATAGAATTATAAAGTAATTTACAATTAGAAACATAGAAACAGAATTTGCCAGCAGGTAAGGACCGCTTGGCCCACCTAGTCTGCCCATTTTTCCTTGCCTATACTATCACTGCAGACCTACTTGATCTCTGGCTGATTCACCCACCCCTTCCCTTTCCCTAAGATTCCCTTATGCCTGTCCCATGCATTCTTAAACCCCACCACTGTTTTCTCCCCGCCACCTCTGCTGAGAGACTGTTTGAGGAATCCACCACTCTTTCTGTGAAGAAGTACTTCCTCACATCTCTCCTGAATCTACCTTCCCAGCTTCTTATCATGCCCCCTTGTCCTTGAGCACCTTTTTTTCTGAAAAATATGTCCCTCTTTTACCTTGTTTATACCCATGAGGTATTTAAAGGGTTCAATTATATCCCCCCCCTCTCTCTCTCTCTCCCTCTTCCAGAACATATATATTTAGGTCCTTTAATCTCTCCTCGTAGGGCTTCTGATGCAGACCCTGCACAATTCTGTTCAAACTTTGCACTGTGGTCACGCGCCCCCTGCTGGTCTAAGTTCAGATGTGTTTCTAGGTAGCAAAGGGAGCACTGACCACAAAATAAATATCCTACGATGAAGAAACAACAGTCATAATAAGGCTAGTTAAAAAGCAGCAGATTAAGCTGGCCCAGTGGCATGGAGGGCTGCGGTGCTGGGAACCTCATCTCCCGCCACACGGGAGACCTAAGGCCAGCCAGGGGAGGAAGAAATGAGCATCCCAATGAAAGCTTTCCTCCTTTGGAGGGAGGTATGTGTGTCCTGCTAGGTAACTGCCACCTACAAGCTTTATGTGGCAGCACAGTGGAATGTCAGGGAAGGCATCCCGCCCACTTGACACCAGGGTGCATTTCCATGGAGGTGCAGCCTGCACACTAAATCACTTCTAATGCCATAGGCCCATGGAGAAAACTGGAGGAAAACCCTGACTGAGGCAGGATAAAGGCCCAGTCCTCTGCAGGCCCAACACCAGCAACTGCTGATTCAGTGATCATTCATACAGTAGTTGCCTTGACTCATTCTGCTCAGCAAATCTGCCAGGACATTGTTTTTACCTGGCAAATGAACTGCAGATATCTGAGCATCTGAATATGCCAGGTTTCATATCCTCATTGCTTCTGTGCAGTATTTTTTTTTATATCATTTCTTTTTATTAAAGATGGATATGACCACATTTCAGTACAGTCAATTATACTCTGTTGGTTTGTCATTTACAATATTTTTACAGGGCTTAAATGTGTTAACATTGTATATGAACAAAACCATTGTATTGTAAATAAAAATACATTTATACAATATGACTGAGTGTATTATTTTACCATACTCCTTACCCTCTCTTAAAAGTAATACAAATTTATTATCCCCATTACATTCACTCTTGATGCCCTTTTGGAGTATATCTCCATTTTCTTTTTTAAAACAGCATTCCCTTGGTGACCAAATACCTCTGCGGCTCCCCATCTTAAGGTATAAAATCAGGATCTCTACTAGATATGTAGAATACCCATGGACTCCATAATATCTCAGCCTGTGAAATGATATTATGTAATTTAGCTGTAAGAGACTCCAGATAGTAAATGTTGGATACCACCCTGCACCAATCCCCTATGGTTGGAATATCCATATACATCCACCGTCTTGTTATTCCTTTTTTTGCAGCCACAATATATATAGGTAACAAAGTTTGATACCAGGCCGGTCTGTGAGGGGGAAATATAGCCAGGAGAATAATTTCTGCGGTCAATTCAACCTCTTCTCCCAGACACTCTGACAAAGCTTGTTGGAGAGTACACTAATATGGCATCAGAAGTGGACATGTCCAAAATATGTGGGTGAGGTCTGCTCTCTGGCATCCACACGATCTCCAGCATCTACCATAGGAAGAGGGGAGATATTTAACTAAAACAGCCAGAGAACAGAAAAACTGAGCTTGGCACTTCCATGCAAATTCCCTTCACATGTTTGAATGGGTGATCCTATAAGCCATAGGGGAAGCCCGGAGCCAGTCCTGTTCAGAGATATCCATGTCTAAATCCCTGCACCAACCCTTCAGAATGGAAAGTGATGAATCACCCATTCCCTCTCGTAATATTTGATATAAGTATCCCATCTGATGCCCCCATAGTTGACCAGCTATGGCATCTTCTAGAAATCTCCATGATATTGGAGTTGGATTAGGTTGTATAGACGTCACTTCTCTTTGTCTTAGGAGATAATTTTTAACCTGAGTATATCTATATATATCCCCATCTGGGAGACCATGGTCCTTCTGGAGTATTTCAAACTGGACAATGCCCTTACCAGATATAAATTGTCTAAAAAATTGAAGTCCTATCCTCCTCCATCTAATAAAAGTATGATCGAGCATCACAGGAAAGAAGGATCCATCTTCTGAGATTAAAGTAAATAAAAAAAAACACTCTTTAAAAGCCTTATGTTTTTTTAGACGGTACTATTGTGTTAGAACTTGAGCAGTAAAGGGTGTAAAATCCCATAAACGTGGTGCTTTAGCTACTGAGGCCAAAGCTATTTTCAGGATATCACATACATTGTGTATAGCAAATTCCAGATCCTTCCAAGGTGCTTCAAAGGCCAATGAAAGCCACAAAATTAAAATCTTAAAAAAGGTTGCCAAAGCATACGACTAAATTGGGCAGGCCTGCTTCTCCCTCTGTAAGTGGAAGCTGCAGCAAAGACATCCTTATGCAAGGTTTCTGTCCATGCCAAATAAAATTAGAAATAACCTTCTCCCAGGATTTGAAGTAAGAATTAGAGGGGAAAGTTGAGATATTTTGAAATAGGCATAACAATTTTGGTAAGATTATCATTCGAATAGCCTCTATCCTCTGAAAGAAACTCAAAGGTAGGGTGGACCATGTTGTTAAGTCTGACTAAATTTGTATTGACAACAGTTCATAATTTAATAACTCCACATTATCCATATTTTTTGGAATTACTATACCCAGGTATTTAAATTGTGTCCTGTGCCATTTTATTGGATATCTATTTTTGAAAGATTGGGATGGATGAAAATTCGGAGTAAGCAAATCTGTTTTGGTAATATTCAATATAAACCCCAAGATTTCTGAAAAAAGTGTCAGAGAATCCCACAGGGCCGAGAGGGAAGTCTCAGGCGATAGTGCTGATATCAAAATATCATCGGCAAATAAATCCACCTTGTATTCCCTCTGGCCCAAGGGAACCCCCTCCATTCCAGTGTTCATCCGGATTGCTTCTGCTAAAGGTTCGATATACAGCGCAAATAGTAGAGGGGACAAGGGACAGCTCTGTCTCATTCCCCTTTGTATAGGCACCAGTTGAGATAAAGAACCATTGATTCGAATATATGCTGTAGGGGAAAAATATACGTTTTTAAGGCAGGTTAAAAAGGAATCTGGGAATGCAAATTTAGATAAAGTAGCTGACAGAAAATCTCACCCCACCTTGTCAAACGCTTTATCTGCATCCAAGCTTATTATAATAGAAGGAATCTTTCTGGTTTGGAGGTGTTCTATTATTAAAAACAATCTAGGGAGGTCGTCTGAAGTACTTCTCAATTTTACAAAGCCCGCCTGGTCCTTATGTATTAAGTCAAGTAAGATGGGTTCCAATCTTTTGGCCCATATGCCCATAAATATTTTATAATCCACATTTAAAATAGAAATTGGTCGGTAAGACATAGGGTGGGTGGGGTCTCTTTCTGGTTTAAGCAAGAGTGCTAAAATGGCATAATTCCAGGAGGGGGGTGGGGTCTCTCCCTCAAACACTGCCAAACAGTCTGGGAGAAAGCTAGGTAATAGCTGAGGTATAAAAGTGTTATACCATTCTGGACTGAATCCATCTGGGCCTGGACATTTCAATGATTTAATTTGTTTTACTTGATAAAGAATCTCCTCTGGTCTAATTGGACTTTTTAATTGAGTAATCTGTGTTTCAGATAGTTTAGGCAAAGGGAGCTGATTTAAAAACTCCTGTATTCGATTATGTTGATCCAGAGGGGGGTGGGGGGGGGCTGTATATAAAGATTCATAGAAATGTGTAAAAATCTGTTTAATTTGGTTTTCATTGTAAGTTGTGGTGCCAGTTGTAGGAGACCTAATTTTTTAAATAGTAGAAGCCCTTTTATTGGCCCGCAACTTCCGCGCCAGTGCTTTCCCCTTTTGCCCCCCTTCATAATTATATTGTCTTAAAATATGCCAGTTGCTGAAAGGTTTTATAATCCAGAATTGTTTTGTATCTCCTGATTTAACCCTCTAATCCGTCTCTGAAGGGTAACATCACCTTCTCTGCAAAAAGCTGATAAGAGGATAAGAGATTTTCTAAAAATTTCAACCTAGCATTTGTTTTTTCTGTTTGCGAGAGGCATATTCCAAAATCTCACCCCTCAGTATAGCCTTGGGTGCATCCCACTGGATTGTGTGGGAAATTTCTGAGGTCAAATTTTCCTGAATTGCCTGGGAATATATTTCCTCATGGCCTCAAGGAATTCCTGGCCCTTTAAAAGGGATACATTAAATCTCCAAGATTTAGATTTTCGTTGCTTACCCAAATCTATTTTGAGAATTAGGGGATTATGATCGGATAAAACTCTTGGTTCAATTATCATGTCCTGAAGTAAAGTAAGATGTTCCATAGTAACAAAAAAGTAATCCAGCCTTAAATATGTTCCATAGTGTGCTGAGAAAAAAGTTTATCCCGGGACAGATGGAAATATTCTCCTCCAAACATCCTCAACTCCCAAATAAGCTAGGTTTCTCTTTAAATACTTCCCTACTGAGGGCAATCTATTAGGATCTGAGTTAGAAGAATCTACATGGGGATTCAATGTCAAATGAAAATTACCTCCCATTATTAAAATTCCTTTATATTTTTCCATCACCTTATGTAGAAATGACCGAACCACCGAAAGTGGAGTCTGTGGGGGTAGATATGCATTAACTAAAGTTATTGTCTGTGAATAAAGTCTTCCAGATAAAATCACATATCTACCCTGCGGATCAGAAAAAAAATCTAGAACTTCAAATGTAGTGGTAGGTATCGAAAGTGCTGTTACCCTCTTTTTTTTCTGTTTTTTTTTTTTTTATGAGAGGAGGCAAATACTCCATATCTCCCCCCCAATGTAACTTGGAATGTTCAGATAAAGAGAGGTGGGACTCCTGTAAAAAATATAAATCAGCTTTTTGTTTATGCAGATGTTGCATTATTTTGTATCGTTTAACCGGGGAATGCAAGCCATTTACATTTAAAGAAAAGATTTTAACTGGGGCACTAGTCATTAGTATTAGGGAAAATGTTTTTATATGAAGTGGGTAGGGCATTGTCCAGTGTCCAGAGGAGATTGCTTATGTTTAATTGTACCTAAATTACTCTCGCCTCCATTCTCTGGTGGTCTCAACTGACCAAGCACAGCATCTCCAGAGAGAAGAGAGACATCTCTATCTAGTATCCTACCGGAATTGACATGTCCAATCTTTATAGAGGACAATAATCTCAAATCTAAACTTGTGTCACTATCCTTTTTTAAAGTTAACAGAGTTATCAGATATATATAGTCCAATAACCTAAACAGCAGTTGAAGAACCTTTTGTCCCATAACCAGGGAAACTATATACACTTGGCCTTCCATTCGTGTGGGAGAAAAACACATTCCCCACATTGTCCCAGGGCCACAAATACCCATGGTCTGGGGAGACAGGGCAGTACTCTCCAAAGGAAAGCCAAGACCTGTCTGAGAGGGAGCCCCACCTCTAGAACAGATACGGGGTTACCAAAACTGTTCTTGCAATGGTTGGGAATTAGACACTAATGATTATTTAAGATCTAATTTGTACTTCCTATAAAAAGACTTCCTCACCCCACTTCGCCTATTATCAAAATTTGGCTAGAATAGATCCCCCTTTATATCGTTGCTAACAACCAGATAATTTAGAAGCATTACCATACAAACAACCACTCTAATCCCAGTTTATGGATATTAATCCGTGATTTGTCTCCTCAAAAAAAAATATTAGCTAAACTGAGATGGCTAAATGTAAAAAAAAAAAAAAAATATCCTCAGACTTTGTCTGTTCAAGCTAAGACACCATCTAGTGGCGAATACATTTATCACAACATGATTATATCAAGCCCATCCTTAAATGACCCAAGTGTATTATCACAACTTAAAGTAATTTATATTTTTTATAATTAGCAGAAGTCTGAATTAACCCCCTTTCTGAAGAAGGTGAACTATTTCTGGAATTCGTAGTTAAAGAAAAAGGAAACCAAATCAACCATATGGTTTCAGTTCCTGTCCTTCATATTAAATCATTTCTCAGAGTCCTGAGCTAACTAGATGTCTCCAACCCAGGGTTCACTTTAATCCATTGTATTGGGGATATAGGCTGGTGTAATTCTACCCTTTACCAAACCAGCCCCCCCCCCCATCCTCTCACATCCCCGACAAACCAACAACACTTCTATCTCCCCTCCTTCCTCCTCCAACAACCAAAAAAAGAAATCTCTCCTGTACATTTTACCCAAAATTCCATTTTGTCATCGTTTATATGAAATTAAACTATTTCTAAGACTTATAGTTCAGGTTGAAACAAACAAGTCCATCTTCAGGCTCATCAATAAGCTGTCTCTCATGTCTCTTGAAGGAGCCAAATACACCAGTTCAAAAGTGCAATACAGACAACTGGCCCCTCCTAGGCCACAAGGGAGGGAGGGGCAGAAGGGGAGGCCACACTCCATCCCGAGAGAGGGAGGGGGAGAGAAAGGCAGTCTCCATAGCACAGCAGTCTGTTTAGCACAAAATAGAGGGCCGTTTTATTTTGCACAGGCACTGTTTAGAGAAGAAACTTTGCCCTCCCTCAACCCCACTTTCCCCCACCCGGCCCAAAACCCAGCAACCCCCCCCGCAACCAATACCATCCCCCCCACCCCATGGCAGCCAAAAACCCACTCAGGGCCTGCTTGCCATCTTTCCGGGAAACATGTTCCTCTATTGCAATGTTCAGGGTCCTCATTCGCTGGACTAGCAAGCAGAAGAGTAAGGGTAGGGAGACGGGGAGGAGGAACCCGCCAGCCAGCTCGAGGGTATGGAGAGGGAGGAGAGAAAGGCGCTCGCCTGGAAATCGCCAACTGCCTTTCATTTTGTAGGCATTGTCTGGTGTGGCTCTGCCATTAGCAGGGCAACTGCCCTCCCTCAGCCCCTTTAAAGTTCCCAAACAAGGCCGTAGCAGTTACTCCCCCCCCCCGTCCCGCATTACCTGAAAAGAAAGATTATGTCCAATTAGGGCTGCAGGGTAGGGTTTCTAAGCAGATGTACTCTGTCCAGGATTTTCTGTAGTCTCTGGTCACCAATCTCTGTACATGAACTTCAATGAACCCCTGATTTGGAAGACATATTCTGGTCACTCATCGCCATCTTGGGATCCTCTTTTGCACTTATGATTCCACATTGGAGAAGGTCAAGCCAAGCTTCAGTTGCTGATAAGTAAGTAGTGGGACCGCTAGGAAATTGGACCACTAATTTAGCAGGATAGGGAGTGTGAAACTTTAAATTCTTTGCTCTGAGAGATGGAAAGAGTGGAGAATACTCCCTTCTCATACGCTGAGTAGCTGGAGCATGATCATTGTCGAATAGGCTTCGATGTTCTCCCTAAAGCACCTTCTGTTTACGCCAAGCTTTAATCAGCATTTGATCTTTTTGATAAAAGCTAACAAATCTCATCACAAAAGATCTAGGGCGAGCATCTGGCTTGGAAGGGCGGGGGCCAGCGCTCTATGGGCCCTCTCTATGTCTAGCTGGTAGTCTGGGCCTAAGTCTAGAGTTTGGCGCAGCAACAGGTCAACAAAAGCCACTGGATCATTTCCTTCCTCTCCCTCTGGTAATCCGAATATCCTTATGTTTTTCCATCTTCCTCTATTCTCCATATCCTCTAATCTTAAAGATGTGTGTAGTTGTTCCTCTGCTAATACCAATACTGCTTTTTCCATGACCAATAATTTGTTAGAATTATCTGTTATCTGAGATTCTGCTTCAGCAGTTCTGGATTGTAGTTCCATTAGGTCTGAGCGAATATCTAGGAGTGCCTCTCTCATTTCTGACCGAAATTCCGATATTGCTGCTAAGATAGCCTCTGAATGTCATAGTTCAGGCATCTGTCTCTTCTTATCTTTATCCCTTTTACCTCTCCTTGTTTCAGATTGTGGGAGAACCAACTGGTTTAAATCTGAACCTTGTGGGCCGTTTTCATCGTCTTCTGGCAGATCTTTAAGCGGTTGGAAATGGTTGCAGTCAGAACGTGCCATTTCTCTTGCTTCTGTGCAGTATTGAGGATCTGGTACCTCTGTTTGTTTACACAGAAACATAGAATTTGATGGCAGATAAGTACTGTGTAGCCCACCTAGTCTGCCCATTTTGCCTATCTATTGCAAAGGCCATGGACCCTAGTTGATCCTTGGCTTACCCTTTCTTGCCCTATCACCAGGGTACCCTTATGCCTATCCCATGCATTCTTGAATTCCTTAACCGTTTTTGACCCCTACCATGTCTGTCAGGAGGCTGTTCCAAGTATCCACCACTATTGCTACGAAAAAGTACTTCCTTCCATTGCCCCTGAGCCTACCCCCTCTAGCTTCATCTCATGCCCCCTTGTTCTTGTACATCTTCTTTTCTGAAGGCTGCTACCCACTTGTACCTTGTTTACACCCCTGAGGTACTTAAACGTTTCAATCATACCACCCCCTCTCTCTCCTCTCTTCCAGGGAGTACATATTGAGTTCTCTCAGCTTCTCTTCATAGGGCTTCTCGTGTGGACCCTGCACCATCTTGGTAGCCCTCCTCTGGACTGCCTCAACTCTATATCCTTCCAGAGATGTGGTCTCCAGAAATGTACATAGTACTCCAGCTGAGGTCTCAGCAGCAGTCTGTACAGTGACATCACCACCTCCCTTTTCCTGCTGGTGATACTTCTCCCTATGCACCCTAGCACCCCACTGGCTTTCGCTGCAGCCTTTCACATTGTTTAGACATCTTACGGTCATTAGATATGATTATCCCAGGTCAAGTTCCTGCTTGGTGGCTGCCAGTCCCTTTCCCCCATCTTGTACTCCTATCTTGGATTTCTGTGCCCCAGGTGCATGGTTTTGTACTTTTTTTTACATTGAATCTAAGCTGCCACACTTTTGACCACTACTCCAACATGCTTAGGTCCTTTCTCATTTTTTCCACCCCCTCTGGAGTGTCTGCCTTGTTGCCGATCTTAGTGTCATCTGCAAATAGGCACACCTTCTCTTCCAGCCATTCTGCAATGTCATTTATGAAGACATTGAAGAGAACTGTCCCCAGTACCGACCCCTGTGGCACCCCACTGGTCACCTCCCTCTCTTCAGATTGAGTACCATTTACCAGCACCCTCTGTGTCCTGCCACTAAGCCAATTTCTGACCCTGTTTACCACCTTTGAGCCCACTCCCAGGCTGTCTAACTTATTTACCAACCTTCTATGTGGGATGGTGTTGAAGGCCTTACTGAAATCTAAGTAGGCCACATCCACTGCCCCTCCCTGATCTATCTCTCTGGTGACCTAGTCAAAGAAATCTATTAGATTTGTTTGACAAGACCTTCCTGTTGTGAATCCATGTTGACTTGGATCCTGTGCTCTGCTAGAGTCAAGGAATAACATAAACCTCTCTTTTAGTAGTGACTCCATTAGTTTTCCCACCACTGAGGTCAGGCTGACTGGTCGATAGTTGCCTGCCTCTTCTCTGCTTCCACTCTTGTGGAGAGGGACCACATTTGCCCTCCTTCAGTCCTCTGGGACCTCCCCTGTCTCTAATGATCTGTTGAATAGGGTGGTTAGTGGGGCCGCCAACACCCCTCTGAGCTCTTTTAATATTCTGGGGTGAATCCCATCTGGCCCCATTGCCTTGTCTATTTTCAGTTTCTCAATTTCCTCTAGCACTCTCTCCGCCATGAAGGGACTTGTGTCCACCTCCCTTCCATGGTTGCCTTTGTTGCTGGATTGCAGACCTTCACCTTCCCCTTCTTTGGTGAATACTGAGCAGACGTATTTGGTCAGTATTGCTGCTGTAACCTTTTCCTCCTCTGCACACCCTCCTCCCTCCTTTTTTATCCTGACAATTCCACTCCTAGTCTTTCTCCTCTCACTAATGTATCTGTAGAAAGTCTTGTCACCTTTCTTAATAGCCTGGGCTATTTTTGTCCTGCTTTCCTCTGCTGTGTAGCCCCCTCCCAAAAGGGGGCTTACCTTTATGTAGTACATTGTGGTGGTTTTGTGTATTCTTACGTAAACTGTTTGGCTTTGTAGAAGGGAAGAGAAAGACTGCATTGAGAAGAGCACTACCTTAAGTTCTAACATGTTCATGCAGTACAGACCCCCCCCTTACTGTTCTGTCTCCCCAGTGGCCTCCTCACCCCAGGAGAGAGTCATCTATTGCAAGCACCAGAACTGGAGACAACTGAAGGAAGGGAATACCTTCTCTGAAGGTAGCATCTTTCAGAAAAGGAGACGATCAGGAACAAGGGGTCATGACATGAGGTTGGAAGGGGGGTGACAAGGGGTAACATGAGGAAGTAGTTCTTCACGGAAAGGGCGGTGGCTGCATGGAACAGACTTCCAGCAGAGGTGGTGGGGGCAAACACAGTGGGGAAATTAAAAAATGCATGAGACAGGCATAGGGGAACCCTAGCAATATTAACGAGAAGGTAAAGCCGGAGATCAAGTAGGGTCTGCGGCTTTTGCAGTGGGTAGGGAAAATGAGCAGACTGGATAGGCCTAGCGGTCATTATCTGCCATCAGTTTCAATGTTTCTATATTTTCTCTGTCCTTCCAGCACTCCAGAGCCCAGTTACATGTATTTGTGACTGGAACTGGATGATGCAAGGGGTCTGTTCTTTGGCACCAGTACCTTCTTAGGTGGTACTGTACATGTACATCCTTCCTTTCGAGACAAGTCGAGGGCAATACAGCTGTTGCAGATGCCATGTGACCTAGGAGGTGCAGGAATCCCCTGACAGGTTTTTCTTGTCCTGCCTGGAATGAATTTGCATATGAAATCAGATTTTCTACCCTGTGTAACCCACTCCCAAAAAGGGGCTTATTTTTGGCTCTCTGTGGAGCACTGCTGCTGCCTTCCCCTGCACCACTCCTTCACCCCAGGCCCGGTCCAGACTGCAGCTGTGGGACCAAGCATCACAGGCCTGCAACTCTGCATCTGTGTGCACACTCAAACTGTAATTGGGAGTGCCTAGAGGGACTGTGGGGTTAACTGGTGCACCAGTGGGGGGAGAGATGCTGAGACACACCTTATGCTGGGGGTGAATGCAAACTGCTCTCTTTGTTTATTTTTACCTTTGTTTCCCTTGTTCCCTACCATGTTCTCCAACCCCAAAATCAGGCCATTGGTTATTTATTTGTAGCTGCTGATGTATTTTGCCATTATTGCCTTGCTGTTTATTTGTATGCTTTGAGTGGGAAGTATGGAGGGGATTGTACTATTGTCTTCCCTGTCACAGAGGGTGGAGGTTGAGATCCAAAATTTAAAACTGCTTCAGTCTTTCTTGGGGTTCTATAGATACTATAAGAGATTTGTGAAGGACTGCTCCTCAGTGGTGAGGCCACTGAACGACCTGACTCAGGTGTCTCATCCAACCCGAAAGACTAAAGGTTCGGGGACCAAACAGAAACTACCATCAGAATACTACTGGACCAATGAACCTTTTGGGCACAGATGAACTATGGACTGTGAAAACACTTTTCAAAAGATCATTCGACACCTTACTTACCTTACAGGGGCCGCTGTATTGGCATTTACTGACTATACCAAGCTGTATACCCTTCACATTGATTTTGCCAGTGTGGAAGGACTGGATGCTGTACTTTACCAAGAGCATGAAAATGATATGAGACAGGTTGCCTGTGCCAGGCACAGTATAAGTCGATCTGAAAAGAACTATCCAGTCCATAAGTTGGAGTTCCTTGCACTGAGGTGGACAGTGACTGATCAATTCCATGAAGATCTTTATGGAGCCAGGTTCATTGTATTGACAGACAATAACCCGCTGACCTACGTGCTAAGGACTGCCAAGCTTGACACCAGTAGGCATAGATGGATCTTCACTCAGTCTGCTTACAACTTTCACTTGCAATAACATCCGGGACGGAACAGCATTGATGCAGATGCCCTCTCCAGATGATCACATCACACTCCATCCACATAGAGGTCATGGACCGATGTATCCTAAGATGGAGTGAAAACAATCCACCAGCTAATGGTGCTTGATGACCGGCCTGCTCCAATCAACCCTGACAGGGCCATGGATTTGCTTGGAGTGCATCCTGATACTGCACCAGAGGTATATGCCCACTTCAACACACTGGATGATGCTTCTTTGCCTCCCTCAGACCTGCAGATGTAAGATGTGCACAGTGAACAGATCCCAGTCTGCAGAACATCATTCTAGCCAAACAGAAGGGTTTGACTTTCACTCATGTAAAATCAAATCTTTCAGATATACCACTCTCCTGAAGGTGTGGGACAAATGTTCACTAAAGAGTGGACTGCTGTATCAAATCCCAAAAATGCAAGTGCCTTTTCCCAAAAAGCAACTGGTTCTTCCCAGCAAGTATCGAAAATAGTTTTGTGATCACTTCATAAGGACATGGGACAGTTGGGGATTGACAAAACTATGGGCCTCGTCCAAGACCAATTGTTTTGGCCACGTATGGTTATTGAAGTAGACAGACATTGTAAACGCTGTAACCAATGCATCACTCTACCCAAGAAGGCGACTCCACTTATAAACATCACCAGCACTGGATCGATGGACCCGATCTGCATGGACTTCCTTTCACTTGAACCTGACTGGATTTTGTGAAGTAGACTCCATCATACATTAAGGACACTGCATACATTTTGCATGTCCTACAGAATATTAATATCCTTGAAAATGCATTGTTGGTAACTTCGCATATAGAGTCTCTGTACTCTAATATCCCACATCAACAAGGACTAGAACCTCTTGAATATTACCTTAGCCAAAGAGGGGAGGGCTTGATGCCACCTGCTGAGTTTTTCACTAACCTGTCAAAATTGCAATGGGGTGACTATAAAAGCAACACTGAGAAGGAAAAATCCTCCACTTCCAGCAGGCATTATGGAGGAGGCAGGGGCAGGGATATTTTCTCCACAGTTTCCTCGCCTATGACTTTCCCCAACTGAGGGGTTTCTTTAGAGGTAGAGGTAGAAGGATCTCTAAGCCTGCTGACCCAACCTCATCACCCAAGGCCCAGCCCAAGAAGAATCTCTGAAGAGTCGGTCGAGGTCACCCATCCATTGCCAGTGTGGGGAAGGCTGTCTCACTTTTTTCACGAATGGCAAAACATCACCACAGACAAGTGGGTCCTGGAAGTAGTGGGCCTGGGGCTCACCCTGCAGTTCAAAAGGTTTCAAGACTGCAGGTTCACAAAAACTTTGCACCTCCCACTCCAACAGAAAAAATCTTGCTAGAGTTGGCGGTAAGGAAGGTGTTGCAAGCAAATGCAGCAGAAAAAGTCCCCCCATTACAGTGGGGAACGGGCCTTTACTCAAGATACTTTCTGACCCACAAGAAAAATGGGAAATTGCGACCCATATAGGGAGTGGTGTCTCATTTTAGACCTCAGATATCTGAACAAACACCTCAAAAAGGAAAAGTTCAAGCTGGTAGCCCTGGCTTCAGTAATCCCATCCCTTCAACAAGAGGAAGAGCTAGGGTGTCTAGACCTGAAAGATGCCTACTTCCATATTCCAGTCAGGACCAGTCACAGAAAATATTTAAGATTCTGGGTAGGGACTGGTCATTACCAGTTCACAGCCCTTCCCTTCAATCTCTCATCAGCTCCCAGGGTGTTCACAAAGTGCTTGGCCATGGTGGCAGCACATCTGAAAAGACAAGAGGTGGTGGTTTTCCCTTATCTCGATGACTGGCTGGTCGCAGAGTAATCTCAGCAGGAAGCCAAGGCCTCTCTTCTCCTCACTCAGCGTACCCTGTAGGGTCGGGCTTCATCCTAAACACTCAGAAGTCTCAGCCAGAACCAGTATAACTTATGGAATTCATTGGAGCATAGTTGAATGCCAGCTGAGGGAGGGCCTTCCTCCTACAAGAGAGAGAGAGAGTGAGGAATCTGGTCACTCTGGCAAAGTCCTTCAGACTGGGTCAGCCCAGGCCAGCAAGAGACCTCCTCCAGCTATTGAGCCACATGGCCTGCTCCACGGCAATTGTGGCAGGGGTCAGGTTCCAAATTAGAGATATCCAGTGCCACCTAAGGGCCCACTGGTCCCAAAAATGAGACCCTCTCTCAAGGCTAGTGCCTGTGACAAAGTCTCTTTTAAGAGCACTGACTGGTGGAAAAAAGAGGGCAACCTCAGGGAGGATATGCTCTTCCTTCAGCAATCCCCCACAGTTGTTCTAACAACAGATACCTCCCTCCTAGGCTGGGGGGGGGGGCTCACTTGGACGACCTAACAGTAAGTGGAGTGTGGTCCTTCCAGGAATCCCAGGAACATATAAACCTGCTGGAGCTCTTGGCAGTATTTCTGGTTCTACAGGCTTTCACTTCCCATGTCAGGGATCAGTCAGTCAGTCCAAGTCAGGACAGACAACACTACTGACATGTACTACATCAACAAACAGGGCACAAAATCCATAAAGCTATGTGCAGAAGCAATGAAGATCTGGAATCTGGACTAGTCCCTGGAGGTGCAGCTATCAGCAGTTCACCTGTCAGGATGTCTTGGTAGACTCCCTCAGCAGGATCAGTCAGGGACATCGTGGGTGTACCCAAAACAAGCAAGTCTTGGCCACAGTGCTTAGGAGGTGGGGTACACTAGAGATAGATCTGCTTGCAGCCTGAGAGAATCATTAGCTTCCTCTGTTTTGTTGCAGGCCACCAGCAGTGAGCTTGGTTCCATCAGATGCCCTGACTGTAGACTGGACAGGGAGGTTCTTGCGTGCCTTCCCTCCCTTCCCTCTGTTGCTGAGATTACCATTGAAGCTGAGGAGCCAGTCTGCAACCATAATCCTACTAGCCCCAGAAAGGACCAGGCAGATCTGGTACTCCCTACTGCTGGCCCTGTCCCTCAAGCAGGCAGTCCACCTCCCACTGAGGCACAACCTGCTGACCATGTGACAGGGCAGGATAACCTTCCCAAACCACAGGTCTCTGCACCTCAAGGCATGGTTCTTGAGGAGCTAGAGTACTCTGACTTTAACCTTTCTGTAGAGGTTTGGCAAATCCTCAGGTTTTCCAGGAAACCAGCAACCAGGAAAACCTTGCTTCCAAGTGGAAAAGGTTTTCCCTGGGTTGTGCCCCTAAGCAGCTCAGTCATTTGCAAGCAGATCTGCCCACAGTCCTGGACTACCTAGTCTGGCCTCAGGCCCTTAACTCTTAAGGTGCATCTGGCAGCAGTATCAGCTTATGTTTCAGCAGGTAAGGAAAAAACAGTAGCTTCACACCCCATTTTCAGAAAATCTTTAAAGGGCTTCTGCATTTGCATCCTCCTGTCAGGGACCCAGTCCTTCCAAGGGATTTGAACCTGTGGATAGCTAAGCTCGTGGACCCCCCCCCCCTTTTGAGCCCATGGCTACTGCTGATTTAAAGTATGTCATTTAGAAAACAGTTTTCCTGGTGGCCATGACCTCGGCCAGAAGGGTCTGTGAGCTGCAGGTCCACTGCACAGACACAAATTATATCATCTTCTACAAGTACAAGTTAGTCCTAAGGACAAACAGAAAATTCCTGCCGAAATTAGTGTCTGAATTTCACCTGAACCAGTCCATCACCCTTTCAGTGTTCTTTACAGCATAATCCATCTCTGGAGGGCAGAGGCTCCACTGTCTGGATGTCAAGAGGGTACTCAGTTACTACCTAGATCGCACTAAGGAAGTTAGGTCCTCACATTCTGAGCTGTTTGTTGCATATGGTGAAGTGGGCAAAGATAAGCCAGTTTCCAAGCGAACAATTGCTCTCTGGATAGTCTCCTGCATCCAATTCTGCTATGTGAAAGCTGGCAAGCTTCCACAACAAGGCCTCAAAACATACTCCATGCATGGCCCTTCTGCCTCTGTGGCAGCTGCAAGGGACATCCTCTTGCTGGAAATTTGTAAAGCAGCTACCTGGAAAACAGTACACACCTTCACAAGGTACTATTGTCTGGATGCACAGTCCAGAAGGGATGCCAGATTTTGCACTGCAGTCTTGCAGAACCTTTTCCCTAAGTAGGTTCTGTATCCAACCTCCCAAGGTACTGCTTTGTAGTTTGCAATAGTAAGCACAGTGAGGGATTCCTGGAGTGTGAAGAAAAAAAATTACTCACCACAGTAATGTTGTTTCTACCAAGGGATCCCTCACTATGCTTAACAAACCCCACTACCCCCACCTTTCAGAACCTGGAAAAGGTTCTCCAAGAATCAGTTCTCTTTTTGTCTTTACTTCACTTGCGCATTACTTTTGCATTGCTTATAATCAAGTTTTAGGTGATTTTGTTGCATAGTTTTGGTCTGCCATATTGTGTCCCAGCAAGAACCAAAAACTTTTGGGGCTTTCTATTTTTTTTTTTTTTTTTTTTTGATTTAGCTAATTTAGTGGTCACTGCTCCCCTAACAATGGAAATAAATCTGATGTTAGAGGGCAGAGTTGAGCATGATCACGCAGCAGAGATTTGAATTTCATTCCAACATTCTCTAATTTGCATAAAATTCCACTCTCCTGGGTAGCTCAGACCTGTAGGCTCATTGCAGCAGTAAGTATAGTGAGATATCCCTTGGAAGAAACAACATTACTATGGTGAGTATTTTTTTCTTTTCATGGAGTAAATTTGTGGTCTCTTTTAAATTTTATTTTTATTTACTAGAATATTAACAAAACTCTAAATTTTATTTATTTCAGTGGCATTGGCAAGGTCATGTTTGATGGAATTCAGTTAATTGGTTAATTCCTGATAGGCTATGAACTTGTTACATATGTAGACTTGTGGGTCTGCCAGCAAGCTTTTTCCAGTGTACATTAGGCAGGAGGACATACATTATATGACTGACCCTTCTGTGTAGTAAAGTGAGAATATTGCCAGTGGGAACTATAGTAGTGTATAAGTAGTTAGATAAGAATTGTTACCTGAAGAAGCTATATAGACTGGCCTCCTTCCCGACTTCCCCGGCTGCGCTGGCAGATGCACTTGCCTCTGTCGTACTCATCGACACTTACTGGGCATCTGTTTTAACAGCTGGCAAGACCGGAAGTGATGTAGGCAGTGACTTCTGGTTTCGCGTTTGTGCAAAGTACAGTTTTCTTTATTATCAAGTTGTTAAATAAGCTCTCATAGAAACATAGAATCTGTCAGCAAATAAGGACCACTTGGTCCACCCAGTCTGCCCATTTTTCCCAGCCTGCAGTATTACAGTAGACCTTATTTGATCTCTGGCTCATTTTTCTCACCCTCCATTTCTTTTCAGTAAGATCCCCTTATGCGTATCTCATGCATTCTTGAACTCCATTATTGTTTTTGCACCCATTTCCTCAGCTGGTAGGCTATTTTACATATCCACTACCTTTTCTGTGAAGAAGTATTTCTTCACATTGGCACTGTCACAAAGCTGCATGAACAAAAGTCAATGTTAAAAAACCCGAGGTAGTGCCGCCAAACACATATATCGCTCACTGGAATTGTGTCGCACATCAGAATATCGCAACTGACAAGACCCCCCCCCCCGATACATTTCAAAGGTTGCATGGTGCATTGTGGGGGGGCTCTGCCCCCGCACTATATATAACTATCTACAGTCTCTACAGCACTGGAGAAATGGGAATGTTGCAAGTGGCCATATGTTCCATGGGACAATATGGCATGCAACATTTTCCCCTCACTGTTTTTGCGGCAGTATTCTGAAGTTTAGATATTGACCAGCAACCCCTCACATCTTTCCTGAATCTACCTCTCCCCAGCTTCACAGCATGTCCTCTTGTTCTTGTGCGTCTTTTTTCTGAAAAATACTTCCTTCCCATGCCTTATTTACCCCCATGAGTTATTTAAAGATTTGTATCATATCTCCCTCTCCCTTCTGTCTTCCACGATATATATATTGAGTTCCTTCAGTCTCTCCTCATAGGGCTTGTGATGCAGACCCTATACCATTTTAGCTGCTTTCCTCTGGACTGCCTCCACTCTGTCTATATCATTCCAGAGATGTAGCCTCCAGACCTGTACACAGTATTCTAAATGACATCTTACCAGTGATCTATACAAAAGCAGCACCACCTCCCTCCTTCTGCTGGTGATACCTTTCCTTATGCACCCCAGCATCCAACTAGCCCACCCAACTTCTTTGTCACATTACCTGGCCACCATTAGGTCATCAGAGATTATTACTCCCAGGTCTTTCTCCTGCTTGGTGGTAGTCAATAACACTCCACCCATTTTATACTGGGTTTCTGTGCCCCAAGTGCATTATTTTTCACCTTTTCACATTAAAACCTAGCTGCCATACTCATGACCACTCCTCAAGTTTTTTCAGGTCTCTGCTCATCCTTTCAACCCCCTGGAGTATCCACCCTATTGCAGATTTTGGTAGCATCTGCAAATAGACCTTCCCCTCCAGATTCTCTACAATGTCACTTATAAAGACATTAAAGAGGACCGGTCCCTGAGGCACCCCGCTGCTCACCCACCCCTCCTCAGAGTGAACTCCATTTACGACCACCCTCTGCTGTCTATCCCCTAACCAATTTCTTAACCAGTTTACCACCTTTTGACTCACTCATAGGCTACTCAGCTTGCCTAATAGTCTTCTGTGTATAACTGAGTTGAACGCCTTACTGAAGTCTAAGTAGGCCACATCCACCATTCCACCCTGCTCTTATTCTTTGGTCACCCAATCAAAGAAATCTCTCAGATTAGTTAGATACGACTTCCCACTTGTGACTCCATGCTGTCTTAGGTCTTGTCACCCATTTAATTCATGATTTTCCACTATCCTCTCCTTCAGCAATGATTCCATAATTTTTCCCCTACAGATGTGAGGCTGACTGGTCTATAATTTTCAGCCTCCTCCCTGCTATCACTTTAACCATGCCTTAACCTTTTCAGCTACCTTTTTTGAGAATAATAGCAGTCTCTTTTTCCCCTTACTCTTACTCACATCTTTGATGCATAGGTATGTTGCCTTCACTATACCCCCTTTCAGTTTCTCCCACTGTTCTTCCACCCCACCTAGGTCATCCCCTCCCCGTCAGTTCATCCATGAGGCATTCACCCATCTTCATAAAATCTGCCCTCCTGAAATCTAGGACCCTCGTCTTTCTGTGGCTCGATTCTGTAGCTGTCCTTATATTGAACCACATGTACAGTGATCACTGACCCCTAGGTGATCTCCCACCTTGACGGCTGCAACACTGTCCCTGTTAGTAAATACTAGGTCCAGTATTGCCCCATCATGTATGGTTCACTGACTAACTGTCTAAAGAATGCCCCTTGCATTTCTATTTGAAGTCACAGCTGGGATGCTCCAATCTACATCTGGAAGACTGAAATCCCCCAGCAACACCTCCCCCTTTTCTGCCATCTTGCCAGTGGTTTCTACCAGTACCTTATCTAACTCCTTCCCCTGTGCTGGAGGTCTGCAGAGCACACGTGTCTGAGTAGTGGCTCTGTTCACCTTTTCTAGGGTGACCCACAGTACCTCAGCCTCCCCCTATATTCCCTGTATTTATGTTGCTTTTATACTTTCCTTCACATAAATCAGCACACCCACTCCTTTCCTTCCTTCCTTCCTCCCCTCCCTGTTCTTTCTGAAAAGAGTGTAGCCTGGTATGGCCATGTCCCAATCATGGTTTTCCTTGCACCATTACTCGGTAATGGCCACTATACCCAGGCTGGTCTCTGCCATTATGACCTCTAAGTCTAGAATCTTATTTCCTAGACTTCTAGCATTCACACACATGGCATTCCAGATTTTGTTAGCACTGTGCTTGTTACCCCCTTTTTCCTCTTTGCCCTCTCTCTTTTCCCCATCTCTTTGTAATGTTACTGTTTCCCTCCCTCTCCATCACTATCTCTCTGCTTCCTTTATTAATTTCCAACCTGGGGGGATTCTCTCCACTCAGAATCTCCTCACTCTCCATTTTAAGCCAGTGGTGGGGTGGCAGTTTCTGCCTCCCCTATTCTGTCTGCCACCCCCATCGGCTAGTTTAAATGCACACTGAAGTAACATATGGGACCCGATATTGGAATATGGGCAAAAGTGAAGCACAAAGGTTTGCACTGTGCTTGCCCATGCCCCTGAGGATGCTATATTCAGTTGGACAGCACACCAGTGCTATCTGACTGGCTATAGGGGCATGTCGGTGCAGCGCAACATTGAGTTATGCTGCCCCAACAGGGATCTGAGCTGTATACATCCCATGTGGATGGGCAGAGAACAGGGCACGATATTCAGCTGGCAACAAGCAAATTAACCCATTGGGCATGCACAGTGCTAATCCATATGCATGACCATTATAGGCTCATTTGCATGTGAAGTGGCTGAAGGTTACACCCCTATAGAGGCCACCCACCACATCAGGCAGGGGGGCAAGTGCCCCTCCACCTCGAACACCCATCCCTACAAGTTATATGACAGCTGTGGTGTCTAGTGACACCCCTGCCCCAAAACCCCATCTCCATAAGAATGTAGGTATTCCCTGGTATCTAGTGGCACCCCCACCCTTTTATCCCCCCTCCCCATAAGAGTGTAGGTATTCCCTAGTGTCTGGGGCACCCCCACCCTCCAATCCCCATCCCTGTAAGTGTTTAGGTATTCTCTGGTGTCTTGGGTACCCCCTGTCACGAGCCCCAGCCCCACGACATGGTAGGACCTTCTGTTTGCAGCGAGGATCCCCCTTTTTACAGAACTCATGAGCAGTTGTAGGGTTCAGGAAGAACCACCAACCTTCCTTTTCCCAGTGGGAGGGTGGAAACTGTAGTTTTGAGTTCCCTTGACTCTGCACTACATTCAGGGTTTGAATCCCACCACTGCCACTGGCAGCCTCTTGCCTAAGTAGTTTTGTAGGATAGCCAAGCGGTCACTGTCTTCATTATCAAGGCACACACAGTCTTTGCAAAACCCTTCTGTTAAAATGTTAGACCACACAATCAGACCCCAGGCAGAGCTGATAAGAAAATCATAAACATTTACTCAAATAAAAATAACACAGTCAATTATATAATTTGGAAGATTTTTGGACTGCAGATAATACCAAAAATAAAACTGGATGGTTTACAGAAAACACTAGATACTGTTGTTCTAAACTATACCTTATTCTGATATTAGAATCCAGAAAGATTAATTGTCCTTGTGGAGATGAAAGTTCTCTCCCTGTAGGTAAAAGTTCATTAAGCAACAGAGTTTGTAGCAATGTGATCAAATCAGTTCTCTGAGGGTCATTTTTAAAAAGACTCCAGGTGCTTCGTTGGTTAAACATCTTGGTTTCCAAAATTCTGACTTAAAATCAGAATTTTCTGTTCGGTATGTGAAAAATCAGTTTCCACGGGTCTTGTTCTAAAAGTAGTAACAAAACCCCATATACTTCATCCCAAAGTATATACTGTAACAGCTTAAAATCTCAGCTCTGAGATCCTCCAGGTCTTCCAGCTGCCGACTCCAGGATAAACTGCCCAACTGCCCTGATGTTCAACATGGGTCTATTAGATAAATTCTGGTCATTTTCAAGCCCCACCCATAACTTTGTGATTTTTTTTTTGGGTGCAACAGTTTGCCTTTTCCTGCAGGTGTCACTGTGGTTCCATGTCAGATTCCATGTCAACCCCAGTAACATCTTGTCCATGCATTTGGCTTGACCCCTGACCCCCATGTTATTTCATTACATTTTTCCTGTTACTGGAAACTACATGCCCAGTTTTCTCTAATCACCTATGACTTTTTGGGTCATAAAACTGTCGGTCCCTTATCTGGAGACTTACCAGACTCACCCTAGCTGTTACAGATATCCTGACTATTTTTGTTTTTTTTCTTAAAAGCCTTTTAAAGAAACAGAGTCTTAACTCTAAAGTACACTACAGCACATACAATAGGAACCTAAATAAAGGATATAGGTCTATCTGGCCACAACCCCCCACCCTCCGATCCCTGTCCCTGTAAGAGTTTAGGTATTCCCTGATGTCTAGGGGCACCCCAACCCTCTGATCTCTGTTCCTGTAAGAGTTTAGGTATTCTCTGATGTCTAGGGACACCCCAACCCTCCGATCCCTGTCCCTGTAAGAGTTTAGATATTCACTGATGTCTAGGGGCACCCCCACCCTCTGATCTCTGTCCCTGTAAGAGTTTAGGTATTCACTGATGTCTAGGGGCACCCTAACCCTCTGATCTCTGTTCCTGTAAGAGTTTAGGTATTCCCTGATGTCTAGGGCACCCTAACCCTCTGATCTCTGTCCCCGTAACAGCTGAGATGTCCCCTGGTGTCTGCTGGCACTCCCACCCTCCAGTTGCCCACTGCTGTAATACTAAGGAGGTCCCTAGTGTCCAGTGGATCCCCCCACCCTCTGATCAGCATCTGCCCCTCCACAAAGTATTACCTGGTGTCCAGTGGAACACCCCCACCCCTGAGCACTCATCACAGAAGAAAGCCCATATTCCCTGGTGTTTAGCTGCCCCCCCTGCAGTGGTCACACTGGGCACACCACCCTGCCACCCCCATACCATAGTTGCCCATGCAGCGTGGCTTTGATACAGCAACTGGCACAGCCCTCCTCTCACCACCTCAGCCGGCTGCTGTATGCAATGACAGGGAGTGGGATAGGTAAGGGGATGGCAGAGAAAGTGCCGTAGACCTGGAGAGGTCTACAGTGTAAGCAATGCAACAAAAAAAGGGCAGACTGGATCTGCTGTCAGCTTCTATGTTTTTATAAATGACTCAAAAAAAAAGTTTGGAGTGAAAACGTAGCCATGCTTTGTGCACTGCAATATCTTGTATCCGAGCTCCAGCAACATTTAATGCAATATGTTGTTTTGATACCTCCTGTGCATAATACATTATCTGGATCACCATATGTGTACTCACATCCCAAACACTAGCAGGTAGCAGCATACATTGCAGTCCACTCTTTGCCCAATATAGTCAGCCCCAGTTTGTATAAATCAGACACAAATCCTTTATTCACAACTGAATGCAAATCCCTGCATTGTGCATTTTCAGTATTGTCCCCGGGATGGAAATAAATGCTCCATAAGAGGAAACATGTTAAGCAGATGGGGGAGATGCAACATATTGCAGACATGAGGGAGGAGAGCATGACTGGAGAGAAACTGGAAGACAAGGAGGTGGGGGAGGAGCCCCCCTTCAGCAGGAGGGTCAGTACCAAGGATGTGGCCCAAGCTAAAGGGGACCCACAGAGAGCCTCTGGAGGTAGGGGAACTATTACAAGGGGGGAGGATGGCAGTGTGGGGGAAGGGGAAACCATCAGGGCCAGGATAAATGGTTCAGATAAGAGAGGGTCAATGGGGACACCTATTCAGAGGGGGTCTGAGTTAAGTGGGCAAAATAACGAGGGAGGCAGAAAGGGAAGGGTGACAAGGGGGTCTCTAATAAGGCAGGAAGACTCCCATGGAGTTGAGATCACGAATAAAGGGGGTATGGGGGGCTGAGAGGGCATAGTAGAGGTAACCAGAAGGATGATGGCGGTGTTAAGGTTCTGTTATTGGGAGACTCGATGATTAGGGGTATCCAGTGGGAGGGACAGGTGGGTGGATGCCATAGCCAGGTGAAGGTAGTGAGTATCTCTGGGCTGACAGTGCACAGAGCAAAGTTCATGGTGTACAAACTGATTAGGGATTGTGGAGGGAAACCGGATTTCCTGGTGCACTTAGGAACTAACGAACTAGAGGGAAATAGCGTTTTGGAAATCCAAGCAAGGTTCCAAGAACTTGCCAGAGTCTGTCGGGATAATGGATGCAACATTTCCTTTTCGGAGATATTGCCAGTACCAAAGGCCTCAGTGGAGAAAAAAATGAAGATCACAGAGGTTAATGACCGGCTCAGGAAGTGGGGTGAAGAGAGTTGGTTGGGGGTGTTAGGGAACTGGAAAGAAGTTTGGGAGGATAAAGGACAGTATGCCAAGGACAGGCTTCATCTTGCCCCATTAGGGAAGGAAGTCCTTAAACAGGGGATGGCTGACTACATTCAAGAAAGGTGAGGTTTAAACTTGTGAGGGGGGGAAGGGATAAGGGAGGGGCTGACCAGAAGCCCTCTCCTCCAGATGAGGGGAGTAGCCTTCAAACCCATGGGGAGAGGGGAAACAGACTGGGGGTGGTGGTTTCAGGAGGAGCAGAGGGAGGATGGAAGTATAAGGAACCTGGGTGGAGTTTGACAAAGGGGATCAGGGATAAGGGGTTGGGATTGGTGTTAGTAAATGCCAGGAGCTTGGGAAACAAGTTGCCAGAGTTCCAGGCCATGCTGTTCGGGGTGGATGTGGCGGCGGTCACGGAGACATGGGCCAACAAAAACCATGACTGGGACCTAAACGTGCGGGGGTACACTATGCTTAGGAAGGATAGAAAGGAGGGCAGAGGGGGTGGAGTGGCTATGTTCATTAGAGATGACATAGAAATTGCTAGGGTAGAAGAGGCAGAGGGAAACGTGGAGGCCTTATGGGTCACCTTACGATCCCAGCAGGAGATAAGGTCAAGCAGGGTGTAGTATATAGGCTCCCCGGGATGGGTGATGTTCTGGAGGATGGTTTGCTGGACAACATCATTGCCCAATGTGGACCAAAAGGGGAAGGAGTGGTGTTGATGGGGGACCTTAATATGCCAGGTACAAACTGGGGAACCATGTCCTCTAAGGTGGCCAAGGAGCAGAGGCTGCTGGACGGCTTCCAGGATGTGTTCTTAACACAGCATATGATGGAGCCCACAAGGGAGGGGCATGTCCTGGACGTGGTTCTGGCAGATGGAGATCTGGTAAGGGACCTGGTTGTAGAGGATCCCCTGACTGGGAGCAGCCACAATACTATCTGGTTTCAAATAAGCATGGGGGGAGATCTAGGACACTGGCAGTGGACTTCAGGGGGGCAGACTTTGTGGGCATGGGAAATATTCTCAAGGATCACTTGAAGGGGATTACATCAATGATGAGTGTGGAAAGGAGATGGGAGGTCATAAACCGGGGACTTCATGAGGCAGTCAGGACCTGCGCTAAAGTGAAACGTAAGGGAGCAAGGTCACATAAACTATGCTGGTGGTCCAGTGAGGTTCAGGTAGTGGTCAGAGAAAAGAAGGCGGCCTACAAAAAATATAAAACAACAAGAGGGGATAGGGATATGGAAATGTACCATCTTGCATCTAGAAAAGTCACCCGGATGGTGAGGGGAGCAAAGTCCAGTAAAGAGCAGCAGCTGGCACAGGGGATACATGGAGGGGAAAAGGGGTTCTTCCAGTACACTGGGGAGTGGAGAAAAACTAAGGGCTATCTCAGCAGATTGAGATCAGAAGGAGGGTGGGTGGAAGAGGCGAGGGACCAGGCAGAGGTATTTAACGAGTGCTTTGCTTCTGTGTTCACTAAGGAGGGGGATAGGATATCTACAAAGCAAGGCATGATGGGGATAGAAGCGGCAGTGAGTGGGATCAGGGGAGCAACAGAAATGGAGCAAGAGGGAGGGAGAGGTACCCCAGGGGTGTCACATCAGGATAAGGATAAAAAGGCCAGTAAGGTGGAGGGGATGGATGATGCTATCTCCACCAAAAGGGTGTGGTTAGCCCTCAAGGCCCTAAAGAAAGACAAATCTCCTGGGCCAGATGGCATTCATCCAAGAGTACTATGGGAATTGGCGGACATACTGGCTGCTCCTCTGGCAGAGCTCTTCAACAGGTCAATTGAGACAGGGAGGGTACCTAGGGATTGGCAAGAGGCACATGTGGTGCCAATCCATAAAGGGGGGTCGAGGGAAGTACCAGGTAACTATAGACCCATCAGTTTGACCTCGGTGGTGGGAAAATTAATGGAGAGTATACTAAAGGAACGATTGGGGGTGTACTTGGAGGAGGGGAGGTCTGGATAGTCAGCAACATGGGTTTGTGCCAGTTAGATCATGTCAAACCAATCTAGTGGAGTTCTACGAATGGGTAACATCAGAACTGGACAGGGGAAAGCCTGTGGATGTATTATTCTTGGACTTCAGCAAGGCATTTGACTCTGTCCCCCACAATGGTCTGGTGGAGAAACTGGTGGGGTTAGGAGTAGGCCCTTTGATGGTCAGATGGATTTAAAACTGGCTAGCTGGATGCACCCAGAGAGTAGTGGTCTGTGGGGAGCTCTCGAACCCTAGAGAGGTTGGTAGTGGGGTACCGCAGGGCTCAGTCCTGGGTCTGATCCTGTTTAATGCATACATATCGGACATCAGGGAGGGTATAGGGTGTGAAATGAGTCTCTTCGCTGATGACTCCAAGATGGGAGCAGTAGTTGAGGAGAAGAGGAGGTTGGCCCTGCAAGGACCTGGACACCCTGGAAAGCTCACACATGGAAATTAAATTTCAATATCACCAAGTGCAAGGTGTTACACCTTGTGCGGGGAAACCCTAAACACAGGTACACCCTGGGAGGGGAGGCGCTGGAGGCCTCAATAGGAGAAAAAGACCTAGGGGTCATGGTGGATGCATATAAGAATAACTCTGAGCAGTGCAGGAGAGTGGCTAGCAAGGCAAACAGGATGTTGGGATGCATCGTAAGGGGGATCACCTCTAGGAGCAAGGAAGTGATTCTGCCACTGTACAATGGACTGGTTAGACCACACCTTGAGTACTGTGTACAGTACTGGAGACCACATTTGAAAAGAGACATACAGCTCCTGGAGAGGATACAGAGGAGGGCAACTAAGATGATACGAGGGCTAGGGGATTTGATGTATGAGGACAGACTTGAGGAGCTCTGCCTGTTTTCATTGGAGGAGAGGAGAGACAGGGGGGACATGATTGAGGTCTTCAAGTACCTCAAGGGAATAAATAGGGTAAACATGGAGGGGATCTTTAGACTAAAGCAGGGAGGTATCACCAGAGAGCATGGTTTGAAGTTGGAAGGTGGAAGGGTGAGGGGGAAAGAGGAGGAGGTTTTTCACTGAGAGGGTGGTGGACCCTTGGAATGCACTGCCTGGCGAGCTGGTTCAGAGATCCACAGTGGAGGGCTTCAAGAGAGGGTGGGACAGACACAGAAAGTGGATGTATCAGATTGTGGCCTGTCCCAGGGGGGTGGGGATGGATGATAGTGGTTTCTGGAACACAAGGGGGGGGGGCCTAGGCACCCAACTAGGGATCTGAGGTTCGAGCAGACTCGATAGACCGTAAGGCCTAATCTGCTGGCAAATAGTATGTTAGTATATTATTGCCGACCCTGAACTTGCAGCTGCTAGCAGCACTCACTAACACGTTGAGCATGGTGCTTCTGGCAGTGTTTTGCCATCCACAACATGCTGCTACGCTCAACATACTCTTGCAGTGCAACACTGGTGGGCATTGCCATTCTAGTGTTTCTTTCAAGTTCTGTGGCTGCACCTCCTCCAGCTGTCTCCTATTGGCTGACTCAAGGTAAACACAGTTTGTCTCAATTGGTTGTTGCACTGCGGCATTCCTATTGGCCATGCAAACAACAGCTCCTCACTGGTTAATTTTTAAACAAACCCACCAGGGCCCACTAGTACAGTGCTGGAAACAGTCACCATCACATCCTATGATCGGAATAGAAACTAGCACTGCTCATTCCCACCCACCATGATCAAAAACAGTAGTTCTGAACCTCCCACTCACCTGAATAAAAAAAATTGGTATTCCCATTCCCATGGCTTTTTCCCCTACTCATCCACCAGGATTCAAAACAAACTGGGACCGCTGGGGCCACTCCCATGGCTCACTACCTCCCTCTGGGATTAAAACCAAACTGGCATAACTTGTACGGCCACTTCTGCAGCTCACTTCCACCAACTGGTACTGCTGGCATGGCTGGGACAGAAGGCAGCAGTATATAGAAATAAACAGTGTGAAAAAACAACCGCACTCCTGTGAAAACCCAGGGAGGGTGCTGCTGCAGGGACTGGCTACCCCAAATGATCCAACAACACTCACCAACTCAGCTGCACTCCCGCAGAGGAGAAGGAAAAGTCAGCAAACAGTTGAATCCACTGCCAGTGATTTATTGCATTTAAGCAGACATTAATGCAAAACTGCAGCGAGAAAGTACAGCAAAAGGTAACATACATACATTTAGTGCTAAAAGTGCTACAATCACCCAGACTAGAGCAATCACTCCAGCACTTAGCCTTACAGACTTCGTCAAGGGGCAAAGCACTGGGGTAATTGCTCTGGTTCCTTTTTCTCTTCGGGAGTGCAGCTGAGTTGGTGAGTGTTATAGAAATAAACATGCTCACAAAAACCCCATTGGGGTCTGTTACTAGTGGAAACAGGCACTAGACCTCTCTGAGGACCCATCGGTATGGTGCTCAGCCTGGACAGCCTTGTATAAACATGTCAAACAGGGCAGGTTTTGGCTAATTCAGTATTGTGTATTACATAACATGTATTAAATCCTGCTCAAACTATACAGAATGGGTAAATTACCGTCCCCATGTGTTCTAGATGTGGCCTAGTGGACGGCTCCTTGAAACACGTGTTTTGGGACTGTCAATGGGTATCTCCTTTTTGGAATGCCATCAAAAATTTGTTAGACCCTCTCCTTGGTTTCAAAGATCTTTTTACTCCAGACATACAGTATGTCTAATGGGTATTGTTACATCTGGTTTACCTAGCATACATAAAGCACATATGGCTTTGATATCCCTGACAGAGAAGTTCATTATCTTAAGGCATTGGCTGAATACTGCTTTTCCCTCTTTTAAATAGTGGCATCAAGAAATCCTATCCACCTTAATGGTGGAGAACACAAAGCTTCCATAAGGGGGAGCCCAGATTAGTTCCAGACTAGATGGGAGCTGCTATATGTGTTGCTTTCACTCTCATCCACTGGGCCAAGCTCGATAGTTTTTTTTTTTATACTGTAGCTGTATTATTGTGTTGTCTTATCCCCCAGTAGGTACCTTTACCTTAATTTGTTTGTTGGTATCTTGCAGATCCCTAATATATCATAAATCCCTGTTGCTGAACTCCTGGGGGGGATGGGGAGAGGGGTGGTCTTATTCCTTCTCATATTGTTTGTTATTGTTAAAGTTGTTGTGAAATGTTTCTTGTTTGTGATGTTATTGTCTCTCTCTTTGCCTGTTGTTTATCTTAAAATTCTAAGAAAGAATATTTTGTAAAAAAAAAAAAAGAAAGAAATAAACATGCTGGAGAGTGGAAAACTGAGGCACTTTTCCCCCGCCACACCACCCTTTTGCACTGCTGCCTACTTTATCTGTTGCACTCTCTTAGGCCCCCCCCCAGCATGGTTGACTTAAATCTTCCCAGCTGCCACCTCCAGAGCAAGCAGTGTACAAATGAATAAATGGCCCATGGAAGGGGGAGCCGAGGTCCCATGTCTTCCCTGCACCACCATTCTGCTCTGCTTCTTCCTTTGCCTGCTACCTGTCCACCATGGCCCCCAGGTATTCCTTTAAGAATGTGTCCATGGCAGACTCTCTAGCCAACCACTCAACAGCCCTGTCAGCATGCTACCAAGCCCTCTAACCATGGCTGCAGGATCACGTGGTCCCATCCCCAGCCCTGGAAGAATGCTGCACAGCCCCTTCTGAGCCACTCCCTCCCCACCCATAGCACAGTGTTCACAAGCCCTAGTCCTTGCCTTGGGCTCCTGATCACCCCCCCTCAGTATTGACTCTAGCTCCCAAGCTCCTCCATCCATGGCCTTTAGCTCCAGAGTTCTCCCCACCCTACCCTATGACCTCAATCTCCTGAACCCCCCTACCACCCATGGCAGCATACTTCATAGGCCACTCCATCAAACCAAACAGCCCTGGTGACGTGTTCTTGAGCCCATAAACCATGGCCGCAGGTTCTTATGGCCTCACTTTCAGAGCTCCAGAGCACCTCAGCTATGGCGACATGTTCCCACCACCCATATGAATGCTCACAAGACACGCCATCCACCCTTGCCTTGGGCTCCCAACTGCCTGCCAGCCCTGGCATTTAGCTCCTGAACCCATCATCCATTACTGGATTCTGGGTCCTGAGCTCCCCCCCACCAGCTCTGACATCAGTCTCTAGCGCTCCCCCCAGCCATAGCAGCATGCTCCATAGCCCACTCATGCCAAACAGCCCTTGCAGTATGCTATGGAGCCCTCCGGCCATGAATTCAGGTTCCTGTGACCCCACTCTCAGCCATGACAGTAGGCTCCAGAGCCCTCCGAGCCATGGCAGTATATTCCCAAGCCACAAGTGCTGGCGGGGCAGTAGGGAGCTGTGGATGGGGATAGATGGCGGTTATGTGGCTGAGGGGGGCGCCATCAAAAATTATGCTTGTGGCTCAGCATTTCACATGGAAAAGCCACTTCCCAGTGCTGGCGCTCCATTCACCAATGGATCTGCTGTGTGATGAGATCCTCTTACCTTGATATCATGCTCTCCTTTTATGGCCTGCTACTATGGTAGGACTCCACATGTGACACAGAAATGGAGTATACCATTTTTATGTTTGCTTGCATGCATGTGCAAGAAACATAGTGCCATCATCCGAGTTTTCAGAGGTGTGGCAGCCCTCTTCCAATTCAGTCAGTGTGTTTGCAGGTGCGGCCGCAGTTCTCCAATGCCTGCTCGAGCTGTCTATGACAGCTCCAAAATGCAGTGACGTACAGTTGAAAGGGGGAGCCACGCTCAGTGAGCAGCGATAAGATATCGCCTGCCATGCGCCGCCTCACACACACACACACACACGGCACGCATACGCGTGTTTCACCTCCCCACGCACACACTGTGTAGCCGACGGGGTGCCCAATCCCCATCGGCTGTGCTGCGCCCCCAAACAGTGTTCCATATGCCACGCTGGTGCCCACCCCAGCGCACACATCGTGATAGCCAACGGGGTGCCCAATCCCATCAGCTCCACTGGTTCCACCCCCCAGAGTACAGGGTGCCACACTGGGAGCCCACCCAAGCGTGGCAACATATGCTATCGCCGACCTGGGTGCCCAATCCCGTTGGCTCCACACCTCCCCAGCCATCCTTGTGCCATGCTGGGAGCCCACCCCAGCGTGGCAAACGTCCCGCGTCGTCATTTTAAAAAAAATACAAAACCAGAAACTGAAAAACGGTCCCTCGCAGTCTCTGCCCTCACCCACGCCCACCCACAGCGCACCCTGCCTCCCCACACCCCCCCTCACCCCATACTTACCTCCGGACTCTGGCGCGACAATGTTCAGTGGACCGGGAACACGTCTGCACTCTTCAAAGCCGACCGCGAACTGAGAAATGCCGGTAAGCTGTATAATGGGATAGATAGGGTTTTTAAACTTTGCTGCATATCTCAGGCATATTTTGGATTTTGCACCAAATTTTCAACATAGGGTTTTGGGACCTTCTCATGAATGCTCTCACTGTCATGGTGTGTCGGGCCGAAGGTGATTTGTGATCTTTTCGTGAAATCACCTTCCAGAACTGAGTAACTGAATGAACTGCCACTGTTCATATAAGGTGGGCTCTCAAAAGGCTATGTTGAAAATTTGTGGAAAATTCTAAAATGACTGTTTTACGTAAGCGCATGCTATGCAGTTCCTATGCATGCTCGTAAGTTTGTGAATTTTCAATATTTTAACTCCAGATTTTCAACATTGACATTTTATTACACTTCCTTATGAGCAGTACAGCTGTCATTTTTCACATCTTGCCCAAAACGTGTTTCTGTCCATGTAGCGCGCAATGGCGCAGTCGGTGTGCAAAATCAATGTGTGGGACACATTAAGAAAATCACAGTGGCACTGTTCATGAGCAGAGGTCTTAAAAAGGTCTTTAGGAAAGCAAGGAATAGATGCACCAAGAAAGTTAGGGATGCAAAGGCTGCCTTCTACTTGGCTGAGCTCGACTCCTCCTATCATAATCCTGCTAGGTTTTGGGGTACCATCAAGGGTATGGTGGGGCAGGATGCTAGTACCTCCCTTCCAACTCAATTACACCACAGTGATGGCCCTATCACTGGCAAAATGGAAATTCTGGACGCCTTCAATAACCACTTCACAACGGCTGGCCTTGCCTTTGACACCTCCCCAGCTAACCTGCTGAGGGAACAATTAACTCCCAGCACACTGGTGTTCAGAGAGCTGACTCTTCCTTCAGCTTCAAATCTGTACTGTTGAAGCAAGTAGAGGACCTATTATGGCAGCTGGATACCAAAAAGCGCAGGGGCAGACTCTCTGCCTTCCTTTCTAAAGATTGCATCCCACGTACTTGCAGTCCCCTAACTCATCTCTTTAACCTATCTCTAAACTCTGGTTCTATTCCCACACTGTGGAAGACAGCCCAAGTGGTTCCCCTTCTAAAATCAGGGGACCCTATGGAACTTAATAATTACAGGCCCATTTCCATTCTACCAGTGCTATCCAAGATGCTGGAGAAATTAGTGAGTAACCAGTTAAGGGAGTATCTTGACAATGCTAACCTCTTGAATCCAGCTCAATCTGGATTCAGGGCCAAGCATAGCACTATCACTGCACTAGCCAAGGTCACAACTGACTGGCAAACTGAATTAGATAGAAAGAATAATGTCTGTGCAGTATTTCTGGACCTGAGCAAAGCATTCGATACTGTGGACCATGAGCTTCTACTATCATCCTTGCACTCCCTTGGCCTAGATCCACCCTCCCTTAAGTGGTTCAGGTGTTATCTCACCGGTAGGTCACAGCAGGTAAAAGCTGAAGGTGACCTATCCCCATTAAAACCACTGTTAAGAGGAGTCCCCCAAGGTTCTATCCTGGGTCCTATCCTTTTTGCCATTTATATAAATAACATTGATTCAACCCTCACCAATTCCTCTGTACACCTCTTTGCTGATAACACTGTTTTGTATGTCAGCAACCCTTCGTCTGCAGCTGCTCGTGAAATCCTACAAACAGAATTCTCCTTGTTACAATATCAGCTACTTGAGAAAAAGCTTCTGTTGAATGCAAAGAAAACTAAAGCAATGATGTTCACAAATCAAATCTCCACCAGCACCTCCTCTTCAGTCATTCTCCCCCAGCTATGCACTATACTTGGAGAAAACCTGGAGTATGTAGAAAATTTCAAATACCTAGGTGTGTGGATTGACAACAGACTCGACTTCATTCATCATTTAGAAGAACTGCTAAAAAAGCTTCGCCAAAGGCTTGGCCTTCTCTATAGATTAAAACCCTTCCTAAACAGAGATTCAAAGATGAGGTTAGTCCAGGCCATTTATCTCTCAGTTGTTGACTATGCAGACTTCCTTTATAGTCACTGCCCCACCTCCTACCTATACAAGTTGGATACCTTATACCATAGAGCAATGAGATTCATTACAGATCTGCCATCTAATACCCATCACTGCTCTCTTTATGCTGCAGTTGGATGGGTTTCCCTTCACCTCAGAAGGAACAGAAATGCAGCCCTATGGATTTACAGAGCGTTATCAAAAAAACTTCCAAACTATATTCTGGACTGCTTCACCCAGACCATTCCTAGCTCCTATGCCCTAAGAAGCAACAACATCATCCTGTTCAAATTGCCCAAATTCAACACCCGGCTAGGGAGGGCAGCAATCAGCTATTCTCTAGCTATAGCATGTAACACCCTACAAAAATCCCTAATACTGTCCAATATAATTCCATTTGCATCTTTTAAACAGCGTTGTACAGTTTTCTTCACAGAGAAATGCAGTTGCTACCGCTAGAGCTAGCTTTGTCATCTCACAATCTCCCTCCCAAAAATTAACCATATATGGCATAATCTTTGTTCTTCAGTTCTCCCTCCCAGGCAGACACCCCATCTTATGGCACCCAGTAATACCCTCACCATCCTAGTATTACATTATGCTGTGTGTTTGCCATGGCCCCTCCTCTGGGATATGTATATACTGCATATACTGTAAATATTAGCTTAACTCTCCTATAACCCATTTTTAGCATGTGAATTTTACTGTACATCACTGTGTTTATAAACATTTTTTTCCCCTGTATGTATAACTGTTTTATATAGGTGTATGATGTATCTGTTATGTATCAACTGTTGAACCTTGACCTTATCAGGTCCATCTTGTAAATGAGCCTTGCTCAATGATGTTCGCCTGAATAAATAAAGATTTGATGATGATGATGATGATGATAAAATGGCTATGTTGAAAATTTGGTGAAAAAATTCCTAAAAATGACTGCTTTATGAGCGTGCGTTGCGCAATTCCTACACATGCTCATAAGTTTGCAAATTTTCTATATTTTCACTCCAGATTTTCCACATTGCCATTTTATTATACTTCCTTATGAACAGTACAGCTGCCATTTTTCACATGCTGCCCCAAATGTGTTTCTGCACATGTAGCGCACAATGGTGCAGTCGGTGTGCAAAAGCAATGTTTGGGACAGATTAAGAAAATCACAGTTACACTGTTCATGAGCAGAGGTCTTAAAATGGCTATGTTGAAAATTTGGTAACAAAAGTCCATAAAATGACTGTGTTACGAGTGAGCATTGCGCAGTTTCCACGCACCCGTGTAAGTTCATGACTTTGTAATATTTTCAGTCCAGATTTTCACCAGTGGCATTTTTCCACACTTCCTTATGAACAGTACAGCTGTCATTTTTCACAACATGGCCAAAATGTGTTTTCACACTTTCAGCGCAGAGATGCGTGGTCACAGTGGGGAATCATTGTTCGGGACAGATAAAGAAAATCAAAGTGACACTGTTCATGATCGGAGGTCCCAAAATGCCTGTGTTGACAATCTGCTGTAAAAAATCCCCAAACTAATTCCATTACGGGTGTGCGTTGCACAGTTTCTATGCACGCTCGTGACTTCACCAGTTTTTTTAATATTTTTACTGCAGATTTGCAGCATTGCCATTTTTTACACCTCCCCATGAACAGTACAGCTGTCATTTTTCACATCCTGTTTGGAATGTGTTTTTGCACCTGTGGTGCTAAATGCCGTAGTCGCTGTGCATAAGCAGCTTTCAGCTAACAAACCGATATTGCCACTGTTCATGAGGTGGGAGTCACAAAAAAAATATTGAAAATTTGGAGTGAAAATACCAATGAATGCCTGAGGTGTTAGGGTTTCCAACCATAACGCCCCACCCTGTAGAGAATGACAGGCATCAGGGGTGTGACTTGGGATTCTTGCCTGTAATGCTCATACCATTCCACACCCTGCAGCCAGTGAGAGGCATCGAGGTATGCCTTGTACTCTTCGGCCCCAAAGTTCACCCTATTCTCCTATACCGCACCCATCTCACTGTATTTCCTGATGCAATGGGGTGCACATAAGGGCCAAAGACCCCAAGGCACACCGTGACACTTGTCAGTGTCTGCAGGGTAGGGTGTGGTGAAATGGCGTGGCCGTTATGCCTGACGACCCAAAGGCACACCCCAATGCCTGTCACTCTCTGCAGGGTGGTGGTGAGGTTGGCTTCAGTACAATACTTCACTGCCATTTCCATTATGCAGCTCTGTAACTTCTACACTACCAATGCCAATGCCAGCAAGCAAACATTCGGCATTGACAAATGCTTGTTTAAGATGTGCCCCTGGAGTGTATTCATTTGTCCAAACAGTTTCTATTTTTATTAAGCCACATCATTCTTTTGCAAAAAAGGACTGAGCTGAACTCTATATGTAGTCTTGCTGCACACCTCACTACGGGAGTTACTGTATACAGTAAATGCACAGCAAACCTCCCGTTATTACCATGGTTCTTCATAACCATCCAGGTCAAAGAACGACAAGAAAGGGAATTTTTATTTTATTTTTAAAAGCTGAAAATGTCACAGAGATAAGCACACTGCCAGAAAAATGTGTTTGTTAGTGGGCCACTAATGGGTCTTGACATCCACAATATGGTGGCAAACTTTACGTACTCAGGCTAGGCAATGCTAAGCAGTCTTAACATCCTAGTCTTTCTTGTCTAGTTCTGTGGTGTCAGCCCTTCAGAGGCCACATAAGCCTAATAGGAAAGACTAGAATGGCAGCATGTCATCATGTACAGCGAAAGCAGACAGAGAGGGGCAGGCAGGTGAAGAATGTATAATGAGTGATCCGGGGGGGCAGGAGCACATAGGAAAGGAAACTGGAGTGGGGGAAGATGCTGGAGAGGGAGAAAAAGAGAAAAGGGAAGGCAGACTGTAAAACATGGAAGGTCATGCTAACGAATGCCTGTAGCCTAGGAAATAAGGTTCCAGACCTGGAAGCCTTGTTGGCAGATGCAGACCTTGACTTAGCAGCAACAGACTTGGTACTCTGTTAATCATGGCTGGGAAGTCAATGTACCAGGCTATACATTGTTCAGGAGGGACAGGGAGCGTAAAAAGGGTGGGGGAGTGGCCCTGTACATCAGAGATGGTATAAAGGCTACAGAAGTTCAGGGAAGACAGGGGGAGGCCGAGGTAATGTGGGTCACCCTGGAGCCAGAGAATGGAATAGCAGTACACACTGGGGTGATCTACAGACCTCCAGCACAGAGGGAGGAAGTAGACAGGAACTAGTGGAGAATATACACGACATGGCAGCTAAGGGTGAAATCCTGCTACTGGGGGATTTCAATATGCCAGACGTGGATTGGGCCACCCAGATGGCTGCTTCAGCCAGAAGCACAGCCATCCTAGAATCCCTGCAGAGGGTTGGACTCAGGCAGCTGGTACATGAACCAACCAGGGACAAGTCAATTCTGGACCTGGTATGGACCAATGGGTACAGAGTCAAAGAAATACAGGTGGAAGGGCAGCTGGGGTCCAGTGACCACCACATGGTGTGGTTCAGCATGGAGACATGGACTCAATCAAGCCATACAAGGGCAAGGGTATTAGATTTCAGGAGGGCAGATTTCACTGAAATAGGTAGATGTATACAAGCAGGGGAAGGGAGAGATAGTAGAGGGGGTGGAAAAACGATGGGAGAAACTGAAAGGGGCCATAGTGGATATAACAAACCAATGTGTTAGGATAGTGGCCAAAGGGAAAAGAAGAAGGAAACCACTAAGGTTCCCCAAAGAGGTGAGTGACAAAGCCAGGGCTAAAAGGCTGAGTTTCAGGAAATATAAGGGGAGCCAAAGGGAGGAGGACAGGCAGGTGTACCTTGAATGTCTAAGGGAAGCAGGGAAGGCTGTTAGGAGGGTGAAGGCACAGACAGAAGAGAGCTTAGCACGGTCTGTAAACAAAGGAGATAAGGAATGTTAAAGGTACATCAGTGAAAGAAGAAAAAGCGGGGGGGGGGATTGTGAGACTCAAAGGGGAGAAGGGAGAGTATAAGGAGGGGGATCTGGACAAGGCAGGAATACTGAACAAATACTTCTGCTCAGTATTCATTAAGGAGGGGGCAGATCAAGGACCACAGTTGGGTTGCAGAGGTAATGGGAGGGGAGAGGTGAACACCAGTCCACAGCAGGAAGGTCATGTCAAACAAATCTAATGTTTTTTTTTTGATTGGGTGACTAGGGAACTTAATCAAGGAGGGGCAGTAGACATTGCCTACCTGGATTTCAGTAAAGCATTCAACACTGTCCCGCATAGAAGGCTGATTAACAAGATGGGTAGTCTGGGCATGGGAGACAAGGTGGTGAACTGGGTTAGGAACTGGTTAACAGACAGGGGGCAGAGGGTGGTGGTAAATGGGGTAAAATCTGGGGAGGGGGGTGACCAGTGGGGTACTACAGGGATCAGTACTATGACCAGTCCTGTTCCATGTCTTCATTAGTGACATTGCAGAGGAGCTGGAAGGAAAGGTCTGCCTGTCTGCAGATGACACCAAGATCTACAACAGGGTGGATACTCCAGAAGGGGTGCAGAAAATGAAGAGGGACCTGGAGAAGCTTGAAAGATGGTCAGAGATGTGGCAACTGAGGTTCAATGTAAAGAAGTGCAAAATAATGCACTTGGGTAGAGGGAACCCTGGGGAGAGCTACAGGTTGGGGGGGGCGGGAGCTACCTGTCACCAAAGAGGAAATGGACCTAGGGGTTATCATCTCTGATGACCTTAAGGTATCAAAGTAGTGTACAAAGGTGGCAGGTAGGGCCAGTGGTATGCTGGGGTGCATAGGCAGGGGTATCACTAGCAGGAGGTGGGAGGTGGTGATGCCATTGTATAAAATATTGGTAAGGCCTCACCTGGAGTACTGCGTGCAGTTCTGGAGACTACATCTGTGCAAGGACATAGATAAGGTGGAGACTATCCAGAGAAGGGCAACAAAGATGGTGTAGGTCTTACACTACAAAACATATAAGGAGAGACTAAGGGACCTCAATATGTACTCACTGGAGGAGAGGAGACAGCGGGGGGACATGATTGAAACTTTCAAGTACCTCAAGGGCATAAACAAGGTGCAGGTGGGGGAGCTTTTCCAATGTAGAAAAAGTACTAGAACAAGGGAGCACAATATGAAATTGGAAGGGGATAGATTAAGAAGTAATGTGAGGAAGTTTTTCTACACAGAAATAGTCGACACATGGAATAGTGTGCCATGTGAGGTAGTGGGGGCAAGCACAGTGGAGGGGTTTAAGCATGCTTGGGACAGGCACAAGGGAAGCCTGAGAGGGGAGGGAGGGAGTGATGACAAGCCACTGATCACACAGGGTCAGTGGCCACATACAATGTATAGGGCCTATGGGCAGACTGGATGGGCCTAGCGGTCCTTATCTGCCGACAATTTCTATGTTTCAATGTTTCATGTAGCACGTAAAGTACGCTGCCATACTGTAAATGTCAGAACAAGAAGTGGCCAATTGACATCCATATGTTTTGGGCAGGACACTCAGTCTCCACAGTGTTTAACAGATTAAGTAAACAAACATTTTCAAAGTCAGTGACCACCAAGCAGAGCATACCTGGTCCAGCATTCTGAAGTCTGTGAGTTGGAGGCAGAGAGTGGGAGGGAGGGGAGGTTTTTCTGCCTGCCAGGTAGTAATACTGCTCAGACCTTGGGTAGAACCATTGCAGCAATTCTCTACGCATCTTCCACTCCAAGGCCCTCTTCCAAACTGCCGGGGAAGAACACAACCAGAAAGGGGGGGGGGGATAGTCTAGAGGGGGTGTCCTACTGTAGCAGTCACACTATCCCACCTGTGGTTTGCACATCCTCTGACTCTCCCCATGAAGGTAAGCCACAGAGAGATAAAGGGACCCCATCCAGCACCCCCAGGTCATGTCCCTCTTTTCTGCCTTGCCCCTACCCCTAATTGGTCATGCTCATTACCATTTTTACTCTATTCCCTTTCCCTGCCCTTACCCCACTGTCCTCTCATGCATGCCCTGTCCCATCCTTATTGTTTCTGCCTGCCCCAGTCCCTAGTGCATTCCCCATTCCAGTTCCCAGGAGGATCCTATCCAAATCCCTCACGCTTGTTCCACTTCCCCTCCCCTTGCTCCTATCAAATGCTTGATCCACTCTCTGCCTATATTCCACTACCATTTCCAGCTGCTAACTCACTCCTTCTGCCCTTCACATTTCTTCTCCAGCAGCAGCAGCATGCAACAAAAACCCCAGCAATGAATGGGCTAATTTTCTGCTACCATTTCTGCACCTCCAGCCTTTGTTGCCCCTGACACATACTAACCCTTCTTCCACAGCCCCTGACACTAGCCCTACTTTCTTCCATAGACCCAACACTGGCCCTCCCTCCCTCCACAGTCCAACAGTACCCCCATCTCCACAACCCCAGACATCTCCCCCTCCCTCCAATAACCCCCCCACACCACCTCCTTCCTCCATGCTCCCCTCCTTCCACAATCCCCCCAACACCCTCACTCCCTCTACAGTCCCCTCCAGTACCTATTATTGCCCCCTTCACCCCATAATCCTCAGACTGCATTGCTGAATATAAAGTTAGTACCCTAGCAGTGTGTGGGGTAGTTATTATTACTCCCTTTCCTTTTATCCCAGTCATAGGTCTCTGCAAGGTCCCAGAAGGAAGAGTCTGACAGCAGGGTGGCCTCCGTCATGAATGTGCCACTGTAGGGAGCTGTCCTCATCACAGCTGCATTCACTGCTGCTGGGCTGCATTGAGGGGGTTCCCCTGAACTGGTGACAGTCCACAGCCCTGGTGGAAAGTCAAGCAAACCTCAGTTGTACAGGAAGCCCAGAGCTGTGTCAGTAACAGCAGCCACACCAGGGCCTCTGCTGAGCATGCTACCCTACTATGTTCTGGGTTCCTCATCCATGCACCCAGGAACTTGCTGCCATGGCTAGGGAGGTAAGAAACCTGAGGCCAGGGTTGGGGGGGGGGAGGTTGGTAGCTTGAGGTCAAGGCTTGGAGAGAGTTGGGGGCTTGTAAGCATAAACACAGGGCTATGGGGGGGCAACATGCCGTCAGGGTTGTGGGTGTTCTGGAGCCTCTCTTGGTCAGTGTCACTGGTAGTAGAGCACTGGTTGCACAGGGAGTGCAGGTGTAGGGAGTCAGAGCTCAAGCTTCCACTTCAGCACTATCTCTTTGTCTGCTTACTCTCTCTCTTTCTTGGCTGCCGGGTTGGAGTACATGGCGAAAAGCGAGGAGGAGGCAGCCACAGAGCACAGAAGGATCAAGAGGTAATGCTTCTGCTATTCAGTGAGTGGGAGGGGCATAGAGGATTGTAGAGTGGATGTCCAGGAGACCCACGAGGGAGACGGGGGTCTAGCAGGGAGGCCAGGAAGGAGGGTGGTCCAGGGGTCCATGAGGGAGGGGATCCAGGGACCCGGGAGGGATGTGCCTAGCAGGAAGTAGTGTCTGGGGACAAGGGGCATCCAGAGTGCTGGGGAGGGGGGGTGTCCAGGGGGACCTGGGGCGGGTATCTGGGGAAGAAGGGGTATCCAGAGAGTTTGGGAAGGAAGAAAGTGTCTTACAGGCCCTGACAGATAGTTGTTTCTGGTAGGTTAGGAGGGATTTGGGTTGGTGGATCAGTAAGGAGGTAGGTGAATGGGGTATCAGAGGGAGCAAGAGCTGTGGTGGTGGTGACTGTGGAGGTAGCTAGACAGCTGGAGGAGACTGTGGATGGAACGAGCATGTGGGGAGACTGAGGAGGAAGCAAGGGGGTCTTGGAGGAAGGGAGTAGTGTGGGGTAGTTAGTAACAGGGCCTGGGGGGTAGTGTTGGGGGTGTGGAAGGTTGGGGGTATTTGGCCCCTGGTAAAATAAAGATTGATTGATTGTTTGATTTTTTTTTCCAATTGTTTAACCAGGAGAGACACACTAAGCTGAAAGCTTGTTTACAGGTGTGACCTGGGATCACAAGGAAGTTAAGTGATTTGGTCAGGGTCACACAGTATGCAAGTGGGGGCTGTGGGATTCAAACCCAGGTCTCCAGATTTGCTGCTCAGAGCCTTAAACCACTGCGCTATACTGCCGCCCCAATTGATTGATTGATTAGAAGGAAGGTACTATTGGGGGCTGCGAAGGGTGAGGAGTACTGTCAGGGGCTGTGGAGGTACTGTCTGGTGGGCTGTGGAGGAAAGGGGGTACTGTCCTGGGCCATGGAGGGATAGGGGCTAGTGTTATGGTACAATGAATGGCAGTGGGGCTAGTATCTAGGGCTGTAGAAGGAGGGGTAGCTAGTGTCTGAGGCCATAAAACGAGGGGCTAGTTTCTGAGGCTGTGGAGGGAGGAGGTAGTGTCAGGGCCCATAAAGGGACAATGTCTGGACTCGTATAGCATAGGGTAGGAGGGTGTCATGGGTCTGGGTGGTGGTGATGAAGAGGCATGCAGGTAATGCAGGGAGGGTTCATGTCAAGGGTCTGGGAGAGGTCTCAAATGACCATAGGGAGAGTGGTGTCTGGGAGGGAGGAGGTGGAGGAAGGATGTGTCAGTGGTCAGGGAGGATGGGTTAGGGCTATGGAGGTGGGGACCATGGAGGTGGGGAATTCAGGGTGTCCCCTCCCCACACAGCAATTCACCCCCTACCTATGCCAGAGCTTGTAATCCCTCACCATGCAGGGGCCTGCAATCCCCCCTCCTTCACATGGATCTGCACCCAAGGGGGCTGCACACCCACCCCACATGCAAGGGGCACCCCCTCCCCATTACCCAGCAAGAAGGAAATCTGACAGCGGGGTGGTGGAGGAGAGAAGGTCAAAATGTGATAATAACAGTGACACCCATGTTAAGCACCCTCCCTTGACCACTCCACATCCACAAAGCATGCATTCCCTTCCACAACAACCACATCCCTGCAGCTGGACCAGCCCTGATCATCCTTTCTGCCCACTGACCAAACACCTAACCCAGCTCATGACTCTCCCTGCAACTAGGACACCCCTTCACCCCCCCATCCATGGACATAGGTCAAGTTAGGGTGTTTGGGAAACATCTTAGGGCTCATTGTGTTAGAGCAGGGGCCTCAGTGAACAGTGTTTGGGAGAAAATATATGGTACTTATTTTGGGCACTCTGCCCACTTCATAATTCCTCTGCGACATGACCAACAGTATGTCCCTCCCCTGCTGTATAGATACCACAGCAGCTAGTCCCTTCCCCTCCACACAATTCGAGTGATGGGCCAGGAAGCGGAAGATATAGCAGAGAACTGCTGCTGCGGTGCTGCTTAGGGCCCGGTAGTACTGCTGACCAGCAGACAGGACCCCAACCCCCAATTACATAATTCATGATGCTGAACCAAGTGTTCTCCATTGGCGGACATGAAAATGGCGAATGTGCATTTATTTAATTTGCAAACACCACGGAGTCTGAACACAGTGCCAGAAACATGTGGATGTCAGTGGGCTCCTTCTAAGTCTTGACATCAACAATATGGCAGCGTGCTTTATGTACTTACGCTGGGGAGTTCTGGTAGGCACTGCCATTCTAGTCCTTCCTTCTAGTTCTATGAGAAGAAGTCTAGAATGCCAATATACCATTGCAGAGTACATAAAGCGTGCTGCCATATTGTGGATGTCAAGACTCGTAAGCGGCCCATTGACATCCACATGGTTTTGGCAGTGTGCTCAGTCTGTGCAGCTTTTCTGGCTTTTTGTTTTTAATTTTTACGGCTGTATGGGCAGAGCCATGCTGACATATTGTGAGGGATAGGAGAGAGAGAAGGGACTGTGGAAGCATGTGACCAGATACCTCTCCTAAGTGCTTCCAGAGTGCTGCAGTCAGTACTGTGGCATTGGTTCTCTGCCACCCTTCCCCTCCCCTTCGAGGGGTGCACAACCCCTCCCCCAGTGGAGGCAATATTTTTGTTTCTGCCTGTCACTTCCGCAGTTTCGGGTGAAACAAAAGAGCCCGCTGTGCCCCAAGACAGACACCATGAGCTCATTGTGTTTATGTGAGTATTGCGGCATGCACAGTCAGCGGTAATTGCACATGCACACTGTTGTCACCGTGGCTATCTTGGGCACGGCGGGATCTTTCTTGCGCATGCGAATTACCGTTCACTGCGCATGCACAAGTAGTGCGCAAGTACTGCATCAGCTGTGGTGGGAGCTCTGAGTACTGTTTAATTTGGGCTGACTGCTCTGAGGCAGCCATGGTGGCTTTGACCAGAACTTCTTAGTTCTTTAACCCACCCAGCTGGCTATTTGCATTTTTTTTCTCGTTTCCCAAGTTGTCAGCTGACTGGGGAGGGGAAGCATTGGTGAAGACACCGAGGTAACCCCTGTCCCCTTAATTAGTGCCAAATGGGAGTTTTAAAATTCACCTGTGATAAACAGAAGGGAACTCTAACAGTGCAACTCTCTCTGCAGTACTGCAGGGCCATCATAAGTAGGAGTTCAATTTCTTCCTGTGAGACAATCTATTGTCAGAGATGAGTGCTATAGTGCTGAGCAGCACTGAATCTAGATGAGCAACAGACAGACATATGAGCTCAGGTTTCTCTCCCCACTCCTCTGCTGTCCTTGGGCTCTCAAGCCTAACTCTCTGCCCTGCAGAATCCAGGACTGGGGTGGCTGGAGTTTCTCCCAGTCTCAGCAGATTATGTCAGTTACACAGCTTACACTAGCATCATCAGTTCTGCTTCGCCCAATCCCCTTCTGCTACCAACTCAATAGTTTATACCCACTGTTGCCATCCACTCTGATCACAGGTTTGTATATCAGCACCTTAACCTCCAGTTGCAGCCTGTCATGGTAGCATCAGCACTGTCCCCATCTCAGCCTTTGCTGCCAAGACCTTCTGCTCTTACTTGCCCCAGTGCCACCAGACCTACTGCTTAATCTGCAGTAGTAATGCACCCCCTCCCAACTGGGGGACGATAGATTTGTTACAGAGCCCCCCACCTCCCTCTAGACCTCCTTTCTGGAACTGCCCATCCCACTCATCACTAGTTCAGCAGAATGTGGTGCCAAGGTGGCTACTGGCATCAGGTGCTGGGAGGGGTGTGGGTACCAGCAGGTCAGACAATAGTCTTTTGGTCACTTCAGTGCCAGCTGGGTCATCAATGCTGAGTGCGGCACTGGGATCAGGTCCCTTTGGGCTTACCTTAGTGCAGCATCATATGCAGTGTTGTATGAGCTTATGACGTTGGGACCATTCCCACTGGGGAAGCTCGCAGTGCTGTCCACACTGTTTCCCTGGCCCAGTGTTGCTGGTGTTGCTGTATCCATGTGCTGCATTGTTAGCTCTCCAGACACCTCCTCTCTACTACTCTGTGAGGAAGGTGTAGAAGTAGTTGAGTCAGACCCTGACCTTATCATTTCTGATGGTGGGGAGGATGACTCAATATTGTGGCCCGGAGAGCTCTGATTAAGTCCCTGTGCCTGTACCTCAAGAGGACCTCTCCTTCCAGGCTTTACTTAGAATTATGCATTCTGCATTGAATTTGGAGCCAGAAGCCATAAACCAGGCTAAGCACCTCCAAATGGAGTTTTTAAATGTGCCAAATATCCCAGTCTGCTAAATTCTTCCCATCCTGCCAGCCTTAGAGACACTCTGAGAAGCAGCTTGGAGGAGGCCAACTACTGTGGCAGCTATACCCAAACAGGCGGACAAGAAATATTCAGCACCTAAAACTAAGCTTGTGTATTTCACCCTGCTTATAGCCAATATCATTGTTATTCAAGTCAAAAATAACAAAGCCATAGTGCCTGAGGAGGCCATAGTGTACCCTACTAACAAGGAGTCACACATAGTAGACACCATGGGCAAGTGAGTCTATGCCATGACTACCCTTGGCATGAGGATAGCTAGCTACCAGGATCACTTATCTAAGCATGAATGTGCCCTTAGGAGCAAGCTTACGTCTCTGGCAGAGACTTTGCCAGATACAGAGGCAAAACAAGAAATGCTGCTAGCTGTTAAACAAGGTATTGAATCCAACAGCTACCAGTTCAAAGCCTCTGTGAATGACTTTAATGTGGCAGCTCACCCCATGGCTCCAGATATCTGCATCAGGTGGCACTTCTGGTTGTGGACTGCTGGCTTCACCCTGGATGTTCAGCCCAGATTATGAATGTGCCCTTCAGTGGCACTTATCTGTTTGAATAGCAGATGGAGCAGTCTCTTAAGGAGTCTAACAAAACAAGAATGACTCTTAGGACTTCCAGACCAGTCCCCTTTAATCCACTGAGGGGTGAGGGATGTGGCTTTTTTCACAACCAGCAGTCATTTTGTGGCAGGGGCAGGGGAGCCCAAAACAAAAGTCTAGCCTTCCCAGCTCTAAAAGAAAGTGCAGTCGAAGGCACAGGTGGCAAAAGAGCTCAGTGCCACCATCTAAAGCCCCAGCCCCTGTTCAGCTTTAGCTGCCCAAGGAAGACCTCTCTTCCCCAGTAGGAAGGACATAAGACTCATTTTTACTGTCTGTGGAAATCCATCGCGATGAGCAGTTGGGTACTTAAGATTGTACAACAGGGGTAGTCCCTGGAATTGTCAGAAACACTTCTATCCTCCCAGAAGGCAACTCACCTTGTCAGCTCACATGTTAGAGCTTCTGGCACAGGAGATTGTGGGCCTTCTGAAAAACAGGGCAGCAAAAAAAGTGTTAGATCCAAAATGGAACACATGGATCTTCTTGAAGGACATCGCCCTCCACTAAGCAACATCATGGAACTGTAAGCTGTCAGTGTAGGGACCACCCAGAACTTTGTATTTTTGCTGACTGGGGCCACCCACATCAACACACCTCATCGATGCCTGTATAACGTGGGTGTTCCCAGCATGCCTCAGTTCTTTCCCCTGCCATCAACTGCTCACTGGTCCACTACTGCTAAAGAATGCTGTTGAACTTTGGAAAGTTTTGTTAATGCTGCTACTTCTTAAGTTTATTTTACAACTTAAACTTTTATGCTGCCACCAAAGTACAAAGAACCGCTGAGCTGATACTGTCGATCTTCATCAAGTATATTTCCTCCATTGGGCCACACCTTGGAACCTGCAACCCATCAGCATCAGGACCATCTGGAAACTTTTGCCTAGCTGAGGTTCACCCACAATGACATACAATATCAGCACCTATAAAATGTGGGTGGCTCCCTTGCTCCTTAGTTTTTTCTTTTGCCGGTAACCACTCATCAGACCTGCAGGCAAAGAATACCACTGTTTCTTCATTAGTTGTTTTCTGACTTACAAGTTTTTTATGTTGACACTGTCCCTGTATGCCACCATCAAAAGAACCTTTATTTAGATTTTGTACCTGTGGTTACAAGATCTACAAGGACGACGCTCACACCATGTGTGTTTGCTGTTTGGGCCTGTCCCACAATGTGAGGGCCTGTGAGATCTGCCAAGGATTTAGCCAGGCCACAAAGAGATGCTGGGCAAAGGCTTAAGAGACTTTCATTGCTCTGAAGGCCATGGAAGCTCAGGCAAAGGCTGCAGGATGCAAACTGACTTCTCCCTCTCGACCGCCCACCCCAGGGTAAGGCGACACCCAGGCAGTCAACAACCACATCGCCACTGAGGTTAGCAAGGATGATGGAAAAATCCAAAGAAATTGGGAAATCATTGTCAAGACCCTCCTCCTCTTCCAGCCACCATAAGCATAAAGAAAAACATATTTCACTGGTGAGGCTGAGGTCTCCACTGAAGGAGGGAAAGTCCTCATCAATGTTGGCTCCATCAGCATCAACTATAGCCCTCCAACCATTATTGAGACACCAAGGTCAGGGCCTGACTGTGGTGCTGCCATACCTACTATGTATGGTATGCAGCCTCCATCATCAGGTTCCAACCTGATGACAGTGGTAGTCCTGACCTCTCAAACAGGCTTTGTCAACTCACAGGTCATACTGTCATCATTCTGAGAAATGTAAACACACCTGTTTTCATCTCTGCATATAGTGGTGCATGTTCCATTGACAGAGACTCCCCTGTTAACACTGTCATTATTGACTGGACCAAAGTGCGTACCTATTGCACCAACTGTACAGCTGCTATCTTTGTTGGCAGCACCATCTATTGCCCCCACTGTCATACAAGGTGACAACAAGGTAAAATATAATCATGACCCCCTAGAAATGGGGGAGGATTTGGAAGAAGTTGGGGATGAGGAACCCTATGATAAAGGGTTTTTTTCCAGCTCAGCTTTATCGTTCTGTAGTGCGAACTTTGTGGTACATCATCCCATGTCTCCTCCACAGGATCCCTTCTTCCAGGTTTTGTTTAAACACATACAGGATATGATGGGATTTTACTGTGAAGAAGAAGACTCCAGTAAAAGAAACTTAATGGAGTTCTGAGAGGTAACAGCAGCTCCCACTATTGTGGTGCCCCCTGTTTACCCTGTATTAGAAGATGCTATGTTTGCTGCCTAGCACAGACCTGCCACTCTGCCAGCAGTCCCCAGAAAGGCTGACAATCGGTGTCTTGCTCCATTTGTCAAGCCATTATGCTACTCGGCCTGAAACTGACTCTATGGTCATCATTGCTGCACATGGTCATTCTCAGACTCCTAGAGTTATGAGCACTCTGCCTCCTGACAAGGAGCCCAAGAAACTGGATGTAAAGGGTAGGAAGACTTATGCCTCTTCCATGTTGCGTCTTTGTATTGCAAACTACCAGGCTTACTGTATATGATTAAGTATCAGAATAGCCCCTGGAAATCAGCAATGGCTATGGCACAAACACTGCCAGATAGCCCTACAAAGGCAGAACTGATTAAAGCTGCCTCTGCGGGCCTGGATACTGGTAAACACTTACTAAGGTCAGCATATGATGCTTCATATACTGCTGCAAGATCAGCTACCTCAGGTGTATGCCTCAGAAGATATCCCTGGTTCAGAGTGGCAGGATTTGATCCAGATGTGCAACAGGCCATGCTCAATACCCCTTTTCTGGGCTCTAAGCTGTTTGGCCAGGATGTAGGTAATGCATTAAAAGACATACAGTCCTCTAAGATGACTCCAAGGTCTGGGAAATCCTTGACCCCCCAGAATGTAAACAGAGGTTGTGGTAGGTGTGCTTTTCTTTTTTTTTTATTTTCTTCAAATATGCCTTGTCCAAAATATAGTGCAATACAGTTGTACAGACATAAATATATCAAAGTCACTTGTCTACATTCTTTTAGCCCATAGGCACACTTGATGTCAAAAATAACTGGTACAGGTTTCAGGTTGGATCTAACAAATGTAAGAAACACCGTAATTACTGGCCCCAGTCCCCTCAAGAGATGTAAGAATAGACCATGCATGTTAGTATAAATGCGGTTCAGGCAACCCAGCTCATCCATGTCTCCATCCCTGAGTGACTCCACACCAATATCTCTCATGTCTATACCCTCAAGCAAAAAGGGTCTCAGAGAGTAAGCCAAGACTATTCCAATCATCATGGTATAAAATCTGGGTAGCGCTCTAACTGGTAGTGGGTCCATCAACTCCATCGGTCAGTGAAACTTCTCATTTTGTTGTTCAGTTTTGCTGAGGTTTGCTCTAATCTATATACTTCATAGGTTAGCTTTCACCATGCTTCTTTAACTGGTTTATGCTTAGTAAACCAAAGCTTGGTGATCACTTTTTTGCTATCAGGACCAGGAGTGCAATAAGCCTATATTGTACCCAATTTATCTGAAGTCCAGTGGGGGAAGTCGCAGTCAGGATGAAGGCGGGTGTGAGTAGTTTAGATGTTTGAAATATTTCATTCACTTCAGAAGTAACATCCGACCAATATTTCTGAAGGAACGTGCATGACCACAAGATATGTGCCTCTCCGGCTGGATGGCAACCACATCCCCTTCAACATTCTGCCGGATCTCCCTCCCTGTACAGAGCAGTGACAGCTGGGGTTCGAAAGTAACGTAGTCTGGCTTTCCATGCAAATTCCCTCTAGTATGTCATAGATGAGATCTTAGAATAGGGAGAGGTTGCCTTTTGCCAAAGATCTTTATCAGTCTCTACCTCTATATCTTTTACCCATCGCTGTCTGACAGGATCCAGGGATCCAGTGCAATCGTCCCTAAGTGCTTGATACAACTGACTAATAATATGTTCCTGTACTCCACCTGTCAAGTGATGTCTGACCAATCCCACCAAGGGAGATGGGGACTCCGCCACGGTTGACAGGGAATCCTCTTAGGGAAGAAGATAGTTTCTAAGCTTTGCATAAATTTGGTACTGATTTGAAGGTAGTTTATAAATAGATTGTAGATAAGTAAAGGAAAGCAGACCTGATGGACCTATAAGTTGAAACATAAAATACAGGTGATAGGGTTACCATCCCTTCAGTAAAGAGGCAAATCCCGGTGGACCTATATCTATGTCATATGCCAAGGCGGAGAGGTATAGCCTCTCAGGTGAGGTTAGAGCGGAACGACTGACTTGCATCCAAACTCAGAGTTCCCCAGTGAACTGCATAAACTTATTTAGGGGGAGACATCTCAGGGGGTTCCCCAGGATGTATGGGGGGCTGGGGAGTATTCTAGCCCATTGAGAGTTGCTTCAATATCCTTCCAATATGCTGTATAAGTGCTAGAGATATGTAAGAGGACAGTACGCACTTGTGTTGCTTGTGCATATTTCTTTAAATTTGGTATGTTAAGGCCCCCTTGAGTTCTAGGTACCTGCAATATGCAAAATTTCAATCATGGTGGCTTACCCCCACAAAGAAACCTAGAGTTTAACTTATCCCAGGCTGAGAAGTGGGTATTAGAGGGCATGACGGGCAAGGTCTGCAGGGAAAAAAGGATTCAAGGCAGAATATTTTGCTGGATGGTTTCTGCTCTGCTTACCAACCCAACAGGGAGGTTTGTCCATTTGGATAAGTCAGCAGTTTTTTGCTGAGAGATTGGTTCAAAATTAACCAGCTCCAGGTGGATTAGCTGTGAGGGAATCTTGATTCAGAGATATCTTTTTGACTTGGTTCCAGCAGAATGGGAAAGCCCTCTTAAGATCTCTAGGAGGATTGAATGAGTAATTTAGGACTTCTGTTTTGGAGCTATTTATGTTATGACCTGATAAATTCCCAAAAAGATTAAGCTGTTCCCACACCGCCGGGACAGAAGATTCAGGTGAAGTGAGTGTCATCAGGATGTCATCTGCTAAGAGTGTGAGTTTATATAAGCTACCCCCCAAGGGTATCCCTTCAATATTATCTTGCAGCCGAATATTAGCTGCCAGTGGTTCCAAATACAAGGCAAACAGCAGCAGGGACATAAGGCAGCCTTGTCAGGTACCCCAGCCAGCAGGAAGAGGGAGGGGGAGGAAGTGAACCATCCAGCTTGAGGTATGCCACCGGGGATTGGTACATTCTCTGTATTTGTGAAATAAATTTGTCAGGGAAGGCAAATCATTTGAGTGTAGCCCAGAGATAGAGCCATGCGACCCTATCGAATGTCTTCTCAGCATCTAAGCCGAGTAGGACTAGTGGGATTTGTCTGCAAGAGGCATGCTCTGTTAATAACAGAAACCGCCTAATTGTGTCATGTGTTTGGTGCTTCATAATAACCTCCCCCCAGTATTTTTCTGCAAGATGTGGGAGCAACGCATCTACTCTGTGGGCCAGGATGGACATAAACAGCTTATAGTCGGTGTTTAGCTTTGAAATTGGCCGATACGATCCCATCAGTGTGACATCTTTTACCAGTTTGGGGAAAGCTGCTATCTCAGCATATTTCCATGAAGGTGGGGGGGAGGCACCCCTCTTGTATTTCCCGAAAAGCTTTAAGTAATGGTGGAATAGGCAGTTTACTCCATTTTTTGAAAAACTCTGCTGGGTACCTATCAGGTCCCGGTGCTTTTTGAGTTTTAGTTAGTTTAAGAGAGACCTTGATTCCCTCCGCGGTAATGGGGCATAGTAGATAGGTGTGCTTTTCAGAAACCTATTGACCAAGGAGGCCATGGCTATTGTCACCCTTACCGTGGCACAGGAGTTGGTCCCCCTGCTAGACCTGCTGCCTAGGATGGCCACTCCAAGGCACACAAAGGTTCTGGTTCAGGCAGCCCTGCTGCCCCTGGCACCTTCTGATTCCCTACTTCCTCCTCCTCCATGGCTGCTGCAGAGATAACAAGTTGGGGGAAGGATCTTCCTTCATCAGCCAAAATGGAGGGAGATCACCTCAGATGAATGGGCCCTGGAAACAGTGGAAAGAGCATGGTCTGGAACTGCTCTCCAAACCTTCAGTGCATCCTCCACTCCATTCTCATTACCCTCTGGGACCTTTGTCCTTGTTAAGGGAAAAAGTTAAAATTCCTATTCTGGAAAAAGGCCATAGAGCCTGTTCCTTCCAAATAAAAATTCTCTGCAACTAAATACTGGAATAATCTTCCCATTACTATTCGAGCTGCCAGTACTCATGAGATTTTAAATTTAGTTTGAAACATTACTTACTAAGTCTGTAAGTAATTGTTAATCTATGATATGGTTCTGATGTGTCCTATATTACATTGCAAAGTGTAGTGTAATATTTATATGTTTTTTCCCTGCATATTGCAAGTTACACTTTATATTACTTTTCCTATTATGCTTTGTCATCCTTTAGCTGCTTTTTGTCAGCTCCGGGCCACACACGAAAAAGGCCTTTGACTCAGTGTGCTAATCCAGTTCACAAATAAATAAAATAAAAGGAACGGGGGTTGTACTTAAGGTACTTTCTGGTCCTAAAAGCCACAGGACAGGAGACTTACGTCCCGCATTGGACCTCAGAGCCCTGAACAAGTTCATCAACTACAACAAGTTTCGAATGGTGTCACTTCAGGCTGTCATTCCCCTTCTGCAAAAAGGGGACTGGCTTTGTGCTCTAGAGATGAAGAATACTTGCTTTCATGACAAAATCAGAACATGCCACAGGCAGTACCTGAGAATCACACTGGAGGACTGCCATCATCAGTTCCGTGTATTGCTCTTTGGCTTATCTTCAGCACTGCAAGTGTTTAATGAATGCTTTGCTGTTGTGGCAGCAGCCCTCCAGAAGGAAGGGCTTTATGTTTTCCCCTGTTTGGATGATGGGCTCCTGCAGGGCCCATCCAGAGAAGTGGTCCAGCACACAATATCTCAGACTCAACAACTGTTCGAAGACCTGGGTGTCATGGTCAGTGTATTGAAATCTGTGCTCACTCTGTAACTATCCCATTTTCACACCTTCATATGAGAATTCCACAGTGGATTCAATGGGTGCAGTGGGACCAACCAATGGGTGAGCTGGAAAAAGTGATTTTTGTCATGTCTCCTCTCAGAAAGTCTCTGCTGTAGTGGATGGAACCTCTACACTTGCTGCAAGGTGTCCCATTCATTTTCCTAACCGTGAAGCAAATCCTCACAATGGATGCCTTTGGAAGGGGATAGCATGCTGACCTGGGACTGTACCAGACCCAGGAGGTGTGGACTGACCAAGATTCAGATCTTCACAGTAATGTTCTGGAGATGAGGGCTGTTCTTCTTGGTCTCCAGGCCTTTAAAGAACACTTCTCCACAGATCCCCTCTTGATAGGAATAGACATCAATGTGATGCAATATCTCAACAAGCAAGTGGGCACGCACTCGTACACCCTGTGCAGGGAAGCGATGAGAGTTAGCAATGGGCACTCTCTCACAGTCTGCAGTTGTCAGCTGTTTTTTTTCTCCCAGATGTCCAAAACATCATAATAGACAAGGTAACACAGTTTGATTGACTGTCAACCAATGAGCATGTACACTATACAGTACACGCTCAGTGACAGTTCAGTTGGCGTCAACCACAGAGGTGAGAGGAGAGCGATGCCATTCGCCATCTGTGTCAGGATGGGGGAGCAGGGTGGCTGGCACTATCTGCTGAGGCAGGGGCAATTATTATTACAGGGACATCAGGGTGGGGTAATTATTATTACGTGAACATCAGGGATCGGGAAGGGGGGCCACTAGACCACCAGGGAAGGGAGTTTTCATTAATTATTATTACAGGACATCAGGGATTGGGGAGGGGTTGCCACTAGACTACCAGGGGTGGAAACTAATTTATTGTATCAGAGGATCAGGAATGGGGGGACCGCTAGCCTTTGCCACTGGGAGCCTGCGGCAAACTCCTCCCATTTGCCTTCTGTTTGTCACACGGGAGAGGTTGCAGCAAATGTGGGGACTTAGGTGCTGGTACCCCTCCTGTACAAGAATCTGGTGCAGGGTCCCTGGCGCACCAGCCTTCAGCGCAAGCTGCTGTCTGCCGCAGCTTGCGCCAATCTAAGCCCTCTTTAAGAATCAAGCCCCTGGTCTTTTTCTGCCATCATTGTCCATATTTCTATATAAGATACTCCTGGATCATTGTGCTGCGTGAGATGGTTGACAGTCTGGCACATGAACCAACTGCACTTTCTTTACAGGATGCTAGGCATGTTGTTGAAGGTGACTCAAAATTGATTTGTCTTTCTGACCCTGAACATCGGATGCCCAAGAATTAGCTGTAGATGTCCTTTCCCTCACTGATGACACTGGTGATTGTGAAGAAGAATTTATTATAGATGTGCTATCATCTTCACCAGAGGTACACTCTGATGGTTCATAGGATTTTGACTCCTGTACATCAGTTAATGGTGTTTGTGGGGAAACATCAAATTTGGTTAGCAGAAGATCTCTTCAAAACTCAATGTCTTCCCTTGCTGGAAGGATGACTACAATGTTACCCTTAAAGTGGGGATCTAGCAATGTAGCCAACAAATAGGTTTCATTTTGAAACATGAAGTTTGTTCTCTGATCGGTTGATAATTTGAGACTCACATTATCTACCAGCATTACAGTGGTACTGTCCTCTTTGACTGAAAGTCTTTCTTGATGCTTATCAAGAAAAATGTGAGAAAATCTTATTTAAGGCAGAATTTGACTCAGAGTTGCACTGTCCACACTGACATCATGTGTGGCAGCCTCAAACAGCTCCAGTAAGGTGACCAAAGACTCAACCTGACTCCAACTGCTGGAACTGAGCATGATGTCTACTTTACTATTTGATTCTGCATGGTGTAGTCATGCAGAGCTTTTTTTGTGTTCAAGAAGTCTTTTCAAAATGTAAAATGTTGAATTCCAGTGGGTTGGATCCTCCTGCTTAATTTAAGCAGTGGTAAGTTGTTTGACTTCTGCAGCCCCTTCAAGATTGTTTGTGCTTTCACAGAGTGGCTGAAATGACCACATATTTTCCCAGCAAGACCTAACAGGTTTTCAACATTTATGTTTCCAGTTATGAAATGATGGATGAGAAGATTTAAACAATGTGCAAAAGAAGATATGTGTTGGTAGTTGCCATCTCTTAACAGATTTGACTACGTTGGCACCATTATCTGACACTATGAACCCAGGAGATAGACAATACATAATTAGCCAGTTTTGGAGTTGCTTTTTCAGCTCCTGCAAAATATTGACAGCAGTGTGGTTTTCCTCAAAAGTGGTAACACATAATATAGCCTGCCTCCTGCTGATTACAGTAGAGTGGGGATTATTAGTACTTTCTGACCGAAAACTTGCACAATGAGCTGTAAAGGTCATGTAGTCAATTGTTTGGTTGCTGGTACATATATCTGTTATGTGAATCTGCTTCACCCCAGAGAGTTTCAACTGCCTAATGACTTCAGTACACACCAAATCATACAACTGTGGAACAGCCCTTTCCAAAAAGTATGTTCAACAGGGAACTGTGTACCATAGTTTAATCTGGTGAATGAACTTGAAGAAACCTTTTGGGCAACAAAAGCAAAAGGGAGTTGACAATCGGCCAACAACTTTGTAGTGGCTCTAATTAAGTGCTGGTATGTTGGATGCTTGTAGGTAAATTCTGATGTCCTTGCAGCACTTTCTTTTAATGTTAGCTGATGAGATATTTTTGATTTTTTGAAGAATGTATTTTTTACACCTTTCTCACAAGGAGTGCCACTTTGGGATTTTCCATTACTTGATGTTGTCAGAAAACAATCTATGTTCATATGAGAAGACAGCAAGGACACATCAAGTGATTCAATATCACTTACTGCTTCCAGTTCATTATCACTATGGTCACCACCGTCACCACCTCCACCACAGTCCATACCAACCACATTGCCCCTTTTCACCCTGCCCCACTCAGTTGGGTGCTTTGCCTTTGCATGTCGCACCATTGCTGATGTTCCAAACGGTGTCCCTTTGCCATGGCTGATGCTATTTTAGCACAGACTGCATACAGCTCAAGAGTTATCTGCAGACTCAGTATAGAATACATTCCTCACTAAAGATTTACCTTTGTTGCTTTGTGCCAGGGTGCCTGGCACTATTCCTTGTTCAGTCAAGGTAAATGGAGGAAACCATACACTGCCATCTCCTTGATGAGATAAACTGTTTTTATTCATTCTCATCTTACCTTTATTATATGATTTTTTCTGCGCTTGCCTCTCATGTTTTAAAGCAGCCCCCTTTCCTGTCTCCTCATCCAAACTAACAATCTCATCATCTCTACCACTGGATTCAGAAGAACTAGAAATGTCATCATCATTATGTGGGACATACCCTGGGCTATCCCATTCCCAGTCCCAACTATCACCATCATATCTATCAGCATTTGCTGCTTCAGCATCTGAGCTTAAATTTGAGGAGGATGCCTCCTTGCATGCTGTTTCAGTATTATGCCACAGTAATAAATGACAGGGCACAGGGCACCTAACAAACAGTGGCCTAAGATGACTGCCTAATACAGCTGTAAAAGACTATTGGTTTTATTACCTACTGCAGAGACAGAGAGTATAACTGACTATGTCACAGTAATAAATGACAGGGCACAGGGCACCTAACAAACAGTGGCCCTAAGACAAGTGGTTAATACAGCCATAAAGGATATTTGTTTCACTAACTGCTGCAGAGAGAGAGTATAGATGACTATGTCACAGTAATAAATAACAAGGCACGGGCACCTTACAAACGGTGGCCCTAAGACAATTGCCTGAAATAGCCATACAAGGCTACTTGTTTCAATAACCGCTACAGAGAGTATAGCTGGTTATGTCACAGTTATAAATAACAGGGCTCTGGTGGACACCTAACAGTGGACCTGGCTAAGACAATTGCCTAACACAGCATCGCCAACTGCTGCAGAGACACCAGAAAGTATAGCTGGCTATGTCATTAAGGAATGACAGGGCCCAGGGCACCTGACAAACACTGGCCCTGGCTAGGATGAATCTGATTGCCTAATATAGCCATAAAATTAGAATATACTTGTTTCATTAACTACAGCAGAGACGCTAGCTTGCTATATCACAGTGACAGGGCTTGGGCACCAAGGGTGACTGAGTGCTGTACTGTGCAGTGTGCATAGTGAATCATGTAATACAAACACTGCCTTTGGTGTTTTTCAGGGCAGGGAGATGATGACCAAGTAAGTCCTCTAAAAAATATATTTTTTTCACTTTTTTGTTTACATAAAAATAATAGACCAATTTCTCTCTCTCTCTCTCTCTCTCTCTCTCTCCTCCCTCCCTCCCTCCTGTCTGCTTCAGAATAGGAAAACATGACGGAGTAAAAAAAACAATGCAGCCCCTGACAAATGAAGGTGACTATAATGGCTTGCTGCAGGGCTCAAATCAAAAGTCAAAATGAAATCTTTGTTTTTTTTGGTTTTTTGACTCTATTTCTCACCTACCTAGGCGGCCATCTCTCGGGTGTGGATACTCAACTGGTGTTTCTGCTGCCCGCCTGAAGCCCCCCCCCCAACATGCCCTCTGGTCCGGGCTCTCCTTCCATCCTCATCCGGCCACTTGAGCCCCCCAGGGTGGGGCCACCATCTCCTCTGGTGCTCTATCTAGAATCCAGTGGAGTGATCGGATAGGAGGAGGCAGACCTGATCGTATGCCAGTAGAGTCCAGCACTGGGCATGGGGCCCAGCCACTGATCCCATCATCGCCTACTGCCACGATAGTTTTTTTTTTTCCCTCCGAGGGCTGCAGCATGCAGTGGCTCCTGTGTGGCATATACTGTCTGTGCCTCACACCGCTGGAGCTTGCCGATGACCTGCCCCCAACTGCATCCCCGATGTCTTGTGCTGCCCCTGGTCTCCACCAGAGGCTGCTACTGCACTGGGAACCATCCGCAACCCACCCCAGGAGAGGAGAGCAGTCCTCCAGATGCTCAATCCTCTCCCTCCCCTGCCAACCCCCGGCGACCTGGATCTTTTCCTGAACCCGGGATACCGGCATGCCGCGAGGTGTGGCGTCCAGCGCCTCAACTCTCAGCGCCACCGGGCCAGCATACTTTTTGCTTTTGTATGCTGCTCCCTGTCTGATACTTTTTCTGCTGTGCAAGCCAGAAAAGAAAATGCCCCAAACCAATTACCCACCTTATTAAAGCTGTCTGAGACACAGAGCTTAAGTTACTTATTTTTTGAACCCAAGCTGGCCTGGCCAACAGAGCAGGCTCCCTCATGCCCAAGTCCTACAGTCACTTTCTCTTCTCCCCGGGCTGCTGCACTGAGCAAGGGAAGAGTCACTCAGACTATTTTTTTTGTTTGTTTTTGTTTTCACTGCACTTTTCCCTCTTCTCTCATTTTTTTTATTTTCTTAATTTCTTTACTTTCCCTACAGTGGACTGACTCCAGTGACTTGTTGTCGCTCGCTGTCCTGACCCTAGCCTAAAATGTCGCCTAACCCTGTCTCATGGCTGCTGCTCTGCTGCCCTGCGCTAATCCTCCATTCTTTACACTCTGTCTGTGACCCGACTACATTGCTCACCAGGCAGATCTCACTTTTATACCATGGTGGATGTGCATGCTGACTGAACCACACATCCGCACTGGCCATGGCTATCATGACTGCTTGTGGAAGGGTCACCAGTCACATGATCAGCAATGCTTGCCAATGGGTGGGATGGACAGTTTCACACTTTTTTTTTCACTGAACTGCATGTGAGTCAGGAGTCAGGACCTAGGAGGGGACTGCACAAGGTAGGCCGATGACTGTTATATAGTTTTTGTTAACAACTAATGCATCCACGTTCCAAGTCTCAACTCCCCACTTGCTTCTCAATGTCTGCTGCACCTGCTGCCTGAAGTAGAACCCAGCCCATTACCCATAATGTTACCCACCCCAAATACCCAACCCACAAATACCACTGACGGGTAGGGTAGTACTTTACCCAAACTACCCTACCTGGCTAAAATACAGAGGCACCCACACTTATCCATGTAGCTACCCATCAGGTAGCCCATGCCTAGTCAAATCTAACCAGATACTGTACCTGGTTTAAAATTTTTACCCGAATTATATTTTCATCAACTTCAGAAATTTACTGACAAACAAATAAACATTTCCTGTAATACTATACATCAATTTTTATTTTGAATAATGATACTGTATTTAAAAAGGCTAACTATCAAATGTTGGAAAACAGGCTAAGAAAATCCCATGCTCTAATTGGCTGACAGACCTGGTAAGGTGGTCATCAATCAGATAACAGAGCCAGTCCCCACCAACCTCATCACCAATATCAAGTTGCCATTCGAATTTTCAATTTAAAATACCCACCATTTTTTTTTTGTCTCATTTAGCGAGAGTTGTGACCTGACCCCCTGTGCGCCACCCATTCATGAGATGTCTGGTATTCCTATGATTTACAGTTTAAAGGCTCCGTAAAAACATATGCAGTTTTTTTTAAAAAGGTACCTGATTGCCAAACTTCGACCCGACTGCGTACCATAATCTCCCCCCCCCAACATGCTCTGGCTCCACCACCGCTCACTGAAAGCATCCTCACTAACATGCTTATCTTTTTTTTGTTTTCATCAAGTGGGAAAAAGCAAACTTGAAGCTGTAGTTCTTTTGGATCATGCTAGGCTGTCACAGCACTACCATGTCCCTCTCTTGTGACCTTGCTCAGTCTGCCATGCTGGCCTCCCATCACTCTCAACTGTCCTTGGTACTGAAGTGCCAGTTTTGCCATACTACAATCCCTCCACCCCACCCCCAAGTTTACATTACACAGCCCTTTCTCGGGCTTGCTCATAGTCGCGGTGCAGCTCTTTAATTATTTCTCCCCTCAGAGAGCACTTTCCTTCCTTGCCTGCATTCCCACAGGCTTTTAAATAATATTTTAAATTTAGCCCCTTGGCCATTCATTTGCCATGATGGCTTATGATTTGTGACACCGCCACTCGCAGTTGCCTACGTCGCGAACATATGCAGATGTCGTAGAACATAAGAACACACGTACATGCTAACATACAAATGTGCCAGCAGAAACAGACCTCCTAGTCTATCAACATCTGTTCAAGTGTGCAGCTAGCGACCCCAAGTTGTAGCTGCCCCACCCCTCCCCTTTTGTCCGCTCTTTGCCGTTCTCAGCCTCACCCACCCGTACTCTCCCCTGTTCTCTGTCTTATGCCCTTGTAAAGCTACCCAGTTTTGCATGATATTACCCTCTCTGGTAGGGCGTTCCAATTCAACACCACTCTCTCTGTGAAGTAATGCCTCCTCATCTCCCTCTTAAATTTTCCCCCTCTATTCTTAGCCCATGTCCTCTAGTGTCCCTTTCCTTCCTCAGTTTAAAAACCCTGTCAGCTCCATCCTTGTTAATTCCCCTCAGATACTTGAAAATTAAGATCATGTTCCCCCATCCGTCCTCTCCTCCAGGGTGTACATATTCAGTTCCCCAAGCCCGTTCTCATAGTCTCTCCCCTCTATTCCCTGTATCATCCTTGTTGCCATCTGCTGCACTCCCTCCAGTAGCTTGATATCCCGCCTCAGGTATGGCCTCCAGAACTGCACACAGTACTCCAAGTGTGGCCTGACCAGTAACCAATAGAGGGGCAAGATCACCTCCCTTCACCTGGGTGAGAACCCCCTCGCTATACACCCCAGCATCTTGTTCACCTTCGCTGCTGCTTTCCTGCATTGGGCAGAATTGTTCATGCTTCCTGTTACCATCCTCCCTAGGTCCTTCTCCTCCTCAGTGATCCCCAGCTTCACCCCCACCCCCAACCAATATTCTCTCCTTGGGGTCTTTGCCCCGAAGTGCATAACTTTACACTTCTTCACACTGAACCCCAGCTGCCACCTCTCCGACCACTCCTCCAGTTTGATTAGGTCTCCCTGCAGTTGCTTCCATCCCTCCTCCTTGTCCACTACTGCACCCATTTTGGTATTATCTGTGAACAGACTTACCCTGTTCACCACTCCATTGGCGATGACTGAGATGAAGAGCCCAAATAGCACCTGGCCCAGCACCAAGCCATGCGGCACCCCACTTGTCACTGGTCTAGGTGTTGAGAATCCACCACCACCACCCGTTGTAGCCTCCCACGCAGCCAGTTTATAATTCAGTTTGCCATCTTTGCCCCCACTCGCATGCCAGTTAGCTTCCCCCAAGCCACCCATGAGGTACTGAATTGAAGGCCTTGCTGAAATCCAAGTAGAGGACTTCCACTGTATAACCTCTGTGTAGCTCTCTTGTTACCCAGTCCTAATATTGTATTAGGTTAGTTTGACAGGATTTCCCCAATATGAACCCATGCTGCCTCACATCCTGGAGATAATTGTCCTCTAGAAATGACACCAGCCTCTCCTTCAGTATTGTCTCCATAAGCTTGCCCACTATGGAAGTGAGACTGACCGGCCGATAATTGCCTTTTTTATTGGCACCACATGGGCCATCCTCCTGTCCTTAGGCACACATCCCATATTCAAAGAGGTGTTGAACAGATCCGCAAGTGGTTCTGCCAGCACTTCCACCATCTCCCTCAGCACCCCGGGGGTGGATACCATCCAGCCCTGGAGCCTTGTCCACTTTTAGTGCCCTCAGTCCCTCTAATGCTCTACTTTCCTCAATCATTCCATCTGTCACCTCTCCCCCCCTCCACCTCCCAGTCCAAGGTGGTAGTGGTCCCTCCATCTCCTGCATGAACTCTGAGCAAAAGTATTCATTTAGTGCTTCTGCTTGTTCCTCTCTTTTTTCCACCCACTCCCCACCCCAGTTTATCCTTACTATGTTATCCCTGCACTTCCTTTTCTCACTGACATATCTGAAAAAGTCTTTCTCCCCCCCTTAATTCCCTGTGCTAATCTTAAAATATTTCTGCACTCCAGAATCAAACCCTGTACCTTTGCCACCATAGACATATGCCTAGTGAGCTGCACCACACAATCTGCATAAAATGGAAGGAGACCAGGATTAGAACCCTGGTCTCTACTGTCACCCAGCCAAGCTGCTCCATGTCTCAGCCCTCCACACCACAGGAGCAGCTCCTTACTTACTCCTCTCTCTCTTTCTTTTTACAACCCCCCTGGGCTTTCACTTTTGCCATGCTGTGGCTTTGTCAGTGTGCATTCTGGTAACCCCTACTCCACTAATATCGCAGGAGCGGCTTCACTGAATAACAGCTCCTTGCTACTCTCTGAGCCCTGTAGGGCATAAACTAAACCACCTGAGTGGCAGTTCAGGAAGGTGGCAGCAAGCACTTCATCCCATGCCTCCTCCACCCCCTGCTGACTCCACTTGGCTTCCTGCTCGGGGGGGGGGAGGTAGGTAACTAGTTGAAAATAAAAAAAGACAAATGACTTTCTTCCAAACCGCGCTCATCGCTTGCACTTAGCGGAGTATAAAAATAACTGTACAAAATGAAGAAACAATGAGTACTTATCACCCAGTCAGAAAAGGAACACAACAACAAGGGAAAGCACACAAATTTGCTTGACTTTAGTGCGCTTACTTTTCTGCTCACCTCGCCACTGGCTACCACTTCTCCACCACCCGCTACTGCCTGTTCTCGACTAGATTCTAAGATGCATGGAACAACAAAAAGTGCTGAATGAATAAAAAAAGTAAATCAAAAGTATTTGAACAATATTGAGTCCTCTGAGTGTGTGTGTGTGTGGGGGGGGGTGTAACCATGACAATGAGCTCCAACTCACAACTAGGGGCTCACAAATCCCTAGGTTAAAAAAAACAGCAGGTGCAGGGACTATTTTACTACAAAATAAAGGAATCAACTAAGGCATTTAAACGTTTTTTAAACAAATGTAATGCAGTGGCCCATTTTCTAAGCGCAACAATACCCTCCAGGGTGGGCGGTATGGGCAATACCGGACCTTCCAGGGGCTATAAGGCCCTCCACCTACAGTGTCAGGCCTCATTACACCCCTGAGCAGTCTGGTATTTCCTAATACTGCCCACCCTGTCGGGTATTACTGCTTACTTTGTGGGAATTCATGTTTAACACAGATTGTAATTTATTATAGTGTAGGGCTGGCAGTATAACCTAGAGGTTAGAGGAATGAGGTGTGAATGAGCTTGATACATCCAGCAGACCAGACCTGAGTTTGATTCTCACAACCTCCACTTGCATACTGTGTGACTCTGAGCAAATCACTTAACCGCCCAGTGCTCCCAGGTTGTCCCTGAAAACAGGCACTTGTGCCTAGTGGACCTTACCCGGGTACCAAAGACTAAAATAAAAAATTAAATAAATGGTTAGGGCTTATTGTGTATGGAAATCAGTGTCTACTCAAAAGTTACGCATGTTCTAAAAGTTGTTGTGCACATTCTAGCATCAAGTACCCCTGTGTCCCCACTTGTGCTGACTCCTTGCCTGGCACTTGCTTTCATTTTTATTGAGCGCAACTTGTGCAGCCATAGCCTATCTTTATGACTGCACTAGCAGTTTGCGATGCCTGCCCTCACAGTGTACGAGGGGATTCCCCTCAGAGCGCAGTAGCACTTACTAGGCAGAGTCACTTCTTGGCTTGTTCACTTTCTCTATACTGGCACTCATTCACTTTCTTTTTACTAGATTTTACATTTTTTTTATATAAAGTACATTTGTACTGGAAGCACTTACTCAGCAAAGCAGCTCCACTGCTCATACTCTCTCTCTCTCTCTCTCTGTACTGGTGCTTGGCGCTGCACTAGTTCCCTCAACAGAACGATGTACTACAAAAAATAAAATATCGGTGACCATAAACAACTCGTCTTGTGTTTCCATCTCATGATCAAGCTAACAGCATGGACCTCTCGAGCTTCACTCTTAAGGTCGATATGCTGTTATCTTAACCCCTTGATGGAAACAAAGGCTTGTTGTGTATGGTCACCTATACATTATTCCTTATATGGTTATAGATGGAGAAATGTATACAGTATATGAAACCCAGACCTAGAATCTCTGGAAAAAAAATGCAGTACACCTGAACAGACAGTGACAATGATTAACCCCTAAGAACTTGCACCCCCCCCCACACACACACACACACGATTACTATGACAAAAAAACATAACAGGCTCACCTGGACAAGAGCCTATTACCATACTGGGAATTCTTTCTACAACGTAGGCTGGTAGTGCATGCAGCTATCTTGGGCAATGGAGGTATACTTCCTTGAACAGAGGACCTTTGTGGAGGACCCCAGCTTAAATATGAATAGTTTCTTCCATTAATGATCAAGCCCAGCTTGTCAGCCCAAACACTGTCTGGTAAGTCTGTCACTCGTTGGGCACCATCTGCATCCAAATCTCTTTGTTTTTCATCCATTTATACATCTAGCATCAAGCCGTGACATTAAAAGATGCTTAAGATGCTATTGCTACAATAGTAGTAGCCTGATTATTCATCTCTCCCCCACACATCTGTGCCCCTTCCACAGTAAAGGTTTTTTTAAACAAATAAATAATTTATCTTTTGAACCCTATGAAATATTCATTACTGTTAAGTAACTGTAGACTGTATCTATGGTCTGAACCCCCAACATGCACATTACAAGTTAAGGAGTCAGTGCACATATCAAAGGAATGACACAAGATCCACTGTCTTATGTCTGGGAGAGGTTGTCTTTGCATTGGCAACTGAAAGAAATGGAAACATTATACTTGACCACAAAATCTGATCTGCACAGCAGGGTTACCATTTACATAGTATATCATCTGGAAAACAAGTTTTTTTACCCATGTCCTCTGCCTGTAGGTAACAAACTCTGGTCAGAGCTACAGCAGCTGCTAATGCATTTAACAGCAGTACATAATAGCAGTGAAAATCTCGACATATACTTTTTTTATTACATTTTAGTTGTCCCTTATCCCTCGACTTGTATGACACCCCACGCACCCACACACTTTGAGTCTTTTTTTGCACTTTTTCCACGTTTGGAATAATAAAAGTTGTTTCTTTTAATATGGCTCAAGCCAAGCTTTCAGCAGTATTCTCAGTTGTATTTGTACATCTGTGAGCAGACAGGGCCACTCCTCGACTCCAGTAATACTTGGTAATCAAATAATGGTGTATGAAATAACTTATTAATTGAAGGCCAAATGTTACATTGTTGTTATCTGTATGATAAATTGCAACATGATTTTTATGTTTGCTTGCACGCATGTTCAAGAAACATAGTGCCACCATAGGAATTTTCATAGGTGTGCCACCACACTTCCAATGCCCTGCTCCTCCTTGCAGGCGCGGCCTCACCGCACCAATAAATGTCCGAGCTGTCTATAACAGCAAATCAGATCCAGTGGCATACAGTTGAAAGCAAAAGGCTGCTACAATCAGCGGTGGTAAAGTCTAGGCAATTTGCATACTACCATCGGCAGGCAATTTGCATACTGCCATCGGCAGTATACAAAGTGCCTACACGTCAGCACTGCATCTATTTTTTTCTTGGTCCCCCCCAACAAACACCCAAGTAGCACGCTGGGAGCCCACCCCAGTGCGCTCATGTGCTCCCCCCACACTGTATAGCCGATGGGGGGGGCCCAATCCCCCATCGGCTCCACTGCCCCCCAAGCAGACTTCCAGGTGCCATGCTGGGAGCCCATCTCAGCATGGCAAAAGTCCATGTGGCCAACAGAGGTTCCCAATCCCCCATCGGCTCCACTGTACCCCCCAAAAAAACAGACTTCCAGGTGCCATGCTGGGAGCCCACCCCAGCGTGGAAAAAGTCTGTATGGCCAACGGGGGTGCCCAATCCCCCGTCAGCTCCACTGTAACCCCCCAAACAAACTTTACGCTGCCACGCTGGGAGTCCACCCCAGCATGGCAAAAGTCCCACGTTGTCTTCTAAAAAGAAAAAAACACCTGTAAAAAAAAAAGGTCCCTCGTTAACTGCCTTGCCCCCCAAACCGTCACCACCCTCTGCGCACCCACCTCCCCACACTCCCACTGACCCCACACTTACCTCTGGAGCCCAGCACAATGATCTTCAGTGGACCAGGAATATGTCTGCGCTCTTCAAAGCCGACCGCGAACTGAAGAAATATCGGTAAGCTGTATAATGGCATAAATGTTTTTTTTTCAACTTCGGTACATATCTCAGCCATTTGGGGGAATTTTTTCACCAAATTTTCAACATGGGGTTCTTGGGGCCCCACCTCATGAACTCAGTCACTGTCATTTTGTTATTCTGTCCTGAAAGGTGATTTCACTGTCACTGCATGGAACCACCTTTTGGAACCGATTAACGAAATGACAGTGTCACAGTTCATGAGATAGGACCCCAAAAACCCTATGTTGAAAATTTGGTGAAAAAATTCCCAAAAATTACTGTTTTACAAGCGTGCATTGCACAGTTCCTATGCACACTCATAACTTTGAGAATTTTTAATATTTTCACTCCAGATTTTCTACATTGCCATTTTACCCATCCCACCTCCTTATGAACAGTACAACTGTCATTTTTTGTATCTCGCCCAAAATGTGTTTTCACACATGTAGCTCACATTGGCGTGGTTGGTGTGCGAAATCAATGTTCGGGACACATTTTTTTTCCACCTATTGCACTTCTTAAGCATGTGCTGTTTTGCTTTCTTACTGCACTTTCTTTCCATGTAATCAGCTCCATGTCTGGATCAATGTGTCTGTGACTGTTTCCCTACCTATCTAACCTGTTACTCAGCCTTAATTCCTGTTAAGTATATACATTAATGTAATGTAACAAATGGAATGTTATACGTATCCTACTTGAAAACCTGTGTGTTTTCCTCTCCAGTGCACAAACTGTAATGTTAAATGTTTTCACAGTGATAACCTGCACGTTATCCTCTCCTCTGTACCCCTCCCTCCAGGTCGCACCGGGAGACAAGCAGTGTTTTGCTCAATGTGCCTTTCCTGGTGAAACAATTCAATAAATAAATAAACATTAAGAAAATCACAGTGACACTGTTCATGAGCAGAGGTGTTAAAATGGCCATGTTGAAAATGTGGTGCCAAAAGTCCATAAAAATGACACTGTTACGTGTGTGCATTGCGCAATTTCCACACACCCTCATAAGTTCACGAATTTGTAATATTTTCAGTCCAGATTTTCAACACTGACATTTTTCCACACCTCCTTATGAACAGTACAGCTGTCATTTTTCACACCCTGGCCGAAATGTGTTTTCATACTTCTAGCGCAGAATAGCGCGGTCGCTGTAGGAAATTTGTATTCGGGACAGATTAAGAAAATCACAGTGACACTGTTCATGAGCAGAGGTCCCAAAATGCCTATGTTGAAAATCTGCTGTAAAAAATCCCCAAACTAATTACATTACAGGTGTACATTGTGCAGTTTCTACGCACGCTCGTGACTTCACCAGTTTTTGTATATTTTCACTCCAGATTTTCAACAATGCCATTTTGTACACCTCCTCATGAACAGTACACCTGTCACTTATCACATCCTGTTCGAAATGTGTTTTCGCACCTGTGGCAGTAAATGGCACAGTTGCTGTGCAAAATCACTTTTCGCCTAACGAACTGATAATGTCACTGTTCATGCGTTGGGGTCACAAAAAGCCCATGTGGAAAACTTGGAGTAAAAATACCAAGAAATGCTCAGGGCATTAGGGTTTTTGACCATAACGCCCTACCCTGTGGGGACTGACAGACGTCAGGGATGTGACTTGGGATTGTCGACAGTAATGCTCATGTCGTTCCACCCCACCCTCACCCTGCAGCCAGTGACAGGCATCAAGGTGCACCTTGGACTCTTTACCCCCAGAGTTCACCCCATTCTCCATACTATGCCCATTTCAGTGTATTTCCTTATGGAATGAGGTGAATGCAAAGCCCAAACACCCCAGACACCCCGACAATTTGTCATGTGTCTGAAGGGTAGGTGAAGTGAACGTCATGGACCGGGCTATGGGCGACGACCCAAAGGCACACCCCAATGCCTGTCCATCTCTGCAGGGTGAGGGTAGAGTTTGCGTTAGTTCAATACTTCAATACCATTCCTATACTGCATCTAACTCCTGCACTTCCACTGCTAATGCCAGCAAGCAAACATTCGGCATTGACAAATGTTTGTTTTTAATATGTCTGTGTGTTCATGTTGGTAGTTTTATCTTCACATGTAGTTATTTGTGTTTTCTGTTTTTTTAACAAATGTACTAAATGGTTTTTAGCAAATGTATTAAATGGATTACAGTCATGTTAGCATTCTTATATGAAATGTTGAAAAATTCAGTAAAACGCACTTGAGAAAAAAAGGCAGGAAGCAGTGTCTGCTACATGCTATTTCATTACAGTCGCAAGAAAAGTGATCCTAAACAATGGGTGTTCATTGCCAGCCTGCCAGCACAATGGTGGTGCTACCACTCATGACAGAGCAACCCGGGTTCGGGGTGAACCCAGGGTTGTCAAAGGGTCATCCGGGGGTGGGGGGGAAGTGAGTGTCTGATGAACTGCTCACTTTCTCCAGGGAAGGATGGATCTAGCACCCAGCAACATATTGACCCCTAGTAACGACTAGGGCTTAGTGAGCTAGGGACCAGAGCGGAGTCTGGGATTGGCGGAGGTAGCGGATGTCTGCACGTCAGCATCAAAAGTGCACTCCACTGTACCCCAACTTCACTGCATGTTTGCCTCCACCAGGGAAGCAACACCAGTGAGAAAACCCCTTTGGATAAGCAGCATGAAGTCCAAAATCCCTGCCAACACTCCCTCTGCTGCCTGGTGAACTGTCTCATCTCTCCAGACTAGCATCTCAATCCTCCTTCCCTCCCCATTCAGGCCACGGGGGGGGGCCATCATGGGAAGCATAACATGGTCTCTCAGGGAGGAGTGGGGGGAGGGATGAAACTGAAGGAGACAGCACAGACAGATGTGGGGCAATCCCCAGCAGACCCAGTGAGCAAAAATAGAATTGCAGTAGTAGTAAAATTTTTATTCAGCTAAGAAAAGCAGTGAAATGGTACAGCTCGACTGAGACAAGCTCATTTCCAGCAAGACCCTAAGTTATATCCAAGTTAATTTAAGTGCAGTATAGTAGCAGTATCAAAAACATCAAATACATTAAACTTCAAATACAATAAAATACAGCATGCAACCTACAACGTACATATTAACACACAATATTCCAAGATCATACAAAGTTACTAAAGTACACAGACATTTTAAAACATTCAGTTTTAGATAGAAACATAGAATTTGATGGCAGATAAGGACCACTTGGCCCACCTAGTCTGCCCATTTCCCTACCTAACGGATAAGCTGCAGATCCTAGTTAACCAACAGCCTACTTCCTCCTACCCCCCCACTAGAATTGCCTTATGTCTGTCCCATGCATTCTTGAATTCCCCCACTGTTTTTGACTCTATGACCTCCTCAGAAAGGCTGTTCCATGCATCTACAACCCTCTCTGTGAAGAAATACTTCCTCACATTACCTCTAAGCCGTCCCCTCTATCTTCAAATTGTGCCCCCTTGTTCTTGCATATCTCTTTTTTTGAAAGATGCTACCTTCTTGGACTTTGTTAATTTCCTTGAGGTATTTGAAAGTTTTTATCATGTCCCCCCTCCCTCCTTTCCTCAAGGCTATACATCTTAAGCTCCTTTAGTCTTTCTTCATATGTCTTCTGGTGCAGACCCTGCACCATTTTGGTTGCCCTCCTCTGGACAGCCTCCACCCTGTCTATGTATTTGTGGAGATGGGGTCTCCAGAACTGTACACAGTACTCCAGGTGTGGTCTTACCAACTGTCTGTACAGAGGGCCAACAACTTCCTGTTTTCTGCTGGTGATGCCTCTCCCTATGCATCCCAGTATCCCCCCAGCCCCCCTTACTGCCTTCTCACATTGCTGCCCCACCTTTAGGTCATCTGACATGACTACCCCCAGGTCCCTTTCCATTTTTGTTGTTGTCAGTATCTCACCCCCCATTGTGTACTTTTGCCCTAGGATTTTGTTTCCCAGGTGCATTACTATGCACTTCTTTGTGTTGAATCTAAGCTGCCACACATTTGACCATTCCTCCAACCTTGCCAAGTCCCTTTTCATCCTTTCCACCCCACCTTGCATATCAACCCTGTTGCAGATCATTGTGTCATCTGCAAAGAGACATACCTTCCCATCCAGTCCCTCCGCAATGTCACTTATAAAGACATTAAAAAGGACCGGCCCCAGTACTGAACCCTACGGTACCCCACTAGTAATCCTCCTTTCTTCATTGTGTACTCCATTTATTATTACCCACTGTGTCCTGTTGTTCAGCCAGTGTTTTACCAGGCTACCACCCTGGGACCCACTCCCAGGCTGGCTAATTTGTTAATTTTTTGTGTGGGACTGTATCAAATGACTTGCTAAAATCCAGGTAGGCCATGTCCACAGCCCCTCCCTGGTCTACTACTTTGGTCACCCAGTCAAAGAAATCAATTAGATTTGTTTGACATGACCTTCCTGCTGTGAATCCATGCTGCCTTGGGTCCTGTGCCCCACTGGCCTCCAGGTACTCAACAATTATTTCCTTCAGAAGTGATTCCATCATTTTCCCTACCACTGAGGTCAAACTGACAGGTCTGTAGTTTCCTGCCTCTGTCTTGCTCCCACTTTTGTGAAGGGGAATCACATCCACCCTTCTCCAGTCCTCAGGTACCACACCATCCTCCCATGATTTATTAAAAAGGGTAGTCAGTGGTGTTACTAGTTATTCCCTTAGTTCTTTTAGAATTCTGGGGTGAATCCCATCAGGCCTCATTGTTTTATCCACCTTCAGTTTTAAGAGTTCTTTCAGAACCCTTTCTTCTGTGAAAGGACTAATATCAACCCCCCTATCCAGAGTGCTTCTATTGACTAGATTAGGTCTCTCCCCCTGCTTTTCTATTGTGAATACTGAGCAGAAATATTCATTAAGTATCCCTGCTTTTTCACTGTCACTCTCTGCCCAACCACCGTCCTCTTTATTCAGCCTCAGTATCCCTCACTTTGTCTTTCTTCTCTCCCTAATGTACCTATAAAAGGTTTTAGCCCCCTTCTTAACTGAGTTGGCTATCTTTTCTCAGTTTGGGCCTTTGCAATTCTGAATGCCTTCCCCGCTTCCTTCTGCTTCAACTGGTACAGTTCTCTATCCTGCTTCTTCTGTGTTTCCTTACACTTCCTGAATGCTATCTTTTTCTCCCTTACCTTCCCCACTACTTCTTTTGATAACCATAGTGTTTTTTTCTTGCTTTTTGATTTGTTTATTTGCTTCACACAAAGGCTTGTTGCCTCTGTGATGGCAGTTTTGATGTTTCCCCATTGTTGCTCCACCCCACCTTCTTGTCTGTTTGCTAGTGCTTTTCTGAGGCACTCTCCCATTTTGACAAAATCAGACCTCCTAAAGTCCAGTACCTTCACTTTTGTGTGGCTTGACTCTACAGCTAAGTTTATCGTGAACCACACTGTTTGGTGGTCACTTGTTCCAAGATGGCTACCCACTTCAAGATCAGAGATCCTCTCTCTGTCCCCATTTGAGAGTACCAGGTCTAAGATTTCTCCCTCCCGAATTGCTTCCAAAACTAGCTGTCTGAGGCATGCCCCCTGTAGGGCATTGAGAATGGCCATGCTCTTGGATGTGGCTGCAGCAAATGTGCTCCAGTTAACATCTGCATATTCAGGTCCCCCATCAGCAATATCTCACCTTTCTCTGCCATCCCAAGGATGCCTTCTATCATTTCCTTGTCCATTTCCTCCCCCTGAACCGAGGGTATGTATACAACCCCTCTGCGGATTGTGGAGCCATTTCTAGTCTCCACGGTGACCCACAGTGCTTCCTCTCCTCCTTGTTTGCCCTTTAGTTCTGTTGCTTTGATCCCTTCCCTTCCATAGAGAGCTACTCCTCCTCCTCTTCTTCCCTCCCTGTCCCTCCTGTAGATTGTGTACCCTGGTATGTTGACATCCCAGCCATGGTAGATACCTAAAAAAATAAATACCTGAAAGGTAAATATGTTTGTCTACATCAGTGGAATTCCCTCTCTAATTTTTCTAGTAGCCTCTCACTGGAACCCAGATTTAACTTCACCTGGGTGTACACCAACTGTTAATAATCTCAGATGGGATGGTAAAGTGTTCCAAGTTTAGGGACCCCTGCAAAAAAAATGTGTTGGAAAAGAAATTGATGTTCAAGCACAAAAGAGAATACTGATAAAAATGTGCTCTGAGCCATATTAAAAGGAATGCTTCTTTTACTATTTAAACTGTAAAAACAGACATTTGTCAATGCTGAATGTTTGCTTGCTTGCATTTGCTGTGTATGTGTTTGGCATTGATAGTGCAGAGGTGTTACTTAAATTAATAACACAAGTTATTTTAGTGAAATTGTCATGATTGGGGAATGAAGAGGTTCACACATAACGTTGTCATTTTCTTAGATTGTGACCCTGAACTTTCAAAGTACTTTTTTTTTTGCCCCAGCATATAACCATGATAGATGTCATTGATGAAATGTAACCCAAAACATTGTTTTGTGGAACAATCCCTAGAACAAGTTTTGAAGGGGTATTTGATAATGACACATGCAGTGTTAATTTGAGGAGGGTAAAAAGGTAATATTTTGAAAGTTGTAAACATGAGTATGTTGAAAATGTGGGTTAAAAGGTAAAAATATTGCAAAGTTATGATTAAACATTGAAAAATGTCAGTGTATGTTCATGACTTTTTTTTCAGTTTTGACCTCAGATGTTCAATGTAGTCTTTATTGTATATGGTTAAGTGCTATTCCTCCATACATTCAGAATCCTTGTTGTGCATAGGTAAAGTTGTTGTGCACAGTTCACAGGTCATATAAAGTTGTACACAGGTCAAAGATCACAAAAAATTATTGGGTATGGCTATCTCTTGGAAGAATCCCTATCAACATAATAATTTGTATTTAATATAGTTACTAACTATGAGCAATGGAAAGTAGGTGGGAGGGGAGCAGATGTGTCCTGCCTGCTGCTGTTGCTAAACTGAAATGTTCACTTTTGACATAACAGTAAAATCATATACTATAAAAAAAATAAAACATGGGCAACCATGCCCAATTCAGCTCGTGTTTCAATCTCAGGGCTGAAATGACATCATGAATCTGTCAAGCTTCGCTCTCAAGGTCCATATGTTGTTATCTCTGCCCTTGAAGGAAACACAGCCTTGTTGCGTATGGTTGTCCATACATTATTCTTTACTTATTTCACTACCTCATGAACATGACAGGCCTCATTTATGAAATCCTATCCAAAATGTCATTTTGTGGCACAAGTGTGAAAAGACCTTTTGGGCAGGATTTGAAAAAAGACACGTTATGTTCATGACATGGGGTACAAAAATGGCTATGTTGAAAATGTGGGGTCACAATCTGGTAAAATAGCAAAGGTAGGAGTAAACGTTGAAGAATTTAATTATGTTTCTTGATAACTTTGTCATTTTTAGAATATTTTGACCCCAGATTTCCAATAGTGTCTTATTATGACCCCACCTTATGATCAAGAAAAATCTTATTTTTTTTAAATCCCATCTGAAAGGCGATTTCATAGAGTGACTGCAAAAACATGTTTCAGGGAGGATTCAAAAAATTACACCTGCCTTGTTCATTAGGTGGGGTAAAAAAAGGTTATACTAGGAGTTGTACTAGGAGGTATAGCCATACAAAAGGCTGAAGCCCATGTAAGCATGTCTCCAGCCAAGCTGGTACATTCCATGTTTATTATAACAATAATGTATCAAGTTTGTGTTTAAAACTAACATGATCAACATTTTCTACTAGGGACCTAGGGAGTGAGTTCCACAAGGGAATTATCATTTGTGTATAGTAAGATCTCCTTTTATTTGTTTTAGGATATGTAAGGGTCAACTGGTTTTTGTTATGTTGAACATTTGTTTACAAAATCTAGAAAAAACAGCAAAGTTATGACAAACCATTGAAGAATTTCAATGTTGCTTCATAACGTTTTAAAACTCTGACCCAGGATTTTCAACATAGTCTTTTTATTACCCCACCTTATGATCAAAACAAGTGGATTTTTTAAAATCCCATAAGAAAGGTGATTTCACAGAGCAACAGTGGAGACATGTTTCATAGGGGATTTGAAAAATTACACCTGCGTTGTTCATTAAGTGGGGTTAAAAAAGTTTTGTTGAAAATTTAGAGTCAAAATCTGGACAAATATGAGTACAAGTTGAAGAATTTTAACATTGCTTCACAACTTTGTTGTTGTTTTTGAGATTCTGGACCCAAAATTTTCAACATACTCTTTTTATTACCCCAGCTTATGATCAAGACAGGTGAACAACTTTAAATCCCCTCCGAAATGTGATTTAACAGAGACAGAGTGTGAAAACATGTTTCAGGAGAAGTCTGAAAAATGTCACCTAGCCGGTTCATTAGGTGGGGTTAAAAAAAATGCCCATCTTGAAAATTTGGGGTAAAATATTAAGAAATGAGAAAGTTATGAGTAAAAGTTCAAAACACATTAAAATTAAATTAACCAAACTTACCTTGTTTTAAGTAATTTCCCGGTAGAACTGAGAAGAAGCAGGACATTCGAGAAGGAGTAACGCTGGGCCAGATAGGTAAGTATGGGATAGGGGGTGCTGAGAGAAGGGGTTGTGGTGGAGGGGGTGGGGCCAAAGTCATCATTGGACCATTTTCGTGTTTTACAGGTTTATGGACAGGTCACAGGAGAAGAATCAGGAGGTGGACAGGATACTTGGCAGTGGTAGGATAGTTAGTTTTTACAGAGGGTGCAAAGGGAAGGATTGAGAGGTGGGTGGGATACTTGGCAGTGGAAGGGTCTTTGTTTTTACAGACAGGTCACCAGGGGAACTTAACAGTATGTTTTATTTTGATGGACTGGGCACTGGGGAAAGGATATTTGGTAGTTGGAGGGTGTTTTATTTTTACAGACGGAGCACTGAGAGAAGGACTGGGAGGTAGGTGAGATATTTGGCAGTAGGAGTTTGTTTTTTTATAGACGTGGAACAAGGAAGAATCAGGAGGTGGGTGGGATACTTGGTAGTGGGAGGGAGTCTATTGCGCATCTCCTCTCTGCACAGCGGTGGGTGCTGGGTGAGCTTGGAGCTGATTGTAACGCTGTTCAGCTGCTTGCTCAGCGGTGTCATGGAGATGATAGGATTGAGCCACTCCATGATAGAACAGCTTGTTTCTTTCAATTACATGAAATTTCCACCCCACAAGCAGAGATCACTGTCATGATCAGCCTCACTGATCATTGGGCTTCATGGTTGGGCCCCCTGCAGCCTGAGCTGCATTGGACCAGACAGTGACAAACCTCTGGAACCCATTATTGAAACAATATGTTTGCTTGCAAACATAAACAAGCATTTGTCAATGCTGAATATTTGCTTGCTTGTATTTTCTGTGTAGGTGTCTGTCTTTGATAGTGCAGAGGCAATAATTAAATTAATAACATGAGTTATAATAGTGAAATTGCCATGTTTGGGAAACAAAGAGGTTCAACACATAATGTTGTCATTTTCTTAGACTGTGACCTTAAATTTTCAAAATATGAGGTTTTTTTTTTTTTTTCCAGCATATGAACATGACAGGTGTCATTAATGAATTGTGACCCAAAACATTGTTTTGTGGAACGAGTAGGAAAACAGGTTTTGGTGGAGGATTTGATAATAGCACCTGCCATGTTCATTTAATGGGGTTAAAAAACATGAGTATGTTGAAAATGTGGATCCAAAAGTAAAAATATTACAAAGTTATGAGCAATTATTGACAAATGTCAACATTTATTCTGAGGCTGTGTGAACTTCCCAGCGTCTCGCCATGCAAACTTTGACTATTGAACCACGTAAAGTTTGTCAAAGTTCTCTTATTACTGATCTAGTTTGCACTGGTGTGACCATTAAAAAGCATTAAGAAGTGGGATAAACTTGAATAACATGATGCACTGGGCCAATGAAGCACCCAAAACAACAGGATGATGCAGCAGCCCACACTAAGGGCACTGGTTCCAAAAATTGTGTTCATTCACTCAGTTCCAAACATGGATGATGCTAGCTGTAAACAAAAGTATGTGGCTAACAATGCCCAAAATAAAATGGTTTGTAAGGCCTATGTATACCCACAAAATATAAGTACAGAATCCCACAATGTAGGCTACTGGTTCCAAAATTGTGTCCACACTGGGACAGTGCCACACATGGACAAAGCTTCCTATTATGCCATGGATATTAGGATGTGTTGCACACACTGGTTTCATGGGCAACATTGCCCCAAAAATTATTTTTTCAGCCTGAATAGACCTGGCAAAAATTTACAAAACATTAATCTGAAGAAGACTGAGTGAAGACAATACTGCAGCATCCCACAGTGTCAGCTACTGGCTCCAAAAATTGTGTGCCCATTGGGACAGTGCCACACATGGACAAGACTTCCCATTATGCCATGGATAGGTGTTGTACTGACTGGTTTCATGGGCAACAGTGCCCCAAAAATTACTTATCTGGCTTATGTAGGCCTGCCAAACATTCACAAAACCTTAATCTAAACATAAGAACATGTCGGCAGGAGGGGACCATATGATCCATCTAGTCTGCCCAGATTGCCTACCCCACATTCTGTTCTTCTTCTGAGATTTTATTTATTTATTTTTTTTTATTTCTGCACCATCTCTGGGAGAACTCTCTCTAGCATCCTCCATGCCCAGTCTCTACCTCCCTCCTGAGACACTCTCTCTCTCTCTCTGCCTTGCCCCGAACTGGCATATCCCCCGGCTCTGAACCCCACTGGGAAGGGGCCACCTTATCCACCCAGAGCACTCTATCTGAAGTGTAGAGTGCTGTGCTGAGTGAGTTGGAGAATCAAGAGGAGAATGCCCGGCTTTGGGAGTGTAGTCCGGTGTGGAGGTGTCTTGGCCAATCCCCCAATGGTGGGGATTTTTGTTCTTGTCTCCCCCCCCGGAGTGTGGCGTGCAATGACACCTGCGCACAGCTACCCTGTTGCCATCTGCCACACTCTGCCCCTGACATCAACCTGTGAACTTGCAGTACCCCCAATCTCCACCGGGGGCCACCAGGACACCAGGAATCCCTCGATCCCACCCCAGGGAGAAGAGAGCAGTTCTCTGGATGCTCAGTCCTCTCCTTCCCCTGCCAAGCCCTGGCCACCTGAGTCCATCACTGAACCCAGGTCGCCTGCGTGGCGCAAGGTGTGGCATCCAGCGCCTCAACCCTCAGTGCCACCAGGCCAGCAGGCTTCTTCCAAGATTACCACAGTACTTGTTCCACGCTAGCTTAAAATCAGTGACTGTTTTGTGACTGTCCCCTCGCACCCATCACTGCGATCTTTATCGTGCCCTACTCTTCACATCTCTTACAAATAGGTGACTCTCCAACTGTGCTAAAGTCACCTCCAAGCACTAGTTGGGTGAGCTCCCTTCCTACCTCACCTCCTCCTTTATAACACCCCCCACCCTCCCATTCCCTTAGATCAACCGACTCCCATACCCTGGTTGTCCCCCTCAGATCCACCCCAAATCAGCCAATCCGGTTACTCTCACCTCCTCCCAAAAATTTGGAATCCTCCACCTACTCCATCAGCTCTGCCCTCAATAATTACCTTGCACCTAGCTGCTCCTGCCATGTCCCTCCCTAATTCCCTCCTTTTAGTCCTGGACAAACCCTACCCATCTACCGTCACCTTCATTTTACCCTGTGCACACCCACCCCCCAAATTTCTAGCCCTCCTCCCCTTCTCCCAAATTACTCTCACTTACTGGCCTCCCTTGATCTCTCACAGAATGTAAAGGACCCCAAATGCTCTCCATGGGTCCCCCTCCTACCCCCCCAATGGGCTTGTATCTCTCATCTACTCCCTTCCCACACCATCCTAAAGGGGTCCCTCTGGAACACTGCCTTATCCCCTTCCCTCTGGTCTCCCCAGTCCCCTTGCAGGGTTCCTCGCATCCTGAGAGGGTCTCCAGGGATACAACTCTTCTCCCTCCCCCCACATCACATCTCCTTCCCCTTCCCACTTTTCTTTCACGTAAGCACTTGCTTATTATTAACCCAGCATTTATTATTGTCCACTCCTTCTACATATTATGCTCAACACTGTTGTAACACTTGCCTTACAACTGTATGTTAATGTTAATCTTGTAACTTGAATGTTTAATGTCTCATTCCAATTGTACCCTTCCCCCCAGGTCGCACCGGGAGACGAGCGACTTGTTGCTCAGTGTGCTTTCCTGGTGAAACCTTTCAATAAATAAATAAACTGTTTTGGCCTCCACAACCTCTGGTGGTAATCTATTCCAAGGGTCCACCACCCTCTCAGTGAAGTAGAACGTATGAATGTTAGTTCTAAACTTGTCCCGTTAGTCTCAAACTGTGCCCCCTCATTCATGTGGTCTCGTTTCTGTGAAATAGGTTTTCTGCTTGTACCTTGTTTATGCTCTTTATGTATTGAAGGTTTCTATCATATCCCCACTGTTTCTCGAGGGAGTACATTTGCAGTTGCTGTAGTCTAGATTCATATTGCTCCTGGTGCAGTTCCTGTACCATTTTAGTAGCTCTCTTCTGTACAGCCTCCAAGTGGTCTATGTCCTATTTTAGGTGTGGCCTCTAGAACTGTACATGGTACTTGAGATGTGGCCTCACCAAGGACCTGTACAGAGGGAGTATGATCTCTTGCTTCCTACTTGTAATGCCCCTGCCAATACATCTGAGGATGCTACTAGATTTCTGCGCCATCTTTTCACATTGTCTACCCACCTTTAAATCATTGGAAATAAGCACCCCAAGGTCCAGATCGAGTTTTGGTTCTGTTAATTGTTCACCATTAAGTGTATATGTTTTCCTTGGGTTTCCCTTGCCTGGGTGCATGCCCTTGCACTTTTTGGCATTGAATTTCAACTGCCAGTCCCTAGACCATACTTCTAGGCTCTTTAGATCTACTTCCATTGCTGCCATTTCTTCAATTGTATCTTCCCTGTTACAGAGCTTTTTTATTTTTTTAGTGCCATGGCCGCCTGATCCTCTGCCCTAACTGTCCAGTCCCTGCTTCGTTCCCACTTCGCCTTCTCTACCCTGCAGATACCCCCTGGCTTGCCCCCCAGGGCAGGGCCATGGCACTGAACAAGCCCATCTATGACAGGAGAAGGCATTGGAGGAGAAGACCACCGACATGACCTCCCTGGCTTTCCTCCCAGGGAGGGGTTTGGGGCGGCGGTGCCGCAGATGCTGGACTAGGTCGGCAGAGAACAATTGGAGCTGAGGGCCGGAAGCGGGCTTCATGCTGGGCGGCCATGCATTTTTCTTGCTGTTTTTTATCTCAGTGGTGGGGATGTGCAATGATGGCCTGAGTCCACTCTGCCCCCCCTCCCGCAGTGATGGCGTCAACACGGGCGGTACCCCCAGCCTCCGCCAGGGGTCCACGTTGTGCCAACCACTCTACCACCCTCCCCCCCAGAGAAGGAGAGTAGTCCCTAGGATGCTTGATCCTTCTCCAGCCGGCCCTCCAGCATCCCAGGTCTATTCCAAAACCTGGGTTGCCAGCATCGCAGACGGGCGCTCTGTCCCTACACCAGTGGACCAGCTCTTTTGCAGAGTTTTGTGTCATCTGCAAACAGGCATACCTTACCCTACAGCCCATCAGCAATGTCGCTGATGAATATATTGAAGAGGATTTGGCCAAGGACAGATCCGTGAGGCACACCGCTGATCACCCTTCCCTCACTAGACAGTGTTCTATTGACTATGACCCTCTGTATTCTATTATGGAGCCAGTTTTGAACCCACTTGACTATTTTGTACCCTGACCCGGAGTGCTCTAGCTCATTGAATAATTTTCTATGGGGGACAGAGTCAAAAGCCTTGCTGAAATCTAGATAGACTATGTCTGCTGCCCCTCCCTGGTCCACTATTTTGGAGACCCAGTCAAAGAATTCAATCATATTCGTTTGACATGACCACCCTGCTGTAAATCCATGCTGTTTAGTATCTAGCTGCCATGTTTCCGTAAGGAACTTCCTCATTCTTTCCTTAAGTAGGGACTCCATAAGCTTCCCCACTACCGAGATCAAGCTCACTGGCTGGTAGTTTCCAGCCTCCTCCCTGCTTCCACTTTTGTGCAATGGTACCACTATGACCCTTCTCCAGTCCTGAGGTATATCCCCGCTCTCTAGAGACTGTGTGAATAATTCTGCCAGTAGGCCTGCAATTTCCTGTGCCAGCTCTAGTGTGGATTTCATCTGGGCCCATTGCTTTATTTGCTTTTAATTTGAGAAGCTCTTTCATTTATTTATTTATTGTTATCAGAATTGCAACCCTTTAAGTCAGGAGACTCATTTACAAAGGCTCCTCATCAAGGTACAGAGACAGGTACTGTAAACAATCATATATCCATCTTATAAAAAACACATATATATAGCAGTTGCAGAGAGAACCAATCAGAGGGTATAACATTCAATACAATATATACATAATTAAGCAAGTGGGTCAGATCATATACAAGTTGGTAGCTAAACACAAATTCATGTAACATAATTTATCGTGTGACAAGCACACACATAGGAATGTGAGGTAGAAATGGAGGGCCGCGGACGGCTGGAGTCCTGGGGACTTGCATACAGTTACAGGAGCAGGTGGCAAACAGGTGACATTTAAGGGCAGTTTTAAAACGGCCAATCCTTTGTATTGATGAGATCTCAGGAGGTAGGGAATTGAACCAGGATGGTGCTCAGTAAGGGAAATATTTTTGGGCTAGTGATGTCCTCACTCTGGATATCTATAAGGACCTTTTGTGGGAGCTTTGGGTGGAGGCCGTGGAGACTGAGCGGCTGAGGACAGCAGATAGGCCCAGGAAATTAGGCCGGCTAATATTTTCTTGGATAGAAGACACATTTGGTAGCACAGCCTCTTGTCAAAATCAAGTAACTCTGCTTGTACAGACAGTGAGCAGGTGTGGGTGAGCCTGGGGGCCCCAGTGAGCAGCCGGCAGGCCTTGTTTAGTGCTGTTTTGATGTTGTTGAGTAAAGTTTTGTCCACAGCGCTATATACTAGTAGGCTATAGTCCATTAGGGAGAGGACTGAGGAGGTGATAGCCAGCCTCAGGGCCTTGGGGGAGGCAGCTCTTGTGGCGGTAGAGCAGGCCAACACGTGAGTTTATGGCTGATGCAAAGGTATGTATGTGGTCATGAAAAGTGTGGGCCATGTCAAAAGTAATGCCTAGGTATTTGTAGGTGCTGACTCTTTCAAGGGGAAGGAGTGTACTGGACAGTATGGGGAGGTGGGCATCTTTGTGTATATTGTGGTTGTGCAAGAAAAGCATGAGCTTTGTCTTCTTAAGCCTGGTTGAAAGCACCTTGGAGGGCATTCTGGAGGTGATCCGGGGCATGCAGGGATGAGAAGAGGACCGCATTGTCTGCATAAAGTAGTATTTTTTCAGTGCATAAATTGGGGAGTGCATTTAGGTAAAGGCTAAAAAGTAGTGGGCCAAGGATTGAGCCCTGAGGGACACCCAAGCGAACTAGCCGAGTATTGGAGAGAGTGCTTCTAATTTTCACATATTGTGAGCGGGAGGTGAGATAGTTACTGAACCAGTCCAAGGAGTCTTGCGAGAGTCCTAGCTGAGATAGTGTGGCTATGAGAAGTGGGTGGCTGACAGTATCAAAAACCTTTGATAAGTTGATGTAAACAGCACTCGCAAGGAGCCCTTTATCAAGGGCTGTGTGAAATAGTTGGAGAATTCAAGGAGAGCCATGCAAGTACTGTGCCCTTTACGGAAACCATGTTGTTCTGCGCAGAGGAGATTATGTTTGCCAAGGTAGTCTGTTAGCTGGTCTGCTACAATTTTTTCTAGCGCTTTAGAGAGGGGAGGGAGGATCGATGTCGACCCGTAGTTCCTGGGGGAGGTACTGTCCCCACCTTTGTGTTTAGGAGTGACCATGGTGGTCTTCCAGACATAGGGGAATTGGGCATGGCAGAGGGAGTAGTTGAGAATGTCAGTGTGGGGTATAAGCACTATGTCCAGGACAAGCCATGGAGCATGAGGTTGAGGGTGTCATTAATGTGATTAGTGCCCTTAAGGGATGCGAGCAGGTAGTCTTTGGCTTTGTTCGGAGCGAGAACCCAGAAGTGGAATGGGGGATAGGTGATATGTGCAGGGGGGTAGGCAGGAGCAAGGTCGAAGAAGTTAGAGGGGAGAACTGCACTGAGGTCCATAAAGGTGTTGTTGAGACTGTCGGCAATGATCGGGGATCAGTGGAGAGGGAGCCATTGACATCTAGTTGGTCCGGGGATACATTTTTCCATTGAGCTCTTTTATATTATCCCAAAATTTTTGGGTAGACCCCCCCCCAGATGGAGGCAAGGATGAATCTATAGTATTCTGATTTTGCCTTTCGAATGGACCCAGTGCATTTGTTGCATGCAGCCCTATAGGCTTGCCTGTCTGCGGGTTTGCCAGAGTCAAGAGCCTTATGCCAGAGGTTGTCTCTGTTCCGCAGCTGGTTGATGAGGGAGGGAGTAATCCATGGGGAATCATGCTTCTTTATAGTCTGCTTAGAAAAGGGGCCAAAAATTTCATAAGCAACGTTAAAAGAATGGACAAAATAGCTGAAAGCAGCATCCACATCCTGTGCTAACTTAATCGGGGACCAATCCCAGTTGGCAAGACATTCTCTGAGTTTGGCCAGTTTGCCAGGTCATAGGTGATGCTGGAAGGTGACTTTATTAGTTTTACAGGACCAGGTGTAGATGATGGGGGAGTGGTCACTTAGAGCATTAGGCAGCACTGTGATGTCAGTGATTTTGTGGGGACTGTTTGTGAGGACAATGTCCAGTAATGTGGCAGTGCCATTGGTAGGGTGATGCCTTGTAGGGGGAAGTGACTAGCTGGGTGAGGTCAAGGGTAACTATGGCATCTTTAGCATGGGAGGCAGAGCTGGCTAGCCAGTTGATGTTTAGGTCTCCCATAGTGATCTGTTCCATTTTGTTGGAAAAGTTGGCAAGGTGCTGCAGTAGTGACTGGAGTGCCGCGTTTTGAAGTCTTGAGGGGATATATGCTGCATTGATGACTAGAGGAGCTCTGGAGTAGCCAGGTATGATTTTGATGGAGAGAGAGCTTGAGCTTCATGTTCCAATTGGGCAGGGGGAAGGGCAATTCCTAGCAATGTATCCCGGAGGTAAATGTTACAACCACCTCCATGCTTCCCCACTCTATCCTCTCTAAAAAGTGTGTACTCTGGCAGGGCAGTAAATGAGTCTGGAGTGGACTTGGAGAGCCAGGTTTTGACTAGTGCCAGGACATCTGGCTGGTGTTGGGCAACCCATGCCTGAAGGTCGGGGAATTTCTTAAGGATGCTGCATATGTTCATTGAGGTTAGGTGGAGACCAGTCGATGTTTGTGGGTGGCTAGAGTTCGCTGCAGATGGGTCAGGGTTGGGATGGACATTACCTGATAGCAAGAGGAGGAGGGAGATGAGTCTGAAGAGTATCAGGTGATGTTTTTGGTGTGTGAGCTGCTTACTATGAGAGGTCTGTCCCTGGGGGGAGATGGGGATGGGGAGGGAATGGAGCTCTAGAACAGCCAGGTAGAGTGGTGGCCGGGGTGAGTCAGGAAATGGGGGGCGGAGGGATGAGCTGGGGGGGTGAGTGGGTGTAGGAGTGGTGAAGGTCGTGGAGCTTGGAAGGGGTTGGGTGGGATGTGTGTGCAGATGGGTAGACAAGGGTATGGTATCAGAGGTGGGGGGAGTGCTGAAGTGGAGCAGGATAAGGACAAGCATTATCAGTTGGGAGGGTGCCTGTACCACATATTTGGTGGACATGTTCCGAAGGTTTAAGGGAGATAGAGTCTTTATACTGGGATGGGGGTCTGTATATAACCCCAACTCAGATATGGTACTTACTTCCTGCTCCAAGGGTGACCCAGAGGACCTCCGCATTGCTGCTGTGTCCCTGGGTTTCCATAGCATTGATGCTGTTTTTTTACACACATTGCTACCCCTCCACCTTTCTTACCTTTGTGGTCTCTTTGGTATAGTGTGTATCCTAGGATAGCTACATCCCAGGTGTGGATCTCAGTGAACCGTGTCTCTGTGACCACAAACCAGTCGAGGTCTGCCTCCGCCATTATGGCAGTGAGATCCGGGATTTTGTTCACCAGACCACAAGCATTGACACACAATGCTCGCCTTCCTTAGTTAGTTTTCTGTATATTTCTGTAAATTTGAAGAAGACTAAGTGAAGACACCAGTGAAAGCATTCCAGTGTGGGCTGCTGGTTCCAAAAATTGAGTGTCCATTAGGACAGTGCTACACAAGGACAAGACTTCCCCTTATGCCATGGATAAGCTCTACCTTTACTTGCTACTACCTTCCCCACACTCCTCTTCTGATGTCTTCCACCCAGCCTTACCTTTATCTGCCACACTCAATCTCCATGTAACTACTGTATATTGTCTACTCTGTAAAGCGCACCTGTAAGCCTGTTGTATACTGTGTTTGACATATGCCTGTATTTTTGCCTGATTCCTAAATGTACTCTGATTTTTTGTCTGCCTAATGTTTGTTGCTTGCACTGTTTTGTCCTCTCTGTGACGAGGTACCTTTGTAAATGAGCCTCTGGCTCAAAGGTTGTTAAACTGATGTTCTAATAAATAAATAAATAAATAAATAAATAAGCGTTGTAGACACTTGTTTTATAGCAACTTTGCCACAAAAATTATTTACTCGGCCTATGCAGAGCTTGCAAAAACTCACAAAACGTCAATGTGAAAAAGACTGAGTAAAGTCGACAGTGCAGCATCCTACACTGTGTGTGTATAGGCTACTGGTTCCAAAAAAAAAAAGACTAATGGACACAGAAGACCTCCCCATCCACCTCCTCCTCCTCTGTCTTTAGCCTCATTGGAAGTGCAGGAAATTCATCAACCATAAACTGTGGCAAAAAGGGCTTTGCAAAAAAAAGCAGGTTCACTCTTTTTTTAACAGTAAGCATCTCTACATTTTAGGTCAAAAGGCATGTTCTACTGTTGGTGACAATATTGTTTGCGGCACTGAAAATTTTGAGTAAGTACTTGCTGGTGGGCAACTGAGGTGCTCAACAGCCACATGTGTCAAAGAAAGCCAAATGGTCGTTTTTTACTACCAGTTCAATAAAGGCTCATCTCCTTCTGCTAGTGGCACGTTCTCATCCAGATAATCCTGCACCATTTTGTGTGCTGCATCTCAGGTACCACTGTGTCAGAAAGTGACTTGCTGTGCTTTCTTATCAAGCCATAGTCAGACAGTTGCTCCCACAGTGATTTGCCATCAATGACTGTCTTTCTGGGGCAGTGCAGTAGTAGCAGGCTGACTTGGAGACAGAAATGAGTGACTTCTGTGATGTTCAATAGTAGCAATGGAAACAAATTGAGATCATCCTTCTTCTGTCTCCTCTGCCTGGTTCGTCAGTGCAATTGCAAGGGATGATGATGTCCGTTGTTCTTCTGCTCTGTGTTCCTGGTCTTGTTTTGTGCCATATGTACAGAGACCAGATGTATATAAATCGGACTTTATAGGACTGCTGATCCTTGTTACATTCTTGTGCATCAAAGAATGTCTTAAACGGAAACACTGGAAAAGGCACAGCTTTACCCAAGTGCTATATAAATGCTTGATTAGTGCTTTCAGATAGTATTTTTTTATTCCAATTGCTTTTTTGATGATTTAAACAGTGGCCTTCAACTTTCACTTTCTATTGCTGGCAGCTGCCATTTTATGAGTAGCAGTGAGCTTCCTGAGCCAATAGCAGAGGTCAAAAGAAAAAATTACTCACCTTAGTAATGTTGTTTCTTCTAATGGAGTCTTGCTGTATTCTGACTAATTGCAGTTAGCCCCAGCACTTCAACTGCCCCGGAGACGAAAGGGTTAAACTCTTTGCCAAGGCATAGAACGTTAATTTCGAACTTCGTTTTCAAACCTCTGTCCCAGGTAGTCTGGAGTGTAACTGTCAGAGTCTTATGAGCACTAAATTAACTGACTAACAATCCAGAAATTGTTTTAACATTTTTTGCCATAAGGCCATACACTTAAAGAATTAGAGTATGAAGACTCAAGTCGAGACCCCCAAAAAGAATCCAAGTAGGTAGAAAAATTACAATAAAGAGAAAAACAAAGCAAACAACCAGTACTCCCTTGGGGTGCAGCACTACACCTGCCCACCCACATCCCAAAACAACTAGGTTCCAGGATTGGAGGCAGGGAGGGTGGCCAGAATACAGCAAGACTCCATTAGAAGAAACAACATTACTAAGGTGAGTAATTTTTTCTTCAAACAACATGAAGTCTTGCTGTATTCTGACTAATTGCAGACTACCAAGCAGTACCCCCAAGGAGGAGGAGGGAACTACAGAACCTATTTTGGGAACAAGCTCTGCAGTACTACTGTGCCAAACCTAGCATTACTTCTGGACTGGATGTCAAGGGAATAATGCTTGGTAAATGTGTGAACAGTCTTCCAGGTGGTTGCTTTACAGATTTCCAGTAAGGGTATATCCCTTGCAGCTGCAACCGAAGCAGCTGTACCTCTGGTAGAATAGGCCCTCAGGCCTGATGGAGGCTCCTTCCCCTATTTTGAATAGCAGAACTGTATGCAACAGACAATCCACCTACCAATAGTTCTTTTAGTGGCAGGTTTCCCTTTACCCACCTCTCCATAGGTAAGGAACAACTGAGAACAGTCGTTTCTGTGGGATTTAGTGGATTCTATGTAGTAACTCAGAACCCTTTTAACATCAAGGGTGTTTAACCTCCTCTCTCCAGAGGAGGAGTGATCAGTAAAGAATACAGGCAGTGTGTTAGATTGGTTCAGATGAAAATCTGATACCACCTTGGGAAGGAACTTCCTATTAGTGCGAAGGACCACATTGTCCCTATGAAATGAAGTCAGGTTCCACTGATAAGGCCTGTAATTCACTGATTCTCCTAGCAGAGCTGATAGCCACAAGGAATACAGCTTTCCAAGTCAGGTACTTAAGCTCATCTAAACAGAGTGGCTCAAAGGGAGGCTGCATCAGCTGTACAATGCAGATATTCAGATCCCACAGGGGAGTGGGATTCCTGAAAGGAGTGTTGATGTGAATCAGCCCTTTGAAAAATCTTTTAAAAACTGGATGGGAGGCTAAAGAAGAGACTTTCCCAGCCAAAATGAAAGCAGAAATAGCTGCCTAATGCACCTTGAGAGTGGCAGGCCGAAGACCCAAGCTATTAAGGTGCACCAGATAATCCAGGGCAGTGGCAATGTCAGCTGAATCCAGCTGGATGTGCCTCTGAGCGCATCAAAACCCAAACCTCTTCCATTTTGAACTATAGGTTTTTCTAGTGGAAGGCTTTCTGCTAGCCTTAAGGATATCCAGAGCTGACCGGGAAAGATTCAGACCTGCATATTCTAGCTCTTCAAGAGCCAGGCCTTGAGCCTGAGAGAGTGAAGGTTGGGATACAGAATCCTCCACTGAGATGAGGTGAGGAGATTGAAATGTCTGGGAAGGCACAAGGGAATTGTCACAGACAGTGACAACAGTAGAGGATACCAAGGTTGTCTGGCCCAGTCCGGAGCCACCAGAATCACTGTACAAGGTTGGGATCTGATCTTGACCAGCACTCTGAATATCAGAGGAAATGGAGGAAACGCATAGAGAAATTTGTTGGTCCAATCCAACAGGAGGGCATCCAGAGGAACAGACTCCAGGAGAGGGGATCTGCAGCAGAACAAGGGAAGCTGATGGTTGTCCAGTGCTGCAAAGAGATCTATCTCTGGAGTGCCCCATCTTTTGAAAATGATCTGAAGAATGAGAGGGTTCAGAGTCCATTTGTGGTGACCTTGGGAAATCCTGCTGAGAGCATGTGCCAGCACATTGTCCTTCCCTGGAAGGTGCACAGCAATCAGGGAAGCCTGCAGGGAATAAGCTAGAGACCATATTTTCATGGCCTCAGTGCACAAGGCCGAGGACCGAGTGCCCCCTTGCGTGTTGATGTACCACATGGTTGTGGTGTTTTCTGTCCTGATCTGCACCACTTTCCCCTGAATTATGTTCGAGAATGTCTGGACTGCCAGGAAGACAGCCCTGAGATCAAGAAGGTTTATATGTAGAAGGGACTCCTGAGGAGACCAAGTTCCATGAGCCATGTGCTAATCCAGATGGACTCCCCAACCCAGTAGGGAAGCGTCTGTGGTGAGAACCACTGTGGGAACCTGACTGAGGAAGGGAACCCCCTGCCTCAGATTGTCCTCTTCCAGCCACCACTGGAGGGCTTGAGCTAAGGTCAGAGACACTGGAACCAACTTGGAGAGGGAATCTTTTCTCTGAGACCAGAAGGCTCTTAGGTGAAATTGAATATCTCTCATCCGAAACCTTGCTCCTTGCACCACTGCAGTGCACACTGCCATATGGTCCAGCAGCTGCAAAAAGTGTCTGGTTGGTCGATACACAAGTGGACTAAAAGAGGAAGCCAGGTTGATGAGGGATTAGACCCTTGAGGAAGGGAGAAATGTCTTGGCCTGAACAGTGTCCAGCTCCATCCCTATAAATGTGAGAAGCTGGGTAAGTTCCAGAACAGACTTTTCCAGATTCAGGATGAATCCTATGGAGTCTAGAAGGTCTTGAGTGACCCTTAGAGCTGACCTGACTTGGTCTGAGGACTGGCCTACTATGAGTCAATCGTCCCGGTAAGGGAACAGTAAAATGCCTTGCTTTCTGAGGAAGGCTACCACTACTGTTAGACACTTGGTGAATACCCTTGGAGCAGATGTTAAACCGAAAGGCATTGCTAGTGTAACCCCCCCTGCAAATGGGGGGTTCCCAAAAGTCTTCCAGGAGCTTGCCTGAATGCTCTGGCCCATGTGTTCGGGCGCCTGAGCCAGTTTAAATGTGGTTCCAAGTGAGTGCTATTTGAGCCTCGCTGCATTGTCTCTTTAAGAGCTGTCTGCCTGCAGACTTAATTAGTTTGTATGGGGGGACTGTGTATTTAATGCTCGAATCCCGCCTGAGCTGCGGAGAAATTGCTCCGTTTCTGCAGTCGCTAAGAGCACAGAGGGAGCCTAAATGAAAGATGTGACTGTTTGCCTGAAACCAGTTAGAGTATTAAGTAAAATGCAGTTTGTCTAACCTGCCTTTCTTGTAGCTGGGACTCTGTGTGTGTTACCCCTCCACTTTGGACCTAAACTGCTGTGCTGGGCCAATTGGGTTAAGGGTTCCCTAAAATGGAGCCTGTGGATGAATCAGAATTTGAACTCTTAATTTTGAGCCAGCCACAAGGGGATTGTATGGGCAGTGACTCTGGGAAATGTAGTTTTGACCTTGGCACCTTTTTCTACCAACAGAGGGAGTCTTATTGTGAGTGACAGCTGAATCAGCCAACAGAATAGTGTGGAGCTAAAGGAAATGCCCTGCTCTGTAACTGGAAAGATCAGATCAGTTGTGGCAGTGAAGAGAGAAGGAGCTGTGTGCTTCTGCGGTGTATAGTTTCACACGGGAAGTGCGTATGAGGCCCTGAGTTTCGGTCTGCAGCCTTTGTGAGTGCCAGTTTGAACTGAATCCGAGTTTTGAGGAGAAAGAAGCACTAGAAGTGTGGACACCAAGCTCACCCTGTAGAAGACTGGAGAAATTGCTGAATCGCCTTCGGTCTGTCAGGAACTGAAGCTGCTGTGTGTGCTCCCGGGTATTTTGCAGTAATTGCGATCGGGATCGAGGAGCAGCCTGCCTGGTATAGTACTTTCCTTTTACATATAAATGTGCGTAGTCCTTGTGGGAAATCGCTATTTCAAATCCCCTGTACAGTGAATTGTGTGCTGAAGCTGGAAGTAAACGCCCAGCTTAATTTGGACTACATCCGTTTGCTATCAACTGCAGTGGGGTCCAGTCACAAGGACCTTGTCCTCATGCCCTGCTCTTCTGGTGATCCAGAGGGACATTCTCCATCCGATCCTCAGCTTTTGTGTAGAAACATAGAAACATAGAAACATAGACTTTGACGGCAGATAAGGACCACTTGGCCCACTCAGTCTGCCCATTTCCCTACCTACTGGATAAGTTGCAGATTCTAGTTAACCAACAGCCTATTTCCTGCCACTCCCCACTACAATTGCCTTGTGTCTGTCCCATGCATGTTTGAATTCCCCCACTGTTTTAGCCCCAACAACCTCCCCAGGAAGGCAGTTCCACGCATCCACCACTCTCTCCGTGAAAAAAGATTTCCTCACATTACCCGCCGTCCCCCCATTATCTTTAAATTGTGTCCCCTTGTTCTTACACATATCTTTTTCTGAAAGATGCTACCCTCCTGGACTTTGTTGATTCCCTTGAGGTACTTGAACGTTTCTATCATGTCCCCCTGTCCTTCCTTTCATCAAGGGTATACATATTAAGCTCTCTCAGTCTCTCTTCATATGGTTTCTGATGCAGACCCTGCACCATTTTAGTTGCCCTCCTCTGGACTGCTTCCATCCTGTCTATGTCCTTGCGTAGATGAGGTCTCCAAAACTGCACACAGTACTCCAGATGGGGTCTCACCAACTGTCTGTACAGAGGGATAACCACTTCCCTTTTTACGTTCGCTTGCGCGCATGCACAAGGAACGTTTTGGGAGAGTAGCACACTTGGAGGTGTGCCTCTCCCATCCAATGCACTGCTCCCTTGAGCAGGTGTGGCGGTCCTGCACCAATGGGTGCAGGAGCTCAGAATGACAGCGGTGTTCCTCTGCTTCAAGGAAAACACGCTGCCATACTACTGGCGCCGCTATCCCCATCAACGCTCCCCATGGCGTCCTTGCGCCCCAAAGCTTTCCTGCCACGCTCGGAGCCCACCCCAGCATGGCAAACATTGTTTGTTTTGCCGGCGGGGGTGCCCAATCCCCGTCGGCTCCACGGCCCCGAGCCATCCTGCTGCCACGCTGGGGCCCACCCAGCGTGGCAAACCGTTCATTGTTTTGCCGATGGGGGTGCCCAATCCCCGTTAGCTCCTCGCCCACCCATCTTCTGCCATGCTGGGAGCCCACCCCAGCATGGCAAACATCCACGTCGCTTTTTTTTTTTCCCTGTAAAAAAAAACGGTCCCGTGGCGCGTCTCCCAACCCCTCCCACAACCTGCACCCACCCACTCGCACCCACCCCATACTTACTCCGGACTCCAGTGCGACGATCTTCGTGGACGGAACACGCTCTGCACTCTTCAAAGCCGACCGCGTAACTGAGGAAATGCCGGTAAGCTGTATAATGGGCTACATAGGGGGTTTCAACTTTGTGCATATCTCAGTCATTTTGGAATTTTTGCACCAAATTTTCAACATGAGGGTTTTGGGACCCTTCTCATGAATGATGTCACTGTCATGGCGTTATTTGGGCCTGAAGGGTGATTTCAGCGGCACTACGAGTCACTGCGTGAAATCACCCTTCAGCCTTGAATAATGCCATGACAGTGACATCATTCATGAGAAGGGTCCCAAAACCCATGTTGAAAATTGCGCAAAAATTCCAAAAAATGACTGTTTTACGAGTGTGCGTTGCGCAGTTCCCACGCAGGCTCGTAAGTTCGCGAATTTTCAATATTTTCACTCCAGATTTTCAACATTGCAATTTTATCACACCTTCTTATGAGCTGTATAGCTGTCATTTTTCACATCTCACCCAAAATGTGTTTCTGCCCATGTAGCGCACAATGGCGCAGTCGGTGTGCGAAATCAATGTATGGAACACATTAAGAAAATCACAGTGACACTGTTCATGAGCAGAGGTCTTAAAATGGCTATGTTGAAAATTGGTGAAAAATTCCTAAAAATTACTGTTTCTGGCGTCGTGTAGTTCCTGACGCCCGGCTCAGACGTTTGCAATTTTTCAATATTTGCACTCCAGATTTTCAACATTGCCATTTTACCACACCTCCTCATGAGCAGTACAGCTGTCATTTTCACATCTTGCCCAAAATGTGTTTCTGCCCATGTAGCGCACAATGGCACAGTCGGTGTGTGAACTCAGTGTATGGGACACATTAAGAAAATCACAGTGTCACTGTTCATGAGCAGAGATCTTAAAATGGCTATGTTGAAAATTTGGCAAAAAAATTCCTACAAATAACTGTTTTACGAACGTGCGTTGTGCAGTTCCTACGCACGCTCGTAAGTTTGCGAATTTCCAGTATTTTCACTCCAGATTTTCAACATTGCCATTTTACCACACTTCCTTATGAGCAGTACAACTGTCATTTTTCACATCCTGCCCAAAACGTGTTTCCGCCTATGTAGCGCACAATGGGGGTAACAAAAAGATCATGCTGACAATTTATTGTGCAAATACCAGCAATCGCACAGGGCATTAGGGTAAAGCACCATACATCCCAAACACCACTGCAAATACCTGCAAGCTTAACGCTCGCATTGATAACAAATGCTTGTTCTACTTGTGATGCCCTTCCTATGCATCCAGTATCCCCTGGCTCTCCTACTGACTTCTCACATTGCTTACCAACCTTAGATCATCTGATATGACTACCCCCAAGTCCTGCTCCATTTTTGTTGTTGTTAGTACCTCCTCCTGCTATTGTGTACTCTTTCTCCTGGGTTTTGTTTCCCAGGTGCATTACTTTGCACTTCTTTGCATTGAATCTAAGTTGCCATATGTCTGACCATTCCTCCAACCTTGCCAAGTCCCTTCTCATCCTTTCTACCCCCCCTTGTGTATCAACTCTGTTACAGATCTTTGTATCATCTGCAAAGAGGCATACCTTTCCCTCCAGACCCTCTGCAATGTCATCTATGAAGATATTAAAGAGGACTGGACCCAGTACTGAGCCCTGAGGTGCTCCACTAGTGACCCCCCTTTCTTCGGAATGTGTTCCATTCACTATTACATTCTGTGTCCTGTTGTGCAGCCAGTTTGCAACCCAGGCTACCACCCTGGGACCCACTCCCAGGTTGGTTAACTTGATTATTAATCTTTTGTGCGGGACTGTGTCAAATGCCTTGCTAAAGTCTAGGTAGGCCATATCCACAGCCCCTCCCTGGTCTATTACTTTGGTCACCCAGTCAAAGAAATCTATTAGATTCATCTGACATGACCTTCCTGCTGTAAATCCATGCTGCTTTGGGTCCTGTGCCACGCTGGCCTCTAGGTACTCAATGATTCTTTCTTTCAGAAGTGATTCCATCATTTTCCCTACCACTGAGGTCAAACATACAGGTCTGTAGTTTCCTGCTTCTGCCTTGCTCCCACTTTTGTGAAGGGGAATCACATCTGCCCTCCTCCAGTCCTCAGGTACCACCCCATCCTCCCATGATTTGTTAAAGTAGTGATCAGTGGTGTCATTAGGTCCTCCCTTTAGTTCTTTACAGATCTGGGTGAATCCCATCAGGCCCATTGCTTTGTCCACCTTGAGTTTTAGGAGTTCTTTCAGGACTCTTTCTTCTGTAAATGGACTGGTGTCAACCCCTCACCCAGAGTGCTTCTATTGTCTGGTTTGGTAACTCCTCCTCATCTTCTTTTGTGAATACTGAGCAAAAGTATTCATTCAGTATCTCTGCCCTTTCACTGTCTCCCTCTGCCCACCTCCCTCTCCCTATTAATCTTCACTATTCCTCCCTTAACCTTTCTATGCTCCTAATGTACCTATAAAGGTTTTATCCCTTCTTAACTGAATTGGCTATTTTTCCTCAGTTTGGGCTTTTGCTATTCTGACTGCCTTCCCACTTCTTTCTGCTTTAATTGATACTGTTCCTGTCGTGCTCCTTCTGTGATGCCTTGTACTTTTGAATGCAGCCTTTTCTCCTTATCCTTCCCTGCCACCTCTTTTGAGAACGATAGTGGTTTTTTACTCCGCTTTGTTTTCTTTATCTGTTTCACACAAAGGCTTGTTGCCTCTATGATGGCAGTTTTGATTTTTCTCCATTGTTCTTCCACCCCTCCTTTTTGGCCATTTGCTAGTGTATTCCTCAGGTATTAACCCATTTTGCCAAAGTCAGCCCTTCTAAAGTCCATTATGCTTGTTTTTGTATGGCTCGTCTCCATGGTTGTGCTTATTGTGAAGCACACTGCAGTGGTCGCTTGTTCCCAGATGTCTACTGACTTCTAAATTTGTGATCCTCTCCATTTGAGAGTACCAGGTCTAGTATTGCTCCTCCCAAGTGGTTTCCAACACTAGCTGTCTATGTCTGCCTTCTGCAGGGCATCGAGAATGACCCGCTCTTGGGTGTGGCTGCAGTACATGTTATCCAGTTAACATCTGGCATATTCAGGTCCCCCATTAACAGTATCTCCCCTTTTTCAGCCATTTTGAGAATGTCCTCTATCATTTTCTTGTCCGCTTCTTTCCCTTGAGATGGGGGTCTGTATACAACCCCTGTGCAGATTGTGATGCCATTCCCTGTCTCCAAGGTGACCCAGAGTGCCTCTTGTCCTACCCCTTTACTTTTTAGTTCTGCAGCTTTGATCCCTTCCCTTCCCTTATGTATAGAGCTACTCCACCTCCTCTTTTCCCCTCCCTGTCCCTTCTGTAGACTGTGTACCCCGGTATGTTGACATCCCAGTCATGGTCTCATGTACCATGTGTCTGTGACTGCCACAATATCCAATTGTTCATCTTCCATCAAGGCTACTAGCTCAGGAGCTTGTTTCCAGACTACAGGTGCTGGTACTGTGCCTCCATTTAATGTTGGCTTTATCCTTTTTCCCCATGCCTGCTCTTTTGCCCTTGTCTATTTTTCCATTTACCCCGTCCTGCCCTCTGTTGAGCACTGTACCTCAGTGTTTACCTTACTACCTGTCATGTTTTGTGGAGGAGGCTTGAAATTTCTGCCTCTTTTAGCACCTCCCCCCATGGCTAGTTTAAAAGCTTGCCAAGGAAGCATTTAAACCTGTCACTTAGGATCTTGGTTCCCTTCATGGACAGATGCAGACCATCATGCCAGTATAGACCTTCATCTCTCCAGGTGTACCTCCAGTCCCCAATGAAGCCAAAGCCCTGTGCTCTGCACCAGTTTTGCAACCATTCATTAAACTGCATGGTGTGTAGTACCCTAGCCTCACCCCTGCCATGGACTGGCAACACCTCTGAGAAGGTAACCGTGCTTGATACCTGTCTGAGACCCTTCCCCAACTCCACAATTTCATCCTGCACTGCACTGATCCCATGCCTAGCTAGGTCATTTGTCCCAAGGTGGACAATGATATCTAGTTCCCTCTCCTGTGATGCTGCTTCTGCAATCCTGAGGATTCGCTTCTTGTCCCTCCAAGCCATGGCACCAGGCAGGCACCTTACTTCCCTCTCTTCTCCCTTTCCCAGGTCTACCCCTCTAACAACTGAGTCCACTATCAGAAGCTGTTTCCTTCCCCTGTGGTGTCCCTTGCCACCCTTCTGTGGGTCTCCCTTGTGGGTATCCTCAGCATTCTTCTTGGTCTCCACTGAGGGTGCCATCATAGAGGAACCTTGCTCTGCTAGACTGGCATATGGTTTGTGTAGAGTTGTGTGAGTACAAATCAGGGTATTCCCCTGCAGCTTGTTTTCAATCACAAGTGTGTCACCTAATTCTTGTTGTTTCACTGTTGCATGGACTGAGCCCTCTGGCTCCGGATTACAATTGGGTGTTGTGCATATATTTTCTTCTACAGGGCCCTATCCATCTGCACCTGCCGACCACCCCGGCCAACCCTGGGCAACGGTCCTGGCTAGCCCACCCTCCAACCTGGTGATGTGTGTATATATATATATATATATATATATGTATTGTGTTGATTATTGTCACTCCATTTTGTATGATATTATTCCATTTTGAAATGCTTAATGCTTAATCATAGTTATATAAGATGTTTTGTACAAGATGTTATGAGACTTTTCTTTTGGAATCTCTGGCATTGTTTGGCTCATGATGTTCTGGACACCTGGCCAGTGTTTAGGGCATGATGATCTGACGAATGCCAACTATTTATTATGAGAATAAGTGGTGTTTGTCATGCTGAACTTAGTGATGTTCTGGGCACCTGGCCAGTGCTTAGGACATGGTGGTTTAGCATTTCTAAATACCAGATAAAACATATAAAATGGGACTTTCCAGATGCCTGGTTTGAAGCCTCTCCTGCAGGGTGGACGCATCGCTGTGGGGCCAGTTCCCGGTTCAAGAGACTCCTAGCCAGGCTGACAAGGGGGCTTCCCAGCCATTGGAAGAGGGCTTGGATGATGCTTTATTGAATCGGTGATGTATAACCTTTTGTATTATATTTTGTTATAATAAAGCTTTGGCTTGCTGTACTTATTGTATTGTTATTGTGTGTATGTGAGTGTGAGTGAGTAAATAGCTGCCTGGTTTGAGTTGGCAGAACACCTGGGTACCCAGAGTGCAACTTTTCAGACCTTGTATGTGTGCACAGCACTGTGGTTTAATGCCACCAATTAACCTGATTTCCCCTTCCCATGTTACTGCCCCCTAAATAAATCAGATTTGTTGTTGTTATACTATCTGCTGTCTGTGGTGTTGGTACTTATGGAAACAGTATTGTGTTTTGCTGTGTATGTTGTTTAACCTTATTTTACAGGGGGTCCTCAGAGACGTGCTGCAGAATCAGTCTCAAGGGTAAGTGGTATCTGTATGAGTGAACAGTGTGTATACGTGGGGTACTGGGGCTGTAACTCTGGGGTACTGTGTGAGCCACTAGAGGGATTAAAAGGGGGTCTCAGTGTCCCAGAGGGCTGTGCCCAAGCTAGTCTAACCACTACAAACCCTGACCTCTGGGTGGAGGCACCCGCCGTAGGACCTAGGCCCCTCAACCTGTCCATAGTCAAACAGGCAGGGGTAGTAGCCCTTGGGATAGCACCACCTAGGGGTTACACTCTGAACTGGTAATGGCCTGAGGGCAGTTTGAATCTGAGGTACTTTCTGTGGGACTGCCTGATAGGTATGTGGAAATAGGCATCCTTGAGATCCAGGGAGGCTAGCCAGTCTCCTGATCTCAGAGAGGGAAGAATTAATCCCAGAGTCACAATCTTGAATTTTGGCTTTAATATGTGTTTGTTTAGGTATCGTAAATCTATGATGGATCACCACTCCCCTGTCTTTTTTAGGGTAAGGAAGTACCTGGAGTACAATCCTTTTCCCCTGTGAATGAGAGAGACCTTTTCCACTGCTTGAAGAAGCAGTAGAGATGAGACCGCTGTCTCCAAGACCTGTGTTTCCTCTGGAGAGGAAGGGCAAAAAAGCCTTTGCTCTCAGCCTTGGGAACCTGGTGAAGCTGAGAGCGAGACCTTGGCTCACCACTTCCAGAACCCACCGGTCTGAAGTGATAGACTTCTGGACCTGGAAGAAGTGAGCCAGTCTGCCCCCTACAGGGATTGGGGAGGCGACCCTGACTGACCCATCAGGGTGTCTGTTTGGCAGGGAGCTTAGACTGAGAGGAGGATGCAGCACTTGTCAACCCCCTTCTGCCTCTTCCCCTGAAGAACCCCCTCTGCTGAAAAGAAGAGGAGGCCGGGGCCTGGTAAAAAGGCCTTTGAAAAAGTCTGCCCCTGCCAGACCTAGATTGCTGTCTTTGAGGAGTGGTCTGTTTCTCTTTGGCTGCAGCACTCCTATATGTGGTCTTGTACTCATCCATCTTTCTCATGTAAGCCTCTGTTTGTTCCCCAAACAGAGAGTTACCAGTAACAGGAAAATCCATGGCCTTGGTCTGGGTATCCTGAGAAAAATTTGTACACCTGAGTCAGGCAAATCTCCTCATGGAAACACATGTAGCCATAACCCTAGAATGAACATCATTAGAGTCTACAGCAGCATGGAACTGAACCTTAGAAGCTTCAATGCCATCCGCAGCCAACTGCTCCAGCTCACTGGCAGCTAGCCGGAGGGGGGGGGGGGACATTCTTAGCTAGTGCCAGAATTGTATCCCACCTAGACTTCTGGTATCTGGCCGTATGTGTCGTAGTTGGATTGCCTGAGTCCCAAAGAGGATGCCAGGTACTGTTTCTTAGCTATGGCACCCACTTTCCTGGAATCCTTATCTGGGGGGGTGAGATGCCAGAGGAATATTAGCCTTGTCACAGGCTGCAGCTTGCACTACCCCAACATGACTGCAATGAGTAGTAAGGAATTCCATCCCAAGGCCTGACAGAGAATACCTCCTGTCCATCTTCTTATCCACAGGAGGTATGGATGTTGGGAGTTGTAGAATTTTTTAGGTCTGTTTCCCCAGGGACTTGTGCAGCGGGATAGACACCCTTTTGGACTCTGGGACATCCATCATCTCAACATAGTCAGGCTTTTTCTGATCCTGTTCAGCTTCTTCCATAGGGAGCGGAAGAGTCTCAGCCACCTTCTTGTAAAACTAGAAGTGGGAGGGAGACTCAGAAAGCCTGGGAGGAGACACATTGGAAGGCCTGTCTGGGGAGATGTCAGGCTCAATAGGTTCATCTAGGCCTTCATAATCTTCATCTTCATCATCTTCGTCTCCTTCCCATTCACCCTCATAAAAGCTTCAGGGTTATAATCAGAAGCTAGTAAGTCCGACCGAACCGACCGTCCTCGAGATGGTGACGGTTCGGTCAGAACCCGGCGAAGCGATTGCACTATAGCTATCGCTTTGGCAATCTCGTCAGCGGTCGGAACATGGGAACAGGGATCCGAACCAGCCAACTTGCATTTCTTCTTTGCAGGAACTGACTCCACAGAATTGGCTCTCCTCTTGCCCGAGGGGGTATAGACCAGGTCAGTAGGCACCCCCTCAGGTTCGGCCGAAACCTAACTGGGCTGGCCATCCGGATCAGCGGACTTCTCAGCCTCCCTTTCCTTCTGCCTACTTAAACATTTTCAGCAGTGGCCTTGGGAAAGTTTTTAAAAATTTGGCAGTCTTCCTTGAGGTGGTCAAACCCCAGACAATAAACACAGATGAGGTGGGGATCGGCCTTGGCAAAGGCCTCCCCACACTCAGTGCAGTGCTGAAGCCCCGTGGGCCTGGTTTTCTTTTTGGGTTTCTCCGACATGCCTTCAACTAAAAGTCACCCATACCAGCGTTCAAGCCAGGCAACTGCAAAACCTATCGGTTCCGACCGTGTCATGGGTCGGTTGAAAAAAACCCAAAATTCGTCATTTTTTTCAGGAACCGATAGATACCGGAACCACACACAACTTTTTTTTTTTCCCCACACACAAATCCTTCAGTTCCTGATCGGACCGACCGGTAGGGAACCAAAAATAAAACAATTTCTTATATAAACACTAACACTGCCTACTACTACGCTTACTGTACCAGGACAGAGATGCAAATACCGAAAAATAAAGAAACGGTTGAATCGAACTGATCGATTTTACTGCGACCGAACCAAAGTGAAGGAGAGGATTTCCGGAGCGACTTCTCAGTTAGGCGAAGTAAAGAATCTGACAGTTACACTCCAGAGTACCTGGGACAGAGGTTTGAAAACCGAGCTCGAGATTAACGTTCTGCGCCTTGGCATAGAGTTTAACCCTTTCATGTCCTTTCATAAAAGGCTTATTAGCATAAAGTGGGCTCAGGAAGCTTACTGCTGCTCATGAGATGGTGGAGATGGTGGCTGCCAGCAACAGAAAGAGGAAGTTGTGGGTAGCTGTCTTAAGTCATTAAAAAAAAGTTGTTACTGTCTGATAGCACTAATTGAGAGTTTCTGTAGTGTCTGAGGAAAGATGTGTCTTTACCAGTGTTTTCCTTTAATGTGTCTCTGAACTGAGGGTCCAAGAGAGTGGCTATGATGTAATGGTCATTGTATGCAGTTTTGAAATGTGTGTGTCATTCCAGAAACATAATCTTATCCTTTCTACTAGACTGAGAACGGTGGTATCATCCTCCTCCTCCTCCTCCTACAGAGTTTTCATATGAAAAAGTCAGAGATTAATGAGGGCAGTGAGGGGGAGTACCTGGCTTAGACCAGCTGCATCAGCACTTACCACCCTTGTGGCCTCTTCAAAGACTTTCAGCACAGTGCAGAGGGTCTCCATCAGGCACCACTGGTTTGGGATGATGTTTACCTATTACTTGCTAATATCATGCTCCATGGGATACTGGTGGATAGCCTTCTGTTGTTCTACCAGCCGTTCCATCATATAACAGGTGGAATTCCATCTTGTTGCCACATCTTGTTTCAGGTGGTGGAGGGAAAGGTGGTTTCGCTGCTGAATATTTCATAATAGCTTCCATGCCTTTACAGAATGGCTAAAATGACCACTAATTTTTGGGGCCAGACCTACACATGTCTGCACACTGGTGCTTTCCTCATCTAGGAATTCTTGAACTACCAGATTTATAAAGTGAGCGAAACATGGAACATGTATAAACCCCATTATCAACTGCCTTTACAATGTTCTTTGCATTATCTGATGCTATAAAACCTGGTGTTAATGGGTGTGGTGTCAGCCACTCATCAAATTTCTGTTGCACTGTAACAAGTTTTCTGCAATATGGTCATTGTCAAAGCCAAAAATACATAAAGCTGCCTGCTTGCAGAGGTTGGGGGAGGAGGGGGCTGGTGACTTGTGGTTACTGCTACTGGCACTTAAAGGAAAACTACACCTTGATATCTTGTAAATTATTTTGTTTCCATGTCAATAGGCAACTCTTTTCCCATAGCTGTTAGGAATATATGTGATTGTTTTAGTTTATTTTCACTGTTCTTACTAGTCCTTGTAATTATTCTGGGGGTCTCCATTCTATGGTTGCTGAAATCTCACTGTTCCTGACAGCTTCATTAGTGTATGAGAACAAGATGAGAAAGCACCCTTTAGACTCTACAGTATGCCTGTCTGCTTAATTAGATTTCAACAAAACTTGTCACAGCAAGGTGTAAAATACCACATCTACCATCAGTTAGCTTTGCAAACTATCTGAGTTGTAATACAGGATTTTTCCCATTAAACTGCTTTCAATTTGTGTTTCAGGAGGTTTTTTTTTTTAGGATAATTGTACTTTCAGCATAAAAATACATGGGCCCAGATATTCAAAGGGTTGCGCCATGCTTAACAGGGTTCTTGATGTAGCAACTCAAAAATCGCCATTCTGCGATATTGAGAAGGGCCAGTTGCGCCACTGAAAACACGCTGAGCCACAGCGCCAATGGAAATGAAGGCATGCTAACCCATGGGGCGGGTCCATGCATAAAGTGCGCACGCGAGTTTGAACACTTGCGCACGCGCAAGAGTGGTTTCAGCCGAAAGTTGCAAGAGTACCGATTTGAGCCAAAATAAAACGGCTCAAGGAGCGCAAGAACTCGAGCAGGCCACAAACCGGGGAGAGAGACAGAGAGAGAGAGAGAGACAGAGACAGAGACAGGAGCAGGAAGGACAGAGAGGGACAGTGGGTCCTGGAGGACAGAGAGGCCAGTGGGGTGCCCGGGCAGTGGAAGCAGCAGTGGGGCAGTGGGGGTAACACAGGAACAGCAGCTGGGGGCAGAAGCCAGGAGATGGATAGTGTCAGCTTCCACATGGAAGCTGTAATGAGGGGGTGAGACAGCATGCGCAGGGGACGGGCCGCGGAGGGGCCCGCCGGGCGGTATGCCCCGACAGGGGTATCGGGCCTGCATCAGCTACGAGCTGTACAGTGATGTTGAGATCGCGGGCCTGCACCGCCTGAACAGGGCAATACTGGGACGGCTCAGTGAGCTGTGCAGTGATGCGATGCAGGCACCTCACGAAGGGAGTCACGCCTGTCTGTGGAGACCAAGGTGACAGCCTGCATGTGCCTGCTCACCACGGGCACCTTCCAGAGGCTGACAGGGGACACCACAGGCATCACGCAGTCAGCCACGTCACGCATCCTCACCCAATTCCTCAGCACACTGCTGCCCCATGCCGCGGAGTACATCCATTTCCAGCACCGCTGCAGAGCGACAGCAAACATGCAGGAGTTCCACAGGGTAGCACAAATGCCTGGGCGCATAGGGTGCCATAGACTGCACCCATGTGGCCTATTCGCGACGCCACCTGGCCCCGACGGCAAGCATATCGGAACCGGAAGGGGCTACCGAGTGTCAACTGCCAGGTGGTGTGATGCCACTGGCTATCATCAATGTCTGTGCCACACACTCTGGCGGAGCACATGATGCCTTCATATGGCACCAATCTGCACTGTGCCATCGATTCGAGAGGAACATCCCACGGGTCATCTAGTGGGTGAGTACACAGGCATGGAATGCAAACTCTGTGCAAGGGTGGAATGACACAGGTGCCATGGTAGTGGCACACAAGGATAGGGCAATATGGACTGACCTAACACTGATCTCCACTATCTCCACACAGGTGACTGTGGATACCACCCGTCCTCTGGCTGCTCACACCATACCGGCGCCCCTACTGCACCTATAGCGCAGCACGGTTTCAATGAGGCACACGCACAGAACACGGAACATCATAGAGCTTGGTGTTCGATACTCAAGGCACACTTCCGATGCCTGGACACCTCCGGAGCTCCTACAGTACAGCCCCAAAAGGCCTGTGGATATTCTGGCCTGTTGCATTCTGCACAACATGGCCAAAGACCATGGGATAGCCGTAGACAGGTCCAAAAGGGGACAGCGATGGGGACGCCAGTGGCGCCGGTGATATGGGTGATGAGCTGCCCAGGACGGAGGGACTCGACTGACCCGTGCAGGCCCAGCTGCACCGGGACACCATTGCAGAAGAGCACTACACACAACACAGGTAAGTCAAGGGACATGTGCAGGCAACACTGTCTATGCGCAAACCACAGGCACACAGGGGAACACACCTGCATGAAGGTCAGGGGAGTTGGAGGGTCTACGATACCAACACATTAGCAGAGAGGTGAGCACTCAAATAAACACACACACACACACACCAGGCAGCATACAGGGCAGCAGCACAGCAATGCGGAAATTACCGCATCACACAGCACCACCAACCACCCTCACCACCTGGACTGTCCACGACGTGTGTCAGGACCTGGGCAACCTTGCACCTTGGTGTACAGTGCAATGCAGGCATCATCATCCACATGCACCTGTGGACAGCAGTTGGGAGAGTGCAGGTGGTCCGTGTGTCAGTATGGAGCAGAGCACTCCAGCAGTGCACTGCCCACCATGACACACATTGCACACAGGGCAGCACTAGACAGGGCCTGCATTGGGAGACAGCTCAGTCAGGAGCACTGTCCCACGGCCACCACGGATGCGTGGCGGCCCCGCCCGTGGCCCAGCAGCACTGGCAGGCTACGCGAGGGGCTACATCGGGTGGCACTACTGGCACCACCAGGGTCCTCAGTGCATGACCGCGACCTGCCTGCACAGGGTCTGCATCCCGAAAGAAATCTGCACGCGTGCTCGATGCCCAGTAGAACCCGCGCCGACAGGCCTGGTGTCGCACGATGTCGGGTCAACGGGAGGAGGCGACTGTGTGATGTGCGTGGTACAGGTCACCAGACAGCGTGGTCAATGCGGTCACCACAGAGACCACTGCCTGGGTCAGCCTGTCTGACGGCAGCGTCACATCCGTCCCGCGATAAGGACCATCTCGCCCGTCCCGAAAGTACTACCCCTGCTATGCCGCTCCACGGACACAGTCAGTGTCCACGACCTTGCAACTGCTCCTGCAGCTTTACCTCACTGCAGCAGGCGGTGTGCATGTCCAAAGGTACTGTGCCCCAATGGCATCGTGACCCCCAGGGGATGGTCCGGTGCACAGCACCTTTGAGGGTGGCCGCTGTTCACCGTGGACCAGGTATGGGCTGATCCAAGGGTGGTGACAAGTGCCACTGCCTGGACGCTGTCCCCCAGGCCTGGTGTGCAACTGCTGCTGCTGCCCTCCACTGCTGAGCCCCAGGTCCACCTGTTCCACCCTGTGCTGTCAACAGTGCCAGACACCTGCTCAGCCACCGTGCTGCCCCACCGGTGCTGACAGGCCCAGCCTGTGACTGTGCCAGCATGCTGGCACACAGGTGTGGAGCTGGACGTCCGGGGCACGTGGTGGTTTCGCTGCAGTGCCCCTGCGACACACACCTTCACTGGCCATTGCAGGCCTGCTATCCTCAATCAGTGCCGTAGCGCGCCACTGCTATAGGCACAGCATGCTGGCACACCTGCATGCCAGACTGCTGTGACACAGGCTGTGCACCCTGCACCCGTGATTACCGCCGGGCGGAGTTGTCAGCCCAGCTGCCTGTTGCTGCAGTGCGTGGAGGCTGCTGGGCGGAGGTGGAAGGTCCTCCTCCTGGTCCAGCAGGTCTGCCTCACTGTCAGCACTCCACCACCACCATCTCCTGCAGACGCAACAGGATCTGAAACAGAAAGAGAGTACATGTGAGTGCATGTGAACACTAGCCGTCCCCCTCACAACATCACCATGACATACCTGCAGTGATGGGCTTCCACCTGTCTGGAATCCTCCCAGGAACACCCACAATGGCACTTCGGCTGCATGGCCGCGACCAGTGTCTCCTCGGTCGGGTCAGCTGCAACACCACTGGTGGTCCCCACCAGTGGCAGCATCGTGCCACCCTGAAGGCTGCCACCTTCTCCTTCAGCCTCCCAAGGTCAGTCCCCATCTTCTGCGGCACTCCTGCATGGAGCGCTGGTGGCTTCGCTGGCAGGTTGACGGCCAGAGCTACTCCTCCCATGCAGCTGCACGCTGTGAGGGGTGCCCTCCGCCCACTCAAAGCGGCTCATCCTCCAGGTAGGCCTGGAAGAGGGCCTCAGTCTCTGCTGTGGTGAAGTTCGCCTCCTCACTCGCCGTCCCACCCCTCGGCCTGGTTCTCGCTGGTCATGCTGATCTGTATGGGTGGAAGTGGACACCTTTCACTCTGCAGTCCACAGCATTTCCCCATGAGCATAGCTGAGGTCGGGGGGCAGAAGCCCCTTCCTCGCTGCCTGGCAGATACTGATGGAAAGGGTGCCCTCTGCCCCTTCTATGTGCCCTCATCATGCTCAGCCCTCATCCCGGTGACACCCTCCAGCACCCCTGCCCATGTGCATTGTCCTGAGCATCACACAGCATGTAACTCACCCTCAGCTGCAAATAACCAAATCTGGCCGCCACAACCCAGTGTCGTATTTTTATAGCGCAACACATGCAAATGAGGTGTGGCGCAACTTTAATGACATGCTAATCGCGCCACTGTGCCTTTGAATGGCTGATCGCCTGCTTTGCATATGTCGGCTGAATATCGCGTAAATGTGCTTAGCGCAATAGGGAAGGTCCAGCTGAGCCGATGGCTATGTTTGTGGTTGTACATACTGCATTGCGCAAGCCCGGACGGGTTACGATGCGCCGATCGCATCGCAGAACTGCTGGAGCGATAGGCTATTCTGGACATGGCCACCATTGTGCCAGTGGCGCTGCAGCACTGGCACTATATGGCGCCAGGCACCTCTGGCGCGATAGTCCCCTGTGGCACTGGTGCTGTGTGCCGCAGTCGCCAGAGGATACCTATGCATCCTATAGCGCCGTGCGTAGCCTCCTGCATCATTGCCGGTGACCTGGGTATGCCCTCTGACCCCTGGCGCTGAGTGCATGCCATGTGTACGTCCCTATTGGCGCCTGTCTGGCTACAGTGCCATGTAAAGTGACGGCGCTAGCGAACAGCGCGATAGGTGCCTGTGCTGGTCCTATTGCGCAACAACCTCCACGTGGGGTCACAGCGCAGCGGGAAGCTTGCTATTGCTTCCTGCTGTAAAGTCGGTGCCATGGCTAGGAGGAGGGCGGTGCTGGAGCCAAGTTGAGGTGGCTAACCTGGTGGCCTTAGTGGAGCCCCACTATGACCAACTGTATGGTGAGGCCCCCTCCGGACCGAGGACCCATTGTGGCAGCAGGTGGCCACTGACCTGTGGGGTCATTGGTCAGTCGGTTCATGGAGCAGTGCCGCACCGGTCAGTGACTCCGCCGAGGGACCCGAGCTGTTAGCGTGGCTTGCTTCCGTGCATAGGGCGGGGCCTGGTGCCTAGGCCACGGAGGTACCATCTATTCACCTATATTCTCTGTAGGTGTGTGTGCCTGGGTGGCTGTGCATCGGTGTGCCAGTGTGTGCAGCTGTGCTGATGGATGGTTATGGCTGTGGGCAGGCAGTCTTACTGGGGCAGGGGCACTCTGCTTTGAGTCACACTGATGTTTGTCTCACCATATGTCTCCCACAGGCCGGATGGTGACGGCGCCGACACGGCTGATGTGGGCCATGCCAGGGCTCCCAGTCCCACAGGCCGCTTGGCCCAGCGCAGCAGCAGCATCAACAGCAGCAGCAGCCGGCAGACTGAGCTGCTGGAGGAGTGTGAGTATCATTACGTCATGGATGCTATTGCATGCTGGGGGGCAGGACCACCAACCATGATGGACACAACCAGATGGGTGGTAGTAGTTCCACTATATGTAACACTAGTGAGTCCCACACTGGAGTACAGTGTACAGTTCCGGAACACATAGCTGCGTATGGACAGGGACTGGGTGGACAGCGCTCACAGGAGGGCGACATGGATGGTACATGGATTGCATCACATGTCCTATGCAGACAGGTTGACGGAACTGAATATGTACTCCCTGGAGGGAGGAGGGTGTGGATGATGGGGTCATGTACGAATGTACAGGGGAAACAGTGTGCAGAACCAATATTTGTCAGCGTGAGGATGTTCCAGGTGTAGAGGGCATGGGATGCAGTTGAGGGGGCTCGCTTAAGGAAACATGCGAATGTGTTTCCTCACATCATGGGTGGTGGACGAGTGGAACACCCTGCCAGAGGATGTGGTGGGGCTGACTTGGTCACGGAGATCTGTATGTGGGCTTACCATGAGGGACTTCTGGAGGTCAGGGGTGAGGGGAATGGACTTATAGGACATGAGAGTGATCGCATAAGGCCAAATGGCCAGACTAGGTGTCCCATAGGCCCCTATTCAAGGACACTGTCTATGTATCCATGTATGTAGGCGTGACACAGGTGACCTGCATCACAGTGCAGCATCACGACATGCCTGTGTATGCATCACAGGTGGTCCAGGCATGCACTGGGCACATAGCTGTGTGACTGGCATCGCTTCCACGTTGCAACATCACATGACAGCCTAGTTTGTACTGTGATTGACGTGGGCAGGTGTGTGGGCGGTGGTGCATGGCTGGTGTCGCCTGTTTGTGATGGCCATGTGCATGTTCACTGTGGGTGGTGCATGCCATCACATGTGCAGCACATTGGGTTAGCTGGGTTGCAGGTTGGGTGGTGTTCAGGGTTGTGGTCAGTCTCAGCCATTGACTGTGTTCCCATTTTCCTGAGCCTCGGTGTGCTTCAGCGCATGGCGCGATGTCCGGCGCCTGACACAGCTGGCGGCGACAACAGAGGAAACTCCTGCAAGCCCTACAGCAACAGGGGCGGCGGCACAGACACAGGAGGGGAAGACGGCAGGGAGGGCAGGAGCCTGCTGGGCCATAGCCCACCTTTGTTGCCCTTCCCCATCCCTTTCCACCCTGACTTCCCTCTCCAAGTTGTTTCCCTCCCCTGCACACCCCTGCCTTTTACCGTCCCCCCAACTTGTACATAGTTTTAGCTGTTTTGTTACCTCTTTTGTTTGAATATAAAATTCTATTTTGGTACAACTGCTGTGTTGGTGTCTGCTTTGCAACTGGCTCTGGGTGCTCCGTTGCAGGGTGTACATGCCATCTGGGCTACTATGGTCCTGGATATATGTGTGTGTGTGTGTGTCCATGGGGAGGTATCACCAGCATAGCATTGCCTTCTGTTGCTCTGCATCTGCTGCCACCCACTGCTGGGTGCACAGGGTGGGTCTGGGTGGTCTGCTTCTCTGCAGCATGGGGTTGACGGTGGCACGGGGTGCATGGTGTTTCAGTGCTCTGGGTCAACACACATGAGCGTGTACCTTAAAGCACGGTGCACGCAAAGCGTGACAGGGGGACTGATGTGCACTGTGGTTGTCAACCCCTGGTGTGGCACTCTCTGCCTGCCAGTGGTTGTGCTGGGCGCCATGGCTCTGCTATGCTTTAGTTGGCTTGTCCCCATGGGCACGTGGATCAGCCGTCCCACCCCCAGTGATGCTGTGCTTGGGGTGTGCCAGTGTGGTGTGGGTTCTGCAGTGAGTTCCTGTGCCCATGTGTGGCATGGCTGGCGGTGGGCCCCAGCCTGCCTCCCTGGATGTGCAGTTCCATTGCTCTGGGGGGCTGTGCTTGCGCTATGGCAGCTCTGCACTGCTCAGCTGAGCTTCCGTAGTTTGCGCCATAGCGCAACATTTTAGCTCAGCTTCTCCTTCCTGGTTCTTGCGATGGCGCAGTATGTGCGATATTCAGACATTGGTTGCTTACGCAATTTGCTCTGCTCCATGTTTGAATATCGCACCTGTTGCGCATTTGCGCAACTGGTTTGTGCTTGCTCCTGCTGTTGCGCCAGTTTTGGGCGCAGTTTGAATATCTGGGCCATGGTATAAATGGGTGATTCGGCATCATGTTCTCATATGCTAATGCAGATCTCATGGACAATGAGCCTTCAACAACCATAAAATGGAAGCCCCCAGGATAGTCACAGAGGACAAGCATGAACAGTGAAAACAGACTAAAGCAAACACATATATCCCCCATCAGCTACTAGAAAAGAGTTGTTTGTTGACAAGGGAAAAAAATAAAATTCACATGATATAAGGGTGTAGTTTTCCTTTAAATCAGAGGAAGAAGAGGAGGAGGAGGAGGAGGAAGAGGAGAAGAATTAAGAGGAGAAACTGACCCAACAGGTAGTCACTTCTATGTAATCAGTAGTCTGATCACTGGTCCACGTATCAGTGTGGATGTGAACCGCTAAAACAAATGATGCTTTCAGGGCATGCCACATAGCCTTATAGACACTCTGATACAAATCAGGTAGAGCCACTGTGGAAAAGTAGGTACAGCTGGGCAACTAATACCTTGGCACTGCAACTTGCATTAGCATTAGAAAACCTGCATTGCTCACAAATGAGAATGGCAGCAAGTTGGTGGCTAACATTTCCACAATGGCTTGTTAGCTTATTTTTCTCTGGTCAGTTGGCTTTATATTTCTGGCCAATTTCAAGGGATTCAGCCAGGGAGAGTTAGTGTTTTTCTTTTTCCCTGGATGTGACTGTTGACTCCTACTTTTGCCACCCCTGGGGGTGGAAGTGGCTGGGGATTTGTGTCCTCTTGGAGGTGTAGGAGTCAAAGGGCTAAGGAACTAATGAATGGAAAATGCTGGAGTTGTGCATTGACTACCACTTGAAAGACGTTCTTCCTGTTCCTCTCTACCTGGTCTCCTAATGTTCTCTTCCCCCATGGCCATCATCATTGTCATCAATGTCACTGCCTGGTGGTTCTGCTGCTGACACCGTGCATTGGCATGCCTTCTCACACTGAGATATGTGGAACTTCAGCAAATTCCTTTTCATGGTAAATGTTCCCAGCTATGTTCCCTCCTTACCCTAACTCAACCTGTCTTTACGTAAAAGACACATTGCATGTGTCCCTGATTCTTTGTCCACTTGAAAGAAATCCCACATCACTGACATCACAGGTTTGGTCTTTCCTCCTGGCACTCTCTGCTGTTGCCTACCAGGAGGGTTACTGCAGCCTGCTTCCACATCATCACCTTCCTCCTCTTCATCCACTACTTCTTCTGAGTCAGGGAATGGTTCCTCTTCCTCTACCACGTGTCCAGGTCCACCAGTCTTTCTTGTGTCTTCTTTATCTGCTGTCATTTCAGATGCTTCTTGTTGTGTTTCCCCTTGTTGTTTTGTGGCCTTTTTTATCCACCACTTTTTTTATCTTTTATGTGCACCTGCCCCACCTACTCCACCTCCTCCTCCTCCTGTTCACCAGAACTGCTACTGCTGCTTCTCTATCCCCAAGCTCCGCCAAATTACTTTGCTCCTCCTCCTCTGTCTGTGTCACCACCAGTGACTGTGCTGACGTGTGCCCAGAGGGAAAAAGATGTGGGTTTTCAATATTGGGCACACTCTCGATGCATGCACGCATCTGGGTGGACACGCTTTCTGTTCCTTGCTCCCCTCAGGTTAAAGTATTTAAAGTGCACTTTAGACTGCTGATGGACTGCTGAAGACTGATAGCGGGCAGAGAGGGGGTTGGTGCATTCGGAAAAAAAACATTGTAAAAGAAAGAAAACATACTAAGAATGTGATTGGTGGCCAAAAAAAGCTGGTCTCCTCCCCCCAATCACTTTAAGCTGTGGGTGTCTGCTAGGGTTCCTCACACAGCAAGCGAGTTAGTGGCATGTGTAGGCATGCCATTTTCTATCTCTTTCAGGTCAACCACTGAGGAGTGCAGTCGCAACCACGGTTCAGTCCAGAAGAGTCAAGTGGAAAAAAACGCAGCCAGGCCCCGGAAGAACGAAGGTCTTGCCCGGTACTGCTCTCTGCCTCGAGTGTGCTGCAGAATACAGTAGAGGACCATCATCATACCAGGCAGCCTCATTGTGTTAATGAGGTATGTTAAAAAGCACACTTTTGCTTCAGTCCTGACTCCTGAACTTCTCTCACAGTCAACGGGGGTGCTGGTTGGGTTCCTTGTTGTGGAGTGGAGTGGAGTCAGGGTGGGGGTCTGATGTGGAGGGGGAGCTCTGGAGCTACGTTTCATTTTATTTAAAAAAATACTTTTAGTGATGGAGACACAGCTATACTAGACCCAGAGGCTGCCCGTGTCACCAAAAGGTTGCTCTCACAGCCTACTAGGGTATTCACAGATTGGATACATGAAAGTAGAATTAAAGAAATATATGGAGTAATGGAGTTTCAGTTTTTTTAAACCCTGATCCATACAAATCGCAGTCATCTATGGTAAATAGGATTCCGTTTTGGGCACCAGAGGGGAGCACGGGGCCCAGTCAGGTGGAAAGGGTGGTTATTTGTCTAGGGGCCAGGTTTCCAAATGTTTCTGTTTGTATAAAAAAATGCAGAAATTCCGAATGAGTGATTCAATTTCCTATTCTGCTCATGTTGATTTAATGTCTTTGGGGGGGCTGGTTGGGTTCCTTGTTTCAGGAGTGGAATGGAGTCAGGTTGGGGGTCTGATGTGGGAGGGGGAGCTCCGGAGCTGTGTTTCGCTTTACTTAAAATAAAAAAATAAAAAACACTTGTAGTGATGGAGACATGGCTATAGTAGACCCGGAGCCTGCCCATGTCACCAACCCCTATGGTGGCTGCTCCCATTCTGAGCTGCATCTGAGTGACTTAAGTTCAAGTAAGAGTCATCTAAGACCTGCAGATCTCCTTGCGGGAAGGGGGGTGTGTTAACTTGCAACGACTGTTTCCTTGTAGATTTGTCCATTGGGTAACATGTTCTCTGCGTGGCATCACAGGGATGGCTTACAGCAGATAAGGCTAATGGGCAGTGGCTCCTGGCCTAGTGTGCCTGTGAGGCTAAAGACGAAGCAGAGTTGGACGGCTGCTTGAGTTTGCATTTTAGTAATTTTCTTTGCACTGTAAAACGAATTGGCCTCAGATTAGATAGCATCCGTTTGATTATAGTGTATTCAGTGCATGAAATCTCTAGAAGACATTATCCCAAAAGCAGTGCTTATAAAAGGAAAAAGAAAGAATGTATGCTGGAAAGGAAAGCAAGCAGTGCTCCCTCCCTCCCTCCCCATGCATCCCAGCTGCTGTCAGAGAGTTGCATTTCCCCTTCTGGTTATTAGGAAATTATTGCAGTCCAAAAAGGGAAGCCCAGATGTGATCCCTTCCCTGTTATTAACTTTAACCTCCTTTCTTTCTTCCTCTCCTCAAAGCTCACTCTAATTTACCATGTTCTTATATTATTATTATTAGTGTTGTTAAAGGCTTTGTTAGAGTGAGTGTCACTTTTGGGAAAGTTATGATAAACATTTAATGATGCAGCAGCTTGGTTTAACTTTATACTGTAGAGCAGATTATGAAATAGATAGAAAGGAAATGCTGGCTTCTTGTTAGCCAAGAGAAGAGGTACTTTCAGCCAAGCCCTGTCCCAGCAAAATAGCCTGTGCTGAAAATTTGAACAGAGGGGGATGACTCTGGCAACCTGAGGAAGTATTTTTTCATGGATGGGGTGGTGGACACATGGAACCGCCTTCCTGTGGAGGTCATGGGGTCAAAAACAGTGGGGGAATTCAAGAATGCATGGGACACAGAGTGACATAACATAAGGCAATTCTAGTGGGGGGTAGGACTCGGAGGAAGTAGGCTGCTCGCTGGACTGGTTTTAACTAGGATCTGCTGCTTATCCAATAGAGAAATGGGCAGACTAGGTGAGCCAAGTGATCTTTATCTGTCATCAAAATGTCTCTGTTTCCTCCCCCTACCCAGCCCTACCCAGTGTGTGTATTCAGTCTCTCATCCTTTGACACACTGTAGCAGCACCACACCAGTACCCCTCTATCCAAAACCTCCTCCCCTGGCCCCCACCCAGCTCTTCCCATTCCCAGTGTATATTACAACCTCCTTCCTCCCATCCCACGCAGTGTACCAGGCCAGCACCAACACAGCAGTACCTTCTCTCCTCAACTTCATCTCCCCTCCCAACCCTACCCTGTGTGTCTATATTACAGCTTCCCTTCTACCCACAGTGTACCAGCACAAAGTAACCCTTCCCTCTGCAACCTCCTTCCCCAACCCAGCTCTCCCAGTGTGTGTAATGTATACTAGTACACAACAACCTGCCTTCTACCCCCACGTACTGTACCAGCACCAACACCAGTACCCTTCCCTCCTCAGCTTCGTCCCCCCCACCCGACCCAGCCATAACCAGTGTGTGTGTATATTACCCTCCCTCCTTCCTTCCACCCACTCACTCACTGTACCAGTCCAGTACCAACATTCCTTCTCTCTTCAACCTCCGTCCAAGTCTTCCCCCACCCAGGGCTTCCCATTAGTGTGTGTATTAACTGATAATTTGAAATTGTCATTAATATTCCATAAGTTCAACAATTCTTATTAATCTCTTGAAGTTGACCAACCCTGCTGTGCGTGAGAAGTGAGATTGCTAGCTAGGCTGGTGGTGAGGGGGGCACAGTGCAATCTGTGATGGGGGTGGGATTTTCACTGTGATGTGGCCGGGGGATTGTGGGGAGACTCAGACATACAGAATGTTTTTACTGTCTGTATTATGTTATTTGAAAGCAAGAGAAGAGCAGCACAGACTACATACAAAGTTTTTTTGAGTCAGTCAGTGCCGAAAGACTTGATATTTTTTTTTCTTTATTTTAGGTTGTGCTTCTATGTTTTTTCTGGAAGCAGCACTCTAAATCAGGGAGCCAAGTGAGTGAGGTGGGTGGGTGGGTGACCCGCCAGTCACTCACGACAGTGAGTGACAGTGTCATGCGCCAGGCATGGCAAAGGACAGTAAGTGTACTTTTTAGTCTGTGTGTCTATATCTTATGGCAACAGCAAGTACAGTTTACAGTACACACCTGACACCATGAAGGCTAGCTACCAATAGTACTACTTAATGGTAGGACCTTGTAAGTGAGGACTGAGGAGTCAAGTGTTGTCCAGTTTAGTAGTCTCCACTCTGTGATCGATGTATGGTTTGTCCTTTTTTCTAGCAGCCACATTACTGAGTATGGAAGTGAACTAGTGAAGGGAACATTATTAACATGATATTGATTGATATATTCTGTATTTATTTGTATTTTAAATTCTCCCTCCCATCCCATCATTCCCAATCCCATCCATACCTCCCTCCCGAGTCCTCCTGCTGCAGACCCTTTCTGACTTAACACCCGGCCCTGAGGCCCGCGCCCACCCCGGGCCAGAGTCCTGCCCCCATAACTCCCTTCTCTGTGAGTTGCTCACATCACCCAGCAGGATTTGTGGCATTTAATTTCGCACAGTGAGTGGAGTCATCATCATCACATCACTGCCATGGAGCCTGCAAGGGGTTGGTGACTGAGGACAGTGAGGTCGACTTGGTGGTGGCGCACTCCTGAATCTGATTGTGTTGCTAGAGGGAGGGGGGTGGGTGTTCTCACCTTAAAGCCCAGAGATGAAATCCCTGGCTATATACACGGATCAATGGAGGCTCATGAAGCGCATCTGCTTGTGTGTAGGTGCATGAGTACTGTCAGTGGTACCCTACCAGGGATGATCCGCGCCCAGTCGGCACACACACAGAAACTAGAGTCTAGCCACTCTCCTCCTTTGCCTGATGATGCTACCATTGAGCTTCCACTCTGTGGCAGCCAAGTGCCAAGTTACATGTTTTGGCTATTTTAATTGCTGCTGCCTTGCTGACATAGTTAACTAGTGCTGTTTGTTGAGAGAGTATGAATGAATGAATGACATTTTTGATTATACGTGTCATTTTGTTTCAGGTTGTTGTTTCACATAATTTCAGTGGAAACACCACCAGCCACTGTCAGTCTGGTCAAGATCCTCATCCTGGCCTGGAATTGAAGACAAAAAGGTACGAACTTTAACTCCACACAACATTTTGTAATTACATTTTTTTTGGGGGGGCGGGGGTGTTTTGTTTTTCTAGTATTGACCTTGCGGATGGATTTATATAGGATTGTTAATTCATTCAGTGACACTGACATGGTCACAGTGTTAGCCAGCCCATTATGCAACTCTGGTAAGTGGGTAGTAGTAGATGGTACGTATACTACCGTGGCTATCTGGCTATGCTACTGGACCCAGTTAGGTAAGTAGGTTACCTTACCCTAGTTTAGATATGGTGGGTGGGAACTTAAGGGTTTGTTTAACAACACTGTGGCTGCTGCTGCGGCTACACACTTGTTTTGTTGTCTTACTTGAGTAAGTCGTCATCATTATTGGAGATGAGAATAGAGATGAACATGATGAGTGAGAAAGGACTCTGTAGACTCAAAGAATGAGTTTGTTACTCTTAGTGAGTAAGACAGCAGATCTCCATGAGGGATAATAGGGGCCACAAATAACTGATTACTTTGCTGTTATAACACGAATGGTATGGTCCGAGTTTCAGATACAAATACGGTTCTAGGACCGCGTTTTTTTCTTTTTTTTTTTTTTTTTATATAATTTTTCTTTACTGACACACAGTCTAGAGCATCTGAGTGCTGACAACCCTTTGTGGCAGTGTGATCATCCCAGTGCACAACGCTCTTGGCTATCCTTCTCGTATCAGTTGAAGAGTTATGCAGCGCAGCAGACGAGCAGGCAGCTGATCAAGACAAGTGCGGCCACTGTCTACTGAAGACTTCTGAAGTCATCTGCTTTGGGTAGTGCTAACTTACAATTTAACTGGTTTTGGGGAACCGTGAGTAGGTGAAGGATGTACTGGCTGCCGCCCGTAAGTCCCTCTCACCAAACAAATAGAAGACTGACTTAATGATCTGAAATTGAAACTGAATATGTGCTACTAGCAGCGAAGTCCACCTCATAGACACTTTACAGTTATTTGACAGGCAGACAGTGATGCAGATAATGCAGAACTGATCAATCTCACCAAGACATTTCCACTTCTGATTGTTATATGACATTGATTAAGTCACTTATACAAATGTCAGTCAGTCAGTCACTCAGTAGTAAGTTGTTACAGTCTTAACAATAAAGTCTGCATTTCAGTGACCTATGTGTGTGTAACATACAGTTGTGCAGTGTAGTCATATCTTGTGCTTAGCTCTTGTTCATTTATTAGTTGGGTTGGGTATTCAGACAAATGACACACACATTGCTGTTTTCACTCAGGTTGTTTGACCAAACTTTTCTTCTACCTTGGTGACAGGCTATGTTTTTTTTTCCTTTTTTTGCTCAGTTACTTGGATTATATCCCACATGCTGCCTATAAGCAAGGATATCCAAATTCACAGGTACTGATGCACCACCCCACCACTCCTCCCAAATCTGACAGTACAGTTACACCACACCAGGGACCCAGGGTAGCACCAGAGGTGGATATCATACATGCTCCTGCCTATAAGCAATGATACCCACCATATTTAAAGGTACCAAACTGAATCTGATGCACCACCCATCAACCCACCACTCCAGAATTCATTAACAGGGCTCGATACCATACATGCTGACTATAAGCAAGGATATCCATGTCCACCCTCCACCCACCGTATCCACAGGTACTGATGCACCATCCACCAAAACCCATTGACCCTCCCAAACCCACACTCCAGCTATCAATAGTTACCACAGGGCTGGAATCGATCATATATTTCTATATATATATCATAAGCAATGATATCCACTTGATTGTATCCACACATGTACTACTACTGGAATCTGATGCACCACGCATTTACTCAAGTCTCACACACCACTCCAGAATTCATTAACTGGACAGGATACCATATAGCTGACTATAAGGCAGATATCCATGTCCACCTCCACCCACTGTATTCACAGGTACTGATGCACCACCTCAACCCATTGACCCTCCCAAACCCACCCGACCACTCCAGAGATCAGTAGTTACCACGGGGCTGGAAGTGATCAATATATGTTGTCTATAAGCAATGATATCCACCAGACGGTATCCACAGGTACTTACTGATGAACCACCCATGACGCACTCCTGACTTGAGTTGCCGGCTGGATATCTGCAGGCTTGAATTGGATATTCTACAACCTACACGCTGCCTATAAGCAATGATGTCCACTTTATGCACATGGGATGCACTACTGTTGAGTGACCGACCCAACCTACTCCACCTAAAACAGTTCTACCAGGCTTGCATTGGATGCTTCATGCATTGCTGCCTATAAGTAACGATATTCATATTCAAACAGGTGCTGCATGCTAATGCAAGCACAGTCTGCATGCACCACCACGTGACTCACTACCACCACCACTCCTCCCAAAACTGATAATGTCATAAAACAGGTGTCCTCTGTGTTTTTGTGCTTTAGCACATGGTTCATGAACAGCAGAATAGTTTTCTCACTGACTTGAGATGGGGTTTATTATCATCATCACTATACTTTATTGAGAAAAGATGGACCCAGATGGTCCAGAGAGACCACCCTATTCAGGCCATATCAATCCATTCCAATATATTAATATCCTATCTACATTTCTAGTTCCAGTGATCAAACAGATCATTGCATCTTGCAGTCATTTGTAAAAAAATGGAGACATTTTTATTGTTTCATAGAAAAACTGAGAGAGAAATAACATGTGTACAACGAGAGATTGAAAGTAATAATGCAGATACAGGTTGTAGTAGTGAGCAAAATTTGCCCGAGGATGATCATGGTGGCACGTCATTGTGCAGTGTTACAAACAGAACAGATACTGCTTCATCATGTGTAGTGATGGAGACAGACGAGGAGTTAGAGCCTAGCAGTAGTAGTAGTAATAGTAGTACTGTGGCAGCATCTGATGATTCATCACACATGATATCCCCCCCCAAAAAAAAAAATATATACGTGGTGTTCAAGAAGAGTGGAGGACACTGTATAAATGGTTAGATTTTAAGGTTGTTGACAGCACTGTGTTAATGTACTGTAGCATTTATAAGGCAGCTGGTAAAAGAAATACTTTCATATTGGCTGTAGCAACTACAGGTACACAACGCTTGTACGTCATAATACAAGTACCAACCATGTTCTGGCAGTAAAGGAAGTTCAGTTTAAAAAATCCTTTAGTACAGCTGCAGTAAATGCTATTAAAAAGGCAGAGAAAAGTGCTGCTGCAGCCATGTATTCAGTGGATTGATTAGCAAAGGAAGAACTTCCCCCTTCAAAATTTGCGTCTCTTCTGAATCTTCATGCCCTTTTAGGTGCTGAGGTTAATCCTAATGTGTATACACACCACGACTCTGTACGCAAATTGCATGCAGCAATGTAATAGAAAAAGAAATATTTTCAGAAATTGCTTCAGCATCATTTATGGGCATCATGTGAGATGAATCAACAGATCTCACAATCAGCAAAAAACTTGTACTTTATTGTCAAACAGCGGTCAATGGGACTGTAAAGACACATTTTCTAGAAAATCTGCAGATATCAGATGGTAAAGCAGAAAGCATAACAAATGTTATTTTAGACTTCTTTTGTAAGCATAACATACCATTTAAAAAGTGTGTAGGATTCTGTTCAGACAGCATGTCAGTGATGAGAGGTTCTCATATAGGGGTAGCAAAGAGACTAATGGATGTGAACCCTTATATGATTTTGGTTCACTGCCTTGCACATAGGCTGTCTCTTGCTGCATCACAAGCAGCAAAAAATGAGAAATACTTGAAGGACTATCAGAGTACACTACCATCTGTGTTTTCATATTTTTCAAGCAGTGTTATCAGAACTCATCGTCTGACAGAATTAGAGGTTCTGCTTGATGATCCTGTGCTTCGTCTCAAAGAACCCAAACAGGTTCGCTGGTTAGCACTGCATAAAGCAGTTGAGATCGTTAGTAGAATATGGCCTTCTCTTGTAGCTTTTTTCAAGAATGACACTGCTTCCACACAAAATGCCAGAGCAACAGGGGTCTTAAAACTGCTGAAAAGTGTCAAATTGTTTGTAGTGACAACTCTTTCTTGATGTTCTTTCACATGTAACAAAACTGAACAAACTTTTTCAGTCTGATAACAGACCTAACCATCATTATGCCAGTGATTACTAGTGCAGTAGATAGCTTAACTGAAATGAAAACAAATCCTAGTCCAAAGCTCAAGGAGGTTATCCAGCAACTAACTGAGAATGATGGACACCTTATTTTAGAAGTAAAAGGACAGACTTGTAAAGTAGAACAAGAACAGTTCAAAACGCAGTTTGAGACGCTTAAAAATAGCTACCTAGACAAATTGGTAAGCAACATTCAGGAAAGCTTTCCCGAGATGGACATTTTGTGTGCTTTCCAAATTTTTGATCCTAGAACAAAACGGGATACTTAACCTCTTCCTCCTGACTATGGTGAGAAAGAACTGGATGTTCTTCTTTCTCATTATGGTCAGCGGCGTGTCACTGAAAGTGGTGCTGAAATTGATCTTCACATAGATAAATATGCTACAGATGTAACCCCTAGGTGGTGCTATCCCAAGGGCTACTACCCCTGTGTGCTTGCCTAGTAGCAGGTTAAGGGGCCTGAGTTCTGAAACGGGTGCCTCCACCCAGAGGCCAGGGTTGGTAGCGGTCAAGCTAACCTGGGCATAGCCCTCCGGGACACTGTAACCCGCCTCTTTCTCCTCCAGTGGCCTGAACACTGTACACAATCACTTTCACATACCCTAGTACACCACACAGTACCCACACTGGTTTGCATTTTACCACCAGGGCTGGTTCCTCTGGCTCGACCCTGAGAGCCCCTATAAATAACAAGGTTATACACAGCAGAAATAACATAGTGCAGTACTTTGAGCACAAACTGGAACCACAGTCCAGATTACATGCAGAAAAATTTAGATCTGATTTATTAGGGACTTGAACAAGGAAAGGCAAAATCAGGTTAATTAGCTTAAAGGTTATATCAATCAAGCAGTTATGCATGGGCTTTGAGTCCCCCCACACAGTCACACCTCTGGGTACCCAAGTGGAGAAGAGATAGGCTAGCCAGGACTGTTGCCCGGGGTTGCAGCTGGTTGGGGCCCTGTGATGGAAAACACAACATGCACAGTACACAATATTTGTAATCTGGAGCCAGAGGGCTCAGTTCGTAAAGGAAACGAAACAACAAGACAATCACATGACACACTCAGATTAAGCTGTTGCTGCAGGGAGCTACCCTAGTATTTACTCACGATACCCTAGACTGGATGAAAATCGAGACTTCAGGTGATTGATCTGGAATGCCAGGAGAAGCAGGGCCCACACGAGTCGCAGAGGCGTCATTCCTGTTCAAGCGTGGAGTAGGGAGCTGATCCCCAGGCAGGTCTCTCATCGATGACTTCTCTGTACAGCGGGTAGTCTGGCTGGGCCAGTCTGGCAAGGCCCAGACCACATGGAGACAAATTCGGATGCAGTCCGTTCTGGGCTGGATACAGCTTCCAGCAAGCAGAACACAGTTCACACGGTGGGGAACTAACTCCATGACTCACTAGCAGCAACAATACATTTACATGTAATGGAATTCTACTGTACCAGGCAAGCTCCCGGTCACAATCGCAAAAGTCTCTGCACACCGGGAGCTTAGGGTCAGCTGGAACTCCTGACAGGCCGATCGTGATTCAGCAAAATCTTCGGGTCTCGCCAGGTTGAGCCTGGCACACTTCAGTAGCTATTTAGTCACACAAATTGGATTTAGTCCAACACTTTCTCTCCTCTCGGGAGCAGTAGACATGCAAGCCAAAACTCAGCCTTTTCACAGTTCTCCCATGCGAATCCACTCAGGATTGCTGCTCAGAATCACTTTAGCTCCTCTCATTTCACTTCCCAGCTCAGAACTAACTGAAAATTGCAAGTAGTGTGGGATTTCCCCAAGATCCAAAAGCTTTGGTTGGCTGATTTGGTTGTCAGTCAAAGCAAGAACTCCCCCTTCAGTTGCAAAAAAGGCTCAAAAAAACCCCAAACTACAGTTCCTACAGATTTTGAATTCAGACAGCTCCTGTAGTCAGGCTACATTTTAGGTCCCACCAGAACTGATTGGTCCAATTTGCAGTCCAGGACCAAGATAGTGGAGACAAACAAAACAGTCCTTGCTGCAAATAAAGCATGTTAGACAAACTATTTTACCATTATCACTCTAAATGACTTTTAGCAAATAGTTACATCTTTCAACAGAGCTTCCTCTCAGATTACTTATGCTGCAATCAGGCAGCTCTTAAAGAGACAGTACACAGAGGCTATACAGGCTCTGGTAATCACATTTAAACTGCTAAAATGCTGGACACCAGCCTGACAGTGAGCATTTAGGCAAGAACAAGGAAGACTTTTTGGGAATCCCAATTTGTAGGGGGGTTACACCCTTCCCTGCCTGGGAAAACTTGGCGTCCGTGTCAAGTCTGTACCATCATAACATTGAAAATGCAACATATACAAGATATTTATACCATTAGCATGCTATACAAGTACTATCCAATTCATCAATTGGCATAACTTGTCACTTTACTATACATTTCAATGTACTCCACTATATCATTTCCATTATGACAATACATTATGCATATTTCACACAGGTAAATTGAACATTACTGTACAGAATCATGTAATAACTTCTTGTACTCTAAACAATGCAAGAGGGGGCCCTTCCCTATCAGCTAACTTGGGGCTGGATGGGGCAGGGGCACCATGGTGAGAGAGCAAAACAAGTAACCTGGAATGGGCTGTCAAGCTCAATCTGGGCAGTGAGCTCTGAGAGACATAAACACCTTTGTGAACTACATTGAGAGGCAAATCCACTGGCATCCTGGGGGAATCATAACTGAAATTCACCACTGGCTTGACAGCTCGGCCAGTCTTTCTGGGGTGAACAACCACAGTCTCTGTACTTTCAGCAATGGTCTTGAAGCTTTCATCAGTTGTGAGGAGTGCCTCTGAATGAAGGGGAATGTCCAAGCTGGGAGCACTGTCAGCCCCTTGCTCTGTAGTCTCTGTTTCTACAACACTTGGCTCATTTGGAAGACACTCTGGCACTGAAGGGGGGTTGTCAGCACTCTCATAGTGTTCCTCAAGTTCTGGCATGTCACCAGAAAGACTCATACCATCAGCCTCTCCTTCAGGCAAATCATACAGTTCCATGGTACACAAAGACTCTGCATCCTCAGATGTGATACTTTGCACTTCACCTTCAGGGAGCATTGGCTCCAAGGATGATGCCGGGGCATTAGGCAGTCCAGAAGGCCCAGCTTCATCCCCATAATTCAACATAGGATTTCCACGAAACAACTGACTCAGTTCATATGAGGGGTAATAGCCATTTTCACACTCACTGTCATCCGAGTTAGATTGGCAGTCACTATCATTCTGGGCCTGCTGTGGGGAAAGACTTAACTCGGCAACCACGGGGGCACGCTGGCTCTGTTTCTTTCTTGCAGCAGCATGAGTCACTGGTCCAGGGGAATCAATCTCGTTGGGTTCAGCCTCAATTATAACTTGACCAATAGGTAGCAAGTGGTTACGGTGCATGGTCTTGACAGCTTTGGAGTTATTCTCTGGGCACACTTTGTACACTGGCAAATCATCCAACTTTACAGTTATGACATGGGGAAGATGACAAAATTACTCACCATAGTAATGTTGTTTCTTCTAATGGAGTCTTGCTGTATTCAGACATAATGCAGTCATCACCAGCACTTGGACTGCCCCGGACAGGAAAGGGTTAACTCCATGCAGAAGCATGGAACATTGAGCTCGAGCTCAGTTTTCAAACCTCTGTCTGTGGTACTCCCCAGTGTAACCGGCAGATTCTTACAGCAACTAACTAACTTAGCACTATAATATGGAAATTGTTTGAAACATGTAGCCAAAAGGCAAAAAATATTTTTGGGATCCAAAAAGACTCAAGTCGAGAACCCAAGAAGAAACAAGGTAGTGACAAATAAGCTATGCAACACAAGAAGGATAAACATAACTTCTACCCCACCAAGAGGGAGGGTACAAGGTACACCCCTGAGGTGCAACAATGTACCTGCCAGCCCACTTCCCGAAGACAGGTTCTGAGAGGGGAGGCAGGGAGGAGGTCTGAATGCAGCAAGACTCCATTAGAAGAAACAACATTACTATGGTGAGTAATTTTTTCTTCAAACAACATGAAGTCTTGCTGTATTCAGACATAATGCAGACTACCAAGCAGTTCCCTATGAAGGAGGGAATGCAGAACCTATTTTGATAACAGGCTCTGCAGTACTGCTGTGTCAAACCTAGCATCACTCCTAGCCTGGATGTCCAGGGAGTAATGCTGGTGAATGTATGCTACTGCTTTCCAGGTGTCTGCTTTACAGATCTCTAACAAGGGATATCTCTGGCACAGCTAGAGTAGCAGTTGTACCTCTAGTGGAGTGAGCCTCAAGCCTGAAGGGGGTGTTCTACCCAATTTGTCATAGCAGAATTGTATACAAGAAACAATCCACCTGGCAATAGATCTTTTAGTGGCAGGCTTACCTTTCCCCCACCTCACCATAACTGAGAAACAACTGAAGACAGTCATTTCTGGGTTCCTTAGTATGCTCTATGTAGTAGCTAAGAGCCCTTTTAACATTCAAACTGTGTAATCATCTTTCCCCTGAAGAAGAACGGTCAGTGAAAAAACACAGGGAGAGATATAGATTGGTTCAGATGAAAATCCGATACCACTTTAGGCAAGAACCTCCTATTAGTTCTTAGGACCACTTTATCCCTATGGAAGGATATGAAGTCAGGTTCAACTGACAGGGCCTGTAATTCACTAATCTGCCTGGCAGAAGTAACAGTTACCAGAAACACAGTTTTCCAGGTCAAGTACTTCAATTCGGCCGAAGCCATAGGTTCAATTGGTGGCTGCATAAGCTGAACAACGCAGACATTAAGATCTCAAGGTGGAGTAGGCTCCCTAAAGGGAGGGTTAATGTGAACCAGACCTTTGAAAAACTTCCTGAAAACAGAATGAGATGCCAGGAAAGAGCCCTTCCCTGCAGAAAGAAATGCAGAGACAGCTGCTAGATGAACCTTCAAAGTGGCAGACCTAAGGTCTAGACTATTCAAATTAACTAGATAATCTAGGGTTGTGGAAATGCCTGCAGAATCAGGCACAATACCTTTCTGAGAGCACCAAATACTGAACCTCTTCCACTTGGAATTGTAAGTTTTTCTAGTGGAAGGTTTCCTGGAGACCTTCAGAATATCAAGAACTCCCTGAGAGTGCTGTAGTGTTGCATATTCTAACTCTAAGAGCCAGGCCTTGAGGTTGAGAGACTGGAGATTGGGGTACCAGATCCACCCCTGGGAGAAGGAGAGAAGATGGTATCTTCTGGGAAGAGACAGGGGACGTGACATAGCCAGGGAGAGCAGTAGAGGATACTAGGGTTGTCTGGCCCAATCTGGAGCCACCAGTATCACTGTGCAGGGTTGAGTTCTTATCTTGATCAGAACTCTGAACAGGAGAGGGAAAGGGGGGGGAAGGCATAGAGAAACCTGTCCTTCCAGTTCAGAATGAGGGCATCCTGGGGAACTGTTCCCAGGACTGGAGGTCTGCAACAGAACAGAGGAAGCTGATGATTGTCTGGTGCTGCAAATAGATCTATCTCTGGAGTGCCCCCACCTGGAGAAAATGATCCTCAGAATGTGAGGATTCAGGGACCATTCGTGATGTCCCTGTGAAATCCTGCTCAGGGCATCTGATAATGCATTGTCTTTCCCTAGAAGATGAACTGCTACCAGGGAAGTCTGAAGGGAATAGGCCAGAGACCAAATCTTCATGGTCTCTGTGCACAAGGCCGTGGACTGAGTGCCTCCCTGCTTGTTGATGTACCACATTGTGGTAGTGTTGTCCGTCCTGACTTGGACCACCTTGCCCTTGACTGAATGTGAGAAGGTCTGAAGGCTAGGAAAGCTGCCCTGGGTTCCAGGAGGTTGATATGAAGAAGAGACTCTTGCAGGGACCAGATCCCCTGAGCTGTCAGGGCTCCCAGGTGGGCTCGCCAGCCTAGGAGAGAAGCATCTGTAGTCAGAACTACTGATGGAACTTGAGGGAGAAATGGAACCCCTTGTCTGAGGTTGTTCTGGTCCAGCTACCACTGGAGAGCTTGTACCAGAATCCGGGTCACTGGAATCAGTTTGGTGAGAGTGTCCCTTCTCTGCGACCAAAGGACCTTAGATGGAACTGAATGTCCTGCATCTGAAATCTGGCTCCCTGAACCACTGCAGTGGAGGCTGCCATGTGGCCCAGGAGTTGGAGGAACTGTCTCGCTGGAAGAGAAACCTAAGGCCGAAAGAAGGTCTACTAAGGCCTTCACCCTTGCCAGGGGAAGGAAAGCTTTTGCTTGGATAGTATCCAATTCCACACCTATGAAGGTGAAGAGCTGTACTGGTTCTAGGACAGATTTTGGCAGATTGAGGAGAAACCCCAGAGAACTGAGCAAGTCCTGAGTGGTTTGCAGAGCTGACCTGACCTGGTCTGATGACTGCCCTACCAGGAGCCAGTCGTCCAGATATGGAAAAATGGTGATACCCTGTCTTCTGAGGTAAGCCACCACTACTGCAAGGCACTTTGTGAACACCCTTGGAGCTGATGTTAGGCCAAAAGGCATGGCCCCGAACTGATAATCGCCTGAAGGCAACTCCTCGAACCTGAGGTATTTTCTATGGGAGCATCTGATAGGGATATGGAAGTAGGCATCCTTGAGGTCCAGTGATGCTAGCCAATCTCCTGGCCTTAAAGAGGGAAGGATTATTCCCAGAGTTACCATTTTGAATTTGGGTTTTCATATGTGTTTGTTCAAATACCTTAGATCCAGGATGGGCCGCCACTCCCCTGTTTTCTTTGGGGTAAGGAAGTACCTGGACTACAGGCCTTTTCCCCTGTGTTGAGTAGGAACCTTCTCTACAGCTCTGAGAGTCAGAAGAGAGGAAACCTCTGCCTCTAGGGCAAGGGTTTCTGAAATTGATGCAGGTGGAAAAGACTTGGCCCTCCTTTTTGGGTACCTTTTGATGCTGAGGGCCAGTCCCTGGCTTACTACTTCCGGGACCCACTTGTCAGAGGTAACAGACTTCCAGGCCTGAAAGTAGTAAGCCAGCCTGCCTCCTACTGGGATTGGGGAGTCAACCTGGGCTGACACCTCAGGGTGTCTGCTTGGCAGGAGCCTTAGACTGGGAGGCGGAAGCAGTCCTGCTCATCCTTCTTCTACCCTTCCCTCGAAAAAACACCCTTTGTGGGTAAGAAGAGGAGGCCTGGGCTTGGTAAAAAGGCTTGTGAAAGGGCCTGGGACTGCCCCTGGACTGCTGCTTTTGAGGAGTGGCTTGCCTTTCCTTGGCCTATGCACTCCTGTAAGTGGTCCTATATTCGTCCATTTTCTGACAATTATTTCAGCACCACTTTGGCACTGTTCAGGCTGGACAGCAGTTTGTAACTTCAACCCCTCTGCCTGTGTTGCACTGCAAGCAGGTCAGTGGGAGCACAGTAGAACATGTTCCTTCCTGTTAGATTACTACGTAGTAGTGCAAACAAGCACATGTTGATGTCTGCCTGACAGCAGCTGAGAGGGACTCCAGACACAGAAGAGACTGGCAGCAGGGAACTAAGGTACCTGAACCTGATCAGCTGTAGAGAAGTGTGTGAAAACAATCTGATGCGGTGGTGGGAGTCACTGACATGAAGTTTACTCAGCATATGAGGTGAGTGTAAATGTTGGATGGGACTGTCAGGAGGAGCAATACATGCAGCTTGAATGTCTGATCACAATTTAATGTAGGTTTGTTTCTAATGAACTTTCTATACATCATGATTTGGAACTTGCTGCAGCAAAACGATGTATTGTTTTAATTTTAATGTTTGTTACTGGTGTTACTGTGGGGTGGCATGGCCAGAGCAAGCAGCAAAATGTAACTGATTGTGCACAGCATTGTCTGCAGCAGTACCCATGGGAGTGACATGGTAGGGGGGCATGGTCAGGATGGACCGTCCCAGTTTTCAGCCTCAGAAAGTTGGTAGCTTTAACCTGTCTGTATAGGCCATATAGTTTGCCTGCCTGAGTCCCAAAGAGGATGCCAAGTATAGTTTTCTGGCCATGGCATCAACTTTCCTGGAGTCCTTGTCTGGGGGGTGTGAAGCCAAAGGAATGTTTGCCCTGTCACAAGCTGCAGCCTGCACTACCTCAACATGGCTGCTGTGTGAATAAAGGAACTCCACAGCTGAGCCTGATAACATGTATCTCCTGTCCATTCTTTTATCTACAGGAGGTAAAGAGTTAGGAGTCTGTAGACTCTTTTGTGTCTGTTTCCCCAAGGACTTATGAAGAGGGACAGACAACCTTTTGGACTCTGGGATGTCCATCATCTCCAAGAAATCAGGCTCCTCTTCCTCCTCAGCAGCTTCAACCATAGGGAGCTGGAGGGTTTCAGCCACCTTCTTGTAAAACAAGAAGTGTGAAGGGGACTCAGAAAGCCTGGGAAGGGAGACATCCGAGGGCCTGTCTGGGGAGATGTCCGGTTCAATGGGCACATCAAGACCCCCCTGGCCGTAGTCATCATCAGGATAATCTTCGTCTCCTTCCCATTCCTCATAGAAAGCATCCGGATCGTAATCCGAAGGAGCCAGTTCCAACCGAACCGCCGCTTTAATCGGGCGGTGCCGGTTTGGACGGAACCGGATGAAGCGATTGAACAATACTAATCGCTTTGGCTATCTTATCCACGGTTGGAGTATGCGGTACTGGATCCGAACCAGCAGACTTTCGTTTCTTTTTTGACAGAACCGACCCCTCAGAGTTGGCTCTCCTTTTGCCCGAGGAGGTATCGCCTAGGTCAGTAGGCACCTCCTCAGGTTCGGCCGCAATTGAACCGGGCTGGCCATCCAGATCCACGGACTTCTCGGCCTCCCTTTCCTTCAACCTACTCAATCTTTTTTCTAGAGTGGTTTTGGGAAAGTTTTTAAAAATTTGGCAGCCTGACTGGAGGTGGTCAAACCCCAGACAATAAACGCAGATGAGGTAGTGGTCGGCCTTGGCAAAGGCCTCCCCACACTCAGTGCAGTGTTGAAACCCAGTGGGACCGGTTTTCTTTTTGGGTTTCTCAGACATAGCCAACCTACCAAAATTACCCTACAGAAGCTTTCAAGCCAGGTAATACCAACCGATCAGTAACAACCGTGTCACAGATTTGGAAAAGAATGGAAAAAAGGCCCGGTTCTTTTGAGACTGATCGGTACCGAACACCACTCTAATCCCAGAAAATATTACTTCAAATTAGCAGAAAACACAAGGTCGGTTCCTAACCGGACCGACCGAAAAGAAACCGAAGAAACAAACAATTTCCACAAGTTGTTTAAAAGAAAATACAGTCACTACCTATCTACAACACTACCTGTACCATAGACAGAGGCTGGAAATCCGAAAAACAATAAAAGAATTGGTTTTAAACCGAACGCTTTATTTTTACCAAACTGAGCAGAGGAAATCTCCGGAGCGACTTCACTGTTAGGCGGAGTAAAGAATCTGACGGTTACACTGAGGAGTACCACCGACAGAAGTTTGAAAACCGAGCTCGAGCTCAACGTTCCATGCTTCTGCATGGAGTTAACCCCTTCCTGTCCAGGGCAGTCCAAGTGCTGGGGATGACTGCATTATGTCTGAATACAACAAGACTTCATGTTGTTTGAAGGTGCCATCGAGCAGCAATTTTGTGTTTACCATGCAATCCTAAATTTTGCAATAACACATGGTCTCCAGGCCTAAGCTCTTGAGCCTTTACTTTTCTATCATGTCTCTCTTTCTTGGCTAGATTTCTTTTGGCAGCCATTGTCTGGGCCAGTTGATAGGCACAGTTCAATTGAGCTTTCAGTTTTTGTACATATTGCAGGTAATCTTCAGCTCAGACCCCATCGGGAGAAACCCCAAAACAGACATCAACAGGCAACCGGGCCTCTCTCCTGAACATGAGGCAGTAGGGAGAGAACCCTGTAGCATCATTCTTTGTGCAATTGTATGCGTGTACCAAGGTGCTAATCTGCTAGCTCCATTTATGCTTATCTTTTGGGTGGAGGGTGCCTAGCATGTCTATCAGGGTGTGGTTAAAGCATTCTGATTGAGGATCCCTCTGCAGGTGATAAGGGGTGGTTCTTGACTTTCGCACCCCCCATAGAGAGAGCATTTCTTTGATTAGCCAACTCTCAATGTCCCGGCCCTGATCAGAGTGAATTCCTTGGGGGGCACCATAGTGGACAAAGAAATTTTCCACTAGCACGAGGTGGCCCATATGATTGTGGAGGGACCTCAGTACCAAATTTTTGAAGGCTGTGGGCAGGACTAATTGTTGCTTGTCTATTTGGCTACACTGATCTACAGTCTCTTTATACAACAACTGATTAAACAGCTTCAACCTGGGACCTTCTTTAAACAATAAAGCAGTTCATAGATCAGAGGAACGCAACTTGGACACATCTTTTCCTGCATGAAGGGCGTCAAGTGCTGGCTGAATTATAGAATCTCGGGATTGAGCCCACTGAATGCTGTCATTGTCAAACTGAGGTAGTGTACTAATATCTAGAGCAGAGAAGTGGCAATACACAGCCGGTATGCAGGTGTCAGAGGGGCCAAGCAATCTACTAACAGTCCGCTGTGTCCGTAGACATCTGTTCATTTCTATCAAACTTTTGGCACAATGCTCAGATGTCAGGTTCAGACAGCCTGACCCAGTCGCTCTTGGAAATGGGCCTCCAGGATAGGGCGTCAGCATCAATATGATTCAGGCCTGGTCTGTATTCAACAGCATAATCATATGTTGACAATGCAGAAAGCCACCGGTGCCCCATGGCGTCTAACTTAGCTGAAGTCTGTGCATAGGTCAACGGGTTATTGTCAGTCCTCACCAATGTTTTTGCCCCATAGAGGTAATCATGAAACTGGTCGACAATGGCCCATTTTAAAGCAAGGAACTCCAACTTGTGCACAGGGTAGTTTCGCTCTGATGGGGTCAAGCTCCTACTGGTGAATGCCACTGGTCTCAAACCATCCTCATGGTCTTGACACAGTACAGCTCCTAGACCTTGCAGACTAGCATCAGTATGCAGCACATAGGGTTTGGTGGGATCAGCATAAGCAAGGATGGGGGCATGGGTGAGCTGATACATGAGTTCGTGGAAAGCTGGTTCACAGTCAGGCGTCCAACGGGACCTGAAAAGTTCACCTGGGCAGAAATATGCTTTGTCTGGTTCTTTGACGGACCCTTTTTTGTATTTCCGATTGGTAGGAGGGTAACCCTGGGTAAGATTCAAGAGTGGCCAAATCACTTTGGAATAGTCCTTTATGAACCAGCGGTAGTAGCCACAGAATCCCAGGAAACATTGTAGTTCTTTCAAATTGTGGGGCTGGGGCCAAGTAGTCAAGGCTTCAACTTTACTAGGATCAGTCTCTAACCCTCTGTAGACACTATTGCTCCACATACTTCTTACAGAGGTTTGGAAAACTGGCACTTGTCGATGGACAGCTTGAGGCCAAAATCTTCCAGTCGGTCTAGTACTTTGAACAGTCAACTCTCATGTTCCTCTAGGGAGCTCCCGAACACAGTGACATCGTCCAAGTACACCAGGCATTCTAGCAAATTCATGTCTCCCACTGCTCGTTCCATCAGTCACTGGAAGGTGGCTGAAGTGCCCGATATCCCCTGTGGCATTCTCAAGGAATTCATAGAACCCCAAAGGACAGATGAAGGCTGTCTTCTCACGGTCCTCTGGAGCCATCGGAATCTGGTAATATCCACTGCGAAGATCCAACACCAAGAACCATTTGCTCCCATTCGAACAATCCAGAGCATCTTGTATACGGGGCATAGTGTATTGATTGGGGATGGTCGGCCGATTCAGAGTTCGATAATCAACACACATTCTCACAGATTTGTTCTTCTTACGCACAACCACAATGGGAGAAGTATATGGGCTCCTGGATTCTTGTATCACACCAGCAGCGAGCATTTCCTGCAAGTGTCTTCTCACATCGTCTATTTGTAGGGGCTAGGCGTCGAGACCTCTCATGAAATGACCATTCATCGTGCAGGCGGATGTGATGCTCCGCACCCTGGACACATCCCACATCCCATTTCTTCCATGAAAACACTTGATCTCTCTGGGCAAGTTTCTGGCTAATTGTAGTCTTCCATTCAGCTGGCAACGGGGAGTCACCAAAATCAAACAAGTTGGGAGTCACTCTGTCTTGCCAGGGTGCTTGTTGCTGGGCAACACTGCAGTGTCTGCGCAGTGTACCGTAGCTGGGGTGCATCTTCTGTTCACCCGAATCTCCCGATCTGATACATTATGAATCTGGACCATCACTCATCGTGCATAGGCATGATCACAAGCTAGCAAGATGCTGGGCTTAACCAATAATCCTTCCGGCAATTTTCCATCGCCTGGCGCATCCAACATCAGTATTTTGTTCTTGACATCTTTGTGGGCGGACCTCCTCTTGAACGGTACACACTGGGTGTTGGGGCCAGTACCATTGAATGGGATCCTTCTTCCCACGACCCCCTACCGGTTCATCAACCCCTAGGGTTCTGCTCAAATCATAAGCCCTCTTGATCAGAGAGGAATTCTTAGGAGCCCTCAGTATGTCAAACTTGTTTTTCATGACAGAGTTGTGCCAGTCTCCCAAACATATGGGCGTTGGTCCCAATTAACAGGGGAACACCATCATACAGTCCAGTAGGGGCACTACTAAGGCAATGTCTCGACTTGCTCCTCTACACAGTTACAGCTGCAGGAAATGACAACCAGAGGTGGACATATCCTATGTAGGGATAAGACTTGTTGCTCAGCCCCCACACATGTAGGCCTTCCAAGGATTGTAAGGGCACAGCAGATAAGTGTTTGTCATACCAGTCCTTAAATACAATGGTCACTTGTGACCCACTGTCCAGCACAGCCCGAGTAGGAATACCATTCACAGCCACGGTAGTCGCCATTGAAGGGCACACTATTTTGGACCAGTCTGGAGGGACAGCAGCAGGGGCCTGGATGGACGATTTAGCCAATAAGAGGTTTGAGTTAGGATGTCTGAAGCCTTCACTGCGGTCATTTTGTGCACCCCTTGACCACTGATTCATTTTCCGAAGCTCTCCTTGAAGCCAGTTCACCACTTTCTCTAGGTCAGTTGTGACAAATGATAGACTCCTGGGTCATCCTTGGAGAGAACATTGCATGAGGAACTGTAGTAGTAGTAAGGGATTGGGGTCCAATATCTGCTTGTAGCGGTGAGAGGGGTGCAACGTGTCTCAATAGTTCCTTTAGGGTGGCAGTCAATTCTTTGATTTCAGCCTGGGAGCTATCCTCAGTAGAGGATGCCCGAGGGTGCAACCCAACCCCCATGGCAGTCACATCCTGAAAGGGACCAGAATCTTGTTCCATGGGGGAAACCCTTGCAGAGGCGCCCATCTTCAACTCTCAGACTTCCTTTAGTAACTCATCTTTCCAAAACTGGGCCCAGGGCGGGAAGTCCTTTGCATTCTCAGAGTACTTGTCAAGTGCCGTCGATTGCCCCTGGACCCCACTTGGATGATCACTCTCTGTCACTTGCGCAGTAGCAGCAGATGTTGGTGAAATTCCCCCTGGGGTCACCTTTGCTCAACCCCCCGAATTTCTTTCATTAGCTTGTCATAAGTGGGGGTGATTCCAGTCAGTTGGCGAGGCACAACTGAAGCAGTAACAATTCTGAAAATGGAGCAGACTTAAGGATCCGGTCCAGCCTAGTTCGATCTAATCCATTTGATGGCAAATTACCCTTTCTGAGGCACTCTTGTAGCAGCTTTTCAAGCCGAGGTACATACGCAGACAATGGCTCCACTGAGTACTGCTGGGCATTTCTTACTCTCCACCACAGGTCCTCATCTGAATCTGGGCTCCCATTCACATTCTCCAATGCATCAAGATAGTCATGTGCAGTTGCTTCGGGGTTATTGGCCCGCTTGGCATGGATGGTAGCCAGGGCAGGACCTTGGAGGCTCTCACTCAACCTCTTTGTTTTTCTGCTTCTGAGCATTGCCATTCAAGTACTAGAGGGGCACATAGTTGTCAGGTCTCCCAGTCATCCTCCCCTGGGAAGTGGGAGGTGCCAAGAGGTTCTAACGCCGGTGGGAGTCATGACTAATGGCAGGTACAGATATAGGGGCCCGCATTGTCATGGGCACAGAAGACAGGGCAGTAACAGGTGCTGGAGTGGAAGGGGGTGTTGGGGAGGGAACACCCCCAGGTGGCAGGAATAGTTTCTTAAAGTCCTCTATGGTTTTCCCTTCCTCCAGCAACAACTTAGCAAATTTCTCCTCAAAAATCTCAGATAATAGGGGGAGCTCATCCTCCCCAGAGTCTTTACTGTCTCTAGTTATCACTCTCCAAATAGCTGGGACCCCTTCTGGGGCAATAGTCCGTGGCACTTTGGAACTGTCCACTGGGTCACTACACTCTACTAACGCCATGAAAATTTGGGCGGTCAAATCAGCCTGTCACCCCACCACCACAGCGTTTGTTAAACATTCAACTTTGGAAAGCACTCCTTCTACAGCGTCTTTACCAATGTTCAGGGGAATATCCAATACAAGCAGAGCATTGTGAGGGTCATTCTTCTGCCCTGTACACCACCCCACCAACTGGTGCACAGCCACTTCTGTTGGGGTAGCCATTTATGTTTGACAATAATTCATAATTTCGACCACTAGAAAACACAAAATCCCAGTGGTGAGCCTCCAAGATGTAACCCCTAGGTGGCACTATCCCAAGGGCTACTACCCCTGCCTGCTTGGCTAGTAGCAGGTTAAGGGGCCTGAGTTCTGAAAAGGGTGCCTCCAACCGGAGGTCATGGTTGGTAGTGGTCAAGCTAACCTGGGCACAGCCCTCCGGGACACTGTAACCCGCCTCTTTCTCCTCTAGTGGCCTGAACACTGTACAATAATCACTTTCACAATATCCTGGTACACCACACAAGTACCCACACTGTTTGCATTTACCACCAGGGCTGGTTCCTCTGGCTCGACCCTGGGGGGCCCCCTGTAAAACAAGGTTATGCACAGCAAATAGCAACAGTACAGTACTTTGAGCACAAACTGGAACCACAGTCAGATCACATGCAGAAAAAGTTAGATCTGATTTATTTAGGGGACTTGAACAAGGAAGAAGCAAAATCAGGTTAATTAGCTTAAAGGTTATATCAATCAAGCAGTTATGCATGCGCTTTGAGTCCCCCCACACAGTCACACCTCTGGGTACCCAGGTGGAGAAGAGATGGGCTAGCCAGGACTGTTGACCGGGGTTGCAGCTGGTTGAGGCCCTGTGATGGAAAACACAACATTCACAGTACACAATATTTGTAATCTGGAGCCAGAGGGCTCAGTTCGTAAAGGAAATGAAACAACAAGACAATCACATGACACACTCAGATTAAGCTGTTGTTGCAGGGAGCTACCCTGGTATTTACTCATGATACCCAAGACTGGACACAGGCCGGACAAAAATCGAGACTGCAGGTGGTTGATCTGGAATGCCAGGAGAAACAGGGCCCACACGAGTCCCAAAGGCGTTGTTCCTGTTCAAGCATGGAGCAGGAGGCTGATCCCAAGGCAGGTCTCTCGCCGATGGCTTCTCTGTGCAGCGGGTAGTCTGGCTGGGCCAGTCGGGCAAGACCCAGACCGCATGGAGACAAATTCAGATGCAGTCCATTTTGGGCTAGATACAGCTTCCAGCAAGCAGAACACAGTTCACACAGTGGTGAACTAACTCAAGACCCACTAGCAGCAAATAACACATTTACATGTAAGGGAATTCTACTGTACCAGGCAAAGCGCTCCCCGGTCACAATCGTAAAGTCTCTGCACACACCGGGAGCTTAGGAGTAGCTGGAACTCCTGACAGGTCGATCGCATTCAGCAAAATCTTCGGTCTTCTTCAGGTTGAGCCTGGCCCACTTAAGTAGCTTACTTTAGTCAGACAAACTTGGATTTAGTCCAAAATAATTCTCTTCTCTCCTCTCCCACTCAGGAGCAGCAGGCAGACATGCAAGCCAAAAACTCAGCCTTTTCACAGTTCTCCCATGCGAATCCACTCAGGATTGCTGCTCAGAATTACTTCAGCTCCTCTCATTTCATTTCCCAGCTCAGAACTAACTGAAAATTGCAAGCAGTGTGGGATTTCCCCAAGATCCAAAAAGCTTTGGTTGGCTGTTTGGCTGTCAGTCAAGCATGAGCTCCCTTCAGTTAAAAAGGCGAAAAAGAAAAATTACTCACCTTAGTAATGTTGTTTCTTCTAATGAGTCTTGCTATATTATGACATATGCAGTGAGTCCCAACCTTGAACTGCTCCGGAGGTGAAAGAGTTAACTTTCCATGCCAGGCATGGGACGCTGAGCTCGAGCTCGGTTGAAAACCCTGTCTGTTGTTCTTCAAACTCAAACTGTCAGATCTTTATGAGCTAAACTCACTAAGGTCCTGTGTGGAAGCTGTAAACCTATACTAGCCAACTGGCTACTAAATATAACAACACATTTTTTGGTCCCTAAACAAAGACTCAAGTCTGGAGACCCATAAAATGAAAAACAACACCCAGTCACCCCAGAAAAAGAGAGGGGTGAAAAAAAACAAAGTGGGCATCTACTAAGTGCCAACACTGAACTGCCCACCCACATCCCAAAAGCAGAGGTTCTGAGAGGGGCAGGCAGGGGGGAGGTCATAATATAGCAAGACTCCATTAGAAGAAACAACATTACTAAGGTGAGTAATTTTTCTTCAAACAACATGAAGTCTTGCTATATTATGACATATGCAGAACTACACAGCAGTACCTCCATGGAGGAGGGACAGAACCTACTTAGGAAATAGGCTCTGAGCACAGCTGTGCAAAGCAGAGCATCACTCCCTAGCCTGGGTGTCCAGATAGTAATGCTTGGTAAAAGCGTGAACTGTTTTCCAGGTAGCTACTTGACAAATCTCTAGAATAGGGATGTCCCTGGCAGCAGCCAGGAAGCAGCTGTACCTCTGGCAGAGTGAGCCCTCAGGCCTGAGGAGGAACCTTACCAGCTTTTCATAACAGAATTGGATACAAGAGACAATCCACCTGGCAATGGATCTTTTGATTGGCAGGTTTCCCTTCCAACCTCACCAAAGTGAGAAACAGTTGGAGGAGTCAAACCTGTGACCCTTGGTCGCTCAGTGTAGTAACTAAGGCTCTCTTCACATCTAAGCTAGCAGCCTCCCTCTCGCCAGAGGAGGAATGGTCAGTGAAGTACACTGGAAAGAAATAGATTGATTAAAGGGAAATCTGAAACCACCTTAGGCAAGAACTTCCTGTTAGTCCGGAGGACCACCTTATCTCTATGAAAGGAGATAAAATCAGGCTCCACTGACAAAGCTTGTAATTCACCATAAGCCTGGCAGAAGTGATAGCTACCAGAAACACAGACTTCCAAGTCAAATACTTGAGGTCTGCTGAAGACAAGGGCTCAAAGAGAGGTTGCATAAGCTGAGCAATGCAAACATTAAGATCCCAGGCAGGGGCAGGGTCCCTGAATGGAGGGTTGGTGTGAAGCAATCCCTTAAAAACTTAGAGAATACAGGATGAGCTGAAAGAGAAGAGGTTTACCTGCTGAAATGAAAGCAGACACAGCTGCCAAAAGCACCTTTAGGGTAGCTGGTCTGAGCTCCAAAGTGTTCAAATGGACCATATAATCCAGGACTGTGGGTAAATCAGCAGATTCTGGGGAAATATGCTTTCCAGAGCACCATATGGAAAACCTCTTCCATTTGGAATTGTAAGTAGCCCTGGTGAAAGGCTTCCTAGAAGCCTTCAATATATCCATTACACCCTGGGAGAGGTGTAGATCAGCAAATTCTAACTCTTCAAGAGCCAGGCCTTGAGATTGAGAGATTTGAGGTTCGGGTACCAAACCCTTCCCTGAGCACAGGTTAACAGATTGTGATTCCTGGGAAGACACAGGGGAAGATGGACTGCTAAGGACAGTAGGAGTGGATACCAGGGTTGTCTGGCCCAATCTGGAGCAATCAGAATCACTTGCAGGATTGAGACCTGATTTGACTAACACTTTGAACAGGAGAGGGAAGGGGAAAGCATAGAAACTTTCCTTCCCAGTTGAGAACTAAGGCATCCAGAGGACTGAGCCCAACACTAGGGGCCTGCAGCAAAAAGGGAAGTTGGTGATTGTCTGGGGCTGCAAAAAGATCTATCTGCGAGGTGCCCACCTGGCAAATATTACCTCCAGGACAGGGGATCCAGCGACCATCCGTGATGGCCCTGGAAATCCTCAGGAGCATCTGCCAGGACATTGTCCTTGCCTGGGAGGTGAACTGCCGTAAGGGAGGTGTTCAGGGAATAAGCCAGAGACCACAACTTCATTGCTTCGGTGCACAAGGCCATAGACCGAGTGCCTCCTTGCTTGTTGATGTACCACATTGTAGTGGTGTCTGTTCTGATCTGTACAACTTTGTTCTGAACAGATTTGGAAAAAGCTTGAAGTGCTAGAAAAACTGCTCTGCGCTCCAACAGGTTGATGTGGAGCAGAGATTCCTGAGGGGACCACAGTCCCTGGGTAGTGAGGTCGCCCATGTGAGTTCCCCACCCCAAGAGGGATGCATCTGTATTAAGGATTAAAGAGTGAGACTGGTGACAAAGGGAACCCCCTGTCTCAGATTGCTCTGATCCTGCCACCATTGTAGGGCTTGGATCAGGGTTCGAGTCACTGGGATCAATTTGGTTAGAGGATCCTTTCTTTGAGACCAAAAGGCTCTCAAATGGAACTGGATGTCCCTCATCTAAATCTGGCTCCTTGCACTACTGCTGTAGAAGCAGCCATGTGCCCTATGAGCTGTAGAAAATGCCTTGCTGGTTGAGAGACCTGCAGGGTGAATGAGGAGGCCAGAGAGACCAGGGTCCTTGCCCTGTCCAAAGGCAGGAAGGCTCTGGCTTCCTCTGTGTTCAGTTCTGCACCTATGAAGGTGAGGAGCTGGACAGGCTCTAGAACTGACTTTGGAAGATTCAGAAGGAAACCTAGAGAGGTCAGCAGTTGCTGAGTTATCTGAAGATGTAACTTGACTTGGTCTGGAGACTGGCCTACTATGAGCCAGTCGTCCAGGTAAGGGAAGATGGCAATTTGTTAGGTGGGCAACTGCTACTGCCAGGCATTTTGTGAATACCCTTGGCTGAGGTACTTTCGATGGGAGCTTCTGATGAGAATATGGAAGTAGGCATCCTTGAGGTGCAGGGACGCTAGCCAGTCCCCTGGCCTTAGAGAGGGCAGAATAATTCCCAGAGTCACCATTTTGAATTTTGGTTTTAAAAGGTGCTTGTTTAAGTATCTGAGATCCAGGATGGGCCGCCATTCTCCTGTCTTTTGGGGTAAGGAAGTACCTGGAGTACAATCCTTTGCCCTGTGTAGGGTGGAACCTTTCCACGGCTCTGAGAGCCAGGAGGGTGAGACTTCTGCCTCTAGGAAAGTGCCTCTGATGGATTTGCAGGTGGAAAGGATCTGGTTCTCATCTTTAGAAAGTTTTGAAGCTGAGAACCAGTCTCCAGCTTACTACTTCCAGGACCCACTTGTCTGATGTGAGACTTCCAGTCCTGGACAAAGTAAGCCAGCCTGCCCCCTACAGGTAGTGGAGAATCGGCCCTGGCCACCCCATCAAGGTGCCTGCTTGGCAGGGGCTTTAGGCTGAGGGGTGGAAGCAGGCCTGCTTGTACCCCGTCTGCCTCTTCCTCTAAAGAACCCCCTCTGGGCGTAAGCGGAAGAGGAGGCCTGGGCTTGGTAAAAAGGCCTATGAAAAGGCCTGCCCCTGCCCCTGGAAGGCTGCCTTCGAGGAGTGGCCTGCCTTTCCTTGGCCTGTGCACTCCTATAGGTGGTCCTATACTCATCCATTTTCTTCATGTAATTCTCTGTCTGCTCCCCAAAGAATTACCCACAACAGGAAAATCCATGGCCTTAGTCTGGGTATCCTGTGACAGGCTATTACATCTGAGCCAAGCCATTCTGCGAAGTGCCACAGATGTAGCCATGACTCTTGTTGACACATCATTAGAGTCCACTGCAGCATGGAGTATGCCGTTAGATGCCTTAATACCATCAGCGGCCACCTGCTCCAGCTCCTTGGCAAGCTGCCGAGGACCTGTTTTGCTAGAGCCATAACAGTATCCCATCTGGATTTCTGGTATCTAGCAACATAAGCCATATAATTTGCCTGTCTGAGTCCCAAGGATGCTGCCATGTACTGTTTCTTTGCCATGGCATCAATCCTCCTGGAGTCCTTGTCAGAGGGGTGTGAGGCCAAGGGAATATGTGCCTTGTCACAGGCTGCAGCCTGCACTACCCCAACATGGCTGCATTGTTGTGTAAGGAACTCTGTATCAGAGCCTGACAATGTGTACCTCTTGTCCATTCTCTTATCAACAGGAGGTATAGTTTCAGGAGTTTTTAGAATTTTTACTGTCTGTTTTCCAAAAGATTTATGCAAAGGAATAGACAGCCTCCTGGACTCTGGGATATCCATCATTTCCACATAGTCAGGTTCCTCTTGATCATCCAGCTTCCTCCATAGGGAGCTGGAGGGTTTCAGCCACTTTTTTATAAAAAATAAAATGAGAAGGGGACTCAGAAAGCCTAGGAGGAGACACTCCTGAAGGTCTGTCTGGGGAGATGTCCGGTGCAATGGGCACATCCAGACTTTCAAATCCACATTCACTCTCCTCATACTCCTCTTCCCCCTCCTCTGGTTCATAAAATTCCTCTAAATCATACTCTTGAACCGGTGGAACCAGCCGAACCGTACGCTTACCTGATGGTGCCGGTTCAGTCGGAATTGGGGAAAGCGACTGGACAATTTTAATCGCTTTGGCTATTTCTTCAGCAGTTGGACAGGAAAGTTTTGGCTCCACACCAGCTGATTTCCTTGTCCTTTTTGCTGGAACCGACTCCTCTGAGTCAGCTCTCCTTTCGCCCGAGGAAGTCTCGCCCTGGTCAGAGGGCACTTCCTCCGGTTCGGTTAGAACAGAACCGGGCTGGCCATCCGGGTCAAGCGGACTTCTTGGCCTCCTTTCCTGAGCCTACCAACTCTCTTATCCAGGGTAGCTGCAGGAACATTTTGCAAATCTGGCAGTCTGAATTGAGGTGGTCAAACCCCAGACAATAAACACAGGTGGTGTGGGGGTCAACCTTGGCAAAGGCTTCCCCACAGACACTGCAGTGTTGAAACCCAGTGGGCCCGGTTTTTCTTTTGGGTTTCTCAGACATAGTGCCAGTCCTAACCAAACTTTCCCATTTATGGCAATCCGCCTAGCAAGACCCTCTTATCGGTTCCCAACCGTGTCACGGGTTGTGGGAAAAACCGTGATAAAATCCGTTTTTTTTAGAACCGATAAGAACCGGTAACCACACTCTAAAAGACAGATTAATATATTTCAAAACAACCTGATCAGTTCAAACCGAACCGATAACTGTTTACAAGTTCCACACAGAAGAATTAAATGTAAAAGCTATCTAGTACTTACAATACCACAGACAGAGCTTGAACTGACCGGTTGCGGTTTAAATTCGGTCAAAAAACCGAGAAAATAATACTTTAACCGAGAAAATCTCCGGAGCGACTGTTCAGTGAGGCAGAGTAAAGAATCTGACAGTTTGAGTTTGAAGAACAACAGACAGAGTTTTCAACCGAGCTCGAGCTCAGCGTTCCATGCCTGGCATGGAAAGTTAACTCTTTCACCTCCGGAGCAGTTCGAAGGTTGGGACTCACTGCATATGTCATAATATAGCAAGACTTCATGTTGTTTGAAAAGCCCCAAACTACAGTTCCTACAGATTTTGAATTCAGACAGCTCCTGTAGTCCGGCTACATTTTAGGTCCCACCAGAACTGATTGGTCCAATTTGCAGTCCAGGACCAAGATAGTGGGGACAAACAAAACAGTCCTTGCTGCAAATAAAGCATGTTAGACAAACTACATTACCATTATCACTCTAAATGATTTTCATCAAATAATTATATCTTTCAACAGAGCTCCCTCTTAGCTTACTTATGCTGCAATCAGGCAGCTCTTAAAGAAACAGTACACAGAGGCTATACAGGCTCTGGTAATCACATTTAAACTGCTAAAACGCAGGACACCAGCCTGGCAGTGAGCATTTAGGCAAACTCAAGGAAGACTTTTTGGGAACCCCCATTTGTAGGGGGGTTACACAGAGATAGAGTGATCTCAGGTTAAAGGGTTACTTCAGCAATCTTGTTACTCTCGGTTGCAATTCTCGGACTTTGCCAAGATAATCATTTTGAAGTATTCTGCCATTTACCCCAACATTTCTCGGTTGCTGTCTTGTGGTCTGGCCATACCAATAAACAGTGCCTGCTGTGAAAGGGATTTTCCTTGCAAAACAAGATCAAAACTAGGTATCGAAGTAATCTCTCTGATTCATATTTTGAGATGCTCTCAAGGATTGCAGCAGAGGGCATACCACTCAGTGAATTTAATGTGGAGAAAGCCCTTCTAAAATGGAAACAAGCACGAGACCAAAGGGTGAAATTCACAGTTCTGGGAGGCAGAGTAATGCATGCAGGTGGTGAGCCTTCATCTTCAGGTTCTACATTGTCAGCCGATGCCACTGCAAGTACTAGTGATACTACTTGTGAAATGACTGTTACAAATCAGAATGAGCAGCCATACCATTGTCGTCTTCTGATTCAGAAGAATAACTTGTTGAAATTGGAATATGCGTAACAACTTACTGTAATGCGCCTCACTGCCTGCACCAGAATGTGGCTTGTGGTGGCACTAGCACCACTGCAACTGCATCACCATGTCTGTAAATCACCCAACCTGGTAGGTACACACTGTAACTGTACTGTACTGTACCTCCTGAATGGTACTGTGGCAGCACCCTTCCCCCTGCTAATCACCATCCAGGTATGTCACAATCACATCGCACTGTCTCTTCTGGTTGGCACTGGCAGTGCACCAGGTAAGTACTCCGGAACAGCACGGTGGTAACTCTCGGCCCATGCTCCTTGAATTTAGTGACAAACAATAACGGCACATAAGACATCAATCTCAGGGTCTTTCTTCTGTCTTTAGTTTAAGAAGTCCTCACTGAGTAAGGTTGGTAACCTAATCCACCTCCTGTCTTAAGTTTATGTAGGAGAACTAGCCTCCCTCCCAGATCACCTCTTCCTATGGGTTGCTCAGCTGCTTGGTACTCAGTCCTACGGTGATGGTGGTAGTGTGGTAGGTACAGAACATAATGTTATGATGGCTGAGATACCACCAAAGAAGATAAAACAGACAGTTAGTCTTACCATAATGGTAAGACTAAGAGTACATCTTCGGGGGGATCCATCTCAGTCATCATGTGTATTTCCCTCCATCATCCCACTTTTCTCTTGGGGGTCTTTTCTTTCAGGAACTGGCACCTGCAGTCCTTAGCTATCTGCTGTATCTGTCTACTCTTACTGTATCCATCATCACTTTTTTTATAGCCAAGTAAGTCACTGGCTGGGATGCTGGGTCCCTCCATTTTCCTCTGTTCTCATTTCTCCCACAGCTCTTCTAGCCTTGTTCCACTCTATTTCCTTGGGGGGGGGGAGAGAACTGAGGATGGGAGGATGCCATATATTTTCCCTTTGCCCTGTTGCTGTGGCATGATGTAATGGAAACTTAAAGCAGCGCAATGTGTGCTCATGAACACACAAATGTATGTCGTCTCATAATCATTCATCTGTGGTTCATGACTCCTCTCACGTAATGAATCATGATCATCCCCTCACGATGTGGCATCGAGACAGCCTATGTGCAAGAAAACAAAGAGAAACTTGGAATACGATTGCAGCGAGTGCACCAGCCAGCACCATGTACTAAACGCAACTGCAATCAGTATATTATCTGTCATGAAAACAATCGAAGTTATCAGACCACTGCCACAATGACTACTACTATTAGGCTCTTACTCTAACTCTGTCAAACAAGTTAATCACAAGGATTCCTTCCTTCCATCCATTCCCCTATTCTCATGTGTACTGCCTTGTATTGCAGTGTTTCACACTGTATACATTACATTACAACAATATGCTGTTTGCTCAGCTGTATTCGTGTATTGTAGTGTGCAGTAGCTGCAGCCCCGTGCAGACCCCAACAGTACAATATACTGTACACATGAAACGAAAACGTTTTAGTTTCACGCTTTGCTTGGATACACAGCAAGGTAAAAGTAGAAATGATTTTCTACCAGTTGTTATACATTTCATTGTTGTACAACAACTACACAGAATCAGATGCCATTCAACATTTTTAACTTCTGGTATCTGGCAGTTTTTTCACAACAAATGTGTTATGTATTTTATTCTCCACCTTCATGGAATGTAATAGTGTAAAACAGACACCGGTGGAAAACTAAGAAGTCTAAAATCTAATTTTAACTAAGTTACTTTTTTGGGGGTTATTATTGTAACTTGTACTAGATGGCAATTTTTTTTTACATATTCCACATTTCACAACACAAATGTCTTCAGTGAACATGTCAGTCTATGATATGAATGAACAACTGAAAGAAATCAGTTCAGGTCATTATAATTAACAACAGTTAATTACATTTCCATTGTTGTATTAATAGAAACTGTTTACTTCTCAATTTTAACAACAAACTACGTCTACTATGGTACAGTATATGTCATGTGTCAGCAACTTATACAAAATGTTACATGATAGGCAAGACTATTAAGAAAATTGATAATCATAGCTTGATTTTACTTATGTGACATGACAGATGACATTAAGTTTATGTAAATGTGCAATGTTGATACTCAGTTTATTTAACACTGATGTCTTGAGAGATTAGCTGGGATTACTCAGGTAAAAATTTTAACTGTATTACAGTGAGTTCAGTTGTCTTATCTTGTGTCACTCTAAGACAAATACAGGTTTGATACACTCTACACTAAGGCACTGTTGTATGACTAAGCTAACATTACAGTTACAAGAGAGTCACAAAGTAACACTGGACCATCCTCCTGTCCTGTCCCTCCTACTACACTTGATGCTTGCTAATTACAGTGACAGGCAGGCGGCACTGACAATGACAATCATTGAAAAATCAACACAGACTTTGTCAACAATAACATGACATCTTCTCCCTCCAGTCCAGTGTCCCTCCCATCCCTCCTTCTCATTCTGCCTAAAAGGTAAATTACTGTCATTACAAAAGGGCAGTCCCACTCCCAGCTGGCTTGATCTGTGTGAAGAAGTAACGAACTATGCTTGCACACCTCTCGCAGGCTGCTCTAACTGACTATTACTTCTCTTGGCTACTCGACTCTGGGTGTGCTGACTATCCTTAGTCAGTTCTTTTCTGTCTTTCTCCTGTACTTCCGGACCTTTCCTGTACACAGTTGATCACGCAGATTGCACAGCTAACCTTAGCTGTCTGGGCTGGTACATAACCTGAAAGAGGCAAAACAAAAAAACTTAGAAATAATAAGTAAACTGCTTTAACTTCTATATTATTAACATACTTTATTTCATAATTCAGATTTACAACCTTTGAGTCAAAGACTCATTTACAAAAGCACCTCATCTCAGGGAGGGTAGACAACAATTGGTGGTGAGTACAACAATGGAAACAATTACAGGTGAGATGCAATAAAAGAACACACAAAGCAATTCCAGTAATACAAAGGTGTACAAAGGCTTCAATTAGTTACAGTTAGTCTGGTATATAAAGAATAAGGTACCACTAGGGGTTCTTGGGAGTGATACCGGGGGAGAGAGGGGTGGTTGCTGGGGGAGAAGGCAGTCCGGAAGGACGTTGTCTGTAAATTGGGCCAGGCAGAGCTTTAGGTATGGGCCAGTCTGGGACATTTACAGCTCCGAGTGTCAGTAAGATGGTTACATACAGACAATGTTAATGCATTTCTACAGCATTTCTAAGGATTCCCAATTTTTGGACCCACAAATTTGGTTTTGGGCCCACATTTCTAGTAGTGCCGGGTCCAATTGGACCCACATTCATGGAACCCTACCGCTGTCACTGGTCACCACCTGATGCAAGCCTTTCTTATTCTTTTTTCCTACAGTGATTGCTCATGTTACAACCCTTACAGTGCCACTGCAAGTGTTTCCTACAATGTGTGATACTATATGGACTGTTGGGCTGCTATCTTCCTCTACACTTGTAGTTCCCACTGAGGACCAGGCTCTATGATCAAGCCCAAGCTGCTTTGTTTTTTCTTTGATGTGACTGGATGATACCATGCCACCGTCTCCCTGGCCTCTCTGATGCTCCATTTCCTAAAGCTTGCTACAGGACTCAGCCACTTGGGTGATGAATGACGAAGACTTTATTTAATTTTTTTGTTTGTTTCTTTTTTAATTTTAGTTCTAATTTTATTTATTTTTTTTATTTCATGACATACCTCCAAAGACCACCAGAGGTCAGGCACTGACTCACTGCCAGCTGGCCCAGTCTTCCCGCCAACTGTGCAGATCACACTTCACACTGCAACAACACAGCTCAGGACAAAACACACACACGAACACACACACATGCGCGCATGCAGGCGCACACGCTACTTCAAGTCTCAGGAGGAGAAGGAAGGAACTTAAGCAACTTGAGGGAATGTGGAGTTTTTTTTTATCATTTTCTTTTTTTACTTTTTTTATGGGATGCCACCCAAGTGCCAACTATCAGGGGCCATGCACCAACACACTGCCAGCAGGCACATACTTGTCATCCACTGCCCAGATCACACTCTAACAGCACAGCTCACACACACACATGCACATGCACACAGGCTGCTTCAGGACTCAGGAGGAGGAAGGAACAGCAGCAACTTGAGGGAACATAAAGTGTCTGAATTTGAAATCTGCCACAAAAAGAAAAAATAAATTTATTTTTTTAAATCTTTCATGGGATGCCTGCAAGGTGCCAACTACCAAGGGTCAGGCACTAGCACACTGCCAGCTGTCACACACTTCTCACTGCCCAGATCACACTGCAACAGCACAGTTCAGGACAACACACACAGAGGCTGCATCAGGACTGAGGAGGAAGGAACCACAGCAACATGGGTGAAAGTAAAGAGTTTGAAAACTGCTACAAAATGAAAAAAATATATATTGTTTTAAATTTCTTTAGTGGATGCCACCAAGGTGCCAGCTGCCACAGGCCAGGCACCAACATGCTGCTAGCTGGCACACACTTGCTACCCACTGCACAGATCACACTGCAACAGCACTGAAGGTGGCACATCTGCCAGCAGGCCCAGCAGACCATGTTGGTGCAGGATGCCATGTACCCCAGCAGCCATAGGAAATCCAGGGCAAGGCACAAGAGCCCAACCTCAAATGATCCAGTAAAATAGGTAAGATCCTGTGCCTGGTCTGCTGGGAAGTGGACCTTGGCCTGCAGGTAATCTAGTTCTGTCCCAATGAACTTGATCACCTGCTTCAGTACTAGTTTGGACTTGTCCTGTCGACCAACAGGCCCAAGTCTCAGCAGGTCTGGAGAGCCAGGTCTGTGGATCTCACCACAGCCTCTCTAGATAGACCGGCTCCCAGCCAATCATCCAGGTAGGGGTACACTCTGAACCCTAGGCACCATAGGTGGGCCGGCACCACTACCATGCACTTGTTGAAGAGCCTTGTTGCATTGGAGAGGCTGATCAGCATGACCTGAAACTGGTACAGGACCCCTTCTGCTCGGAAACAGAGGTACTGGGTGGTGGGACCTGCAGACACACATTGGAAGAACACATCCTGAAGGTCCAGAGAACAAAACCACATATTCTGCTGCAGGGATGGCATAATCTGACTCAGTGATTATCTGGAAGAAAAAAATGTCTCACCGTAGTAATGTTGTTTCTTCCAAGAGATCCCTTGCTATACTTAACTACAATCATTCCACTGGAATGAGTTGCCCTGGAGCCTAGAATTTTATGCTAATTATGGAATCTTAGAATTAAATGAAAAACTCTGCTGTGTGTTCACTCTCACTTCTTCCCTCTAATGTCAAATTTATTTCTGAAGCTAGGGTAAGGAGTGGCCACTAAACTAGTTAAATATCTACCAAGAAATGATTCAAAAGTGGCAGAACAGATTTAAAAAGATTAGCTTACTGAGTATCAATTGTAAAGTACTGTAACAAGTAATGCTCAAGCAAACTGAAAAGAACTGATTCTTACTCTTTTCCAGTTCTGAAAGGGGAGTTAGGGATGAGTGTTTAGCATAATTAGGGATCCCTTGGAAGAAACAATATTACTACAGTGAATATTTTTTTCTTCAAGCCCCAGGAATCCCTCACCATGCTTAACAACTGAAGACTAAAAAGTAGTATCTTGGGTGGACAATTTACTGGGTGGAGAATTTACTTAGGGAAAAGGTTCTGAAAGACAGCAGTGCCAAAGCTGGCATCCCTGCTGGACTGTATGTCCACACTGTAGTGCTTTGGGAAAGTGTGTACTGTTTTCCAGGTAGCTGGTTTACAGATTTCCTGCAAGGAAACACCTCTTGATGCTGTCACAGAGGCTGAGGTGCCCCATGTTGAGTGAGCCCTGAGGCCTTCAAGTGGCAGCTTGCCAGCTTTGCCATAACAGAACTGTATGCAGGAGACTACCCAATGAGAAATTGTTCTCTTGGATTCTGGTTTTCATTTACCCACTTCACCACAGATGACAAATAACTGAGTACTAGTGGACCTTACCTCTTCTGTATGCTCCAAATATTAGCTCTGTGCTCTCAACATCCAAACTGTGGAGCTTTTGCTCTCCTGAACTGGATTTTACTGCAAAGAACACTAGAAGTGTAATAGACTGGTTCAAATGAAATGTAGACACAATTTTAGGGAGGAAATTTCTGTTTGTTATTAGGACCACCTTGTCCCTGTGGAAAATGATATAGTTAGGATCTATGCAGAGGACTTGCAGCTTGCTCACCCTTCTGGCAGATGTTATAACCACCAGGAAAACAGCTTTCCAGGTAACATACTTCAAATCAGCAGTTGCCATAGATTCAAAAGGAGCATCCATATGCTAGGTAATGCACAGATTTGGGTCCCATGGGGGACAGGATCCATTATTGGAGGGCACAGGTGAATAAGGTCTTTAAAGAACTTTTTATAAATGGGCTGTGAGGCCATTGACCTGTCCTTGCCAGCTGATGTATATGCTGAAACTGCTGCCAAATGCACCTTCAGGGTTGAAGGCATAAGACCCAGGGACTGTAGGTAGACCAGGTAGCCCAAGATTGCAGGGAGATCTGCCTGAACAGGGCTGAGCTGCCTAGAGGAACATCACAGGGAAAATCTTTTCCACTTTGAGACATACGTTTTCCTGGTTGCTGGCTTTCTGGAAACCTTAAGCACTTCCAAAACCTTCTCAGAAAGGTTTAGTCCATAGAACTCTAACTCTTCAAGTACCATGCCCTGAGATCCAGAGTTCCTGGATCTGGAAACGTTCTCCTGCCCTGAGACAAGGTCAGCAGATTGTACCTCAGGGGAAGGATGATAGGGTGTATTGATGGAGAGGGACAGGAGAAATGAGTACTAAGTCTTCCTGGTCCAATCTGGAGCTATTAGGATCATCATTACAGGCTCTCCCCTCAGTTTCAGCAGCACCCTCAGTAAAAGTGGGAATGGAGGAAATGCATAAAGAAACTTTCCAGCCCAACAAAGGATTAGGGCCGTCCTCTCGGACTGTCCCCACCGAGGGGGCTTGCAACAGAACAAAGAGAGCTGGTAGTTTTCCTAGTATGCAAACAGGTTTATTTCTGATGCACACCTTCTGAACACTCTAGCCAGCACCTGCTTGTGCATGGTCCATTCATGGTGTTCCTGACAGATTCTGCTCAAGGAATCTGCCAAGATATTGTCTTTCCCTGGCAGGTGTACTGCTGATAGTTGCACCTCTACAGAATAGGCTAGGTTCCAAATCTTCATTGCTTCTGTGCACAGTTTTGAAGATCTTGTTCTTCCCCGTTTGTTGATCTAATACGTGGTAGTGGTGTTGTCTGTCCTGACTTGGATGGATTGACCCTTGATACGGGAGGAAAAGGCTTGCATTGCTAAAAACACAGTTCTAGAATTCCAGCATGCACAGGTAAAGTGCACAAAACCACTCGGACATTACAGAATATAGTTCAAATGCAATTTTATTGATAATGTACAATGCTGGAACATCATCATTTAAACAGCCCCAACCAGTCAAATACATTAAAAAAAATGAGTGCACAGTGAAATCACACAATAAATATTGAAATCTACGAAAGACATATAAAATCCATACAAAATGTAATACTGCACACAATGCAGGATCGAAAGTCACATACAACATCTAATGCTCAAAAATTCATTTTACAAATATGCAAAATGATCCTACAAATATAAAGTCCTTAGAAAGCAAGGATGGAGAAAATGTGTTATAAAGCCCTTAGTCATGGATCACCCATTCACTGATTCTCGGTTAAATCTTCCTGAGTTCACAAGGGGATCTACATGCAGAGCAGTGCAAGGTAAAGGAGCGACAGGCAGATGCTTCTTCCAGTAAAAAACAGAGACACAGACTGCATGAGAAGGAAAATATTCAAAAAGGACAGATGTCACCTTTTATTAAGGAATGACTTTAAATCCCACTGTTCATTAAGACCAATTGGTTTAATACTTTTTAACCTGAAGATCCATTCACTTTCTTTTCTTAAAATGAGGTCAGTAGAGACACAGAAACACAGAATTTGACAGCAGATAAGGACCACTTGGCCCACCTGGTCTGCCCATTTTCCTTATGTACTGTAATACTGCAGACCCTACTGATTTCTGGCTTTTACCCATTTCCTAGATACTTGTATTTACGGGAGGCACACTTGGTAAAAGCCTTTAAAACAGGTCTTAAAATGTTCCTTTTTCAGCAGGCATTTTATAATTACATGGATTAATGGGATGTATTATTTTATGATGTTATAAATATTTATTTTGATAGATGCGTTTATGTAGTTTTATTCTTGCTAACTTGAGACTTATTAGTGTATGGCATGGTATTTTGTATTGTTTTTAATGTACAGCGCTCCGAATCCCCGGAGAATAATACTCAATAAATAAAGCATCTATTTATCCATCCTCTTTTTCCTACCCACTAAGGTTCCCTTTTGCCTACCCCATGCATTCTTGAATTCTGTCACAGTTTTTGCCAACACCGCCGTCTCTGGCAGGCTGTTCCATGCATCCACCACTCTTTCTGTGAAAAAGTATTTCTTCACGTTTCTCTTGAGTCTAACCCCCTCCAGCTTCATAGCATGACCCCTTGTTCTTGAACATCTTTTTCTTGAAAAATGTTACTCTCTTGTACCTTATTTCTACCTACGATGTATTTGAAAGTCTCTTACATATGCCCCCTCTTCCTCCTTTTCTCCAGGGGTGTACATATTGAAGTCCTTTAGTCTCTCCTCATAGGCCTTTTGGTGCAGATCCTGCACCATTTAAGTTGCCCTCCTCTGGACCACATCTCTGGAAGGACATAGACTGAACAAAAATATTTGTTTGGGACATCTGCTTTCTCCTCGTTCCCCTCCACACTCTCTCCCCTTCCCTCCTTAGTCTTACAATCTCTCCCCTGGTGTTTCTCCTTTTGCTTACTTACCTGAAAAATGTCTTGTCCCCTTTTTTCAAAGCCTGGGCTACTTTCCCTCCATTTGCGCCTTTGCACTCCTGACTGCTTTCCCTGCCTCCCTCCCTCTGCTTCTCTTGATACACTTCCCTATCCTCCTCCCTCTGTGTCTCCTTATATCTACTGAATGCTAACCTTTCTGCCTCAACTGTCCCAGCCACTTCATTTGAGAACCACAGTGGTCTCTTTTTGTTCTTGCTGTTGCTAACTTGCCTAACACAGAGATTTGTTGATTTCACTATGGACACTTTTAGTTTTGCCCACTGTTCCTCCACTCCACTCCACCTCAGTTCTGCCCCCACGAGGCAGTCCCCCATCTTTGTAAAGTCAGCCCTCCTGAAGTCTAAGACCTTTGCCTCTGTGTGTGGCTCATCTCTGACATAGTATTTATATTGAACCACACCGTACGGTGATCACTGGTCCCCAGGTGGCCACCACTGTGACTTCTGCAAAACTGTACCCATTGGTGAGTACAAGGTCCAATACTGCTCCCTCACAAGTGGGCTGTCTTACTAGTTGCCTGAGGAATGCCCCTGCAGGGAGTCCAGGATGTCCCTGCTCCCAGCTGAAGCTGGGATGCTCCAAATTACATCTCGCAGATTTAAGTTTGATTTATTTATTGAAATGTTTCACCAGGAAGGCGTGCTGAGCGACAAGTCGCTCGTCTCCTGGTGTGACCTAGGGGAAGGAGTACAATAGGACTGAGACATTAAACATTGAAGTTACAAGATCAACATTAACACACAGTTGTAAGGCAGGTGTTGCAAATGGTGTTACAACAGTGTTGCGCATAATAGGTAGAAAGAGTGGACAATAATAAGTGCTGGGTTGATAAGTAAACAAGTGCTTACGTGAAAGAAAAGGGGGAAAGGAGAGGGAGGGGTGAGGTGAGGGGAGGGGGAACAGTCATGTCCCTGGAGACCCCTTCAGGATGAGAGGAACCCTGCATGGGGACTGGAAGGACCAGAGAGAAGGGTATAAGGCAGTATCCCAGAGAGACCCCTTCAGAATGTGGGGATCCTACAAGGGGGCTGTGGGGCTAAATAGAAAGGGGGATAAGGCTGTAGGGATTTAAAGAGGGAGGAGAGAGAGAAGGAGGAGGTGTGACAATGCTATGAGGAGGAATAGGACCTAACCGAAGAAAGGACCCTTTGGGATGTGGGGTACCCTGCAAGGGGGTTGGGGAAGATCAGTAGATAGGGATTAAGAGAGTGATAGGAGATGGAGTGAGGGAGAATTGAACCCTTGATGGGGAAGAGAATTCACACCTTTGGAGGGGATGGGGCCTAATCAACAGTCCATCAGGATGCACTGGACACTGGTAGTAGTCATGGAAAGCCAAGATAGTGGCTAGATAGAAAGAGGGAGATATGCTTAGGCTCAGTTTGACTCCTTCAGGATGCTGAGAACCCTGCAAAGAGACTGCAAAGACTAGGGAGAAAGGTAGATGGGGGAGGGGAAGGAGAGGAGACAAGCCTAAGCCCAGTAGGACCCCTTCAGGATGCTGAGAACCCTGCAAGGGGACTACGAAGGCTAGGGAGAAAAGGTAGAATGGGGGAGGGGAAGGAGAGGAGACATGCCTAGGTGCAGTAGGGCTACTTTAGGATGCTGGGAACCCTGCAAGGGAACTGCAAAGGCTAGGGGCACAGGTAGATGGGGGAGGGGGAAGGAGAGGAGACAAGCCTAGATGCAGTAAGACCCCTTCAGGATGCTAAGAACCCTGCAAGAGGACTGCAAGTCTAGGGAGATGGGAGGGATGGTGGAGGAAGGGAGTAGATGAGAGATACAAGCCCCTTGGGGGGGTAGAAGAGGGACCCATGGAGAGCATTCGTGGTCCCTTACATTCTGGGAGAGATCAAGGGAGGCCAGTAAGGGGGAGCAATTTGAGGGAAGGGGAGGACAGCTAGAAATGTGGGGGTGCACAGGGTAAAATGAAGGTGATGGTAGAGGGGTAGGGTTTGTCCACGGCTTAGAGTAGGGAATTAAGGAGGGACATGGCAGGAGCAGCTAGGTGCAAGGTAATTACTGAGGGCAGAGCTGATGAAGTAGGCAGAGGATGAGTGCTGGATTTGAGGAGGGAGGGAATTCCAAATTTTGGGGAGGCGGTGAGAGTAACTGATTGGCTGATTTGGGCGGATCTGTGGGGGATTACCAGGGTGCGGGAGTCGGTTGATCTAAGGGAATGGGAGGATGGGGGGTTGTTATAAAGGAGGAGGTGAGGTAGGAAGGGAGCTCACCCAACCAGTGCTTGGAGGTGAATTTAGCACAGTGGGAGAGTCGCCAATTTGTAAGAGAGGGGAAGGATAGGGCACAATAAAGACCGCAGTGGTGGGTGCAAGGGGGGCATCCAGGGAAAAGTATCAGAAGGAACTGAAGAGGGTGTCCAGTCTGGCTAGGGAGGGTATAGGGATAGCACCATAGACTATGTCACAGTAATCAAAAATGGGCAGTATCATCATCTGAACAAGTTCACGCCTAGCCATAGGAGGGATGCAACTATGGTTCCTAAACAGGGCACCAAGCTTGGGGTGCAGTTTTTTTTGGACGGCGTCAATATGTCCAGAGAAGTTTAGGTGTTGGTCCAGCCAAACACCTAAGTACCTGAAGGAGGATGTGTCCTCAAGTAAAGAGAGAACAGGCAGAGAACAGCAAGAGGAAGGAGCTACTGTTATAACTATACTTCTCTACTGGGACTAAAAGACTAGAACTCTACTACAGGGACCTTCAATTTAGGGTAAAAAAAAAATAAAATAAAGAGTTAGTGGGTTTGTCTGAGTTGGCTGAAGAGAATTATCTGTACAATTATCTAGGTGTAGAATGACCTGTAAAGTAGGGGGGAGTGGCTTATCCAGAAGGTAGCCAGGTGTGTTGGATTTAAAAACTGACCTAGATAGCTTCTAGCAGAGAACAGGCAGAGAACAGCAAGAGGAAGGAGCTGCTGTTAAAACTATACTTCTCTACTAAGACTATATTGCCCTCTTTCCTTCCCCTCCCTTAGCTAGTTCTACTTTTATAGGCACAGGATTTGACTGACAACAGGAACTTCCGGTTTGGGAGCAGAAGGGCCACAAAAGAGTCACCATCCTAGAAGGAAGAGAGTAGCTCTCCGTCCCCCCCAGCTGCTGGAGGTCTGACTCTGTGCAAGTAAGGAGACTACTGAGAAATATAGGAACTTCTTGTCTCAGAACAGGAAGATCAGGAGCTTAAAGGGTATGGAGGCAGTAAGTAAGTAGGGAGAAAAAATAAATACAAATAAAATAAATAAACAGAGGAAAGAGTAAGTATTCAAAACAACAGTTAAGGGGCCAGAAATAAGACATGATGGCTGTGGAGCAGAAGTCTTCCGGGAGGCGTTTTGGAGGATGCGGTGTTGTCCCATCTGCAGGCACCTCTCTGGGCTGAGGGAGGAGGTTGCTCATCTCCAGGCTGAGTTGGCCAAGATTTGGGGGACCTCCTCTCCCACCCAGGGACCACCAGGGCCACCGCCGTTGCCTCAGAGTTTGGCAAGAAAGAGGAGCGGTTGGACCACAGTGGGCTCAGAGAGGGTGAGGGTGGTGAAACAGAGGCACATCCCTCCTGTTGTACCTCTCCACAGTTCATACGCCATTCTGGCAAAGTGTGATTCCTCTATGGAGACACCCGCAGTGGAGACCAAGAAGGATGCTGGGAACCTCCACAAAGGAGACCCACAGAAGAGTGGCAGGGGACCCCACAGGGGAAGGAAACAATTCCTGGTGGGGAACTCCATTGTTAGGAGGGTAGAACTCAGGGAGGAAGGGGAGAGGGAGATAAGGTGCCTGCCTGGCACCATGGCTTGAAGGGACAGGGAGTGAATCCTCAAGATCGTGGGAGCAGCTGCATGGGGAGGGAGCTGGATGTCATTGTCCACATAGGGACAAATGATCTGGCTGGGAAAGGGATCAGAGCAGTGCAGAAAGAGTTTGTGGAGTTGGGGAAGGGCCTTAAACAAGCAGCATGCACAGTAACCTTCTCGACGGTGCTGCCTGTCTATGGCATGGGTGAGGCTAGGGTGCTCCACACCATGGAATTCAATCAGTGGTTGAAACACTGGTGCAGAGCTCAGGGATTTGGCTCCATTGGGGACTGGGGTCCACCTGGAGTGATGCAGGCCTATACTGGCATGATGGTCTGCATCTGTCCAAGAGGGGAACCAGGATCCTGGGTGATAGGTTTAAATGCTTCATTGGCAAGCACTTAAACTAGCCAAGGGGGGGAGAGGCACTGGACAGGAGCAGGGAATTCCTAGGCCCCCCCAAAAAATCAAGGTAGTTAGTGAGATAAACACCAAGATAGAGACATCAATAGGGAGAAGGGCAGTGGTAAATGGAGAAAACGACAAAGGCAATAAGGACAGGGATGGAGCAAAAAGGGGTAAGGCCGTCAAGAAATGGAGGGCAATGAGTACCAATCCCACAGTCTGGGCAACAAGCTCCCTGAACTGGTGGCCTTGATGGAAGAGGGATGCCTGTATATCGTGGCAGTCACAGAAACATGGTACACAGCAAACCATGACTGGGATGTTAACATACCAGGGTACACAACCTACAGGAGGGACAGGGAGGGTAGAAGAGGGGGAGGAGTAGCTCTATATGTAAGGGAAGGGATAAAAGCAATGGAACAAAAGAGTAAACAGGGAGGAGAGGAGGCACTGTGGGTCACCTTAGAGACTAGAAATGGCACCACAATCCGCAAAGGGGTTGTATACAGACCCCCATCTCAGGGGAGGGAATGGACAAGGATATGATAGAAGGCAACCTTAGGATGGCAGAGAAAGGGGAGATACTATTGATGGGGGACCTGAATATGCCAGATGTTAACTGAAGCACCTTTGCTGCAGCCACATCAAAGAGCAAGGGCATTCTCAATGCCCTACAAGTGGCATGCCTCAGACAGCTAGTGTTGGAACCCACTCGGGAGGGAGCAATCCTAGACCTTGTACTCTCAAATGGGGACAGTGACAGGATCTCAGATCCAGAAGTAGGCAGCTATCTGGGAACAAGTAACCAGCTTAGTGTAGTATGTTCAAAACTGTCTTAAGTACTGTGTCCATTTTGTATTGATGTGGAGCCTTTGCAAAAGAGTCTTCGACTCAAAGGATTGTAATTCTGAAACTTCAATAAAAAAAAAACCAAAAAAAAAAACAGTGTGGTTCATAATAAACTCAGCTGCAGAGTCAAGCCATACAAAAGTGAGGGTACTGGACTTCAGGAGGGCTGACTTTGGCAAAATGGGAGAATGCCTTAGAAAAGCACTAGCAAACAGGCAAGGAGGAGGGGTGGAGCAACAATGGGGAAACATCAAACTGCCATCACAGAGGCAACAAGCCTTTGTGTGAAGCAAATAAACAAATCAAAACAAAAAAAAAGCCACTGTGGTTTCCAAAAGAGGTGGCGGGGAAGGTTAGAGAGAAGAAGATAGCATTTAGGAAGTATAAGGAAACACAGAAGGAGCAGGACAGAGAACTGTACCAGTTAAGGCAGAAGGAAGCAGGAAAGGCAGTCAGAATAGCAAAGTCCCAAACTGAGGAAAAGATAGCCAATTTAGTTAAGAAGGGGGATAAAACCTTTTATAGGTACATTAGGGAGAATAGAAAGACAAAGGGAGGGATAGTGAGGCTGAATAGAATGGATGGTGGGTGGGCAGAGAGGGACACTGAAAAAGCAGGGATACTGAATGAATACTTCTGCTCAGTATTCACAAAAGAGGAGGACAGGAAGGTACCTAATCCAATTAACAGAAGCACTCTGGATAGGGGGTCGATCCCAGTCCTTTCACAGAAGAAAGAGTTCTGAAAGAACTCCTAAAACTGAAGTTGGACAAAGCAATGGGGCCTGACGGGATCCACACCAGAATTCTGAAAGAATTAAGGACAGAACTAGTGACACCACTGACTACCCTTTTTAACAAATCATGGGAAGATGGTGTGGTACCTGAGGACTGGAGGAGGGTGGATGTGATTACCCTTCACAAAAGTGGGAGCAAGACAGAGGCAGGAAACTACACACCTGTCAGTTTGACCTCTGTGGTAGGGGAAATGATGGAATCACTTCTGAAGGAAAGAATTGTCGAGTACCTAGAGGCCAGTGGGGTACAGGACCCAAGGCAGCACGGATTCACAGCGGGAAGGTCATGTCAGATGAATCTAATCGATTTCTTTGACTGGGTGACCAAAGTAGTAGAACAGAGAGGGGCTGTGGACATGGCCTACCTAGACTTTAGCAAGGCATTTGACACAGTCCCACGCAAAAGATTAATAAACAAATTAGCCAGCATGAGAGTGGGTCCCAGGATGGTAGCCTGGGTAAAACATTGGCTGGACAACAGGACACAGAAGGTAACTGTAAACGGAGTCCACTCTGAAGAAAGGGGGGTTACTAGTGGGGTACCACAGGGTTCACTACTGAGTCCAGCCCTTTTTAATGTCTTTATAAGTGACATTGCAGATGGACTGGAAGGAAAAGTATGCCTCTTTGCAGATGACACAAAGATCTGTAACTGGGTTGATACACAAGGAGGCATAGAAAGGATGAGAAGGGATTTGGCAAGGTTGGAGGAATGGTCAGAACTATGGAACTATGGCAGCTTGGATTCGATGCAAAGAAGTGCAAAATAATGCACCTGGGAAACAAAAACCCAGGGGAAGAGTACACAATGGGGGGGGGGAGGTAGTAACAACAAAAATGGAAAGGGACCTGGGGGTAATCATATCAGATGACCTTAAGGTTGGCAAGCAATGTGGAGAAGGCAGTAGGGAGGCTGGGGATACTGGGATGTATAAGGAGAGGCATCACCAGCAGAAAACAGGAAGTTAATATCCTCTGTACAGACAGTTGGTAAGACCCTATCTGAGTACTGCATCCAGTTCTGGAGACCCCATCTCTGCAAGGACATAGACAGGACAGAGGCAGTCAGAGGAGGGCAACTAAAATGGTGCAGGGTCTGCAAGAGAAGCCATATGAGGAGACACTAAAGGACCTTAGAACCCTTGAGAAAAGGAGGGAGAGGGGGGACATGATAGGACATGATAGAAACTTTTAAGTACCTCAGTGGAAGAAGTCCAAGAGAGTAGCATCTTTCAGAAAAAGGGATGTGCAAGAACAAGAGGACACAATTTGAAGATAATGGGGGGGATGGCTCAGGGGCAATGTGAGGAAGTATTTTTTCACAGAGAGGGTGGTGGATGCGTGGAACCACCTTCCTGAGAAGGTTGTGGGATCTAAAACTGTGAGAAAATGCAAGAATGCATAGGACAGACATAAGGCAATTCTTGTGGGGTGTAGGTGAAATAGGCTGTTGGTTAACTGGGTTCTGCAGCTTATCCAGTAGGTAGGGAAATGGGCAGGCTAGGTGGGCCAAGTGGTCCTTATCTGCCGTAAAAGTCTATGTTTCTTAAGTCCTATCAAGGGTGTGGAAAGTGGGTGGGAAGGGAAGCCTTGAGAGTCTCTGCCTTGTGCCAGAGGTCATGGAGACAGTCTTCCTGGCATTGAGGAAAAGTTGATGGTCAGCAAAGCAGAACTGAACCTTGTTGAAGTCTTGTTGTAAAGCTGGTTGTAACCTCAGCAGGACAAGAGCCAGATGCATGCAGGGCTGTATCATCGGGATACATATGTATAGCGGAGGGGGGAAGCAAACAGAGGGAAGGTCGTTTAAGAAGATGGAGAATAGGATGGGCCCTAATACAGAGCCCTGGGGGAGACCAGTGCTAATCGGGAGGGAAGGGGAAGTGACTTCCAAGATCTTAACTGATTGGGTTCTACTAATAAAATAGGCCTTGAACCAGTTTGTGGCGGAGGGAGATAGGCCAGCTGCTGGGAGTGAGTCAAGGTGAAAGGAGTGAGAGACAGTGTAGAAGGTCTTGGCCAGGTTGACAAAAATGGCAGAGGTAATTTGGCCATTGTCCATCCCAGTTAGGATGGAGTCTGTGAGCCGTAGGAGAGAGGTGGTGGTTGAGTTTTTTTTCCTGAAACCAGACTGAAAAGGGGTGAAAAAGGAGGAGTCAGCCGGCCTGCCGGCACAGCAGTAGTGCTATCGTTTGCGATGCCAGTGACCTGGCATGAGCCCGGGCTGCTGAGGAGAGGTCGAGTGCCCCACGGGATGCTCTCCCTCTCCAGGGAGGGGTGGGCTGCATACCTCGCTGCTATACTGCCACCACCTGGGTGACCACGGGTGGTGCCCATGCGGCAGGGGAAGCAGACTGTAAGGGAGGGGCTGGCGTCGGCTGGCGACCTGAGTGGAGGCACGTCTCAGTGCTCCTCTGTCCTATTGGTCCTTCCTGAGTGCTAATGCCACAGGGGGCCGGGACCAGAACAAGGAAAAATCACCACACAGTTGTGCCTGTAGATGGACCTTAGTATCGGTGATCGAGGAGGAGGCAGGGAAGTGGCTCAAGGTACATGCTCTCACCGAGGTATGGGAAGGGAAGGGGGGACTCCTCCAGCTCAACCAGGGGATTAATCAGGGGCTCTTGAATTGAGGAGCGGGGCACCCATCTGAGCTAGCGGCTCTCTGATCTTCCCGACGTAGGATGCATTGAGACCCTGTAGAAAGGGGCAGCTGTGGTGCAAGGGGGAGTATAAAGACTAAGTAAAATTAAAAAAAAAGAGGTGTCAGATAGAAAAGAGGTGAGTTGGGAGTGAACAATGTGTTCTTGAAGTTTGGCAAGGATAGGGAGGAGAGAAATGGGGTGATAGTTGCCAGGGGATGAAGGGGCGCCCCCTTTGGGTAGAGGGAGGACCACTGCATGTTTCCATGAAGAGGGGACTGAGGCAGTAGAGAATGAGAGATTTAGGATTATTGAGAGGGGGTAGGCAATGGCCGAAGCAGAGAGGGAGAGGAGTTTCGGCTCAAGGCCGTCAGAGGAGGCACCTATAAAGGGGTTGATGGTGAGGACGGCACTTCGGGCATCGTTTGGGGTTACAGTAGTGAAACAGAAGTGGAGGTGAGAGGGTGGTGGAGGGGGCACACCAGTAGAGGGTGGGGAGGGGGATAGGTAGGAGGGAGGGATTTTAGTAGCTCAGTGGCACAGGAGGTATAGTAGGAGTTAAATTCTGCAGCTACAGCTGGTGGGTCGGACACGTCAGCTATTTAGTTTAAATGCACGGGGCGAGATGGGGGTAAATAGGGTGCAGACCACCTTCCAGAATTTTGAAGGGGAGTTTATGTTGGTGATGAAGACAGATTTGAAATATTCGGACTTTGCTAACCTTGTAGCCCTGGTGCAAGCGTTTCAGAGCATGTGGTAGTTCGCGAGGTCACTAGGATGCTGGGTAGCTTTATGACGTTTCCAAGCTTGATCGCTAACCCTGAGGCAGACAAAAGTTCAGGGGTTATCCAAAGTAAGTGGTTACCTCTGACTCTGGTTTGTTTGACTGGGGCAAATGTGTTCCAGTTTACAAGAAAGATTTCTTTGAAATAGGCAAGGGCCGTATCAACCGAGGGGAGGGAGGTTAGGGGGGACCAGTCAGAAGTGGCAAGGTTACTCAGGAGAGGTTCAAGGTCAAGAGACTTGAAAGAGCATAGTTGTATGGTTTTGTGAGGTGATTTAGTTCTGTGGACTTTCCTAACACAAGTTTTTCCAAGTAAATACCAGAATTTAGAGCTTGAGTGGAGTTACAAGGCTGACTCTGACTAACCATATGTAACTTGTACAGAGACAGGGATAATTACTACATAGTAGATGCTGCATAGTTTCCCCTTGGCCTTCAGGTCAGATTTCAGCCCTGGTTTTAAGGCTTTAAATCTTTAAGAGTGGGTTCTTTCTATGTTTCTGTTTTCTCTCCCACAGCACATATTACGTTTGAAATACCAAATTTTGAGAGGGGGTCATATCAACACAGGAGGTTGAATTTACCTGTTTAAATAATATTTTTCATTGGAACAACCACCCATAGTTTTGTAGGGTGCAGCATATTCTGGACATTATTTTTATTTTGGACTTGAGTTTTAATGGAATACATCCACATCTGTAATCTAGATTGTATAGATTTAGTACACTTATTACATTGAATGTATCGACTGTTGAAAATTGTGATCTCTTGCATGAGATAGTTATATGTCATTGTTTTTATTATAAAAGCAATAAAATATAATTAAAAAAGAAAAGGCAACTGAGTGTGCTACCTGCCCAAGACTCCTTCCCAACTCCCTGAACTTCTCCAGCACTATGCTAGCCTCATCCCTAGCCAGGTCATGTGTCCCTACATGGACAATGACATCCAGCTCTTCCTCCTGTTCTGCCGCCCTAGCAATCTCCAGGATCCACTTTCCATTGCTCCGAGCCATGGCACCCAGTAGACACCTAACCTCTTGCTCCCTCTCCCTTGCTGTTCCCAAATCTATCCCCATCATGATGGAGTTCCCCACCAGGAATTGCTTCTTCCTCCTCTGGGGTACTCTTCCATCCACCTTGGGGTCTCCACTACAGAAGACCCTTGCACCCTCCCTGGTCACTACTGTGGTTACCTCCATGGAACAGCCACATCCTGCCAGAGTGGCATAGGAGTTGTGTAGTGGTACCATCTGGGGATGTGCCTCTGACCCACCACTCTCACCCTTCCCGAGCCCATTGTAGTCCAGCCAATCCTCCTCCTTGGCGACTTTTGAAGCAGTGGTGGTAGACTTTGCGGTCCCTGGGTGGGGAAGGAGGCCTCTGGAATCATAACCAATTCTGCCTGGAGTCAAGTAACTTCCCCCCTTAGCCCAGAGAGGTGCACGCAGATGGAACAGCACGGCAGTCTCCAGAACGTCTCCCTGAAAACTGCCACCCCACGGCCACTGCACTGCACCACCCCCAGCATGTTTATTTCTTATCCTGCTTGCTTTGTTTTCCTTTCTTTGAACTCTTTTGTAACCTTTACCCTAGATGGGGTATTTCACCTTTTCCCACCTTTCTGTTAGACCCTACTACTCCTCCCTCCCTAGCAGTGTGTGCTTACCAACAAGAGTTTAGAGGGGCTCCTACCACATTTGTCCTACCTCTCCATTGCTGTGCAGAGTTTCTGGCTGCTTTGTTATTGTTAGGCTGCCTCTGGTGGGCAGACTCCGCTGTGATGTCCTTGTCTTGTGGGTCCTTAGTTTGGGGGCCCACAGCGTGGGAAGCCACTTGATGGCCTACCCCTTTGGTAAAAGCAGAAGCAAAATGGATCTGGGGGACATTTAACTGCTTTCACAGGTCTCAGGCCCCTCCCATTTAGCTGTCTCAGCTGGCAGTTAAGTAATGGTGGGAGGGAAAGCTTTAGCTGCTTCTGCTGTTCCTCTCCCAAATATGCTCCTTCTAAAAGGTTTAGTCTATCACCTCCATATCTTGGTACTGGTACTGCTTCCAGTCTCATAAATCTCTGACCCTCAAGGATAGAAATGTAGTATTATAGGAAATGTAGCCCCACAGGAATATCAGCCCTCATGTTAGAAACTGACCCATGTTCTTGGATCATGCTGCAAACAGTGTGCCCTATGTACAGCAAGTTGCATGGGCACCAGAGGGCATACACTACAAAGGGAGTGTCACAGGTGATACATTCCCTTATCTGGAATTTCAAGTCTTGATTGTCAGGATATGTGAACACACTGCCAGTCTGGCAGTACCCACTGTGTGAAGCTTGGCCAGCTGGTTATTATTCTTTGATTTTTGTAATATAGAATATAGTGTGTGATTGTCAGTGCTTCCATGAATGCCCCCCCCCCCAGGTCTCAGAGAAGCAACAGGATATGTTAACCTGAAACCAGGAGGTAATTAAAGACTAGAGAGACATAATTAAGGATCTCCTGTTTTCCCTGACTTAATTAGAGCTGACCCAGCTACCAGGATATAGGGCTCGTAAACTTTTATGACATTTTAGAGGAAAAACAAACATGTTCTATCACTATGGTGCTAAAAGTCATAAAATCCTTTGATCCCTGGGAAGAGGAACTACTCAAAGATCAAAGAGGGGATGTTAATTAAGGAGTCATATTGGGAAATTAGTTTTTGCTGAAGTCACAGTATTTAAAATATCTCCTGACAGGAAGATCCTTGTTTGTATAATTTTTATATTCTAACAGGAGGAGCTAGATTAACATCATAGAAGGAGGTAGAAGCACATCATTTTTAACCTGTATTCTGTGTTTCAACTGACATTTCTTTTGTGGGCTCTTAAGAAACAAGAACTCACTTGAGCACTGTAAGAAGGTAATACATTAGATAGAAAAAATCTAATTGTATTGTGGTAGGAGTTTATGTTTGTACTTTTCCTTGTCTTCTTTTAAGTGATTGTATGCATTGTGATACAGTGTTCTAGGTTTATATTTGACATATTTTTATCCATTTTAAGTAAACCTTTCATTTAAAAAGACTGCCAGGGTGTGTCTTCAAAGTTCTTTTGCATGTGAAGTATAGACGGTTAAATCTGACAACTGTTGATAAGCTTGATGGTGTTACCAGACTGGGAAAAGGTAAGAATATACCTAAGCTCTTTTACAGAGTTTTAAGGGTTCATTTTGGATACCTGGTTAGGTGCCCTTAGGCGAAAGATATTTGCCATCCCCCTGAAGAGCAGATTATCTGAGCCTGTACATTTGGGTATGCTAGCATAAGGTTCACAGTTTGACTCCCCCCAGAACTTGAGACCAAAGGTAATTCAGACCCACAAGCGACAGAAGGGTTACCCTGTTCACAATACTGTGCTTGGAGGTTGGCACTGTGGGAGCAGAGGGCCTGACCTGCTGAGTGCATTTGTGACAGATTGGTTGGCAGTGGTGCAGATACATTTGGTGCAACAAGCTTTAATTGTTCAGTGTGTCAGCTTAATACTGTACAGCTCACTTGCAAAATAAGGCAGGGATTTATTTTTTAAGAGAGGAAACAGTGTTATACCATTTTGCTTATAGTCGAGTTCCTACCTGTTTTATTTTTTTTCTGAAGTGCAAGTTAGAGTAGCGGTAGTTAGGGAAGAAGATGGCTTCCAACTACAGTGGGTACACTGCAGACTACTTGAGGCAGTTGTGGCAGGACAGAGGAGCCCTGTAAAAAGTGAGAGCCCCCAAGCAGAACCTTGTGTATGCCCTGATGTTAGCAGATGCCCAGAGCATCGAGTCACAGACTGTGACTGTAAAGGACCAAACCTTGAGTGTGGAGGGGCCATCGGCCAGTGCAGTGTCCAGATCCGGTGAGGATGACAGCAGGGCCAGTGCCAGCAAAGGGCCACAGCAGCAGGGGAAGGTCACCAGCATTCTGGAGCCAAAAGCACTCAGGCTGCAGATTGAGTTGTGCAGAATGGAGCTGGAGTTCCAGGAGAAGAGGGAGCGAGAACAGCAAGAGGCTGACCGGGAACAGCAGGAAGCTGATGGTGAAGAGCATGAGTGCCAGCAAGCTGCAGAGGAGAAGGGGGAGTGAGAACAGTGAGAGGTGGACCATGAGGAGCGTGAGCACCAGAGGCAACATGAAGTGGAGAAGCTACAACTCCAACCACCAGCGCCAGAGCAGGTAAGTGGTTTGGGTTTAACTGGAACTACAGGACTGGGTTACAAATTGAATTCCAAATTGATAACTGAATTTAAAGAGGGGGAGGATATGGATGCCTTTTTAAATTCCTTTGAAAAGGTTTGTATTCAGGCTAAAATTTCTAGAGTGTCCTGGAGCTTCCAGCTATCCCTGCTACTTACCAGGAAAGCTCGGGATGCATTGGGTCAAATGGACAATGAGGACAGTAATAATTACAGCAAACTTAAAGCTGCATTGTTAAAAAAGTTTGATTTAACTGCTGAAGCATACAGAGCTAAATTCTGTAAGCTCAGGAGAAGCCCTGATATGAGCTACGAGGAGATAGCCACGAAACGACGTCAGTTTTTAAAATGTTGGTGGAAAGGAATTGAATCAAACTCTGTAGATAAAATTGAAAATGCTATTTTGTTAGAACAGTTTTTTGGGGCATGCCCAGCAGAGCTGAAAACCTGGCTGGAGGACCATGATCCCAAAACAGTGCAAGAGGTTGCTGAACTCTCGGACCACTATGCCAAGAGCAGACCTGCTCTGAGAGCGAATGGGGCAGGCGTAGCAGAGCAGAAAGGGAAAAGCGCACCTTCAGGGCAGCTAAAACCCTCACTGCCTCCACCGAAACCAGTTAGCCACAGGTTTGAAAGAAAATATTTATCTGAAAAAATAAATGAATGTTGGGTTTGTAAAGAAACTGGGCATATTGCCAGACAGTGTCCCAAAAGGACAAGCAATACACAGAATGGTGCTAGGAAAGAAGTGGGTTGTTTATGTGTCCCTGGAAGCATGCCTGTGAACATGAGGGAACACATGCACCCAGTCACGGTGAATGGTGTACAGACACAAGGGTTAAGGGACACAGGTGCATTCCTAACATTGGTAAAAGGAGATCTGATAGAGCCTGGTCAGATTATACCCAATAAATATGTCACTGTACAAGACTTCACTGGTGAGGAGAAAACATTGCCACTCACTAGTGTTCTCCTAGACTAGGGTGAAACAGGGGGAACTGTGCAACAGGTGGCTGTAGCCAAAACTTTAGCAGTGGACGTCATCCTTGGCAACAATCTCAAACAGGGTATGGTGTGTGCAGTTACCCCTAGCCAAGCGGCAAGGGAAAATTGTAGTTCTCTGGATCCCACAGAAGCCATTGTGAAAACCACTGGGAGGCTGATTCCCCAGCCTGTGTCTCCTGATATGGAGACTAATGAAAAGGGGGTAGAAATTTCCCCAGTAGCAGTTAACCACACAGCTACGGAGGGTTACTCCGAAGAAGAGTGGGTGAACCATTGTCAGAGGGCTAGGGATGACAGTGACCCTCAGTGCCCTGACACTAGTGCTAGGGACCCTAGTTTAGAGACTGAAGGGGACCTTGTCCCATACCTTGGGAATGTGTGAGGAGTTAGCAGCTGCTCAGAAAAGTGACCCTAGTCTAAAGAAGCTGAGGGCTTGGGCAGACTTTGACATAGAACAGAGAGGTGACGGTAAACATAAGGTTTATTGGGAAAATGGACTGATGTATACTCAGGCTGTGCAGACAGAGGGAGTGGTGATAGGCAGGCAGCTTGTCATTCCCCAGGGGTATCGTGAGCAGTTGCTCAAGACTGCACATGATATTCCCTTGTCTGGTCATCTGGGAATTGCACGCAGTATGCAACAGTTGGTCTAGAATTTCTATTGGTCCAACTTCACCCAGTAGATGAAGGAGTATTGCAGGTCTTGTCACCGGTGCCAAGAAATAGGAAAGCAGGGAAGAAAACCCAAGCCGCCCTAACTCCTTTGCCCACAGCGGGGGAGCCATTCCAGAGGGTGGGAATGGATATTGTGGGGCCTTTAAATGCCCCCTGCTCCTCCGGGAAGAGGTTCATCCTGACTGTGGTGGATTATGCCACCCGGTATCCAGAGGCAGTCACCCTATCCTCACTGAGGACAGACAAAGTGGCAGATGCCTTACTTGGGATTTTCTCCCGTGTTGGTTTTCCGCAGGAGGTTATCACCAACTGAGGGGGTTCCTTCATGTCGGACCTGATGAAATGTTTGTGGGAGAAGTGTGGGGTGGTGCACAGATGCATGACACCTTATCACCCACAAGCCAATGGGCTTGTGGAAAGATTTAATGGTACCCTGAAGTCAATGCTTCAAGCGTTTGCTGAACAGCATGGGAGGGACTGGGAGAAATACCTTCCCCGCTTGTTTTTTGCATACGTACAGGGAGGTGCCCCAAGAGTTGACAGGATTTTCCCCCTTCGAACTCTTATATGTACGCCGGGTACGTGGGCACCTAGACTTGATCCGGGAAGACTGGGAAGGCAAGCACACCACCCAGGGAACTCCCATGGTGGATTACGTTACTTAGGTTTAGGGAAAGGCTGAAGGAGCTTATGGGGACAGCCCAGAGCAAACTGGCAGCTGCCCAACAGAAACAAAAAGTGTGGTATGACTGCAGAGCCAGAGCTCACTTGTACATGGTGGGTCAGGAAGTCATGGTCCTTATTCCGGTCCGGAAAGACAAGCTGCAGACTGAGTGGGCAGGACTATACACAGTAGTTAGAAAGGTAAATGGTGAACTATATCATAGAGTTACCTAACAGAAGACAGACAGACAGAATGTACTATATCAACATGATGAAGCTGTATGCTAATAGGGCTGACATAGTGTTTGCAGTACGTAGCCCTGGGGAGGGGACGGACAAAGGAGACCCCCTTCTGGACTTGCTGGAAGAAAGCAAGTGGGAGTCCTCTGTGGAGGCAGTTAATTTGTCTCCCCAGCTGGCCCCAGACAAGATCCAGGAAGTAAGGGAGGTTCTAGCAGACTTTGCCCCCCCTGTTTAGCGCCAAGCCTGGACTAACCTCCTTAGTGACACATGATGTAGAGACAGCGACACAGACGCCCATACAGTGGACATCATATCGGGTGTCAGAGGCTATCCAAAAGGACATTAGGAGGGAGGTGGAGGAAATGCTGGATTTAGGGGTAATCCAGAGATCCCACAGCCCCTGGGCCTCACCCATAGTCCTTGTGCCCAAACCAGATGGCTCTACTCATTTCTGTGTGGACTAACGTGGACTGAATTCAGTCACAAAGTCAGACACCCACCCGATGCCCCAGATGGATGAACTCCTGGACAAGTTGGGAGGGGCGACCTACCTTAGGACTATTGACCTGACAAAGGGGTATTGGCAGGTCGAGTGAACTGACAGAGCTAGGGAGAGGTCAGCCTTCATCACTCTGATGGACTTATTTGAATTTAAAGTAATGCCTTTCTGAATGAAGAATGCCCTGACCACTTTCCAAAGGTTGGTGAACCAGGTGTTAGATGGTGCTGAGAAGTACACTGTGGCATACCTAGATGACACTGCCATCTTTAGTGCCAGCTGGGAGAAACACCTGTCCCACCTTAGGGAAGTACTGGGCAGGATAGAGAGATGCTGAGCTCACTGTCAAAGCTGAGAAGTGCCAGGTGGCCATGGATGAAGTGGCATACCTCGGGCATGTTGTAGCCCAGGGACAGCTCCATCCTAACCAAGTAAAAATAGAGATGATCAAGTCATGGCAACAGACCAGAAGCACAGAAGCAGGTCAGGAGTTTTCCAGGGACAGCAGGGTACTATAGGAAATTTGTACCCAATTACAGTGCCCTGGTTGCTCCCCTGTCTGACCAAGTAAAGAAAAGGATGCCTAAGAAAGTTACCTGGGAACCAGCCTGTGAAAAAGCCTTTACCAGACTGAAGGAGGCACTGTGTAGTGCTCCTGTGTAGACATGTTCTGACTATAGCAGACCTTTTATAGTCCAGACTGATGCCTCAACGTGGGTATTGGGGCAGTACTGTGTCAGACATCCAACCAAGGAAGAGATCACCCTGTAGTGTACCTAACTAAAAAGTTACTTCCCAGGGATCAGACTTACTCTATTGTGGAAAAAGAGTGTCTTGCCATAGTGTGGGCCCTAAAAAAGTTAGAGCCATACTTATATGGACAGCATTTTGAGGTACAAACGGATCACAACCCCCTGGTTTGGCTGACGCAAATGGGAAAAACTAATGGTAGAATATTAAGATGGAATCTTCCCTTGCAAGGGTATGACATGACAAACTTACATAGGGCTTGAGTTACCAATCAGAACAGCGATGGCCTTTCGCATCTTTATGAGGAATGAACTGATTTGGAAAGCTCATTCTGTGCAGGGGACAGAGCCCCCAATTTCAGTCTAGGTGGGGAGGATTGTAATGCTTGGCCAGCTGGTTATGATTATTCTTTGATTTTTGTAATATAGAATATAGAGCGTGATTATCAGTGCTTCCATGAATGCCTCCCCCCCCCCCAGGTTTCAGAGAAGCAACAGAATATGTTAACCTGAAACCAGGAGGTAATTAAAGACAAGAGAGACATAATTAAGGGTCTCCTGTATTCCCTGACTTAATTAGAGCTGCCTCAGCTACCAGGATATAGGGCTCGTCAACTTTTATGACGTTTTAGAGGGAAAAAAAACATGTTGTATCACTATGGTGCTAAAAGTCATAAAATCCTTTGATCCCTGGGAAGAGGAACTGCTCAAAGATCAAAGAGGAGATGTTAATTAAGGAGTCATATTTGGAAATTAGTTTTTGCTGAAGTCACAGTATTTAAAATATCTCCTAACAGGAAGATCATTGTTTGTATATTTTTTATATTCTAACAGAAGGAGTTAGATGACATCATAGAAGGGGGTGGAAACACAGAGTTTTTAACCTGTATTCTGTTTCAACTGCCATTTCTTTTGTGGGCTCTTAAGAAACAAGCACTAACTTGAGCACTGTAAGAAGGTAATACATTAGATAGAAAATGTCTAATTGTATTGTAGGAATTTATGTTTGTACTTTTCCTTGTTTGCTTTTAAGTGATTGTATGCTTTGTGATAGTGTTCTGTGTTTACATTTTACATATTTTTATAAATTTTTAAGTAAATCTTTCATTTAAAAAGACTGCCTGGGTGTGTCTTCAAAGTTCTTTTGCATGTGAAGTATAGACGGTTAAATTTGACAACTGTTCATAAGCTTGATGGTGTTACCAGACTGGGAAAAGGTAAGAATATACCTAAACTCTTTTATAGAGTTTTAAGGTTCATTTTGGATACCTGGTTAGGTGCCCTTAGGTGAAAGATATTTGGCATCCCCCTGAAGAGCAGATTATCTGAGCCTGTACATTTGGGTATGGTAGCATAAGGTTCACAGTTTGAATCCCCCCAGAACTTGAGACCAAAGGTAATTCAGACCCACAAGCGGCAGGAGGGTTACCCTGTTCTGTTACCTGTTCACAATACTGCACTTGGAGGTTGGCACTGTTTAAGCAGAGGGCCTGACCTGCTGAGTGCGTATGTGAAACCCACAAACGTTGCACCTGTGGCATTTGTAGGAACCAGAAATACAGTTTGTCTGACCTGCCTTTTGTTACAGCATGAACTCTGTCTGCTTGCTACCTCATTTGGGTCCAGAACTGCTGAATGGGACCAATCAGTATTCGAGACCTTTGAACTGGAGCCTACTTTGGGCAAATCAGAACTGGGACTCTCACTTGGAGCCAGCCACAAGGGGATTATATGAAGAGCGCTTCTGGGAAATGTAGTTTGGACCTTGGCGCCTTTTTACACCAATAGAGGAAGCCAGTTGTGACTGACAAGGAAGATCAGCCAACTGGAACCTTTTGGATTTGGAGGAAATGCCCTGCTCTGTTACTGGAAAGCTGAGATCAGTTGTGACAGTGAAGAGAGAGGGAGCTCTGTGCTTCTGCGGTGTATAGTTTTGTGCGGGAAGCGCGTGTGAGGCCCTGAGGTTCGGCCTGCAGCCGTTGTAAGTGCCAGTTCGGACTGAATCCGATTTGTGCGGAGAAAGAAGGAAGTCTGAAGAGTGGAAACCAAGCTTACCCTGTAGAAGACTGGAGAAATTGCTGAATTGCGCTCAGTCTGTCAGGAACTGAAGCTGCTGTGTGTGTTCCCAGGTAGTTTGCAGTAATTGCGATCGGGATCAAGGAGCAGCCTGCCTGGTATAGTACTTTCCTTTTACGTATGAATGTGCATAGTGCTTGTGGGGAATCGCTATTTCCAATCCCCGTGCTGTGTGTTGAAGCTGGATACAAACCGCAGCTTGTCCCGGACTAAATCCGGTTGCTGTAACTGCAGTGGGGTCCAGTCACAATGACTTTGTCTCCATGCCCTGTTGTTCTGGCAATCCAGAAGAACATCCACCATCCTGTCTTCAGCTTGGGTATTGTGAGTACAAATCAGGGTATTCCCCTGCAGCCTGTTTTCAATCACAAGTGTGTCATCTAATTCTTTTTGTTTCACTGCTTCATGGACTGAGCCATCTGGCTCCGGATTACAACTGGGTGTTGTGCATACCTTTTCTTCTACAGGGTCCTATCCATCTGCACCTGCCGGGCAACGGACCTGGCTAGCCCCCCCCCCCAAACCTGGGTACCGAGACTGTGACTTTTCAGACCCTGTATGGTGCACAGTACTGTGATTTAATGCCACCAATTAACCTGATTTCCCCCTCCTGTGTTACTGTCCCCTAAATAAATCAGATTTGTTGTTGTTATACTATATACTGTCTGTGGTGTTGGTACTCAATGGAAACAGTATTGTATTTTGCTGTGTATGTTGTTTAACCTTATTTTACAGGGGATCCTCAGAGACGTGCTGCAGAATCAGTCTCGAGGGTAAGTGGTACTTTATGAGTGAACAGTGTGTATACGTGGGGTATTGGGGCTGTAACTCCTGTGTACTGTGTGAGCCACTGGAGGGAACCAAAGGGGGGTCACTGTGTCCCAGAGGGCTGTGATCAAGCTAGTCTAACCACTACAAACCCTGACCTCTGGGTGGAGGCACCCGCCATAGAACCTAGACCCCTCAACCTGTCAGTAGTCAAGCAGGTAGGGGTAGTAGCCCTTGGGATAGCACCACCTAGGGGTTACATCAGTATTTCATTTTTGAAGGAACCATAGTGTTTTACATGGCTTATGGGATGCTTAGAAGAGAACGAATATCATGTGGTATGGAAAGTTAAAGGAATCTTATCTTTGAAGATTTGCTGGCTTGTCTTAATTCTACTGTGGTATATGATGGTGACATGTGAAGTTCACCAGACCGGGACCAGTTACCCTGAAATTGTGGGTGGCTAGCATCAGGAGTCGGATTCTGCCCAGGTGGTCTGGGCCCGATTTGACTGTGGAGCCACCTGACGGGCTTAAGGTCTCTCCTGGGCCCCTTTTTTGCCCAGCCAGTGGGCAGGCATAAAACTGGGTGCCAAGGTGGTGGGGCCAACATTTCCTGTGGAAAGGCCTCACAAAAGGGTTTTAAGGTGTCTGGCTCGTCCTTAGACATCTGGATAATTATTGAGCTCTGCACCTTCAAAGTGACTTCATTTCAGGAATTTTTTTGCCTTTCGGAGTGTACTTTTCGGAAACAAGTTCACTAAAACAATTTTTTGCTTTTTTATTGTGCTTTGGGCAGTGTGAATGCCCAGCTATCTTGGACCCCCAGGTAGTGAGTGGGCCTGGGGGTTTAAAACCAGTACTGTTTATTTTATGGATGAGTGGGGCACTCGCATCGGGATAATTAAGTTCAGAAGACACCCTGGGGCGAAATAGATCCTGGAGCATGATCCGCCATGCCTAGTCTCCATACCTAAGGGCACCACCACTATGGGTGGTCAGGGCAGCCCACGAGACCCATCCAACTCGAGCGGTGTTGTGCAATGCCAGATCAATTAAGAACAAGACTGCAATTATAGCAGACCTTGTCGGGACAACAGATCTGGCTTGCATCACTGAAACATGGCTGGATGAAAATGCTGGCCCCATACTTAAGGCTGCAATTCCAGCTGGGTATTCGGTAATACACCGCTCGAGACTGGACCGCAGAGGCGGGGGGCAGCGGTCTGTTTCAAGACCAAATTGGGCCTCACGAGTGTACTAGTTGAGGATACCAGGTCTTTCGAGTGTACTGTTGTAGCAGGTGTAGGATGTGGGATAGCCCTCATCTACCGTCCACCCGGGGATGAGAAGCTATTCCTTCAGGAAGTAGTGTACTTCATGATTGATATGGCATTTGAGTGGCACAGGCTGATGGTCCTGGGCGACTTTAATGCCTGGATCGATGATGAACTCTCGCAATTTGAACAACACTTCCTCCAGTTGATGACATCACTGGGCCTTACACAGATTGTTACCTCTGCTACGCATAAACATGGTCACTCCCTTGACTTGGTTTTCCTCCTGGGGATAGAAGCCTCTGACATGATGGTGGAATCTGTTGGATGGTCTGACCATTACACCATGAGATTCAATTTTTGTGCCACCTTACGTGGGCCTACCCCTGTGGACATGGTCAGGTACCGTCCTTTACAGGACTTAAGTCCTGAAGGCCTAGCAGCAGTGCTTGATCTATTGGATTTTCCTGTGGCAAGTGGGAATCCTGAAGCTCTGGATTCCATCACTCCGGTCCATGTTCATCCTCTCTCCCTCCACCCTTGGTCCCCATGGTTTGATGGGAGCCTGAGGGAGCTGCATCGACTAGGACGAAGGTTAGAACATTGTTGGCTGAAATCTGCCCTGGAGGCTGACCATCTAAGACTGCTCGAGCACTACCAACTCTGTCAGTCAGCAATCGCCTGTAAGAAGGCAGAGTTCCTGTCCAGGGTGATTGCTGCCGCTCAGAACCGACCTGCTCAGCTCTTTCGAACTGTGGACAGGCTGTGCAACCCAGCATGTCTACAGGTGCGAAGAGCCTTTTCACAATTGGAGTGTGAAGAGCTTGCTTGGTTCTTTGCTGATAAGGTGGCTGACATCAGGGCGGAGATCCGTTCGATGCACTTTATGGGAGTTGTTGGTGATCGGTGCCCGGCCACTGTTCCTCACTTCTCTTGGAGTACCTTCGACCAGCTGGAGATCATGGATGTTATGCGGATTGTCAAGGGTATGCACCCTACATGCTGTAGTTTAGATCTGGGCCCAACTACCCTGATTTTGGGTAGTTGTGACATCATTGGCCCGGTCTTGGCACAGACAGTCTGGTGTTCCCTTGAGTCGGGTGAGTTTCCTAGCTCCCTGAAGGAGGCTGTGGTAACACCCCTCCTGAAGAAAGCTTCTCTGGACCCAGACTGCCTGGCAAACTACAAACCGATCTCTAAACTCCACTTTTTGTGGAAGGTAATTGAGAAGGTAGTGGCTGTAGAGCTGGAGAACTATTTGACCATCCATAACATTTGCGAGTCCTTCCAATCCAGTTTTTGTAAGAGACACAGTACCGAGACTGCACTAGTTCGGGTGCTCAATGATCTCCTGATGGCGAGAAATAGTAAAAGCCACTCTATCTTAGTGCTTCTCGATCTCTCTTCAGCCTTTGACACCATGGATCATGGGGTGCTGCTTGAGTGCCTGAGGTTTATTTGTGGCTTAACTGGCTCAGTTCTGAGATGGCTTAGGTCTTTCCTCACCGGTAGAACTCAGAGGGTTGTGTCGGGGATTTATTCTTCCAACTTTTTCCCTCTGCCTTGTGGGGTCCCTCATGGCTCTGTGCTGTCTCCCATGTTGTTAGCAGTGTATATGCTGCTTCTCGGAGACATTGTAAGATAGTATGGGCTGAGGTTTCTCTGCTATGCTGATGCTACCCAGCTCTACCTGTCTTTTGACCTGACCAGGATAGAGCACTCTCAGTATTTAATAACTGCCTCACTGAAATCCAGGATTGGATGAATCCCAGCTGGCTGAAGTTGAACTCAGGAAAGATGGAGATGATGGTTGTGGATCCGGGTCACCAGATGGGGGGTTGGGGGATGGTCTGCCCTCGGGACTTTTTCTGGGGGGCACCCAGCTCCTAAACTCCAAACTGGTGTGGGACCTAGGGGTGATGACTGATGAAAAGCTGACGCTTCAATCTCAGGTGTCAGCTGTTGTTAAGTCATCCTTTTACCATCTAAGGAACATCGCTAGGATCAAACACCTTGTCCTATCTGGCAACCTTCCCATGCTGATCCATGCCTTTGTGACCTTGCGCCTTGATTACTGCAACTCCCTGTACTTTGGGTTTCGGGGGTTGATATACACAGCCTGCAGCTGATGCAGAACATTGCGGCAACGGTTGTTGATGGGGCTCCTCGGACATCCCATATCACACCAGTGCTGCACGAACTGCACTGGCTGCCAGTTCAGTGGTGGATCACCTTTAAAGTTGGATTACTGACATACAAAGCCCTACATGGACTTGGTCCTGACCACCTGAAAGAGCTTCTGTCTCCTTACTGCCTGGAGCAACTGCTCCGTTCGGCCGACGAGGGGTTGCTAGAGATTCCAAGGGTAGCTTTGAAATCTTCAGGGGCCCGTGCATTTATGTACGTGACATCAGTCCTTTAGAATTCTCTACCCCACCGGCAGCGGGAGTGTGCGACCGTGGGGGGGGGGGTTAAAAAGGCATTGAAGACCTACTTATGGAGTACAGCATATTGTGATGAATATTAGAATTCGGGTCTTACTGTGCATATGTTTTTATCTGCTGTTCTGTTTTGTAATGTGCCTTGATAATTGAAAGGTGCAAAATAAATAAAGATTATTATTATCGCATACAACAATATCTACAGGTTTGCCCTATCTGCCCCTTGTCTCACTCATCACTGTGAACTGTACTCTACTCTACAATGGCTATCTCCCTCTTCCCGGTGACTCTTCATCTGTGGCTTCCTAATTGACAATATTGTTCAGTCCTCACAATCCACATCGCTGTCCTCCATGTTTGTCCCAGTTAAACATTCTCACCAGCTTCGATCCTCTACCCAGATCCTCCATGTAGCTCCTTGTTGTGCAACTAAAATGGGTGAACAAGTGTTTGCCCACTCTGCCCCAAAAACTTGGAACTCCCTGCCCTATCACCTTAAAGTCTCTAAATCCCACAATGTTTTTTAAAAAGAGCTACTCTCATATCTAAAAACCTCAGACACTTGCTCTTGCTTTTGATCACTACCCCAAACCTTGTTATCTTGCTCTGTTCCCTCCTGCTGCTAAAGACTGCTTCTTTTTCATTTTTCTGCTATAACTCTACATTCAGTTTTTGTGGCACTTACTACCTTCCTTTCCCTCCTTTAATCTAGCTCACCTCTTTGTAGGTCTCCTGTACTCTCTCATCCCCTAGATGTCCTATGTCTCTTCCGCGTACTGTAGAATCTTAACTAGCCCGCTCCTGTTTTCATAACCCAGCCCGAGAGAAGCTGTAAACCAAAAGCACTCAGCACTTCTCCTCTCTTCCTGCCTCCACTGCTATGAATAATTCTTCGTCTATCTACATAGTACAATAGTCTTAATTTTTGCTATTCTAAATTATTCTGCTGAATTGTTTTGTACTAATGTTTTAATTTCAGCATTTACGGATTGTACTCTGATCTTATTTTTACTGAAACTGTATTGTACCTAAGAATTTGTATATACTGCATTTTAATCCCTTACCTCTGTAACCCTGTAATGTCTACACAATCGTTTATTGGAAATGGCTGTGCTTCAGTTTATCTGCAAAAGCTTTTGCTCTCTGAAATTGTACTTTCCCGGGTTGTGTCTGAAAATAGGTAGGTATCTGTCTAGTGCACTTTCCCGGTTAACAAAGGAAAATAAACAAACTCAGTAAGGGAATTAACCCCAGGTATTATAGGTCTCCCAGGAGGATCCATGAGGTTTTTATGGATTTTAGGGAGGATGTAAAAACTCTGAGTAACTGGAGATTCTGTCCAGATAAACACATACTCATTTTCAGAAACCATAGTCTCTAATAAAGCCTCTTATAATAGTTGATGCAGTTCTCATTTAAAATTATTTAGTGGGTTAATCAGTAACTTTCTGTAATTGTTTACATCCCCCAGTAGTGACACTGATGTTCTCCTATAGTGGTCTTTATCCAGGACCACTATATGTCCCCCTTGTCAGCAGGTTTTATAATAATGTCTGTACATGTACACAACTCCAGAAAGTGCCACACATTCTGCTTTATTTAAGTTGCTACCCTAGGGTACGGACGCTCTATCCAAAAGTTCATTAACTTGTTTAGTCACCATCTTTTCAAGCATGGCAATGACTGAATTGCAGGTATTAGCAACAAACATAGAGCTAGGTAAAAATAGCAGTTTACTTGCATCTTTAATCCCATGGTACAGCGCTGCATAAACACCACTTCCCCCACTAGCTGCTTCAAGGTCCGTAGTGCGTAGTAGTAAATTTAAGTCCTCAGAACTCATTGCATCCAAAACATCTGTGCCTTGTAGTGTTACATCCATTGAGGTCTCACTGTTCAACTCCCTCTCCGGGTAAGTCATCACAGTCACCTTGATTTCATTAAGAAGAATGTCAATGTCTCCTGTGAGGCAGCAAGCACATCTGAATATCCCATGTTTGTTGTCATTATATTATTTTTATTATAATGATGTTTTAATCTTATTTTTCTGAAAAACTTCAACATTCACTTGGAAGGGGTTCAGGGGAGGAGTCGACTACATTTCCTATGATACCACACTTCTAGCCCTGATGTCTCTACCTGGTTGGGGCTATTTAAATGATGACATTCCAGTCCTTAACATGCCCCTTGACGAAGGCTGTGTAGTCGAAGCGCTGGGGTTTTTGATGCAACTCGAGTATTGCACATTACCAATAAAATTGCATTTTGCACTTTATTCTGTGATGTCCAAGTGGTTTTGTTCACTTTATCTGTGAGTTCTGGAATTTTTGGACTGTGTTTCTGTATGGTGCTAGCCAACCCCTTTCCTGGCACTGACCCTGCACCGTAGGTTCGTGGCAACTACCTTTTGGAACTGTTTGCATTGCTAGATACACTGCCCTGAGCTCCAGGAGGTCTATGTGCTCCAGTGGGGTCCACGCCCTGCATATGCTGACAGCCTCCAGATGGGCACCCCGGCCCCAGAGGGAGGCATCTGTAGTGAGCATGACCATGGGTGATTGCTGGAGGAAAGAAACCACCTCTCTGTGGTTGCCTTCTTCATTCCAGCACTCCCGTACCCTTAACAAGCACTTTGACCCAGGCGCTAGTTTTAACAGTGGGTGCCAGCTTTGGGACCAGTGGGTCCCAAAGTGGTACTGGATATCCCTCATTTGGAATCTGGCCCCTGTTTATACTACTGCTGTGGACGAGGCCATGTGCCCAGAAAGTGGAGGAAGTCTCTTGCAGGTCTGGGCTGTCCTGCTTTGAAGGACCTTGCAAGCATTATCAGGTTTGCCACTCTTTCTAGAGGAAGGAATACCTGTCCTTAGTGGGCATCCAACTCTGTACCTATAAAGTCCAGAACCTGAAAAGGTTCTGCTTGGGACTTTTGGTCATTTATTAGAAAACCCAGGTCCTCCAGGGTGTGCTGGGTGAGATGAAGAGAGGACTTGTCCTCCTGGTGTGACTTCCCTGAGACTAACCAGTCATCCAGGTAGGGAAAGCCCACCACTCCCTGCCTCCTCAAATCTGCCGCCACTATGGCTAGGCACTTTGGGCATACTCTGGGAGATGAGGAAAGGCCGAGAGGTAATGCTGAGAAATGGTAGTGGCAATTCAGCACTCTGAATCTGAGGTACTTTCTGTGACTGGGCCTGACCAGTATGTAAAAGTAGGCGGGGTTCAGCTGTCAGCTCCAGTGACTACAGCCAATCTCCTTGTTGCAGAGATGGAATTACTGATCCCAGTGGTACCATCTTGAACTTTTCCTTTTTTAAGTGTTTGTTCAGGTATCTCAGAACTAAAGTGGTCTCCACTCCCAATTTTTCTTGTAGGTCGGGAAATATCTTGAGTAAAGTCCCTTCCCCCACTACGCGGGTGGGAGGACTTTCCCACTGCATTTGCGTGTATCAACTTTTTTTATCTCAAACTCTAACAGCAGCTTTTCTGTTGGAGTATGAGGTGTGAAGATTTAGTGAGTCTGCAGTTTTGGAAATTTTTTGAACTGCAGAGTCAGACCCTGACTCACTATTTCCAGGACCCATCTGCCTGTGGTAATCCTTTCCCATGGCTGAAAATAGTGAGTCAGCTTCCCCCCCCCCCCACTGGCAATGGTTTGGCAGCCTGCACAGGCTTGTCAGGGGATCTGCTTTTCCTGGGCTTTGGGGGCTGGTGTTCCATCTGCACGGCTAGGACCCCTTCTGCCTCTACACCTGAAGAATCCTCTCTGAAGGGCAAAATCATAGGTGAGGAAAGCGCAGGGGTAGTAACCCAGGCCCCTACCTCCCCTTTCATAAGGCCTGTGAGAAGTGGAGGTCTTTTCCTTTTCAGTATTGCTTTTGTAGGTGGTCTTGTATTCATCCACCCTTTCATGTAAGCCTCTTGTTTTGTCACCAAAGAATTTCCCTCACAAGGGAAATCCATTGCTTTTGTATGAGTGTCCTGAGAGAGGTTTATGGTTCTGAGGCACGTAAACCTTCTTAGGGACCCTGCATGTGCCATGACCCTAGAAGCAGTGCCATTGTCTGCCAGATCCTGTGCCAATTCACCAGTAGCTTTTCACCAAAACAGAGCTCCAAAGGGACTTTTGGTATTTAGCCATGTATACTGCCTGCCTTAAGAGCAGGAAAGCTGATGTATAGATTTTTTTTGTCCATTTTCCTGGAATCCTTTTCCAGATGCTGGGAAGAAAGGAGCACTTTGGCCTTGTCACAGGCAGCAGGCTGGACCACCCCCTCATGATCAGGGTGGAAGTACAGATACTCAGCACCCTGCTTTTTTTTTTTTAACTTTCTTTATCCTCTTATCGCCGGCATCCCTCAAGTGTGCACCACCTGACCAGGGCACCTACTGCCCACCTGAAACCTCCCCATCCAGGGAATTGGGGACAGAGACACCTCATTTACTTCCACAAACTCCAGCCAGCCCCTCTGGGTCTATGCTCCCCGGGGCTGGGCCACCTACCATCTACCTGGGTGTCCTTTCTGAAAATCAAGTCAGCCAAGGTCCTGGAGCAAAGTGAGGGCTTGGGAGAGCCAGTCAGGTAAGGTTCAGTGTTGGGCATGCGGACTCTGACCCCTCGAGGCCACCATCACCTCCCTGCATGCTGGGGTTTTCCTCCTTAGCTGTTGTGTCCCAGGGGTGTGGACATGCAATGGCTTCTGTTCATGATGGGTGCACTTCTGTGCACATGCGAAGACACCCGCCACAGCCCCCATATCCCCAGTGCAGCCTGCACAAGCTGCTGTGCCCCCAATAGCCATCAGGAGTTGCTGGAGCTGCACAGAGCATCCTCCACCCACCCCAGGAGAGGAGAGCAGTCTGTCAGACCCTCGATCCTGCTTCTCTACATCCGACCCCCAATGACCCGAGTCTGCTCCTGAATCTGGGTCACCGATGTAGCATGTGGTGTGGCATCCAGTGCCTCAACCCTCAGCGCCACCAGGCTGGCCAGCTCAGCACCCTGTTTGTCCACCCAATATTTCTTCTCTATTTTCTTGCCTGTACAACCCTTCCCCTGTACCTGTCCCAACCCCTCTTGAACCCTTCCACAGTCTCTGCCTCCAGCAGTCCCCCTGGCAGTGCATTCCATGGTTCTACCACCCTCTCAGTGAAGTAGCACCTCCTCTTTTCCCCGAGTCTCCCCCCTCCAGCTTCCACCCATGCCCTCTAGTTGCCCCCTCCTTCCTTTGAAGCACCCTAACTGAGCCTCCCCTACTTATCCCCTTCATGTACTTGAAGATGTCTATCATGGGAGTGAATGATATGGGGAAAAAGGAATACATTGGAGATACAGAGAGATTTTGAAGCAGTAGGAGCTACACTCAGAAGGAAGGGGTGTGAGTTGCTGATTTCAGGAATTCTACCTACACCAAGGGCCAATGATCGAACAAATCAGGAAATATATAGATTTAATGGATGGTTAAAGAGATGGGCTATTAGGGAAGAGTATCTGTATATAGATCATTGGCAAGAATTTCAAAGCAGGCAGCTGTTTGCAAGGGAAGGGTTACACCTTAATAAAATGGGCAAGCGCATACTAGCACAACTAAAGAATTGTGTGAACCACCATTTAAACTTAAAAAGCAGGGGGATGTGGGGGATACAAAATCTGGCCAATCAGTAAACAAGTGGAATTTTATTTTAATTAATGCAAGGAGCTTAACTGATAAATTTGACAAGTTACAATTAACCCTGAAAACTCAAAACATACACATTTGTGCAATTGTAGAAACACGGTGGCAACCCGAGGACACCTGGGATAGGCAAATCCAGGGGTATGTATTGTACAATAAGGATCGATTACAATCTAGAGGTGGGGGGGGTGGCTTTATATGTTGCTGAGGGTATTATTAGCGAAAGTATAGACACAACTAGGTGGCAGGAAGTTGGAAGTTATCTGGGTCAAGATAAGCCCACCCAGAGCAGCTAAGATCAATCTGGCATTATACAATGGGGTATGAAAATCCTGTAACCTCTTTGGTCAAAACACATCACATGACCGTGATAAATCCTCCAGTATACCCACTGTAAAAGTTTTATATCACTATAAAACCAAAAAAACAAGTTGAACATTGTATAATAGCAATATACCATGATAGAGAGTGGGTATATGGGTGGATTTACCACTTCTGGTGTGGTTAAGTCACTCGGCTGCACCTCATGACCAAACCACACCAGGCGTGGTAAATCCACCAATATACCCACTCTCTGTCACGGTATATTGCTTAATTATGAACTGGCGATGGTAAATGGAAGAAGCTGATTGGCTGAGAGGTTTTGGAAGCCGTGATGATATCGGGCTACATCATCACGGCTTCAGAAAACTTCCGGTCATCAGCCTCCTCACTTACCGCACAAAGTTTCTCTGTGTGTCACAGTCCGAAGTGACTGAGACCTCTAGTCAGCGTAAAACCAACCCCCCATCCATCTTCCCACAGCACCTGCTCTCCAGACAGAAGAAATTTTCATTCTCACCCGGCTTCCGCTCAGAGTACCAGCTACTACAGTATAGAAACAGCCCCTCACGCCAGTACATTTTCCCCACAGCATGCTGCCTCACAACAAATGGCAGTTCACATACATCTACGAACTGCTCCTTCACAATCTCCCCATCGAGACGACGACTTTAAGGTGCCATGGCTTACATTTACTGTTCCCTCAAAAGCACATTACCATGGCAGCCGTTACAAATGTTTTTTTCACGCCGGGTTTGGGAAATGAGACAACAGAACACACAGGGAGATGTCCCTACACTACACTACCTCCTACCAGCTCCTACAATAGCGCCACCTCCTGACGGCAACCCTAATAGAACTATTTTCTGAAACAGTACTCCTACACTACCCCTTACAAAGCTTTTTTAAATATTTGGGAGGTTTTTTGCTAATTTTTTATTTACAACAATTTTGTAATCCAGTTCATAATAGCCATAAGTCACTCCAGGGTGTGGTATATCATGGGATATCGTCACTTCTCGGCCGGTTGGACAGACTCGGCCTGCGGCCTCGTGCCCAACCACCTGAGGCGCGATGATATCCCATGATATACCACACCCTGTCGTACCTTATTGCTTAAGTAATATATAGGCCACCATCCACGAGGTTAAAGGAGGATGAAACTGTATTAAATCTAGTCAACCATTTAACACTAGCAGGAAACGTAATATTAGCTGGTGATTTCAACCTCCCAGGCATAGAGTGGGGTAACTGGAAAGCTAGCACATCAGTTGAAACTAAATACTTAGATACATTTAGTCTTGGGGCTCTTGATCAATATGTAACAGCTAATACAAGACAAAATCATATATTGGACCTTGTATTAAGCAACTTGGGTGATAATATTTCAAACTGCATGATATTTCCCCCTTTGGGTTCAAGTGATCATGTTATGGTAGGGTTCCAGTATTCTGGTAGTCTAGGGGAAAGTAAAGGTACTACTGTAATCCATAGATACAATGCAGCCAATTTTATACAGATGGGATATGATTTGGCTACATGGGAATGGCAATCAGAATTTCAGAATCAGACAGTAGCTCATATGTGGGATTTACTGACAGACACTATAAATGGATTAATTACTAGATATGTACCTACCAGAAACAAATATAACGAGACAAAAAATCCACCTGCACCCTGGATGAACAAAACAGTTAAAAGCTTGATTAAAACTAAAAATAAAACTTACCACATAGCAAAAAATAATAATACCAAAGAGGGATGGGAAGTATATAGCAATAATCTTAAAATTGCAAAAAAAGCTATAGCCAGTGCCAAAAGAGAATACGAGTATGAAATAGCAACTAAGGTCGGGGATAATTACAAGACCTTTTATGCATACATCAATAGTAAAAAAGGGAAAACTAAAACTATAGGACCATTAAAAACTCAGGATGGGAGCATTATAATAGAAAATAAGGCACTTGCGGAGGAATATGGGCCCAGATATTCAAAAGGGTTGCGCATGGCGCAGCACTGTTATGCCATGCACAACCCACTGATGCGCCCCAGCACGATATTCAAAAGGGAAAAGTGCTGCACAAATCCCGATGAGCCGGAGCGCATCAGTAATGTATGCAGGCACAGGTTGGGGGGATGTGCCCATGCATAACCTGCACAGCCCGATATTCAGCCTGGGATGTGCAGAGTCATGCATGTGCAACCCCTACCTGCGCCTGCACAAAGTTACACCACAAAAAAAAGGAACAAGTGATGGCCACCCACAGGTGAGCTGCCACATTGCAGGGCACAACACAGCAGCTGCCACCTGTGGGTGGCCACCCAAGTTCCTGCTGCACATGGCGGCGCCCCCCCATGCCCAATGGCGGGCATCTGCACTCGAACCCCCCCCAAGTCCAATATCCCTGGTGGTCCAGTGGACACACTGAGCCAATCGCGGGCATCTGTGTCGAACCCTCCCCCAAGTCCAATATCGCTGGTGGTCCAGTGGGCGCACTAGGCCCGATCCACGGGCATCAGTACCTCATCAAAGACCCCCACTACCCTGGTGGTCTAGTGTACCCCCACCCCACCCGCCCACTGGGCCCCACGCCCCGCTCCCCACCTGCACGTCAACCCGGCAGCACCACCCGCCTGCGCCTACAGCAGCCGGTAAGAGCTGCCACGCCCATTAGTTCACAACGAGCCAATAGTACCGCTGCTCTGCTCTCTCGATCAAGCCAAATGGTGTTCACATTCTGGACTGAAGTAGTACTGCATGGGTTGCATGCCCATGGCTCATGCTGTGAACCAATGGGCGTGCAGCCCTACTGAGCTGTCAGTCTGCGGGGCGGCAGGCGGGTGGGGTGCTGCCGCCCGCTGGCTGATGGTTGGGGGAGCGGGGCGGTGGGGCTCAGTGGGTGGTACACTAGACCACCAGGGTAGTGGGGGTCTTTGATGAGGTACTGATGCCCGTGATCGGGCTCAGTGCGGTCCACTGGACCACCAGGGATATTGGACTTGGGGGGGTTCGAGTACAGATGCCCACTCAGACTCAGTGTGGTCCACTGGACCACCAGGGATATGTGGACTTGGGGGGGTTGATACAGATGCCGCAATCGGGCTCGATGCAGTCCACTGGACACAAGGATACTGGACTTAGGGGACTGTACTGATGCCGAGATCGGGCACATAGGGTCCACTGGACCACCAGGGATATTGGATGGTTTTGTTTGTATTACAGGAATGCCCATGATCGGGCTGCAGGGGCGTTGGTCCCCAATGGCTGCTACCTGGCAGGCGATCCAGGCGCTAAGTCGTCTGAGGCGGCACACCTGCATACTAATGGGGCGTAATGAGGCCTTAAATGGCCCCTGTCGCCTTGCATAAATTATGGCCCCATTTGCATGTCCCGTTTGAATATCGCGGGTGCTGTGCATGGCGCAATGGCACTTGTGCCAGCGCATCTCCATGCTCCACTCTGGCCACTTGCGCTGGCACAGTGCCACTGCGCCATGCACAGTGGGGGTGGCCAGGGTGCGATATTCAAAGCTGCTGCGCCATATCGCAGCTATGTTGAATATCGCCCAGGCCACTCCCCTGCGCAACAGAGTTGAGCTGCGCCCAGGCTTGCACCACAGCCTGACACAGTTTGAATATCCAGGCCCTAATGTTTACTTTTCATCAGTCTATAACAAAAGTTCCCAAATTACCGGGGACAGTGAGCAAGCTAAACGGGGGGGGGGGACACCTTTAAGGATAGATCCTACTGATGTCCTGACTAGATTAAAGAAGTTAAATCAGAATAAGGCACAGGGACCAGATGGGATTCACCCAAGAGTGATAAAAGAAATGGCAACATTTCTAGTGGGGCCAATAACTTACCTTTTTCAGGAAAATATTGACACTGGCGAGGTTCCAGATGCTTGGAGACAAGCTGTGATTATACCTATACACAAAAAAGGTTGTAGGCAGGAGGTCTGAAATTACAGGCCCATTAGTTTGACCTCCATGCTTGGAAACATTCTAGAGGGTATAATCAAAGACTATATAGTTGAGCATATTGAAAACACAGGTAAGATAGACAAGACTCAGCATGGCTTTACCAAAGGTAGATCATGTCAGACTAACCTGTTGGAGTTTTATAATAGGGTTAGTAAGGCCATTGATATGGGTAGGTCAGTTGACGTGATCTTCCTGGACTTTTCGAAGGCCTTTGACAAGGTCCCTCATGGGGGGCTTGTTAAATCACTCTATGTGTTAGACTTACCAGTCTGGATACAAAAATGGGTAAAGGCTTGGCTTACTGGAAGAGGTCAGAAAGTATGTGTCAAAGGTGAATTTTCTGTTCATGTTGGGGTGGCTAGTGGTGTCCCCCAGGGCTCAGTGCTGGGACCATGTTTGTTCAATTTGTACATCTCATCGATGCAAGTAAAATCAGCGGTCTGGATGTCTAAATTTGCGGATGACACCAGAATTGGGTGTCCTGTGAATAATTTGGAAGAGCAGTTAGTCCTGCAAACCGTATTAAATAGTTAGGACATGTGGGCCACCCAGAAGCAATCCATATTTAACATTGATAAGTGCAATGTTATGCATTTTGGGAAAAATAATAAATTTCAGTATACCCTGGGTGGGTCCATACTGAAGGTAGTATTTGAAAAGAAAGATCTAGGGATTATGGTTAACCACGATTTTAGTTTTAGCTTATAATGCAATACAGTGGTAAAAAAAGCTAGTGGCATAGCAAATTGCATAACGAGACATATTAAAAGTAGGGACAGGCAAGTCATAATGCCACTGTATAATGCACTGGTGCGTCCGCATGTGGAGTACTGTGTTCAGTTCTGGGCCCCATATAAAAGAGGTGATGTTGAGCTGGTGGAGAGAGTACAGAGGAGAGTGACAAAGAGAATTAAGGGGATGGAGGGTATGAACTATGAACAGAGACTTCATAATTCAAAACTATATCCCTTGGAGTACCGTAGATTGTGGGGAGATATGTGTTTGATTTATAGGGCATTGACTGATGCAAATTTGTGGGATCTCTTGGGCCTGGTTAAAAGGGACCAAACATATGATACTAGGGCACACTGTTATCAATTGCTTAAAGATAGATACAATACAAACAGAATAAAATATTGGCTAAATAACAGGGTGACAGAAGTTTGAAACATGCTACCAGGAGAGATCATGGAGAGCAGTACAATGCAGATATTTAAAACACAGTTAGATAAATATCTCTTAAATAAAAATATTAATGGGTACAAGTAAAACGTTGCTCATGAGCTCATGGACTAATTGTCTTTATGCTCTGTATAATCTATGTGATCTATGTCCCCCGTCCCTTCTCTCTTCCAACATGTACATATTTAGCTCCTCGAGCCTCTCCCCATAGATCCTTTCCCCCAAGCCCCAGATCATTTTGATTTCCCTCCTTTGGACCATTTCCAGGAGTGCAATGACGCTTTTTAAGTGCAGCCTCCAAAACTGCACACAGTACTCGAGGTGCAGCCTCACCAAGCAGTTATACAGCGGGAGTATCACTTCCCTCCTTCTGGAGGTAATCCCCCTAGCGATGCATCCCAGCATCCTGTTGGTCTTGGCCACTGCCCTTCTACAAGTCTCAGAGTTGTTCATCTTGACATCTACCACCACTCCCAGCTTCCCCTAAGCCATCGAGACTTGTAGCATTTCCCTCCCAGGGTATACACTTGGCCAGGGTTTCTGACACCCAGGTGCAGTACCCTGCATTGAACCTCAGTCCCTACATTCTTGTCCACCTGTCCAGAGCATCTAGATCCCCCTGTAGGGCTACCCTCCCCTCCACCCCATCCACCACCGCTCCAAAATTTGAGTCGTCTGCAAAAAGACTCATTTCACTCCTGATACCCTTTATGTCAGAGACATAGGCATTGAACAGGAGGGGCCCTTGGACTGATGCCCTGAGGGACCCCACTAAAGCCCTCCTTGGATATGAGACTATCTCTCCAACCACGACCCTCTGGGTACGCTCTGAGTCTCAGTTTCCTATCTCACTGATCATCTGTTTCCCTACTCCCAGCTTATCCAACAGGCCCCCGTGAGGAACCGAGTCAAACACCTTGCTGAAGTCAAGAAAGAGGATGTCTACCAGCCTACCCAGGTCCAGGGCACTCATCACCCAATCATAGAACTCCACAAGGTTTATCTGACACGATTTCCCTGGGACGAAGCCATGCTATCTATTGTGCAGGTACCCAGACATTTCCAGTACCCCCCCAGTCCTTCCTTGATAATACCCTCCATCACCTTGCCCACCACCAATGTCAGGCTGATGGGCCTGTAGTTCCATGCATCCTCTCTTGTGGATAGGCATGATATGCGCCACCCTCCAGTCCTGGGGCACCCACCCCATCATCAGAGAGATGTTGAAAGGTTCCACCAGGACATCTGCCAGGTCCCTCAGTACCCAGGGATGTAATTCATCCGGCCCTGGTGCTTTTTCCATCCTAAGGGACCAGAGAGAGCTTCCCTCACTCTCTCTCTCTACCATGCTTTCCACATCCGCTTCCTCAGCCCCCTGTCTTGCCTTCCCCCCTCCTGCCCGTGATGGCTCCCCCCTCTCCCCAGACCCACCAAACAGTAAGGGTCCCTCCCCCTCCTCAGCTACACCATCTCCTCCTATGCATGGTGTAGCCCCCATTCTCCCTGGTAAAAACTGAGGCAAAGTACTCATTTAGTACCTCAGCCTACTCCCCCTGGTCTTGTGCCCATCCCTCCCCTGTTTTAATCCTGCTAATCTGTCCATTCACCCTCCTTTTTCCCCCCAATGTATCTAAAGAACCCCTTGTTCCCCCTCCTGATTTCCCTGGCCATATTCTTCTCTTTCCTTACCTTAGCCAACCTCACCACCCTAGTGGCCCTTCTGGTAGTCAGTTCATACTCCCCTTGATCCCTTTCATTCCTTGAGTGCTTGAAATGCCTACAGGCAGCCTTTTTTTCCCTCACTGCCTCCTGAACCTCCCATGTCCACCAACAGGGTTTTCGAGCCTTACTGCATTTGCGCCTCACTCTTGCAGAGGTTCTGGTAGCCTTCTGCACCCCCCTCCTGATGATTTCCCAGCTACTATCAACATCCATGTCTGGCCGTATCCCATCCAAATGTTCCTTGAGGATCCTTCCCATTTCCTTGAAATCTACCCCCCCTGAAGTCAGTTACTGTGGTCTTTATGCGGCCTTCTGACCCTCCTAGGCCCAGGCAGAACCAGACCGTGGCATGGTCACTCCCTGTCAATGGGTCCCCTACCGGCCCTCAATCTGGTCACTGTCTGCCAGGACTATGTCCAGTATTCAGGCCTCCCTAGTTGGCTCCCCCACCTGCTTGGTTAGGAACACATCCTGGAAGACATCCAGCAACCTCTGCTCCCTGGCCACCAAGGACGTCATAGTCCCCCAGTCCGTCCCTGGCATGTTTAGATCACCCAGCACCACCACTCTTCCCTTGCCCGATCTACAATGTCTCCTAACATCTGCCACCAGACTCTCTTCCAGTTCCTCCACCAGCGCAGGGGGTCTGTACACCACTCCTATTTTTACTCTCTTGCCCCCCTTCATTTTCAAGGTGACCCAAATCACCTCCACGGTCCCCTCTGCCTCCTCCACCCCCTCCTATACCAATGCCATTTTTGATCATCAGTGCTACCCCCCTTCCCTCCTCCCTGTCCCTCCTGAACATAGTGTAACCCTCCAGGTTCAGGACCCAGTCATGCCCTGGAGTGGCCTTGATCTCAGTGACAGCTGAAACATCCACCTTCTCCTCAGCTGGCATCACCTGGAGCTCGGGCATCTTATTTCCCAAGCTCCTGGCATTTAGCAGAACCACCCTCCATCCCTTCCCTACCCTCCCATTTCCCCCTCTTGCATTCCCGTTCTTATGCAAACCTTTTCTCTGGTTCTGGAAAGAGAAGTAGGGATTGAGATTGTTAAGCATAGTGAGGGGTCCCTTGGAAGAAACAATATGACTACAGGGAGTAATTTTTTCTTCAAATCCCAGGAATCCCTCAATTATGCTCAAGGCCCTTACTTTTCTGTGGCACAGTGGGATCAAATTCTGCGGCAAGACTACCATTTGCCACAGAACTTCTGCGGCAGTGGTTTGTAATTTCTGCGGAAGTTCTGCAGCACTAAGAAACTACCACATCACAGTGTCAGCTTGTCATCCTGACTTTACGTCCAAGGCAATGGTTATAGCAATCAGGATGGGGAAAGCACAGTAACACTAGTTCAAAAAATAACAGACTTATAGAAATAATTATATGCCTAAAAAAGCAAAACAAATGTCTCTCCTTTAAGGTCCTAGCCTATTGCACAAATGACATATGCAGAGGGGACCGTATGTGATAAATAAGGTATTTCTATACACATGCTATCTATCCCACTAATGAGGTCTCTACTGTGTAGCACTTATATATTTGTATGCACTTTCTACACCACTCATGAGGTTCCCACTGTGTCAGGGCTAGAAATAATTTTCTGGGGATGCCAGTCCAAGGGACAGGTGGTGTGTAAATTTTGCCTGTCCAACAAAAGTTTTACCTGTCCACATTGTTGTGAGGTGAATTTTGAGAATATGTAACAGAACATGGACTGTAAAGAGGAAAAAGGAAAGAAATGTTGCTTTGGGTTATTTTTCAAATGTCTTAACTGTCTTGTCTCATAGTACTTACTGTTTTGAACAGCCCACTGGCTTTTTGTCAGTTTTGCCAATTTTGTTTTTATTCTGAATCTGTCCCCCACTCCTCTCCACACTCCACATGTAATGAAAAACACAAGTGCACAACACACAAACCTGTACAGAGCAGCTGTTTTGTTTTAATACAGGCGTACTTACAAGGCTATCTGCAAATGCATTCAACAATTCCAGGCAGAGGGCTTTGTACAGTCTGAGCTTAGAGATTCAGTTCCCCTCCTCTCCCTTTCAGGGTTCAGTTTCTTGCCAGGTTACTTTTTTTTATGTTGGCGCGCTTGCGCAGCCAACATCTTGGGATAGTGCAGCTTTGGAGGTGCAGTCGCTGTTGGGTGAATGCAGGGCACACATCAGTAGGTGCGTCCCTCATTCCCCAATCAGCCTGCATGCCGGCACCACACCATGCATACATAATGTGGTGAGCACATCTGAGGAAAAGTCTGCTGCAATCCAAGCAAAGCTCGTCAGACACAGCGGACCTTTTCTTTACGTGCTCACCAACATTATGCTCATGGCAGCACACTGGCCACCAAACTGCCGACTTCAGGGGTGCTCAATCCCCCTGTCGGTTGACCCTGCCCCTACGAATGTGCCGACGGGATCCACTCCCTTGGCATAAAGCACCCCATTTGTGATATGCCAAGGGGTGCCAAATCCCTCAGCTTTTACCCTCCCCTTTTCCTTGTGTGTGCCACGGAGACTCACTCCCCTTGACATAAAGAACCCCCAATTGTTTAATGCCAAGGGGTGCCCAACTCCCTCGGCTCTGTGCTCCCCACCCTTCTTGTGTGCCGAATGCGCCCAAACCTGCCGGCATAAATTACCCCCCCTTGCGTTTGCTGGCCAGGTTGCCCAATCCACCGCCAGCTACAGACCCCCAAAAACAGTAGGTGGCATGCTGGGAATCCACCCCAGCGTTGAAGCCCCTGCAAAAAAAACTGACCCATGAAGGTTTTTTTGTTTCTGAAAAACGAAAATGGTCCTCGTAGTCTCAATGCCCCCTCCCCACCCTCTGCACACCCTGCCTCCTCACCCCCTACCCCATACTTACCTGTGAAGTCCGACACAATGATCTTCGTGGACCGAGACACGCCTGCACTCAAAGCTTCTACTCACTTAACTGAGGAAATGCCGTAAGCTTTGCTAACGAATAAATAGGGGTTTTCAACTTTAGTGCATATCTCAGGCATTTTGCAAATTTTGGCCCCAAATTTTCAACATGGGGTTTTGGGACCTTCTCATGAATTCTTGCACTGTCATGGCGTTATTGGGTCCTGAAAGATGATTTAGCAGTCACTGCGAAGTCGCCTTTGGGACCTAGTAACGAGAAATGACAGTGCCACTATTCATGAGGGGCTCTCAAAAAGCTTATATTACTGAAATTTGGTGGGGCATCAAAGTGACTTTTACGGCGATAGCGTAACTTATTTCATAGCCTTACACTCATGGATTAAGCGCATTCACACTATTTTCATGCCAGATTCTCAACATTGGCATTTTACCACACCTTCTTGTGAACCGTAGAGCTGTCATTTTTCACATCCTGGCCGAAATGTGTTTTCACACTTCCGGCACAGAATAGCGCGGTCGCTGTGCGAAATCAGTGTTCAGGACACATTACGAAAATGACAGTGACACTGTTCATGAGCAGAGGTCCTAAAATGCCTGTGTTGAAAATTTGGTGACAATACTCCATAAAATTATTGTGTTACGGGCGTGCGTTGTGCAGTTTGCACGCATGCTCATACGTTTGCAAACTTCTAATATTTTCACTCCAGATTTTCAACAGTGCCATTATTCTGCACCTCCTAATGAACAGTACAGCTGTCATTTTTCACATCCTGACCAAAATCTGTTTTCGCAGTTCCGGCACAGAATAGCGCGGTCGCTGTGGAAAGCCCGTGTTTGAGACACATAATGAAAATGACAGTGACACTGTTCATTAGCAGATGTCCTAAAATGCCTATGTTGAAAATTTGGGAACGAAAGTCAATAAAATGAGTGTTTTACGAGCATGTGTTGCACTGTTTGCACACACATTCATGACTTAGTGAATTTGTAATAGTTTCACTCCAGCTGTTCATCACTGGCATTTTCCATACCTCCTTATGAACAGTACAGCTGCCTGAAATGTGTTTTCGCACATCCGGCGCAGAATTGCATGGTCGCTGTGCAAAATCAGTTTTCGGGACAGTTTTCGGAAATGACGGTGACACTATTCATGAGCAGAGGTCCTAAAATGCCTATGTTGAAAATTTGGTGTCAAAGTCCATAATGACTGTGCTGTGTTTTGCATTGCGCAGTTTCCACGCACTTGTAACTTCGTCAATCTGCAATATTTTCGCGGCCATATTTTACCACTGGCAATTCTGCACATCTCCTTATCAATAGTCCAGCTGCCATTTTTCACAGCCTACCCAAAACGTGTTTCCGCAGCTGTGGCGCTCAATGGCATGCTCACTGTGCAAAACCACCTTTTGAGACACATTCACAAAATCACAGCGCTATGCGTCTCTAGCTCCGCCACTCTCACTGCCAATGCCAGCGCAACAACAGTCGACATTAACAAATGCTTGTTTATTCAGTCCCCCTCCACTTGCAGACCTGTGAGGCAGTTTTATATATATTTGTCTAGGATTTAGGATGGATTGGGTATGCTAAGGCTTTCTGCCCCAAAAAACTATGGAGAGGTCTGTGACTGCTACACAGAGGAAACCTTTAAATGTATTCACTCTCCCTCCTCTTCCCTTGAAAGTGTCTGCTTTCCTTTATCTATTTTTTTTTTATTTAGTAGTCTCTCCCTTCCCCTGCAAACCACCTTCACAAGTAGCACTCAAGCCTAAGCCTAATCTTTATTTTTCTCCACATTAAAGAGCCCTGAGAACAGCCTGTCACAGTCAATCTTAGTTTATATTAAATTTACTTCATTTTTTTATTGTCCCCAAACAGCCTTTTAAAATAGGCTTCCAATATTTTCCATGGACAGGCTATTTTCTAATCTGCACACACAGAGACAGTGGAGAGGGATGTTTCTTTTGTATTTTAAACACAGTGACTGTCTTCTCTCCCAGCTATGTGCAGATCCTACTGTAACCCCCGGGGGGCGCTATCCTTAGGGCTACTACCCCTGCCTGCCCTAACTGTGGCAGGGTGAGGGGCCCAGATCCGTTGGCGGGTGCCTCCACCCAGAGGTCGGGGTTGAAACTGTCGTGGTTGATTCGGTCGCAGCCCTCTGGGTTGCTGCAACCCCCCCTTCTTCCCACTAGTGGCCCACGCAGTTCAATTTCAGTGTCTCTACCACTTAAACTTACCCCCCCGGCTCGAACCAGTCAGCTCACTCCGGGGACCCCCTGGAAAGTAAGGTACAGTTACACCACATTCACTGTGCAGTATTTCACCATTAATACACAAACTAGCCAGTGTACTTTTGCAAAACAAGCAATCTGATTTATTTAAGAGAAGATAACAAGGACCTGGGGAAAATCAGGTTAATTGGCTTACCACTACAGTATATATAAATCTACCTATGGCTCTGTGCACAGGCCTAGCAAGTACTGTCTATGGGTACCCAAGCCCTAATGGCTAGTTTCTCGATGCAGCTGGTTGGGGCCCTGACACATGCGAGCAGTTAATTCCTAAGCAGGTCAGATGGTGCCAGAAAGCTCAATTAGTGCTGTCAGCAATACAACAAAATGAGTTAGGCTTTGTTTGTAACCTTTAACAGGGAGCTACCCTGATTCAGTACTCATAACTCCAGCAGAGGACCATGCTTTCACACTCACATGGCTGAGCCTGAGCTTCAAGGCCTCCTCACACACTTACATGGAAAAACACAGAGGGGTACCATACCAGGCAGCTGCTTTCAGGATCCGACCGAACTCACAGCCACACGGGCGTTTCACTGCACCTTCACTGTCCTGACAGACTGAGCGCGATTCAGCAGATTCTCCAGTCCTCTTCAGGTGTAGCCTGGTAGGTAGCTGTGCTTGTACACAGCCTTCTCTGACCGCAAGCCTGCGGATTTTATCCCTGGAACGCTGGCAATGCAAACGGCCACCTCAGGCCTTTCACGTGCTTCCCACGCGAACACTTCATGGCGCAGGAGCTCAGAGCTCCCTACTCATTCACAATCACAATGTATCTGCCCCTAACAGCATGGGGCAATCCTCACAGCTCAGGCGCTACCCGATTCCATTGGCTGGTTACACATGCCAGTCACTTAGTCTGGCCCTCAGTGGTGCAAAAAGGTGCCATGGCCCATAATGCCACTTCCAAGAACTACAAGCGGTGTCCTCATTGGTCATCTGGCTCCAGCCAGAGTCCTGATTCCTGGTTGGTCACCTCCACTCCATTTCCAGTGCCCCTTAGCTACTATTGGACCCCCTTTCACACAGTCCGGGTCCAATATGGAGGGGCACAACACAAAGTCCCAGCTGCAATAAAGAGAGGTTAGACAAACTGCAATTTAACTAATACTATACATGTTTTTAAGGGGACAACCACATCTGTTAGATAGGCCCCCTCAGCGCTCCTAGCAACCAAAGAAACAGAGTGATCATACAGCAGTCCAGAGCGGGACTCGAGCAGGGAAACCCCAGTCCCCCTATTGGTACCGCTAAACCCTGCGAGCAGGCAGCCCTCAAAGAGACAGCACCGGAGGCCTTTTAAAAGCACTCACCATGCCCACAGTAATGGCCTTACGTCGAACACCAGTCAGGCATGCAGCATTTAGGCAAGCTCCAGGAAAGGCTTCTAGGAACCCCCATTAGTAGGGGGGGTTACATCACAAACACCCACAGAGCCATGTGCTGTGCTTGCTGCCTATCTTTTTTTCTTTTTAAACAGAACCGCAGAAAAGTATTCTTTTTATTTTCTTGTATTTATATGAATTGTGGCTTCAGTTCTAAATAAATTTCAGTGATGAGGTAGAGACTCAAGACTATCATCCCGTTCCTCTCCCCACTAGCCTTCTCATTTAGGTCCAAGACTGTAGCCCTTAATTCCCCTCAGGCCAGTCCTATTTAAGTGATATTTTCCCCCAAAATATGCAAAACCAGAGCCCTGAAAAGGGCTGTTGTATGAAAGGGTGAATGATTTTTTTTTCACAGTAACGCAAGAAATAGTGCCAAGCTGCCGATGAAGAACTTGCTCTTAGATGTCCTCACATGGCAAGTGTTAGAAAATGCAGAGTGCGAGTTATGTGACGGCAACCACGCTTCACTAACGAACTGAGCATGCACAGTTGTCGTATTGTACCCGTCAACTGTGACTCTTCCCACTGGCTGCCACTTCAGAATCCTGCAGAGAGGGGTTAGGTGACATACAGCACCAGCAGTCACAAGACCCACTGTGGCAGCAATGGGCAGAACAGGCGGAGCTGCAGTTTCTGGTGGGTGGAGCTACTCGGGTGGGCGGAGCTACTCATGACATCCTTGGCTGCCGGCATGGATTCCGATGGGTCCTAGTGCCCAAGTAAGTACTTTTAAATGGGGAAAGTGTGCACAAATGCCGCCTGTCCAAGGGACAGGTAAACTTCAAAAAACAGCTGTCCCAATTGAAAATTGGCTGTCCGGGACGGGTGGACAACCGGTTATTTCAAGCTCTGCACTGTGTATCACTTATATATTTATATGCAATCTGTAACATACATACAAATGTGTGTGTGTGTTTGTAGAGAGAGAGAGAGAGAGATACTGCATACGTGTGTGTGTGTGTGTGTGTGTGTATATATAGTGAGAGAGAGATACTGTATGTGTATTTATATATATATATATATTTTTTTTATTTCTATGAAATTGCATCCTCATTCATACAGGTCCCATTGGAAATGGAATAAACGGAATAGAAGAGTTATTGCAAAACTCATTTTTCATGTCAACCTGCTTCCCCTGACACACTACGTAACACCATCAGGCCATGACATGCATGTGAACTGATTGTGAGATAGAGCTCTCCAGTCCATCTCAATGTGTCCACCGTGTGACAGAACACTGCACCATACCTTCCAAGGCTCTGAGCAGTGAAATGTTCCACCAATCCTTGTGCTGTGCAGCCAGCTCCCAGAGCTAATCTCTGAACCCGAGTTGCCGGCACGGAAACAGCATGCTACCCTCTGGCCAAATAGCTGTTCCTGCACACAACATTTCTCCATAACATTTAGGTGATTCTATCAACCAATGACAATATGCAATCAATAACCCTGGAAAATATGCGTACAGTGCAATTATTTAACAGGTCTATTCTTTCAACAGGTATACACATTATTATATTCCACTTTTCTGAGCATTACTACTTTATTTTTCTTAAAAATGGCAGTTAAATTCATTTTACCAGTTATTCATTTCAGATGGCATCTCTATACCTTAAAGGCACAAATAAGTTTGTACAAAGTGAGGTATGGACTTAACAGGTCTGTGCTATTGACAAGGTTTTGTTTACGTTGGCCCTAGTGCAATAATGTAAGACTGAAAATTGTATTAGGCTGTAGTGCAGGTTGTGCAAACATCACCATGCCTGATGTGCTGTGCCACCGTCTCTGGCAGTGGGAGCTGTGCTAGATAAGTGACTGTTCATTTCTGTTGCAGAATGCAGCCATTTCATTAGCTAATGTATGATGTTATAGCAATGACAACATCACATTTTGAGCATATGGGGGTTTTGCTTATAAAAAGAGGGGAAGGGAACTAGATTCATAGAAACACAGAATTTGACGGCAGATAAGGACCGCTTGGCCCACCCAGTCTGCCCATTTCCCTACCTAATGGATAAGTTGCAGATCCTAGTTAACCAGCAGCCTACTTCTTTCTACCCTTCTTCAGGCAATACAAAAAGACACAGGCAGAAGGGGATAGGGAGAAGTACCAGGAGAAGCAAAGGGAGGCAGGGAGGTCAGTAAGGGAAGCCAAAGCTCAGACAGAAGAACACATTGCAAAATCAGTGGGTAGAGGGGACAAAACCTTTTACAGGTACATAAGTGAAAAAAGAAAGACAAAGGGAGGGACAGTGAGACTGAAGGGGAGGATGGGGGCGCGTGGAGGATGACAACAGTAAAGCTGACATACTGAACAGGTATTTCTGCTCAGTCTTTACTGAGAAGAGGAGAGTAATGGGTCTGAAGGAGTACAAGGGGTGAGAATGGTGCAGAAATGGACACAAGTCCTTTACATGAGAAAGGGTCCTGAAGGAACTGGAAGTAATAAGAGTTGATAAAGCAATGGGGCCAGATGGGTGCACCCAGGGTCCTTAAAGAACTAAGAGAGTGGTGGCTGAACCTCTGGCTATCCTGTTTAGCCGATCACTGGAAACAGGGGAGGTACCCAAAGACTGGAGGACAGCAGATGTAGTCCCCTTATACAAAAGTGGGAACAAAGAGGAAGCAGGGAACTACAGACCAGTCAGCCTCACTCCTCGGTAGTGGGGAAGATCATGGAAGCACTACTGAAGGAGAGATTGGTGGAACATCTGGTTGTCAATGGACTACAGGACCCAAAGGCAGCATGGTTTCACCAGGGGAAGTCATGTCAGACCAACCTCATTGAATTTTTGACTGGGTGACTAGGAGGTGGATCAGGAGGGCAGTGGACATGGCCCTATCTGGACTTCAGCAAGGCCTTTGACACTGTGCCACATAGAAGACTATTACACAAACTGGGGAATATGGGTGTGGGCAGGACAGTAGTGTGGTGGGTAGGTAACTGGCTGGGTGGCAGGACACAGAGGGTGGTGGTAAATGGCTGTCACTCCACAGAGGGAAGAGTGACCAGTGGGGTACCACAGGGATCAGTGCTGGGACCGGTCCTATTCAACATCTTAATCAGTGACATGGCGCAGGACCTAGAAGGCAGAATTTCACTGTTCGCTGATGACACAAAGCTCTGTAACAGAGTAGACACACCAGAGGGTGTAGACAGAATGAGAAGCGACCTGCAGAAACTTGAAGAATGGTCAGGGTTTGGCAGTTGAAATTCAATGCAAAGAAGTGCAAGATAATGCATATGGGCACAAAAACCTGGCACAATATATCAGTTGGGGGTGAGGATATAGCATGCACCAAGCAGGAAAGGGATCTTGGGGTTATCATCTCTGATGACCTCAAGGTAGGAAACAGTGTGACAAGGCAGCAGGTAAAGCAAATAGGATGCTGGGATGTATAGGCAGGGGCATTACCAGCAGGAAAGGGAGGTCATAATTCGCTTATACAAGACACTAGTGAGGCCCCACCTGGAGTACAGTGTACAGTTCTGGAGACCATACCTACGTAAGGACATAGACAGGGTAGAGAAGGTTCAGAGGAGGGCAACAAAAGATGGTGCATGGATTGCATCACAAGTCCTATGAAGTCAGGTTGAAGGAACTGAACATGTACTCCCTGGAGGAGAGGAGGAGAGAGGGATATGATAGAGACATACAAGTATCTTACAGGGAGGAACAGGGTGCAGGAAACACTATTTTAGCGAAAAAGATGTTCCAGGACTAGAGGGCATGGGATGAAGTTGGAGGGAGGACGATTCAGAGAAACATGAGAAAGAATTTCTTCACAGAACGGGTGGTGGACAAGTGGAACACCCTGCCAGAGGAAGTGGTGGAGGCTGAAACAATCACGGGATTTAAGAATGCATGGGATAGACATAAAGGAATTCTGGAGGTCAGGGGTAAGGTGCAACACACTTCTAGGAAAACAAACTGAACTTACAAGCTCAAATGGGCAGACTGGGTGGGCCATACGCCCTTATCTGCCGACACTGTCTATGTATCTATGTACCCCCACCCCCTAGAATTGCCTTATGACTGTCCCATACAAGCTTGAATTCAACCATTGTTTTTGACTCCACAACTTCCTCCGGAAGGCCGTTCCATGCATCCACAGCCCTCTCTGTGAAACAATACTTCCTTACATTACCTCTGAGATGCCCCCCCCATCTTCAAATTGTGCCCCCTTGTTCTTGCACACCTCTTTTTTTGAAAGATGCTACCCTCTTGAACTTTGTTGATTCCCTTGAGGTACTTGAAAGTTTCTATTATGTCCCCCCTCTCCCTCCTTTCCTCGAGGCTATACATATTACGCTCCTTCAGTCTGTCTTCATGTGTCTTCCGGTGCAGACCCTGCACCATTTTAGTTGCCCTCCTCCAGACAGCTTCCATCCTGTCTATGTCCTTGCCGAGACTGGGTCTCCAGAACTGCACACAGTACTCCAGACGGGGTCTCACCACCTGTCTGTACAGAAGGATAACAACTTCCTGTTTTCTACTGGTGATGCCTCTCCCTATGCATCCCAGTATCCCCCCAGCCTCCTTACTGCCCTCTCACATTGCTTGCCCACCTTTAAAGTCATCTGATATGACTACCCCCAGCTCCCTTTCCATTTTTGTTGTTGTTAGTATCTCATCCCCCACTGTGTACTCTTCCCCTGGGTTTTTGTTTCCCAGGTGCATTACCTGCACTTCTTAGCATTGATTCTAAGCTGCCATACATTTGACCATTCCTCTAACCTTGCAAAGTCCCTTCTCATCCTTTCCACCCACCTTGTGCATCAACTCTGTTGCAGATCTTTGTGTCATCTGCAAAGAGACATACTTTTCCTTCCAGTCCCTCTGCAATGTCGCTTATAAAGACATTGAAGAGGACCGGTCCTAATACTGAACCCTGCGGTACCCCAGTAGTAACCTCCCTTTCTTCAGAGTGGACTCCATTTACTATTACCTTCTGTGTCCTATTCTCCAGCCAATTCTTTACCCAGGCTATCATCTCGGGACCCACTCCCAGGCTGGCTAACTTGTATATTAATCTTTTGTGTGGGACTGTGTCAAATGCCTTGCTAAAGTCTAGTTAGGCCATGTCCACAGCCCCTCCCTGATCTACTACTTTGGTCACCCAGTCAAAGAAATCTATTAGATTCATCTGGCATGACCTTCCCACTGTGAATCCATGCTGCCTTGGGTCCTGTGCCCCTCTGGCCTCTAGGTACTAGACAATTCTTTCCTTCAGAAGTGATTCCATCATTTTCCCTATCACTGAGGTTAAACTAACAGGTCTGTAGTTTCCTGCTTCTGCCCTGCTCCCACTTTTGTGAAGGGAAATCACATCTGCCCTCCTCCAGTCCTCAGGTACCACCCCATCCTCCCATGATTTGTTAAACAGGGTAGTCAGTGGTGTCACTAGTTCTACACTTAGTTCTTTTAGAATTCTGGGATGAATCCAATCAGGCCCCATTGCTTTGTCCACCTTCAGTTTTAAGAAGTTCTTTCAGAACCCTTTCTTCTGTAAATGGGCTGGGATTAACTTCTGTATCCAGAGAGTTTCTATTGTTTGTTTTAGGTACCTCCCCCTCTTCATTTGTAAATACTGAGCAAAAATATTTGTTTAGTATCCCTGCCTTTTCACCGTCACCATCTGCCCACCCCCTCCCCTTTATTAAGCCTCACTATCCCTCCCTTGGTCTTCCTTCACTCTCTGATGAACCTAAAAAAGGTTTTATCCCCCTTCTTAACTGAGTTGGCTATCTTTTCCTTGGTTCAGGCCTTTGCTGTTCTGACTGCCTTCCCAGCTTCCTTTTGCTTTAACTGATACAATTCTCTATCCTGCTCCTTTTGTGATTCCTTGTACTTTCTGAATGCTTTATTTTTCTCTTGAACCTTCACTGCCACCTCCTTTGAGAACCATAGTGGTTTCTTACATCGTTTTGTTTTATTTGCTTCACACAAAGGCTTGTTACCTCTGTGATGGCAGTTTTTATTATTCCCCATTGTTCTTCCACCCCTCCTTCCTGCCCATTTGCTAGTGCATTCCTTAGGCACTCACCCATTTTGGCAAAGTCAGCCCTTCTGAAGTCCAGTACTTTTGCCTTTGTATGGCTTGACTCTATTGCTGTGTTTATTGTGAACCATACTGTTCGATGGTCGCTAGTTTCCAGATGGCTACCCACTTCTACATCTGTGATCCTCTCTCCATCTCCATTTGAGAGAACCAGGTCTAAGATTGCTCCCTCTCGAGTGGGTTCCAATACTAGTTGTCTAAGGCATGCCCCCTGCACTGCATCTAGAATAACCCCACTCTTAGAAGTGGCTGCTGCAGCTGCACTCCAGTTAACATCTGGCCTATTCAGATCACCCATCAGCAATATCTCCTCTTTTTCTGCCATTCTAAGTATACTTTCTAGCATTTCCTTGTCCATTTCTTCCCCACGAGAGGGGGGTCTGTATACAACCCCTGTGTGGATTGTGGTGCCATTGCCTGTCTCTAAATTAACCCACAGTGCTTCTCCTCCCTGTTTACCCTTTTGTTCTGTTGCTTTGATTCCTTCCCTTATGTAGAGAGCTACTCCTCCTCCTCTTTTACCCTCCCTGTCCCTCCTGTAGATAGTGTATCCAGGTATGTTTACGTCCCAGTCATGGTTCTGTGTGTACCATGTTTCTGTGACTGTCACAATATCCAGATGTTCCTCCTCCATCAAGGCCACTAATTCAGGAAGCTTGTTACCCAGACTATGGGCATTGGTACTCATTACTCTCCATTTTTTTATGGTTTTACCTTCTGTAGCAGCATCCCCCACTGGCCTTTCTACCTTGGTCTTTTTCTCATTTAGTACCCTGTTTTGTAGGGGGAGGCTGGGATTTTCCTGCTGCTTATCAGTGCCTCCCCCTTGACTAGTTTAAAAGCTTGCCAATGAAGCATTTAAACCAACTGCCCAAAAGAACTGTTCCTTCCTGAACAGATGCAGACCATCCTGCCAGTATAGGCTGGTGTCCCTCCAGGTAGAACCCCAGTCCCCAATGAAGCCAAACCCCTCTGCTCCACACACCATTTTCAACCATTCATTAAACTGCATGGTGCAAGTACCCTACCTCGCGCATGCCACTGACAGGCAGCACCTCTGAGAAGGATACTTGTGTGCTACTTGTCTTCGCCCCTCCCCAACTCTACAAAGTCCTTCTGCACTGCTCTAATCTCATGATGAGCCAAATCATTTGTCCCTAGGTGGACAATGACGTCCAGCTCAGACTCCGTGCAACTGTTCTCGTGATCCTAAGGATGCGCTTCCTGTCCCTCCAAGCCATGGCACCAGGCAGGCACCTTACTTCAGTTTTCCCTGCTCCCCCAAGTTCTATCCCCCTAATAATTGAGTCCCCCACCAGGAGCTTAGGAGCAGAGGAGAGATCATGAGCTGACGAAATGGCTACAGAGTCAGCCTTAGGATGAGACTAAGAAAGGGGCATCCTTCGGCGTCCGGTAGAGCCTTTCCGCCCATTTGGGGCTGCCGCAATAGATTGAGGCATCTGCCAGATGGTCGTGGTGAGGTTTTGATGGGGGCCCATCCACGGGGGAACTGAGATAGGAGACAGACTCCAATTCTAGGTGTTCCTCGAGTCTGTCTCATCGGGTCCTGTTCCTCAGACTCCCAGTCGAAGTAGTCTCTCAAGGCCCTCAAGAGGTCCAAAAAGGAAGGGTCCCCCGGCAGGGATTTCAGGAGGCCTTGCCTTTCAGTTCCTCTGGGTCCTCCAGGACCTACTCCTCTAAGGAATCTTCCCTCCCATCTGAGCTGTCATCATCCGCCTCCTTGACAGGACAACATCTAAGATCCTGAAGGGAAATGTCCTGCTCGGGGAAGGGGACCTAGGAAGCTGCGGTTGTGGAAGTCTAGTTTCCAGGTCCGAAAACAACTCCACCACCAAGACTGTATTACGGTCTTGAAATCCAGAACAACCGGAGGAGGGGGAGGTGAGGCCGGCTTAGGCTAGGGAGGAGGAGGAGGAGGGGCGACCAGTGGGGGATAACCCTGGGGTCCCATGTAATGGGAATAAGAGTTAAATCCCAGGTAGAACTGTCCCAGATGACTCCAACTGGGAGTGGAACCCTCCGGGTAAGGATCCACAGGATACCCATATGGGTAATGGGGACAGTTCGGGGTCGGGTATAAATCCCCGTCAGCCCTGACGTCGGGGGAACCTACGACAGACTCGCCATAGTATAAATCAGAGGAGGGTCTGGCGTCATGACAGCCCACGTCAGAGGGACCGACGTCGGCACCGGCGCTACTGATCCGGCGCTGGAAATGGATTCGGTGGTAGAGGCCAGACGGCCGGTCCCGGCTGAGGAACTGTTGTCTGTATCGCCGACGGAGGGACCGGCAGCCTGCCATCAGGCTGAGGAGGGGCCTCCACAGAAAGGCCATCCGGCCGAGGAGGAGCCACCTGCGCCTGGACCCCAGCAGGGGAGCGCGGAGAGGAACCCACCATGTCGACAGGGTTGATGGGGTGTCCGTTGCCCTCGCCGGATGTGTCTGCTGGAGAATGCGAGGAGGGAGGAAGAGGGTGAGGGGCCTTCTCCCTCTGGTCCCGCCAGATGTCGGTGTGGCGCCATTAGGCCCAGACGGGGGAACCAAGCCTGTGCGGTCGTCTGAGACGGACAACTTAGCAGGCGGAGCCGGGCGGTCAGGGGTAGGACCCCCGGCCGACTTATCAACCGGTGCCGGGTGGCTGCCCCCAGCCAAGGAAGCAGACTTACCGGCTGTCACACTGTCTCCGGAGGAGCTGGGGGCCGACTTATCGGCTAAGGTGGCGCGGTCGCCGGAGGAGCCGACGATCAACTTATCCGCCTAAGTTTTGTCCAACTAACTGTCCGGTTTCATGGGCAGCAGCTAGGCCTTGCTCATCGAGGGCCCGATGTCCGCTAAGCGAGCCCGCTCCCTAGACTTCTCCTTGTGTTTTTTAGAAGGGGAAGATTTTTCAGATGAGTCCATAAGCCGATCCATCTTTTTCTCTAAAGAAGCTAGGCGGGCTTTAAGCAAGTGGGCCTCCAAAACCTGATGCCTCCTCTTTTTTGTGGCCTGGTTGAAGGACTGGCGCTCTGGGCAAGAGGAGACTGGATGATCTTGGCCTAGGCAAATGACGCACTTCGGATGACCGTCTTTGTGCGGGATCTGGGTGCCACAGGACGAGCACTTCTTAGGAGAAGACATCAATGAGAACAGAATTTTGAAGAAATAAATGCAACAAGGGATTACTGAGCGATGAACTTTCTCAACGATCGCAAATGGAGTCTGCGGAGCGACTGACACGAGGCGACAGCAGGTGTGGGGACCGCCCATTATATACTGTCACGCTGACGTCTGTCATGTGACATAGTGTGGGCGGCCCCCCATCAGGGATTGCTAGAAAAGTCAGCCGTGTGGCCCGACGCCAGTCCTATATGTGATGACCTACTGAAGGAACCCTCTCAAAGTAAGATCAGCATTGCCTTCTCTTTTGTGAGCTAGGGACAAAAAGCTGATCAGTCTTCCAGAGATCCTTAGTCCGACTTGTGTAGTAGCTCAGGATTCTGTGAACATCCAAAATATGCAAGAGGGACTCTCCTTGATTGGAGTATTGCATAAAGAAAGTGGGTAGCTCAATAAATTGATTCAGTGTAGATTCAGCCACCAACTTAGGGTTGATGTGTAGAGCCACACATTCTTTGTGAAAAATCAAGTACGGGATTTTACACTTTAAGACCTGAAGCTCGGAAATTCGCCAAGCAGAAGTGATGGCCATTAGGAAGAGTGTCTTCCAAGAAAGGAACTTCAAAACAGCTGCTGCTGCTGGCTCAAAGGTAGGCAGAGTAAGCTTCTCCAGGATGAAATTCAGGTCCCATGAAGGGCCCCGATGCCTAGGGTAGAGGAATAGATCTTCCCGTACAGGTCCAGAAGACGAGTGGAGGCGTTTAGGATTGGCGGAGCGGCACTGATGACAACCGAATCCACCCCAGGGTGAAGGCTAAGAAAGTCTACACCCTCAGTAGCCTGATATAGCCCGTCCGCCTTCCTCGGAAGAGGGGCCAACGCAGAAGGTGTTTCCAAATGGTGGAACAAGATCTGCGGGAGGCTCTATCCAGGGTGGGATCAGCGTAGGAGCAGTATCGGGCAGATCCAGATGGGCAGAAAGTTTTTTTATGCTGTGGGTCTGGCTCCACTGATTGCCACTGATGTACTTTCTGGATTTTCCTCAATAAGGAGGAGGGAGCCCTGATGGCAGTGTCTTGAGGTCCTTGGTGACAACCGGGAAAGGGGGTTAAAATCCCCGGGTGTCAGTCGAGGGGACGCGGGGACCTCAGTGGGCAATGTGGTGAGACGTTGTGGCGAGCCTGGGGCATCAGACTGGTCATAGGGTCCGGTGCAGGCTTCTTGGCCAGGCGGTCATCTGTGGAGCCAGCATCTGACTTATCGGACTTCCTACCTGAGGAAGGCCGCAAAAGAGAAGCAGCCTTGTCAGAAGGGGTTCTGGCTGGGTGCTCACCCAAAGAGGTGAGCGGCTTAGCCTTGTCCAGGCGTGCGTCGGTGGAACCGTGAGACTTACCGGACCCACTCTGACCGGAAGGCGTGAGGGAGGAGCTCATTAATGGGAGCGTCGGCCTCCTTTACCCCAGAGGCTCCTGAAGGGCGCAATCCCAATGGGAGGGGCGACGCCTTCTTGGTAGGCACCAAGATGGCCGCCAAGGAGCGATTCCCCCAGAAGGGATGTTACCTTGAGAAGTTGCGGCTTCTGTGGAAGACTATTCCTGCTCCTGGTGATTCTCCTTGTCACGCTTTTTCTTATGACCTTCGGGGAAGAAGATGCCTGCCTAAGCTTTTTTTTAACTTTTTCCATGGAGCCCATTTTCTTCCTGAGGATATGGGCTTCCAGGGACTGCTGCCTTCTCATGCGGGTAGCAGAGTTGAACTTCTGACAGTGCTGGCACTTCTCCAAGGGTGGTGTGGGCCCAGACAAAAGAGGCACAAGGAGTGGCCATCCTTGTGTGGAAGCTGGGAACCACACGAGTCACTTATTTTTATGCGATTCGGAGGACATCGGGGACGACATACACAGCAATGTTGAAGAAAGTTGAAAAATAGAGAAACGGGTTGAAAAAGTTCAAAAACCGACGAACAACTGATGAGTATTCTACTGTGAGGAACTTTCACAGGCCAACAGCAGGAAAGAACTGGAAGGTGGGTGGGGGGACCACCCCTTTATACAGACATCGACTGACGCTGGTCATCTGACGTGGGGGTGGTCCCCCGCCAGAGACTGCTAGCTAGAAATTTTTCCGTGGGGTCCTGACGCCTTAGTTCTATATGTGAATATCTACTGCAAGAGCCCTCTCGAAGTAAGATAGAATATCGTGGATTGCCTTTATCAGTGCCTCTCGAGAGGAAGCGATGAGATACGGGAACACGTAATGGCCCTGTTTTCTGAGGGCCGCTGCAAAAACTGCCAGGCATTTGGTAAAAATGCTAAGTGCAGAGGACAGACCGAACGGGAGTGCTCGGAACTGATAATGGCGTCCCAGGAGCTCTAAGCACAAGAATTTCGGGTGCGATCGAGTGATGGGAAGGTGAAGATATGTGTCCTACATATCCAGTGATGCAAGCCATGTGCCTTGCTTGAGCATGGGACTAAGACCCGGAAGGGTGACCATATGAAAGTGTTTGTACACCACCGAGGTGTTGAGATCACAGAGATCCAAGATCGGGCGTAGATCCCCTGTTTTCTTTGGAACCAGGAAGAAGTGGGAGTAATATGCCCTTCTCTCTGGTTCCCCGGAATGATCTCAATGGCGTCCTTCTCCAGGAATGTCGAGATCTCCCGCTGAATGAGCAGGGCGTACTGTCCCGAGTAATGGGATCGCAGCGGAGGTAGTCTTTGGGTAGTCGAGGAACTCTATAGAGTGACCCCGACTTTTATAGTTGTAAAACCCACTGGTCGGAGTTGTCCTCTGCCACCCTGGCAGGTGGTAAGCAAATCGACCCCAACCCTTTCTTCCCCTTGATCCAGCAGTGGGGCAGGGGTCAGGAGAGAGTCATGCCATGGCTGTGCTGGCCCAGGCAGGCTAGGCAGACCATGCGTTTTGCTGACCCTGCCCTCCAGGGTGATTGGCTGATTCTTTTTGCCAAAGTTGCACCAGGTTGCTGGCTGGAACGGGGTTGCTGTCTGCCCTGCCGGTCACGAAAGCAGTTCTGGCCTCTATGAAAGGAGCCAGTTTTAAGGTTTGTACATGGTTTGTAGAGTCCCAGTAGCCTTCCCGGTGTCTTGCATTTGGTGATGACTTTCTCAGGGTCCTCACCGAATAAAACTGATCCATTATAAGGGACATCCAAAAGATAGTGTCTTTGGACTACGGGCTCTGCTATTCACAGCTTTCACCACTAAATGGCAGTTCTGTGAGGGAGACTAGACAGTTCTCACTACACACGTCTGAGGTTGAGGAGGAGGAGCCTCAAATAGCAGGACTGTTCTGCACGTTTTAACTTTGCATACTTTTTAGCATAAGTGGCATACCTTTTATAGTCTTTCCAGACTAACTTACTGTGAGAATTCAGTCGGGCCCACTCTTCTTCCTGGCTTTTCCTGCTGTTTTTTTAGGAAGCCTAGAATCTTCTTTGAAGGGTGGCAACTCAAAGAGGATTACAGCTGAAAGACGCGCCACTCGGAATGGCGGAGAAGTGAAGTTACAGATGGGCTCATAAGAACTACAAGAAGCTCTCCCGTTTGCACAATTCCTTGCTGCCTGCATTTTAAATAGACTTGGTTGTTAGCTCTTATAAGGGCTGTATCTCTATTTTCCTTTAATTCAAGTGTTTTTTGTGTGTTTTAGTTTTTTGGGTTTTTTTTTGTCTTTTATAGTGCTTTTTGTTTGGTTCCTTTTGCTCAGTGTGTTAGAGAAAGGACTGGGGGTGCTTTTCCTTGGAGTCTGATGTTGAGTAGTTTACTAGATTGTAAAAAATAGAAGCATTTTTAATTAAATTAGATAAAGATAAAAAGTACATTGTTTTAAAAGTTCCCAGGGTTTTTACCCCATGTGACCTGAGCCATCCAATTGTAAAGACCTGCATCATTTTTCTGTTTTAAAAGCGCAGGTGCAGTGTTCCCTTTTTTTTAGATGCGTCAGAAGCATCAGCGTGCTGGTTGGTTTAAAACACGCTCAGTAACTCGATATCAGACTGCCATTGCGTTTTATATCTCTGTATTTTTGGTCATTGCAGTGTTTAAATCGGAGCTGCCTTTCTCTATTTAAGATAAAAGGTGTGCACAAGCAGAGATGACAGACAAGGATTATTAGACGAAAAATACAGGTTACTCACCTGTAAAAGGAGTTCTAGAAATGGTATATGTTGTTCATCCGCACTTACTGGAAGGTTCATTGCTGCTTTAAATCTTGCCGGAAGGTCTTCAAGCTGGCTCCTCCCACCCACCCGGGTAGTAAAACTCTCGGCTCTGCCCCATGACACCAGATCTAGCCCGCTGGAAGCCAGGTTTCGCGTCGAAGCCGGGGAGGTCAGGTGGGTTGTGTGGATGAACAACATATACCATTCCTAGAACTCCTGTTACAGGTGAGTAAATACAGGTTACTCACCTGTAACAGGAGTTCTAGGAATGGTATATGTTGTCATCCACACTGTCTGGCAGGTTCCTTGCCGCTTTAAATCTTGCCGGAAGGTCTTCAAGCTGGCTCCTCCCACCCATCCGGGTGGTGAAACTCACGGCTCCGCCCCATGACACCAGATCTAGCACGCTGGAAGCCAGGTTGTGCGTCGAAGCCGGGGAGGCCGGGAGGGTTGTGTGGATGAACAACATATACCATTCCTAGAACTCCTGTTACAGGTAAGTAACCTGTATTTCTAGGGACATGGATATATTGTTCATCCACACTGTCTGGCAGACTCCTAGCAGTTCTCTGGGAGGAGGGAGGCAAGGCGCACACCCCCTACTTAGGGAATGACTGGAGAACCGAGGCCCCAAAACCAGCATCCCGGCGTGACTCAAGGTCGATGTGGTAGTGGGTAATGAAGGTGTGTGCTGACAGCCAGATAGCAGCCCTGCAGATTTCCTGGATAGGGACGTCCCTAGAAGCAGCCACCGATGCAGCGGTATGGCGGGTAGAATGAGCTCTTATCCCTCTGGGAGGCTCCATGCCCGCCAACCTATAGCAGAGATCTATGCAGGAGGAGACCCACCTGCCTATCGTCTGCTTGGCTGCAGGTCTGTCAGGTGTGGCTTCAGCGTAGGTAACAAACAGCTGGCGAACCTCTCCCCGAACTTCAGCCATCCGCTCCTTGCAATAAGCGAGCGTTCTTCTAGGGTCCAAAGCATGGAGCCTATATTTGGCCTCAGAGGTGTGACTGGGGTAGAACACCGGCAGAGTCAACACCTGGTTAAGGTGAAACTCCGACACTACCTTTGGAAGGAATTTCGGGTGGGGGCACAGGACAACTTAATCTAATCCCTATGGAAGACCAGATAAGGAGACTCGATGGAAAGTGCCTGGAGCTCTCCCATCCTTCTGGCTGACGTGATAGCCACCAAGAAGGCGGTCTTCCACAACAGTTGAGAGATGTCACACCTGTGCATCGGTTCGATTGGCTTGCCCATGAGCTTAGCCAACACCAGCAGTAGATTCCACGGAGGTGGAGGTTCTCGCACCGGACGGGATATGTGATCAAGGCATTTGAAAATGCGCCCGACCACCTTCTCCTGCGCCACCGACTGCTTTCCGGCCCATGCCCGGTAAGCAGAGATGGCTGCCAGGTGCACCTTAAGGGTCATTGACCGACGCCCAAGCTGAGAAAGGGACCACAGGTAGTCCAGAATGCTTGCCAAGGAGCAGGAGGAAGGGTCCCAGGCCCTTACCCTGACACCAAATGGAGAATCTCTTCCATTTAAAGGCGTAACATTTTCTGGTCGACTCCTTATGGGAAGACTCAACATCGTTGAGGACCTCGTCGGAAAGACCCAAGGCCTGGAACTCTAGCCACTCAGGAACCAGGCCGTCAGGTGCAGGGATTGAAGGTTTGGATGGAATACCTTCCCGATTGACTGAGATCAGGTCCGGGCAGGCTGGAAGCCGCTTCGGAAGCCTGGAGCTGAGACTGAGGGGATCTGGATACCAGAACTGGTGGGGCCAGTCTGGGGCTACCAGAATCTCCTGCGCCTTGTCCCTCCTCGCCTTGAGAAGCACCTTGTGGATCAAGAGAAATGGGGAAAAGGCGTAGAAGAGGCCCGGGGTCCACGGCCTCGAGAAGGCATCCCCCTGCAGCGAGCCCTGCTGAGGGGGGCGGGCATAAAACAACCTCAGCGTCGCATTCTCACTGGAGGAAAACAGGTCCACCTGAGGCATGCCCCAGTGGGAGAACAGATCTTGTACTACCTCTGGCAGGAGAGACCACTCGTGGGACGCAGCTCCTATCTGGCTTAGGGCATAGGCCAGAATGTTGGAGGCTCCTGCCACATGGATGGCAAGGAGATTCGCCTCCAGACTGCGCACAAGGGACCAAATGTGGAGAGCTTCTCTGCACAGAGGCATGGAGTGCGTCCCGCCCTGGCGGTTTAGGTAGTACATGGTCGTGGTATTGTCCGTCTGGACCTGGACCACTTGACCCCGTATAAACAGAGCGAAGGCGGTGAGGGCTAGATGAACCGCCCGAAGCTCCAGCAGGTTGATGTGGCATCGGGACTCCCAAGGGGACCAGAGGCCTTGCGCTCTGTGCTCCCCCAGATGGACACCCCAACCCATCAGAGAGGCATCGGTCGATAGAGAGACCGTAGGCTCGGGGCAGACAAACGGGATGCCCTCCTGCAGATGAGCTGGAACGATCCACCACTGGAGAGCGTTCCACATCTCCTGAGTCACTGTCACTGGCTGATCCAAAGGACTGGAGCGCTGTGACCAATGGCTGGCCAGTCCCCACTGTAGGGGACGCATGTGCCAACGGGCCCAATGGACCACGCTGGTGCAGGCTGCCATGAGGCCCAGGAAGTCCTGTGCAGGGTGCAATTGCCCAACCTGAAATGATTGGGCAAAGGAGGTAAGAACCTCGGCCCTGTCCGCCGGGAGCTATGCTCTGGCTCACAGAGAGTCGAGCTCTGCCCCAATCAATTGGATCACCTGCTTTGGCATGAGTTCCGACTTGGCCTCGTTGATAAGGAGGCCAACTTGAGAGCAAACCTTGAGGGCCAGATCCCTGGACCTCTCCACCTCCATTCTGGAGAAGGCTGCAATCAGCCAGTCATCCAGGTAGGGGTACACCCAGACCCTTCGGCGTCACAGGAATGCTGTCACCACTGCCATGCATTTGGTGAAGACCCTGGGAGCTTCAGAAAATCCGAAGGGCATGGCCCGGAACTCGTAGAGGGACACCTCTGCTCTGAAGCGGAGGAATCGCTGGTGGGACGGACAGATTGGGATGTGAAAGAACGCGTCCTGGAGGTCCAGAGAACAGAACCACATGCCTCGTTCCAAGGATGGAATGATCTGAGCCAGAGTGACCATCCTGAAGGTTTGAGACCTTAGGCACCTGTTCAGGTTGTGCAGGTCTAGAATGGGGTGCCAGCCCCCTGTCCGTTTCGGGACCAGGAAGTACCTGGACACAAACCCTGGATCTGGTGGAGGATCTGCCACCTTCCTGATCACCTCCTTTTTGAGGAGCAGGGCAATGTTGGCTCAACAGGCCGACAGAGAGGCTGCGGACCCCATGGGGCGACGGCTCGGAAGGGTGGGGCCTGCTCGAACTCCAAAGGCAGACCCTTTCCTAACACCTCCAACACCCAACGGTCCATGGTGATAGCGGACCAGGTGGAAAGGAAGTGGCGGAGCCATCCCCCCCTCGGGGGAACCCAGGGGGAAGTGACACGGCTGGGGGCAACACCCCTCAACCCGTCACTAGGCAGGCTTGGAGGAAGGACCAGCCAAGAGACTTCCTGGGCCTTTTCCTCCCTGCTTCCTGATGGAGGAAGCTGCAGGCTTGGCTTTGGGGTGCCAGTGCGAGCCTGCTGGCCCTAATACTGGTGTTGCTAGGCCAGACGTACCGCAGAGGCAGGTCGAAAGGACTTATGTTGCTGTCGACGGCCTTTGTCCTGAGCAGACGTGACCGAGTCCAAGGTGGCACTGGACTTTTCGATCCTCTGGAGGTGGCCTTCCACTCCAGGGCCAAAGAGGTCGGTCCCCAAGAAGGGGACGTCCGCCAACTTGTGCTGGGTATCCGCCGTAAAGGTGGATATCCTCAGCCAGGCTCTGCGGTGCATGGTCACTGCGGCCACAAGAGTCTCCGATATCAAGAGCCATTTGGAGCTGCTCTTTTGCCACTGCCCTTCCCTGATCCCGCAACTGCATGACCGTAGTCTGCAGATCAGCCAAGAGATGAGGGATCACCTCATCCAGGGAGCCCACGAGGGCATGGGAGAAGTGCGCCATCAGTATGGCTGAACTGGCCTGAAGGAGGCTGAGGGAGGACGCAGCGTATACCTTGCGCCCAGCATAGTCCAGCTTTTTGGACTCCTTGTCGGGGGGCTTATCCACATCCCTAGCATTCCTGGAATGCCAGAAAATGCTATCGGTGCCCAACCCCTCCGCAGAGGGGTGTTCCGAGAAACCAGACAAAGAGCCGGTAGGGACCGCATACTTCCTGGCCATCCTGGCCGAAGGTGAAGGACATTAAGCCGGCCGCTGCCATAGCTCCAAGGCTGGGCCAACAATGGCTTCAGCCACCGGAAAGGCCTCCGTGGGAGAATCCCCTCAGTCCAGTATCTCCATGAGGGGATACTTGGCCCGCTTGGATACAGGCTTGAGCTGCAGCTGAAGCAGACCCATGAACGATGATGATCTCTCATCCATCGACTGCCCCCCGGAGGACACCAGGTCAAGGGGCCTGGAAAACAGGGAGGAGTCGTCAGTCTCCAAAGAGTCTGCGAAGAGCTGCCTGGGGCCTGAGCCACCCTCCACCTGCCGAGGATGGTCGGGAGTGAGGGTGACCGACAAACGGTGGGGCAGACCCTGACCCAACTGAGAATCCTTGGTAGGAGCCCCCGATTTCGGTTGTGGAGGCAGAGGTTCCCCCACAATTGGTGGGGCAGCTGGTTTCAGCCGAACAACCGGCCCAGGCTTGGGCACCTCAACCACCGTGAGGGGTTGTTTCGGCCTTTCGGGTGACAGCCACTTAATGGCCGGGGAAGGCGACGGCATTGGCTTGTTCCCAGACAGAAGGAGCTGCTGACACATTAAGTCCTCGTAACGTCGACGCAATTTGCGCCGAAGCCTCTCCTCTTCCGAGGAGGAGGACGAGGATGAGCGGCACCGCTGCTTTCCTTGGTGCTGAGACCGAGACAGCCGGTGTCGGCAGGATCGGCTGAACCGAGACCTTCTGTGTTTCCGAGGGTGGGTCTGGGAGGGAGCGGGGGAAACCCGCTCCTCCCTCGGCTCGGGAGCCTTGACCGGGGACTCCAGCACAGGAGGCGCAGGCAAGTCCTGGGTTTCCAATGGGGGAACCGGTGATGAAGGGTTGTCGGCTTCACCAGTCGACAGCCCGTCCGACGGGTCGAGAAAAATGTCGACCGCGTCAACGGGTGTCTCAGCCGGCTGACCTGACAGGGACATTGTGAAGCCAGCAGCCTTAGCCGCAACCTCGACCGAAGTCGAGTGTCGACTGTCCGGGAAAGGGGACCTCTCCCGCTCCCACGAACATCGACGGTGGGACTTACCCTTCGAGTCCTTCTTTTTTGACTGAGAAGAGTGTCCCGATGGCCCCTCACCCTTCGTGGAGAGGGACTGGCAAAGCTCCTTAAAAGAAGCTGTGTAGGAGGATCCCAAAGAGCGGGATAAATGCTGCGACCGAGGAAGATGAAGATGCGGCCTGGGCTGCCTCCTCCTCGAGGGCGATCATCTGCTCGAGTTGCTCAGCCGAGCCAGCCGCCGAGGACAACGCCCAACGGGCCTCCTTGGACTTCACCGGCAGATAACGTTTCTCAGGGCGCCCAAGTTGGAGCTGGGCAGTCTTCAAGGATGTTAGCGGAAAAAGACCTGCACAACTCGCAGGCCTGCGGGTTGTGGTCAAGCCCGAGGCAGCAGATGCACGTGGAGTGCAGATCGGTCCTGGACATCATCTGCCCGCTTGGGCACCGACGAAAACTGGGAGTCGATTTGTCCATCGCAGCCGTGAAGGAAGAAGTAGACTGAAGTCTGGAAAACTTTAAAATTATTTCCGGGTGAACCGAAGAGATAGGATCCAGTCTATACGAAGAGCGTTAAGGAGGGAACCTGAGCTTCCAAGCAGTAAGGAAGCTCTGTCGTCGTGGGGCGGAGCAGAGAGTTTTACCACCCGGATGGGTGGGAGGAGCCAGCTTGAAGACCTTCTGGCAAGATTTAAAGCGGCAAGAAACCTGCCAGACAGTGTGGATGAACAACATATCCATGTCCCTATAACCTGTATTTCTAGGGACATGGATATGTCGTTCAAGCCACACTTACTGGCAGACTCCTAGCAGTTCTCCGGGAGGAGGGAGGCAAGGCGCGCACCCCCTACTTACGGAATAATGACTGGAGAACCGAGACCCCAAAACCAGCATCCCAGCATGACTCAAGGTCGATGTGGTAATGGGTAATGAAGGTGTGTGCTGACTTCCAGGCAGCAGCCCTGCAGATTTCCTGGATAGGGACGTCCCTGGAAGCAGCCACCGATGCAGCGGTATGGCGGGTAGAATGAGCTCTTATCCCTCTGGGAGGCTCCATGCCCGCCAACCTATAGCAGAGATCTATGCAGGAGGTGACCCACCTGCCTATCGTCCGCTTGGCTGCAGGTCTGCCAGGTGCGGCTTCAGCATAGGTGACAAACAGCTGGCGAACCTCTCCCCGAACTTCAGCCGTCCGCTCCTTGTAATAAGCGAGCGTTCTTCTAGGGTCCAAAGTATGGAGCCTATATTCAGCATCCGAGGTGCGACTGGGGTAGAACACCGGCAGAGTCAACACTTGGTTAAGGTGAAACTCCGGCCCGTCGGCGCAGCGGTGAGATTTCCGCTTGCAACGCCGGCGACCCGGGTTCGGGAACAGACCGAGTCATCGGAGGGCTGGCCGGGGGGAGAAGGATCGAGCGTCCGGCGGACTGCTCTCCTTCTCCGGGAGGGTCGGGTAGCAACGGTGCGATGGGGACCCCTAGCGGAGGCTGGGGACACTCCGCCACAGCGCTTACGTCGGGGGAGGCGGAAGTGACTGGCGTGATTGCACGTCCCCTCCCTCGGGGTGGGAATAAGGGTGAAATTCCACGCCTAGCGTCTAGATGACGCTCTGCCCTGGGGATGCCCTGATTGGTCACCGGAGCCGTTCCCCCAACCAGTTATTAGGCCCGCGGTTCGGTGTGGGAGGGTCTGAGCCGCGGCCCGCTCTCTAGGGGCAAGCCAGGGATGACCGGGAGTCGGCGATATCCGGTGACCGGGGGTCCTGGGGTCCGTGACCGGAGCAGAAGGGCAGACGAGTGGAGGTAAAAAGCAAAAAAAAAAAAGGTGAAACTCCGACACCACCTTCGGAAGGAATTTCAGGTGGGGGCACAGGACAACCTTGTCCCTGTGGAAGACCAGATAAGGAGACTCGATGGAAAGCGCCTGGAGCTCTCCCATCCTTCTGGTTGACATGATCGCCACCAAGAAGGCAGTCTTCCATGACAGGTGAGAGAGATCACACCTGTGCATCAGTTTGAATGGCTTGCCATTGAGCTTAGCCAATACCAGCAGTAGATCCCATGGAGGTGGAGGTTCTCGCACCGGAGGGGATATATGATTAAGGCCTTTGAAAAAGCGCCCGACCACCTTCTCCTGCGCCACGAACTTCTTTCCGGCATGCACCCGGTAAGCAGAGATGGCTGCCAGGTGCACCTTAAGGGTCATCGACCAAAGCCCTTGTTGAGAAAGGGACCACAGGTAGTCCAGAATGCTGGCCAAGGAGCAGGAGGAAGGGTCCAACCCCTTGTCCTGACACCAAATGAAGAATCTCTTCCATTTGAAGGCATAGTATTTTCTGGTCGACTCCTCATGGGATGCCTCAACAACGTTGAGGACCTCGTCGGAAAGACCCAAGGCCTGGAACTCTAGCCGCTCAGGAACCAGGCTGTCAGGTGCAGGGACTGAAGGTCCGGGTGGAGTACCTTCCCTGGTTGACTGAGATCAGGTCTGGGCGGGCTGGAAGCGCCTCAGGAGCCTGGAGCTGAGGCTGAGGAGATCTGGATACCAGAACTGGCGGGGCCAGTCTCAGCTACCAGAAGAAAAAATTACTCACCTTAGTAATGTTGTTTCTTCTAATGGAGTCTTGCTATATTATGACATATGCAGTATAACCCCAGGTTAGAACTGCTCGGAGGTGAAAGAGTTAACTTCCATGCAGGGCATGGAATCTTGAGCGAGCTCGGGTTAAACACTCTGTCTGTTGAAGCTCAAACTTAAACTGTCAGATCTTTACGAGCAAAAACTCACTAAGGTTCTGTGTGGAAGCCATAAACCTACACTAGCCACTGGCTACTAACTACAAAAAACACCTTTTGATCTTGATCCCAAAACAAAGACTCAAGTCGGGGGATTCAAGAAGAACTTAAGCATAACACCTAAGCACCCTAGAAGGGTGCAATGAAGTGGGCATCAAAGAAGTGCCAACATTGCACTGCCCACCCACATCCCAAAAACAGAGGTTCTGAGAGGGGCAGGCTGGGGGGGAGGTCATAATATAGCAAGACTCCATTAGAAAAAACAACATTACTAAGGTGAGTAATTTTTTCTTTAAACAACATGAAGTCTTGCTATATTATGACATATGCAGACTACACAGCAGTACCTCCATGGAGGAGGTACAGAACCTACTTGGGAAATGGGCTCTGAAGCACGGCTGTGCCAAATCGAGCATCGCTCCAAGCCTGGATATCCAAGGAATAATGCTTAGTAAAAGTGTGAACTGTTTTCCAGGTAGCTGCTTGACATATCTCTAAGATAGGAATGTCCCTGGCTGCAGCCAGAGATGCAGCTGTACCTCTGGTAGAGTGAGCCCTCAGGCCTGAGGGAGGAACCTTACCCAGTTTTTCGTAACAGAATTGGATACAAGAGACAATCCACCTGGCAATGGATCTTTTAGTGGCAGGTTTCCCTTTACCAACCTCACCATAGGTGAGGAACAATTGGAGGGATTCGAACCTGTAACCCTTGGTACGATCTATATAGTAACTAAGGGCTCTTTTGACATCTACACTGTGCAATCTCCTCTCACCAGAGGAGGAATGGTCAGTGAAGTACACAGGGAGACACATGGATTGATTAAGGTGAAAGTCTGAAACCACCTTACGCAAAAACTTCCTGTTAGTCCTGATCTGCCAGTTAGTCCTTATCTCTATGAAAGGAGATGAAATCAGGCTCCACTGACAAGGCTTGTAGCTCACTTATGCGCCTGGCAGAGGTGATGGCTACCAGAAACACAGTTTTCCAAGTCAAGTACTTCAGCTCTGCTGAAGACAATGGCTCAAAAGGGGGTTGCATAAACTGAGCGATGCAAATATTAAGATCCCAAGCAGGGGCAGGATCCCTGAATGGGGGATTGGTGTGAAGCAACCCTTTAAAAAACTTGGAGAACACAGGGTGAGCTGATAAAGAAGAGGGCTTACCTGCTGACAAGAAGACAGACACAGCTGTCAAGTGCACTTTTAGGGTAGCTGGTCTCAGCCCCAAGGAATTCAAATGCACCAAATAATCCAGGATCGTGGGCACACCAGCAGATTCTGGGGAATATGTTTACCAGCACACCATATGGAAAATCTTTTCCATTTTGAATTATAGGTAGCCCTGGTGGAAGGCTTCCTAGAGGCCTTCAAGATATCCAATACCTTGAGAAAGGTGTAGGTCAGCAAACTCTAACTCTTCAAGAGCCAAGCCTTGAGATTGAGAGATTTGAGGTTCGGATACCAAACTCTCCCCTGGGCACAGGTTAACAGGTTGTGATACCTGGGAAGGCATAGGGGAGGGTGGACTGCTAAGGACATGAGGAGTGGGTACCAGAGCTGCCTGGCTCAATCTGGAGCAATCAGGATCATCTTGCAGGATTGAGATCTGATTCTGACTAGCACTTTGAAAAGGAGAGGGAAGGGGGGAAAAGCATAGAGAAACTTCCCTTCCCAACTGAGAAGGAAGGCATTCAGAGGGACTGAGCCCAACACTGGGGGCCTGCAGTAAAAAAGGGGAAGTTGGTGATTGTCTGGGGCTGCAAGAGATCTATTTGAGGAGTGCTCCATCTGGCAAAATTACCTCCAGTACCAGGGGATCCAGTGCCCATTCGTGATGGCCCTGGGAAATCCTGCTGAGAGCATCCGCTAGGACATTGTCCTTGCCTGGGAGGTGAACTGCCGTAAGGGAGGCGTTCAGAGAGTAAGCCAGAGACCACAACTTCATTGCTTCGGTGCACAAGGCCGTAGACCGAGTGCCCCCTTGCTTGTTGATGTACCACATTGTAGTGGTATTGTCTGTCCTGACCTGAACTACCTTGTTCTGGACAGATGAGGAGAAAACCTGAAGTGCTAGAAAAACTGCTCTGAGCTCCAGCAAATTGATGTGGAGCAGGGATTCCTGAGGGGACCACAGGCCTTGGGTGGAAAGGTCGCCCATGTGAGCTCCCCACCCCAGGAGGGATGCATATGTAGTAAGGGTCAAGGAATGAGACTTGGGGGTGAAGGGAACCCCCTTTCTCAGATTGTTCTGATCCTGCCACCACTGAAGGGCCTGGATCAGGGTTCGAGTCACTGGAATCAATTTGGTTAGGGGATCCGTCCTTTGAGACCAAAAGGCTCTCAAATGGAACTGAATGTCCCTCATCTGAAATCTCGCTCCCTGCACTACTGCTGTGGAAGCAGCCATGTGCCCCAGGAGCTGTAGGAAATGCCTTGCTGGTCGAGAGACCTGCAGGGTGAAAGAGGAGGCCAGAGAGACCAGGGTCCTTGCTCTCTCCAGAGGAAGGAAGGCTCTGGCTTCTTTTGTGTTCAGTTCTGCACCTATGAAGATGAGAAGCTGGACAGGCTCCAGAACTGACTTTGGAAGACTGAGAAGGAAACCTAGAGATGTAAGCAGCTGCTGGGTTACTTGCAAATGAAGTTTGACCTGTTCTGGAGACTGGCCTACAATGAAGCCAGTTGTCCAGATAAGGGAAGATGGCAATCTTTGCCTTCTTAAATGAGCAACTGCTACTGCCAGGCATTTTGTGAACACCCTTGAGCCGAGGAGAGGCGTATGGGCATTGTTTGAACTGGTAATGGCCTGAAGGCAGTTCGAATCTGAGGTACTGATGGGAGCTCTGATAAGAACATGGAAATAGGCATCCTTGAGGTCCAGGGAGGCTAGCCAGTCCCCTGGCCTTAGAGAGGGTAAAATAATCCCCAGGGTCACCATTTTGAACTTTGGTTTTAAAAGGTGCTTGTTTAGATACCCGAGATCCAGAATGGGCCGCCATTCTCCTGTCTTTTTTGGGGTAAGGAAGTACCTGGAGTACAACCCTTTGCCCTGGTGTATGGGTAGAACCCTTTCCACGGCTCTGAGAGCCAAGAGGGTAGAAACTTCTGCTTCCAGGGCAAGTGCCTCTGATGGGTTTGCAGGTGGAAAAGATCTGGCTCTCATCTTCGGAAATTTTTTGAAGCTGAGAACCAGTCCCTGGCTTACTACCTCCAGGACCCACTTGTCTGATGTTAAAGACTTCCCGTCCTGGACAAAGTAAGCCAGCCTGCCCCTACTGGTAGTGGAGAATCGGCCCTGGCTACCCCATCAGGAGCCTGTTTTGCAGGGGTTTGGTTAAAGGGGTAGAAGCAGGCTTACTAGAACCCCTTCTGCCCCCTTCCTCTAAAGAACCCCCTCTGGGCATAAGCAGAAGAGGAGGCCTGGGCTTGGTAAATAGGCCTATGAAAAGTCCTGCCCCTGACATGCTGCCTTTGAGGAGTGGCTTGCCTTTCTTTGGCCTGTGCACTCCTATAGGTGGTCCTATACTCATCCATTTTTCTATATAATTCTCTGTCTGCTCTCAAACAGAGAATTTCCCAACAGGAAAATCCATAGCCTTAGACTGGGTATCCGAGACAGGGCAGTACATCTGAGCCAGGCCATTCTGCGAAGAGACACAGATGTAGCCATAACTCTAGATGAAACATCATTAGAGTCTACAGCAGCATGAAATTGCACCTTGGATGCTTCAATACCATCCGCAGCCACCTGCTCCAGCTCCCTGGCAAGCTGTTCAGGGGCCTGTTTTGCTAGGGCCAGGACAGTATCCCACCTGGATTTCTGGTACCTAGCTGCGTAAGCCATATAATTTGCCTGTCTGAATCCCAAAGATGCTGCCATGTATTGCTTTTTTGCCATGGCATCCATCCTCCTGGAATCCTTTTCAGGAGGGTGAGAGGCTAGAGGATATTAGCCTTGTCACAGGCTGCAGCCTGCACTACCCCACATGGCTGCACTGAGATAGAAACTCCGTATCAGAGCCTGATAAAGCATACCTCTTGTCCATCCTTTTATCCACAGGGAGGATAGAATGAGGAGTTTTCAGAATTTTAACTCTCTGTTTCCTAAAAGATTTATGCAAGGGAATAGACAGTCTCCTAGACTCTGGAATATCCATCATTTCCACAAAATCAGGCTCTTCTTGATCATCCACAGCTTCCTCAACAGGGAGCTGCAGAGTGTCAGCAACTTTCTTGTAAAACAAAGAGAGAGAAGGGGACTCAGATAGCCTGGGAGGGGATACACCTGAAGGTCTGTCTGGAGAGATGGGCACATCCAGACTGTCAAAATCACACTCACTCTCCTCGTACCCCTCCTCCCCTTCCCCTGGTTCATAAAAATCTTCAAAATCATAATCTTGAACCGAGGGAACCGACCGAACCGGGCGCTTACCCAATGGTGCCGGTTTGGACGGAACAGGGGAAAGAGACTGGACAATCTGAATAGCTTTGGCTATTTCCTCAGTGGTTGGAGAAAGAACTTTTGGCCCCAAACTAGCTGACCTTCTAGCCCTTTTAGTTGGAACTGGCTCCTCAGAGCTGGCTCTTCGTTTGCCCGAGGAAGCATCGCCCTGGTCAGAGGGCACTCCCTCAGGTTCAGTTGGAACCGAACCGGGCTGGCCATCTGGGTCAGCGGACTTTTTGGCCTCCCTTTCCCTTAGCCTACCAACTCTTTTTTCCACGGTGGCAGCAGGAAAATTTTTACAGATCTGGCAGTCTGCATTGAGGTGGTCAAACCCCAGACAATATACACATATGGTGTGTGGGTCAGCCTTGGCAAAGGCTTCCCCACAGATGCCACAGTGCTGAAACCATCGGGTCTGGTTTTTCTTTTGGGTTTCTCAGACATAGTGCCAGCCTAACCAAAACTTGCCCGTTAACGGCAATCCACCAAGCAAGACTCTCTTATCAGTTCCCAACAGTGTCACGGGTCGTGGAAAAAACCGTAATAAAATCCGTTTTTTAGAACCGATAAGAACCGGGAACCGCACTCTAAAGGGCTAGAAAGTAATTTTTAAACCCCTCTGATCGGTTCAAACCAAACCGAAAAAGACGTTTACAAGTTCCACACAGAAGAAAAATAAAAAGTAAGCCTATCTATTACTTAGAATACCACAGACAGAGCTTGAACCGACGATTGCGGTTAAATTTCGGTAAAATAAACCGAGAATTACACTTTAAAACTGACAAACAAACCGAGCAGCAGGAGGAATCTCCAGAGCGACTGTTCAGTGAGGCGGAGTAAAGAATCTGACAGTTTAAGTTTGAGCTTCAACAGACAGAGTGTTTAACCGAGCTCACGCTCAAGATTCCATGCCCTGCATGGAAGTTAACTCACCTCCGGAGCAGTTCTAACCTGGGGTTATACTGCATATGTCATAATATAGCAAGACTTCATGTTGTTTGAATCACCTGCACCTTGTCCCTCCTCGCCTTGAGAAGCACCTTGTGGATCAAGGGAAATGGGGGAAAGGTGTAGAAGAGGCCCAGGGTCATTGGCCTCGAGAAAGCATCCCCCTGCAGCGAGCCCTGCTGAGGGGGGCAGGCATGAAACAGCCTCAGCTTCGTATTCTCCCTGGAGGCAAACGGGTACACCTGAGGTGTGCCCCAGTGGGAGAACAGATCGTATACTACCACCGGCAATAGAGACCACTCGTGAGATGCAGCACCTATCCGGCTTAGGGCATCTGCCATAGTATTGGAGGCTCCCGCCACATGGATGGCTAGGAGATCCGCCTCCAGTCTACTCATGAGAGACCAAATGCGGAGAGCTTCCTTGCACAGGGGCAAGGAGTGCATCCCGCCCTGGCGGTTTAGGTGGTACATGGTTGTGGTATTGTCTGTCTGGACCTGGACCACTTGACCCTGTACAAACGGAGCGAAGGCGGTGAGGACTAGTCGGACCGCTCGAAGCTCCAGCAGGTTGATGTGGCATTGAGACACCTGAAGGGACCAGAGGCCATGCACTCTGTGCTCCCCCAGATGGGCACCCCAACCGATCAGAGAGGCATCGGTCATTAGAATGACCATTGGCTCGAGGCGGACAAACCGGATGACCTCCTGCAGATGAGCTGGAACGATACACCACTGGAAAGTGTTCCACATCTCCTGGGTCACCGCCACTGGCTGGTCCAGAGGACGGGAGTGCTGTGACCACTGGTGGGCCAGCCCCCATTGAAGGGGATGCATGTGCCAGCGGGCCCAATGGACCACGCTGGTGCAGGCCGCCATGAGGCCCAGGAGGCGCAGAAGTCCCGGGCAGGGCACAATTGCCTAACCAGAAATGACTGGGCAAAGGAGGAGAGAACCTCGGCCCTGTCCGCCGGGAGCCGTGCTCTGGCTCGAAGAGAGTTGAGCTCTGCCCCAATAAATTGAATCACCTGCGTTGGCATGAGTTCCGATTTCGCCTCGTTGATGAGGCTGCCAATCTGAGAGCAGACCTGGAGGGCCAGATCCCTGGACCGCTCCACCTCCAGCCTGGAGGGGGCTGCAATCAGCCAGTCATCCAGATAAGGGTACACCCGGACCCTTCGGCGCTGCAGAAATGCTGTCACCACTGCCATGCATTTGATGAAGACCCTGGGAGCTGGAGAATGGCCGAAGGGCATGGCCCGGAACTCGTAAAGGGACCCCTCCACTCTGAAGCGAAGGAATCGCTGGTGGGATGCATGGATTGGGACGTAAAAGAACGCGTCCTTGAGGTCCCGAGAACAGAACCACATGCCTCGTTCCAAAGATGGAATGATCTGAGACAGAGTGACCATCCTGAAGGTTCGGGACCTTAGGAACTTGTTCAGGTCGTGTAGGTCTAGAATGGGGCACCAGTCCCCTGTCCGTTTTGGGACCAGGAAATACATGGACACAATCCCTGGGTCTGGTGGAGGATCCGCTACCTCCCTGATCACCTCCTTTTGAAGGAGCAGAGCAATGCTGGCTCGATGAGCCGACAGAGAGGCTGCAGACCCCATAGCCCCTGTGGGGCGACGGCCAGATAGGGTGGGACCTGCTCGAATTCCAGAGGCAGACCTTTCCCTACCACTTCCAACACCCAGCGGTCTGTGGTGATAGTGGACCAGGCGGAAAGGAAGTGGCGGAGCTGTCCCCTCATGGGGGGGAACCCAGGGGGGAGTGACGAGGCTGGGGGCGACACCCCTCAATCCATCACTGGGCAGGCCTGGAGGAAGGACCAGCTGAGGAACCTCCTGGGCCTTTTCCTCCTGGCTTCCTGCTGGAGGAAGCTGCAGGCTTGACTTTGGGGTGCTAAGTGCGAGCCTGCTGGCCCTGATGCTGATGTTGCTGGGCCGGACGTGCCGCAGGGGCAGAAGGCCAAAAGGGCTTACGCTGCTGCTGGCGGCCTTTGTCCTTCTGGGCAGACGTGACCGAGTCCAAGGTGGCATTGGACTTCTCGATCCTCTGCAAGTCACCCTCCACCCCGGGACCGAACAAGTCGGTACCCAGGAAGGGAACGTCTGCCAGCTTGTGCTGGGTATCCGCCGTGAAGGTGGAGATCCGCAGCCAAGCTCTGCGGCGCATGGCCACTGCGGCTGCTACTGACCGGGCACAAGAGTCTCCAATGTCGAGAGCAGTCTGGAGCTGTTGCTTTGCCACCGCCCTTCCCTGATTCCGCACCTGCTTGACCGTAGTTTGGAGGCCAGCCGGGAGATGAGGAATCACCTCATCCAGGGAGCCCAAAAGGGCATGGGAAAACTGTGCCATCAGTACGGCCGAACTGGCCTGACGAAGGCCTAAGGAGGATGCAGCATAAACTTTATGCCCGTAGTCGTCCAGTTTCTTGGACTCTTTATCCGGTGGCTTGTCCACGTCCCAAGCATTTCCGGAGCACCAGAAAACACTGTTGGTCACCAACCCCTCTGCAGAGGGCTGCTCCGAGAATCTGGAGAGTGAGCCACTGGGAATGGCATACTTCCTGGCCATCCTGGCTTAGGGAGCTGGACAAGAAGCCGGCCACTGCCATAGCTCCAGAGCTGGGCCAACAACAGCTTCGGCCACAGGAAAGGCCTCCATAGGAGAATCCCCTCAGTCCAGTATCTCCATGAGGGGATACTTGGCCCGCTTTGACACAGGTTCGAGCTTCATCCCAGTAGATTCTGAGATGAGCTGAAGTAATCCCATGAACGAGGATGGGCTCTCGTCCACCGACTGTCCCCCAGAGGACTCCAGGTCGAGAGGCCTGGAGAACAGGGAAGAGTCTTCGCCAGTCTCCAAGGAGTCTGCAAACAGCTGCCGAGGACCTGAGCCACCCTCCACCTACCGAGGGCGATTGGGAGTGAGGGTGACAGACAACAGATTGGGAAACCCATGACGAGACCGAGAATCCTTGGTCGGAGCCCCAGTTTTTGGTTGTGGAGGCGGGGGTTTCACCACGATGGGTGATGCAGCTGGATTCGGCTGAACAACTGGCGCCGGCCTCGGCTCCTCGATGACCACGAGGGGTTGTTTCGGCCGCTCAGGTGACAGCCACTTAATGGCCGGGGAAGGCGACGGAGTCGGCTTGCTCCCAGACAAAAGGAGCTGCTGCCACATCAGATCCTCATAGCGCTGACGCAACTTGCGCCAAAGCCTATCATAGGAGGAGGATGATGAGGATGAGCGGTGCTGCCGCTTCCCTCGGTGCCGAGACCGTCGATGTCTGCGGGATCTGCTGGACCGAGAGGAGGTCCGAGATCGAGACCCTCTGTGTTTCCGAGGGTGGGTCTGGGAGGGAGCAGGGGAAACCCGTTCCTCCCCCGGCTCAGGGACCTTAACCAGGGACTCCAGCACAGGAGGCACGGGCAAGTCCTCAGTTTCCACCTGGGGAACCGGAGAAGATGGGTTGTCGGCTTTTCCAGTCGACAGCCCGTCCGATGGGTTGATAAAAATCTCAACTGCATCGACGGGTGTCTCGGCCGGCTGACCTGACAGGGACACCATGAAGCCAGCAGCCTTAGCCGCAACCTCGACCGAAGTAGAGCGTCGACTATCCGGGGAAGGGGACTTCTTCCGCTCCCATGAACGTCGACGGTGGGACTTACCTTTTGAGTCCTTTTTCTTGGACCGAGAAGAGTGTTCGATGGCCCTCCTTTAGTAAAAGGATTGACAAAGCTCCTTAAATGAAGCAGAGTAGGAGGAGCCCAAGGAGAGGGATAAATGCCGCGACCGAGGAAGAAGAAGATGCGCCTGGGCCGCCTCCTCCTTGAAGCGATCATTTGCTCAAGTTGCTCAGCCGAGCCTGCTGCGGACATGGCCCAATGGGCCTCCTTTGACTTAACGGGAGGAATCTGTCTCTTAGGCGCCAAGTTGAGTCTGGCAGCATGGTCTTGAGCGTTGACCGAAAAGGACTTGCACAATTCACAGGCCTGCGGATCGCGTTCGAGCCCAAGGCAGTAAACGCACATGGAGTGCGGATCGGTCCAAGACATCTTCTGCCCACAAGGGCACCGCCGAAATCCGGGAGTTGATTTGTCCATCGCAGCCGTGAAGGAAGAAAATGACCAAAGCCTAGAAAATTTAAGAATGAGTTTCGGTTTAACCGACGAGATAGGATCCAGGCCTAAAACGCAGAGCGCTAAGGAGGAAACCTCAGCTTCCAACCGTTAAGGAAGATCTGGAGTCATGGGGCGGAGCCAAGAGTTTTACCACCTGGGCGGGTGGGAGGAGCCAGCTTGAAGACCTTCTGGCAAGATTTAAAGTGGCAAGGAACCTGACAGTAAGTGTGGATTGAACATATCCATGTCTCTAGAATTGGCTTTTATCTAGAGGCCATTATCTTCCGTTGATTACTGCTGTTGACTAAGCTACTTCAGGTGCATCATTAATCTAAAAAAGTGCAATTTAGTGCGTTTCCACTTCTATTTTTATGATTTACAATAGGGTTAAACATTTTTAACATAATAACCCCAGTGACGGATTAGAGATACTGAGCTGTCTTTTTTTTTTTTGGGGGGTTTATTGATTTGTACCGATTTTATTTTGTTTATTTTTTGGTAGTGGATTGACTTACCGATTTGTGTAAGCCCAAGGCGAGGGGGTCTGGGTCCATCAAACGCTGATATTCCAGGACCGACTTTTGAAAGAACTGTGAAAGCAGCAGGGTATAGAAGGAGTAGAGTGACCTAGGACTGGAGAGTTCTGAGAAGATCTAGTGAACTGTCGTGCATTTCAACTATCAGTACTACCAGTACAAGCAGAAGGAGTGACTGACCCATTGCAAAATCGAACTTCCGTATTATTTGACCTGCTTCAGAGGCGGAATGGGGTTACATATATAGGTGGGGACGTGAGGAAGATCCATTTTGAACTGTACCGGGGAAGAGTGTCTTACACTGGCATAAGAGTGGGAGTCAGTTAGGCTCTCATGTTCTCAGGGAGGTGAATTTTCATTTCTTCTCATTTCCTCACTGACATTTCGAATAACTAAAGGGTTATACAACTGAAGATTTAAAGCCCTGAAGTAAAGTACAGTTATGCAAGAACTTACCGTAACAGTAGATCTTCGAGAACAGCTCTTGCAGCAGGTTACACCATTAGGACTGTAGCCAGCAGGCGCCTGGATCCCAGGGAAATTTTCTAGCTAACATTATTCAGCGGGGACCGCCACCGACGTCAGTCCCGCCCCCGACGTCCGGCATAGTACATAAGGAGGCGGTCCCCCAGAATCCCCAGTTCTCTCTCCAGAGACTCCCTGCCGCTGGATGACATCAGAAGAGGAGACTGAGGATCCACCATCAAATGGCAATCAGAATAGTGTAGAGAACACCTGATCCTAGGAGAAGGGTATCTGAACAACAAAATCTACCTCCAGCGGGGATGGTGGGAGGGAAAGTACCTGCTGCAAGAGCTGTTCTCGAAGATCTACTGTTACGGTACGTTCTTACATAACTGTACTATCTTACTTTGAGAAACAGCTCTTGCAGCAGGTTACACCATTAGGATGGATTCCCAAGCAATAGTGGAAATCCCCACACCACTGGGAGAAGAGAAGGCAGAAATCCTTAGTAAAACATAAGCCTAGGACAGAAGTCCTTGAAGGACTGCTAGACCAAAACCTACTCTTCGCCTCGATGCAACATCCAGGCTATAACGCCGGATAAAGGTGTGCATAGTGCTCCAAGTCGCTGCTGCACAGATAGCTGAGGTGGACATGTTCTTTAAGGCTGCAAAGGAGGTAGCCACCCCCCTTGTGGAATGACCCCTTAACCACGCCCGGTAAGGGTTTGTTGTGCTTCTGGTAACAGAACGTGATACAAAGTATAAGCCACCTGGACAGCAACTGTTTGGAAATGGGAGCTCCTAGCATCCTGTGGGCGAAGGAGACAAAAAGCTGATCAGATTTTTGGTGGTGTTTGGTCCTGTTCAGGTAGTATCGAAGACACCTATGCACGTCTAAAGTGTGCAACAGGGCCTCTCCTCGATTCGAATATTTAGGGAAGTACACTGGTAGATCGATATCCTGATTAAGGGTGAGAGCTGAGACCAACTTAGGCAGAAACTTCGGACTGGTCTGTAAGAATACCCTGTCCTGGTGGAAAACCAAATAAGGTTCTTTGCACATCAGTGCAACTCTCCTTCAGGAAGATTTCTACGCCATCCAGCACTGGTTCAGGTCCAACCAGTGATTCCTAAACCCTAAAAAAACTGTATCCCTAACATTCGGCTCCCAACAAAGACTCTCCCGTCAATCTCACTGCACCCCTTTCAAAACTTTGGATGGGACTCCTTTGGAGAATTGCACTAGTTTCAGGTATTTAGGAGTCTGGCTTGACCAACACCTAGACTTCTCCTCTCACATCAAATCCCTGCACAAGAAGCTGCTCCCAAAACTCGGTGCTTTATACCGAAACAAAAGCAGCCTCCCCACTGTCCAAAAAAATGATACTGCCCATACTCGATTACAAAGATATAGTATATACCATAGCCCCTGCATCCGCCCTGGCCAGCCTCGACACACTGTTCCACTCTTTGTCGCTTTATTCTCCATTGCCCACAATCTACACACCACTGCAACCTTTACAGCACTCTAACCCTGCTGTCCCTTCATGATTGTAGACTAACAAACTGCGCCAGGTTCGCAGCCAAGCACTGGTCCCTCTCCCTTCCACCCTACCTGTCATCCACACTCTCCAAACAACCTCCACCTGCGTACTCCCTCAGGAGCACAGACCCTAAGCTGCTACATGTCCTGTTCAGGCGTACTACAAAAGGCCAGGCCGCTTTTAACTACCAAATACCACAAATCTGGAACGCCCTACCTGCCCCCATAAGACATGCTCCTAACCCCTACCATCGCAACTGCCTAATCTGAGCGCATTTCTCCTCCAGCTGCTCCTGTTTCAATTAAACTAATTCTACACTCATGTTGTAATTTAACTGGTCTTAAGTAGATTTCCCCTCCAACTATAACTTTATCTACTCAATGTATGTCTACCACTGTCTGTAATCACTCACAAAGTGTTGTAGTACGCCGATTATTGTTCCATTTTGTACCATGTATGTAAAAAAAAAACTATTTTTGATGTAAATCTCATGTTGCAGTTGGGTCTCGGCCGCCAGGTCGCATCTGGAATTGAGCATGTTGCTCAGTATGCCTTCCTGGTAAATCTCGTAAATAAATAAATGAAGTTCCGAAACTCTTCTGGCCGACGTAACGGCAACTAAAAACAACGTCTTCCATGTAAGGAGACATAGCTCGCAATCCCGCGGCTGGTTCAAAAGGTGGCAGCGTAAGCTGCTCCAGGACAAAGGGTAAATCCCAAGGCAGAATAGGATCCTTAATCGGAGGTCTAAGGTGGAGAACACCTCTCAGGAAGGCTCGTGCCATGTCCAACAGAGATAAGACATTGGCCTATAGCAGTGTGATAGGCTGAGATGGCACAAAGGTGTACTTTTATCGAGGAGTAGGCCAAGACTGTCTGAAAAAGAGACAGGAGGTAGTCCAAGACCGACCTTTTCTGGACAATCCAGTGGCAAAAACCCTTGCGCTTGAGCCCATAGGCAAAATCTACGCCATTTCATAGCGTAAGTAGCATGAGTGGGCGGTTTTCTAGCGGCCGCTAGAACTTCAGCTACCTCTTGTGAGACCCCGTGTCGCATAGTGGCTATGTCTCTAGGAGCCAAGCATGCAGGTTCAGTGAACAAAGGTCCGGATGGACCAAGGAGCCCGCCTATTGAGACAGCAAGTGACAGCTGGTTGGCAAAGGCACTGGAGGTTCCCGGGATAGCTGATGCAAGAGAGGGAACCAGATCTGTCTGGGCCAGAAGGGTGCGATCAGGATGAGCGTCGCTTGCTCCCTGCGAAGTTTTAAAAGAACTCTCTGGATCAACGGGAAAGGAGGAAAGGCAGAGAGGAATCTGCCCGCCCAGGAGAGGGACAACGCGTCTCACCAGAAAACACCAGGCCCTGGATCTAGCGAGCAAAAATTGGGCTGTTTCGCGTTGTATGGGGACGCGAAGAGGTCTAACTCTGGAGTACCCCATCTGCAAAACAGATCCTCTTCTACTTCCTGGAGTAGTTCCCATTCATGGACTCTGGCCTGAGAGCGGCTCAGGCTGTCTGCAATGATCTTGTCCACTCCGGGAACATGAATTGCAATAAGATTTGCGCCGTGTTGCAAGACCCAATTCCACACTCTCATGGCCTCCCTGCAAAGCGGGTAGGAGTGGGTGCCTCCTTGTTTGTTGAGGTAATACATCACCGCGGAATTGTCTGTTTGTAACAGAAGTGCACCCAGTGGAATCTCTGACTGGAAGGCCTGCAGAGCGTAAAGGACTGCCCTCATTTCTAGTATATGTGGAGATGAGACTCCTGGGCTGTCCACAGGCCCCGAGACCGAACATCATTGAGGTGTGCTCCCCACCAGAGCCCTGAGGCTTCTGGGGGAAGAGTGTCACAGTCGGGGACGGCGCTGCAAAGGGGACTCCTGCCAAGAGGTTCCCTGGATGAAGCCACCATTGCCAATCTCGAAGTACGGTCCTCGTGATTCGGATTGGATGCTGCAGACGGTCTTGCCTTAGGTCCCATTGTACCAGTAACATCCACTGGGTTATCCGCATGTGAAGACGGGCTAGCGGGACTGTTGCAATGGCTGCAGCCATGTGTCCGAGCAGACAAAGGACCAGTCTGACTGGGACGGTCTTCTTCGCCAATAACTTCCTGATGAGGGATCTGATGTGTTCCGCTCTGTCCGTGGGAAGGAAAGCTTTCCCTCTGACTGTGTCCAGAACTGCTCAGATGAACTGCAGCATCTGGGAAGGAACCAGGCGTGACTTCTCGTAATTGATGAGAATGCCCAGAGTCTTGAACAGAGACTGGGTGCAGTGGATGGCAGACATCAAGGCCTCCTGGGAGGGCGCCATGAGAAGCCAATCGTCCAGGTAGGGGAACACGTAGTGGCCCTGTCTCCTCAGAGACGCAGCTACGACCGCCATGCACTTCGTGAATACCTGAGGTGCCGATGACAGCCCAAAGGGAAGAGCTCTGAACTGATAATGGCGGCCCTGAAACTCGAAGCGCAGGAACTTCCTGTGTGCCTGAGCGATAGGAATGTGCAGATAGGTGTCCTGCATGTCCAGGGACGCCAGAAATGTGCCCTGCTTCAGCATGGGAATCAGTCCCGGGAGGGTCACCATGCGGAAGCGCTTGTAAGCGACCAAAAGACTGAGATCGCTGAGGTCTAGTATTGGATGGAGGTCCCCTGTTTTCTTTGGAACCAGGAAGAAGTGAGAATAGTACCCTAGTCCTCTCTGGTTCCCTGGTACGTGTTCTAAGGCTTCCTCTTCCAGAAGCGCGAGCACTTCCTGCTGTATGAGCAGGGAATGCTGACCCAAATAATGGGAAAGCAGGGGAGGTCTTGTAGGTGGGCTGCCTACAAATTCTATGTAATGACCATTTTAGACCAACTGTAGAATGTCGTTGGTGATTGATTGCCACCCTGAAAAGTGGCATGTGATGTGACCCCTGACCTTCTTTGCCCGTTGATCGGGGGCCAGGAAGGAGTCATGCTGTGGTGGCGTTTGTCCCTGCGGGCTGGGCCGACTGAGAATCGTTGGCCTCTGCCTGGGGACGACATGGCCTGGGCCTTGCATGAGAAACTGCTCCTCTGCTGCTGGCCGGAATGTTGCTGTTGTCTTTGTAGCCGGCCGCGAAAACCACTCCGGTTCCTACGAAAGGAACTAGGCCTAGATCTGTACATAGCTTATACAGATCGGACTGCCTTCCCTGCGTCTTGGAGTTTGGTGATAACTCAGAGGCTTCACCAAACAGCACCTCGCCATTATATGGGACGTCTAGAATGTTTTTCTGGATGTCCGGGGTAAATCCGGAGACACGGAGCCAAGAGTGTCTCCAGAGACAAACGCCTGAGGCTGCAGCTCTGGCCGAAGAGTCCCCAGAATCGTATGCGGCTCTGAGCACTTGGGTCCCCACATCTGACCCAGTGTGGAGGAGGTTTAACAGCTCCGCTTTCTGGTCACCATCGGGAAGCTTTTCAACCAGGTCCTGGCCCTGTTCCCACAGGGCATTCTGGAACTGAACCATATGGTTAATATAGTTCAGTGACCTGATGGCACAAGTAGCAGTCACGTACGTGCGCCTCCCCAGGGCATCCAACTGCTTGGATTCCTGGTCCGGTGGCTGATTGCTCATATGCTGTGGTCTCTGAGACCGGTCATGTGAAGCAGTGATGACCAGGGAATCAGTCAGAGGGTGGTTCGCCAAATACTGGTCCTCCTTGTATAGGCGGTCAGCCTTCTTTGGCACCGCGGGAGTGGTGTGCTTCAGTCCTAATGGTGTAACCTGCTGCAAGAGCTGTGTCTCGAAGTAAGATCTGTGCCATGTGAGATAGGTAGTTCAGGGACCTGATGGAGCATGTAGCAGCCGCAGCTGCCTGGATTCTTGGTCCGGTGGCTGTGTGCTCACGTGCTGCGATCTTTGGGAGCGGTCATGTGAGGCTGTAATGACCAGGGAGTCAGCCAGAGGTTGTTGAGCCAGTACTGGTCCTCTTTCAGGGCCTTGTACACGCGGTCAGCTTTCTTCGGCACAGCGGGAGTGGAGTGTGGACGCTTCCATGCAGCCTTGGTGACATCCATGAAGGTGTCCACCAAGGGTGGCACTACCACAGGCTTTGGATCTTTCTGTCGAAGATAACGGGCAAGGCGCTGTCTTTCAGGATCGAGGTCTTCAGCATCCCATCCCATGTTGTTCTGGATGTGCCTCATGATCTCAGAGAAAGAGGGATCATCCAGAGGAGACCTGGGCAGGTCATGTGGGTCAGGTGATGGAATGCTGAGTGGAGAAGGAGATCTGGAGTATTCCAAGGTATCCGATCTGAAGTCCTCCCCTGACGGAGTGTACCGACATCTGGGTCACCTGGGGCTGGGAGACCCTGATGGAGATCTTGAGGGAGGCCTTCTCCGATACCTGGATCTACCCCAGGAGGTGGAGTCTGCTCCTTAGGGGTTGGTGGTTGTCCTGCTGGCCCCTGTGGTGGAGGAGGGGGCGTAGGAGGTGAAGAAGTAGGAGGAGGAGGTTTTACTGGGACCACGTCTTTATGGATGGTGTCCCACTAGAAAGTAAAGAGATCCTTTATCTCTTGTATATTCATGCCCGACAGGCCTGGCGCCGGTGGTCTGTCGCCAGGGTGGGCGACGTTTCCCTCGGAAGCCCGGCGTCCTCTGTGTTGCCCGCCTGGTCTTCAGGCAATGTGGTGTCTTCCTCCGTGGAATCCCTGTGACCGGTGTCCACTGGTGACTGGGGGGCAGTCTTCTGCTCCGCTGAAGCTGACATCGGTCGCTTGGCAGATGACTTCGGGTCTGGCGAATGCCCGGCCGGTGTCTAGTGCTTGGCCGATGTCTTCGGCACCGGCGAACACCTGGCCGACGGGTGCTTGGCCGACATCCGCTTTAGGGACGTCAGGTCTTTCGTCTTCCTGGGTGGTGGATCCGGACCTCTGGGAGGCTGGGAGACTGATCTGGAGTCGAGGTCCCAACGACAGGTCGATGAAGACTTGTGGCATTCGGAAGAGGCCCGAGAGGGAGTGGAGGAACCCGAGGGCCTAGAAGTCTTGATGGGCTGAAGAGTCGAAGAACCGCCTGAAGCCCAGACTTTGACCGGAGGGGGTTGATAACGAGCCCTGGAGGGAGAGTGGTCAGATCGGGTGGAACCTGAGCTACGGGAGTCAGAGGCCCGGTTCGGGGATCTGGACCTTGCTTTCTCTCGGTCTTTGTCCCGGTGTTTATGGGCCTTAGAAAAAGAATCACCCCTGCAGGCAGGTTCTTTGTCCATCCTGCTGAGTTTCTCTTCTAACAGGTATGCCTGAAGTGCCTTCTGATAGCAAATCCTGGTGCGGCTATTGAACCCTTGGCAAGAGGTACAGGCCTTGGTGTCGTGGTCCGGGCCTAAGCACCGCACGCAGGAAGAATGAGGATCCTTGAAAGCGATCTGTTTTCCGCAGGCACACTTTTTTAATTTTTTTATAGCCCCTCTCCTCTGCCGTGGTGGAACTTCTTCAGGGAATCCCTAGACTGTGCTCCCCTAATCCCTCCCCGGGTACCTACCGTGGTGTCGCTCGGACCTACCTCCATGCTGCCTCGGCCTACCCCCCCGGGCGGGGAGGAGGGAGGAGACCCACTACCCACTCCAGTCCATCAGTGTGCGTCAGGAGGTCCCTCTGCGGCATCCAACGGTAGCCCGGTTATGGGTTTTCTGGGGCAGTCGGGTCCCGTCTCCGTCCTCCACGACAGGTTCCTTTTTCCGTTTTTCTGTCCCCTGCCACAGGGCGTGGGCTGCCGCTAGGGAAACCTAGGCGCGAGACGCATGAGCCTGGTCTCCGCCCACATCCTCCCTCCTTCTGTACCTGCGGGTCACCCAGGTGGCGGTAGAGCTGCGGAACATGCATCCCTCCCCAGAGGAGGAGGCGGCCGCTGGGCGCTCAATCCTCCCTCCTCCCAACCGACCCTCCAGCTGCCCGAGTCCATTCTTGAACCCGGGTTGCTGGCACCGCGAGCGGTAACCCTACCACTGCACCGTTGGGACGGCCGCAGGCACACTTTGAAAGGTGTCCCTCAAATGAAGGAGTTCGAGAGGACATTTGTTTCATTGGAAACACTTGAAGTTCTAAGTTGTCGTGCGCTAGGTAGAGACTGAGAGGCCGATGCTGGCGAGTCGAAGGCGGGAAAAGAACTGGGGATTCTGGGGGACAGCCTCCTTATGTACTATGCCCGACGTCGGAGGCAGTCCCCGCTGAATACTGCTAGCCAGAAAATTTCCGTGGGGTCCTGAGTCTTAATGGTGTAACCTGCTGCAAGAGCTGTTTCTCGAAGTAAGATCATTTGTTTTGATCCAAAGAGATCTGCCTCTGGAAATTTTTTTTTTCCCGGGGGGGGGGGTTCTTGTATTTTTTTTTTTTTAATCTTATTTATACCCCATTCAGAAATGTCTGAATGTTCTAGGTCTTTGTTGATAGCAACTACAAGTGGAAAAGTTCTAAAAATTAAAAAAAGTTATTTTTCAATTAAACAAGGGAGCCCTAAGAACATTAAAAGAAATAAAAGATAAAAAAAAGAATCTCAGGCACCTAAAAATTTAGAAATGGGAGTGCATTCTCACAGTACCTGCAAATTGTTGCCTCAATGCCGACCCCACAAGGGATGAATTGTAACCACATTAGTGTTAATAAGGAGCTCACTATAGAGAAGAGTGTTTAATATGCAATCATCTAATTCATTATCTAACTCCTTTAATACTACAGCAGACTCGTGTAGGTCAGTTTCAGTAATGTTACAGCCGACCGAGTACATGGTCCCTTTAAGGAACCAAGCCAAAATAACAGATTTTTTTCTATATTAAAAAAAAAAAAAAAGACTCTTTAGGGGTTTCCACTCAAGATGGTTGGACAGGGGATTTAGAGGCTCACTCTGTGTTACGGTGCAAACCCAGGGGACTCTGTTGTGAAGGGCTAGGGCATTTCTTGCTTTCCCTCTGGGATGAATTTATTTAGTCCTCTGGAAATTTCAGAAGAGTCTGCTAGTTTGGTATTGGATAAAGAGGAGTTTAGGAATGAAACTTTAAATGGATCTCCTGATGAAATTTTTGAAAAAAATGGATAAAGAGGTACAGAATATCCAGTTAGATCAGAGATTTTTTTTCTCAATGCCCTAATACTATATCTAAATACACCACCAAGGCTCTGGCCCATCCGGTGATATCTAATGTGCTGTTAGAAGCTTATAACGGTATTAAAGCAGCCCTAGAAAATTTGTCACGCTTCTGCTTAGAGAGGTTCACTTTGCTTGAACAACAAATTTCACAGTTGGTTGAACAAAATGAGGCTTATAGAACTAAGCATAACTTATCATTTTCACCATTAATTATACCGGAGACTCCAAAAGGCAAAAAGAGAAATGGGCCTAATAAAAGAAAGAAAAAAAAAAAAAAGACAAAACCTACTAGAAAATCTTTAATTTAGGAAACAATAAGATTCCCAAAGATGAAAGCAAGACAAAGGAACCTCTCATAATGGCAGAGATTAATGGTCAAATTATTTTAGATGGGACACCGGTGGCTCAAGAATACCCTCGCTCACTGAATAGGGGGAATACTGATAAAGGTGCAGTAAACAGGTCCACGTTAAAAGTAGTAATTCCCCTAAAAAAACACAGAGTTGGAGCCTTTAACCCCACAGTGGACCCAAGGACAACTGCCTTAGAGAATTCTATCACCATAGATCAATTTAAATAGTGTGTTGGATGTAATCCACTGTTACTGATAGAGGATCCTCATCTTTTTGATAAGAATCTTAAGCATATAATTTAATATGCAGAGGTAATGAAGTAGTTTTTAAATTAGATCAGATGCATGTTAAAAACTACAAAACGAATGCCTCATTGATGAACCTGATAGCCCACTTGTTAGCTGAATTGGGGCTCCCAGAGGTGGCTGCTGCCCTCAATTTTGTGACTAGGGATACTCTTAATTCTGCTAAATCCGTTTATTTTATGTTACCTAATATGGATATGACAAAACAAGTGTGGGCTAAGCAAGGTCTGATGAATTCACTGGGCATGCTGTTATCATACTAACACACTATTTGCCAACAGATTAGGCCTTACGGTCTATCGAGTCTGCTCGAACTTTAGATCCTTAGTTGGGTGCCAAGGCCCTCCCATCCCTTGTGCTCCAGAAACCCCTATCATCCATCCCCACCCCCCTGGGACAGGCCATCATCTGATACATCCACTTTCTGTGTCTGTCCCACCCTCTCTTGAAGCCTTCCACTGTGGATCTCTGAACCAGCTCGCCAGGCAGTGCATTCCAAGGGTCCACCACCCTCTCCGTGAAAAACCTCCTCCTCTTCCCCCTCACCCTTCCACCTTCCAACTTCAAACCATGCCCTCTGGCGATACCTCCCTGCTTTAGTCTAAAGATCCCCTCCATGTTTACCCTATTTATTCCCTTGAGGTACTTGAAGACCTCAATCATGTCCCCCCTGTCTCTCCTCTCCTCCAGTGAAAACAGGCAGAGCTCCTCAAGTCTGTCCTCATACATCAAATCCCCTAGCCCTCGTATCATCTTAGTTGCCCTCCTCTGTACCCTCTCCAGGAGCTGTATGTCCCTCTTCAAGTGTGGTCTCCAGTACTGTACACAGTACTCAAGGTGTGGTCTAACCAGTCCATTGTACAGCGGCAGAATCACTTCCTTGCTCCTAGAGGTGATCCCCCTTACGATGCATCCCAACATCCTGTTTGCCTTGCTAGCTGCTCTCCTGCACTGCTCAGAGTTATTCATACATGCATCCACCGTGACCCCTAGGTCTTTTTCCCCTATTGAGGCCTCCAGCGCCTCCCCTCCCAGGGTGTACCTGTGTTTAGGGTTTCCCCGACCAAGATGCAACACCTTGCACTTGGTGATATTGAAATTTAATTTCCATGTGTGAGCCCAGCTTTCCAGGGTGTCCAGATCCTTGCAGGCCAACCTCCCTCTTCTCCCTCAACTACTGCTCCCATCTTGGAGTCATCCATGAAAGAGATTCATTTCACACCTATACCCTCCCTGATGTCCGATATGTATGCATTAAACAGGATCGGACCCAGGACCAAACCCTCGTGTACCCCTACCAACCTCTAGGGTACGAGAGCTCCCCACAGACCACTACTCTCTGGGTGCGTCCAGCTAGCCAGTTTTCAATCCATCTGACCATCAAAGGGCCTACTCCTAACCCCATCAGTTTCTCCAGCAGACCATTGTGGGGGACAGAGTCAAACGCCTTGCTGAAGTCCAAGAATAATACATCCACAGGCTTTCCCCTGTCCAGTTCTGATGTTACCCATTCGTAGAACTCCACAAGGTTGGTTTGACATGATCTACCTGGCACAAACCCATGTTGCCGACTATCCAGACCTCCCACCTCCTCCAAGTCCACCCCCAATCCTTCCTTTAGTATACTCTCCATTAATTTTCCCACCACCGAGGTCAAACTGATGGGTCTATAGTTACCTGGTACTTCCCTCGACCCCCCTTTATGGATTGGCACCACATGTGCCTCTCGCCAATCCCTAGGTACCCTCCCTGTCTCAAGTGACCTGTTGAAGAGCTCCGCAAGGGGTGCAGCCAGTATGTCCGCCAATTCCCATAGTACTCTTGGATGAATGCCATCCGGCCCAGGAGATTTGTCTTTCTTTAGGGCCTTGAGGGCTAACCACACCCTTTTGGTGGAGATAGCATCATCCGTCCCCTCCACCTTACTGGCCTTTTTATCCTTATCCAGATGTGACACCCCTGGGATACCTCTTGCTCCATTTCTGTTGCTCCCCTGATCCCACTGGTTACTTGGGCCACAATTTGGAAAAAGTACCTATAATGGGACAAAACCTGAAAAAATATCACATGACAAATTTGATGCCACTTTAGCTCAGCTGAATTGGAAATCTGGAGGTGCTCCTGAATGATACTGTATACGTTTTCTATCTTTGGAATAGATATATTAGAGGGAGAAACCACTGCTAATTTAGCATCCCACCTTAGGGCGATTCTTTCAGTTATTACCAAAATTAAAATTCATACTGATGAATTAGTTCAGACTGAAAGGGCACTGGAGGGTAAAGAGGGAACCCAGATTAATGGTTTTATTTGTTCTGCCCAACTATTACCATTACTTTTGGAAAATAGATACATGTTGGATGAGTTGGGCATTTACTTGGTAGCATCGAGTGAGTGGGAGTCCCAAGCTCACTCTAGACCAACTCTACCATGACTACAAATATCTGGAAGTCAAGATCATGATATAGCATCAGAACTTGATGGGGGGGTTAACAAGAACTGCTACTTGTAATGTTCTTAATTGTAACATAGCAGGAATTCATAATAAATTTGCAGATCCACAATGGGTCAGTTTTGTTTCTAGTTTTGAAGCCATTATTTTTCAAGAAACATGGACACTAACACAGCCCCATTTTAATTGCTACGAATCAAATTATGTCCCTGCAATTAAATGGAAAGAAAAAATTACTCACCGTAGTGATTATATTTCTTCTAATTGAGTCTTGCTGTATTCTGACAATTGCAGTGATTCCCAACCTTTGAACTGCCCTGGAGAACAAAGAGTTAACTTTCTATGCAGGGCATAGAATGCTGAGCTCGAGCTCGGTTGAAGTCTCTGTCTGGAGTGTTTTGAACTTAAACCGTCAGATTCTTACGAGCCCAACTAAACTAAACATTCCATGTGGAAATTGTAAAAATTCTTACTAGCCAACTGGCTGAAAAAGGTTTTGGATTCCCAAGGAAGACTCAAGACAGGAAACCTAAAAACAAAAGCCAAAGTACTAAAAATAACAATAATAAATAAGCACCCAAACAAAAAGGAGGAGGGTGCAAACAAAAAACACCCTTGGGGTGCAACACTGCACCTGCCCACCCACTTCCCAAAAACAGGTTCTGAGAGGGGAGGCATGAAGGGAGGTCAGAATACAGCAAGACTCCATTAGAAGAAATATAATTACTACAGTAATTTTTTCTTCAAACAACATGAAGTCTTGCTGTATTCTGACAACTGCAGACTACCAAGCAGTACCTCCAAGGAGAAGGGACAGAACCTACTTTGGGAATAGGCTCTGAAGTGCTGCTATGCCAAACCAAGCATCACTCCTAGCCTGGATATCCAGAGAGTAATGCTTTGTAAAGGTATGGACTGTTTTCCAGGTGGCTGCTTGATAAATTTCTGAGAGAGGGAAATCCCTGGCAGCAGCTGTACCTCTTGTGGAATGAGCTCTCAGGCCTGAGGGTGGAGTTTTTCCCAGTTTTTCATAGCAAAATTGTATACAAGACACAATTCACCTGGCAATAGATCTTTTGGTGCAGGTATGCCCTTTCCCACTTCTCCATAAGTGAGGAACAACTGGAGGAAGTCAAACCTGTGACCCTTGGTACGCTCTGTGTAGTAACTAAGGGCTCTTTTGACATCTAAATTGTGTAGCCTCCTCTCTGCTGAGGAAAAATGATCAGTGAAGAAAACAGGGAGAGACAGACTGGTTTAAATGGAAGTCTGAAACTACTTTGGGCAAGAATCTTCTATTGGTTCTAATGATCACTTTATCCCTGTGAAATGAGACAAAATCAGGTTCCACTGACAGGGCTTGCAATTCACCGATACGCCTGGCAGAGGTAATGGCTACCAGGAACACAGTTTTCCAAGTCAAGTACTTAAGCTCTGCTGAAGACATAGGCTCAAAGAGGGGTTGCATAAGTTGAGCAATACAAACATTCAAATCCCAGGCAGGGGCAGGGTCTCTAAAAGAAGGATTGGTGTGAAGCAATCCTTTAAAAAATTTACAGAACGCAGGATGAGAAGATAGTGAGGAAGGCTTCCCCACAGACAAAAATGCAGAAACGGCTGACAAGTGTACCTTGAGAGTAGCTGGTCTGAGGCCTAGGCCATTAAGATGGACCGTATAATCCAGACCCGTAGGCAATTCAGCAGTGTCTAGAGAAATATTCTTCTTAGAGCACCAAATGCTGAATCTTTTGCGTTTGGAGTTGTAAGTCTTTCTGGTGGAGGGCTTCCAGGAATCCTTGAGGATATCCAGAACCCCTTGGGAAAGATGCAGATCTACAAACTCTAGCTCTTCAAGAGCCATGCTTTGAGATTGAGAGACTGAAGATTGGGGTACCAAATCCTTCCCTGAGAGGATGTTAACAGGTTGTAATTCCTGGGAAGAGACAGGGGAAGATGGATTGCTAGGGACAGCAACAGGGGGTACCAGGGCTGTCTGGCGCAATCAGAATCACCTTGCATGGTTGAGACCTTACTTTTACCAAAACTTTGAACAGGAGTGGGAAGGGGGGAAAGGCATACAGAAACTTCCCCTCCCAATTCAGGATCAGGGCGTCCAGAGGGACTGAGCGTCTGCAACAAGAGAGGGAGTTGGTGATCGTCTGGGGCTGCAAAGAGATCTATCTCTGGAGTGCCCCACCTTGAAAAAATCACTTTCAACACCTGAGGGTCCAGGGACCATTCGTGATGGCCCTGAGGAATCCTGCTCAGTGCATCTGCTAGCAGATTGTCCTTGCCTGGAAGGTGAACTGCTACAAGAGAGGTTTGCAGGGAATAAGCCAGGGACCACAACTTCATGGCTTCCGTGCACAAGGCCATGGACCAACTGCCTCCCTGCCTGTTGATGTACCACATGGTGGTGGTGGTGTCTGTTCTGACTTGAACCACCTTGTTCTGTACTGACTGTGAGAACGCTTTTAGAGCCAGAAAAACTACCCTGAGCACTAGAAGATTGATGTGGAGAAGGGATTTCTTCGGGGGACCACAGCCCATGGGCAGTAAGGGACCCCAGGTGGGCTCCCCAGCCCAGGAGAGAAGCATCCGTGGTAAGTTGTGTGGCTGGCTGTTTGTCTCTGTCAGTAGTTTAGTTTTTGTGGTTTTTCATGTGTTTCTTCTTGAAGGAGCGGGACCATTCTTGGACATAACATACTAGCATACTAAAATGCCAGCAGAATATACCTAACGGTCTTTCGCGTCTGCTCGTTTGGTCAGCCCCCACCCTGGGAGCTGACCTTGCTGCCCCCCTCACCTTCTCTTGTTTCTCCCTTCCGGATATTGTCGCTGCATTAGATTTTGTTTCCAGAACCCTTCCCCTGTACCTGTGCCACCCCCTCTTGAACCCCTCCACCGTCTCTGCCTCCACCAGCCCCCTAGGCAGCACATTCCATGGCTCCACCACCCTCTCAGTGAAGTAGCACCTCCTCCTTTCCCCCCTGAATCTTCCCCCTCCAGCTTCCACCCATGCCCTCTAGTGGCCCCCTCCTCCTTCCTTCGAAGCACCCTGACTGTTCCTCCCCTATTTACCCTTTCATGTACCTGAAGACCTCTATCATGTCCCCCTGTCCCTTCTCTTCCAATGTGTACATATTTAGCTCTTCGAGCCTCTCCTCATAGGTCCTGTCCCCAAGCCCCAAATCATTTTGTTGCCTCTCTGGACCCTCTCCAGGAGTTTAATGTCCCTCTTTAAGTGTGGCTTACAAAACTGCACGCAGTACTCGAGGTGCGGCCTCACCAAGCAGTTATACAGAGGAGAGTACACTTCCTCCTTCTGGAGGTGATCCCCTAGCGATGCATCCCAGCATCCTGTTGGCCTTGGCTGCTGCCCTCTACAAGTCTCCGAGTTGTTCATCTTGACATCCACCACCACCCCAGGTCCCACTCAGCCATGAGACTTGTAGCATCCCCCCAGGGTGTACACTTGGCTGGTTTCTGGCCCCTAGGTGCAGTACAGGACAGTTACGTGGGAACTTACGTAACAGTAGATCTTCGGGCGAGGCTCTTGCAGTAGGTAATTACATATAGGACTGAGCGGTGGCAGGACCCCGCGGAAAATTTCTAGCCAGCAGTCCCTGGCGAGGACCACTTATGTCAGGTGACCGCGCCAGATGACGCTAGTATAAAGGGCGGTCCTGGACGCCGCCCAGTTCTTTCCCCGCCACAGGCCCGGAGAGAGAGGCCAGATATTTCTCATGGAAAAGGAGCTGAAAAGCCTAGGGGATGGAGGGAGGGATAGATATTTATTGCAAGAGCCTCTCTTGAAGATCTACTGTTAACAAGTTCTCACGTGAACTGTACTATCTTACTCGAGAGGGCTCTTGCAGTAGGTAATTACATATAGGACAGAATCCCAAGCAGTCTGGAACAAATGAAAGGCACCGAGGAGGAACTACTCCAAGAAGTAGAAACAACCTTGCAAAACCTCAAGATAGGAGGCCTTGCAAGACAGCTAACCCAAGCCTGCTCTACGGCAAGAGGCAATGTCCAAACTGTAATGTTTAGTAAATGTATGATCGGAGGTCCAAGTATGCAGCACAGATGTCTGTCAGAGACACATTCTTGAAAAATGCTGCAGAGGCTGCTACTCCCGAGGGAGTGACCTCTGACTTGACCCGGTAGGGTCTTGTTGTACTTGTCATAACAGAAAGTGATGCAATGAGCCAACCACTTTGATAGGCATTGCTTGGAGACAGCATTGCCTTCGCTTTTGTAAGCAAAAGAGATGAACAACTGATCAGTCTATCTGAGATCCTTTGTCCTATCGATGTAGTGTCTCAGAATCCTGTGGACATCCATGGTATGGAGCAAGTATTCTCCTTGGTTGGAGTACTGCGTGAAAAAGGCAGGTAATTCAATAGACTGATTTAAGGTAGACTCCGCTACCACTTTTGGGAGAAACTTAGGATTCGTGCGAAGAGCTACTCTTTCTTGTGAAAGATCAGATAAGGGATTTTGCACATAAGGGCCTGGAGTTCGAAATTCTTGCAAGCAGAAGTAATGGCCAACAAGAAGAGTCTTTCCATGATAAGAACTTCAAGTTCAGGAAGCCGTAGGCTCAAAAGGAGGAAGGGTAAGTTTCTCAGAACAAAGTTCAAGTCCCAGGGGAGCAGAGTCTGAACAGGGGTCTAAGATGAAGGACCCTCTGAGAAAAGTCTTGGATACCTCCAATTGGGCAAATGCCTTATCAGCGAAAGGGACATGGTAGGCTGAAATAGCCGCCATGTGGACTTTCAAGGAGGAGTGACTGAGACCCAGGTCGAAAAGATGACGCAGATAATCAAGCAGAAGGGCTACAGGACAGGAGAAAGGCTCCACGTTCCTGGAGGCAGCCCAAATGGAAAATATTTTCCATTTCATGGCGTAGGTGGACCTAGTGGAGGGTTTTCTAGCCTCCACCAGAATCTCGGCCACCTTAGGAGAGATGCCAAAGCGAGACTGGACTAGGTCTGCAGGAGCCATGCATGGTTGAAGAGATTTGAGTCCTGGATGGACCAGGGTCCCCTGATCCTGGGTTAGCAATCCTCGAGATAAAGGAAGAGGAAGAGGAGGAACCTCTGAGTATTGTTGTAGAAGAGAGAATCAGATTTGCCTGGGCCAGAAAGGAGCGATCAGAATCATTCTGACTCCTTCCAATGCCAGTTTCTGCAGCACACGAGGGACCAGAGGAATTGGGGGGAAAAGCATAGACGAATCTGTCCTTCCAGTTTAGAGACAAGAGCGTCGCTCCAGAAAGCGCCTCGCTCTGGAGCAAGCGAGCAAAAGGTTGGAAGCTTTACGTTTTGGGAGGAGGCGAACAGGTCTATCTGTGGAGTCCCCCAAACCTGGAAGATGCTTTTTAGAACTTTTTGATCCAGTTCCCACTCGTGTGGCAGAGCCGAAGAACGACTTAGCTTGTCTGCTAGGACATTGTCGACTCCCGGAACATGGATCGCCGTGAGGTGAAGGTTGTGAAGCATTGCCCATTCCCAAACCCTCATCGCTTCCCTGCACAGCGGGTAGGACAGAGTCCCTCCCTGCTTGTTGATGTACCACACCACGCACATGTTGTCTGTTTGGACGGCTAGGTGACCGGGAAGGATGTATTGGTGAAGGGCCTGGAGACCATACAGCACTGCTCGAAGCTCGAGCACATTGATGTGGAGAGCTAACTCCAATCTGGACCATACGCCCTGGGTTCAGTGAGGACCCAGGTGGGCTCACCAACCTTCTCCTGATGCGTCCGTGGTCAGAGTCTGGGCAGGGGAAGGATGAAAGAAGGGAACCCCCCGGAATAGGTTCTCTCGAACCATCCACCATTGCAAGTCTCTTATCGGCAAGGAGATCAGCACTAGATGATCTAGGTCGTCTACAAGTTGATCCCACTGACAGCGGAGAGTCCACTGAGAGATCCTCATGTGGAGACGCGCCACAGAAACTGGCCGCGGGATGGCAGCCGCCATAAGCCCCAGGAGACGGAGCACTGACCTCGCTGGAATCCTCCTGCGTTCCGAAAGAAGGGAAATCTGGGACTGGAGGGAGGCCCCCCTGTCCGGAGGCAGGAAGGCCCTGCACATTGTCGAATCGAGGATTGCCCCGATGAACTGGAGTCTCTGGGAAGGGTCCAGATGAGACTTGGAATGGTTGATGGTGATACCCAGACCAGTGAAAACCTGCTGGGTGAGGGAGAGAAAATGCAGGAGTTCCTCCCTGGACGGGGCTGCCAGGAGCCAGTCGTCCAGGTAGGGAAACACCTGAACTCCCAAAGTATGCAGGTGGACCGCTACCACTGCCAGGCATTTGGTAAAAACTCGGGGAGCCGAGGAAAGACCAAAAGGGAGCGCCCAGAATTGGTAATGGTCCCCTGGACGCAGACCTGAGGTACTTTCGTGCGAAGGGCGAATGGGGATGCAGGTACGCATCCTGCATATCCAGTGCACAAAGCCATTGGCCCGGCCAAGAAGGGCAACAGGGTTTGAAGGGAGAGCATCCTGAACCTCTTGTATTCCACATAGAAGTTCAGGGAGCTGAGATCGAGAATGGGTCTGAGATCTCCTCTTCTTTGGTACAAGGAAGAAATGGGAATAGTAACCCATCCCGTGAAGGTGAGGGGGACGGGTTTTGGCCTGCTTCAGATTTCTTCCCTGACCAAAGGAAGATGGTCCCTTGAGTAAGAGGAGTTCAGAGGGGTGACATGGAGGTTTCTGTAGAAACTCTATAGAGTGCCCTCTGCTATGATCTGAAGCACCCATGAATCCGATGTTATCCTCTCCCAACCCAGAAGGTGGAGGGAGAATCTCCCTCCTACCGGTTCCTCCGGGCGGTGGGAGAGGGAAGGAGTCAGGTGGTGTGAGACAGCGCCGCAGCTGGGGCACCCGCTGCTTTTTTGGGCGGCGGGGGCCTGGCAGCTGTGAGGGCCAGACGTTTAGTGGCCCGCCTTCCCTGGGGTTTCGCTTGAGGCCGGCTGCGTCTGCAAAAGGGACAGCTGCGAGGATGGGGACGGTACATTGAATCAACAGATTTGAGGCCGTCCCTTCTCCTGAAGTCAGCGGTGATGTCCTTGACATCACCACCGAAAAGCACAGAACCCCTGAAAGGTGCTTCTTGAATTGCTGACTGCACCTCCGGGACCAGACCTGACACACGGAGCCATGCGTGACGCCGAAGACTTACGGCGAACGCAGAGCTCTGTCCTGCGGTGTCCACTGCATCGTAGGTCATCGTCAGAATGTGACGACTGGCCAAACGAGCAGAACGGACAAGGTCGGCTAACTCCTGCTTGACTTGGGAGTCAGGCAAGGAGTCAATCTTGGATTCCGCCTGGGTAAGGACAGCCTTCTGGTAATCCCCCATATGTGCTACATAATTTAGGGCCCTGATCCCCAGTGTGGAGGAAGCATAGATCTTCCTTCCATACTGATCCAGAGGCGAGATTCCTTATCCGGGAAACAAGCTCAAATGTTTGGTGTGCTGACTGGCCATGTAGGCTAATCACTCGCGAGTCTGCAGCGGTGAGAATCTAAAAGTCCACACCCTCCGGAGCCTGGTATAGCCTGTTCGACTTCCGAGGAAGTGGGGCTAAAGCCGACAGTTGTTTCCAAATAGTGGAAACAAGGTGGGCATGAGGCTCAGTCCAGGGTGGCACAAGAGTAGGGGCTGTGAGGGGCAAGTCCAGATGTTCAGCGAGTTTAACCCGCTGAGGATCTGGCTCTAAGGAATGCCACTGATGTACTTCCTGGATCCTCCTGAGCAACTCCGTGAAGGAAGGATCCTCCGGAGGAGTCCTCGGCCGGGGCTTGGATGGAGAGTGAGGCTCATCATCTTTCTCGGAGCATCCGTTGGAGGAATCCGAGAGAGAAGAAGAGAAATTTGAAGCAGAGTAAGACTCCCTAGCTCGTCTAGGGGGAGGAACGGATTCCTTAGGGGGGATCCCTGGACGCTGTCCTGCCCCTCTCTGGATCGAGGGAGACTCGGAATCCTGGAGGCGGACAGGGAGTGTGCTGTCTGGGGGCGACGGGCCTGGGGTGGCACCGTCGCCAGAAGGCGGTTCGACTTCCTTGGTGAGCTGAGCCTTGGCCTCAGCCCACCAGGAGGCCAAAGTCTCTGAAAGATCCACCGCGGCCTAGGGGGCGGTGGAGGAGAGGACGTTGTGAGATGATACCCGTGGGTGAGTATCCGTAACCGGGCTGCGGGAATTCCGGAGCTGGGTACTGCGGCATTAGGTACTGCGGCGTCGGTAGAGTCGGCGCCGGGTACTGCAGTGCAGGATACTGTGGACCCGGGTAAACCGGCGTCAGATAAGACGGCGGATACCCGGGTACCGGAGGAGCTGCCGGAGCAGATGGCCCAGTAGGGAACTCCGCGGGCGGATCAACCCTGATAGGCCCGTGGGGTGGAGGGCCCGATGGGAGAGGGAGGGGCCGGCGTCAGATCTGGTTCTGTGGGAGGGGGATCTGACGGCAGGAAAGCATCCCGAGCATCGCCCGGGACAGAAGGAAAAGTCCCGGGTCAGGCAGGGGGACTCGGGTTCCGGACGGCAGCGGGCGGCTGCGAGGAACCTGGGACGACAGGCGGGCAGGGTCTGTCGAGGTCGAGGCCCGCACACGTTGGAGGAGCCGGCGCATGGACTTAGGGCTGAATCGGCGGACACCAGAGGAGCGGTGTCTGACTTCAGGGTCCCTCGTCGAAGGCGGGCGGAGGGTGGGAAGAGGCCCGGTCTGAGGGGACACTGCCATCGTCACCCGAGGGTCGGGAGGCTCTTGCGGCCTTCTCCGGGCGTCGGAGGGCCGGCGTCCGGCTTATGGGGAGGTGCCCGCATCAGTAGGCCGCAAGCCTGTGGCAGTACTGGGGGGCAGAAGCCTCCTTTTGCCCGGAGGCACCCGGCGGGCTTACACGCGAACCCGATGGGCGGGCCGACGCCTCCTCCAAAGCCTTGGAGGCTGCCGTCGGGCTATCCCCCGAAGGGAACGTTACCTTAGCCGCAGCTCCAGCCGGAGTCGTGGAAGAGGAGGCCTTCTCCCGGTGCCTTTCTTTGTCCCGCTTCTTGTGTCCTTCAGGGGAGGTCGACGCCTGCCGAAGCTTCTTCAACTCCTTCTCCATTGCAGACATCTTTTTAAAGAGATGGGCTTCCAAAGACTGCTGGTGTCGTGCCGTCGTCTGCGGGTGGCCGCTTTGAAATGCAGGCAATGCGGGCACTTGTCGACCGCGTGGTCGGGGCCTAAACAAAAAAGGCAGAGGGAGTGACCGTCTTTGTGAGGCAGTTGGGCACCGCACGAGTCGCACTTATTTTTTGAAGGGGACGACATAAACCGACGTTCACCTGACGAATAAAATACAGAATACTGATACTTTTGGTAAAACCGACGAAGCAACAGGTCTGAGCTTTACGAACTTCACCACGAGGCGCTGCACGAGCTGGCGGTGGAAAGAACTGGAAGGCGGCGTCCGACCGCCCTTTATACACGACGCCGCCTGACGCGGTCACCTGATCGGGCGGCCCGCCAGGACTGCTAGCCAGAAATTCTTCCGGGGGTCCTGCTGCCTGCTGACGCCAGTCCTATATGTAATTACCTACTGCAAGAGCCCTCTCAAGTAAGATCTTGCATTTCCTCCATTGAACCTCAGCTTCCACTTTCTAGACCATCTTTCCAGAGCCTCCAGGTCCCCTGTAGGTCACTCCTCCTCCTCCCCATCCACCACCGCCCCCAGTTTTGAGTCATCCGCAAAAGACTCATCTCACTCCTGATACCTGTCCTTATGTCAGAGACGTAGGCGTTGAACAGGAGGGGCCCAAGGACTGATCCCTGTAGGACCCCACTAATGACCCTCCTTGGGGATGAGACTATTCCGCCAACTACAACCCTCTGGGTCCGGTCCTGGAGCCAATTGCCTATCCATCTGATCATCTGGTTCCCCACCCCCATTTCTCCCAGCTTATCCAACAGGCCCACGTGAGGAACAGAGTCAAATGCCTTGCTGAAGTCTAGAAAGAGGACGTCCACTGGTCTACCCAGGTTTAAGGCACTCGTCACCCAGTCATAGAACTCCACAAGGTTTGTCTGACACGATTTCCCCAGGACGAATCCATGCTGTCCATCGTCCAGGCACCCTGACTTTTCCAGGTCCCCCTAGCCTCTCCCTGAGAGTGCCCTCCATCACCTTGCCCACCACTGATGTCAGGCTGACAGGCCTGTAGTTCCCTGCCACCTCCCTTGATACCCCCCCTTGTGAATAGGCACTATATGCGCCTCCTTCCAGTCCTGGGGCACCCACCCTGTCCTCAGAGAGAAGGTGAAAAGCTCCGCCAGGGGTTTCGCCAGGACATCTGCAAATTCCTTCAGCACTCTGGGATGTAATTTATCCAGCCCCGGTGCTTTCTCCATCTTGAGGGACCTGAGGGCTTCCCTCACACACTCTGCTGTGATTTCCACTTCCGCTACCTCTTCTCCTTGCTTAGCCTTCCCCCCTCCTGCCAGTGATGCCTCCCCCTCTCCCCAGACCCGCCGATCGGTAAGAGTCCCCCAGTATCACTGTCTCCTCCCATGTATGATGCAGCACCCCATTTTCCTTGGTGAAGTACTCATTTAGTACCTCAGCCTGCTCCCCCGGGGTCTTGTGCCCATCTCTCCCCTGTTTTAATCCTGCTAATCTGCCCCTTCACCCTTCGTTTTTCCCCAATGTATCTAAAGAACCCCTTGCTCCCTCTCCTAATTTCCCTGGCCAGGTTCTGCTCCTTCCTTGCCTTCGCCACCCTCACCACCCTAGTGGCCCTTCTAGCCATCAGCTCATACTCCCCTCGATCCCTTTCACTCCTTGAGCACTTGAACTGCCTATAGGCTGCCTTCTTTCCCGGCACCACCTCCTGGACCTCCCTGGTCCACCAGCAGGGTTTTCGGGCCCTACTGCATTTTCGTCTTACTCTTGCACAGGTGCTGGTAGCATCCTGCACCCCTCTCCTGATGATTTCCCACCTATTATCAGCGTCCATGTCTGACCCAATCCCATCCAAATGCTCCTTATGGATCCTTGCCATTTCCTTAAAATCCGCCCCCCTGAAGTCAGTTACCTCCGTCTTTGTGCAGCCTTCCATCCCTCCTAGGTCCAGGCAGAACCAGACCGTGGCATGGTCACTCCCCGCCAATGGGTCCCTTACCTCCAGGCCCCCAATCTGGTCACTGCCTGCCAGGACCACATCCAGTACCCGCACCTCCCTGGTCGGTTCCCCCACCTACTGAGTTAGGAACACGTCTTGAAAAACATCCAACAACCTCTGTTCCCTGGCCACTGAGGATGTCAGTCTCCCAGTCTGTTCCTGGCATGTTTAAGTCCCCCAACACCACCACCCTTCCCCTGCCCAGTCTGCAGTATCTCCCAACATCTGACACCAGACTCTCCTCCAGCTCCTCCGCCAGTGCAGGGGATCTGTACACCACTCCTATTTTTACTCTCTTGCCCCCCTTTGTTATCAAGGTGACCCAAATCGCCTCCACGGTTCTCTCCGCCTCCTCTACTCCCCTATGCCAATGCAGTTTTGACTATCACTGCTACCTTCCTCTCTTCCTCCCGTCCTCCCTGAACATAGTGTAACCCTCCAGGTTCAGGTCCCAGTCATGTCCTGCGGTGGCCCAGATCTCAGTGACTGCTGCCACATCCACCGCTCCCTCAGTTAACATCATCTGGAGCTCAGGCATTTTATTGCCCAAGCTCCTGGCATTTAGTAGGACTACCTTCCACCCTTTCCCTATACTTCCATTTCCCCTGCTCATGTTCCCATGGAGATTCTGTTTTCCCCTGGTCTGCACTTTACCAGTTGGCCTTTTCCCGCATTCCTCCAGCTCCCCAGGGGGGTGGAGACAGAGTCCCTCCTTTATCGGCCCCCCCTCGACACCTTTTCTCCCATCCTTCCCCCCTTCACAAGTTTAAACCCCACTTTTCACCAATGAACCCCTCTATTTTCAACTTAAGGATTCCAATCCCCTCCAAATTGAGATGAAACCTATCTATGAACATTTCCTGGACTAAGAAACTACAAAACATCACCACTAAGTATAGGCATTCTCATCATAAATCAACTTTTTTGGAAGAAATCAAAAAGCAAAAGTGAGGTCAGTAAATCTTTTATATAAGTTTCTGGGTTGTGGAGTGCTGCACTGAATCCACATTTCTGTCTGGCTTTCTTAAAGGTTGTGTGTTTGTCTTTGAGGTCCATTCACAACTGTTTTGGAGAACAAAGGGAAGATTCTAACAAAGGATTTTTACATCCTGAATATGCACTAGGCTAATATTCATCACCTTCAGGAATTTAACACTTTCTGGGTCTTTGATCTACAGTAACTATCAGTTTTCTGGTCCACAGTAGCTCACCATGAGTCAGTCAGGAACACTCACCCTTGCTACAGTAAACATTTGCAATCTCCTGCCAAAACTGGCAACTCATAGACTAGGAGGACGAATCCTACTTCTGATACTGCTATTATGCTTTCATGGGGTATCTACTTCTGTTCCAATCAACAACCACTATGGAGAGAATACCTCAACACAATGACTACTTTCTCCAACCAAACTGCCGAAACACAACATGTGCGTGCCTACATCACCCTTATCCTTCTGAAGGGTTATACGTACAACTCGTTTCGTATGCTCAGAAAATACAAAATGACACAACTGTTTCATCTCCCATTCCACACTATTAAACTGTGGTTTCTCCTACTCCTCATCATCCTATTGTCAGGGGACGTAGAACTTAACCCTGGTCCCTCTGTCCACCACTCTCCCACTGACCTATCGGCTGTCTCAGGAAAAGGACCCCATCTGGAGTACTGTGTGCAGTTCTGGAGACCTCATCTACGCAAGGACATAGACAGGATGGAAGCAGTCCAGAGGAGGGCAACTAAAATGGTGCAGGGTCTGCATCAGAAATCATATGAAGAGAGCCTGAAAGAGCTTAGTATGTATACCCTTGATGAAAGGAGGGACATGATAGAAACGTTCAAGTACCTCAAGAGAATCAATAAAGTCCAGGAGGGTAGCATCTTTCAGAAAAAGAGATGTGTAAGAACAAGGGGACACAGTTTAAAGATAGAGGGGGGACGGCTCAGGGGTAATGTGAGGAAATCTTTTTTCACGGAGAAAGTGGTGGATGCGTGGAACTGCCTTCCTGGGGAGGTGGTTGGGCCTAAAACAGTGGGGGAATTCAAACATGCATGGGACAGACACAAGGCAATTGTAGTGGGGGTGGCAGGAAGTAGGCTGTTGGTTAACTACAGTCTGCAGCTTATCCAGTAGGTAGGGAAATGGGCAGACTGGGTGGGCCAAGTGGTCCTTATCTGCCGTCAAAGTCTATGTTTCTACGTTTCTCATTGCCCATATGAATATTAGGAGCATTACCAGACACTTTGCTGATCTCGAGGCATGGACAAAAGTGTACAATCCTGACCTACTGTGCCTATCTGAAACATGGCTCAAGCCTCACATTCCGAACTCCTTATGTTCCTTGTCCAATTATTCCTGGATACGGAGAGATAGGCCTTCCCCAAAACGTGGAGGGGGTGTCGCTATCCTCTATAAAAACCATCTTGATGCTACGGTCTGCCCACCCACTGGCTCACCCTCAGTCTGTGAGTCCCTACACACAACCATTGCCCTTGGTGCAAAAAAACTCCACATTATCTGCGCCTACAACCCACCCACTGGAGGTATCACAGGTCTTCAGGATTCACTTAATCAAACCGTCACAAATGCCAAGCAAAACGAGGTCATAATCTTGGGTGACTTTAACCTAAACTGGCTGGGACCAACTCACAGCACACTGCTGACACTAACGCAGAGCGATAACCTGCGCCAGATCTTAACTGAACCCACTAGACCCACCCCTTCTCTAACTACTCCACCCTCACAGACTGGGTACTGGTGAATCACCTTGACCATGTGCAAACTGCAGGCATCTTGGCAGATGCTATCACAGACCACTCCCCCACTTTCTGTGTATGGAGCCCGGAGACTGCTCCCCCATCCCCTCCACGCTACATCACAATTACCAACTTTGCCAAACTGGACGTGGAAGCTTTCCTCTATGATGCATGTATCCTGTATCGACTGGTCTGACATCTATCACTCCCATGATGTTCAAATAGCCCGTGATATCTTCATTGATAATTTCACAGCACTCCAGGATAAACATACCCCGAAGGTCACCAGAAGGGTCAAGGGTAAACAAACAAGATGGCTACACAAGCACCTGCTGGCTAACCTGCGCACACGGGACAAACTCTGGAAGAAGTATAAAGTGTCCAGACCACCGGAGGATTACAATACCTACAGGGCCTCTCGGAGCACCTGTAAAAAAAACAAATCAGAACAGCAAAGAGCATCTACTGCAAGGAACTGCTCACAAACTCTGCTGGTGACCCTAGAAAATCCTGGACACACATCAAGACCTTTCTTGGGGCTACCCAGTCATCGACCCCAGGGGATATGATCCTAAATGGTGTACACTGCAACGACTCGAACACTATAGCGAATGCCTTTAACAGATTATTCACGGACCTGTCTCAGTACACCATGTCCTTCGCTTCACCTCCTACAGCATCTCAGCCTTACTGCACACCCCAGAGATCTGTATCTCGTGCTGACCACTGCCAACTAACTACTACCCCCACTTTCCACTTTAAAGCCATATCTAGATCCGAGGTCCAAAGACTATTGCAAAACATATCCGACAACACTAGCCCCGGCTCAGATTCACTCAAGCCATGACTTCTGAAGCTAGCAGCACCATTGATTGCCTCGCCACTGGCCAAGATTTTCACTCTGTCTCTCTCGGCATTGTCCCAGATCTCTGGAAGATTGCCCGAGTTATGCCTATCCTTAAAAAAGGAGACCCAAAGGATATCAACAACTACAGGTCCATAGCCTTCCCGTCTGTGCTCAGCAAGCTACTGAAGAAGCTTGTTGCAACCCAAACCATTGACTATCTCACAAAGAACAACCTTCTCTCAGACACTCAGCATGGTTTCAGAAAAGGGCACAGTACCTCAACTGCTCTTCTCAAATTCTCCACCGATGTACTCTGCAACATGGACAAAGGCCTACTCACTGAAGCAGTATTTATCGATCTTACCAAAGCTTTCGATCTTGATGATCATCCCCTGCTTCTCTCAACCCTGCATAGACTGAACTTCTCATCCTCAGTAGTTGACTGGTTTAACAACTACCTAGCAAACAGATTACAACTAGTTAAATTCAACTCTGCTCGCTTGGATGTGACCAGCACTGACATCAGAGTACCCCAGGGCTCCATCCTGGGACCCCTTCTTTTCTCGCTATACATCAACACAGATTATGTCATACTCTCCTGCTCAGCTATCTTATACGATGATGATCTCGTCCTCTACTCCAGCGCTGACAAAGTTAACATCATTAATAAAAACCTCTCCTCGGATTTCAGGAATGTGCAAACATGGCTAAATGCTAATAAGCTCATCCTCAACACAAGAAAAACCCAAGCCATGCTATTTGGCACTGTCCCCAAACTCAGGGTCTGTGAGGAACCCCTCCTAGTCTACGACTCTGGGGGGGTCTCTCATCGACTATGTCACATCCTTCAAATACCTGGGAGTCCTCCTTGATAAATCCCTTGATTTCAGTCTGCACATCCAGTCAACCAGTAAAGCAACAAATGCCAAACTTGGAATCGCCTGTGAGACTTGTCACCTGCTAACACCATCCACCAAATTGGCAACTGCCAAGAGTATTCTGCTTCCAGCGCTGATATATGGTGTCTCCGCTTTTGCTAATGCCCATAAGACTGCTCTCCATAAATGGGATGTCGCATATAACAACATATGTCGGTATGCCTCCTCTTCCCATCGCCTCAAGCACCACTGCACACTGTATAGCGACCCAGGCTGGCTCTCCCCAACTGCCTACCGACTATACTCCCTAGAGACCCTCACAGACTCTGTAATCTGTAACCAAACCCCCTCCTCCCTTGCAGCTCTACTTGTACCACAGACACCTGCCCATGGACTACGCTCGGCAAACAAATTTCTACTCACCATACCCAGGTGTCTTACTTCAAAAGGCTCTAGAGCATTTCACTGCACCGCCCCAACCACCTGGAACTCCCTCCCTCCTGCCCTTAGGCAGGCTAACACCCACCCAATCTTCAAAAAAGAACTATATCGCCACTTATCCCGGGACCCCTGCACATGCTTTGATCCCACGTAATGCCTCACAGCTAACCACCCTATTTTGCCCAAGACACTGCTGCACTTCTAAACAAGCTTTGCTATAAAATGTCTTTATAGCTGCCACTTAGCCCAGTTTCAGTTATTTGCATGTACTAATGTCACTTTTGTCATCTCTGCATAGCTATATGCATTATCTCGAGTACTGTCTGCCTTGATCTGTATTCTAACCTACCTGTACTATATACTTTGTATTGTATAATCTCATCTCATTTTATGTATGTATTCTCCCAGGTTGAGCCTGAAAATAGTCAACTTTGGCTAGCGCACCTAACCCAGTTAACAAAAACTAAAATAAATAAACAAGGCCGAGCAACAAAAGGAACACCTTGTCTTAAATTGTCCTGATCCTGCCACCACTGGAGGGCTTGGATCAAGGTCAGAGTCACTGGGATCAGTTTCGTAAGGGAATCCTTCTTCTGAGACCAGAAAGTTCTCAGGTGGAACTGAATATCCCTCATCTGGAATCTTGACCCTTGGACCACTGCTGTTGAAGCTGCCATGTGGCCCAAGAGCTGGAGGAAATGCCTTGCTGGTCGAGATACCTGAAGGCTGAATGAAGAAGCTAGTTCCATAAGAACCCTTGCCCTTTCTAGAGGAAGAAAGGCTCTTGCTCCAAGTGTGTCCAGTTCTGCCCCTATAAAGGCAAGAAGCTGGACTGGTTCGAGAACTGACTTGGGAAGGTTAAGAAGAAATCCTAGAGAACTGAGCACTTGCTGGGTCACTTGTAGGTGAGACTTGACTTGCTCTGGAGACTGACCCACTATTAGCCAATCGTCCAGATAAGGAAAAATGGAAATCTTTTGCCTTCTTAGAAAGGCGACTACTACTGCCAGGCACTTTGTGAAAACCCTTGGGGCTGAGGTTAGGCCAAAGGGCATTGCTCTGAACTGATAGTGGCCTGAGGGCAACTCAAACCTGAGGTACTTTCTGTGGGAGCACCTGATGGGAATGTGAAAGTAGGCATCTTGTGGTCCAGGCGGCTAACCAGTCCCCTGGCCTTAGAGAGGGAAGTATTATTCCCAGAGTTATCATCTTGAACTTTGGTTTTAAAAGATGTTTGTTTAGATATCTTAGGTCTAGGATGGGTTGCCATTCCCCTGTCTTTTTGGGGGTCAGGAAGTACCTGGAGTACAGTCCTTTGCCCCAGTGTAGGATAGGTACTCTCTCTATAGCTTTTAAAGCTAGGAGAGAAGACACCTCTGCCTCTAAGGCAAGGGTTTCCGAGAGATTTGCAGGTGGAAAAGATCTGGCTCTCATCTTTGGACATTTTTTGAAGCTGAGAACCAGTCCCTAGCTTACTACTTCCAGGACCCACTTGTCTGATGTAATAGACATCCAGTCCTGGACAAAGTAAGCCCATCAGGGTGTCTGCTTGGCAGGGGCTTTAGGCTGAGGAGCGGATGCAGCCCTGCTCATCCCCCTTCTGCCTCTCCCTCTGAAGAACCCCCTCTGAGAAAAGGAAGAGGCCTGTGCTTGGTAAAAAGGCCTTTGAAAAGGCCTGCCCCTGCCCGTAGATTGCTGCCTTTGAGGAGTTGCTTGCCTTTCCTTGGCCTGAGCACTCCTGTAAGTGGTCCTGTACTCATCCATTTTCTTCATGTAATTCTATGTCTGCTCCCAAAACAGAGAATTACCCACTACAGGAAAATCCATGGCCTTAGCCTGGGTGTCCTGTGAGAGGCTAGTACATCTAAGCCAAGCCATTCTCCGAACAGCCACAGATGTAGCCATGACTCTTGATGACATCATTAGAGTCCACAGCAGCATGAAACTGAACTTTAGATGCCTCAGTCCCATCTGCAGCCACCGCCTTCAGCTCCTTGGCTAGCTGGGCGGAGGCCTGTTTAGCCAGTGCCAGTACAGTGTCCCACCTGGACTTCTGGTACCTGGCTGTATAGGCCATGTAATTCGCCTGCCTGAGTCCCAAAGAAGATGCCATGTACTGCTTCTTTGCCATGGCATCAATCTTCCTGGAGTCCTTGTCAGGGGGGTGTGAAGCCAAGGGAATATTTGCCTTGTCACAGGCAGTAGCCTGCACTACCCCAACATGGCTGCACTGCTGATATAAGAACTCCGGATCTGAGCCTGAAAGAGTACATCTCTTGTCCATTCTTCTATCCACAGGAGGTATAGTGTTAGGAGACTAAGATTTTTTGTGTCTGTTTCCCAAAAGATTTATAGAGGGGAATAGACAGTCTCCTGGACTCTGGGATATCCATCATCCATACATAATCAGGCTCCTCTTGATCTTCCACAGCCTCTTCCATAGGAAGCTGGAGGGTTTCAGCCACCTTTCTGTAAAACATAAAGTGAGAAGGGGACTCAGAAAGCCTAGGAGGGGAACATCTGAACGTCTGTCTGGGGAGATGTCCGGTTCCACAGGCACATCCAGACCCTCACTTACATCATCATCCTCAAATTCCCCTTCCTCTTCAAATTCCGGTTCATAAAAATCTTCAAGGGCATTATCTTGAACCGGGGGAACCAACCAAACCGAACCCCTGCCCGAAGGAGCCGGATCGATCGGAACCAGACGGAGCGATTCCACAATCTGAATCGCTCTGGCTATCTGTTCGGCGGTCGGAACATGAACCTCTGGATCCGAACCGGTCGATTTATCTTTCTGTTTTCTTTTTGTCGGAACCGATCCCTCGGAATCGGCTCTCCTTTTGCCCGAAGAAGTATCGCCCTGGTCAGAGGGCACTCTTCCTGGTTCGGTCGAAACCGAACCGGGCTGGCCATCCAGGTCAGCAGACTTCTCAGCCTCCTTTTCCCTCATTCTTCCTAATCTCTTCTCAAGGGTAGGTTTGGGAAAGTTTTTACATATTTGGCAGTCTGAATCGAGGTGGTCAAACCCCAGACAATAACAGAGGTGGTGTGGGGGATCAGCATTAGCAAAGACCTCCCCACACTCACTGCAGTGTTGAAACCCAGTGGGCCTGTTTTTTTTTTCTTGGGTTTCTCAGACATGGCCAACCTAACCAAAAGTACAGTTACGTAAGAACTTACCGTAACAGTAGATCTTTGAGAGGCGCTCTTGCACTAGGTAATTACATATAGGACTGACGTCGGCAGGACCCCACGGAAAAATTTCTAGCTAGCAGTCCCTGGCGAGGGACCGCCCCCACGTCAGGTGACCGGCGTCAGGAGATGTCGGTATAAAGGGGCAGTCCCTGACACCCGCCTTCCAGTTCTTTCCCGCCACAGGCCAGAAGAGGCCGGACGAGGGAGGAGCGGATATTTTCCTTAATGGAAAAGGAGCTGAAAAAGCTTAGGGGGATGGAGGGCGGGAAGGTATTACCTATTGCAAGAGCCACTCTCGAAAATCTACTGTTACGGTAAGTTCTTACGTAACTGTACTATCTTACTTCGAGGGGGCTCTTGCAGTAGGTAATTACATACAGGACTGAGTCCCAAGCAGTCTGGAACAAGGAGAAGCAACTGGGAGGAGGAAATCTACTCCAAGTAGAACCTCTAGCTGTGCAAGCCTTAAGAAAGGAGGCCTTGCAGGACAGCCAGCCCGAAGCCTGCTCTACGGTGAGAGGCAATATCCAAACTGTAGTGTTTTGTAAAGGTATGGACGGAGGTCCAGGTGGCGGCAGCACAGATATCTGCCGCTGACACATTCTTGAAACAAGCCGCTGAGGCAGTGACTCCTCTGGTGGAGTTGCCTCTCACTTGACCCGGCAGGGTCTTGTTGTACTTGTCATAACAGAAAGTAATCCAATGAGCCAACCATTTAGATAGGCGTTGCTTAGAAACTGCACTGCCTTCTCTTTTGGGTGCAAAAGAGACAAAATTGATCGGTCTTCCTGAGATCTTTTGTTCTGCTAGTGTAGTATCTCAGAAGCCGGTGAACATCCATAGTATGGAGTAAATACTCCCCGTGATTGGAGTACTGCGTAAAAAAGGTGGGTAACTCTATGGACTGGTTCAGAGTAGACTCCGCTACTACCTTAGGGAGAAACTTAGGGTTAGTGCGCAGAGCAACACGTTCCTTGTGAAAAATCAAGTACGGAATTTTACATATCAGGGCCTGGAGCTCAGAAATTCTCCGAGCGGAAGTAATGGCCACCAGGAAAAAACAGGTTACTCACCTGTAACAGTAGTTCTAGGAGTGGTATATGTTGTTCATCCACACTGTCTGGCATTGTCCCTTTCCCTTTAAATCTTGCCGGAAGTCTTCAGCTGGCTCCTCCCACCCACCGGTGGTAAATGCCTGCCTCTGCCCCATGACGCCAGATCTAGCCCGCTGGAAGCCAGGTTGTGCACCTTAAGCCGGGCGGTTTCAGGGTAAGTGTGTGGAGAACACATACCACCTCAGAACTACTGTTACAGGTGAGTAACCTGTTTTCTAGGAGCGTGGATATGTTGTTCATCCACACTGTCTGGCAGACTCCTAGCAGTTCTCCGGGAGGAGGGAGGCAAGGCGCACACCCCCTACTTAGGAAACAGAGACTGGAGAACCGAGGCCCCAAAACCAGCATAACGTCGTGACTCAAGGTCAATGTGGTAATGGGTAATGAAGGTGTTCGCTGACTTCCAGGTAGCAGCCCAACAGATTTCCTGGATAGGGATGTCCCAGGAAGCAGCCACCAAAGCAGCAGTATGGCGGGCAGAATGAGCTCTTATCCCTCTGGGAGGCTCCTTGCCCGCCAATTCATAACACAGACTTATGCATGATGTGATCCATCTTGCAATAGTCCACTTGGCTGCAGGTCTGCCAGAAGCGGCTTCAGCGTAGGTGAAAAACAGCTGGCGAACCTCTCCGCGAATTTCCGCCGTCCTCTCCTTATAGTAGGAGAGAGCATGCCTGAGGTCCAGAGTATGAAGCCTGTACTCTGCATCCGAGGTGTAGTTAGGGTAATATACCGGCAGAGTCAACACCTGTTTGAGGTGAAACTCTGACACCACCTTCGGAAGGAATTTCGGGTGGGGACGCAGGACAACTTTATCCCTGTGAAAGATCAGATAAGGGGAGTCCACCGAAAGCGCCTGGAGCCCCCTGTCCTTCTGGCTGACGTGATAGCCACCAGGAAGGCAGTCTTCCACGACAAGTGTGAGAGCTCACACTTGTGCATGGGTTCGAATGGCTTGCCCATGAGCTTTGCCAAAACCAGCAAGAGATCCCACGGAGGTGGAGGTTCACGCACTGGAGGGGATATGTGATCCAGGCCTTTGAAAAAGCGCCCGATCACCGTCTCCTGTGCCAACGTCGGCTGACCGGCCCGCGCCCAGTAAGCAGAGATGGCTGCCAGGTCCACCCTAAGGGTCGATGACCGAAGACCCCCTTTGGAGAGAGACCAAAGGTAGTCTAGAATGTTAGCCACAGAGCAGGATAAGGGGTCCAGGCTCTTTCCCTGACACCAAATGGAAAATCTTTTCCATTTGAAGGCATAACATTTCTGGTCGATTCTTTTTCGAGATGCTTCCACCACGGCGTAGACATCCTCAGAAAGACCCAAAGCCTGGAACTCTAGCCGCTCAGGAACCAGGCTGTGAGGTGCAGGGATTGAAGGTCCGAGTGGAAGACCTTCCCCTGGTTCAACGATATCAGGTCCAGGCATGTAGAAAGCCGCTCCGGGGCCCTGCAGCTGAGGTTGAGGAGATCTGAATACCAGAACTGGCGTGGCCAATCTGGGGCTACCAGGATCACCTTCGCCTTGTCCCTCCTCACCTTGAGTAACACCTTGTGGATCAAAGGAAATGGAGGGAAGGCACAGAGGAGGCCTGGGGTCCACGGCCTCGAGAAGGCATCCCCCTGCAGCGAGCCCTGTTGAGGGGGGTGGGCATGGTACAGCCTCAGCTTGGTGTTTTCCCTGGAGGCAAACAGGTCCACCAACGGTTTGCCCCAATAGGAGAACGGATTGTAAGCTACCTCTGGATGGAGAGACCACTCGTGGGATGTCTGGCCTATGCGGCTGAGAGCATCCGCCAGTTGGTTTGAGACTCCTGCCACATGGATGGCTAGGAGATCCGCCTCCAGCCGGCTGACGAAGGTCCAGATCTGGAGCGCCTCCTTGCATAGCAGACGGGAGTGCGTGCCGCCCTGTTTGTTGAGGTAGTACATGGTCGTGGTATTGTCCGTCTGGACTTGAACCACTTGACCCCGGAGCTGAGGAGCGAAAGCTGACAGGGCCAGTCCGACTGCTCTGAGCTCCAACAGGTCGATGTGGCATCGGGACTCCTCGGGGGTTCAGAACCCGTGAGCTCTGTTGTCCCCCATGTAGGCTCCCCAGCCCATGAGAGAGGCGTCGGTCGTAAAGACGACCGTCGGCTCGGGCCGGACAAACGGGATTCCTTCCTGCAAATGACTCGGGACGGTCCACCATTGGAGAGCGTCCCACATCCTCTGGGTGACCATGACCAGCTGGTCGAAGAGACCCTGACGCTGAGACCACTGGGCGGCCAGCTCCCATTGAAGGGGACACATTTGCAGTCTGGCCCAGCGGACACTGAGGTGCACGCCGCCATGTAACCCAGGAGGCGCAGGAAGTCCCGGGCAGGACTTAGCTTGTCTGACAACATGTTGTCGACTCCCGGAAAATGAACTGCTGTGAGGTGAAGGTCGTGTTGTGTTGCCCAATCCCAAACCCTCAATGCTTCCCTGCAAAGAGGGTAGGACCGAGTCCCCCCTTGTTTGTTGATGTACCAAACCACGCACATGTTGTCCGTTTGAACGGCTAGGTGGCTGGGAAGGATGTATGGATGAAAGGCTTGGAGAGCGTACAACACTGCCAGAAGCTCAAGCACATTGATGTGGAGTGTCTGTTCAAGCTTGGATCAAGAGCCCTGGGTCCGGTGGTTACCTAGATGGGCTCCCCAACCTTCGCCCGAGGCATCTGTGGTTAGAGTCTGGGAGGGGGGAGGACGAAAGAATGGAACTCCCCGAAACAGGTTCTCTCGAACCATCCACCACTACAAGTCTCAAAGCATCGGTGAGGAGACTAGAACTGCGTGATCTAAGTCGTCCACTAACTGATCCCATTGGGAGCGGAAAGTCCACTGAGAAACTCTCATGTGAAGCCGAGCGCGAGGGACTGTCAGGATAGCAGCCGCCAGCCCGAGAAGGCGGAGGAACGACCTTGCACTGACCCGCCTGCAGCCAGACAACAGACTTATTTGAGTCTGGAGGGTGGACGACCGGTCCGGTGGTAGGAAGGCCCTGCCAATGGTCGTGTCTAGAATCGCCCCTATAAACTAGTCTCTGAGATGGGATCAAGTGAGACTTGAATGGTTGATGGTAATACCCAGGCAGGCAAAAACCTGCTGGGTAAGGGCGAGGCAGCGCAGGAGTTCCTCCCTGGACGAGGCCGCCAGGAGCCAATCCTCCAGGTACAGGAAAACCTGCAACCCCCCCCCCAAGTACGCAGGCAGGCCGCCACCACCGCTAGGCATCTGGTAAATACTCGGGGAGCCGAGGATAGGCCAAACGGAAGTGCCTTGAACTGGTAGTGGTCCCCCTGGAACGCAAAACGCAGATACTTGCAATGAGACAGGCGAATGGAAATGTGCAGGTAAGCATCCTGCATATCCAGAGCACATAGCCACTGTCCTGACTGAAGGAGGGGCAGAAAGCTCTGCAACGAGAGCATTCTGAACCTTTTATATTCCACAAAAAGATTCAGGGAACTGAGATCTAGAATGGGTCTGAGATCTCCTGTCTTCTTTGGGACCAGGAAGAAGTGGGAATAGTAACCCATCCCTTGAAGATGAAGAGGGATGGGTTCTATTGCTTCTTTCAGTAGCAGAGCTGAAATCTCTTCCTGGACCAAGAGAAGATGTTCCCGTGATTATGACGACTTTGGGGGGGGGTGGCGAGGCGGTTTCTGTAGAAACTCTATTGAGTGTCCTTCTGCGATCAGCTGAAGCACCCAAGAATCTGATGTTATCCACTCCCATCCCGGAAGGTGGAGGGAAAACCTCCCTCCTACCGGTTCCTCCAGGGAGTCCAGAGGCTGTGGGAGAGGAGAGGAGTCAGGTGGTGTGGGGCAGCGCCGCAGCTGAAGCACCTGCTCCTTTTCTTGGTCGGGGGGGCTTAGCAGCTGTGGGGGCCCGACATTTTGTGGCCCACTTTCCCTGGGGTTTCGCCTTGGGCCGATTCCGTCTGCGAAAGGGACAGCGCTGCGGCAGGTGGGGATGGTACATGGAGTCAACGGACTTCAGTGCCTTCCCTTCTTCACCTAGGCGGTGATGATGTCCTTGACATCACCACCGGCTTCCCTGACCCCGGAAGTGGGTTCCTGGATAGCGGACTGCACTTCCGGGACACATGACACACGACCCAAGCATGGACGTAAGCCTCACGGCAAAGCGGAGCTCGGTCCAGCAATGTTCACTGCATCGTAGGTAGGTCGGACGACGCATGTGTCGACTGGCTGAATGTGCAGAGCGGGCAAGGTCAGCCAACTCCTGCATGACCTGAGAGTCCAGCAGGGAGTCTAGTTTGGATTCCACCTGAGTAAGAATGGCCTTCTGGTAATCCCCCATATGACTGACATAGTTCAGGGCCCCAATTCCCAGCGTGGAAGAAGCGAAGATCTTCTTTCCATACTGGTCCAGTAGGTGGGATTCTTTCTCAGGTGGCGACGAGCTGAGATGTTTTGAGTTAGCTGACCGTCCGTGAGCGGCGCTAATCACTACCGAGTCAGCTCAAGGGTGAGAATCTAAAAAATCAACACCCTCAGGAGCCTGGTATAGCCTATTTGACTTCCGCAGAAGTGGGGCTAGAGCCGACGGCTGCTTTCAGATGGTGGTAACGAGGTCGGCGTGAGGCTCTATCCAGGGTGGCACCAAAGTAGGAGCTGTCAAGGGCAGATCCAGATGCTCGGCGAGTTTCAACCGATGAGGGTCTGGTTCCAAAGAGCGCCACTGATGAACCTCCTGGATTTTGCTTAGCAACTCCGTAAAGGAAGGATCTTCCGGAGGAGACTTCAGAGAAGTCCTTGGCCTGGGCTTCGATGGAGAGCGTGGCTCATTGTCCCTTTCGGAGCAACTGTCGGAGGAATTCGAAGAGTCCGAGGGCGAAGAGGAAAAAGACTCCCTTTCCCGACCTGGGGTAGGAACGGACCCCTTGGGAAGCACCCGAGGAAGCGTATCCTGCTCCTCTCTGGACCCAGAGAGGAGAGCCCTGGTGTCCGGAGGTGGTGAGAGAGTGTGCCGCTCTGGACGTACAGGAACCTGAGAGGGCACCGTCGTCGGTAGGTGGCTCCCCACCTCCCCCTGGTGAGTTAGGCCTTGGCCTCAGCCCACCAGGAGGCGAGAGTCTCCTGCAAATCCACCGGCGGCTGTTGGGGCGGTGGAGGAGGAGGAGGAGGGGGATAAGGATATGGACTGTATCCATACGGAGAGTATCCAAAACCCGGCAGAGGAAAACCAGGCGTCGGGTATTGTGGCGTCGGGTACTGCGGCATCGGAAAGACCGGCGTCGGGTACTGTGGTCCCGGATACGACTGCGTCGGATAGGATGGAGGGTATACGGGAGCCGGAGGAGCAGCCGGAGCAGAAGGCCCAGCCGGCGGCCTCACAGGCAAGTCCAGATTGGAGGGCCTGGAGGGCCCGGTGTCGGGGCGACATCCGGAAGCGGGATGTTGGCCGGAGTCTGTAAAACCGATGGCGGGGCCAGCGTGGGAGGCCCCGGCGTCAGAGGTACCAGTGTTGGAGCCGGCGTCCGGTCTGTCGGAGGAAGAACCCCAGCGTCACCCGGGATGGAGGGAAAATCCCGGGTCGGGCTGGGGGACCGGGTCCCCGGATGGCAGCGAAGTCTCGCGGAGAACCAGGGACGGACGGACGTGGGGGTCCATCGTCGGTTCATTCGCCGACAGACGTCCGGACAAGCCGATGTAAGGTTTACAGCGAAATCTGGCAGGCGCTGGAGAAGCGGTGTCCGACTTATGGGACCCGCGGAGCAGACCAAGAAAAGGATTGGCCTGGTCGTGGGAGAGGAGCCATGGCGCCACCCCTCGGGGTCGCAGCGCCTTACCAGCTTTCTCCGCACGGACGTTGGAGGAGCCGATGTCCGGCTTACCGGAGTCGCCCACGCCAGTAGGCCGCGGAGCTACGGCCGAACCAGGGGCGGAGGCCTCCAATTGCCCAGAGGCACCCTAAAGAGAGCCAGATGGGTGGGCTGATACGGCCTTGGAAGCCTCTGAGGCGGCCGTTGAGGAGTGGTCCCCCAGAGGGGACGTTACCAGAGTCCCGGCGACTCCCGAGGAAGACACGGTGGAGGAGCCCTTGTCCCGGTGCCTCTTCTTGTCTTTCTTCTTCCGATGGCCTTTGGGGGAAGTGGACGCCTGCCTCAGTTTTTTGAGCTCCTTCTCCATCTAACTCATCTTTTTCTTCAAGATGTGGGCTTCCAGGGATTGCTGCCGCCTTTTCCAGGTAGTAGCGTTGAAGCTGAGGCAGTGCTGCCGCATTTCCGACCGGGTGATCGGGCCTAGATTAGAACAGGAATAGGGCCGCCTCCTGCGGAGTTGGGCGCCACACGAGTCGCACTTATTTTTGTGCTCAGAGGATGTAGGGGACGACATACACCAATGATGACCTGACGAATGTCGAAAAAAGTCAAAATTATTCAGTAAAAACCGACAAAGAGAGGCTGACAAAGCAACAAACTTTTCTGCAAAGCGCTGCACGAGCTAACGGAAGGGAAAGAACTGGAAGGCAGGCGTCAGGGACCGCCCCTGTATACAGACGTCTCCTGATGCCGGTCATCTGACGTGGGGGCGGTCCCTCGCCAGGGACTGCTAGCTAGAAATTTTTCCGTGGGGTCCTGCCGACGTCAGTCCTATATGTAATTACCTACTGCAAGAGCCCTCTCGAAGTAAGATCTTACCCTTTTTCGGCAACCGCCAGGCAAGACTCCCTTATCGGTTCCTAATCGTGTCACGGGTATTGGAAAAAAAAAAAAGTTCAAAGCACGTTTTTTTTTTTTAGAACCGATAACCACACACTAAGTAAACACACAAATTTCACTAACAAATGGCCGGTTCAGTCGAACCGAGCCGCACTTTTACAAGTTCCACACAGAAAAACAGAGCAATTCCTATCTAGTACTCACAGCACCACAGACCGAGACTGAACCGACCATGCGGATACTTTTTTCGGTTTAAAAACCGAAGAAAACTGAAAACTTTAACCGACTTTCAAACCGAGCTGAAGGAAAAATCTCCGGAGCAATCGTTCAGTGAGGCGGAGTAAAGAATCTGACGGTTTAAGTTCAAAACACTCCAGACAGAGACTTCAACCGAGCTCGAGCTCAGCATTCTATGCCCTGCATAGAAAGTTAACTCTTTGTTCTCCGGGGCAGTTCAAAGGTTGGGAATCACTGCAATTGTCAGAATACAGTAAGACTTCATGTTGTTTGAAATGCATGGGAGAAACAAGGGAGGTTTAGCAACCCTGATAAAGATCAGGGATGTATTAAGGGTATTAAAGAGTTACTACCCTAATCCAGAAATTTTCATGGTAGTAGTTAATTGGGACTCTAGCATAGTATTTCATTCTCATCCTACATACGATATTTGGTTTAAACTATGGAAATAGATTTAATTACACAATTAAATCTGGTAGATCTTGTATTATTAGCAGGTGATTTTAACGCTAGAAGAGCAAACTTTGATAATTTATTGGATTTACAAGAACAAATATATATGTCAGATCCTGAACCAAGAAAAACAACAGATATGGTAGTATGAGGCAGGGAGATGTTTTCGAACTTTCATCATGGATAATTTTCTGATTCTTAATGGGAGATTGGAGAGGGATCGGGAAGGGGAAAGGTACTATATTATGTTCCCCTCTTAGTTATCAATCTTTTAGGAGACTGGATGTGGTTATGCGACCGGAAAGTGATCATGCAGCAATTCTGCTTGCCTTTAGGAATCATGATATTAATACCTTCTCACCAATAAAACCAATGGCAGATGTGGAAATTCAAGGGAAAATGATTAGAGGTTGAACATTAAAACTATGAATGGGGTAACAAATTTAATTTATTCCTCTAGTTTCTACCTTCTCTTTTCTAGCACAGAGAATTACAATAAAAGTGAGCAAATTAACCAGTTATTACATTTAGGATAACAAATAATTAGAGAGATATACTGTACAAATACCAGTAAGAATAATTCATCATCCTAGTTTGACACCCAATCTGCAAGAAGGAAAGGAAACTTAGGGAGGTTTATTAGGCAAGAAAAAATTACTCACCTTAGTAATTGTGTTTCTTCTAATGAAGTCTTGCTGTATTCTGACAATCTGCAGTTAGCCCCAGCCTTTAAACTGCCCCGGAGAGTATAGGGTTAATTTTCTATGCAGTGCATAGAACGTTGAGCTCAAGCTCGGTTAAGGTCTCAGTCTGCAGCACTTTGAAACCCAACCGCCAGATTCTTACGAGTAAACACTCACTGACTAGCCATGTTGAAATTGTAAAAAAAATTTTAACTACCCAACTGGCAACAGAAAGTTTTGTATTCCCAAAGGAAGACTTAAGTCAGGAAACTCAAAACCAAAAACCTATTCAAATAGAGATTATAACACAAGCACCCAAGTAAAAAGGAGGGTGTGCTGAAGACACCCATGGGGTGCAACACTGCACCTGCCCATCCACTTCCCAAAAACAGGTTCTACGAGGGGAGGCAGGTCAGAATACAGCAAGACTCCATTAGAAGAAATACAATTACTAAGGTGAGTAATTTTTTCTTCAAACATGAAGTCATGTTGTATTCTGACAATCTGCAGACTACCAAGCAGTACCTCCAAGGAGGCCCTAGGGTCAGAACCTACTTTGGGAATAGGATATGAAGTACTGCTGTGCCAAACCGAGCATCACTCCCTAGCCTGGATATCCAGAGAGTAATTCTTGGTAAAGGTATGGACTGTTTTCCAGGTGGCTGCTTGACAAATTTCTAACAGAGGGATATCCCTGACAGCAGCCAGGGAAGCAGCTGTACCTCTTTTGGAATGAGCCCTCAGGCCTGAGGGTGGAATTTGCCCCAGTTTCTCATAGCAGAATTGTATACAAGAAACAATCCACCTGGCAATAGTTCTCTTGGTGGCTGGTTTGCCCTTTCCCATTTCCCCATAAGTGAGGAATAACTGGAGGGAATCAAACCTGTGACCCTTGGTACGCTCTATGTAGTAGCTAAGGGTTCTTTTAACATCTAAACTGTGTAGCTTCCTCTCCCCTGAGGAAGAATGATCAGTGAAGAAAACAGGGAGAGACATGGACAGATTCAAATGGAAGTCTGAAACCACTTTGGGCAAGAACCTCCTATTGGTTCTAAGGATCACTTTATCTCTATGGAATGAGATAAAATCAGGTTCCACTGACAGGGCTTGCAATTCACTGATACGTCTGGCAGAGGTAATGGCTACCAAAAACACAGTTTTCCAAGTCAAGTACTTCAGCTCTGCTGAAGACATAGGTTCAAATGGGGGGTTGCATCAGTTGAGCAATGCAAACATTTAAGTCCCAGGCAGGGGCAGGATCTCTAAAGGGAGGATTGGTATGAAGCAATCTCTTGAAAAACTTGCAGAATACAGGGTGAGATGACAGTGAGGAAGGCTTTCCCACTGACAGAAAAGCAGAAACAGCTGACAAGTGTATCTTGAGAGTAGCTGGTCAGAGGCCTAGACCATTAAGATGGACCAAATAATCCAGAATTGTAGGCAATTCAGCAGTGTCTGTCGATATATGCTTCTTAGAATACCAAATGCTGAATCTTTTCCATTTGAAGTCATAAGACTTTTTGGTGGCAGACTTTCGAGAGATTTTGAGAATATCCAGAACCCCTTGGGACAGATGCAAATCTGCATACTCTAGCTCTTCAAGAGCCATGCCTTGAGATTGAGGGACCGAAGATTGGGGTACCAAATCCTTCCCTGAGAGGTGGTTAACAGGTTGTAATTCCTGGGAAGAGACAGGAGAAGATGGAATGCCTGGCCCAAGCTGGAGCAATCAGAATCACTTTGCAGGGCTGTGACCTCACTTTGACCAGAACCTTGAATAGCAGAGGAAAAGGAGGGAAGGCATAGAGAAATTTCCCTTCCCAGTTCAACATCAGAGCATCCAGAGGGACTGAGCCCAAGACCGGGGGGGTCTGCAACAAAACAGAGGAAGCTGATTGTCTGGGGCTGCAAAGAGATCTATCTCCGGAGTGCCCCACCTTGTGAAAATCACTTTTAATACCAGAGGGTCCAGGGTCCATTTGTGATGGCCCTGGGAGATCCTGCTCAGTGTACCATGGGAGGACCCAGAACTGGCATGACGGGTGCAGGGGAAGCCACCCCCGACCCGTTACTGTGCAGGCTTGGAGGAGGAGGAGGCACCTGGACCAGCACCTCGGCCTCCTTTGCGGGGCTGTTGGGGACCTTGCTTGGGCCTAGGGCATCAAGCTTGAGCCTGCTGCTGTTGCTGACCTCCCTGGAAGGAGGGCTGTCTAACCGCAGGGGAAGAATGCTGAAAGGACTTCTTCTTGCTCTTCTGCTGGTTCTTGCCCGAAGAACCTTTAGCAGAGGTGGCATCTAAGGTGGCATTAGACTGCTCAATGCGCTGCAGATGACCTGCCACTCCCGGACCAAAGAGGTCAGTGCCAAGGAAGGGCACATCAGCTAGCTTGTGCTGAGTATCTGCGGGAAAGGAGGATAACCTCAGCCAAGCCCTGCGGAAAGTGGCTACCGCGGCAGCTAGTGAACGGGCACAGGAATCACCAATGTCCAGGGCCATCTGGAGATGTTTAGCAACAGCACGGCCCTGGTCCCGGACCTGCTTGACCGTGGTCTGCATGTCTGCTGGGAGATGAGGGAGGACTTCATCAAGCGACCCCCAAAAGGGCGTGAGAGAAGTGTGCCATGATCACTGCTGAGCTAGCCTGACGAAGGCCTAGGGATGATGCCGCATAAACCTTCCGGGCTGAGTGGTCCGTATTTTTGGACTCCTTGTCCGAAGGGCGGTCAGTATCCGCAGAGTTGCCCGTTCGACTAAACACTGAGGCAGTCACAAGGCTTTCTGCCAAGGGATGCTCAGTAAAGCCCACCAGGGACCCCATGGGCACCGCGTCCTTGCGGGCCATGCGGGCAGATGGAGCCGGGCAAGAGGCTGGACGCTGCCAAAGTTTCAGTGCCGGGCCAACTATGGCTTCGGCCACTGGAAAGGCCTCCGTCGGGGTATCCCCCTTCTTGAGAATATCTGTGAGAGGATATTCCACCTTCTTTTGAATGGGCTGCAAAGGCATACCTGTTGACTCTGAGATGAGTCGAAGGATGCCCTGGAAGGAAGAAGGCCCTTCCTCCAGGCCTGTCACTGACAGCTCATCACGTGAGTGAAGGCCAGTAGTATCCGAATCCGAGGAATCTGGATACAAGGGTCTCCCACCTAAGTCTCCCTCAATGCACCTAGGGCGATCAGGAGTGACTGTAATGGACAACCTATGGGGCAGGCCTGTAGTTGGTTGGTCCTCCTTAGAGGGAGCCCCTCCCTGAGGCTGTTTTGGTGGTGGTTCCACCAAAATTGGTGGGGAGCCCGTAACAGGCCGAGCTGAAATGCGCACCTGTCCCACCTGAGGGAGAACCGGAGTCCTCGGAACCGAGGGAGTCAGTGTCGGCCGAAGAGGCTGGGGCCAAGTAATGGCCGGTACAGCCGGAGCAGACGGCTTCTGACCCGTCAAAAGAAGTTGCTGCCATATGAGGTCCTCATAACGTCGACGGAGTTTCCGTCCAAGTCTCTCCTTGTCCGAGGAGGATGAGGAACGGTGGCGGCGCCTCTTCCGGGAGTGTTTGTGACCCTTCCTTGGTTTTCCAACTGACGGGGTCCTACTCCACGATCAAGACTGACGGCGTCGGCTCTGTTGGTCGGGAGAAGCTGGATTCGGTGAGAACTGAGGTTCCGGCTCTTGTCCCTCGATCGGGATACCCGAAGGACAGGTCTCATCGGGGAAGGAGAGAATAGAAGTCCTCTCTAAGGCATCGGTGACAACGGCTCGATCGGGTCGAGAGAAATCTCGGCCGGTTCTGCTGTATCCTCGGCTTCGGTGCCCTGGCCTGATGGAAGGTCCGAAGAGCCGGCAGCTGATCTCGACCATGGTCGAGACCCCCTGCTCCTGAGTGTCGGACTGCTCTCGGTCCCAGGAGCATCTTCTTTGGGTAGAAGAAGATGATTTAGGATCCTTATCCTTCTTCTTGGATCGAGAGGAGTGTGAGCCTGAAGGCACCTCACCCTTAGTAGGGAGAGACTGACAACTCCCGGAAGGATCCCTGAAGGTGGAGCCCAAGTTGAGGGCACAAAGAAGCTCCGGTTGGTCAAGCTTGGGCAGCTTCCTCTTCGAAGGCCACCATCTGCTCGAGCTGCTCAGCGGATCCCGCAGCCGCGGAAACCGCCCACCTGGCCTCCTTCGATTTCACCGGTGGATTGCGAAGCTCCGGTCTCCCCAACTTAAGGCGCGCCTTGCGGTCCTCCAGAACGGTGGGATGGAAGGCCAAACAGATGGTGCAAACCAAAGTATCATGCACGGCGCCTAGGCAGTAGACTCACGAGAGATGGGGATCGGTGCGAGATATTTTTTGTCCACAAGGACACCAGCGAAAACCGGGGAACGACTTGTCCTTCATATCCGAAGCATTCGGATCTGAATCGTAAACTCTGACGAGTTTTAAGGTGAGTAAGTGCAGCGAAAACCGTCGATTTGACTCCAGGGCCTATGGTACTGCAAAGCAGCATGAGGGAACCTCTATCTTCCAGCGGAAAGGAAGATCTGGCGTCATGGGGCAGAGCCGAGGTATTTACCACCCGGGTGGGTGGGAGGAGCCAGCTTGAAGACTTCCGGCAAGATTTAAAGGGGAAAGGGACACTGCCAGACAGTGTGGATGAACAACATATCCACACTCCTAGAATTATATTTTCACATTTGATAGAAAAGTATAGGTTATTTCGCAAAATGAAGTTATATGTGTTTGTTGATTTTTCGGCAGCATTCGACTCTGTAAACACTTACCATTGAACCTTTTGGTTCCAATTTATATGTTATACAGACATACTGCATTGGCTGTTAGATATAAGGGTAGCATCTCTGATTATTTCCGAACGACAACTGGAGTAAAACAGGGATGCCTTTTTGCTCCCCTTTTATTTAGTTTGTACATTGATGCCCTTATGATTTACAAGGAGGTGCCTAGTCTTGATTCCCCTAAAATTAAGAACCTTCCTATACACACTCTTGCTTACGCAGATTAATTTTATTGCCACTTTCTAGTCAAGGATTGCAAAATAAAATAACTTAATATTAAGTGTAAACAATTAGATCCAATAATAAATATGAAGAAAACTAAGTTATGATTTTTGGTTCACACTTTGGTAAAAGAAAGGAACCAAACTTTTATTTAAATAATCCTATAGATAGGGTGACATATCTGGGCGTTAAGTTTACCTCGAATGGAGCATGGTCAGCACATTGGAGGGACCAAGCAGCATGGGCAAGCTTGATTGGCAAAGCTTTGCTGCGCTTTAATACTAAATATGGGGGACATTCGGTATTACCTGCTTTAGTGGCCGGAGAAGCTAAAATTAACCCCATTCTTGCGTATGGAGCAGAGGTTTGGGGCACAACCCACCCTTTCTTTTTTTATAAATCCTTATTACAGGTGCCATCACCTACATCTAATGTTATAGTAAGGACTGAATTGGGAAGAGTCCCTGTTGCTAAAATAACTGATAAGCGCATGATTGGCTATTGGTTAAAAATTATCAGGTTAACTGTTTGCCTTTGCTGCGCTTGAAGGAAAAGATTTCCTGGCAAGATCAAACTTGCATATCTCCTTGGGTAAAAACCCTCAAAAGTATTTTAGGAAGAATCTCCATGCAGCATCTTTGGTTAGATTGTGAAAAACCAACTATAATATCCCAATTCAAGCAGCTCGTTAAAAAGACAATTATGAGTCTCGGTCAGGAAAAACAATTGGAATTGCTCAGAACCCAACGTCAGGCTATTTGGGTAGGTCAAAATAAGATAGATGCTTGCTTAGAGAATTACTTAACTACCTCTCACTCCTTTAGATAGGAAAAATATCACTTGGCCAAGGCTGTGAATTTTATGCTCTAAATATGCATATTTTAACAGAATGGCTTCTGCTACTCTTCATTCTCAACTATGTAGCTGTAATATGGATTTTGAAGAAAATCTTTATCACATTACGATGCAGTGCCCTTTATATAAAACCCCACGTTTCAATTTACTAAACAATTTTCTAATAAAATATGTAAACGGAGAATATGATCCATTGTTTGTTCTTTTACATCCACATACAATAGAGGATGCAAGGATGGCCTCAAAGTTTGTTCATGAAGTAAAGAAAAACATCTCCCTGCCTTAGAAAAATAAATTTGGGGTGGAAACAACCTGATCAAAATTATTAGTTAAATTTTAAGTTATTGTGTTTACTAGGTGTGAACATTCTCCAACTGTTTCACTTTAGTTTTCCCTTTTGTAATCTGTTATTATCCATATTACGATAATGGGATTAATAAGTGAAAATAGAAGGATATGTATCGTACAGCCAGCTAGATATTTTAGAAATAGTAACCTGTGAAAGACTACTCAGGGCTTGATTATATTATTGTCATATATTCAAAAATGCATCTATGAATTTAAACAGGCTTTAAGCTCAGGCAACTTAAGGTCTTGTTTTTAAGCTAAAAAATGACTGATGGACCTTTAGGTCTTACATTCCTTTGAAACAATTTAGGTAACAGTGGTATTTAAAAAAAATTTTTGTTTTTTTAATGTAGCCTATATGTATGATCTGTGATGAAATTGTAATGTTTTTAGTATACTGTAATGGTTTACTTACCGAACAATAAAAACTGAACTGGAACTGGACGTCCAAAATGCCCTTCTGGACGTCCAGGGTAAAGCTGGAGACCCTCAACCAGGAGCATCTCTGGGGGCAAATGCATGTAGCGGCACCACAGGCTGCAGAGTCCACCAAGTCATAAGCAGCTCGGAGGACTTTTGTCCCAACATCCGAACCCGTACAACGGAAGTTCAGCAGTTTCTACTTTTTGTCCCCATCAGGGAAATCTTTGAGAAGGTCCTGACCCTGGTCCCATAGTGAGTTTTGAAATTGCACCATATGGGTGAGATAATTAAGGGACCTTATGGAGCATATAGCAGCCACATACATGCGCCTACCCAGAGAATACAACTGCTTGGATTCCTGGTCTGGTGGCTGGGTGCTGAGATGTGGATGCTAAGAGCGACTGTAGGAGGCCGTGAGGTGATATAGTCGAAATATTCAAAATCCTTAAGGGCATTAACAAGGTGAAAGTCTAACATGTCTCAATATAAAAAAAGACAAGAGGACACGACAGCATGAGATTAGAGGGAGGCCGATTAAGGGGTAATGTGAGAAAGTTCTTTTTCACAGAAAGGGTGGTGGATGTATGGTACAGCCTACCTCAGGAAGTGGTGGATATTAATACAGTGCAGGGCTTCAATCAGGCATGGGCTAGGCATAAGGGAGCAAAACAGATGAGTATGAGCAGATAGGCCATTGACAGAGCAAAGGCCGATGGCACATTCATAAGGCAGAAAAGGAAATAGGCAGACTGGATGGGCCTTGCAGTCCTTATCTGCCATCAACTTCTATGTTTCCATGCTGTTATGATCAAGGAATCAGCCACCGACTAACCCAAATCTGGGTCCCTCCAGTGGGGCCCTATAGAGGCGGTCCGCTTTTTTGGGAACTGCTGCAGTAGAATAGGGACACTTCCATGCAGCCTTGGTAGCGTCCTGAAAAGTGTCCACCAAAGGTGGAACCACCACAGGCTTGGGGTCCTTCCAAAGTACCTCGCCAGGCACTGCTTTTCAGGGTCCAACTTCTTAGTATCCTGCCCCATATTTTCTTGTACAGTATGTGCCTCATAATATCAGAAAATTAGGGCTCATCTGGCAGCGACCTGGGGAGATCACGAGGTTCTGGTGACGGGATACTAAGATGTGAGGGTGACCTGAATGTATCTGAAGAATCTGGGCGCAAGTCTTTGTGCCAGAATAACTGTTCCTTCAGGCAATAAGTATTTTCCTTCACTTTGTCCTATTTTCTTCCCTTATTTCATACTATCCTTTAATTCAGGTCAGGGTGGCCAACCTGATATTCTTTCTGTACTTTAACTTTTCTATCCCTTTAGCCCTGGATCACAGCCTGAACAACCCAGCTCCCCGATTAATGGGACTTCTTCCTCACTGATTTAGAAGCTGTAGCAGTATTACTTGTAAAAATATTGCCCTGTATATAGTCCTTAGTGCCGCTAAACAAAGTGATAAGATGAAATTGACGGAAGTTCCGCTAGATGTGCGCACATTCACACGATCGAGTAGCCTATCGCGATACTGCGCATGATGGCACAGCTCCGTGTGTGCACAATCGAGAAGGAAATGCAGCCCAAAATAAAAATGGTTAAAAGAAAGGAATAAACCGTTGGATACGGTTACTGAGCGTCTGCATCTTAGTAAGAGCTCTAATAAATGCAAGGAGCTGCTTCAGGCTTGAATAACAGCTCAATTCCAGCGCTTGTGGGCGGGGGTTAAACGCATGATAGAAGTATCAGAAAAAGCAAGAATTAAACACTGGTAGGTGTAAAGGACTTGGAAAATGTCCCTCTTCTTTAGTGCTGGCCTTACCTGGGAGAGAAATGTGAAAATCAGTGTAAGAGGTAACCAAGTAAGGAAATGCAGAATACAGTTGATAATGAATTGTAGACCCGACAGCTGAAAGATTGCAGCCATCTGTAATGAATATAAATTCCCCAAGAGCATGGAAATTATATTGCTGTGTCAAAATAAAAAGGCGACAAGGTTTTCTGTTTAGTCAAGCTGCAAAATAACTTAGTATCTCAAACAAATAAAATATATTTTTGTGACTTCATGGATGTTTTAGCACAGAGTCATTCCCTTACAAACAAAAATGAATTGAGGAGCGCACCCTTGTCTGTTCAAGTTTCAAGAGGGAAGGACTTTGCCTTTTTATTTAGTAAATAGTAAAGAAGACAGGTTGCTAAGAAAATAAATAAAAAGTAAAAATGACCTAGTTCTGTAGTGCTATCAGTTAGATCCTGCTACAGAGCAGGAAGCCCCTGAAATGCCAGGTGTAATGGACCAAGGGGAGAGTGATGTCATGAGTGGGAGGAGCCAAGTCACTGCTCTGACATCAACCTTATAATTAAGCCTTCAGATCTATTTTTCTGCATTGAGTAATTATTTGGGGTGACTCCTGAGAAACCTAGCATGCTGCTAGATGGTTCAGAAATTATATATTTTAGTATGGTACTAAACTGTTCAGCTTAACTGGGCTATCACCAGACCTCTGAGGTCACTCCTTAGCAATATAAAAAAGTTTCTCTAGAGGAACAAGAGTAGATAGGTGGTCAGTTGTTTCCTGACCACAATGAGAGGAGGCTCTCAGTAAGTAAGTGTGCAGGTTTCATACTACATCGGTGAAAGGAGAGAAATACAGGTTACTCACCTGTAACAGAAGTTCTAGGAGTGGTATATGTTGTTAATCCACACTTTGTGGCAGGTTCCTTGCTGCTTTAATTCTTGCTGGAGGGTTTTCAAGCTGGCTCCTCCCACCCATCCGGGTGGTAAAATCCTTGGCTCTGCCCTACGACATCAGATCTAGCCCGCTGGAACCTAGGCTACGCATCGAAGCCGGGGAAGTCAGGTGGGTTGTGTGGATGAACATATACCATTCCTAGAACTCCTGTTACAGGTGAGTAAAGTACAGTTACGTAAGAACTTACCGTAACAGTAGATCTTCGAGAACAGCTCTTGCAGCAGGTTACACCATTAGGACTGAAGCCGGCAGGCATCAGGACCCCACGGAAAAATTCTAGCTAGCTATCTTCAGCGGGGACCGCCCACGACGTCGGTCCCGCCTCTGACGTCAGGCGTAGTACATAAGGGGGCGGTCCCGCCAGATTCCCCAGTTCTCCGCTGAGACTTCCGCCGCAGGCTGACATCGAAATGGGAGACCGAGGATCCACCGTCAGAAGACAAACGGGAAAAATTCGTTAACAAAGGCTTAAGCCATGCCTCCTCCAAGGGGAAGGTGGTGCGGAGATGAGTTGCAAGAGCTGTTCTCGAGATCTACTGTTACGGTAAGTTCTTACGTAACTGTACTATCTTACTCGAGACACAGCTCTTGCAGCAGGTTACACCATTAGGACTGATTCCCAAGCAATAGTGCTTGCAAACACTCTGGGAGGAGGAAATAAGAAAGAACGTTCCAGGTCCTGAATCTAGGACAGGAGACCCTTAGCACTGCCAGGCTCAAGCCTGCTCTTCGCAGAGTGAAGCGATGTCCAGACTATAATGCCTGATAAAGATATGAACAGAGCTCCAAGTGGCTGCAGCACAAATGGCAGAAGTGAAGACGTCAAGTGCTGCAAAGATGTGGCCACGCCTAGTGGAATGGCCCCGGACTGCTCCTGGGAGGGCTTTCGCTTGATATCATAACAGTAGAGATGCACTGGACAAGCCAGCGAGACAGGGACTGTTTGGATACTGGTTGGCCCTTCATCCTTTCGGTAAAGGAGATGAAAAGCTGTCCCAGTGCGAAGCTGCTTAGTTCTGCTCAGGTAGTACCTCAAGCTGCGGTGAACATCCAGGTGTGAAGCAGCACCTCCTCTGTTAGAGTAATTGGGAAAGTAGACCGGCAGGTCAATATCCTGGTTGAGAGTGAGTGTGAAAACCACCTTAGGCAAGAATTTAGGATTCGTCCTCAGGGATACTCTGTCCCGGTGGAAAATTAAATAGGGCTCTTTGCACACGAGAGCCTGAAGCTCAGAAACTCTTCTCGCTGATGTAACGGCAACCAAAAATAACGTTTTCCACGACAGAAAACGCAGCTCGCAATCCACGGCAGGTTCAAAGGGGGGGAGCGTGAGTTGCTCCAGGACAAAGAGCAAGTCCCAAGGAGGCACTGGGTCCTTAATGGGCGGCTTACGGTGTAACACCCCTCTTAAGAATTCTCGACAGTCATCTAATTGTGCCACTGTGCGCTGTCCCATCGGGAGGTGATAAGCCGAAATGGCACAGAGGTGCACTTTTAATCGAGGAGAGGCTAGACCGAACGGAAAAGGGAGAGCAGGTACACTAACACCGCTCACCGACAACCTAGCGGGAAAGGCTGCGTGCTTGCGACCATAGACAAAAACGGCGCCATTTCATGGCATATGTTGCATGCGTTGCCGGCTTTCTGGCTGCAGAAAGGACTTCCGCAACCTCTTGTGAGACCCTGTGGCGCAAGATGGCTATGTCTCTAGGAGCCATGCAGGTTCAGTGAGCTGAAGTCCGGGTGGACCAGTGAACCCTTCTCCTGAGACAAGAGGTGGGAGCTGAATGGCAACGGGAGCGGAGGTTCCTGGGACAGCTGAATTAGCAAAGGGAACCAGATCTGCCTGGGCCATCAAGATCATTGTTGCATGCTCCCTGCGCAGTTTGAGAACTCTCTGGATCAACGGGAAGGGAGGGAAAGCGTAGAGGAATCTGTCCGCCCAGGAGAGGGACAACGCGTCTCGCCAGAAAACACCAGGTCCTGGATCTAGCGAGCAAAAATTGGGCAGTTTTGCGTTGGATGGGGAGGCGAACAAGTCCAACTCTGGAGTTCCCCATCGAAGAAACAGATCCTCTGCTACCTCCTGGAGAAGTTCCCACTCGTGGACTCTGGCCTGGGAGCGACTCAGGCCGTCTGCAATCGTGTTGTCCACCCCGGGAACATGTACTGTGATCAGGTTTGCGCCGTGTCGGATTACCCAATCCCACACCCTCATGGCCTCCCTGCAAAGGGGGTAAGAGTGTGCGCCTCCTTGTTTGTTGAGGTAATACATCACCGCCGTGTTGTCTGTCTGAAGCAGGAGAGTACTCGGCGGGATTTCTGACTGAAAGGCCTGCAGAGCATAAAGGACCGCCCTCATCTCTAGGACGTTGATATGGAGGTGGGCCTCCAGAGGGGTCCACGTACCCTGGGACTTCACCCCATCCAGGTGTGCTCCCCACCCTAGACCTGAGGTGTCTGTGGTGAGGATTACCTCTGGGGACAGCGCTATGAACGGGACGCCCATAGAGAGTGTCCCTGGGTCTAGCCACCACTAACAGTCTCGAATCGCGGTATTCGTGATTCTGACCGGATGCTGCATGTGGTCTTGCCTTTGGTCCCATTGCACCTTGAGCATCCACTGAGTCACCCGCATGTGAAGCCTTGCGAAAGGGACAGTAGGAATGGCCGCAGCCATGTGTCCGAGCAAGTGAAGGACCGACCTGGCTGGGGCGGTCTTGTTCGACGAAAGCTCCCTGATGAGGGATCTGATGCGCTCCGCTCTGTCGTCTGGAAGAAATGCTCTTCCCTGAACGGTGTCCAGTACTGCGCCTATGAACTGCAGTTTCTGCGATGGTACCAGGAGGGACTTCTCGTGGTTGATTAGGATACCCAGAGATCGAAACAGGTCCTGGGTGCTCTGGATCGCCCGTGACAACGCCTCTCTGGAGGCGGCCATGAGAAGCCAATCGTCCAGGTACGGGAACACATAATGGCCCTGTCTCCTTAGAGACGCTCGCCACAACTGCCATGCATTTGGTAAAGACCCTGGTGCCGGTGACAGCCCGAATGGAAGGGCTCGAACTGAAGATGATGGCCGAGAAACTCAAGCGCAGGAACCTCTCTCAGCGCTTGAGCTATAGGATGTGCAGGTGTTCCTGCATATCTAGAGACACTAAAAAGGCGTCCCGTTTCAGCATGGGAATAAGACCCGAAGAGTTGCCATGCGGAATCTTCGTAGGCGACTCGACAAATTGAGGTTGCTGAGGTCCAGAATCGGACGGAGGTCCCTGTCTTCTTTGGAACCAGGAAGAAGTGGGAATAGTATCCGTGTCCTTCTGGTTCTCTGGGACGACTTCATCACTCCTTTTGCAGGAGCGTGAGCACTTCTTGCCTGATCAATGACTTGTGCTGACCGGGTACCGGAGAGCAACGGAGCCTTGAGGGTGGCTTTTCCGTGAATTCTATAAAGTGGCCTCTTCCGACCAATCAGAACCCACCCGTCGGTGGTTGTAGTCTGCCATCCCGGCAGGAAATTAAATGCGCCTCACCATGACGTCCGCTGATCCTGAGGGGCGGGGCCGGGAAGGAGCCAGGCTGTGGCGGCTGAGGGTCCCGCTGGCTGGACCAGCTTAGGAGCGGCTGGTCTTCGACCCGCGGGTTGTTTTCCTGGCTCTGCGAAACCGGAGCCCTCTGCTGTGGAACGGGCGGGACTGTTGTCTCGGCCTGTCCACGAAATCGGCTTTTGTCTTATGAAAGGAACTAAGCTTGGTCGGCATATGGCCTGAACTGACCTCACCGCCTCCTCGGCCTCTTGAGTTTGGTAATTATCTTCTGAGGGTTTACAACAAAACTTCTCCTCGAATGGGGCGTCCATGATGTTTTTCTGGACGTCCGGTAAACCGGAGACACGGAGCCAAGAGTGCCTCCGGAGGCATACGCCTGAAGCTGCTGTCGGGCCGAGGAGTCCGCTGAATCGTACGCAGCTCGTAGCACCTGGGTTCCCATGTCCGAACCCATACAGAGGAGCTGTAACATCTCCTCCTTCTGCTCACCTTCTGGCAATTTCTCAGCCGCATCCAGACCCTGCTCCCACAGGGCATTTTGGAACTGCACCATATAGGTAAAATAATTCAGGGATCTGATGGCGAGGTAGCGGAGCATACGCGGGCCACCCATGGAGTCCAGCTGCTTGACTCTGGGTCTGGTGGCAGGGTGCTCAGATGTTGGCGTCTCTGGACCGTCATGAGAGGCTGTATAGACCAGAGAATCGCCTGAGGATGCTGAGTCAAGTACTGGTCTTCTCTTGGAGCCTTGTACAAGCGGTCAGCTTTCTTCGGCATTGCCGGGAGCAAATGTGGACGCTTCCATGCTGCCTTGGTGACGTCCACGAAAGTGTCTACCAAGGATGGCACCACCACAGGCTTGGGGTCCTTCTGACGAAGATACTTCACAAGGCGCAGCCTTCCGGGGTCTAACTCTTCCGCATCCCATCTCATGTTCTCCTGGATGTGTCTCATGATATCCGAGAACGAAGGGTCATCCGGAGGAGACTTTGGCAGCTCACGTGGGTCCGGAGAAGGGATGGAGAGGGGAGATGGGGATCTGGATGTAGAAAACTCTGATCCTGGTGGTCCTCCGCCGTGGGCGGCGAACGGCGCTCTTCTGGGTCTCTTGGGACTGGGTGACCTAGAAAAGGATCTGGACGGAGGTCTCCTTTTATCGAGTCTCCCCCTTGGAGGGGTCCTGGGCTCCTGGGGAGGAGGTAACCGGCCTGCAGACCCAGATGGAGATGGGGGCGCAGGAACCGGAGGAGCAACCGGTGTAGGAGGAGGAGGAGGAGAAGGAAGCGGAGGTGGAGTGGGGACCATGTCCTTTTTGATGGTATCCCACCAGTAAGTGAAAAGCTCCTTCACCTCTGAAAAGGAAAGGCCCGGGATGGTCCGGGCGCTGGTGGACGGTCGCCGACCGCGCGCTCCACAGGGGCTCGGGTTGCGGCGAGGGTTCCTGGGAGTCTCAATAGGACCGGGTCGCCTGCCTGGTCCTCGGGCTGGGTTAACCCTCCTCAGTGATGGTCTCTGACCGACGCCGGTCGGAGACGCTGGGGTCCTCTTTCTCAATTGAGCGGCGCCGTCCCCACCAAGGCCCGTGAGGAGTAGGCTGGCGGGCGACTGTCTTCTGGCAGACGACGGCTCTGGGGACCTGTGGCGAGAGGCCGACGTCGGACGAACCGGCGTCGGGTCCTGCGGCCTCTTGAGTGAGGTGAGCTCTTTGGTTTTGCAAGGAGGCAAGGAAGCAGACCTGACGGGTTCAGAATGGCGGGAACCCGACTTATGGTGATGGTGGCGATCCCCCGACTTAGCCAGGGCCTTGGAGGACGAGGAAGGCCTGGGAGTCTTGGCCTGAGAAGAGGAAGAAAATTTTCTCACCGTAGCGGGGGGAGGCTGAGAGCTGGCCCAGGAAGGAGAGCGGTCCGACCTGGAGCCAGAACTGCGCGAGTCGGAGGCCCTAGACGGGACCTTCTCTCTGTGCTTCTCAGCATGCTTGCGGGCCTTCTACGAAGAATCCTCTTGGAAGCCATGGACTTGAGTTGCTCCTCTAACAGGAACGCCTGTAGGGCCTTCTAGCGATGGATCCGGGTTCTGCTGTTAAAACCCTGGCAAAAAGAGCAGGACCGGGTGTCGTGGTCTGGGCCTAGGCACCGGACACAGGCCGAGTGTGGATCCTTAAAAGGGATCTGCTTCCCACAGGTGCACTTCGAGGAGTGACCGGAGGTCGGGGAGGACATCAGAGAAAAAACTGAACTCGGAGAACAAATTTCCGGTAGGAAAGCACTTTACCACGCGTCGCGCGCTAGAAACCGAACCGAAGGGTCGAGACATGCAAGTCGACGGCGGGAAAGAACTGGGGAATCTGGCGGGACCGCCCCCTTATGTACTACGCCTGACGTCGGAGGCGGGACCGACGTCGGGGGCGGTCCCCGCTGAAGACAGCTAGCTAGAATTTTTCCGTGGGGTCCTGACGCCTGCCGGCTTCAGTCCTAATGGTGTAACCTGCTGCAAGAGCTGTGTCTCGAAGTAAGATCCTGTATTTTTAGGGACGTGGATATGTTGTTCAATCCACACTTACTGGCAGACTCCTAGCAGTTCTCCGGGAGGAGGGAGGCAAGGCGTGCACCCTCTACTTAGGGAATACGGACTGGAGAACCGAGGTCCCAAAACCAGAATCCTGGCGTGACTCTAGGTCAATGAGGTAATGGGAAATAAAGGTGTGTGCTGACTTCCAGGTAGCAGTCCTGCAGATTTCCTGGATAGGGACGTCCCTAGAAGCAGCCACCAAAGCAGCGGTATTGGAGGGGGTAGAATGAGCTCTTATCCTTTTGGGAGGCTCCATGCCCACCAACCTATAGCAGAGATCTATACAGAAGGTGACCCACCTGCTTATCATCCGCTTGGCTGCAGGTCTGCCAGGTGCGGCTTCAGCGTAGGTGACAAACATCTGGCGAACCTTTCCCCGAACTTCAGCCGTCTGCTCCTTTATAATAAGCGAGAGCCCTTCCAGGGTCCAAAGTATGGAGCTATATTCGGCCTCCGAGGTGTGATTGGGGTAGAACACCAGCAGAGTTAACACCTGGTTAAGGTGAAACTTTGACACCACCTTCGGAAGGAATTTTGGGTGGGGGCAAAGAACAACTTTGTCCCTGAGGAAGATCAAATAAGGAGACTCAATGGAAAGCGCTTGGAGTTCTCCCATCCTTCTGGCTGACATTATAGCCACCAAGAAGGCAGTCTTCCACAACAGGTGGGAGATATCACACCTGTGCATCCGTTCGAATGGCTTGCCCATGAGCTTAGCCAATACCAGCAGTAGATCCCACGGAGGTGGAGGTTCTCACACCGGAGGGGATATATGATCAAGACCTTGGAAAAAAGCGCCCGACCACCTTCTTCTGCACCACCGACTGCTTGCCGGCCCGTGCCCCAGTAAGAAGAGATGGCTACCAGGTGCACCTTGAGGGTCGTCGACCGAAGCCCTAGCTGAGAAAGGGACCACAGGTAGTCCACAATACTAGCCAAGGGACAGGAAGAAGGGTCCAACCCTTGTCCTGACACCAAATGGACAATCTCTTCCATTTGAAGGCGTAGCATTTTCTGGTCGACTTCACGGGACGCCTCGCACGAAGACCGCCGGAGAAAGATTCCAAGGCCTGAACCCAGCCAGGAACCAGGCCAGCCGGGTGCAGGATTGAAGGTCCGGATGGAGAGCCCCTTTGTCTACTGAGATCAGGTCCGGGCCGGCTGAAAGCCACCTCGGGAGCCTGGAGCTGAGGCGATCAGGGTACCAGAACTGGTGAGGCCAGTCTGGGGCTACCAGAATCACCTGTGCCTTGTCCCTCTTCACCTTGAGAAGCACCTTGTGTGGATCAAGGGAAAAAAGAGGTAAGGCGTAGAAGAGGCCCGGGGTCCACGGCCTCAAGAAGACATCCCCCTGCAGCGAGCCCTGCCGAGGGGGGCGCGGGCATGAAACAGCCTCAGCGTCGCATATTCTCCCTGGAGGGAAACAGGTCCACCTGACGGGTGCCCCAATGGGAGAACAGTTCTTGCACTACCTCCGTCAGGAGTGACCACTCGTGAGATGCTGCGCCTATCCGGCTGAGGGCATCGGCCAGACTGTTGGAGGCTCCTGCCACATGGATGACTAGGAGATCTGCCTCCAGGCTGATCACGAGAGACCAGTTGCAGAGCCTTCTTGCGCAGAGGCCAGGAGTGCATCCCACCCCAACGGTTAAGGTAGTACATGGTCATGGTGTTGACCGTCTGGACCTGAACCACCTGACCCCAAATAAACGGAGCGAAGGCGGTGAGGGCTAGCTGAACCACTCCAAGCTCCAGCAGGTTGATGTGGCAGAGACTCCTGAGGGGACCAGAGGCTGTGGGCCCGGAATTCCCCCAGATGGCCACCCCAACCCATCAGAGAGGCGGTCGAAAGAGTGACCGTCGGCTTGGGGCGGACAAACGGGATACCCTCCTGCAGATGAGCTGGGACAATCCACCACTGTAGGCCGTCCCACATCTTCTGGGTCATTGCTGGTCTAGAGGACTGGAGCGCTGTGACCACTGGCTGGCCAGCCCCCACTGCAGAGGGCGCATATGCCAGCGGGCCCAATGGACCACACTGGTGCAGGCCGCCATGAGGCCCAGAAAGTCCCGGGCAACTGCACAACCTGAAATGAATGGGCATAGGAGGAAAGGACCTCGGCCCTGTCCGCCGGGAGCCGAGCTCTGGCTCGAAGGGAGTCGAGCTCTGCCCCGATAAACTGAATCACCTGCGGTGACAAGAGTTCGGATTTGAGGCCAATCTGAGAGCAGACCTGGAGGGCCAGATCCCTGGACCACTCCACCTCCAACCTGGAGGGGGCTGCAATCAGCCAGTCGTCCAGGTAAGGGTACACTCAGACCCCTCGGCGCCACAGGAATGCTGTCACCACTGCCATGCATTTAAAGACCCTGGGAGCTGGAGAAAGGCCAAAGGGCATGGCCTGGAACTGGTAAAGAGATTCCTCCACTCTGAAGCGGAGGAATCGCTGATGAGATGTGAAAGAACGCGTCCTGGAGATCCAGAGAGCAAAACCACATGGCTAGTTCCAAGGATGGAATGATCTGAGCCAGAGTGACCATCCTGAAGGTGCGCGGCCTTAGGAACTTGTTCAGGTCGTGCAGATCGAGAATGGGGCGCCAGCCCCCTGTCCGTTTTGGGATCAGGAAATACCTGGACACAAACCCTAGGTCTGGAGAAGGGTCTGCCACCTCCCTGATCACCTCCTTTTGGAGATGCAGGGCAATGTCGGCTCGATGAGCCGACAAAGAGGCTGCGGAACCCATTGCCCCCCCCCGGGGAGATGGCTCGATAGAGAGGGGACTGCTCTAACACCAGAGGCAGACCCCTGCCGACCACTTCTAGCACCCAGTGGTCCGTGGCGATAGCGGACCAGGTGGATAGGAAGTGGCAGAGCCGTCCCCCATGGGGGGAACCCAGGGAGGAGTGACGAGGCTGGGAGTGACACCCCTCAACCAGTCACTGGGTAGGCTTGGAAGAAGGACCAGCCGAGTGGCCTCCAGGGCCTTTCCCTCCAGGCTTCCTATTGAAGGAAGCTGCAGACTTGGCCTTAGAGTACCAAGTGTGAGCCTGCTGGCCCCGTTGCTGGTGCTGCTGGGCCGGACGTGCCGCAGAAGCAGAAGGGCTTATGCTGCTGCTGGCAGCCTTTGTCCTTCTGGGCAGACGTGACAGAGTCCAAGGTGGCACTGGACTTCTTGATCCTCTGGAGATGGCCTTCCACCCCTGGCCCGAACAAGTCAGTGCCCAGGAAGGGAACGTTTGCCAGCTTGTGCTGGATGTCCGCCGTGAAGGTGGAGTTCCACAGCCAAGCTCTGCGGCGCATAGCTGCTGCGGCTGCTACTGACCGGGCACAAAAGTCACCGATGTCCAAAGAGGTTTGGAGCCGCTGTTTAGCCACCGCCCTTCCCTAATCCTGAACTTGCTTGACCGTCGTCTGAAGGTCAGCCAGGAGATGGGGGATCACCTCATCCAGGGAACCCATAAGGGCGTGAGAAATGTGCCAACAGTACAGCCGAGCTAGCCTGTCTAAGGCCTAGGGAGGAAGCAGCGTAAACCTTCCACCCCAAGTAATCCAGCTTCTTGGATTCCTTATCGGTCGGTCTGTCCACATCCCTAGCATTCCCGGAACACCGGAAAACACTATCGGTCACCAGCACTTCCGCAGAGGGGTGCTCCGAGAAACCGGAGAGTGAACCGGTGGGGACCGCGAACTTGCGAACCATCCTGGCCGAAGGCACGGGACAAGATGCAGGCCGCTGCCACAACTCTAGGGCCAGGCCAACAATGGCTTCGGCCACCAGGAAGGCCTCCGTAGGATAATCTCCTCTGTCCAGTATCTCCGTGAGGGGATACCTGGCCTGTTTCTGGACGGGTTCGAGCTGCATTCCAGTAGACCGAGATGAGTCAAAGAATACCCAGGAACGAGGATGGGTTCACGTCCACTGACCCTAAGCTGATTCCAGCTCAATGGGCCTGGAGTACAGAGAGTAGTAGTCAGACTCAGAGGAGTCAACAAACAGCTGCCGAGTGCCTGAGCCACCCTCCACCTGCCGAGGTCGATCGGGAGTGAGGGTGACCGACAACCTGTGGGGAAAGCTCTGACCCGACAGAATCCTTGGTCTGGGCCCAGTCTTCAGTTGAGGAGGCGGTGGTCCCACCACAATGGGCGGAGCAGGCGGTTTCAGCCGAACAACCGGCACCGGGGTCAGCTCCTCTGACTACGAGGAGTTGTTTCAGTCGCTCCGGTGACAGCCAATTAACAGCCGGATAAGGCGATGGAGCTGGCTTGCTACCGCTCAATAAAAGTTGCTGCCACATCATGCCCTCGTAGTGGCAATGTAACTTACGTCGGAACCTATCCTCCGAAGAGGACGAGGATGACGAGCGGAAACGCCGCTTTCCATAGTGTCGAGACAGAGACCGCTGTCGTCGGAATCTACTTGACTTAGAAGAGGACCGAGACCTTCTGGGTCGCCGAGGGTGGGTCAAAGAAGGGGCGGGGGAAACCCACTCATCCCCTGGTTCAGGGTTCTTTACCGGGGACTTCGGCACGGGAAAGTCCTCGGTTACCATCGGGGGAACCGGTGAAGAAGGGTTGTTGGCTTCTCCAGTCGACCAACCGTCTAATGGGTCGAGAAAAATATCGACCGTGTCGACAGATGTCTCGGCCAGCTGACCTGACGGGGACACCGTGAAGCCAGCGGCCTTAGCCGCAACCTCTACCGAAGTCGAGAGCCGACGGTCTGGTGAAGGGAATCTCTCCCGCTCCCATGAACGTCGACGGTGGGACTTACCTTTTGGTTCTTTTTTCTTAGACCGACTGGAATGTCCTGATGGCCCTTCTCCTTTGGTGGAGAGGGACTGGCAAAGCTCCTTAAAAGAAGCAGTATAGGAGCAGCCCAAGGAGAGCAGGATAAACGCCGCAACCGAGGAGGAAGATGAAGCAGCCTGGGCCGCCTCCTCCTCGAGGGCGATCAACTGCTCCAGCTGCTCCGCGGAGCCTGCAGACACCGCCCAACGGGCCTCCTTTGACTTCACTGGCGGGTACCATTTCTCGGGACGCCCAAGTTGCTGTCTAGCAGCGCGGTCCTCTAGAACGGAAGCCGAGAAGGACTTGCACAGATCGCAGGCCTGTAGATCATGAGAAAGACCCAGACAGTAAACACACGTGGAGTGCAGATCGGTCCAGGGCATCTTCTGCCCACAAGAGCACCGACGGAAGCAGAGAGTGGATTTGTCCATCGCAGCGGCGAGGGAAAAAAAAGACTCAAATCCTGTAAATTTTTAAACAATTTTTGGTAAACCCGGAGAGGTAGGATCCAGGCCTAAAACGCAGAAGAGGGAACCTGAGCTTCCAAGTGGTAAGGAAGATCTGGCATCATGGGGCGGAGCCGAGGGTTTTACCACCCAGGTGGGTGGGAACAGCCAGTTTGAAGACCTTCCGGCAAGAATTAAAGCAGCAAGGAACCTGCCACAAAGTGTGGATTGAACATATCCACGTCCCTAGAACTCAGGAATTTTTTATGTTATGTGGAAGAATATCCTGACGTTTAAGAGGTGTGAAGGACTAACCATTTATTTTTCCTTTCTGTATATATTGGATTTTTATATTTTTACAATAAAATGATAAATGCATAGGTATGCGTTTTTTATGCATCTTTCATGGTTGTATGATATGTTTATTGGAACCCACACTACCAGTCTTCCCCAGATGAAGAGCAGGATCTCTGCCTGGGTCTCTTGCGCCTATTATCAGTGAGGGGGATCCTGAAGGGGTCCTGGAGTGGTGTCTAGACCCAGACTTCCTTTCTCTGGACCTGCCCCTGGGTAGCGGGGTAGGATCCCTAGGGTCAGCAGAAATTGCCCTAGGAGGTGCCTTGGGAGGGGGACCTCCTGTGAGGATTTTGTGGGGACCGCGTCCTTCCTCATGTTGTCCCACCAAAAAAGAGAAGAGCTCCTTCACCTCATCAATGATGAGGCCAAACGACAGGCCTGGCGTCTGTGCCTGCCTGTCCTAGAGGGAGGTCGGGCACCAGTGCCTGAGGCGTAGTTGGGTCAGGTCCTGGGGTAACACGGTGTCCTCCATATCACCCATCTGGTAGTCTGTGGCTTGTGCTCAGATGTCCTCTGGCGACCTGTATCTGGTGCAGGTGGCGTCTGGTCTGTAGGATGCTTAGCAGTCGTTGGGTATGGCGTCCGTTTTGTCTCAGAACTCCACTTATGGGGAATCCGCTCCATAGTTTCTCGGGGGGGGGATCAGAGACCCTCGGAGTTTGGGAGACCGATCGTTGGTCAGTGTCCTGGCATCAGTCCTTTGTGTCGGTGCATGGCTTGGCGGCAGACTTGTACGGGTGCTTATACTGGTCTGAAGCCTCAGACCTGGCGGTCGGCTGTCCTTTGGCTTAATCTTTAAGGACTGAAGACACCCCATACCCGAGCCACCCAAAGTCCAGACCTTCATCAGCGGGGGCTGGGACACAGCCCGGGAGGGAGATCTGTCTGACCGATTTAAGCTGGAGCTGGCCCGGGAATCTGAGGCACGACTAGGGGATTGCCCTTTATCCTTGTCCTAGTGCTTCTCCTTGTGTTTCCCTGATTTATGATGGGACGAGTCCCCTCTGGAGGAAGGTTCCCTCTGCATTGCTTTAAGTTTTTCTTAGAGAAGGAAATCGAAGAGCTTCCTGGCAGTGGATCCTGGTGTGATTATTAAATTGTTGGCAGGTGATACAGGCCTTGGTGTCATGGTCTGAGCCTAGGCACAACACACAAGCCAAATGCCCGTCTTTAAAAGGGATCTACTTGCCGCAAGTGCACTTCGAGGGGTGTTGTTCTTTAGTAGTAGTTGGGGATGAAGACATGCAAGGTTTTTAATAGAAAAATAACGTTCTGGCGTCATTCGTAGGCTGAAGGCATCCATGGAGCAGATGCTTTCGAGTCAACGGCAGGAAAAGAACTGAGGTATGCTGGGGGAACCACCTCTTTTATGATGTATCGGACATTGAGGTGGGGCCAATGTCAGGGGCAGTCCCCCACTGGGTATAGCTAGCTAAAAGTTTTCTGTGGCGTCCTGCCACCTGCTGGCTTCAGTCCTTATGATGTAACCTGCTGCAAGAGCTGCATCTCGAAGCAAGACCCCCCCCTTTCTTCACTGTGGACTCAGTTTACTATTACCCTCTGCGTCCTGTTGTCCAGCCAATGTTTTACCTAGGCTACCACCCTGGGACCGACTCCCAGGCTGGCTAATTTGTTTCTTAATCTTTCATGTGGGACTGTCAAATGCCTTGCTGAAGTCTAGGTAGGCCATGTCCATAGCCCCTCCCTGGTCTACCACTCTGGTCACCCAGTCAGAGAAATTGATTAGATTCCTTCCTGCTGTGAATCCATGATGCCTTGGGTCCTGTGCCCACTGGCCTCTAGGTACTCAGTTCTTTCCTTCAGAAGTTTTCCCTACCACGGAGGTAAAATCAACAGGTCTGTGGTTTCCTGCCTCTGTCTTGCTCCCACTTTTGTGAAGGGGAATCACAGCCACCCTCCTCCAGTACTCGGGTACCACACCATCCTCCCATGATTTGTTAAAAAGTAGTCAGTGGTGTTACTAGTTCTCCCCTTAGTGCTTTTAGAATTCTGGCATGAATCCCATCAGGCCCCACTGCTTTGTCCACCTTCAGTTTTAGGAGTTCTTTCAGAAAACTTTCTTCTGTGAAAGGACAGATATCGAACCCTTATCCAGAGTGCTTCTATTGACTGGAGTAGGAACCTCCCCCTCCTCTTTTATGAATACTGAGTAGAAGTATTTGTTCAGTATCCCTGCTTTTTCACTGTCCCTCTCTGCCCACCCACCCTCCTCTTTATTCAGTCTCGGTATCCCTCCCATTGTCTTTCTTCGCTCCCCCTTCTTAACAGAACTGGCTCTCTTTGGGCCTTTGCTATTCTGACTGCCTTCCCCACTTCCTTCTGCTCTAAAGGAGTAGTCCACCCAGAATTTGTAAAAACATGTTATGCAGTATTTCGATTTGTATGTAAAGTCCTAGTGTGTCCTTTCCTCTGTCTGCTATTAGGAGTTTTTCCTAAATTAGCCTGCTAGCTTTATGGTAGTTTTACGACCCCTGGTGATCTCCATCACAAATAGGTCTATTGCCCTTCTTGCTCCTACAATGCACCGTCTCACATGATGGTGATGTAGCTAAGCCCATAGATTTAGCATATGCACTACTTTAAAATCAGTTCACAACAGCTGTTAACTGTTATCATCTAGTGAGCACAAATGGCAACAGTTACAGTTTAGCAGATACCAGAGAGCCAGCTAACAGGTTTCTGTAAGGAAATGGCTACTAAATAGCTCTAATTCCCTATTTGTGTTTTCTGTGTGTGTCAGGTCTAGCTAGTAGTAGTGTGTTCATTTTAAAATTTAATTTACGAACACACACAAAAAAAGCACAAATTGCCCCAGATCATTAATGCTATAATTAGTAAAGACTGTACGTTTTCTTACAGAAAACCCACTCAAGTTAGCTCTCAAGTATTTGCTAAACTGTAAATGTAGGTACGTACAAATCGACATAATGCTAACATGTGTTTTTGTAAATTCTGGTCGGACTACTCCTAACTGGTACAGTTCTCTGTCCTGCTCCTTCTGTGTTTCCTTATACTTCCTGAATGCTATATTTTTCTCCCTAACTTTCCCCACCACCTCTTTTGAGGACCGTATTTTTTTTTTTTTCGTTTTATTTGCTTCACACAAAGGTTTCTTGCCTGTGATGGCAGTTTTGATGTTTCCCCATTGTTGCTCCACCCCTCCTTGCCAGTTTGCTAGTGCTTTTCTGAGGCACTCTCCCATTTTGACAAAAATCAGCCCTCCTAAGTCCAGTACCCTTCACTTTCGTATGGCTCGACTCTACGGCCGAGTTCATCAGTATTGTGGTTTTAGTGTACAGCACTGAGTCTCAGGAATTGGGTGCTTCATAAATAAAATATGTTCAACCCTTGCTCTCACACGGCATTCTGAAACTGGACCGTGTGGATTAGGAAGTTCAGTGAGCAGTGGTAGAGGCATACATGTTTCTGTCCAAGGACATTTTGATTCTGGTAAGTTCATGAAATAGGGATACCAATGTGCCCAATACTTTTTATGTTGATTTTTTTTTTTTTTTTTTAATAAGCCACTGTAGTCATAAGTAAATTTAAAAGGTAACCACATGTACAGCTATAAAGCATAGTTTGAAAAACCTAGCTGCACCCATTTTATTTTTATTCCATGTCCAGCTCAAAAATGTTAGATGTCCCATAGCAAAATGTGACATGCAAAACCACAGTAGATTGCTTCTATGAAGACTCTCTACTTACACTTCAGTAAATTTATGTTAAAAACTGCCTCAGGTGTTGTCATTTTAATGAAAACATGTTCACCCTAGTTTTTCAATGAATATAAAATTTCTGGTTCACTCAGGTTTTGCGTCGCCCATGCAACTTTGATATCCAAGCAACCTGCATTTTTTACATGTTCCCAAATTTTAATTTTTTTGAGTGGGTGATTTTCTTCCGGGATTGGGTCTTAAAAGCAATGCAGGACACTGGACAGGGGTGCAGGCAATGCTTTTTTTTTTTTTTTTTAACTTACAGTTGCATGGTGTCCACTGTTGCACGTGCAACACGGAAAAGGAAAAAAACAGGTTACTCACCTGTAACAGTAGTTCTAGGAGTGGTTTCTCTTGTTCATCCACACACTTATTGGCATGTCCCTTTAAGGATCGCCAGAAGTCTTCAAGCTGGCTCCTCCCACCCACCCTGGTGGTGTCACCCTCGACTCTGCCCCATGATGCCAAATTTTAGCCTGCTGGAAGAAAGGTAATGTGCGTCCGCAGCCGGGGAGGTCCGGTGCTTCCATATGGAAGAATATATACCACTCCTAGAACTACTGTTACAGGTGAGTAACCTGTTCTAGAATCGTGGATATCCACACTTACCAGCAGACTCCTAGCAGTTCTCCGGGAGGAGGGAGGCAAGGCGAACACCCCCTACCTAGGGAACAGAGACTGGAGAACTGAAGCCCCAAAACCAGCATCCCGGCATGACTCGAGGTCGATGTGGTAGTGGGTGATGAAGATGTTTGCTCACTTCCAGGTAGTAGTCCAACAGATTTCCTGGATAGGGATGTCCCTGGAAGCAGCCACCGATGCAACACTATGACGGATAGAATGAGCTCTATCCTTGCCCGGCAACACATAGCATAGACTTATACATGATGTAATCCATCTTGCAATAGTCCGTTTCGCTGCAGTCTGCCAGAAGCGGCTTCAGCGTAAGTGACAAACACTTGGCGAACCTCTCCTTATAACAAGAGAGAGCACGTCTCAGGTCAAAAGTATGGAGCCTGTATTTGGCCTCCGAGGTGCGATTAGGGTAGTATATCGGCAGAGTCAACACCTGGTTAAGGTGAAACTGACACCACCTTCGGAAGGAATTTTGGGGGGGGGTGTCTGACAACTTTGTCCCTGTGGAAGACCTGATAAGGGGAGACCACTGAAAGCGCTTGGAGCTCCCCTGTCCTCCTGGCTGACGTAATTGCCACCAGGAAGGCAGTCTTCCACAAGTGTGACAACTCACTTGTGCATGGGTTTGAATGCCTTGCTCATGAGCTTTGCCAGTATCAGCAGTAAATCTCAGAGGTGGAGGTTCATGCACTAGAGGGTATATGTGATCCAGGCCTTTGAAAAAGTGCCCGACCACTGTCTCCTGCGCCAACGTCGGCTGACCAGACTGCACCTGGTATGCAGAGATGATTGCCAGGTGCACAGAGGGTCGATGACTGTAGACACCCTCTGGAGAGAGACCAAAGGTAGTAGAGTATGTTAGCCATGGGGCAGGAGAAAGTATCCAGGCCCCTGCCCCAACACCAGATGGAGAACCACTTCCATTTGAAGGCATAACATTTCCTGGTCGATTCCTTTCTAGATGCCTCCACAACGGTGTAGACAGTCAGAAACTCACAAAGCCTGGAACTCTAGCCGCTCAGGTACCAGGCTGTGAGGTGTAGGGATTGAAGTTCCAGATGAACACCTTCCCCTGATTGAGTGATATCAGGACCAGGCGTATACAGAGCCGCTCTGGGGGCCTGCAGCTGAGGAGATCTGGATACCAGAACTGGCGTGGCCAGTCTGGGGCTACCAGAATCACCTTTGCCTTGTCCCTCCTCACCTTGAGTAACAACTTGTGGATCAAGGGAAACTGAGGAAGGCGTAGAGGCGGCCTGGGGTCCACGGCCTCAAGAAGGCATCCCCCTGCAGGGAGCCCTGCTTGGGGGGGGCATGAAACAACCTCAGCTTGGTGCTTTCCTTGGAGGCAAGCAGGTCCACCAGCGGTTTGCCCCAACGGGAGAACAGGCTGTAAGCTACCTTGGGATGGAGAGACCACTTATGGGATGTCTGGCCCAAGCGGCTGAGAGCATCCGCCAGATGGTTTGAGGCTCCTACCACATGGATGGCTAGGAGAGCCGCCTCCAATCAACTCACGAGGGTCCAGATGTGGAGCACCTCCTTGCACAGCAGACAGGAGTGCGTGCCGACCTTTTTGTTGAGGTAGTACATGGTCGTGGTATTGTCCGTCTGGACTTCAACCACTTGACCCTGGAGCTGAGAAGCGAATACGGACAGTGCCAGTCTGACTGCTCTGAGCTCCAACAGGTTGATGCAACATCGGGGGTCCACAGCCTGTGGGCCCTTTTTGTCCTCCATGTGGCTCCCCAGCCCATGAGAGAGGCATCAGTTGTGAGGACGACAGTTGGCTTGGGGCGGACAAACTGGATCCCTTCCTGCAAACGGTCTGGGCCGGGCCACCATTGGACAGCGTCCCACATCTTCTGCGTTACAGTGACCAGCTGGTTGAATTGACCATGGCGCAGAGTCCACTAGGCAGCCAGCTCTCACTGAAGGGGGCGCATATGCAACAGTGCTCAACGGACCACTGAGGTGCACGCCGCCATGTAACCCAGAAGGCGCAAAAAGTCCCGGGCAGGGCGCAACTGCCCAACCAGAAATGACTGGACAGAGGAGGTAAGAACCTCTGCCTTGTACACCGGGAGCTGAGCTCAGGCTTGATGAGAGTCTAGTTCTGTCCCTATGAAGCCCATCACCTGAGAAAGCACAAATTCCGACTTGGCCTCGATTAGGAGACAGAGTTGGGATCAGATCTGGAGGGCCAGATCCCTGGATCTCTCCTCCTCCTGTAGGGAGTGACCTGCTAGAAGCCAGTTGTCGAGGTAGGGGTAAATTCTGATCCTCTGACGCCGTAGATGGGCCACCACCACTGCAATGCATATGGTGAAGACCCGTGGGGCCCATGACAGGCAAAACGGCATGGCTTGGAATGCTTAGTGTCCCCTCGACCCTGAATCGGAGGAACTGCTAATGGGACGGATGGACTGGGATGTGAAAGAATGCGTCCTGCAGATCAAGTGAACAGACCCACATGTTTAGCTCCAAGGATGGTATGATCTGGGACATAGTGACCATCCAAAAGGTGCGAGACCTGAGATATTGATTCAGGTCGTGGAGATCTAGAATGGGGTGCCAGCAACCAGTCTGCTTGGGCACCAAGAAGTGCCAGGAGACAAAGCCTGGGTCTGCTGGAAGATCCGCCACGGGAGCCATTGCCTCCTTGAGGAGCAGCTGAGCAACGTCATCTCAAAGAGCTGACTGGGTGTCAGCGGAGATCCGTTCCTTCCAAGGGGCGCGGGCTTGGCTGGGAGGGTACTGCTCGAATTCTAGAGGCAGTTCCTGACCGGCCACGTCTAGGACCCACCTGTCCGAAGAGACAGTGGACAAGGTGGAAAGGAAGTGGTGCAGCCAGCCTCCCACGTGAGGACCCAGAGTTGTCATGATGTGGGAAGGGGTGGCAACCCCCACCCCATCACTGAGCAGGCTTGAATGAGGAGGCTCCAGGACCCGAGTCTCTGCCTCCTTTATGGGCCTGTTGGGGTCCAGGCTTGGGACGAGGGCACCAAGCTTGAGCCTGCTGCTGATGCTGCTGTCCCCCTTGGAAGCAGAACTGGTGAACCTCAGGGGAAGAGTGCCGAAAGGGCTTTAACTTCTGCTGGTTCTTGCCCGAAGAACTCTAAGCAGAAGTAGCATCCAAGGTGGCACTGGACTGTTCTATGCGCTGGAGGTGGCCAACCACTCCCGGGCAGAACAAGTCTGTCCCAAGGAAGGGACCATCAGCTAACCTGTGCTGGGTATCCACCGGGAAGGAGGAGAGCCTCAGCCAAGCCCTGCAGTGAAAGGCAACCGCAGCAGCCACTGAACGGGCACAAGAGTCCCCAATGTCCAGGGCTGTCTGGAGCTGTTGCTTAGCCACAGCTTGGCCCTGGTCTCGAACCTGCTTGACCGTGGTCTGCATGTCCGCGGGGAGGCGTGGGAGGACTTCGTTCAATGACCCAAGAAGGCATGAGAGAAGTTTGCCATGACAACAGCTGAACTTGCCTGACGAAGGCCCAAGGAGGAAGCCGCACAGACCTTCCTTGCCGAGTGATCCAAGAGCTTGGACTCTGTTGAGAGGTCAGTCAGTGTCAGTAGAAAGCACAGCTATGTAAGAACTTACCGTAACAGTAGATCTTCGAGAACAGCTCTTGCAGCAGGCTACACCATTAGGACTGAAGCCGGCGGGCACCAAGACCCCACGGAAATTTTCTAGCTAGCAGTAGTCAGTGGAGACCACCTCCGTCTGTCCCGCCCCCAACGTCAGGCATAGTACAGAAGGAGGCAGTCCCCCAGAATCCCCAGTTCTCCCGCTGGAGACTCCCGGCCGCTGGATGACATCAGAAGAGGAGACTGAGGATCCGCCATCAAATGGCAATCAGAGTGGTGTTGAGAACACCTGATCCTAGGAGAAGGATATTGGAACAAAAAAAAAATCTACCTTCAGCAGGGATGGTGGGAGGGAAAGTACCTGCTGCAAGAGCTGTTCTCCAAGGTCTACTGTTATGGTAAATTCTTACATAACTGTACTATCTTACTTCGAGAAACAGCTCTTGCAGCAGGTTACACCATTACGACTGATTCCCAAGCAATAGTGGAAATCCCACACCATTGGAAGAAGGGAAGGCAGAAATCCTTAGTAAAACCTAAGCTTAGAACAGAAGTCCTTGAAGAACTGCTAGATCAAAACCTGCTCTTTGTCTCGATGCAACATCCAGGTTATAATGCCTGATGAAGGTGTGCACAGTGTTCCAAGTCGCTGCTGCACAGATGGCTGAGGTGGACACGTTCTTTAAGGCCGCAAAGGAGGTAGCCACCCCCTTGTAGAATGACCCTCAACCACGCCCGGTAAGGGTTTGTTGAGCTTCTGGTAACAGAACGTGATACACTGTATGAGCCACCGGGACAGCGACCGTTTGGTAATGGGAGATCCCATCATCCTGTGGGCGAAGGAGACAAAAAGCTGATCAGATTTTCGGTGGTGTTTGGTTATAGTCAGGTAGTATCGAAGACACCTATGCACGTCTAAAGTGTGCAACAGGGCCTCTCCTCGATTTGAACGTTTAGGGAAGTACACTGGTAGATCGATGTCCTGATTAAGAGTAAGAGTTGAGACCACCTTAGGCAGAAACTTTGGATTGGTCCATAAGGATACCCTGCCCTGGTGGAAAACCAAATAAGCTTCTTTGCACCTCAGGGCATGAAGCTCCGAAATTCTTCTGGTCGAAGCAACGGCAACTAAAAGCAACGTTTTCCATGTAAGGAGACGTAGCTTGCAATCCGCGGCTGGTTCAAAAGGTGGCAGTGTAAGCTGCTCCAGGACAAAGGGTAAATCCCAAGGCGGAATAGGATCTTTGATCGGAGGTCTAAGGTGGAGGATACCACTCAGGAAGGCTCGTGCCGTGTCCAACTGATACACAGGACGTTGGCCTATAGGAGTGTGATAGGCTGAGATGGCACAAAGGTATACTTTTATCGAGGAGTAAGCCAAGCCTGTCTGAAAGAGACAGGAGGTAGTCTAAGACTGACCTTTCTGGACAATCCAGTGGCGAAAACACCCGCGCTTGAGCCCAGTGCCTTGTCTGACTTTGTGCTGGAGGGGAGGCGAGGGTGATCTGCTCCAGGAAGGCCCCCCCCCGGGCACTAGCAAGATTACTGAGGCCGAGTCCTGAGGTGCTGGGTGCGTCTGCTGTCCTGGCGGGCCTCCTCGGCGGCTGTTTGCTCAAGTTTCTCGGCCCTTGCCCAGGTGCAGGAGAGTGATCGCTCGAATCTCCTTGCCACGCTGACTTTTTTTGAACTTGACCAACAACTATATACACTCACCGCTGCGCTGGGATCCTGCTGCCAGGGAATCACTGCTTGGAGGGTGGCCACGGGAGTTTCTCGCCACTTTGCGTTTTGCGACTCCATCGCCAGAAGGAATAAAGAACCCCTGACTCCTGACTGTTGAACTTCGAGCCGAAAGCGCCCTCATCTATTGGTCCTGCAGGTAGTGATGCTCCCTTCTTATCCTACAAAGGAAGAGCCAGTCCCACCATCCCTGTGCCTTGTCTGACTTTGTGCTGGAGGGGAGGAGAGGGTGACCTGCTCCAGGAAGGTCCCCCCCCCCGGCACTAGCAAGATTACTGAGGCTGAGTCCTGAGGTGCCCGGTGCATCTGCTGCCCCGCCGGGCCTCCTCGGCGGCTGTTTGCTCAAGTTTCCCGGCCCCTGCCCAGGTGCAGGAGAGTTTCGGCCCACCCTGTTCCCTCCTCCCGTTAAATGCCCGTTGACTCTGCCTTCTGGAACTATCTCACCCTATCAGCTAGCGGGGGTGAGCCTGATCGCATAAAGGGGCCTAGCATGCTATCACCCACAGAGAGGTCCAATGCTTTCCCATCTCTCTGGCTGTGACTGGATATCTCAGAGACTAGACTAATTGTTTGACTTTTGGACCATGTTTTAGATAATATTTGTGATTAGCCTGCTAACTTAATTACTGGTCCCCACTGATTGGCTCTCGTCCAAGGTAGATCCTATTTGATGGGAGCAGGGTTATTACGTGCCAATGCTTATAACTGTCCTCAGTGTCTACTGAGGCCAGTGTAGTCCAACTGGCAATCGCCCGATAGTCATACTGACTAGGGAGGCTAGCATTGTACCGACTACAGTGCCTAAAGTGAACTTATACAGTGCCGGGTCAGGAGCTACCCGCCCCTTGAAGCTTGGCCTGGCCCCTCGGGGACCCCTAGCTCACAATCCTACCGGCACTGCACACCCTCTTCCACAAGGCCTGTCCCTACTTCTATCCTGACTAACTGTGTTAAGTACTTATTGTCTCTATAATGAAGCTCCTATCTCTCACTTCTGGCATAAATTGTGATTACACTCCTGTTTCCTGTTAACATTAACTGGGCCACTAGACTATCACTGTGGTAACCAAAGTCCACAATCCCAGTGGTATTAATAGGCTATACTATCTGCCCTACTGGCCATCTATTGATCTTCTGTAGCTACCTGCCTTCTCAGGAACAACATCCATCTCCCCTTTTCTCCCATCAGCTACACCCAGCCTCCCTGTTGTCCGGGCACAACTACTTAGCTGGACCATGCCCCTCGTTCAGATGTGGACCAGGCTCCATTACCTCCCGCCCAGGAAGGGTAGGGGAACCCCCATGCGGTGGCTTCGGGAGTGCTGTCTGCCATATATAGGTCACTGGCACCAACTGGTCTTGTATTAGGACTCACTTTGCTCTATGTGGCCACCACTCCTCCGCTGACCCCGGGGGCACTGGGAGAAATCTCCCTCCCTTGAGGTGCCCGACTTCACCTTCTCAAATATCCTTGTGACCTCCCACACCCCCTTTTGCCTCACCTGTTGCTTAAACCTCAGGGGTCTAATGCACTCTGTCAGGGTTAAGCGACTTCAAGCTCAAACTCCTACAAATGGCCCATCTCCCACGAGATGGTGTCTTTACTGGCTCCTCCTTGTAATACTACTATTGTCCGGGGATACTGAAACAAACCCTGGTCCAAATACTCCGGCCCCCACAATCCCCCCTGTATGGGGCATGGGCAAGGGCCTAAAAGTGACTCATCTCAACATTAGGAGTCTGCTACCAAATCGGGATGAGCCTGTCTCATGGACCGCACTCTATAAACCCGATATCCTTGGAGTGACTGAGACCTGGCTCAAACCCTCGATCCCTGACTCAGCCTGCATTCTTCCTGGGTATGACTTCAAACGGCAGGACCGGGCAGGGAGCAAAGGGGGGGGAGGTGGCATTTTGATCTACTACAGGAGCCACTTTAAGGTCTCCCCAGTAGTCTACCAGCAGTCCTACGTGTCCCCCTGTGAGGTACTGCATGTAATACTCCTACCCGGGAACACCAAGAAACTACATCTGGTGTGTACGTATAACCCTCCGAGAGGTGGGCTCCCAGGATTGTCCCACCTCCTGGATTCAGTTGGTCCTAGCATTGGGGACAATGAACTCATAATCATGGGGGACGTTAACCTTAATTGGGCTGGTGGTAATGAAAAGCAGTCTGAGACCCTCCTTGCTAATCTTACCCTGACTCAGCTTATACAGGAACCAACCAGGCGCTCGGCTAATGGCTCCTCCAGCTCCCTCCTGGACTGGATCCTGACCAACCGCCCGGACAGGATCGCCTCAGCGGGAACACTATCAGATGCCATTTCCGACCACTCACCGGTCTTGCGTGTGGAAAATTCCTTCCCCCAGAATTCCACACAAAATCATGCACGTCAGAAACTTCTCCAGGTTTGACCCTGGAAAGTTCCTGGAGGACCTCAGGCTCACTGACTGGTCCGAGGTGCTGGGAGCTACTGACCCCTCAGTGGCAGCCTCCCACTTTCTCTCCACTTTTGGGGCCCTACAAGACAAGCATGCCCCAAAGGTCACCCTTAGGGCGAAAGGGTCTTCTACCCTCTGGTTGCACGGGAATCTCCTAGCCCAAATGCGGGCTAGAGACAAGTGTTGGGCCTACTTCAAAAGTTCCCGTGATCCCACTAGTTTCCTACAACACAGACGCCTCAGAACCGAGTGCAAAAAGGCCATCAGGATTGCAAAAAGTG